>CM033472.1:138804638-140064638 GCA_019447015.1 Hymenochirus boettgeri
CAGGCAGAGCAGGTGCAGTCAGTCTCCCAGCTCTGAGGGATTGTAGGAGAAAGGAGGGAGGAAAGGGGCGGTGCAAGCTTCCGGGGGAGAGACAGTGACAGTGTGTGAGGGGGTGTTTACTGGGTTGGATTGTGTAGCCGGAACTGTTTAGTCTTTCTTTGATGATGATGTATTTATATACAAAGTGTTCCTTACAAATAGCTTATTGTTCTTCTGTATCTTTAATTAGGGGCTGAGAAATGGGAATCAGCTGCTGAATTTTCTTCTTTTGAAGGAACAGGGGGGAGGCACAGGTCGATCTGCTGTATTATACATATAATTTGTTTTATCAAAATTGACTGACAGGCCATTGTAGAGACTCTAAAGCTGGGTACACATGATGAGATATTTTGGTCCGATCGGACCGAAATTATCGCATCTGAATGCAGCCATGTCCGACCGATCGTTCGTCCGAATCGGACATGGTGGAAAACCTCGTCTGAACGTGCGGTCCTCCATGGACCACACGATCGGTCACGGTAACTGTCGGACGCGGCTGCTTTTGCCACGACCGACAGTCCTTCCTCCTGGCCAACCGGTCGAAAGTATCGAACGGTCGGTCAGGAGGGAAAATCGCTAGGTGTTTACCTAGCTTTAAGCAGACAGACACTGGAAAGCAATCTCCATTTAAAGGAAAACTATAAGCTAAACTATAAAAGAGCCTAAATGAATTATAGGATGCTAGCTAGATCTTTGAAATCACCAACATCTATAATTCTGCAGATTTATGTTATATTCTGTTTTCTGCAGCCCTCCATTATTACAGAGAGGTATATGTATTTCTGGGTGGGGATTGCATGTGCAACTATAAGAATTCAATTAAATAATACCAAATGCTTTATAAGCAAGTATTCCTATTTTACCATGTATATATTAATATATACACAATCTGGAAAACCTAAGGGCACGGCCACACTGCATCGCAAAGACAGCGCTCACACAATCGCACCCCATTGCATGTGATTTGCATGCAATTTCTGTGCATTTGCACTTGCAAAATTCTCCTTTTGACACAGGAAATTGCATGCATGCGATCATGTATCGCAAATGGATGCGTAATGGCAACGCACTTGAATTCTAGCAATTTTGGTGCGTTGCCACGATTCCAACGTTACAAAAAATTTGCATGCCTGAACACGCGGAAATCATGCTAGTGTAGCTTAGCCCTAAGTCCTGCCAAAATTAATATGAAGGATTGATTCATTATTTTAGACCATATAGCATTTCCACAGCATTTCAGCACATTCTTAGAAAAGCAAGTGAAGTAGGGCTTAAAGGGGAAGTCCCTTTATACTTTCCCCACCCACCATAACCCAGACCTTGTAAACCCTAATTATCCCCCTAAGGGCTAGGCCACACTGCTGTGCTTTTTTTGCGTTTGCGTTTTTTCCATATCATTGAAAACGCAGCAACGCACTGAAAACACGCGTTTCCGGGTGCGTTGTGATTTTTGTTCCGCATTTTAAATCGCAGGCGTTTTTCAATAGTTAATGGAAAAACGCATGCGCAAACGCAACAAAACCACACATGAAATCACATGCCATTGCATTTGCGATTGCGTTGCAGTGTGGCCGTGCCCTTACCCGGTGTTCAGTTGTTAATGTTAAAGCTGTGCTCTAGCAGATGCGCAGAGGTGATGGCCTGGTCTGCAGCAGTCATTTAGGGCTAGGCCACACTAGTGTGTTTTTCACGCAATTCCTATTTTATTTTGCAATTAGTTTGCACATGAGAAACACAGAGAAATGCATGTCAATGTGAGTGGCCATATTGTATGCGCTGCCCAGCACCACAATCAGCACAAGTGGACAGTAACATGTTTTTTCGCAAGAGTTGCCGTCTGGTGTAGCCTTATTGGGTGTAAAGTCTTCTGTCCTGGCTGTGATTGCTGATAAAATGTAAATAAGTCATAATGATTTTTTATAATCTATTAGATAGCTGTAACTCTCGCCCCTGAAATAGTATCTGTACAGAAATCACAGAGGGCCAGACCAGCAATTTTTTACACTTAATCCAATTGCGTGTTTAAAAGAGCAAACTAGTGTTGGTCAGTTGTACTGGATACATTAGGTGTTCTGCTGTTCGCTGTGCTGCAATCTGTCAATAACATTTTTTGGGGGGCAATGCGATCGTGCAACATTGCAAAACTGGAATGTTTGACTGCGCGTTTCTGGAGTGCATGTACCCGCTGTAGAGTGACTTCAGCCTCAATGATTCTGGCAATTCCTGATTTCTAACTGGCTGATTATAGTTGGTTACAGAGATGTTGATCACATGCACTTCAAAAAGCTTATCACAGCATAACGGACAGCACCACACCTAGTGTGGCCAGACCATTTGGCCAACACTACCGTTTTCAACGGTAGTGTGGCCTAGCCCTAAATGGGACACTAAGGCTGTGTGTGATTTCTGCGAGTTGTTGCGCTGCGTTTGCGCATGCGTTTTGTAATTTGTGAAATTTAAAATGCAAAAAATCCCTCAATTTCCATGTTAAACCAAAACGCATGCGCAAACACGCTAAAAACGTGTTAACGTGGCCTAGCCCTAAAGAATTCACTGAACATAAGCAAATATATATCTCTGTAAAATCTAGAAATCGGCAGAATTAAACCGATGATTTATTCATAAAATTGGCAGTTGAGGTGAGCCACACAGCTGTTAGCTACACATTGCGTGCATGCAGTTTTGAGGGCTAGGCCACACTAGCGCGTTTTTCGCGATTGTACCCGCGATTTTGGCTAACATGTAAATAGATTTCCTATCGCGTTTTGCATTGAAGCATTTTTTTGCGCAATCGCATGCGTTTTCTCTTTAAAAAGTGCAAAAAAGCATGCGCAAATGCGAAAAACACATGCAATTGCATCAATTACACTCGGGATTTCGTGTGCGATTTGGTGTGTTGTAGTGTGTCCTCAGACTTACTCCTTTAACACAACTAAAGTTGAAAAAGTCCTATCTTTCTTAATTTAACATTTATACAGATGAATAACAAAACCTGCTGCAGCCCATGGGACAGAACCCTGCTGTAATCATGTTCTATTTCAAATTCACACCAATTCCCCATTGCCTTGTTACATATAGACACTGGGACTGTGCAGGCAGCGTTGCGATGTTTTAAGCATCCAGAAGGTGGCACTGTAGCTCTTATCGCGTGCCCTGCCCCAAAATACCGGAAGCAGCTGCAGTGAGACAAGAGCAACCTGGAAGCTGTGTCAGTCTCTATCCTGCGGACTGGGGCCCTCAGAGGCTACGGGGGAGTGAGAGGGAGTAGCTGTTGCCCAGGGCTGGTAAGTAAAGGTTCGTGCTGCTCCGGGATTAGTATTTGGATGTTGATTTGGGGGTGAGGTGGGTGTAATTCATTACCCGCTGGGTAACCCGTGGTTAATCTGTATTGGTTCTTATAGCCCCAGATCTGCAGATGTCAAACTCGGGGCCGTCGGGTGGTTTCAGTTGCAGTGTTGGTGAGATTGGCTGCGAGTGGCCTTAGTATTTCCAAGCAGTAAAATGGCCGGGATCATGTTGCCCATCCTGCATTACCTGTGTGTACGGTGCGATTATTTCTTCATTGGTTATGGTGCTTCTAACTGTAAAGGTAACCCCAGGGCCCAGTGCTAATGGTGCCCAATGCAAATGCCCCAAAGATGGGTGTGTGGGTTCCTGGCTGGTTATATTGGATCTATATTGGAAGATAGATTGTAGTGCAGAAGAGTCTGCAGGCCAGTGTTACAACTCGTGTATATTTGTATAGAAGGATGTTGGCATTTACCTTGGACTTCCCTGTCCTGTATAGAAAAGACGACTGGACCGTGTACTTTTATATGGTAATTGTTCTCCTTGTGGATATTCTCAAATTGCACATTGGGGTTACATTTTACATTTACCCCTAGTGTGTTCTCTTGTTGTTGGTTACTTTGTATCTCTAAATAATGTGACATTGTTTTTACTGTTTAACTAAATCTGGCAATTGCCAACACACCCTACTCTGCGGTTGATAGAATCCAACCTCCAGTCAAAGAGGAGCATACTACATAAGTGTATCAAAATGTGTTTTGCAAACAACATTCAATGTTAATCTATAATCGATTCTATCTACTGTATCTGTCTGTCTATTTGTCTATCTAAGTTGTTTTTTGTAAAATAAAACCTCAGTATTCATGTTGGCACTATGCAATATATAAATGGGTTTTGGGTTTCAGTTTAGGCACTTTGTCTCTAAAAGATTCGCCATCACTGTTCTAAACTGACATGGTCTGTATTGTTTAGCAGTCGACACAAAGGTCAGTACTGGTTTTAAAGGGGAACTGTGTTCTCCATACAAAGTGGCCCTTATTAAAAAGAGCACACTTATACCTTTAGAATCATGCTTCTAGCTGCCGCCTATTCCAGCAGTTTAATAAAGGGTGTTTTTTTCCTGTTAGCACTGTGAGCTGTGATATCACCAGCACTTGGGGTCTGCCCCCAAGTTTAAGGTTGGAGCATGCCTACAGCTGGGACAGAGCATCATCACTTGCATCATAAGCCCCACCTCTAACTTTTAAATCATTTTTAAAACTAGCCAGAAGTCTGAAAATATGTATTTTTTGTGTTTCCCTAAGGTGTCAATAGACAGAGGAATGGACAGAGAATGGTTGTAGGTTTGTAACTAGCTTCAGAAAATATAAATTTTAAGGGGGTGGGGCTTATGACTCAGCTTATAACACATGCCTGTCACAATGACAGAGCAGTCTGAAAAGTGTAATTTTACAATTCTATAACTTAAGATCCCGAAAGCTATAGACCTCATCCTAGAATTGTTTCAAATGTATGAGATATATTTTCAATAAAGGAATTGTATGGAGACCAGTTACCCTTTAAAAGGCATGCTCACCCCCTGACAAACTTTTACAGCACAACAGGACCCTCCAAATGCCTACTTTCAAAATTCCCATCTTTCTCCCCGGTGTTCCTGTTGTTTACCTTACAATCCACTGTGTCCCCTCTTCCCATTAATCACAGCTAGACCCAGAAACAGTGGTAAGCAGCGGGCTTCATGAGAAGTATCTTATTTGAAGAATGTCTAGGAGAAGTATTGTGATAGTAGGCCTTTGGTGGGTCCAGGTTGTGCTGTAAAAAGTTTGTAACAAGTTTGTAAAAGTTTTAAAGGAGGGCTAAATACATCAATAGGAACAATGTCATTAAAGGACAATTATACTCACCTAGACCCCGTTAATGCCACCCGTGCCATCTATAGTAACCAGGGGGAGGACATAAACTGCACTGTTCTCACCCCTTGGTTCTTTTTTTAACTCTATATTTACTTACCTGAAGATTCCTTCTGTGCTCCACTCCTACTTCTGCATTCACAGTCCGGCCAATGAGAAGACACGCTTCTTTCAGAGTGTCGCAGATGGACTTCCAGATCAGAGCACCAAAAGAAATTTAGGTGAGTAAATCTAGAGTTAGAAAGTGATTGGACAGGGATGAGGACAGTGCAGTTTAGGTCCTTACCCTGGGTACTTTCCAATGGTGCAGGGTGGTTTTGGTGAGTGAAATTGACCCCTTTTCCCCCTAGTACATACAATAGGTATCCATAGAATTTGATGTAGGAACAGACATTTCTAGACATTTTTGACCTCTAACATCTTCATCAAAGCTTGCTGCTGGGGAAGTGGATGGGGAGGGCTGGCTGTAACACTGGCTGGTGAAGTAGAAGGCTGACTGTAACACTGGCTGGTGAAGTGGAGGGCTGACTGTAGCACTGGCTAGTGAACTGGATAAAATAACTGTGTATACATGCAGTGGCTGGCCACACCCCTGAACTCAGTCACATGCTCCTTTGCCTAATCTGTCCTGTAAAAAGATTGGCTAGAGGCTACTAGTGGGTTTGGCCAACTGTAACAAGTTCCTGCAGTATCTTAGGACTGAGCATGTTTAAAGGGCATGTCCACCCCCAAAACTAAAATTTAACCTCTTACTGGCCACATCAAGTAGTTTAAAACAAGCCTTACCTTACATTTCTGCTCGAAATAGTTCCCCTGCTGTGCCCCTACAAAGTCCAGGAAACTGCTGTGTAGGAGCAGTGTGTGACTCATGCTGTGCCTGAACACTGCTGTGGAGGAGAGAGGGAAGGTAAGTAAGTATTGGTGGACTTTCTAACAATTATATTAATGCGGTTGGGGCTGGGGGAGCATGCCCTACCGCATATCAAAAGTTTTTTATAAGGGGTGGACATGCCCTTTAAGGAACACAATGGTCACACTGTGCAATCCTGGAATGCTCAGAAATAAAACACAAATCCCATGTTAGAAAGGTACATTTCTTAACAACCATATCAAAATGAGAGGCTAACCACATATTACTGCTTTTATATCAAGGTGTTCTACCTCCTGATTCAATGTTGTTCTGAGGTTTCAGTTGTCCTTTAAGTATAGTGGTGGTTTGGGGTGCATAAGCCCCGAAGCCTAAACCTCTGGTTAGATCAACAGCTAGTAAAACACTATACATCATAGTGTTGTAATTGTCTCAATGGATTAAAAGCCCTGGACCTGTTGCAAGATTTCCAAACATCAGGTACAGAAAACAAAGATTACTGCACCACGATTATTTTTGAGAAGGCAAAAATGGATAAAACCAATACAAACCAAACATAACCGAAATGTAAAGGCAAATAGCGATTTCCTAACAGAGCTGACCTTTGCTCTGCTACTGTGCAACACAACAAAAAATCCTGTATCACTATGGGTAAACACCAGGAAATAGCCCCCAAAAATTCAAACCATTAAAAAAAAAAAAAAAAAAAAAAAAATGTACATATATGTAATAATAAAATGCTACATGCTTCCTTCTTGACTTTATATGGCTTGGTTGATCAGGGATGAAGTATTAGTCCACGCTAGACCATAGAGTTGTCTAAACAACTCAAGAAATCATTTTCTAGTGCAGAAGAAGAATCCAAGAAGACAGGCAGCCAATGTGACTAGAGATTTACTACCCAGGGGCTATGCTCTCAAAAGGCAAGGTTAAAAATTTGCTAGTCCAGCATACTTGTTGAATGCAATTTTTCTGCTTTTTATTTGATCTTGGGGCTGCACAAATTGTACTGTTACTTAGCACTAGCGTCTTGCTGAATCTTACATGGCACAGGTTCCAGGTTAATAATAAGTGCATAATTTGGCTAATGCTCTGCAACCAATCAGATGTTACCTGGCCTGCTATAGTTAGAAAATCTGATGAAGTAGCCAAGCAGAGAAGAAAGATCAATGCCAATTACTTACCTTTTGTTAAAATGTGTCCAAATGCAAAACTGAATTTTATAAAATATTAAATTTTTTGAATAGCTGAATTTTTGTTCATTTTATTAATTTCTGTACAGATTTTAGATCAGTGACATTGATTTGTGTATTTTGTTTTATATCCGTAAATAATTTTTTTATCAAACTAAAGGTTTGTATGAAACAAAATACAAATAATGCACAATATGAAGTACAGTGTTGAAATGTGGTTTGACAGTAGCTGCAGAGTAATTATAATCTCTTTAAAAAAGAAAAAAAACTGTTGTTGGTCCCAGTTATTCAGACAATTACTTCTTATTTAGCATTTTGTAAGATGAAGGTTTAATGTTTAATTATGCGTTTCATATAAGTACAATTAATTAAAGACCTATTAAAAAGAGATTGTAAAACAGTCAGACCATCCAGAATCCTGGATGCAGCAGCATAAAATATGTAAAATAGTTATGTAATATACAAGAACATGATATCCCTCTAATTCAAGGTTTATCAAACTGTTTGAAACACTAGTACACTAGTGTGCCTTTAGACAGTCAGAAGTGTGCCACTACATTTCTGCTGTGTAGTACCGTATATACTCGAGTATAAGTCGATCCGAGTATAAGTCGAGGTACCTAATTTTACCTGAAAAATTAGTAAAAACTGAGTGACTCGAGTATAAGTCGAGGGTATAAATTATGACCACTACTGCCTTCTGATTCTGTATTGTTTTGAGGCTTTAGTTGCCCTTTAAAATTGACACCAGAATACCCATTCAGTACTGTAGTTAAATCCAGTACTGGTTAGCCCCCATTTCTTTGGCACTCCAGATGTTTGGAAGCCTCAAATCAATACAATGATGATGGGTTACAGAGCTGGGCAGGATGATTTTTTTGCTTAGTTGAACTTGCCACAACAGATGTTTTGAAACTACAACTCAGTTACCAAAGCATGCTGGGAGTTGTAGTTCAACAAATAATAAAATGCTCCTGCCCAACTTTGAGGCTTTACTTGCACTTTAAATGGACAGCATTTCCCATACAGTACATATAATCCCATACAGTATACCCCATTTCCTTGGCACTCCCGATGTTTGGAAACTACAACTCCCCGCATGATTTGGTTGCTGGAAGTTGTAGTTTCTAAACAACTGTAGTGCCAAGTTCAAATTCACAAAGCTCATAGAAGAAGAGGCTCTTTCTTACCAGTACCGGTCGCACTGACAGGAGAGTCGGAGGATGCGATCCTTCACTGCTCCTCCATTAAGTCAGCAAGAGGCAGTAGCTATGGGGGCATCTACAGTATGAGTGAGGATTGGAGGTCTTCGCTTTACTTCCTGGGTGGGGGTGGGTCCTAGGTATACCAGGGTTGCCAGAGCTTCTTTTAAATACCAGGACTGGGACCCTAATTGCCAGTAACTGCATTCCTCTCTGAAGTCATGTCCAAATGCGGATGTCTTTTAACCCAGGGGCCATATCACATTATCATCCATTAAGTCGGCAAGAGGCGCGTAACTTACATAATGACGTGCCCACGTCGACGTGCTCGCGCACACCCGCATCGGTCCGGTCTCCTTATTCAGTGCTCCTTATGCTCCGGTCTCCCTTTGCAGCAGCCTATCAGGACTTACTGTATGTATGGCACCTTTACTGTAGCTCCATTTTGGTCTCCTTCTGGCATTTACACGATATGACCCGAGTATAAGCCGGGGTCAGGTTTTCAGTGGCATTTAAAAACCTGAAAACCTCGGCTTATACTCGAGTATATATGGTAATTACATTTCAATAAAGTAAAGGGCAATTATGGCCACTCATGTCCCCATCCCCTCTTCCAGGGTCAGGACCTAAACTGGGTCTTACCTTATCATTGAGAATGATCCCTCCAAAGCTGGCTTCTGGAAGCTGGCTCCAGATTTCATGCATGTTCGTTTGTGCATGCGGACGAACAAATGGATTTAGGGCAAAACCTATATTATGCTATGCAGCCAGTGCAATGAAAGAGTTGGGTAAACCAGGGATTCTCAAAGGGTGTGCGGGGGAAACACTGGTGTTTCCCCCGCACACTTCTGAAACACTTCAGAGTGCCAGAGGTATGCCTCAGAACTTTGGTAGTAGACATATTTTACTAGTATAACTTATTTTTGTTATTTTTTTAATCTGAAAATATTATTATGATAGACAATTCAGTGCATTCAATGTGGTGTATTTTATTAGATTAATTATCAAATTATTATTGTGGATTCATATAGCGCCAACATCTTCTGTAGCGCTTTACAATTACATGTTTACATTCACATCAGGCCCTGCCCTGAAGAGCTTACAATCTAAGCACATTTATTTACACATACAACCTTTCAGTATGTCTTTATGATTGTGGGGAAACCGAAGTGCCCGGAGGAAACCCACGCAAGCACGGGGAGAACATACAAACTCCTTGCAGATGTGTCCAAGAGTGGATTCGAACTCAGGATCTCAGCGCTGCAAGGCATATACACTGTAAAGTACAACATAGGTGCGCTGTGAGAAAAATTTGCATTGCCAAGTGTGCCACGGTCTAAAAAGGTTTGGGAACCACGGAGTTAAAGGGTATGTCCACTCCCCAAACTAAATTTTTGTACCTTGTAGGACATTTGCAATACATCTCGAGGTTTACAACACTCAAAGATATGCACAGAAAAGGCATGGAAGTTAAGCAGAAGGCAACGGGGGAACGAAGGCTGGTAAGTACATTTGGGGAGATCTTTGAGTGCTATAAACCTTGCGAGGTTGATAAAAAATTAATTTGGGTGGTGGACATACCCTTTAAGCAGTATTGAATCGCCTCTCGGTACAGCCGCTCAACTTTCTCTTGCATGCTGTCTTGCTTCTTGCTGATGTTCTCTATTTCCCCCTTGTGTTTATTCAAATCTGCATTGGGCACACTCTTGCTAGTCTTTATGATTTGCTGTCAGTGTGCCTCCCTATAGTAATGTATAGTAATTTCCCTAAAATAATGATTAAAACTAAAAGAAATCCAGTAAAGAACATCCACATCAATGTGTTTTGGCACTGTCAGGACATTAAACACATTTCCTCTAGCTAATACCAGTAAATACACCCCTAGTTCACAGTGCACACCCCAGTGCACACAGAGTATCCCTGTATACCCTGTATAAAGATCAAGTATTAATAACAATGTTATAATAAATGTTATAATGTTATATCCTGACAGCGCCGTGAGATGGCCATAAAGCAGGAATAAACTTCCAGCAGCTTATATTCTATGGGCAGTGGACTTTCATGTATATAAAAAGAGAGAGAGACCAGATCATAATTAAATGATAAGGACTAGTTTACACTACACCCATTTGTGTCTGAAATGTGTGTTGCTTTTTTGAAACTACCAGATTGACATGGTTTGTTAAAAAAATCGCACTGCTGCACGCATTCCTGTCCAGAAACTGACATGTTTTAATTAAAGATATACTAAAAACGAACCAAGAAAAAAAACAGACTGTCCTTTGTGGTTTGTTTGGTCCATGTCTAATGTGAACAAAGACTTTGCCACAGTTAAAGGGCAAAAATAGAAATAGTCCACAATTCTGTTCCTTTTACCCTGCTGGTGCATAATTAATAGCCTTCCATCTCATATCTTTTTTTTTTTTTTTTTTTCCTGCACCCACATATGGGTCACAGGAAAGACTTCCATGTTTGAACTCTTATTTTGTTCATATTATTATGTGCCCCTGTGGTAGTTATTACATGGAAAAATACACTTCTGTCAGGGAATGTTTGGCTTAGCATCCATAGGTGAAAATGAGGCTAAGAAGGAAAACCTCTAATTGAGGGTATTGTCATTGTGTCTGTATGTTCTTAAGTTTCCCTCTCTGTCCTGAGGTACACAAATTATAAGAATACGTGATTGCATTCCTCTACTTCTACTTGGACTGTTAATCAAATCCCTGTGACCCTCTTCCCTGCTCAAGTCCCTCCCTCCTCCCTGCTCTGTAACAAACATAGAGATAAGAACATTAGCAGGGGGAGAGGTAGCTTTGACTGCAGAGATAAGGCTGCACTTGACCCCCCTTCTTGATAGCTTTCACTGATTGATGATGGGTCACAAAGAGAGAGATCGTATTGCAGCAGTACACTGAGAGATCCATGTCTCCAGGACAGCTTGCTTTCTATTGGCCACTGTGTGGGTGTGTTTTTGAGGATGTTGAACTTTTAACTCCTACTGCACATGAGAAGCTTGTCGGGTAGCCGGAGTTGAGACATGGAGGAGGTAACGGGAGGGGGAAGGGGGAAATTGCTGCAGAGTGATCTGACACCATGGAAAAACAGAGTCACTGACAGAGGTAGGAGAAAGGCAGCACAGAGTACATGAATTTAACTTTGCAATGGGGCAAAGTGTTTTTTTCACTATAGATGCCCTTTAAACCAAGTTGCCATGTCATCACCTTTTAAGCATGAGAATGATGGCTTTAGACAATGTAACTGCAAGTGGGGCATGGTTGGATGGAATTGTGTGTTGTATAGAGCAAATTTCTTACTTTGTGGCCTAGATGAATAATTTTTGTTATCCTGATTTTTTTTAAATGAAATGTTTTGTCTGTTTTAAAATGGTTACATTCTGGTGTAAAGTAATCTGTTGCTATTATTATTTCCATTTTATCTCTCTAAGGGTTAGATCCCACTATGTGCAATGCATTCCGTTTTGGGAAACGCAATGAAATGAAAAAATATAATGGAAATCGTGAAAATCCGTTCCCACTGTATAATTTGCGTTCCGGATCTATGTGGTCCATTTTTGATCTGCATACATGCACAAATTTTGCGTTTTCTCCAGTATTTCCTGTTGAATTTTTAAAAACTGCACACAGACATAAATGGACCGGAATGCAGAAAAAATGCATCGTCCTAAAGGCGCTTAAATGGACAGTGCAACGCACATAGTGGGACCTTAAGATCCAGAGGTCAATGGCACAGGTCAGCAGTACAGTGCAACCAATCAATTCCATTAGAACGTAGCTATTGAAATGCACCATTGTGCACAGCCAATATTGAGCAGACTTCACCTTGAAAACTGATTATTAAGGGGTTTTTTTATTAAGAGGAGCAAAAGTTTGCCTGTGTTCCTAATCTGCAGCAACCAATCAGATGCTATCAAATGTTTTCTAACTTATGTAAAAACAGTAAAAAGGTATCATCTGATTTGTTGAGGGAACTTAACAGTTGCTTCTCTTATTAAATAAGGCAGGGTACACACAGGAGCCATTAACTGCTGCAAATTTAGTATACAGTTGCGAGTTAATTTGCACTAAATAGCATTGTTATGTATGTATATGTTTATTTATATAGCGCCACTTGGGGACGCAGCGCTGTACAGTATAATTGATTATATTCGATTTTTTTGACAGTGATACATAAATTAAGGAAGTATCTCTATTTCACTTGCACTTTATATGCCTATGCAGTATACAGGCTTTATAAGTTGCTGAAAGGGTGTGCACTAGGTGTGTCTTATCTGTAATTAGGCGGAGGAAGTAATATGATCAGTTCGCTGAGAACTGTCACAAGATTTCACAAATGCATTAATCCGGTCGCTTTCTTTATTAAATTTTTTTTTAAGCCCAGCTGAGCAGACAGAAAATAATTTTATTGCCTTTAACAATGGAACTTTCATTCTACTTCCTTATCCCAGCCAATGGGTAAGCTTTTTGTGTTTCTATTTTCTCAGGATTTATCAGCAGGGAAGAGACAGGAAATTATAAGCACCAGAATTTAAAATGTCCTCGTTGGTATGTGACTGTCCCCATTTAGAATCAGTGGGTGAAGTAACCAAAGAAGCGCTTATTAAGAAATCTCACGTGAGTAGCAGCAAGCTTTTATACCTAAAGATTTCTGTTAACAAAATAGCAAAAGCAGACCTATAATTACATCCTCATAGTGTTTTAGTTCCTGAACAGTAGCATAATCCATTCTAGCCTACCAGTAACATAATTTTATAGCCAGTGGTTTTTTTTTTTATTCCATTCTGTTCCTAGCAAATGAAGACGTTTGTAAATGTACATGCTTTCTTTGTGTTCACTCTGGTAGGTTAGAGAGAATCTGAGATTACCAGTTCACATCCTACATTTTACTCAAGATAGTCCTTGTTTTAATCTGCTATGCAGGAGAGCATGTGTGTGTATACTTCAGCACACATCCTCCTAGCCCCACAGTAGGAGGAATTATGGGAATTGAATGAACCAACAGCCACAGCAAAGGGAAATTTGAGACACAGCTTGTTGTATCGTTGTGAATGTACTCTGTCTACTGGAAAATGTTATTTGCTAACTTTAGTTCCCCTTTAAATATCCTTTTCCAGTTATGCCAGATGCTTCCTTCTTGGTTTTCTGTGCTGAAATATAATTTAGATTTACATTAATCATTCATTTAATTAGTGCATGTAGCACTCCTCATCCTTCAGGCTTTGAACGTGTAGGCTAAATTGAGAAGCAGAATTTTACTATAACAGTTTTAATTTCTTAATGATCTATATAGGGCAGCTGTCAAGACTGCAGAGTCAGGGGACCAAATCTTTGGGCTTGTCTAGAGGTAAAGTATCTTTATTGTCATTTTACATAGCATGACTATAAATATGTTAGTTTTTAATGATAATATTTCCTTTCTCTTGGCAGAATGGCTGTTCTTATGTTGGGTGTGGAGAATCTCATGTGGATCACAGTACTTTACATTCTCAGGTTAGTATGTATCCTGCCATTTGAATTTCTGTACCTGGTCTTCAACTTTTTGTGCATTTATATTTTTTCACCTTATTATTTAAGGTTTGTAGTCGGTACTATGCCAATGGTTTAAAATTGGATGGTGAACACTTGCTTGAATATTGCATTCCAGACTTTAAGTTTGTGAGCTGGGCAGGACCTTTGTAATTTATGCATGGTGTATGTGTTTAATGTACTTGAAGCTATTGTATTTCAGTTCAATTTATTTTGCATAGAAATGGCTAAATTTTATAGCATTTCTTAGGTGAATGTTTAAAGGACAACGCCACGCTCATAATGGCATCTTTTAGAAAGAATGACCTCTTTAAAATGTTGATATATAATACTTTGTCCTCTTTAATTATTACTGTTTGACTGCTATGCCTCTTAATGCCTGAGATGAGGCAGCTAGGGGATAATCATTCGGTCATTGGCTGTGATGTCAACTGTCAAATCCATAACTGACAGTTGCTAAATGGAACCAGGGAGCAGAAACAGGGGAAACACTTATATATTTTTTTAAAATTTCAAACTATTACAGTTAAGGGTTTTGGGGGTGATTTACCTGTATAAAATTTCCATTTGAGGGCTGGACTTGCCCCTTTAATCTTTTAACCCATATTTTATTATTATTTTTTCAGGACACCAAGCATTGTCTCACTGTGAATCTTACCACTCTTCGTGTTTGGTGCTACACATGCAGTAAAGAAGTCTTCCTTGATAGGAAGCTTTCTGCTTCTGCAAAGCCAGATAGTTATACACAGGTATGAATACTTAACTCACATGCTTGTCCCTCATTTTTAATCCTAATTTTAGTCCTCATTTGTGCTTTGTACTTTTTTACGTTGGGAAAAGGTTAAACGGTTGTTGAAATAGTTTACAATACTGTGGAGCTGGACTTTCTGGAGTTTTTATGGGCTACAGTGCAGTCAAACAATCATGGAGCTCTGCTATGCCTGGTACAAACTTAATTGGGTTTGTATTGTTTTAGTTTATGGTTTTATTGCTTTTAGCATTTTATGTTGGTCCATGGTGTTTATTTTTCTATATAAAAGCTTAGAGTTTTTATGACTTTTTAAAAAAAAAAAAATTCTTACAAAAAGTTTGTTTTCTGGTTATATATCACAAGTTTAGCTTCTGTTTAGATAGCTTGTACAATTGATTAGCTTCTTATAATTATCATATGAACATTTGTTTTGGATATTAAGATATATTAATGTATAAAGTAAAGTATGTTTTTTATTTTTCTCATAGGACTCTAAAATGTCTTCAAGCCTAACCTTAAAAATTCCTGCAGCAGTTGTATCTGAAAATCTGGACATTGAACTAGAAGAGGAGGATGAGCTGAAGACTAGAGGTAATATTAAATTTTTTTTTTTTTTTTTTACTGTTTTAGTAATAGGAGTTGGTGCTGCATGTGTGTTAATATTGAACATTTTTGTAAACTTGTTTTGAGCTAATTTCTGAGAGCCGTTATTGTCTCTTGTGTATTAAAGCAGCATTAACTTATTTACCAAGGGTTAACGCGGCTTTATGACACAACTAACGGTGGTTGCGGCAGTGTGAAAAAAACGGTGTTGTGCACCTGCTGCAACCAATGTACCGAGCCGAAAGTGGCTTTTTAAGAAAGAATCTTTACCGCCAGTAGAAAGCTGGCGTTAAATATTCGAAATGGGTAAACTCCATTTATTATACACAGAGAGATGCAATCAGCTCAGTGCATTGCCTAAAAGGGGTCAATATAGAGCGACAGCGGCTCTTGCTACATATGTCATATAAATGGTGCTGGACTTACCTGGCAAATGTGAACTGTACGTGCTGTAGCGCCTCAACAAAATTATTATATTGTGAGGTAGGATTAAACAATCCTACCACCCTGCCCCAGGTACTTTCCATTATTAATAAGTAAGAATAAAGTATAATTATTATGGTTTCTGGGCTATAAGAGACCCTATTTAACCCTTAGTACAATTATTGAAGAAACTTAATCAAGAGATTAACTCTGGGCAATTTTCTAACTTTATCTACTATATAAAGTAGAAATCTTGTATGTATGTATGTGCTCACCTCACAGTCACACCCCTGAATGCATCCACATAATTGCGACGCCCACTGAAAGGGCCGACGCCTGAGAAGTCCAATTTGAACAATAAAAAGCCTGCAAATCACTTGCAGAGTGTGATTCCCCAATTCACGGGTACACCACCAAACATCACAGTCATACCCCAACCATCAAGGCCACGCCCCCAAACATCACGGTCACGCTCAAACCCCAACCATCAAGGCCATGCCCCCTAAGATAACTGCCATGCCCCCAAACATTGCAACTGTGCCGCCAAATGTTGGGAACACGCTACCAGATATTGTGGTCACCCCTCCCAAAAAAAACCAAACCGTTACGATCTGCCCCTATACATCATGGCCACGCCTCCAAACATTACAAAATCATGCCCACATCCAGAAACATCCTTTCCATGCCTTCAAACATCACAGGCACACCCCCAAAAACCACACCCAAACTTGACACCCATGCCCCAAAACATCATACTCACACCCCTAATTGGCATGACCACGCCCACACTTTGAAACAGCATTGCCAGGCCCCCAAATATTGCGACCACCAAATGTCACGTGCAAGCCTCACTACACACACCACAACATCAGACACGCCCCCAGACCATCCACACCCTACAATGCCGTGCCCCCACCCACTGCAACATCACAGAAATGCCCCATCCACCTACTTTAACCAGGACGGTTGGGGGGTATGGACTACCTGGGAATTACCTGCATTACCAGAACTTTAAGGGACAGTTCAGTGGAAATTATCAATATTTGTTAAATTGTTAGTTTGTATAATGCCTTCTTGGTTATTCTACATTTTCTCCCTCATTTTAAAAAATATGTTGATTTCTTACCCTTTGCGGTTCCCTGCTGTTGACATTAGTGAGCTGACATTTCAGGTTCTAACGGTCCTTCTTCCCAGGATGCACCACATCCTTGGAATGTTCCTAACGGTCATTTTTACTGATTGGCTGTTGGATGGGTCAAAGATGCTCAGACCTCTACTGAGCAACTGAATCAACCCAGGTGCCGGGTCAAGGGCAAGACCATAACGATCTCTACTAGGGGTACTACAAACAGGAAGTATTTTGGTTGCATTTATTTTTACACAGACAAAATGCTGAATGGGCAGATTAGGGTCATTGGGATGACACGTGGGATGCCCACGTGTCACACACGTCATAGATAGTTACAACTAAAAGAACAAAGACATCGTGGAACTTTCAATTCGGACCAGAAAGTAACTTTATTGATTGGGATCTAATAGTCAATATAAAGTGGTCCATGGGTAAGGATAAAGTGTTAAAGTGCAAAGTGACATACTGCTAACTAATGTGCAAAAAATAGATCACACTTAATAAAAACACATTGAGCTCAGACAGTTCAACTGAATGAAGCCCGGCTTTAACAGCGCAGACAAAGAGCCCAAGTCACATGCTTCACTGATGCCCGTCAGTCACTCAAGTGTTGTGGTATTTAGTTGCAATCAACATGTTTTCCCCACGGCAAATTGCATGTAGCAGGTTCACCACAACATTTGTATATTTATGCTCTAAGTGGAAAAACTATAAACTAAAAGTATATAAAGTTTTGCTATATGTGCTACACCTCCCTCAACAATATCATCTCCTCAACTAATAACTTTTAAATACATGACGTACATTACCAACTGTGTACTTCCTGTCTCTTCCATCTAAGCCAGACACACACCTGCACATAAAAAATACTATACCCACATGTGTACATGGGCAACGCCAGGTACAACTGCTAGTTTAATACATTGATGAAACCGAACTCTAACTTTCCACCCTATTTGGAGGCAACCGCACTAAGCATAGAACGAGTATAAAAGGTGCACCCATAGGCTCATTTAAAAGAGATTAGTACCTTCGTCAGGAAAAAAACACTGAATTTCTCTTCCCTTAAATTAACTCCACTAACCATTAATAGTTATGAGACAGTATTTATCAGTAGCTTTCCTTAAAGCCTAATTTCTGTATTTTGTTGTAGTAGAAATGGGGTACTTACCTGAAGGTTACAATCCACTGATATCCTATTCTTTATCTTTTTGTTTTCCGTAAATCTTGCTGCAAATGGACAAACTACATTTTATGACCCTATATTACACTTTACTGGTCCTTTAATTACGGAAAGAAAGTGATTTAACAAGAGCAGGCTTTTCATATGTATAATGTTTTGTAAAAGAATATCTCTATTATCTTTAATTGTTTTTTGATAGGACTCACTGGCTTAAAAAACATTGGGAACACTTGTTATATGAACGCAGCATTGCAGGCATTATCCAATTGGTAAGCTAAAGTACTATGGGGGAGATATTAAAAAGGGCACTGTTGCATAAACAAGTGAAAGGCCCATGATTCTGAAGTATTATTGAGTTAGTGTTGGTTCTCTGTCTTTTTAGAGGGGTTTGCATTGTTTTCCTGCAGAATAAGTTTAGTGCTACTAACGTTATAAAGCTAATTGGGCTTTAAACCACCACATCTTTTTTGTTTATATATAGTGATAGGTGATTATTCCCCATAACAGAATACAGTGTACCATTAGTCTAAATGTGGCCGTACAAGCAACTAGTGGGATATTCTGATATCGTACAATTGGATCGTTTATGAACAATCTTATGTTTGCTGATTTTCCTGCCTACCATTCAGGTTGAAAAAATTTGAAGCGACCAATACTGATAACGATATTGTACGATCAGGGTCGTTGCATGTATGGCCACCATTAAGATGGCCATAAACACCTGGCTTGTTGAAAATTGCACATAACATTCCATGGTAATCTATAGTAATTTGCAACAAAAATGCATCCATCCATCTACTTCGCATTACTTTTAGAAAAATAGACATTGCACTGTTCAGCATTGGTCTTTTCAAGGCAAATACCATAATTTCTGTTGGGGCGTGTGTATGCCTAGCTTTAGTCCTGGAACATTTTGTGCTGCACACAAACAGGGCGATGTAATAAAAGTTCTTATTGTTAAAAATGGTGCTAATTTTGCCCCATTTGAAAGCTAATATCTGATTGGATGGTTCAAAATTAGCAACATTTTTAATAAGAACTTTTATTACATTACCCTGAAAGTTTCTAATGTGCTTTACCTAAATGCTGAAAAAAATATAAGTATAATGCCATTAGGTGCCTGATTTGCATTTCTTACGCAACACATTGTGTCTTGCCTATCTGTTCCCTGCCTAAAACTGGCCATATGCATTTCTCTGTGGATTAGATGGAAGATTTATTTTGAAATCTAATACATCTGTTATTCATTAATAGGGGCTTTAACATCTAGCCACACCTTTCTTTTTAAGCATGCTGGGCTCAGTTACTTGAATGCCTCTTTATGCAATGAAGGCTACCAGGTGCATAGTGGCTCTGCAGGACCAAATGATTCTGACAGAGCCTTATTTTAATAATTTTACTGTGAGTTGGCTCACAAGTATCAGAAGCATTTAATAGCCTTTATGATCCATTAAATGGCTTCATGCCTGTGTCTGGTCAGCTTAAAGCTGGGTACACACCATGCAATATTTCGGGGTGATTGACCGTTAGTTCAGTATATCTGTTGATCGAGCCAAAATAATTGAATGGTTTTTCAGATAAATGCGCGATCTGACATGTCACGGCCAATTGTGTGGTCCTCTATGGGCCGGATGCTCGGTGGCGGGGAACTGTCGGCTGCGGCTACTTTTACCGCAGCAGACAGTCCTTCCTCTTGGCCGCCCGGTTGGAAGTGTGGAACGGTCAGTCAGGAGGAAGAATCTGATGATGTGTACCCAGCTTAAGGCTAATTAGAGAGGAAATGGTTTTAGCTATGATCTGTTCAATATGATGTCGGGAGGGTGACCCATCACTACACATAGAGAGATCTTTACATATCTACTTCTGTGTTTCTCAAACATTTTTCCCTTGTTGAACTGCTAAAACAATTTACATGTCTCTGGAACCCCTACATAAAAAAATATATATAGTTTTTATTTTGATCTTTCTTTATCATAAATTCATCAAATACGTAATTCATACAAATACAACAAGTAGAGAAATGTATTAATATATTTATATTTAATTAGATTTATCACAAGGGAACCCCTAGCAACCTTTTAGGGACCCCTGGTTGAGAAACAGATTCAGGCTACAGGTTGAGGCTACACATTCAGAAATCATGTTGAATTAAAGAGCCTTAAATGTTAAATTTGAAGTTGGTTAATGTTGCTGTAATGTGTCCCCACCCCCTACAAACTTGCTCGCTGTGGTTTTAGTGATCCATTTATACTCATGCAGATGACATTATTTCAGGATGAAGCCATTGTAGAAGGCAAAAGGATGATCTAGGAGAGAATAAGAAGACGGGAAAGGGATAAACCTTTAATATAGGGTTTCTAAGGTTAGAGGGCCGACAAAAGAGCAAGAGAAACTCGCACAGCCACTGCAGCCTATTTACCAGAGCCTGTGCGGCATGTTTGGCATTAAAGCTGGCTTTAAATACTTACATGAGGGGAAGATTCACCCAGAGCCGCGCAGCCTCTGGTGAATCTCTTCTGGGAGGTCATTTATTCTTAATCCTCACAAACTGAAAATGTTTCTGCATGCTGCTCATTATACCCGTTTAGATTCTAAATGGGGTTCTTAATTTTTTATCAGTAAATGATGTTGTAATAAAGGTTTTTCTTAAACTTGGAATTCCTGAATTAAAACTTATTTTTGTATGTCTGTTAACAGCCCGCCTCTAACACATTTTTTCCTTGACTGCGGTGGGCTGGTTCGCACAGATAAAAAACCTGGTCTTTGTAAAAGTTACCAGAAACTTATGACAGAATTATGGCATAAAAATAGGTGAGCAATACTGATTTATACATGTTCTGAAAAAAGTGATGTGAATATCCTGTATACTACTAGCAGAATTTAAACATATTTTATCATATTGAAACTGCATTCATGTTATATATAATTTAGCTCCACCTCTGCCCAAATGTCTTAACATCTTATGCAATAAAAGCAAAGATAAATGAGCAGCTTGTTTTTATCAGCAGTAGGTCCAAGATAATTAAATGTAAGTGCACCCCTAAAATAACAAACTTTATTTGGGTAAATCACCCCCTAACCCCAAAACTGGGGTTAGAAATTTGAGACTAACCTGAAATGATTTTCTTTGTTCTGTTACCCCCATCTTTGCTTTTTGGTTCTGGTAAGCAGCTTTCAGTCATAGATGTAACAGTTGACATCACAGACAATGACTGAATGATGTTCCCTTTGCTGCCTCCTCTGAGCATGTGCAAGCTTGTAATGGAGCTTGGAAAAGAGTCAGAAAACAGGCAGGGAAGGGGTGAGGAACATTTTGGCTGCATAACAGGTCCTACATTTGTTGTGGTTATTGGGTTTGGGGGACAATCTTTTAAAATTGTTTATGCTCAGATATGTGCTTGTGAAGGTTCTCATTCATCCAGGTCATGGTATATCTGTTGTAATTGCATAGTGGCTAAGAGGTGTTATAGGAACGCCCAGAGTAAGGTGGGCGTTCCTATAACACCTATGTGTATGGGTATGTGGGGGAGACCAAACAGCAACTGCATCAACGTATGGCCCAGCACAGAAGAGCCAATTCCTCGGGTCAGGACTCAGCGTTGTTATGAATCTTAAGGATTAAGGACTACCTTTGAAGATTGTAATGTAACATACTGGCGAAGGAACGTGACTGGTTCAAGAGAGGTGTTAAGGAGGCCATTTATGTGAAAATAAAGAAACCAAGCCTAAATAGAGGTGGGTGGGTTCGACACCAACTGTCTGCCATGTACAATGCTGTTTTAACACCTTACTCTGGGCGTTCCTATAACACCTCTTAGCCACTATGCAATTCCGCCCTTAACACTTGGCGTGTGATATGCTAATTGGGATTTTCCAGGGTACATAATTGCCACAGATTCTTGTACAAGTCATTCTGAATTGAGAAAGCCAGTCGGATGACTAGCGAAACGTCTTCAAGAACTACATTTCAAGTCCAGTTGATCTAATTGAATACAACAGATATGCTCAGATATGGTTAGTCAGTAATGCAGTGTTTAAAGGAGAATAAATCCCAGAAAACAAACTTTGTTCTTGCCTCTGCAACTTTCTCAGCATGGAAGACCCCATCCACTGTGTCCCTTCCTCTATGAGCTCACTTTAAGTTCTACTTGTTCCATAAAGCTGAAGCTGACATTTTCCTCCTCTGCCAGTAACTTTTGCCTTAATAACATTTTCTGCACATTAAACACTGAAATATTAATATATTAAATCAAAAATATTTAAATCTCTGAACATGCTGGGAGGTGCAGAGAGCTTTACTGAGATTGTGAGTGAGAATGCTAGGATCTGTGGGTGCTGCCTTTGTATTTTTGGTTTAATTTTCATTTAACAATTTGTTGTCCATAATACTTCATTAACTAAAATGTGTGCAACTTTTTTAAAAACCAAAGTTATAATACACCTTTTTTTTTTTCAGACCGGGGTCTGTTATACCTACTAATTTATTTCAAGGAATCAAGTCTGTAAATCCCACATTTCGAGGATACTCGCAACAGGTATGGGTTTTTGGAGTGTTGCAATGTAGCAGCACCTCCCCTGTTAATCTAATGTTTTACTTTCTCCCTTTTTTACTGAAAAATGTAAATGACTGCTGCTCATATATACAGTTTTAATCTAATTGAGGAATCTCCAGTTTAACCGCTAAATGAGTGAGACAATTTTATTTTAAAATCAATAAGAAAACATGATGAATGCATATATAATCATATCTGTAAAAGTGTATACATTATAAAATATGTACAAGTGTATACATATATTTACATGTTTATAATCCTAAAAATAAAAATCCTTTCAACCAAGTTAAGGTAAAACATGTATGGTTTTCTCACACAGCTTGGCTTGGCCTTTCTCCATTGAATGAAATGATTCTAGCAATAATTATATATTCTCCCATATAATTAACCTTGCTGCCAGTGCATAGTTTAATTATATTTTTAGTATGTAAATCTGAATAATACTGAATGAGTATAGTCATTTTAGAGTATACTGTCCTGCTCATTTAATTTCAAATACAGAATATAAGTAAGAGGAAGTATTGCACCCCACCAGAAAATGGCAGAAACTGTGAAAAGTGACATGTACTTTAAATGATCTCATGGCTTTAATGATAAATAAATATTCAGCTTTACCATTGTGAAGAAGCCATAAAGAAACAAATAGAGATTCAGGAAATCATTTGAGTGCTTCTTTTAGAGGACGTCAAATTGGGTACACCAATTTAGGAGGAAGTTATTTACCCAATAGTTCTTTAATATGTAAAACTTTTTTAAACAAACAAATATATATTTTTCCTAGGACGCTCAAGAATTCCTGCGTTGTCTAATGGACGTTTTACATGAGGAGCTTAAGGAGTCAATTATAGAAGTGGAAGAGGATGCCCAAACTGGTATAGCAGAGGAAAATATGGATGAGGATAAAAGCCAGTCAGATGGGGATTTCCAGTCCTGTGATTCAGGTTCCAGCAGCGATAATGTGGATAGTGAAAGTCGAAAGTTGTCAGATGAGCTAACCGAGTCCACTGTGCTAATTCAAGAAGAACAAAAATATAAAGAAACTTCCAAATCCTGGCAAAAAGAGAAAATATTCTGCAATGACAGCAATCAAAACCACTGCCTTCAGGACTTGGAGAAAACCACTGAGAACAAAGCAGAGGATAATGAATGCTTCAACCAAGAAACTGTCAAAGTTCAGATCCAAAGCAAGGTTGCAGGTGAATAGAATAATTGCCTTATCACTAGATGAGGAGTCTGATATATAAATACAAATCTTTGGTTTATATTGTAGCTGATTATTGATTTATTCTGAGGCATAACGCTAAGGCCACACTAAACGTGCATGTTTTGCAAGCGATTGCATGTGCATTTTGTGTTGATTGTTGGCCGCTTGCACTGCAATCCCTGTCATTTTCGGGGATTGGAGAACATGAGAATCGCACCAAAAATAGTGATAGCATGCGCTCCTATCAACGGATCGCAGCGTCAACATCCCCAGTACACCTATGACGAATTTACCAGGGAGCGCTGCAGTCACGCATCGCTCCTTTCTCCTCATAAAGTCATGCTAACCGATTTACGATTGGTTAGCCGACTTTAAGTCTTCATTTGCGGCGACCGTGTGAGAACCGGAAGAAACTCTTGCGCAGCCATCGCAAACCTATTTACCAGAGTCTGCGCGGCCGATTAGATGTAAGTATTTAACGCCTGCTAAATACTTATGTGCGGGTGAGATTCACCCAGAGCCGCGCAGCCTCTGGTAAATCCGATACAGGAGATTCTCCCTACTAGTGTCTCCACTCCAATTGGGCGACACTAGTTTCCGCTTTTTTGCACGTGATCGGATTGCGTGTTAAATCTGTTAGATCTAGGCCTGATGTGGCCTAGATCTAACAGATTAAAAGTTCGACTTTAATTACTACTCTATTTTTTTCTTTTTAACTCTGGCAAAAGATAATAAATAAATAGTCACCATGTTAAATAACTGTGAATATTGCTTTACTTGCAGACTATGCTACGGAAGTCAATGTGAATGATTTGTTTACTTCCCAAACTCCCTTGTTAAATGATGGAACAGCTGTGCACTTATCTAGTAGTCCACCAAAACCTGGACTTGTGTGGGCAGGCCATAAAAAAGGTATTTGTATGCAAATTGCAATAAATAAATAACACTTTTACAGGGGACCAGATAACATTGTCCCAATAGACTGAGCACATTCACAAACAACCGATAAGCTATGTCTCCCCTATCTCTTTGCTTTGGATACTAGGTGAACATCTCCATACCCCCCCTCTCTCCCACCACCCCAGTACTTTCCTAGCCAGAAAAATGGCACAAAGGAAATAAAAGTAAAAATATGTTTGACTAAGATATCAAGTAGCATAGGGAGAATTTAAGGCTATAGTTGTCCCCTTTCACATATGTAATTTACATGTTACCCTGGTAGTACTAAAGAAAATGCTATACTTTTTTTAAGAAGCTTAGAGCATTCTATGAGCTAAAGCTGAAACCAGTCTGTAACTGTCTCTCTGGCTTTGCTTTAGCTCATGAAATGCTGTTACAGCCTCTTAAGGTTCCTGTACACGTGCGATCGCGGGTGCCGTTCTGCAGCGCACAATGTGTATGAACTCCCATTCCGGTCGATAATCGTTCTTGTGTATATGGACACTTTCTCGGCTGAAACGGGCGCTTGTTCGAAGATATGCCTGACCGGTCAGGCAGTGATCACCGACCGAACGGCTGTTTTGGCAGAGAAAGTGCTCATACACAGCACAATTATCGTCCAAAACGGCCATTCATACACATTGTGTGTCACGGATCGGCACCTGTAATCGCACATGTGTACGAACCTTTAGAAGCCACATAATTTCCTTAAAGGGCATGTCCACCCCCCCAACTAAAATTTGCCCAACTGTTAAGCCCACTGTGTAGTATTAAAAGATGCACTTCTGCTATATATGTTTGTATGGCAGGGCCTGAATAAAGTACAGAAAACTAAAAAGTAGGGAGCCTATGTAATCCCTTTTGCCTCCTCTGGAATCATGTCTCAGCCAAAAATAAAAAAATTTAAATGGTAGGAAAGCCCCCCCCAAACCTGGACACCAACTTTAAAACCCTGAAATCGGTTTCTAAGTGTACTTACCCGCCCTCCTTCCCTCTGTTGCTTTGTTTATGGTGGTGGAGGTACACTCAGAGTGCTACAATGGTAACATGCAAATTAACCAGAAGACTCTGTTTCTTTTAAGTATGTCTGGGAATTTAAACCTTTTACCTCCGGGTTTGTGCCCACTAACCCACAAGAACACATAGAAAATAGGTACATTAGAAACTTTTGGGGAGGTTTTTGTATCGCAAACCCCTACTTCTTACATTTCTATGATCCCTTGATGTAATAAATGCCATTTGGAAATGGTGCAGTGCCCTAAATTAAGTGTACAACCCATGTTAACCCAATATTACATTGGGTCAATGTGGGTTTTTACGCTTATTTTAGCATTATTTAATTTCCCTGTTTATCTTTTACTAGAGCTGCAAAGCCTTATTCTCTCCCTATCTTATTTAATTTATTAGTGATATTTTTTACTGGTAACAGAATAAAAGCAAAAAAGAGGCAGTACGAAGCTATTTTTGTATTGTTACTGGTAGGCTGTCTGCCATTAATGCCAGCTGGAAAATAATCTGTAGATCAACAGCCACTTTCAAAGTTTTATCAGGGATTCCCATATTGGTGATGAGGCATCTGTATAGAAAATGGTCTAAGAGTAGAGAGCGAATAGTGGGGTCTGGGGGCATGGCCAAAGCTCATGCTCATAATTGAATAAATAAAGTTAGGGAGTACCTTTTACGAGTATATAGTGCCTGTGGAACACCAGAAGGAAGGTATATTCAGACTGGAGTTAGGAACATTAGGAAGAACCATCTTTATGCAGTTAAGTACACATGCTTAAAAGATTGCTTGAAGACTACATTTTCTGTGAGATATTCTGGCACAACATGCCTTCTTAATTACAGAACTTTTTACACATATGTAAATGGAACTTACATTCTTCCAATGGGTGTTCTGTGAAGAAAAGCTTTTACATGAAGGGTAAAAATATTAGGTTTAGTTCTCCTTTAATAATGAAAGTAAATTTAATTAACAGATATCCTCTTATCTTATCTCTTATTAATTAAATGCAAAGTTTTTGATCCATCTATATAGGGTTTGTGTTGTATATAAACTAATATTCTTTTATATAATGTGTACATCCCCATGATCGATACAATGAGTATATTTATTTTTACTGTAGTTCCAAACATGTGCCCTCCTAAAAAGAGGAAGCAGAAGAAATATCGAAGTGTAATATCTGATGTTTTTGATGGCACAATAGTGAGCTCAGTTCAATGTTTGACTTGTGATAGGGTAAGTCCAATTTTATTTCAAATTCCTTAGCTCACAGAGTACGTGAGTCTGCAAAATATGTAGACTTTGGGAGCCAAGTCTTTCATCAGTGATATGTTGCTTATTCATATGGATATTTAAATTGTGATTTGATGTATTTGATTTTTTTTCTTTTAACTTTTTTGCACACATATATTATTGAAAAAGAATACAACTTGTATACAATGATTTAATTCCTGGACTCAAATAACAGTGGTATGCAAGCACAATAAGACATTCCCTGCCCCACCCGAGATTTTAGACTAACTGAAGTGATCTTGGAAAATGAAAGGAAGGAGCTTATTAACAGCTGCTATTTCATTCCAGGAAACCAAATTAAAGACAATTTTAATTTTCCTGATCCTTTATGGCAGTGTTTACTATTGGCATATACCAAAGCAGCCACAGAGGTGGGATTAAAAAAATGCTTAAATCAACAAAATCAGATTCTATTACTTTTTCTATAAAATAAGGAGTGTTTTTAAAGAAGGTATATACAAAACTCCAGATTGTGACTTTACATATGTCCTGCATCAATACTCCTGTTTGGATGCAGCCACTGACATTGCAGTGTTCTCCCTAGGGTCTTTTAGCCGGGTGGCCCACCCGGCTACTTTTTCATGCCACCCGGCTGGAAAAAAATTCTTAAGAGAACACTTGTGATTTAAAAAAAAATTAGATGTAGGTTTAATAGGTGTACCAATATGTCAGTAAAAACTCCTGCTAAAACTGCCCAGTCCAGACACACTTGTAACCTTATTGTAGCAGGTTAACTAGCTTTTCCAAGATCCCCAAGGCCACAAAAGGTTGGCACATGTATTTGTGCTGCCATTTTACATGGGTTACCTTCAGATGTTGTAGAACTACAATTCCCTGCAGATGTTGTAAAACTATATAATGAGCATGATGCAGTGCACATTTTTCCCCACCACCAAATTTCCTTGTCCCACCCCACCCGGCTACTTTTTCATGCCACCCGGCTTGAAAAAAATTCTGGGGAGAACACTGCATTGTTTAATGAGCCCTTATACCCTGCCCTTATATCAGGCATAATTACATGTAGAGTACTGTATATACTGAAGTATAAACAGAGATAATTAAACATTTAAAATCGTCCTGAAAATCTCCCCTCAGTTTATACTTGGGTATGTGCTGTGCTGGACAAAAACACAGCCCTGGGAAAACAAAAGCTGTACCCTGTAACGCAGAGAACTCTCTTGATTTCAGTGGGTTATGCAATTGTTGTCCTGCTCATTCATATCAGCCCAGACTGCAAGGGAATAGAAAAAAAAAAAATCTTTAAGTGTTCAGGCCGCACAGAAAGGTATGCAGGGCACATCTGTGTATGGGACTTTCCATGGGGCTGTGTATGGGACTTTCTATGGGGCTGTGTATGGGACTTTCTATGGGACCTTCTATGGGGTGTGTATTGGACTTTCTATGGGGGTGTGTATTGGACTTTCTATGGGGCTGTGTATGGGACTTTCTATGGGGCCGTGTATGGGACTTTCTATGGGGCCGTGTATGGGACTTTTTATGGTGCCGTGTATGGGACGTCTCTATGGGGCTGCCTTTGGGAGAAAGTCAACCTTTGGTTTATACTCGAGTCAAGCAGTTTCCTAGTTTATCAGTTAAAAATAATTACCTTGGTTTAAATTGGGGTTGGTTTACACTTGAGTATATACAGTATCCAATTTTGAATCCGAAAACTGTGGTACTTCATGTTGAGGAATATGAAGGACTTATCTCTGTGAGAAAGAAGATTTAAATTTGAAGCCCTGAATATATCTAAGTAAGCAGAAAAAAAGATCAGAAGAGGAGCATGGAGCGGTGGCCAGTCTCAGTAGGAGAGCAAAGTAATAAAAATATATTGTATTAACCTAGGACAACAAACCACAGATCTCCCAACACTGGAATTTGGAGATAAGCACATTGGAGCTCTTTTTCTTCTATGAAATCTGTTAAATTGCTTCGAAATCCCTTGACAATTTTCTTACAAGAAAAAAGCAGATGTTAACCCTTAACCCCTTCTGGTTGGATGAAATAATCTATGACTCCTTTGGAAATAAACTTTTGAAGACCCAAGTGCAGGGATGTTAATGTTTCCTTAGACTTTGAAAGACTTGAAATGGCTCCTTTTAGGAGAATAATTGTTGGTAATACATTCCGTGAGGGAGACTTTACAGCAACGCCAACATTCAAGCATGGGACCAGGCAACCCAGACTGACCACAGAAACGTTACCATATGGTGATGTGTTAAGTTATAACAAATCCGGCGATAAAGCATAAAGCACTTTACTCAAACACACTGTTAAAATCATCAGGACACCAGGAGTAGACTGGGAGTGTGCTGGGAGTCAGACCATAGGTGAGGTATAAAAGTAATTCACCTACCAGATACAGGTATCGGGACCTAATTTCTATCCTTGAACTTACCACATACAAGTACTGGGATCTAAACCCAAATTTTTTGCAGTAGCCTACTGGCAACAGTGGGAACAGTCTCTGTATAGGCCTGGTTAGCAGGCTATTTAGTGCACACATATTTGACACATCGGCACTTTAGATTTTGTAACCTGCAATATATGTATTCAAAGTATACATTTTACTAACTAGATTGGGCAACTCCGGTCCCAATTTAACCCTTTCCCTGCCACAGATCGTATATTCACGATCTGTGCAGTGTATACTCAAACTGCCACAGATCGTGAATATACGATCTGTGGCTTCCCCCCTCCCAAAATTTTTTTTCCCCCTGCTAGGGGCCATCGGGGGGCAGCATTCAACTGCCCCCCTAGCCCCCTCGATCCCCCCTCGGTTTGGTCTAAATCCGAGGGGGGGATCGGGAGATATCCCTACCTTTAGAGGCATCAGCTGGTCCCACGTGGAGAAGCAGAGGAGAGCCGTCTTCATTCCGGAAAGGGAGACCCCGGTGAAGCAGGAAGCTGAGTGATGTCACCGGGGTCTCCCTAAGAGAGGTAAGATGCTGCCCCTGGTGGTCCAGTGGAGGTACTGCAGCATGATCTATGGAGATCATGCTGCAGTCCCTAAGTATAGTACAAGCTGTCAAGCTGAGAGCTTTTACTATACATTTGTGAATGGAACTCAAAGTTCCATTCACAAATAGGATTTTTTCTAAGTCTTTGCTACTTAGCGAAGACTTAGAAAAAAAATGGGGACAGAGATCAAAATTTGGTGATCACTTCTGATCACCAAATTATTGATCTTTGCCAATGAATGAAAAATCACTTCCTGGAAAATGATTTCCGGGAAGTGATTTTTCCGATCGGATTTCGAATTGGAAAACGGGCATTTATGCCCGTATTCCAAGTTCGGTATCATTCCCTAAGATGATTTGATGATCATCTTTGGGAATGATCCCCCAAAAAAAGGGGAAATGCACACAAAAAAAATCTTAAAGTGATACACACACCTTTTTTTTTTTTTTTACCCTAAAACTATAAATTAGCAAAAAACTTTGTCTTCTCCAAGCTTCCCAATGTCCCCGGTGATATCGGTAAAGTAAACGCGTATCATTTATTTGTTGGATTTCAAGGGAAACTAAGCCTATTTTAGTAGGAAATTTTGCAGAGGTACCAAAAAAAGACCGTATTGATTTTTTAGGATCAATAAAGTGTGCAAAAACTTGTGTGACTCTCCGTACTTACTGGTTTTCCACTAAAAGGGGGAGTGGGGATAGGGGTGGGGGAGTGGGTTGTGGCGTTTTTTAATTTTTTCTTGTAATTGCAATTGCGCATGGATCCCATTTGAGCTAGTTGGTGGCCCCGTCTCTGTTTGCACCCACCCTTATGGCATACCGTTTGATTCAGGACATGTGGGAGATTGCCGTTTAGTGGGTTTTTTACTTGCCAAGTGGGTTTAGGTAGGATTTCAACCATTGAGTCCTCTTATTTTATTTTTCCACAAAATCTCCTAAAAGCACGGAGTTCTATGGATAACAGCGCCTGGAATTCTTCATGTATATACGAAAGCATGATACCACCACGTAGCTGAAGGTGTGTAGCTTCCAAAAATATATAGTTTGTGGGGGGTATTTCCAAGTTGATTAGGCTGTTCAAATTACAGAACACTTTGATTTTTTTCTTGTAATTGGACTTGTGCATGCGTCCAATTTGAGCTAGTTGGTGGCCCCGTTTCTGTTTTGCACCCCCCCTTATGGCATACCGTTTGATCAGGACATGTGGGAGATTGCCGTTTAGTGGGTTTTTTACTTGCCGAGTGGGTTTTAGGTAGGATTTCAACCATTGAGTCCTCTTATTTATTTTTTCACAAAATCTCCTAAAAGCACGGAGTTCTATGGATAACAGCGCCTGGAATTCTTCATGTATAACGAAAGCATGATACCATCACGTAGTGAAGGTGTGTAGCTTCCAAAAATATATAGTGTTGTGGGAGAATTTCCATGTTTCGGGAATGTTTTCTTAGAAAAGTGTAGGCTGTTCAAATTACAGAGCACTTTGATTCTTTCTTGTAATTGCATTTGTGCATGCGTCCCGTTTGAGCTAGTTGGTGGCCACGTTCTGTGTGCATCCACGCATAGGCATACCGTTTGATTCAGAACATGTGGGAGATTGATTTTAGTGGGGGGTTTATTGCGGGGGGCATTTCAAGTTTTGGGGCTGTTTGAAATTACAGAGCACTTGATATTTTTCTTGTACATTACATGGTGCATGCGTCCCATTTGAGCTAGTTGGTGGCCACGTCCTGTGTGCCATCCACGCATATGGCATACCGTTTGATTCAGGGCATTGTGGAAGATTGATTAATTGACAAGTTTTTTTACATGACATGGAAATTGCCATGATTTTTAACTTTGAATTGTATTTTTATAAATTTTTCCTGAAAATCTGGTAAGAAAGCGAAATTGTACACAAAACTGCACCCACACCATTGGTGGTATGCATAAAAGAATCACACCATTGTGTAGTGAAGGTGTGTAGAGTCCAGAATATAAGTTGGGGGTATTTCTAATAGAGGGGTGTTTAGTCTGACAAATCTGAAAAGTTGCTGTAATTGGGCCATTTTTTCATTGGCTCACTTTGTGGCTAGTTGATTCCACGTCTGCGTGTGTAACCATACATAGGGCATACCGTTTGATTCAGAACATTTGGGAGATTGTATTTGGGTAACTTTTTTTTACATTACTTGGGATTTTGGCATGATTTCTACCTTTGAGAGTGTTTTTTTTAAATTTTTTAGAAAATCTGCTAAAGCTGTGAACTTCTACGAAGAACTGCGCCCACACCATTGATGGTACGAATGAAAAACTACAGAATTTCGTAGATAAAGGTGTGTGGATTCGAGAAATATATGGTTTGTGGGGGTTGTTTTGTGGGGAAAAATTGCAGACTGTTCAAATTCAGATTTGACTGAATATTTTTGCTGTTTCTGAGCCATTGTGCATTGTTTCACTTGGTGTCTTTTGGCTTCCACGTCCACGTGTGTAACCACACATATGGCATACCGTTTGATTCAGGACATTTGGGAGATTGATATTTAGTAACTTTTTTTTACAATTCCATGAGGTTTTGGCATGATTTCTACCTTTTGAAGTTGTTTTTTGTTAATTTTTTCAGACAAATGCGAACTTCTACGAAGAACTGCGTCCACACCATTGATGGTATGAATGAACAAACTACAGTGTTACATAGCTGAAGGTGTGTAGATTTCAGGAATATATAGTTTGTGGGGGTTATTTCTAAGTTACGGGGGTGTTTTGTGGAAAAAACTGCAGACTGTCCGAATTCGGAATTGGCTAAATATTTTCGCTGTTTCTGAGCCATCGTGCATTGTCTCACTTTGTGGCTTTTCGCTTCCACGTCCGCGTGTGTAACCACACGTATGGCATACCGTTTGATTCAGGACATTTGGGAGATTGATATTTAGTAACTTTTTTTTACATTCCATGAGGTTTTGGCATGATTTCTACCTTTTGAAGTTGTTTTTTGTTCATTTTTTCAGACAAATGCGAACTTCTATGAAGAACTGCGTCCACACCATTGATGGTATGAATGAACAAACTACAGTGTTACATAGCTGAAGGTGTGTAGATTTCAGGAATATATAGTTTGTGGGGGTTATTTCTAAGTTACGGGGGTGTTTTGTGGAAAAAACTGCAGACTGTCCGAATTCGGAATTGGCTAAATATTTTCGCTGTTTCTGAGCCATCGTGCATTGTCTCACTTTGTGGCTTTTCGCTTCCACGTCCGCGTGTGTAACCACACGTATGGCATACCGTTTGATTCAGGACATTTGGGAGATTGATATTTAGTAACTTTTTTTTACATTCCATGAGGTTTTGGCATGAATTCTACCTTTTGAAGTTGTTTTTTGTTCATTTTTCAGACAAATGCGAACTTCTACGAAGAATTGCGCCCGCACCATTGATGGTATGAATGAACAAACTACAGTGTTACATAGCTGAAGGTGTGTAGATTTCAGGAATATATAGTTTGTGGGGGTTATTTCTAAGTTACGGGGGTGTTTTGTTGAAAAAACTGCAGACTGTCCAAATTCGGAGTTGGCTAAATATTTTTGCCGTTTCTGAGCCATCGTGCATTGTCTCACTTTGTGGCTTTTCGCTTCCACGTCCGCGTGTGTAACCACACATATGGCATACCGTTTGATTCAGGACATTTGGGAGATTGATATTTGGTAACTTTTTTTTACATTTCATGGGGTTTGGCATGATTTCTACCTTTTTGAATGTTGTTTGATGTTCATTTTTTTTGAAAATCTGGTAAAAGTGCAAACTTCTACGAAGAACTGCGCCCACACCATTGATGGTATGAATGAACGCACACAGCGTACATAGCTGAAGGTGTGTAGATTTCAGGAATATATAGTTTGTGGGGGTATTTCTGAGTTGGGGGGGGTGTTTTGTGGGAAAAACTGCAGACTGTTTCAATACACAAACTGGCAATTTTTTTTTTGCTGACTACTTGACATTTGGCACTGGTCACGCTCTGGGTTAGTTGGTAGCCATGTCTCTGGGTACACCCATGAATGTGGCATACCATTTTATTCGGGAGGGGTTAGGCTTTCATATTTGAGATGTGTTTGAACTTTCCTGCACAGTTTTTAGCTGAAATTCGCATTTGATTTTGTCTCTGATTTTACAGTTGAGGAAAAAAAGGAAAATGTGAGAAAACAACTTACAATTGGACAAAGAGCTGCGTCCGGGTATCTGCATTTTGATCGAAACTAACCTCACTCATAAAATCCTGCGGGTGTGTAGTTTCTAAAAATATCTCACTTGTGGGGATATTTTAGTTAATTTGGTAGATATTCTATGTTAACTGTCAGTAGTGGTTATACATTTTAATTTGGTGTAATATTCTTTAAGGTGCAGTTTTAGTTTGGGGGGGTCTCCTGTACAGGAAAAGTGGGGTACCTACATATATCTGGTATCGTTGTACTCGGGAGTATCTGAGCTTTTAGAAACAGTAAGATTTTTGTGCGTAACCTTAAGATAACTATAAGTAAAAATGGGAAAAATCCATGAAAATTTGCAAATTTTTCATTTTTTTTTTACATATTTTACCCATAATTCCAGTAAAATTTCCAGAAAAGTTATAAAATTCTGTTACCATGTTAAAGTACACTTTGTGCTGAAAAAAACAATGTATAATATTCCTGATTTACTGCAAGGTAACCTACTGTAAAATTAGTCTAAAGCGATTGAGGGCAAAATCCTGAAAATTCTTCTGGCAGTTAACGCAAAAAAAATGAAAATCTCCTGGCAGTGAAAGGGTTAAAGCTGAAACTTTGACGAACTTGATGAATCACATTGTATAACTGGATCCTAATAAGGAAATCACCTGATTCAACAGTACAGCAGTCGGCCACCAGTAGTTCCCTGCTCCCAACATAGACCATTTAAGCACTTTATTTTTATTTATATGTATATAGGTTTTTTTTAGATATTTTGATATTTATTGGTGTCTGGGTATATTTATCGGTAAACTCATTGGTGACAATAGGATCAAATTATGTATTTTGTAATGATAATAAATTGGTGTTTAGCTTTGGCGATAATGTCTCGTTAAGTGATTTATTAGCGGAATGATTACTGCAAAAATGAGGTTAAGGTGGCCATACACACAGACAGTTTTCTGCAAATCCCATTATATCTGATTTGCTGAACATCTTGCATGTGAATTAATAGGCTATGATGCAGATGAACTACCGCTGTCGGTCTAAAATTATTTTGTCGGATCGCAATCGGCTCTCTATACTACAGTATAGTAAGCCAATAACATTGTTGCCATGTATGCTGGCAACAAACAATTTAATTTATTGAATGTGTTTTGGCTGTTTTTACGGGGGTAAAACATATTTATGGAGAGAATTCTTCCAGACTCCTGCATCAAATGCCTTTGATATTTACCTTTGTTCAATTTCCCTCATTTCATTTTACCTCAAACTTTACCACAGTTTCACTGTTTTATCATTTTGATTTTTGTTATGTTTCAAAATGTTTGTTCTATAAGGTTATATGAATACTTTATTTGCTCCAGTAGTAATTATAACTTAAACCAACTGTATTGCTTGGGATTGGCTAGGCCGTCAGAGACTTTAAGGCTTGGGTACACACTAGCAGATATTTTGGGCCACCCACTGATATGTCGATTGGCCCAAATTATTTGTGCTAATTCATTGACCATGATCGTTGTCTAATGTTATTTTGTCTAAACAAAAGTCACTGGTGATCACCAGTAGCGGCAAACAGTCAACCAGTACCCCAGCCTTAAAGGGCATGTCCACCCCCAAAACTATAATCCCCCCCAGTAATGGCCCCACCATGTAGTGTAGTGTAATCCTTACCTCACATCCCAGCTCCATAGGGTTCTCCTGTAGACCCCCCCTAAAGTCCCAAAAACTGTCCACCAGGAGGCTAGCAGGGCTCTGCCTGCTACATTGCCTCCGGTAGATATTTGTCATGCGTACTGCAGCCTTTCTCCCCCTCCCTCTCCCTCCCGTTCTACTATCCCTCCCCCTAGCGTAAAACCTTTTAATATGCTGTCTCCCCCATGTCTGTCACCCCAACCGCATGGTTAGTATTTTGCAAAAGCTCCCCAAACTCTTACTTACCTCTCCTCTTTCCTCCGCTGCACTGAGTGACCGGCAGCCGCGTCCGTGATTGGCTGCCGCTCAGCCAATCAGACGCGACTGCCAGTCCCGCCCCTCTGCTTGCATTCTCGCAAGCAGAGGGCCGGCAGTGCAGCGGAGGAACGAGGGGAGGTAAGTAAGAGTTTGGGGAGCTTTTGGAAAATACTAACCATGCGGTTGGGGCATGGTCCCCCATGTCTGGAAGTTGCGGCTTCCAGACATGGGGGAGCAGCATATCAAAAACTATTTTTAAGGGTGGACTTGCCCTTTAATTGTGTATACAAGGATATGCAGAATAATTCATGACCGTTTTCATTCACAAAAGAAAAAAAATGGTCTAAATACCAATAATAAAGCTGATTTGAACAAAATACATCTCATCCATTGTGTAACCATTTACCTGTTGCTAAACCTGAAATACTAAAAAAATAAGGTTCCCAGAGGTATGGACAGGACATCAGCAGGTCCAGTGCTCCACCTTCCCTAAATAACAGAAGGGACTGGTACCTGCAGAAATGCAGGAACTCCCTATAGCTGAGCCAATGATAGAAACCTGGTTCTTCCAGTTAGCAGCTGTTATGAATGTAACAGATGGCATCACAGACAATGACTAAATGCTATTCCCCTTGCCGTCATCTCTAAGCATGTGAAGGGTGGTCAGCATCATTTTGCTGAATAACAGATTAGCCCTATGTCTGTCAGCTTTCTATTGTAGTTTTAGGGGGGGGGGGGGTTCTGCCTATATATAATTTTTCATAAGAGGTGTGTACATGCCCTTTAAACAGGAAGATAAGTACTTTAACTTTAAAAAAAAACTTCTGGAAAGTTCAAGTCTGCAATGCTGAATTGTTTCCTTATCATGCCCAGAAGTTAATATTTTCAGCTTGTCTAAAGTCTTTGTCTAAAAACAATCTGCAGTGTACCGGAAATTAGCGTATAAAAGGTACTCTGCCTGTGGCCTCGTGCTTTTATATGGTCACGGAACTCCTAGGTGACTTCTAATATCCTTATAATTTACAGTTGGGGGTGCATTATCCACTATATCTGAGAGCATCAATGGCGTAGGTAGATTTCTAAAGCTATTTGCCTCTAATAAAAATACATTGAAGGGGAACTTGTCTCCAGACAACATTGCCCCAATAGAAAGAGAACATTCACAAAGATACAAAAAGCTGTGTCTCACCTCTCTCTTTGCTGTGCATGCTGAGCGATTTATGAAAATAACGTGGGTACTAGGGGTCAGCTCCCATAATTTACCTTATCTGGTAACACCCAGCTAAGTGTACGCAGTACACTTCACAGGAAGCTGCAGCCTTGCTTCCTGAAAGCTGACAGCCAAACATGTTACAGCTCAGAGATCATCCCTCCCTCTGACACAGAACACAGATTTCACTGCAGTTTTTGTGTAAACACATTACAAATGCTCCTGTCCCTAACAATTATTAATTCCTTTGCTTTTCAAACAAAAAAGAAAAGTACCGTAATCTCTGCAGTTTATTTTTTTTTGGTAGCATGGATGTAAATAGAATAGTAACATTTCAGTAAAAAATTAATGTAAGTATAGGGAATCAAACCTTTAACATGTGCAATAATGTGTCTTTCTAAAATGGAAGCTTTCTACTTTTTACCATCTTTTATTTCCAAAACCAGCAAGTTAGCAGCGCGCAACCACTGCAGATGCAATTACATTTCAATAAATGGCAGTTCACTATTTTGTATTGCTCCAGGAAGGCTGTCGGCAATTCACGCTGGTTGGTAAATAAAAAATAGAGCTGCTATAGATAAAGTTTATACATTTGTATACATTTTATTCATTTTCTGGAAACATGATGGAAACAAACAAACAAAAAGCAATAAACTTAGGCAGTAGACTATGTTGTATAGTTTCATAAGTAAGCTAGGGGATTGAACTTCTTGGGCTGTATGTAAAAGCACAGCATTCACATGGTGCACCAACAGCAACTCACAATGAGCACAGGTACATTTAGAAATTTTATCTTGCGCTAGAAACTTTGTGCAGAGGGAGTGAATCCTGGGGTCAGGGGGCGTGGCTCTTTGAAGCCAACATGGGCTAAGAGTTGTATTGGAAACAACATGGAAGCCTTCTTTGTTACAGGATCTAATACTTACATATACTAAATGCAACTTACTAGAGAATAATCTTATAATGTGTATGGGTTCTGGGGAGAAAAATGGTCACATTAGGATTTAAAAAAAAGTTTATTAGATTCTCCTTTTAAAGGTATTTAAATAATTGTTTTGTGTTTGTTCCAAATCAGGTTTCTGTAACTCTAGAAACATTTCAGGACTTGTCTTTGCCAATCCCAGGGAAGGAAGACCTTGCAAAACCATTCTTCCACCCACCAGAGCCCCTAGTCAAAGCAGGCTCATGCGGAGAAGATATGCCCCCCAAGGGTGGATTGCTTTTTCCTTGAATATTTTAAAAGGTATTTAGTGCATTTTATTCTTCGTAGTAGATATTCTGGACTGGCATAATATTATCTGCATCATTTAACACTGCTGTGTTTTTTAGTTTGTTTTGGGGACCTCAGTGACCCTGCAAGACTGCCTGGCTGCATTCTTTGCGAGATGAGCTTAAAGGTAAGCTATATTAAGTGTGATTTTTTACAGGATTTACAAATGGGACATCAGATTTCTGTATGCCTAACTTACCCATGGCATGTCTTTAAAAATAATATGAATGATGTTTCGAATGTTAAATTTTATTTTCCATTGTTGAAACTCCAAGAGCCCCATCCTGAGCTTTTCCACTTTATTACTGTGGTTTTAGGTTTGTTTTATGAGGTGAGCATTTATATTCTCTTGCTTATACTTTTTTTTTCCTGTGATTTTTTTTTTTTTTTTAATGGAAATATGTTTCTTAGCATATTCTTTGAGACCCTTATGTAGAGAGACCCTTATGTAGAATTTAAGCCAGAAATACTTGGTGGATGTGATGAAACTAACATTTTTTTATACAAAATAATGTGTAAACGGAAACAAAGAAAGAGCTCTAGATTGTGAGCTTAGCCCTGAGAGTTCCTTTTATATTAAGATTAACTGTTGTATTCAATTAGATCAACTGGACTTGAAATGTAGTTCTTGAAGACGTTCGCACTGTCATCCGACTGGCTTTCTCAATTCAGAATGACTTGTACAAGAATCTGTGGCAATTATGTATATGCAGTGCAGTGCAGTGAAGAATGCTCTGATTTGTATGTGGGGGAGACCAAACAGCAACTGCATCAACGTATGGCCCAGCACAGAAGAGCCAATTCCTCGGGTCAGGACTCAGCCGTGTATTGCATCTTAAGGATAAAGGACATACCTTTGAAGATTGTAATGTTAACATACTGGCGAAGGAACGTGACTGGTTCAAGAGAGGTGTTAAGGAGGCCATTTATGTGAAAATAAAGAAACCAAGCCTAAATAGAGGTGGGGGGGTTCGACACCAACTGTCTGCCATATACAATGCTGTTTTAACACCTTACTCTGGGCGTTCCTAAACACCTCTTAGCCACTATCCAATCACACCCTTAACACCTGGCTGTGATATGCTAATTGGGATTTTCCAGGGTACATAATTGCCACAGATTCTTGTACAAGTCATTCTGAATTGAGAAAGCCAGTCGGATGACTAGCGAAACGCTCTTCAAGAACTACATTTCAAGTCCAGTTGATCTAATTGAATACAACAGATATACCATGACCTGGATGAATGAGAACCTTCACAAGCATATTAAGATTATATTTTACTATACATCTGAAATCCCCAACAATCAGATGTTATTTAGCATTTGAAAGCACCATTTTTAATAAGAACTTTTATTGAATAACCCTGTTTGTTCCTTGTCACATTCAGCATCATATGCCTCTACATCATTAAAGGGCATGTCCACCCCCGGAACAAAAGTCTATATTTACTTTCCCCTCCTTACCCCCAACCGAGAGATCGTTAGGTTTACTTACCTCCCCTTTGTTCCTGAAGCCCATAATACATGGTCCTCACCTCCTCTGTAAGCTCAGAGAGCTTTTCCTGAAGAGGTGCGATGGAATGCAGAGACAGTTATTGGAGACTGAAAGAAAGCCAGCTTCTCACACAGATGTAGGCTTTCTTGCAGTGGGGAAAGGTAAGGATTATAGGCTTGTAACCACGGGGACATGAGTAACTATGATGCTCTTGGGGTTGGAGGGAAATATGGATTTTATTCTGGGGATGGACATGTCCTTTAAGATAAGCCTGGATAAAACTTTTAATTACTTTTGTTAAATTGGTGAATGATACAGTATATACTAATTTTGTTTTTCAATTTCCTGCTTTGCCCAGGTGATAATATGTATAGCTGTGAAAAGTGCAAAAAGTAAGTTACCCTTTGTTTCTTTTTCTAAATATTATCAGGGAGATTCAATAAAAGTTCTTAATGTTAAAAATGTTGCTAATTTTTTTGCCAACCAGTCAGATCTTTTTTAATATTTGAAAGCTAACATTTGATTGGGTGGGGCAAAATAAGCACCATTTTTAACGATAAGAACTTTTATTGAATAACCCTTTATGTGTCCTGTATGTGTTTAGGGAGTGAGCAATGAACTATTTTATCTTGAGATTCAGCAAAGTGAACTTATTGTAGCATGTTTATAAGTACTTGCAGTACCTATAGCTGTTCACTATAGGCAAGTAATCTAGCACAGTTTGTAGAACTCTTTAAAAATAAAGGTGCTTACATATTTATACTAAACTATATCTATCCACTGTTTTTTGTCATGCAGCTCATTTAGGTTATGTCCTTTTAAGAGCAATTTGGAAGCTACCCCCCAATCACGTCATTTAGGTTTGCCTTTTTTTCTGCCAGTTTTGGGAGTTATTTGTTAAACAATAGTTAGCCTCTGTGTGTAAAGACTGGTTTCCATCAGCAGTATTCACATTGCAATGTAATTACACACCCTGTTAACATGTATTGAAATAATGTTGAATAATGTTATCCTTTGCCTCCATAGGTTAAGAAATGGCGTCAAATTCTGTAAGGTCCAGAAATTTCCTGAGGTATGCAATTAGTCATGCCTTGCTTTCTTTCATGATAAAATTGGTTATTTCTATTGTTCTTGCTTTAAGGCCAGTACACACGGGCGAATGGCAATACCGGGCGACATTTGCACGTGTGTGGCTGCAGTGTAACATTTCTAGACATGTGAAGAATGAAAACGATTTTTTTAATTTCATTTGTTTTTACAGATACTTTGCATCCATCTAAAGCGATTCAGACATGAACTGATGTTCTCTACAAAAATTGGCACACACGTCTCCTTTCCACTGGAAGGTTTGGATCTCCAACCATTCCTTGCCAAAGACAGCCCTACTCAGATAGTTACCTATGATCTTCTTTCTGTAATTTGCCACCATGGCACGGCCAGCAGTAAGTACTTACTTTATTCTTTTATTTATAAAGAACTGTACAAGCATTCAAGGATAACTGTATTGCCACAATGCATTTTTTTTATAATTGCTTTAGAAATAGTAATGGTATGCAGCCCTCCCCATGCTTTTCTTTCCTGATTTAGAGCCTCTCTCTGCCTTCAATTATCCATACTGTGAAGGGGGTGTAATGATTCTGTCTGCCTCTAACAGTCACTCAAAGCTAGCATGCAAGAAAACACTCCTCCACCCATCCTTGATCTGCTTGATTATGTAAGCTGCATCCTAGCAACAGGATATTTCAAGTTTGTTTGACTGGCAGAGGAGGAGGAGAGAGGTTGTAACAGACATTCCCACCAGCGAATGACAAGTGATATGTTAATCATGGCCCTGCACTGTCTAGGAGGAAGGCTTTTAGCACTCATCTTTGCTGTGTGATATCTAAGGGAGGGCAGCACAGCTGTAAATGTGAGTAAGTGATTACAGCTGCTGGAAGTGTGGACATGTAACGGGGTGATGTTTTTTTTTATATTGTTGTCCTTTAAAGTTATAACCTGGTATAAGCATTGCCTTCTTATTGTTATGTTACCCACCTGCTTTTATTGTAAACTCTTCCTTTCAGGGATCTCCTTTGTCATGTTTCAACAGCACTTTATTTATTTATTTTTTTTTGCAAATGCTCCATTAATTTAGGTGTTTGGCCTTGAAAACATGTTTTAAAAACACCTAGACAAGCAATATTTTTTCCCTTGACATTTCACTTTCTATGTGGGGCTATAAATATGTGGAAAAATGGATTTTGGCCTGTATTGAAAAGTTATTTGTGGCTCTAGATTTGAATGCCACATATTTTCTGGGCAGTCTGATTCATACATTTGCGTAAATTCACCCCTTTAACCATGGCAACAATATAATGTAAACTCATCTAATGGATTTAACAGTATTGTTTCTTGAAACTTTTATTTTCCTGTCACCCCTGGCCATTTACCAGTTTGGAACAGGTCCTGCCGGGTGTGAACCAGAAACGCATCACTATAAAACACTGCCTCCTCCTTTGTCTTCCCTCTTTTTTGCATTGCCTGTTGTGTGAGCAGGTTTGAAGCTTAGCTGTGTTCTTGTCTGGCCAGAGTTGTTTTTCCTCTATCTCTTCAGCTTGCCGCATCCAAATACCTGAGGGGAAAGGACCTGTGTGACCCAGTGTAGGGTGGTCCTGGTTTGCTGTTTGGTATTCTGGTATAATTTGAGGCTGTTTGGACACATATTATTCTCGCGAGATTCATGCGCTGCCATTTTGCGAAAAACCAGAAGTGAGACAACGGATTTTGCGCTTCTGTTTTTGGCATCCTTGAGGCTTTAAAGTGCACGCTTTCTCAGAATTTCTGCTGTGACTGTTTGGATCTTGCTTTGGTCTGTTCACTGAACCGTTTTGCAGTCAAATTCATTGGGCTGTTCTTCTGTGCAGTGGCTACAAATTTGTTGGCCTGTGAGCACATGCCTTCTTTTTTTTCTGCCTATACTTTTTTTCAGTCTATACTTTTGTTATAGTATAGAGTCTGAAAGTGTGAGCAGAGATCACAACCTTAAAGGTTCTAGGTAAGCCTTAGGTAAGTAGTTGAAGGTACAGTAGATGAGTGGGCAAATATAAATTATTTATTATTTTTACAGCCTCTCTACCCCTAATAAGCAGTCTAAAATGATGTATGTTGATTCTAAGAAGAGTGGCAAAGAGGTTGATTTAACAGCAGCTGGACTATCTTCTTCATCTTGCTCAAATTGAATATTTTATGGAATATGTGACAATAGTGAGGGAAGTGCAGGAAGTTCAAGAATACCTATAGCAGACATAGAAGGTTTAAATTCTGAACTTTCTGACATTGACGCTTCAATTTATTCTGAAGCATCGTCCGCCCTTCTGTCTGAGCAGGAAGAAGCGGGAGAATTACAGATGGAAACCTCAGTTGATACAAACATAATTAAACCTATAGCTGTTAGGGCTACCCAGTCCTTACATGCAGAAGAATCATCAACTTCTACTGCGGGCAAGTTTTTTCCGGTAGTTAAAAGGAAAATTACTACTTTCTCTATTCATTCTTCTATGCAAGAGATTAAAATTGATGGAAGATGGCAAAGAAGTTGGTTTTAGCTGCAAAGTTCTGGCATGGAGGCCTTCATTACGCTGTGTGCACCTTATTGTCTGAGCTGAAACTTCAGTACCCGCATCTGACAAATCTTTTTTCAGTTCCTCAGCAGTCACACAGGGACTTTTCTCCACTTTGCGCTTCAGGGAGCGCACAGCAGTCGAAGTCAGCATCTTCTTTCTGCCACGACCAGGTAGCATTTCAACAGTGCCCTTTGCCTTGAATTTGCGAATGATGCTTCCTATGGTGTCTCTTAGTATGTTTAACATCTTTGCAATCTTCTTATAGCCATTGCCCTTCCTGTGAAGAGAAATCACCACTTCTCTTGTCTTCCTGGACCATTCTTTTGACTTCACCATGTTTGTAAACACACCAGTAAATGTCTAGAAGGAGCTAAGTATCACAGTCATTTTAAATCTGCCTCATTGGTGCTTATTATGCTTGATTGCTGCCCGATGATATCCACAATTGTTTTCAATACCTGATCGAAAAAACTTGAATGAACCTCTGTTCTTAAGAGTGGTAGTCTTTAAGGGTGTGTCAATGAAGAAATCACAAAAAAACATTTAATACTGTATTACAAAAACAATTAATGTCTTTTTAGTTGCATTTGGTTCTTTAAAAAGTCCTTGTAAGATTTCATTCTGAACACAATTACAAATGTACACTGAATTCCCTAAAACCCTTTACAGCATTGGGGGTTGAATAATTTTGAACACAACTGTAGGTGTCTAGTGCTCTGAAAGTAGGGCTGACAAATTATAAAGATCTGATATAATGTGAAGAGGTCCAAATTAATAACAAAGTTGTAAGATTGTATACTTGCCTCAGAGTTTGTGGCAGAAGCCTCATTTGATCTGGTAACATTATTGGCAATAAGTAAATCCTTGGTCTTGGCTTGAGAAGGGCATTATGGCTATGTATTTGGTTAGCTTCATAAAATATTTTTGTCAGTTGGCATTTGAAGGTACAATGTTGTTTGGAGAGAAACTAGATATTGTCAGTGCAGCAATGGAATCTTCCATTAGTACTGATTAGTACTGATTTGTACTGATGGGTCCTTCCTTTGAGCCCATAGAGAAAGTGTTGAATTAGATTTTAACCCTAAAAGTCATTCTTGGTGGCAATTACATCTGCCTGTAGGGTTGGAGAGCTTTCTGTATTATAGACGAAAGAACCCCAGGTTCTTGCCAAAGTGTTAACACAATACCACATGGAATTGGAGATAAACATACATTCATTTTGAGAACATGCAAAGACTGATCTTAAAGGGCATCTATAGTGGGAAAATTAACTATTTTTCTTTCTTTCCATGTGTTCTATAATTCCCCAAACCACCAGAGTGTCTTCACTTTAGTTTCCCTCGCTGTCATTAGATACACAAATTAGAAGAATACGTGATTGCATTCCTCTACTCCTACTTGTACTGTCAATCAAATCCCTGTGACGTGACCCTCTTCCCTGCTTAAGTCCCTCCCTCCTCCCTGCTCTGTTACAAACCAAACATTAGCAGGGGGAGAGAGGTAGCTTTGACTGCAGAGATAAGGCTGCTCTTGACCCCCCTTCTTGATAGCTTTCACTGTATGATGATGGGTCACAAAGAGAGATCTTATTGCAGCAGAACATGAGATGAGAGATCCGTGTCTCCAGGACAGTTTGCCAATGTGCGTGGGTGTGTTTTTGAGGATGTTGAACTTAACTCCTGCTGCACATGATAAGCTTGTCAGGCATTCGGAGTTAAGACATGGAGGAGGTAACAGAGGGAAGGGGGGAGTGCTGCAGAGAAATCTGACACCATAGAAAAACAGAGTTACTGACAGAGGTAGGAGAAAGGCAGCACAGAGTACATGAATTTAATTTTGCAATGGGGCAATTTGTGTTTTTCACTATAGATGCCCTTTAAAAAAACAAATTTCCCAGTGTACATAAGGAAAGCTAATACGAGCTGTGAATGTGATAGTATTGACATGCTGAAATACAACTGCGCTGTAAGGGGCTAATCTTACTTTACAACTTGTGTCTCTTTTCCCCACAAATTACTGAACCCCCAATGTTAAAGGCCACGTACACACTATTCACTCACCTTATGTCCTTTTCTTAGCTCCAAAGTTTCATTTCCCAGTCTAACTTAGACTAGTAAGTAGTCTCCTCCCATTGGATTTTATCCTATAGTAAGGAGTCTCCTCTCACTGGAATTCAGTGAGAACTCATTCTATCTCTTTTTCTAGCTAGATCTAAACTTTGTGTCACTATGTTTCTAATCTAAATGTCATGTAGAATTAATCAGACCATATATGTACATTTTTATAATCCTAAAAACTAAAAAATCCTTTTCACCAGTTAAGGTAAACCATGTATGGTTTTTCTCACATATACGCTTGGCTTGGGTGCCTTCTCCATGAATGAAATGATTCTAGCAATATTTATCTCTCCATATAATTAACCTTGTGGCCAGTGTCAGTCGCATGTTTTAATTATATTTTTTAGTATGTAAATCTGAATAATACGAATGAGTATAGTCTTTTAGAGTATACTGTCCCTTGCTCATTTTATTTCAAATACAGAAATATAAGTAATAGGAATATTGCAACCCCCACCCCATCCAAAATGCAAGAAACCCCTGTGAAAAGTGACGATGTCCTTTAAATGATCGCATGGCTTTATAATGCATAAATAAATATTCAGCTGTACCATTGTGTAGAATGCCATAAAACCAATGAGATTGCAGGAAACATTTAGTGGCTTCCTTTTAGAGGACGTCAAATTGGGTACACACCCAATTTAGAGGAAGGGTTTATTTAACCCAATAGTTCTTTAATATGTAAAACTTTTTTTTAACAATACATATATATTGTGTTTCCAGGACGCCAAGAATTCCCTCCTGTTGTCTAATGGACTTTTTACATGGGAGCTTAAGGATGCAATTAAACATAGAAGTGGAAAGATGATGCCCAAACTGGTATAATCAGAGGAAATATGATTAGATTAAAAGCCAGTCAGATGTGGGATTCCCAGTCCCTGATTCGGGTTCCAGCACGATAATAATGGATAGTGCAAGTCGAAAGTTGTGTCAGATGAGGCTAACAGTTCCACCTGGTGCCTATTCAAGAAGAACCAAACTATAAGGCGAAAACTTCCAAATCCTGGTCAAAAAGAGAGAAATATTCTGCAATGACACGCAATCAAAACCACTGCCTTCAGTGACTTGAGAAAAACCACTGAGACAAAGGCAGAGGATATGAAATGCTTTCACCAAAGAAACTGTCCAAGTTCAGATCCCAAGCAAGGTTTGCAGGTGAATAGAAATTGCCTTATCACTAGATTGAGGAAGTTCCTATAATATAATACAAAATCTTTTGGGTATATATGTAAGCTGAATGAATTTAGGTCTGAGGCATAAACGCTGACGGCCACACTAAACGTTGCATGTGTGTGGAAAGCGATTGGCAAATGTGCCAATTTTGTGTTTGTTTGTGGCCGCATTGCAACTGGCAATCCCGTACTCATTTTTTCGGGATTGGAGAACAGAGAATCGCAACCAAAAATAGTGAATAGCATGCGCTCCTATCAACGGATCGCACGTCCACATCCCCAGTACACCTGTACGAATTTACCCAGGGGCGGCGCAGTCCACGCATCGCTCCTTTCTCCTCATAAAGTCCTGCTACCGATTTACCGATTGGTTAGACCCGCCTTTAAATAAGTCTTCAATTTGTCGGCGACCCGTGTGAAGAACCGAAAGAAACGCTTGCCGCAGCCATTCGCAACCCTATTTACCAGAGTCCTCGCGGGCCGATTAGATGTAGTATTTAGCTCCTGCTTAAATACTTTGTGCGGGTGAAGATTTCACCCAGAGCCGCGCAGCCTCTCGGTAAATCCGAATACAGGGAGAATTTCTCCCACTACGTGTCTCCACTCCAATTGGGCGACCTAGTTTTCCGCTTTTTTTGAGCACGTGATCGTAATTCGGGTTAAAATCTGTTAGATCTAGGCCTGAATGTGGCCTAGATCTAACAGATTAAAGTTCGACTTTAAATTACTACTCTATTTTTTTTCTTTTTAACTCTGGCAAAAGATAATAACTAAAATAGTCACCATGTTAATAACTGGAATAATTGCTTTACTTTGCAGACTATGCTACGGAAGTCAATGTGAATGAATTTGTTTTACTTCCCAAACTCCCTTGTTTAATGATGGAACAGCTGTGCACTTATCTAGTAGTCCACCAAACCTGGACTTGTGTGGGCAGGCCATAAAAAAGGTATTGTATGCAATTGCAATAAATAAATCACACTTTTACAGGGACCATATAACATTGTCCCAATAGACTGAGCCATTCACAAACAACCGATATGCTATGCTTCCCCTATCTCTTTGCTTTGGATACTAGTGAACATCTCCATACCCCCCCTCTCTCCCACCACCCAGTCACAATTTTCCTAGCCAGAAAAATGGCACAAGGAAAATAAAGTAAATATTGTTTGACTAGATATCAAGTAGCATAGGGAGAATTTTAAGGCTATGTTGTCCCCTTTCACATATGTATTTACATGTTTACCCTGGTAGTAACAAAAAATGCTCTACGTTTTTTAAGAAGCTTAGAGCATTGCTATGAGCTAAAGCCGAAACCAGTCTGTAAACTGTCTCTCTGCTTTGCTTTAGCTCATGAAATGCTGTTACAGCCTCTTAAGGTTCCTGTACAACGTGCGATCGCGGTTGCCGTTTCTGCAGCGGCGCACATGTGTAATGAACTCCCATTTCCGGTCGATAATCGTTCTTGTGTTATTGGACACTTCTCTTCTCGGCTGAACGGGCCGCTTGTTCGAAGTATGCCTGACCGGTCAGGCAGTGATCACCGACCGAACGGCTGTTTTGGGCAAGAAAGTGCTCATACACAGCACAATTTATCGTCCCAAACGGCCATTCATACACATTGTTGTCACGGCCGGCACCTGTAATCGCACATGTGTACGAACTTTAGAAGCCACATAATTTCCTTAAAGGGCATGTCCACCACCCCCCCAACTAAAATTTGCCCAACTGTTAAGCCCACTGTGTAGTATTAAAGATGCACTTCTTGCTATATATGTTTTGTATGGCAGGGCCTGAATAAAGTACAAAAACTAAAATAGGAGCCTATGTAATCCCTTTGCCTCTCCTCTGGAATCATGTCCCAGCCAAAAATAAAAAAATTTAAATGGTAGGAAAGCCCCCCCCAAACCTGGAACCACTTTAAAACCCTGAAATCGGTTTTCTAATGTACTACACCCCCCTCCTTCCCTCTGTTGCTTTGTTTATGGTGGTGGAGGTACACTCAGAGTGCTACAATGGTAAACATGCAAATTAACCAGAAGACTCTGTTTCTTTAAGTATGTCTGGGAATTTAAATCAAACCTTTTTACCCTCCGGTTTGTGCCCACTAACCCACAAGAACACATAGAAAATAGGTAATTAAAACTTTGGGGAGGTTTTTTGTATCGCAAACCCCTACTTCTTACATTTCTATGATCCCTTGATGTAAATAAATGCCATTTGGAAATGGTGCAGTGCCCTAAATAAGTTGACAACCCATGTTAACCCAATATTACATGGGTCATGTGGGTTTTTACGCTTATTTTAGCATTATTTAATTTCCCCTGTTATCTTTTACTAGAGCTGCAAAGCCTATTCTCTCCCTATCTTATGTAATTTATTAGTGATATTTTTTACTGGTAACAGAATAAGCAAAAAAGAGCAGTAACGAAGCTATTTTTTGTATTGTTTACTGGTAGCTGTCTCGCCATTAAGGCCAGCTGGAAATAATCTGTAGATCACAGCCACTTTCATTAAAGTTTTTATCAGGGATCCCATATTGGTGATGAGGCATCTGTATAGAAAATGTCTAAGAGTAGAGAGCGAATAGTGGTGTCTGGGGGCATGGCCAAAGCTCATGCTCTATTGAATAAATAAAGTTAGGGAGTACCTTTTACGATTATATAGTGCCTGTGGAACACCAGAAGGAGGTTATTCAGACTGGAGTTAGGAACATTAGGAAGAACCATCTTTATGCAGTTAAGTACACATGCTTTAAAAGCATTGCTTGAAGACTACATTTTTCTGTGAGATATTCTGGCAAAAACATGCCTTCTTAATTACAGAACTTTTTACACATATGTAAATGGAACTTACATTCTTCCAATGGTGGTTCTGTGAAAGAAAAGCTTTTACATGAAGGTAAAAATATTAGGTTTAGTTTCTCCTTAAATAATGAAGTAAAATTTAATTACAGATATCCTCTTATCTTATCTCTATTAATTAATGCAAAGTTTTGATCCATCTATATAGGGGTTTGTGTTGTATATAACTAATATTCTTTTATATAATGTGTACATCCCATGATCGATACAATGAGTATATTTATTTTTACTGTGTTCCAAACATGTGGCCCCCTCAAAGAGGAAGCAGAAGAAATATCGAAGTGTAATATCTGATGTTTTTTTGATGTGCACAATAGTGAGCCAGTTCATGTTTTTACTTGTGATAGGGTAATCCCAATTTTATTTCAAATTCCTTAGCTCACAGAGTACGTGAGTCTGCAAATATGTAGACTTTGGGAGCCAAGTCTTTCATCAGTGATATGTGCTTATTCATATGGATATTTCAAATTGTGATTTGATGTATTTTATTTTTTTTCTTTTAACTTTTTTGCACACATCTATTTTGAAAAAGATCAACTTGTATCCAATGATTTAATTCCTGGACTCAAATAACAGTGTATGCAAGCACAATATACATTCCCTGCCCACCCGAGATTTTAGACTAACTGAAGTGATCTTGGAAAATAAGAAGGAAGACTTATTAACAGCTGCTATTTTCAATTCCAGGAAACCAAAATTAAAGACAATTTTTAATTTTCCTGATCCTTTATGTATGCAGTGTTTACTATTGGGCATTATACAAATCAGCCACAAGGTGGGATTAAAAAAAATGCTTAAATCAACAAAATCAGATTCTATTACTTTTTTTCTATAAAATAAGGAGTGTTTTTAAAGAAGGTATATACAAACTCCAGATTGTGACTTTACATATGTCCTGCAATCAATACTCCTGTTTGGATGCAGCCACTGACATTGCAGTGTTCTCCCTAGGGTCTTTTATAGCCGGGTGGCCCACCCGCTACTTTTTCATGCCACCCGGCTGGAAAAAATTCTTAGAGAACACTGTGATTAAAAAAATTAGATGTAGGTTTAATAGGTGTAACCATATGTCGTAAAAACTCCTGCTAAAACTGCCCAGTCCAGACACACTTGTAACCTTAGTGTAGCAGGTTAACTAGCTTTTCTCCAAGATCCCCAAGCCACAAAAGGTTTGGCACATGTATTTGTGCTGCCATTTTACATGGGTTTACCTTCGATGTTGTAAACTACAATTCCCTGCAGATGTTGTAAAACTATAATTGAGCATGATGCAGTGCACATTTTTCCCCACCACCAAATTTCCTGTCCCACCCCACCCGGCTACTTTTTCATGCCACCCGGCTTGAAAAAAATTCTGGGGAGAACACTGCATTGTTTAATGAGCCCTTATACCCTGCCCTTATACAGGCATAATTACATGTAAGACTGTATATACTAAGTATAAAAAATAAACAGAGATATTCAACTTTAAAATCGTCCTGAAAATCTCCCTCAGTTTATACTTGGGTATGTGGCTGGTGCTGGACAAAAACACAGCCCTGGGAAAACAAAGCTGTACCCTGTAACGCCAGAGAACTCTCTTTGATTTCAGTGGGTTATGCAATTGTTGTCCTGCTCATTCATATCAGCCCAGACTGCAAGGGATAGAAAAAAAAAAATCTTAAGGTTCAGAGCCGCACAGAAAGGTATGCAGGCACATCTGTGTGGATGGACTTTCCATGGGGCTGTGTATGGGACTTTCTATGGGCTGTGTATGGGACTTTCTATGGGACCTTCTATTGGGTGGTATGGACTTTCATGGGGGTGTTGTTATTGGACTTTCTATGGGGCTGTGTAATGGGACTTCTATGGGGCCGTGTTGGGACTTTCTATGGGGCCGTGTAATGGGACTTTTTATGGTGCCGTGTATGGGACGTCTCTATGGGGCTGCCTTTGGGAAAAGTCACCACTTTGGTTTATACTCGAGTCAAGCAGTTTCCTAGTTTACAGTTAAAAATAATTACCTACTGGTTTAAATTGGGTTGGTTTTACACTTGAGTATTAACATTATCCAATTTTGAAATCCGAAAACTGTGGTACTTCATGTTGAGAAATGAGGAACTTATCTCTTGAGAAAGAAGATTTAAATTTGAAAGCCCTGATATCTCTAAGTACGAAAAAGATAGAAGAGGAGCATGGCGGTGGCCATCTCAGTATGAGAGCAAAGTAATAAAAATATATTGTATTAACCTAGGACAACAAACCCAGATCTCCCAACACTGGAATTTGGAGATAAGCACATTGGAGCTCTTTTTCTTCTATGAAATCTGTTAAAATTGCTTCGAAATCCCTTGACAATTTTCTTACAGAAAAAGCAGATGTTAAAACCCTTAACCCCTCTGGTTGGATGAAATAATCTATGACTCCTTGGAAATAAACTTTGAAGACCCAAGTGCAGGGATGTTAATTTTCCTTAGACTTGAAAGACTTGAATGGCTCCTTTTAGGAGAATAATTGTTGGTAATACATTCCGTGAGGGAGACTTTACAGCAACGCCAACATTCAACATGGGACCAGCAACCCAGACTGACCACAGCGTTACCATATGGTGATGTGTTAAGTTATAACAAATCCGGGATAAAGCATAAAGCACTTTACTCAACACACTGTTAAATCATCAGGACACCAGGAGTAACTGGGAGTGTGCTGGGAGTCAGACCATAGGTGAGGTATAAAAGTAATTCACCTACCAGATACAGGTATCGGGACCTAATTTCTATCCTTGACACTTACCACATACAAGTACTGGGATCTAAACCCAATTTTTTTTGCAGTAGCCTACTGGCAACAGTGGGAACAGTCTCGTATAGGCCTGGTTAGCAGCTATTTAGTGCACACATATTTGACACATCGCACTTTAGATTTTGTAAACCTGCAATATATTTAATTCAAAGTATACATTTTTACTAACTAGATTGGGCAACTCCGGTCCCAATTTAACCCTTTCCCTGCCACAGATCGTAATTCACGATCTGTGCGTGTATACTCAACTGCCACAGATCGTGAATATACATCTGTGGCTTCCCCCCCTCCCAAAATTTTTTTTCCCCCTGCTAGGGGCCATCGGGGGCAGCATTCAACTGCCCCCCTAGCCCCCTCGATCCCCCCTCGGTTTGGTCAAATCCGAGGGGGGATCGGGAGATATCCTACCTTTAGAGGCACACTGGTCCCACGTGGAGAAGCAGAGGAAGCCGTCTTCATTCCGGAAAGGGAGACCCCGTGTAGCAGGAAGCTGAGTGATGTCACCGGGGTCTCCCTAAGAGGTAAATCTGCCCCTGGTGGTCCAGTGGAGGTACTGCCTCCATGATCTATGGAATATCATGCTGCAGTCCCTAAGTATGTACAAGCTGTCAGCTGAGAGCTTTTACTATACATTTGTGAATGGAACTCAAAGTTCCATTCACAAATAGGATTTTTTCTAAGTCTTTGCTACTTAGCGAAGACTTAGAAAAAAATGGGGACAGAGATCAAAATTTGGTGATCACTTCTGATCACCAAATTATTGATCTTTGCCAATGATGAAAAATCACTTCCTGGAAAAGATTTCCGGGAAGTGATTTTTCCGATCGGATTTCGAATTGGAAAACGCATTTATGCCCGTATTCCAAGTTCGGTATCATTCCTAAGATGATTTGATGTCATCTTTGGGAATGATCCCCCAAAAAAGGGGAAATGCACACAAAAAAAATCTTAAAGTGATACACCACCTTTTTTTTTTTTTACACCTAAAACTATAAATTAGCAAAAAACTTTGTCTTCTCCATCAGCTTCCCAATGTCCCCGGTGATATCGGAAAGTAACGCGTATCATTTATTTGTTGGATTTCAAGGGAAACTAGCCTATTTTAGTAGGAAATTTTGCAAGAGGTACCAAAAAAAGACCGTATTGATTTTTTAGGATCAATAAGTGTGCAAAACTGTGTGTGACTCTCCGTACTTACTGGTTTTCCACTAAGGGGAGTGGGGATAGGGGTGGGGGAGTGGGTTGTGGCGTTTTTTAATTTTTTCTTGTAATTGCAATTGCGCATGGATCCCATTTGAGCTAGTTGGTGGCCCCGTCTCTGTTTGCACCCACCTTATGCATACCGTTTGATTCAGGCATGTGGAGATTGCCGTTTAGTGGGTTTTTACTTGCCAAGTGGTTTAGGTAGGATTTCAACCATTGAGTCCTCTTATTTTATTTTTCCACAAATTCCTAAAAGCACGGAGTTCTATGGATAACAGCGCCTGGATTCTCATGTATATACGAAAGCATGATACCACCACGTAGCTGAAGGTTGTAGCTTCCAAAAATATATATTGTTGTGGGGGGGGGTATTTCCAAGTTGATTAGGCTGTTCAAATTCAGAACACTTTGATTTTTTTCTTGTAATTGGACTTGTGCATGCGTCCAATTTGAGCTGTTGGTGGCCCCGTTTCTGTTTGCACCCCACCCTTATGGCATACCGTTTGATTCAGGACATGTGGGAGATTGCCGTTTAGTGGGTTTTTTACTTGCCGAGTGGGTTTTGTAGGATTTCAACACATTGAGTCCTCTATTTTATTTTTTTTCACAAAATCCTCCTAAAAGCACGGAGTTTCTATGGATAACAGCGCCTGGAATTCTTCATGTATATACGAAAGCATGATACCATCACGTAGCTGAAGGTGTGTAGCTTCCAAAAATATATAGTTTGTGGGGAGAATTTCCATGTTTTCGGGACGTTTTTCTTAGAAAAAGTGTAGGCTGTTCAAATTACAGAGCACTTTGATTCTTTCTTGTATTGCATTTGTGCATGCGTCCCGTTTGAGCTAGTTTGGTGGCCACGTCTCTGTGTGCATCCACGCATATGGCATATCCGTTTGATTCAGAACATGTGGGAGATTGATATAGTGGGGGGTTTATTTGCGGGGGGCATTTCAAGTTTTGGGGCTGTTTGAAATTACAGAGCACTTTGATTTTTTCTTGTAATTACAACTGGTGCAGTCGTCCATTTGAGCTAGTTGGTGGCCACGTCCCTGTGTGCATCCACGCAATGGCATACCGTTTGATTCAGGGCATTTGGAAGATTGATAATTGACAAGTTTTTTTCTACATGGAAAGTTGCCATGATTTTAACTTGAATTGTATTTTTATATTTTTCCGAAAATCTGGTAGAAAGCGAAATTGTACACAAAACTGCACCCCAACCATTGGTGGTATGCATAAAGAATCACACCATTGTGTAGCTGAAGGTGTGTAAGATCCAAGAATATATAGTTTTGGGGGTATTTCTAATATAGAGGGGTGTTTAGTCGGACAAATCGGAAAAGTTGCTGTAATTGGCCATTTGTTTCATTGGCTCACTTTTGTGCTGTTGATTCCACGTCTGCGTGTGTAACCATAACTAGGGCATACCGTTTGATTCAGAACATTTGGGAGATGATATTTGGTAACTTTTTTTCATTACTTGGGATTTTGGCATGATTTCTACCTTTGAGAGTGTTTTTTTTTTAAATTTTTATAAAATCTGCTAAAGCTGTGAACTTCTACGAAGAACTGCGCCCACACCAATTGATGGTACGAATGAACAAACTACAGAATTTCTAGATAAAGGTGTGTGGATTCGAGAAATATATGGTTTGTGGGGGTTGTTTTGTGGGGAAAAATTGCAGACTGTTCAAATTCAGATTTGACTGAATATTTTTGCTGTTTCTGAGCCATTGTGCTGTTTTCACTTTGTTCTTTTGGCTTCCACGTCCACGTGTGTAACCACACATATGGCATACACGTTTGATTCAGGACAGTTTGGGAGATTGATATTTAGTAACTTTTTTTACATTCCATGAGGTTTTGGCATGTTTACCTTTTGAAGTTGTTTTTTGTTAATTTTTTCAGACAATGCGAACTCTACGAAGAACTGCGTCCACACCATTGATGGTATGAATGAACAAACTACAGTGTTACATAGCTGAAGTGTGTGTATTTTTCAGGAATATATAGTTTGTGGGGGTTATTTCTAAGTTACGGGTGTGTTTTGTGGAAAAACTGCAGACTGTCCGAATTCGGAATTGGCTAAATATTTTCGCTGTTTCTGAGCCATCGTTCATTGTCCTCACTTTGTGGCTTTTCGCTTCCACGTCCGCGTGTGTAACCACACGTATGGCATCCGTTTGATTCAGGACATTTGGGAGATTGATATTTAGTAACTTTTTTTTACATTCCATGAGGTTTTGGCATGATTTCTACCTTTTGAAGTTGTTTTTTTCATTTTTTCAGACAAATGCGAACTCTTATGAAGAACTGCGTCCACACCATTGATGGTATGAATGAACAACTACAGTGTTACATAGCTGAAGGTGTGTAGATTTCAGAATATATAGTTTTGTGGGGGTTATTTCTAAGTTACGGGGGTGTTTTTTGTGGAAAAAACTGCAGACTGTCTGAATTCGGAATTGGCTAAATATTTTCGCCGTTTCTGAGCCATCGTGCATTGCTCCACTTTGTGGCTTTTCGCTTCCACGTCCGCGTGTGTAACCACACATATGGCATACCGTTTGATTCAGGACATTTGGGAGATTGATATTTAGTAACTTTTTTTACATTCCATGAGGTTTTGGCATGATTCTACCTTTTGAAGTTGTTTTTTGTTCATTTTTCAAGACAATGCGAACTTCTACGAAGAATTCGCCCGCACCATTGATGGTATGAATGAACAAACTACTTGTTACATAGCTGAAGGTGTGTAGATTCAGGAATAATAGTTTGTGGGGGTTATTTCTAAGTTACGGGGGTGTTTTGTTAAAAAACTGCAGACTGTCCAATTCGGAGTGGCTAATATTTTTGCCGTTTCTGAGCCATCGTGCATTGTCTCACTTTGTGGCTTTTCGCTTCCACGTCCGCGTGTGTAACCACACATATGGCATACCGTTTGATTCAGGACATTTGGGAGATTGATATTTGGTAACTTTTTTTTACATTTCATGGGGTTGGGCATGATTTCTTTACCTTTTTGAATGTTGTTTGATGTTCATTTTTTTGAAAATCTGGTAAAAGTGCAAACTTTCTACGAAGAACTGCGCCCACACCATTGATGGTATGAATGAACGAACTACAGCGTTACATAGCTGAAGGTGTGTAGATTTCAGAATATATAGTTTGTGGGGGGTATTTCGGAGTTGGGGGGGGTGTTTTTGTGGAAAAACTGCAGACTGTTCAAATACAAACTGGCAATTTTTTTTTTGCTGCTACTGACATTTGGCACTGGTCAGGCTCTGTGGTTAGTTGGTAGCCATGTCTCTGGGTACACCCATGAATGTGGCATACCATTTTTATTCGGGAGGGGTTAGGCTTTCATATTTGAGATGTGTTTGACCTTTCCTGCACAGTTTTAGCTGAAATTCGCATTTGATTTTGTCTCTGATTTTACAGTTGAGGAAAAAAGGAAAATGTGAGAAAACAACTTACATTGGACAAGAGCTGCGTCCGGGTATCTGCATTTTGATCGAAACTAACCTCACTCAAAATCCTGCGGTGTGTAGTTTCTAAAAATATCTCACTTGTGGGATATTTTAGTTAATTTGGTAGATTTCTATGTTAACTGTCAGTAGTGGTTATACTTTTTTAATTTGGTGTAATATTCTTTAAGGTGCAGTTTTAGTTTGGGGGGGTCTCCTGTACAGGAAAAGTGGGTACCTACATATATCTGGTATCGTTGTACTCGGAGTATCTGAGCTTTTAGAAACAGTAAGATTTTTGTGCGTAACCTTAAGATAACTATAAGTAAAATGGGAAAAATCCATGAAAATTTGCAATTTTTTCATTTTTTTTTTTACATATTTTACCCATAATTCCAGTAAAATTTCCAAGAAAGTTATAAAATTCTGTTACCATGTTAAAGTACACTTTGCTGAAAAAACAATGTATAATATTCCTGATTTACTGCAAGGTAACCTACTGTAAAATTAGTCTAAAGCGATTGAGGGCAAAATCCTGAAAATTCTTCTGGCAGTTACGCAAAAAAAATGAAAATCTCCGGCAGTGAAAGGGTTAAAGCTGAAACTTTGACGAACTTGATGAACACATTGTATAACTGGATCCTAATAAGGAAATCACCTGATTCAACAGTACAGCAGTCGGCCACCAGTAGTTCCCTGCTCCCAACATAGACCATTAAGCACTTATTTTATTTATATGTATATAGGTTTTTTTAGATATTTTGATATTATTGGTGTCTGGGTATATTTATCGGTAACTCATTGGTGACAATAGGATCAAATTATGTATTTTGTAATGATAATAAATTGGTGTTTAGCTTTGGCGATAATGTCTCGTTAAGTGATTTATTAGCGGAATGATTACTTGCAAAATGAGGTTAAGGTGGCCATAACCACAGACAGTTTTCTGCAAATCCCATTATATCTGATTGCTGAACATCTTGCATGTGAATTAATAGGCTATGATGCAGATGACTACCGCTGTCGGTCTAAAATTATTTTGTCGGATCGCAATCGGCTCTCTATACTACAGTATAGTAAGCCAATAACATTGTTGCCATGTATGCTGGCAACAAACAATTTAATTTATTGAATGTGTTTTGGCTGTTTTTACGGGGGTCATATTTATGGAGAGAATTCTTCCAGACTCCTGCATCAAATGCCTTTGATATTTACCTTTGTCAATTTCCCTCATTTCATTTTACCTCAAACTTTACCACAGTTTCACTGTTTTATCATTTGATTTTTGTTTATTTTTCAAATGTGTTTGTTCTATAAGGTTATATGAATACTTTATTTGCTCCAGTAGTAATTATAACTTAAACCCAACTGTATTGCTTGATGGCTAGGCCGTCAGAGACTTTAAGGCTTGGGTACACACTAGCAGATATTTTGGGCCACCCACTGATATGTCGATTGGCCCAAATTATTTGTGCTAATTCATTGACCATGATCGTTGTCTAATGTTTTTTGTCTAAACAAAAGTCACTGGTGATCACCAGTAGCGGCAAACAGTCAACCAGTACCCCAGCCTAAAGGGCATGTCCACCCCCAAAACTATAATCCCCCCCAGTAATGGCCCCACCATGTAGTGTAGTGTATTCCTTACCTCACATCCAGCTCCATAGGGTTCTCCTGTAGACCCCCCTAAAGTCCCAAAACTGTCCCCAGGAGGCTAGCAGGGCTCTGCCTGCTACATTGCCTCCGTAGATATTGGTCATGCTCCTGCAGCCTTTCTCCCCCTCCCTCTCCCTCCCGTTCTACTATCCCCTCCCCTAGCGTAAAACCTTTTAATATGCTGCTCCCCCATGTCTGCAGCCCCAACCGCATGGTTAGTATTTTGCAAAGCTCCCCAAACTCTTACTTACCTCTCCTCTTCCTCCGCTGCACTGAGTGACCGGCAGCCGCGTCCGTGATTGGCTGCCGCTCAGCCAATCAACGCGACTGCCAGTCCCGCCCCTCTGCTTGCATTCTCCAAGCAGAGGGCCGGCAGTGCAGCGGAGGAACGAGGGGAGGTAAGTAAGAGTTTGGGGAGCTTTTGGAAAATACTAACCATGCGGTTGGGCGCATGGTCCCCCATGTCTGGAAGTTGCGGCTTCCAGACATGGGGGAGCAGCATATCAAAAACTATTTTTAAGGTGGACTTGCCCTTTAATTGTGTATACAAGGATTGCAGAATAATTCTGACCGTTTTCATTCACAAAGAAAAAAAAATGGTCTAAATACCAATAATAAAGCTGATTTGAACAAAATACACTCATCCATTGGGTAACCATTTACTGTTGCTAACCTGAAATACTAAAAAAAATAAGGTTCCCAGAGGTAGGACAGGACATCAGCAGGTCCAGTGCTCCCACCTTCCCTAAATAACAGAAGGGACTGGTACCTGCAGAATGCAGGAACTCCCTATAGCTGAGCCAATGATAGAAACCTGGTTCTTCCAGTTAGCAGCTGTTATGAATGTAACAGATGGCATCACAGACAATGACTAAATGCTATCCCCTTGCCGTCATCTCTAAGCATTTGAAGGGTGGTCAGCATCATTTTGCTGAATAACAGATTAGCCCTATGTCTGTCAGCTTTCTATTGTAGTTTTAGGGGGGGGGGGGTTCTGCCTATATATAATTTTTCATAAGAGGTGTGTACATGCCCTTTAAACAGGAAGATAAGTACTTTAACTTTAAAAAAAAACTTCTGGAAAGTTCAAGTCTGCAATGCTGAATTGTTTCCTTAATGCCCAGAAGTTTAATATTTTCAGCTTGTCTAAAGTCTGTCTAAAACAATCTGCAGTGTACCGGAAATTACGTATAAAGGTACTCTGCCTGTGGCCTCGTGCTTTTATATGGTCACGGAACTCCTAGGTGACTTCTAATATCCTTATAATTTACAGTTGGGGGGTGCATTATCCAATATTCTGAGAGCATCAATGGCGTAGGTAGATTTCTAAAGCTATTTGCCTCTAATAAAAATACATTGAAGGGAACTTGTCTCCAGACAACATTGCCCCAATAGAAAGAGAACATTCACAAAGATACAAAAAGCTGTGTCTCACCTCTCTCTTTGCTGTGCATGCTAGCGATTTATGAAAATAACGTGGGTACTAGGGGTCAGCTCCCATAATTTACCTTATCTGGTAACACCCAGCTAAGTGTACGCAGTACCTTCACAGGAAGCTGCAGCCTTGCTTCCTGAAGCTGACAGCCAAACTGTTACAGCTCAGAGATCATCCCTCCCTCTGACACAGAACACAGATTTCACTGCAGTTTTTGTGTAAACACATTACAAATGCTCCTGTCCCTAACAATTATTAATTCCTTGCTTTTCAAACAAAAAAGAAAAGTACCGTAATCTCTGCAGTTTTATTTTTTTGGTAGCATGATGTAATAGAATAGTACATTTCAGTAAAAAATTAATGTAAGTATAGGGAATCAAACCTTAACATGTGCAATATGTGTCTTTCTAAAATGGAAGCTTTCTACTTTTTAACCATCTTTATTTCCAAAACCAGCAAGTTAGCAGCGCGCAACCACTGCAGATGCAATTACATTTCAATAAATGGCAGTTCACTATTTTGTATTGCTCCAGGAAGGCTGTCGCATTCACGCTGGTTGGTAAATAAAAAATAGAGCGGCTATAGATAAAGTTTATACATTTGTATACTTTTATTCATTTTCTGAAAACATGATGGAAACAAACAAACAAAAAGCAATAACTTAGGCAGTAACATGTTGTATAGTTTCATAGTAGCTCTAGGGGATTGAACTTCTTGGGCTGTATGTAAAGCACAGCATTCACATGGTGCACCAACAGCAACTCACAATGAGCACAGGTACATTTAGAAATTTTATCTTCGCTAGAAACTTTGTGCAGAGGGAGTGAATCCTGGGGTCAGGGGGCGTGGCTCTTTGAAGCCAACATGGGCTAAGAGTTGTATTGGAAACAACATGGAAGCCTTCTTTGTTACAGGATCTAATACTTACATATACTAAATGCAACTTACTAGAGAATAATCTTATAATGTGTATGGGTTCTGGGGAGAAAAATGTTCACATTGGATTTAAAAAAAAGTTTATTAGATTCTCCTTTTAAAGGTATTTAATAATTGTTTTGTGTTTTTGTTCCAAATCAGGTTTCTGAACTCAGAAACATTTCAGGACTTGTCTTTGCCAATCCCAGGGAAGGAAGACCTTTGCAAAACTACATTCTTCCACCCACCAGAGCTCCCTAGTCAAAGCAGGCTCATGCGGAGAAGCATATGCCCCCCAAGGGTGGATTGCTTTTTCCTTGAATATTTTAAAAGGTATTTAGTGCATTTTATTCTTCGTAGTAGATTCTGGACTGGCATAATATTATCTGCATCATTTAACACTGCTGTGTTTTTTAGTTGGTTTTGGGGACCTACAGTGACCCTGCAAGACTGCCTGGCTGCATTCTTTGCCAGAGATGAGCTTAAAGGTAAGCTATATTAATGTGATGTTTTTACAGGATTTACAAATGGGACATCAGATTTTCTGTATGCCTAACTTACCCATGGCATGTCTTTAAAAATAATATGAATATGTTGTTTCGAATGTTAAATTTTATTTTTCCATTGTTGAAACTCCAAGAGCCCCATCCTGAGCTTTTCCACTTTATTACTGTGTGTTTTAGGTTTGTTTTATGAGGTGAGCATTTATATTCTCTTGCTTATACTTTTTTTTTCCTGTGATTTTTTTTTTTTTTTAATGGAAATATGTTTCTTACATATTCTTTGAGACCCTTATGTAGAGAGACCCTTATGTAGAATTTAAGAGCAAAATACTTGGTGGATGTGATGAAACTAACATTTTTTTATACAAAATAATGTGTAAACAAACAAAGAAAGAGCTCTAGATTTGTGAGCTTAGCCCTGAGAAGTTCCTTTTATATTAAGATTATATCTGTTGTATTCAATTAGATCAACTGGACTTGAAATGTAGTTCTTGAAGACGTTTCGCTAGTCATCCGACTGGCTTTCTCAATTCAGAATGACTTGTACAAGAATCTGTGGCAATTATGTATAGCATGCAGTGCAGTGAAGAATGCTCTGATTTGTATGTGGGGGAGACCAACAGCAACTGCATCAACTTATGGCCCAGCACAGAAGAGCCAATTCCTCGGGTCAGGACTCAGCCGTTTATCTGCATCTAAGGATAAAGGACATACCTTTGAAGATTGTAATGTTAACATACTGGCAAGGAACGTGACTGGTTCAAGAAGGTGTTAAGGAGGCCATTTATGTGAAAATAAAGAAACCAAGCCTAAATAGAGGTGGGGGGTTCGACACCAACTGTCTGCCATATACATGCTGTTTTAACACCTTACTCTGGGCGTTCCTATAACACCTCTTAGCCACTATCCAATCACACACCTTAACACCTGGCTGTGATATGCTAATTGGGATTTTCCAGGGTACATAATTGCCACAGATTCTGTACAAGTCATTCTGAATTGAGAAAGCCAGTCGGATGACTAGCAAACGTCTTCAGAACTACATTTCAAGTCCAGTTGATCTAATTGATACAACAGATATACCATGACCTGGATGAATGAGAACCTTCACAAGCATATTAAGATTATATTTTACTATACTCTGAAATCCCCAACAATCAGATGTTATTTAGCATTTGAAAGCACCTTTTAATAAGAACTTTTTTTGAATAACCCTGTTTGTTCCTTGTCACATTCAGCATCATATGCCTCTACATCATTAAAGGGCATGTCCACCCCCGGAACAAAAGTCTATATTTACTTTCCCCTCCTTACCCCCAACCGAGAGATCGTTAGGTTTACTTACCTCCCCTTTGTTCCTGAAGCCCATAATACATGGTCCTCACCTCCTCTGTAAGCTCAGAGAGCTTTTCCTGAAGAGGTGCGATGGAATGCAGAGACAGTTATGGAGACTGAAAGAAAGCCACTTCTCACACAGATGTAGGCTTTCTTGCAGTGGGGAAAGGTAAGGATTATAGGCTTGTAACCACGGGGACATGATGTACTATGATGCTCTTGGGGTTGGAGGGAAATATGGATTTTATTCTGGGATGGACATGTCCTTTAAGATAAGCCTGGATAAAACTTTTAATTACTTTTGTTAAATTGGTGAATGATACAGTATATACTAATTTTGTTTTTCAATTCCCTGCTTTGCCCAGGTGATAATATGTATAGCTGTTGAAAAGTGCAAAAAGTAAGTTACCCTTTGTTTCTTTTTCTAAATATTATCAGGGAGATTCAATAAAAGTTCTTAATGTTAAAAATTTTGCTAATTTTTTTGCCAACCAGTCAGATCTTTTTTATATTTGAAAGCTAACATTTGATTGTGGGGCAAAATAAGCACCATTTTTAACGATAAGAACTTTTATTGAATAACCCTTTATGTGTCCTGTATGTGTTTAGGGAGTGAGCAATGAACTATTTTATCTTGAGATTCAGCAATTGAACTTTTGTAGCATGTTTATAAGTACTTCAGTACCTATAGCTGTTCACTATAGGCAAGTAATCTGCACAGTTTGTAGAACTCTTTAAAAATAAAGGTGCTTACATATTTATACTAAACTATATCTATCCACTGTTTTTTGTCATGCAGCTCATTTAGGTTATGTCCTTTTAAGAGCATTTGGAAGCTACCCCCACATCACGTCATTTAGGTTTGCCTTTTTTTCTGCCAGTTTTGGGAGTTATTTGTTAAACAATAGTTAGCCTCTGTGTGTAAAGACGGGTTTCCATCAGCAGTATTCACATTGCAATGTAATTACACACCTTTTACCATGTATGAAATATGTTGAATAATTTACCTTTGTCCTCCATAGGTTAAGAATGGCGTACCGTAATGAAGTCAGAATTTCCTAAGCGAGGTAGCAATTAGTCATGCCTTGCTTCTGTTCTTTCATGATAAAATTGGTTATTTCTATTGTTCTTGCTTTAAGGCCAGTACACACGGGCGAATGGCAATACCGGGCGACATTTGCACGTGTGTGGCTGCAGTGTAACATTCTGACATGTGAAGAATGAAAACGATTTTTTTAATTTCATTTGTTTTTACAGATACTTTGCATCCATCTAAAGCGATTCAGACATGAACTGATGTTCTCTACAAAAATTGCACACACGTCTCCTTTCCCTGGAAGGTTTGGATCTCCAACCATTCCTTGCCAAAGACAGCCCTACTCAGATAGTTACCTATGATCTTCTTTCTGTAATTTGCCACCATGGCACGGCCAGCAGTAAGTACTTACTTTATTCTTTTATTTATAAAGACTGTACAAGCATTCAAGGATAACTGTATTGCCACAATGCATTTTTTTATAATTGCTTTAGAAATAGTAATGGTATGCAGCCCTCCCCATGCTTTTCTTTCCTGATTTAAAGCCTCTCTCTGCCTTCAATTATCCATACTGTGAAGGGGGTTGTAATGATTCTGTCTGCCTCTAACAGTCACTCAAAGCTAGCATGCAAGAAAACACTCCTCCACCCATCCTTGATCTGCTTGATTATGTAAGCTGCATCCTAGCACAGGATATTTCAAGTTTGTTTGACTGGGCAGAGAGGAGGAGAGGTTGTAACAACATTCCCACCAGCGAATGACAAGTGATATGTTAATCATGGCCCTGCACTGTCTAGGAGGAAGGCTTTTAGCACTCATCTTTGCTGTGTGATATCTAAGGGAGGGCAGCACAGCTGTAAATGTGAGTAAGTGATTACAGCTGCTGAAGTGTGGACTGTAACGGGGTGATGTTTTTTTTATATTGTTGTCCTTTAAAGTTATAACCTGGTATAAGCATTGCCTTCTTATTGTTATGTTACCCACCTGCTTTTATTGTAACTCTTCCTTTCAGGGATCTCCTTTGTCATGTTTCACAGCACTTTATTTATTTATTTTTTTTTTGCAAATGCTCCATTAATTTAGGTGTTTGGCCTTGAAAACATTTTTAAAAAACACCTAGACAAGCATATTTTTTTTCCCTTGACATTTCCACTTTCTATGTGGGGCTATAATATGTGGAAAAATGGATTTTGGCCTGTATTGAAAAGTTATTTGTGGCTCTAGATTTGAATGCCACATATTTCTGGGCAGTCTGATTCATAACTTTGCGTAAATTCACCCCTTTAACCATGGCAACATATAATGTAAACTCTCTAATGGATTTAACAGTATTGTTTCTTGAAACTTTTATTTTCCTGTCACCCCTGGCCATTTACCAGTTTGAACAGGTCCTGCCGGGTGTGAACCAGAAACGCATCACTATAAAACACTGCCTCCTCCTTTGTCTTCCCTCTTTTTGCATTGCCTGTTGTGTGAGCAGTTTGAAGCTTAGCTGTGTTCTGTCTGGCAAGAGTTGTTTTTCCTCTATCTCTTCAGCTTGCCGCATCCATACCTGAGGGGAAGGACCTGTGTGACCCAGTGTAGGTGTGTCCTGGTTTCTGTTTGGTATTCTGGTATAATTTGAGGCTGTTTGGACACATATTATTCTCGCGAGATTCATGCGCTGCCATTTTGCAAAAACCAGAAGTGAGACAACGGATTTTGCGCTTCTGTTTTTGGCATCCTTGAGGCTTTAAGTGCACGCTTTCTCAAATTTCTGCTGTGACTGTTTGGATCTTGCTTTGGTCTGTTCACTGAACCGTTTTGCAGTCAAATTCATTGGGCTGTTCTTCTGTGCGGTGGCTACAAATTTGTGGCCTGTGAGCACATGCCTTCTTTTTTTTCTGCCTATACTTTTTTTCAGTCTATCTTTTGTTATAGTATAGAGTCTGAAAGTGTGAGCAGAGATCACAACCTTAAAGGTTCTAGGTAAGCCTTAGGTAAGTAGTTGAAGGTACAGTAGAGTGAGGTGGCAAATAAAATTATTATTATTTTTACAGCCTCCTCTACCCCTAATAAGCAGTCTAAAATGATGTATGTTGATTCTAAGAAGAGTGGCAAAGAGGTTGATTTAACAGCAGCTGGACTATCTTCTTCATCTTGCTCAAATTGAATATTTTATGGAATATGTGACAATAGTGAGGGAAGTGCAGGAAGTTCAAGAATACCTATGCAGACATAGAAGGTTTAATTCTGAACTTTCTGACATTGACGCTTCAATTTATTCTGAAGCATCGTCCGCCCTTCTGTCTGAGCAGGAAGAAGCGGGAGAATTACAGAGGAAACCTCAGTTGATACAAACATAATTAAACCTATAGCTGTTGGGCTACCCATTCCTTACATGCAGAAGAATCACAACTTCTACTGCGGGCAGTTTTTTCCGGTAGTTAAAGGAAAATTACTACTTTCTCTATTCATTCTTCATGCAAAGATTAAAATTGATGGAAGATGGCAAAGAAGTTGGTTTTAGCTGCAAGTTCTGGCATGGAGGCCTTCATTACGCTGTGTGCACCTTATTGTCTGAGCTGAAACTTCAGTACCCGCATCTGACAAATCTTTTTTCAGTTCCTCAGCAGTCACACAGGGCTCTTTCTCCACTTTGCGCTTCAGGGAGCGCACAGCAGTCGAAGTCAGCATCTTCTTTCTGCCACGCCCAGGTAGCATTTCAACAGTGCCCTTTGCCTTGAATTTGCGAATGATGCTTCCTATGTTGTCTCTTAGTATGTTTAACATCTTTTGCAATCTTCTTATAGCCATTGCCCTTCCTGTGAAGAGAAATCCACCACTTCTCTTGTCTTCCTGGACCCATTCTTTTGACTTCACCATGTTTGTAAACACACCAGTAAATGTCTAGAGCTAAGTATCACGTCATTTTAAATCTGCCTCATTGGTGCTTATTATGCTTTTGCTGCCCGATGATATCCACAATTGTTTCAATACCTGATCAAAAACTTGAATAACCTCTTTTCTTAGAGTGGTAGTCTTAAGGGTGTGTCAATGAAGAAATCACAAAAAAACATTAATACTGTATTACAAAAACATTAATGTCTTTTTAGTTGCATTTGGTTCTTTAAAAAGTCCTTGTAAGATTTCATTCTGAACACAATTACAAATGTACACTGAATTCCCTAAAACCCTTTACAGCATTGGGGGTTGAATAATTTTGACACAAACTGTAGGTGTCTAGTGCTCTGAAAGTAGGGCTGACAAATTATAAAGATCTGATATAATGTGAAGAGTTCCAAATTAATAACAAAGTTGTAAGATTGTTACTTCCTCAGAGTTTGTGGCAGAAGCCTCATTTGATCTGGTAACATTATTGGCAATAAGTAAATCCTTGGTCTTGGCTTGAGAAGGGCATTATGGCTATGTATTTGGTTAGCTTCTAAATATTTTTTTCAGTTGGCATTTGAAGGTACAATGTTTTTTGGAGAGAAACTAGATATTGTCAGTGCAGCAATGGAATCTTCCTTAGTACTGATTAGTACTGATTTGTACTGATGGGTCCTTCCTTTGAGCCCATAGAGAAAGTGTTGAATTAGATTTTAACCCTAAAAGTCATTCTTGTGGGCAATTACATCTGCCTGTAGGGTTGGAGAGCTTTCTGTATTATAGACGAAAGAACCCCAGGTTCTTGCCAAAGTGTTAACACAATACCACATGGATTGGAGATAACATACATTCATTTTGAGAACATGCAAAGACTGATCTTAAAGGGCATCTATAGTGGGAAAATTAACTATTTTTCTTTCTTTCCATGTGTTCTATAATTCCCCAAACCACCAGAGTGTCTTCCACTTTAGTTTCCCTCGCTGTCATTAGATCACACATTAGAAGAATACGTGATTGCATTCCTCTACTCCTACTTGTACTGTCAATCAAATCCCTGTGACGTGACCCTCTTCCCTGCTTAAGTCCCTCCCTCCTCCCTGCTCTGTTACAAACCAAACATTAGGGGGAGAGAGGTAGCTTTGACTGCAGAGATAAGGCTGCTCTTGACCCCCCTTCTTGATAGCTTTCACTGTATGATATGGGTCACAAAGAGAGATCTTATTGCAGCAAACGAGATGAGAGATCCGTGTCCCAGGACAGTTTGCCAATGTGCGTGGGTGTGTTTTTGAGGATGTTGAACTTAACTCCTGCTGCACATGATAAGCTTGTCAGCATTCGGAGTTAAGACATGGAGGAGGTAACAGAGAAGGGGGAGTGCTGCAAGAAATCTGACACCATAGAAAAACAGAGTTACTGACAGAGGTAGGAGAAAGGCCACAGAGTACATGAATTTAATTTTGCAATGGGGCATTTTTGTTTTTTTCACTATAGATGCCCTTTAAAAAATATGGCATACGTTAGATCCTATTAAATAGTATTTAAACAGAGCAGCATCCTGGAGAAGTTCTAACAGACTTTACCTTATTCCAAGAGGAAAAATAAAGGGTTTAGCACCATCGAAAATAACTATATGAGAGAGTCGCAAAGTTCACTCGACTAGAGCGTTAGCATCAACTTGGGCAATGGAAGCTAAAACATTGAGAAAAGACTTTTTAAGCAGCCAGATGGTCTCACGTCAGGACATTTTTGCGGCATTATAGGGTGGATGGAGCCACAGCACAGGAAGCTAGATTTGGAAGCAGTGGTGCTTTATAATTTGTGTAATAATCTTAATAAAACTTTTTGTACAATGAATTCTGTCTCCCTTCGAATATCTTGGGATTTGGAAAATGTTCATGGGGTACCTACTAATGTGGACATGATCAGACCATGCTAAATGGGATGTAGGGCCATAAGGAGAAATGTAGAAAGTTGATACATGTGCAATAGACCTTCCGGCTCTCTCCTCCTCTCTCAGTTCTAGCCTCGATGCCCTCATGTCTGATTCCAACCCTGATTCACTAATACATTCTTATAAATCTATCTTATCCACTACTATTGACTCCTTTGCCCCCCTACAAACTCGCAAACGTCGCCGTCCTTGGCTCAATTCAGATACCAAGTTCCTATGCCTCGTGCAGCTGAGCGGCTGTGGAAAAAGTCACACAGTCAGGCGGACTTTAACCATTACAAGCTCATGTTGTCTAGCTTTGGTATATCCCAGTCTGGTAAATGGCTGACATAGGATGACAGGGAAAACAGGAAATGTATTATTACCTTTTGTGGACAGCATTCACTAGAGGTATTTCCCTCCCCTTTTTTTATGATTGTTTTTTGAATGCTGTCTAGGAAAGGTGACCGGAAACTGAAATTACCCTATGTATAATCAATTTCCTGTTTTGACTGTGAGCCTAGTCCCTAGAGTTTGTTTGTAATGGCTTTTGCAATCTGCAAATTATATTATACTATACTATAATCATTAAATATTTGCATCGTATCTGTCTTATAGGTGGCCATTACATAGCATATTGCCGCAATAATCTTAATAATCTGTGGTATGAATTTGATGACCAGAGTGTCACTGAAGTGACTGATGCCACCGTTCAGAATGCTGAAGCATATGTGCTGTTTTATAGGTAAGATTTAATTTTCAGCCCAGAGTGCTGCATTTTTAGATGATAATGTTTGCATGGTGATTAGAGAGGTTGTTTAAAACAAATCAGAATCTGTATTTTATGATGCGTTTGTAAATGTACATTCATGGCCATAAAACACAGCCCTTTTTAAAGGCATAAAAAAAGGGCCAAAATAGCGATGCCGCACCTTTATAAATACGGCCCTTGCTTTCATAGTTTTACCATACATAAGGGGGAATAATTTCTTAAGGAAATAGACTTGGGGGGAAAAAAAAAAGGTTTTCTTTGCCTTCCTCTTGGATCAACAGTTAGGCAGGAAATGAGGATATTGCTGGATGGGTTTGACTGGATGGACGTATGTCTTTATTCAACCTTAAATACTATACTATACTAAATACATTTTTGTCATGGAGCTTTTGTGTTTACATTTTTTGAATGTAAAAAAAATAAAGGAGACAAAACTCTAATTAAAACCTGGAAGAAAGTCGCAGCTTTGCTTCATGTAACAGTAAATGTTAAAGGATATTTAAACAAGTATCCTTTTTTTATTTAATTGGATGTAAGAAAGCATACTCCTACACCCTTTCTTCTCTGTGTATGCCACAGTTCACAATTTTTAATTATTCAAAAACTTCAGTATAGCAATGACCCAATGTCTTCCAGATGCCAGTAAATTATTCTTTCTTTAGTTGAATAATCACTGATCCATACATATTATATATCTTCCCCGATAGCTGGCATCCTTGATATTAAATGATGCATGTATGCTCAAAAAAGTGGGCAGTCCCTACATGTTTAAGCTCTGTACTCTCTTTAGGGGTCCGGCCCAAGGATATAAACCCTTATTTCTATTGTCCTTTGTACATATGCATATTGCGAGCAAACTAGATCATATTGCACAAAGCCTTTGCATCAAAAATATATAACAAAAAAAAATGTATAATGTTAAAGGGCATCTATCTTGGAAAATGAATGAATTCACTTTAAAGTATATTCATAGAAGAAATCGTATTGTTTCCTACCAATACAAGTTTTTTGCTCAGCGGGAAAGCTTTTAACATAGCGCCCTTTGAGTATACAAATCTGATAATTGTACTATAATTGCACTGAACAGAAACAGAAATATCTGTCTTATTCTGTTTGATCTTATGATCAGGCACTTATGATCAAATGCATAGTTTTTTTTCAATAATTTTCAGTATAGTGATTTTTTTCCAAATTTCAGCATGCTTGTTTTCAGCCAGTCAACTAATGTAATACATGTTTAGGTGATTCCTCATGAAATGGAGACTAGAACTTCTATACATCTGAGTTTTAAAAAAGTGAAAATATACCTAAAATTTTATGCAATTGTAAGTTCTTGTCCTCCTCTTCTTTTCTGGCTCCTTCTGCTGCTGGTAACGTCCAGCTAGTAAAATTATGATTAGGAACCTACTAGTAGGGATGATTCCTCTAGCTGCATTCATCATTTAAAGGGCAAGTTTTGCCTTCAAATAAAAAAAAAATATAATAAATATACAATGCTTCTCTAATTATATTTTGAGTAATTCAGTGTGTCAGGAAAGTATGTAGTGACTTGGCAAGAATGGGTTAACTATTGGTATTAGTTCTTTCAAAGGACCAATAAAAATGCCATTCCACCCTGGAAACAGTACCCAGTGTTTTATTAGGGTTATTGAAGCATGGAACAATAGTTCTAGATACCTGTGCACATAGGGTAATATAGTCCAGGCAGCAGGTGCAGTCTATCCCACAGAGTTCCCTTCACCCCAGAAATCCAGTATAGAAACGAAATGTAGGGAGGACGCACACTGCAAAGCCAATGTAATCTTTATTCAAGCATCAAACAGCACACGTGCACAACGTTTCTGGGGACACGCCCCTTCCTCAGATGCACCTGAGAATATTTTATCCTTTTTATTTTTTATAACTGTTGTACCTATTGAATGTCATTTTATTGTAACACTACTTTTCTTGAATTTTTTTTATTATATGCACTGTCCACTTTTTGGAATATTAAATCTAAAATCTAATAAGTTTTTTCTTTGATGCTCTAAAAGAACTTGGTTAGCCTCTGATAACTTTGTATGTGTTGCATGGAAGGTTTTGCTAGTGTAAATGCTAATTAACTCTGTGGCTGCTTGTGAAGGACTGATGCTAATTAACCAGTTAGTTGCTGGAGTGAATGGTGTAGTGTTAACCATTTAGCTGCCAGGACAGGGGTGGGCATAGTCAGTGAGAGTCAAGAGTGTTTGTGGGCATCTTCAAAGCCTTAAGAATTTGAAGTGGTGGCAGCGAGTATCGATTTATTGGTCAGATCACGTGCTTAGCGAACTGGCGTTCTTGACACAGTGCATCTGTAAAGAAAATGCAAATATGCTGTAAGGGAATTTATACTTATAATGGGCCCAAAGCTCTGCCATAAAGAAAGTAATTCCCCTCATTATTGCTTAATCTGGTGTGTTACAGGAAAGCCAGTGAAGAGGCTCAAAAGGAAAGGAGAAGAGTATCATGTCTATTAAACATGATGGAACCCAGCCTTCTACAGTTCTATATTTCACGCCAGTGGCTAAATAAATTTAAGACGTTTGCAGAGCCAGGCCCTATATCAAACAATGATTTTCTGTGCATACATGGTGGTAAGTTGTTGCATTTTGTTTGAAACTTTCAGTATGTCACTGTTTTTTACCACACCTTGCTTTTAATTATTATACTTTTGACCAGTTGACTGCACTTTGAAAATTGATTTTTTTAAAGCAGTAGTTTCTTTTGTAAATGAAAAATTCTAACTACCGTATATACTCGAGTATAAACCGACCGAGTATAAACCGAGGTACCCAATTTCAGCTAAAAATCCTAATAAAAGTTGTTGACCTGAGTATAAACCGAGGGTAGAAATGCTAACTCACTTGGCATTCAGATGTTTGGAAACTACAACTCCCAGCATGCTTTATTAGCTGGGAGTTGCAGTTTCCAAACATCTTGAATGCCAAGTGAGGGTGGCATTCAAGATGTTTGGAAACTGCAACTCCCAGCTAATAAAGCATGCTGGGAGTTGTAGTTTCCAAACATCTTGAATGCCCCCCTCCCTCCCACCCAGTTCAGTTTGTACCTGTGGGCTCTCTTCCCCGTGGGGTCTCTTCTCTGGGCTCTCTTCTCCCTGTATCGGCATTGGCAGGCATTCCGGCAGCCGCGCGCGCATTCCTGTACTGGCGGCCGGCTGACGTCACTGCCCGGCGCCGGGCTTGGCACCGGGCAGTGACGTCAGACCGGCGCGCCAGTACAGAAAAAGATCGCGCACCTGCCGGAATGCCCAGGTAAGCCCTGACTCGGTTAACCGAGTCCGAGTTTTCAGGCTGATTTTTCAGCCTGAAAAACTCGGTTTATACTCGAGTATATACGGTAATGACTTGGCGTGAATATATCCTACTTTGTTATATGATCTATAATTGATTGATTGATATATAATCGAATTATCTGAGATAAGTTCAATAGACCATCTATAAACACTAGTCTAAACCATGTTTTATTTTTTTATCATGCATTCATCTGTTAAACATTTTAATTTAAGAATGATTTAAATGAAATAGTTCCATATAACAGCTACATAAATACTACAAATTGAAAACTGGTAAAACGAAAGATACTAAAAGTAAACATTTATTATATGGACTTTTCTTCTGACAGCGAGCCAGTTGTACACAGGTGCAGATGTCTGTTTGCTGGGAATTCTCACACAATTGGAATGTTTACATTAAGAAGCTAAAGATACATATACTTGGAAATATCATTGGTTTTGTGATAATTTTTACAAAAAATTGTCTCTACAACCTCAGGGATTACATTAAAGTAGATTATAATGACTAGATTTATAAACCTGTGATTAAAGGGCAAATGGGGTTTCTAAACAAACCAGGGTTAAAAAAAAGCCTTTAGTCGTACATTCAAAATGAACCCTAAATCACATCTCTTGGTAAAATCTGTGAACAGTTATTGAAGGGAAGCAGCAGAGGGCCAGGTGATGTCACTCAAGTGAATGGAATCAGGGAGTTTCTACATTCAGCACAATAACATGATGAGTTGTGTAATAAGCCTCAACCACCAAAAAAATCATTGTTTTCCCCCTGAAGCAAGTACTGTATATACTTGAGTATAAGCTGATAAATTCTACCTTTTGAAATCATCCTGAAAGTCTCCCCTCACCTTATACTCTGGTCTGGGCTGATCTGGGTGCTTGAAGAAGCACCTGGACAAAAACACATAGCCCCGGGAAAACAAAGCTGTGCCCTGTAACACAAAGAATCCTCTTGATTTCGCTGGGATAGGCAATTGTTGTTGTCCTGCTTACTGACAGATCAGCCCAGACCGCAAGGGAATAGAAAAAAAAAGGAAACAAGTAACGGAAATGTATGCAAGGCACATTTGTGTATGAATGAGGCTTTGTATGGAGCTGTAAATAGGACTTTCTATGGGGCTATGTATGGGACTTTCTATGGGGCTGTGTATTGGACTTATTCTGGGGCTATGTATGGGACTTTCTATGGGGCTGTATATGAGGCTTTTTATGGGACTGTTTGTGGGATAAAATCAACCCTCGGTTTATACTCTAGTCAAGCAGTTTTCCTGGTTTATCAGTTAAAAATAAGTACCTCTGTGTATATTCAGGTTGGCTTATACTCTAGTATTTACAGTAAATGGCTACATATATAGCTTGTTAAAGTTAAGACCTGCAACCATTTTGTTCTTTTCTCTACTAATATTTTCTCTGTGTTTGAATCGCTCAAAACATTGAAAAATATATTCCATTTCTCCCGATCGACCAATCAACAATTTTGAGTGGTTTCTCGGGCCAGGCGGAAAAATTTCCGCCATCTTTCACCGTCTCTGGGAACTTCAAGCAGTTCCTCTGATTGTGTCTCTGATTGTTTAATTCAGTCATAAATCCGATCAGAAAAACAGCTGCCTGTGTATGGCTAGCTTAAAGGGTATGTACATTGGAAAATTAGTTTTTTTAAATTGCCCATTGGTGAAAACTATAATTCACCTCAACTATCATTGTCCTTTTTTTTTTTTTTTTTTTGTTGCTATGCCCCTATTTCGTTAGATATCCAATCTGAAACATCTTACATTTTAGCATTTCTGTAAGCAGTTTTGCTGTAGCTGGAATGGTTTGACAGTTGGTGTGCTGTATACTGTGGTCAGAGCCTGAGCAAAACAAGTATTGTATTGAAGGCATGCAGCAACAGACACACCTCAGAGTAAGTGCTACTTACATGTATTTATAGATTAAGATGAAGAAAAGTAAATTTTTTTCAGTATACATACGCTTTAAGGTAGAAAAAAAGGTTTTTTTAGACTTGTGGCTAGCTTTAAAAATGAATAAGAACTTCGGGGCAGTCTTATAATGCAGCCAATGATGCCCTGTCCCAGCAGTAAGTTACATGCTCATGCCCGAGACTTGGGAGCAGAGCAAAGGTGCTGGTAATGTAACAGCTCACAGTGTAAGCAGGAAGCTGCTGTACGTTTGGATAGACTGCAGCTAGAAGCATAATCATTTTAATGGTAGGAATGTGCCCTTTTTCATAAAAGGCACTTGTATGGAGACCACAGTCACCCTTTATGAAGAATTTCTCTATGTCGCTGATTTAAAGGAGAACTAAACTTCAGTTTTTCAGATCCTAATGTGAAAGTTTTTCTCCCCAGAACACCTACACGTTGAAAGATTCTTCTCTAGTTATTTGCATTTAGTAGATATGAGTAATAGATTCTGTAACAAAGGAGGCTTCCATCTTGTTGCCAGTACAACTCATAGCCCATGTTGGCTTCAAAGAGCCACGCCCCCTGACCCCAGCATTCACTGTCTCTATGTGCAGAGTTTCTAGCATCTCTTTCTAGTGAAAGATAAAGCCTCTAAATGTACCTGGAATCACAGTTGATTTGCTGGTGGCGCACCATGTAAATGCTGTGTGTTTAGAAACAATCAGACTAAGAAGTTGCAAGTTCAAATCCCCTAGCTTACTTATGAAACAATATAACACGGTCTACTGCCTGAGTTTAGTGCTTTTTTTGTTTGTTTGTTTCCATGTTTCTAGAAAAATATGAAGTTTCTACATATGTACAATCTTTATATATAGCAGCTCTGTTATTTATTTATCAACCAGTGTGAATTGCTGACAGTCTTCCAGTAGCAATACAAAACAGTGTACTGATTTTACTGACATTTACTTCTATTGAGTTCACCTGTGGCGTGCTCTGCTAAAGTGCTGGGTTAGGAAAAAAATCAGACTATTGGGACACAGGTTCAATTCCCTATGTTCCCTTTTTTGTTTTTATTATGTGTCTAGCAAAAGATAAAGACTCTACATGTACTAGTCCATTACTTATTAGCCCTTGTGGCCTAGTGGGAAAGCCTTCTTTTTAAAAAGACACAGAAGAAGGTTGCTGGTTCGATTCCCCATACTTACTTTTATTTTTTGCTGAAATGTTAAATGTTCTGTTTCTTTCATCCATGCTAGCAAAGACATACACTGCAAATATTACTTTCTTTTTTGTATGTAAAGCATAGGAATTTATCATTGTTAGGGACAGGAGCATTTCGAATGTGTTTACACAAAAACTGCACTGGTATCTGTGTTCTGTGTCAGAGGGAGGGAACTCTGAGCTGTAACATGATTGGCTGTCAGCTTCCAGGAAGCAAGACTGCAGTTTCCTGTGAAGTGTCCGGCGGACACTTAGATGGGTGTTCCCAGATAAGGTGAATTATGGGAGCTGACCCTTAGTACACACAGGTTATTTTCATAAATCACCCAGCATCCACAGCAAAGGGAGACATGAGACACAGCTTGTTGTTCGTTTGTGAATGTGCTCTCTCTATTGGGACAATGTTGTCTTGGGACTTTAGTTCTCCTTTAATGTTTAATTGGCTGACCAGTCCAATTTCTGATGATTAAATATGATTCCTTGTGTGGCCCTGTATAAATTTGACACTGCATGCATTTTCAAAATAGATTAAATAATAATTGGAATATTTAACAATAACAGCTTTCTGAAATAAGTGCAATTAAGTTAAACGTTATATTTATTTTGTTATATCCAAAGTATTTTTCCCTTCGCACTCCTTTAGTTGTAAACCTGCTAAGGTGCTTGAACTCTCCAAACTGTTAATCACAAACCGTATAGGGATAATCCAGTATAAGAAGTAAAAGAAAAAAGTTACAAAATACAATATAACTTATGGTGCTGAAGAAACCATGTAATCCTGATAGAGTTTAAAAGCTAAAAGCAAGTAGTACAACTAGGTGCTTATGAAGTAATTTTTAATCTTTTTCTAAATATTCCCACTTAAGGTTTAATCTAAATATATTCACTCTAGTTTTATTCTAAATAATGTTGTAAGCACTAGCACTTTATAATAAGAAATAAGTTATATAATGGATTTTTGCACAAAATAAAAGTTTGCACATAGTCAATTACTATGGACTACAACACAGGTTTTTTGAATGTACATGGTTTTAGCATGTAATCACTAGAGATGTCCGAACTTCGAAAAATCCAGTCCACGCGAGGATCCGCGGATTTTCGAAAAAATTCGAAAATCCGCAAGCGGACCCGTTAAAACGTATTAAAATGAAAGTTCGGCAAAATCCGCATTAAAAGTGGTCTAAATAGCCTTGGTAACGTACACTTAACCACTCAGAGACCTGGGTAATGGCCTTAGAAGCACGTATAAATGCCAACAATACCTAAAAAGTACAGTCCGCTAGCGTGACTTTAAAAAAACGGTATTTTTCGAAAATACGAGGATTCCCGTAAAAACGAAGATTTCCGTAAAAAAACGAGGCTTTCTGTAACTATGATAGCTGCCATTGGCTAATTTGGATCATGTGGCTTGCTCCGTCTTGAAAATTTACACAAATTACTCGTTTTTACGAGTATTCTCGTAATTACGAGAATCCTCGTAATTACGTGAATCCTCGTAATTACGAGGATCTTCGGTTTTTCCGGATCCCGTAAGTACCGTAGATCCTCGTAATTACGGAGATACTCGTATTTTCGAAAATTTTCGTAAAAAAAAATACGCAGTTCGGAAGTTCGGAAGTCCGGAATAATCCGCCGTTCGCGGACGGGAGAAATCCGCGGCGGGATCCGGGTTCGGGTCCGCGAACCGGCCATCTCTAGTAATCACTAAGGTATTTTGATTAATGTTCAATTTTTAGCATTTAATATGTAAAATGTAACAGAATAAGTTTTAACTTATTCCTATTTATTGAAGTACGATATGTTCTTGAAATCAATGTAACACGTTGATGACAATGAAGGAAATGTTAATCCCACCCCTAAGAGGGAGTGTTCACTTGTATTTAATGGAGCACATGGTATGTTGATTGTTGCACCCGAGGAAGGGGGAAACCCCAAAACGTTGTGCACAGCTTGTCACAATAAAAGCAGTTTATATCCACTAAGAGTGCGTCTCCCCGCCTTTTCATATACTGGATTATATTTATTTTTTTATTTATGTCCTCAATGGAACTCATTGTTTACATTTGTTTTCTGTTTTTTTCCTTTATTATAGGTGTTCCACCACGCAAAGCAAGCTTTATTGAAGATATTGTTGTGATGCTTCCACAGAACATATGGGATTATTTATATAGCAGGTATTTGCTTTGGTATAGTTGAAATAAATGTAATTGTTGTGTGAATGGTTTGCCTTATATTTATACGGTTTATAAAGTCTGTTTGATTTTAAAATGTGAAAATTCTTGGTTTCCTGCTGGCAAATTGCGGCAAAAAAGTCCAATATTTCCTTCTGATCAATGAAAATATTGCATTAGCTGGTTGATTGGGATGAAATATAGTCACAAATGTACCAGGCCTTGCACTCATATTTTAGGATATGTTATTTAGATGAATTAGTTAAGAGTATAAATAATTTAGCATGGCACTTTTTTTGTTGTTGTTTTTTTTTCCCCTGTGAATTTGTTGATGACTCAAACTATAAAATAGAATTTGTTAATCAGTTTATATGAATTTTATACTTGGTGAATGACCAGTCACTGTTAAAATTATCAAATGTAGCCCAATACCCCTTCACTGAAACCTTATAGTGATGCTATTTTGCAGATAATTCTATCATTTCCATCTCCTAAAACAGATACACTTGGACTTTCATTTGCTCCTTGAAACTTCCATTCCACTCGTCAGTTAGTTTGTGAATGTTCTCATTCATCCAGGTCATGGTATATCTTTGGTATTCCATTAGATCAACTGGACTTGAAGTTTATTTCTTGAAGACGTTTCACTAGTAATCTGGATACCACAGATTCGCTCAATTTTTTTTTTTCATCAGGGCAGTGCCACACATAGCTGTCCATGTGCCATACAGTATTAAATTAATTTTTGCTTTTTAAAATGTACATTTTTTTAAAAATTTTAAAACTTGCTTTGAAGATCACAAAGTTATTGATAGTATATAGTATGTATTATAGTTTTTTTTTAATAAAATTTCAATGGACTGTAGCTAGGAATGGCTTGCTTGCCCCTTATTTACAGTTTGTCTGTAATTTAGATATGGTGGCGACCAGCAGTCAACCATCTTTATTTTGTCACACTTGTCAATCGGAAATGGAGAAAACTGAAAAAGAAGAAAGATGGAACTGGAAACATTTATTCGGGTAAGTTTTTTTTTTTTTTTTTTTTTTATCTAAAGACATAAAGAACAATTATTCCCCCTCAAATGGCATGTCCACCCCCAACTAAAATTTGCCCCACTGCTGGCCCCAGCACCTTTCTCCTCTGCTCCTTATGGTTGTCCTGCAGTACCTTCTGTAGTTCAGGAAACTGAAGAGTTAGGAGCCTCTTTGTGGCATCCGGTATCTGCCCTTTCCTATCCTCCTGGAGAATTCTGGCATGCGCATGGAGCTCTCTTCCCCCCCCCCCCCCCCCCCAGTATAAAACATATAAAATAGCAAATGTAGTTCCTGAGCTGCTACCCCTATTTTCAATAGAATAGGGAAAAAGCAAGGTCTTATCCCCACCCTCCTATAAATTGAAACCAATGTAGTAGTAGTATTATTATTATTATTAATTATTATTATGGATTTATATAGCGCCAACATCTTCCGTGGCGCTTAACAATTACATAGTCTTAATTACATACAGGGTAATACAGGTTATACAAAGTCATACATATTACATAGGTAATACATAATATAAGTAAACAGAGTGATGAGTTTCTTACAGCAATACCGTGATATAATAGGAGAAAGGACCCTGCCCAAAGAGCTTACAGTCTACAATATATGGGGGTGAGACATAGGGTTGTGGGAGTGAGTAAGTATATTAGGTTGCATGTAATGCATCATTACACACAGTTGTGTCCTTTGTTAAAATCATATGCCATTTTTAGCCAATCCTAAAAAAGTAGTATATGCTAGGCAGAGAAGTTATGCAACCTCTATTACATACCTTTTGTGCATATGATTTAAGTGATGTAATTTATATTCACTGTGAGATCTGCTATGTGGGTGTCATAGAGGAGGTTAACAGGAGCTGAAAAGCCTTTACAGGAGAGATGAATGATTTTAGAACTGCATTTCTTTTCACTAGTGAGAAGTGTCTCTACCCCAATTTTAGATTTCACACTACCTGCAATATGTACTCATTTCAGTGCTCCTGAAAAGTGCTCTCTTGGGATTATTAAAAGTACTTATCTAAGCTTCTCACCATGTATGTAAATATTTGGTAAAGGTTAATCATTTGGTTATATGCATTAAAGAAACAAACTAGTTAGGAGCACCTGCTTCTATTTTCTGTACTGTCTCACAAGCCAAGATATCAACAGCAGATTCATGATCCTGATTCGTGATCTTTTGCACTGTCTCCTCTCTGGCACCTACTTCCATCAGACAGATGTGTGCACCCATGCCTCTGCATCATTAAAAGGGTGAGTGTAAGAGGCACGACAAGGATGGACACAGCACAAGTACAATAAAAATGTTTGGTGTTGCACAACTATAACCGTTAACAGTCAAAAAGTCAAGACAGTGGGTGTCCTCTCTTAGTCCACATGTGCATTCACAGACTTGAAAGTTCTTGCTCTTGAACTTAGTAAACTTGAAACAATGAACAGTTAACAGTCTCCCTGGTTTCCACTATCAGTACAGGCAACCAAAATCTTTGATAATAAATGTAGCCAAATGTGCACAGACACAATTTCTTTTAGACCTTTTTTTTGTACGGATGGTAATCAAAGGATATGCCTTTTTTAATTAAACAAAACCCTGACATTTTGTAGGGTGTGTAGATTTCTATATCCACTGTACAGATATCCCAACCTGGCAATTTTAATTTCCAGGACATGTGGACTCTGCATTTGTCTATTGATCAGCATGTAGTTAAATGTTCACCAGCTCAAGTAGGTGTACAAGTATGTGTTTGTCCATTCATTTATAAAAAAAATAAAGCCCTTCTTATAAATGTTTTTTTTCATCATTATTACCTTTGTAGCTAAACAAGGCCTTTCAGGAAGAAGATTCACCAGCTGTTATTTATTGCATCAGCATGCAGTGGTTTAGAGAGTGGGAAGGATTTGTCAAAAGCAAAGACAGTGGTAAGTTAAAGGATAATGAAAACTCATTTCAGATGTTTTTGATTAGGTTTTAAAACCAAAGTTCTTCAGGGCTACAGAGACCCGCTATTGCAAAATTAGGTCTTAAAGTTCCGTTAATGTCTTATGGGGATTTATCAACACTTAACGTGACTTTTAGACATAACTTCCGATGTGTGATTCACGTTAACTTTGCGCATTTAGACAACGCAAGTAATGTACCAAATTTTAACACCATTAATGTGTGAATATAACGTGATATTTTAGAGCGTTTGTAACACCACCACAATGGTCGTCTTAATCAGATGTTAAAAGAAAAAGGGCAATGTACAGAGAGGCGGTATATGTCGACATTGCAATCATGTGATCTCACCTTCAAGACTGGCCCATTTTGTAATGTGTCATTGGTTGAAACGGACCAATAAGAAGTCAACCATGCATGTGTGTTGCAAGCAAATATTTATGGATGTTGCGTTAAATATGCAACTCAAAACATTTATGCTGCATATATATTTATTAATGTATGATCATTATGAACTATGGTGTGTGAAGATAAAACAATTATAATTAAATACTTTTGTAGCCACTACTTACGAGCATAAACAGTCCAATTATAAATAACACTAGCATAATCTTTTAAAGAGGAAGTATAATTTGTATTTTTTAAAATATTTTTTATATATTTAAATATATATATATATATATATATATATATATGTATATACAAACACACATGACCTATATATGTTTATATATTTAGGAGAAATAACACATACATTACATTAAATGTATGTGTATTACTCTGCTGAAGTGTTTTAATCACATTTACAATACATAAGGCAAAATAAATTGTATCCACATTTCCGTTTTATGGCTTTTAATTATGCAAGAAATGGTGTGAGAAGTGTTGGTGATTCATTGCAATGTACCAAGACTCGCGCAACTCTAGTACAAAAACACACGTTAAGCTGTTAAAGGGTATGTCCACCTTAAAACTATTTTTTGATATAGTATTCCCCCTGGTCTCCCAGCCCCCACCACTTCATTTTTTGTTTAGAAAGTGCCCCAAACTTTTACTTACCTCCCCTCTTTCCTCCGCCGCGCTGCCGGCCCTTGCTGCGAGAAAATGCAAGCAGAGGGCGGGGGGAACGGCAGTCGCGTCCGTGATTGGCTGCTGCTCAGCCAATCACGGACGCGGCTGCCGGTCATTCAGTGCAGCGGAGGGGATTTATGTAGGGGGAGGGAATCGGAGGGGGAAGGAGGGGGAGAAGGGCTGCAGTACGCATGCCAAACTTCTCCCGGAGGCCAGGTAGGAGGCAGAGTCCTATATGGACTCTGCTATCCTCCTGGTGGGCAGTTTTTGGGACTTTGGGGGGGACAACAGGGAACCATATGGAGCTGGGATGTGAGGTAAGTAATAAACTACAACTACTGATGGGGCCAGTAGTGGGGGGGATTATAGTTTTGGGGGTGGACATGCCCTTTAACGTGACTTTCTAGCGCAAACACTTTTATGTACTATAATCACAAACGTTTTTTTGAATACAAGTAACGCTTGTTAACTTTAGACCATCTTTGCGTTAGCGGTTCTCGGTACATAGCCCCTCTTGTCTTTTAAAATGGTGCTAATTTTGCCCCAACCAATCAGATCTTATTTAACATTTGAAAGCTAACATCTGATTGGTTGGGGCAAAATTAGCACCATTTTAAACTATAAAAATGTTATTGAATAACCCTGCAAATGTTTAACTCTCTTGGATACAAGAAGAAAACATTTTAGCTCCATATATTGCTATACTTGCCTATCTACGATCCTGCAGCACTGCTGTGTCTCTCCTCCTGCCTTCCACTCACCTCACACCCATGCACACAAGCACCTATGTCAAATATGGGCGACACATTGCGAACATAAGTGGTACTTCGGAGGAGACAGACCGTTGCACTGAAGGATTGTGGATATGTATGTAGGCCTGTCTATAGATAGGGAATTAGACATTTATTTAAACTTGGGTCATTTGTTTGGGATTTATTGACCTGTTTAAATATAAAAATTTGTTTTTCCTCTCTCTTGGAGAGGCTGTAAAATAATGACCCATAAGTGACCCTGGTTTCCTTAAATGTGCATTTTTAGTTCTATGCAAAAGAGCTTCAAAGTCAGGTAATATAGTGTGGTCCCTTTCATCTATATTTAAATGGACACATGCATAAGCTAAGGGACATAAAGGAGTATTTTGCATATCTCCGCCCCTTATGCTGGGGAACATAGGAGTAAGAAATTACTTTCTGTTTCTTAGATTTTGTGGGCAATGCTATTCATATAGCATGAGACTGCAAGATGCCTTCTGTTATAAGAAGATGTTTCTCCATTTTTATGCTCAGTGAAGGGCTTTTTGCTCCTTTTGGCCCCTCTCTCCTTAAGCTTTCTAGCTGCCTTTTCTACTGTACGCCCAAGTCCTAAACCAAAGAGCCATGAATCTGTATCTTGCACTGATGAGATCTAACAAGATCAAAACATGTCGTGTCTGCAGGTCAGATGATTGGCTCTATATATTAAGCTATATTGCATGTTATAAGCGAGCAGTTCTAGACACATGCATAAGCTAATGGACATAAAGGAGTATTTTGCATATCTCCGCCCCTTACTCTGGGGAACATGGGAGTTTGTGGACAATGCTATTCATATTCATGCTATTCTAGCTGCCTTTTCTTCTGTAAATGTTGTTGTACTGTCTTTCACATTAGAGTGGTAGTGTTGGGTTCTATTCAATTTCAAAATATTGCAAAAGCCATGCTTACACTTACGTATTATTATGTTTTATTGCTTTGTGAGAACTTGATGTAGTAAAAGAAAAACCCTTATGCTAATATCACATCTCCTAATATTGTATTAGCTATACTTGCAATACTCCCAAACCTATTATTATTGAAGAAAAGCAGAATGTTACTGTTTTTGCTTTAGCTTGTCAAATATCTGTCCTTCTTCTAAAGCTAGAAAGTCCAGGACATTTATTGGCAAAATAAATTATCAAGTGGGGTTTATCTACATTCAGAAAAGCCATACCTATGCTCTAGTCTGATCCCTAGAACATATTTAACTTTAAATAAGGGCTTTAACAAAAATGCACTTTTGGAGCTTTAGATTGTTTCTACAACTTTGTATGATGCTGCTTCTGGAAGTGCCTAATATTAAAGAAGAATGTTGGAGCCAAGCAGCAAGGCAACATGTGGATTTAATTTCTGACCAGTTTTGAAAAAAATACAGGTAATTAAATGCAGTCTGCTTCTTCGGCACATACCTTTCGTGATTCCTCTACTGTATATGGACAGACATTGATAAAAATGTATTGTGCAGAAGCATATCTGCTGTTGTACAAAATTATCAACATTTCCCTAGCTGTCATGGCAGCATACACTGATGGGGTAATTCCCACTCCACCATCACGGACAGGGACTTTAAAGATTATTTAGATGTCCTTCCTTCCTGTCTGCCTTAAAGAGTTTACCTGCCAGTATGGAGCTGTCCAGGATGGTTGACTCTGCTTCCCTCCCTGGTATGTACTAGAAGAAGTTAGTGGCTTTTCAGGCATTGCAGTGGCCTTGGCTATGCCCGGCGTGGTCCACTTCTGGTTAAGCGCGAGCGGCTCATACTGGTGACATCATTGCGCATTGCTTTGGAGGCCACTTCCGGGTATCCATCCCATATTGTGCTGGAGGCAGCATTTGTGTTCTGGTCATCATTCGGCTGAGCGACGTCACAATACCTTTTTGACTGCTCTTCTCGCTTTTAGAGCTTACAGTCTGGCTTTGCACTCTGCAGAGCTCCTCCTGTGAATGGTAGATCTGTTCTCCTTGTTTAATCTCTTAATATGCGTGTATTTTTTTCTCCCCTGGCTTACTGATTCCCTCTACTTTTTTTAAACCGCTCAGTCAGGGAATGGGAGTAAGGGACACCCAGGGGAATGTGTTTTTCCCTTTTAATAGCTATAGCATTGGCAAGTATACTCTATTGTATTCTGTATCCGCCTCTGGTGTTTTTCAGCAAAGTCTGAGCCAGTTATTCCTGCAGACCCGTCCCTTTTAACCTCATCTAATGCATTATCCCAGTTGGACAATCTTGTCTCTGTATTAAAACAGGCTGTGATGCAGACGCTGCATAGTTCCAATTGATCTAGAAAGTGGTCAAGGCCTTGTTCCCACAGAATGTGGTTATCAGAATTATCAAAAGGAGAATTGTCAGAGTACTCATATTCAACCGATTATTTTCAGTCATATGAGGAAGAAGACTAGACCGAGTTCTGGACTCGACCTGTCTATTGTTAGACGCTGTTAGAGGTTCTTTAGCTCTTAAACTAAACCATCTACAGCAGATTACTTTTTTACTTTTAGCATTTTACTTCCATCAAAATATTTTTTTTAAATTTTCCGATCCATAAGTATCTCAGAGATAATTCTTTTACAGTGGAAGAAGACTGAGGGTAAAAGTGGTGACTTCAGCCAAGGTTGCTAAGAAGTAACTATTTGACAAAGCAGATATCAAAATGGGGAGATCTGGCCTAAGGTAGACACAGCAGCCAAATTACATACATTTAAATCATTCCTATACGCAAAAATTGCAAAAATATATGCTTATTTATCAGTATATCAACCAAAATACCACTTTGATTAAATATATTGCACGTTAAAAACACTATTGGGGAAAAAACCCTAATTCATTAATAATGTATATTACAAATTCATTTGTCGATAGATATGTATTTCCAAAAAATCAAGGGGAAAAATTGCAGTACAATATTTCCTTAAAAGCCACTCGGCTACATAAGTGACTGATATATTATATTCCACTATCCTGCCTCCAACCCCCTTCTCCCTGTAATTGCCCAGTTAATGAAGATAACCTAGAGTGTTCTTTGTTAATCCAAAGTCTGTAACACACAAGTTATACATTTTGTTACAAATCCTGTTCGTTTTATAAGTCTGTTCCCATGCATAAATCAGAGAGTCGTTGCATTCCTGTGGCTAAGCAGAGAGATTGCGCCTCTTCTGCCAGTCACAGTAATGTGCTGCCTATCTGCTGTACCAGAAAGGGAACAAACTTTTTAAACTGACAGGGCTCGTAACAAAATGTTTTACTTGTGTGTTACACTCTTGGTTCTTTTCTTTTATAGGACAATGACAGGGTTAATGGGATCTGGAATTAGTTTTACTTTAAAGGCGCATCAACCACAAAAAGCAAAATGTATCATATAAAATAATTTGCCCTTTCCCAATATAATCTAATGATATTATGCTACCTTGGAGTTCCCTGTCCTGTATAAAAGCACTTGGCCTGCTGCCTTGTAATTTCATATGGTCGGAACTCCTCTGCGACATATCTGTACTGTGAGAAGCAAGTTATTCCTTATATAACAATAGTTCTTGTGTTCCAAGACCATAAAAAATATATAAAAATCAATAGTTTATATGCATCATATGTATATACAGAGTTTTTATAGATGCGATAAGGATGGCCAATCCTATATAGAATTTGTTATGGTGTCTCCAATATACAAAGAGATAAATTTAGTGATTCAATGGAGGGAGATCATAGAGTAACCTGTGGGTGGCATGTATGACTGTATATTCCCACGCCCATTCTTCAGAGGGTAGCTGCGGCCAGGTTAAATAATAACCAAAGACAAGGGGATTAATTTGCAGTTAACACACTCTAGACTGGGGTTGATATATAAAACCACTGAACTGTTTATTGGTGTCTATCCAGACTTCTCTCCTCTCCTGGTCTTTGCTGTGTTCCGATGGACAATCAGTCAGGTGTTTCCCCTCACTCGTATCACTGGGTGGAAATACAAATTTCTATGAAAAAATTCTCCCACTCCACATCCATCACGGTAGTTCCACTTACGTTCACACTTTGACATCCCCAGTCATTGTGGTCTGTCCTCACTGGCTCTATTTCTACCTGGTCCATTTCAGTCAACCGTATTTTACCCTAACCAAGGCCGTTTATAGGCATGGGCCACTTAAGTAAAGAACTAGAGTGCCCAGTGTCCTCCCTAGGATCTTCCTGTCAGCTTTTACTTGCTGTTTTAGAACTGCCCTCTTCGATTGCTTTAATTTGCATCATTGTAGTGAGTAGAGGGTCTGAACTCAAGCTCACTTGAACTGAAGGTGAAGGAAGGAAGGGGGAGGATGAGCCCAGCTAAAAGAAATGAGGAGAGCAGTTCTGAAACGGCAAGTAAAAGCTGCTGCAGACCTTTTGACAGTGGCCCCTGTGACTAGCAGCCATGAGATCACTATAATTGCCTCTTTCTTACTTCCACCCAACTCTCCAATTTGAATTTAAAGTGGGTGAGGAGTGAACTATTCAATGGAGTTAACATGGAAAACAGGTACATACTGTATATCATATCAATGCTGGCAGTTGAAAGGGTTAAATGTAATTCTTTGCTGCTAATGAAAGTGTTAATAGCAATACTCTGGGAAAGTGCTGTCACTGAAAGTGTTAATGGGAAAGTGCTGGCACTAAAGGTTTAATGGTAATACACTGCTGACACTGAAAGTGGTAAACAAACCAGAACATCTAGGAACAATTTCTGGGGAGAACACTTGACCCCACATACCACGCATCCACTGTTGTATTTCCAATCGTGATTTAATTGGATATGTATGTATACATGTGCATCTGCCCCACCTGGTACAGCGTGTGCCTCTTACAAACTACTAAAGCCATCTCACAATAAAGAAACCGCAGAAGTGACAGTCTGTCGGAAGAAATTTAGTGGGGAAACCCTGCTGCAACAGATTGGCTGGCCAATGTTTGTTGGGAATGCGGAGATGAGTGCGTGGGTGGGAGGGGGCCAAGGGCACTAAGATGGCTAGAAACTGCCCTGACCCCAACATACATTTGAATCAACTTTTTTACATTCATTTTATTTATACATTCAGGGTGATCAGCATCTAAATATATATATATATATATATATATATTTTTTTTTTTTTTTGCAAAATATTAAGAGTATCCTTTTGTCACAAGCGGTGGTAGTATCCCATTAAGCTGCACACGTTCTAAAAATGTTTTCATTTCTTTCTAGATCCCCCTGGTCCGATTGATAACACGAAAATAGGTGTAACAAAATGTGGCCATATAACACTCAAGCAAGGTATGTTGCATGCTACTTTAACAAGCATCAATTTATAAAATATATGTTGATACTCTTATATATGTTATATATATATTTAGTCTAGTCACTAATTCAAAACTATTGGAACTATAAATAATATACCCGATTCATGTGCTTATTTGAATATTCACCTCTGCAAAGTCAGTCAAAATTTTTAACTATAGACATCTTTGCTTACCCAGGGAGAGGAGCAACCCTGTAGTTTTAGCATTATAAAAGATGAATTCCAGTTAGTTCCTGTTGAAGTATGCACACCTTTTAATAATCAAGAATACAGAAAGGAAACTGCCTGGTGTGGTCATATTTGTGATCGACTTTATTGAAAATAAATGGGCTAGATTTAAACAAATGTAGATTTATTTCTTCAAGAGATTAGACACCATTTGTGAATTGGTTTCCTATAAGACACTATAATGGTCTTATTCTGTTTTTGCTTTCCATTATGCAGTTACATTTCTATGGTGTATGTATATAAAGAGAGAGGGAATTGGGTAAAGCAAAATAAGTGGTATATACATGCAGCTGTCTAGAAAGGGTTAAAAAGTCATTTTTATTTGCATTAAAAACAAATGAATGTAATCAAAAGATTTTGTTTAGATGGTTGAATAGGAAAAAAAAAGATACAAAGAACAGACTGTGTGCTTGTAACTTTGTCAAATATGAGCTTAGAATACAAAACAGCCTAAAAAGTAATCTCCTTTTTCCATTTTCTAGTCATTTAGTCAGTTTCATACTTCTAGTTATCTTAAAATATCTGGTTCAGAATTTGAGCTGCTATGCTTAAGGGAAACAAAAAAAAGTCCAATGATCACTTCCCATCCCCTATTTATACATGATAAATTAATGTGATAATTGTTCTGGCAGGGAATATACTGCTAGTGCAAAAGATTTAAGGTTGTTTGATCTGCCAAAAATAAAAATATTAGTTTGAACTTGCCAGTCAATAGATCAATTTTGGGCAGTTAATCGATTGAAAGAGATGGCTCAGCAAGTTTTAAAATTTCTGGCAAGTGGGGTGCAGGGTAACAGGTAAGAAACAACTTCAAGCTTTATACTGGATTAAGCAGTACAGAGTTTGCTTTATCGGTTTAGCAGACATCAACCAGTGTGTACCAGCCCTAACTCTAGATTTACTGAACTTAAAGGGGAACTGTGGTCCAAAAATGACTTTAGGTAAATTGATAGGAATTGCTCCCCTGGGAATTTTTGCAATTTATTTCCATTGTTTATTTTGCATATTTTTGAAGATATTTACGTTTTTGTGTGTGATATGGCAGCAGCATCACCAGGTCCCCTGCACCTCCTGCTCTGAAACTGTCAGTCAATCTGTCCTGTGTCTCCTCCTCCCCTTTGCAGCCCCCCTGGTCCCTCCCACTCATGGACCCCATGGTCCCTCCAGTTGCAGGCCCCCCATGGCTCATTATCTTACAGCCCCATGTGGCCCCGCCCACCCATGGGTGTCTAAGCCCTGCCCACTTGCGGGTACCCCCCTTACCTTCTCTGTCAGGACTTCACACAGCAGAGAGGAGGAGGGACTTCCTGTCTCCCTCACACACTGAGGGAGTCTGAGGCTGTGCTCACCGGCGGCACTGTGTAGGAGAAGCCTCAGGAATGTCACATATCAGCCTCCCACCCATTAACTTTCTGGTCCGTCATTTCTGTATATCTTGGGCTGTGGAGCAGGTAGAGAGGTGGTTGATGGCTCATTTTAAAGGTAGGAAACTGGCCTTTCATTTAAACTTAACTTGTTTGGAGACCACAGTTCCCCTTTAAGATTTATTAAGAGGCAATTTTACAAAAGGGTTTTTCTTTTTGCTGCAGGTGCAGATTCTGGACAAATATCAGAAGAAACCTGGAACTTCCTTCACTCTATCTATGCTGGGGGTCCCGAAATCACCCTGAGACAAAATGTTTCACTGCCTGAAACAGAAGGAGGGAATGCAGAAGAAAAAATTGATGTTGAAACGCGCAATGTCTAATTCGTTAGTGTCTATATAAATATATATTGGGCTCCAGAGGGATCTTTAGCCAATCATTGCTGTGCAATGCATTGGTCTCCTCTGGTAGCCAAACTTTAAAGTTCCTATTTTTTTTATTGAAGAGCATTCCTTGGCATAGATTGTATTGCTGTGAAATTAAGTATTTGTGGGTATGCCATTTTTTAACCAGCAGGGGGAAAAGCTGAGAGTTTTATTTCAGATCACCTGTCAAATACATGGTTATTTTTTTGTCTAAACAAGCTGTAATGTAAATAATTTTTGGTTAGTAACCTGTGAATGGCTGCAGGGTTCCACATTCTGGGCTTAACTCTGTGCAGATTCTGGTATTCATGAAATATGTGCATCCATTGGCTATGATGCTGACTGGAAATAAGTTATTAAATGGTAATATTTATAAGAAAAATATTTTTTTGCCACTAGCGTTCCTTATTCCTTGTCCTCCAGCACTATCCCTATTGCCTGCCCTCTGCAGTGTTGGGGGTCTGTTATTTAGGTTTTTTACAGCTTCCATTTCCTATTTGAAAAGGGTAAAAACAAATCACTAATAATGCATTCAAATGCATTGCCGGTTCAATGGCTGGAGTAACATGGCTGCCCCTTGCTATAGATTAGTATCAAATAGGGGCACAATATAGAAAAAAAAACTGAAAAGCCATTAGCAGATCTGTTCCGGTGTCTTTTCAATAACCACAATAAGTTTTATTCAGTTTTGAAAATAAACATAACTTTTTTTTGTGTGGGGGGGATGTGAAAGGCACTTCCATGGTTCTTTTAAAATGTATTTTTGTACAAATAATTAAGCTAATAGTGAGGAAAAGTTTTAGAAGCTGACAAATTATATCTCAGGGATAGGCAACCTTTAAAACTCAAAATGTTGCAGAAATACAGCTGCTAGCTAATCTAACAAAATTTACTGCAAACTTTGGCTTTTGTGCAAGTAAGGGCTGGTACACACAGGCCAATATTTGCACACAATTTATCAATTGGCCTGATATTTTAGTCAAATTGGTTTCTGCAAGAATAGTTGGTTCAAAAGATTGGAAAATGGATCAGCAATCATGGCCAGTTATGCCAACTATTAAAATAATGCAAAATAACTATGTGGCTAACAGACTGCAGATTTGTTTATTGTTCAGTAAATGTCAGAATTATCAAGCTAATATGGCTCCATGTGTACCAGGCCTAAACAGTGGGTGGTTGTTTATCCTTTGAGGTACAGTTACACTTTCAAAGTGACTGGTACAGCCAGGTTTGGGTTTGGCTGTGCAGTCCTGCACAAGAGTAAATGACTAAACAAAGAAATTCAGAAGAGACCTGTTGTATCTTTTTATGGAATGTCTAATATCCTATGTCTGATCTCATAATTAACTTTTTAACTTAATGTCTGCTTTAATGTCTTATACCAGTTTTGTGCATGACTTTTGTCCATAACGAAAAAGAAACGATAATGCTTATTAAACAACATGTCTTTGATTGAAAAGCATATTTTGTCATAGTATGTAGAAGTTCTTAAGAGGCTCACCCCATAATTCCACCTTAACGTCACAGTTTCCTGCTACCCGAGTGTGTGTTTATGTATGTACGTATAAATATATATATTTTTTTAGGGGGGTTGTACCTTCAGATTCTACTTCCTACTCTTGTATTTCCAGTTCAATAGTAGGCAGCTATAAATATTGTTCACCAAGCATGCTCCTTATTCATAAATTATGCACAGTTTTCTTTTTTGCCTTTTTAACAATGAAAGCATAATAATAAAAGTATTTCCCTAAAAGGAATTCCCCATGAAATGAGAACCTGAATTGGTTTCTTGGTCTGACTATTGGTGCATATACCCATTCACATAAATTTGTAGCAGTTATACAAAAGAAATAGCTACCACAAGTAATTCAATGTAAATTTAGACTGTTTTAGCACAAATTTGAGGTTTCTTGAAAGCAGACATTCATTTTCTTTTATAACTATGTAGATATGTTAGTTAATTGTTGGCCAAAGTCATCCTAGTCATTCATCCTGCTGAATTGCTAAATTACGTTGGGTAGCTGCGGGGGTGGGTCTTGTGGTCCTTTACTCTCCATAGAAAATAACAGGCTGCTCAGCAGTAGCCAAGCAGCATTTCTTTTGGGTATTAGAGGATTTGTTTATTTAACATGCATAAACTCTAATTCCAGCCATGGACTATTTAGACGTTAGTTTCGAAGTTCATTCGTTGAATTTATCTAATGGATTTCTAGTATATTTTTACCCTGGCGGTTCTTATCTTCCGACGTTCATGTCTGGCCCATTCATTTTGTGATTGCGGGTTTATCGCACAACAGAACAGGTCAGGCAGTTCTTTAGAGGTTGCACAAATGTTGGAAGAATGTCACAGAAGTGCTTTTATTTTTTTAGCTTACAGAGAATATGTATTTCATCAAGACTCAAAATGTGTGCACAGTAAACCTCAAATTTGCCATTGAAATTAGGGGTAAATTGAGTGTTATATGCAAGGATCCTTGATAACACCTTTCAGAAGACTATCAGGGTTATTCAATAAAAGCTCTTATTGTTAAGAATGGTGCTAATTTTGCCCCGACCAATCAGATGTTATCTTTCAAATGTTAAATAATATCTGATTGGTTGGGGCAAAATTAGCACCATTTTTAAGGATAAGAACTTTTATTGAATCTCCCTGTATGTTTAATACCACTTTTTAGGTGAGCAAATGTATAGGACTCAACTGGGTGACCTACTGCCTAGGGCACCATTAACTTACTTGTCACAACCTTGTTTTCCAGGCTCCATGCACACTTGAACTGGAAACTAAAAAAGCCAAAAAAGGGAAAGTGGAAAATATAATTCTTTTTTAAATTTTAGTTTATATTACATATATCTAGTTATTACACATGTTCTTCAGGTCAGTATTTTGGAAGCATTAATTTATGCACAGACAAAATGCTGAATGGGCAGGTTACGGTCATTAGCATGGAGAAATACTGTTTATTCTCCCTTTAAAGTAAAGATGATTTCAGGAAAATATTTTACATCAAAAAATTTACTATCACCTCTTCCTCCTTAAAGGGTATGTCCACCCAAAAATAAACTTTTTATATGTTCTTTATATAATAGCACCAACCTCAAACGCCATGTTCATTTTTCTCAAAATCATTTGCTTTGCCTGATATTTAATGAGATATATATCAGGCTGCACTTCCTCTCCACTTCCACTTTAGATGACCCCGAGCTGCAGATTAGAAAAAAAAAAAAATTCTTGCCTGTGTTTGTGTGTGTCTCTATCTCTCTCTCTGGGCTGGCTGGCTGCAGCTGTTGATCCTGGATTTCTTCAGTACACATAACTTTACAGCTGTGATTGGTTGAGAGGGAAAATCCAGGGATCCAGGGGTCAGACCATTACTGATGCAACTTCCTCTGTTCTCACTGCTGGATGCTAACAGACATGCTCAGAACTGAAAAGAACAGAGGCAAGGTAATGTAACCTGTCTCTGTGCTCGCTGTATTGGTCCATGCTGCAGGATTAAGCCAGCTACAAAGGTCTGTAACTTTTGAACCACTGGACCGATTTACATGCTGTAAAGTTTGTTTTGGAGCACTTATTTGGGCCAAAGTTAGTTTTGGGGGTGGACTTGCCCTTTAAGCCACAATCGGTAATTTCAAGCATTCTCCATGTGCTTTATTTAGGGAGAGTGTAGAGCTCACCTCTTTCTTTCTCCCTTTACTACAGTCTTAGCCAGTCAGAATATGATTTGATTGCCTACCTCCTCATTGCACTGCTGGATGTTGATATGAGAATAGCATTTACCGATATACTCAGTATAAACCGAGTTTTTCAGGCTGAAAAATCAGCCTGAAAACTTGGACTTGGTTTATACTCGAGTCACAGCTTACCTTACCATTCCGGCAGCCGCACGATCTTTATCTGCACTGGGCGCCGGCCTGACGTCACAGCCCGGCGCCAAGCCCGGCACCGGAAGTGACGTCAGCCGCGCGCCATGCAAAGAAAGATCGTGTGCTGCCGAATGGTGATACAGAGGAGACTTCAATGCAATGGTGATACAGAGGAGACTGTTTCTTCAAGGATTCTTCAATGCTGGCCCTTGCTTGGATGGAGAAGAGCCCACAGGTACTGAACTGGATGGAGGGTGAGGGTGCATTCAGATGTTTTGGGAACTACAACTCCCAGCATGCTTTATTAGCTGGGAGTTGTAGTTTCCAAACATCTTGAATGCCAAGTTTCTACCCTCGGTTTATACTCGAGTCAACAACTTTATTAGGATTTTTAGCTGAAATTGGGTACCTCGGTTTATACTCGGGTCGGTTTATACTCGAGTATATACGGTACAAGCAGTATGATGCATTTTTTTAATTAGCCATTTTGTCATGGAATGTTTTGTTATCCTTTTGTTCTACTTGAAAAAATGCATTGTGATTTTATGAAATGTTGTTAAAGGGCATGTCCACCCCCAAAACTAAAATTTAATCCACTTCTGGCACCCCCCACTGTGGCTGTGATTGGCTGCCTCTCAGCCAATCACAGCCACGGCTGCCAGTCTGGCCCTTCTGCTTGTAGTTCTGGCAGGCAAGGGAGCCAGACCAAAACAACGCTGGAACCAGGAGCTGTAAGTAGAGTTTGGAATCTATTTTTAGAACATAGAGGTTGGGAGTGGGAGGGTATGCCCTGCAATATAGATAAGTGTCTATGGAGGGTGAAGATGCCCTTTAAGATTTTGATCCCAATGATTACATTATATTGATTTTAGAATTTATCTATTCAAGCACTAGTAATTGTACAAGGGCCTTTTCTTCCTTTTTTCGACTTTTTCACACACTGTTATCATAATGTCTCACCTAAAATATAGTTTAAAAGGCAAAAAAACATTTTGGGGGGGCTTTGGCTAGTTTTGGCATGAAAGGTGTAATAAGGACTTATACTTGACTGTGGTTAAATTATTATGCTTTCTATACATACTGTTTTAATGCATCTCACACTTTTTTTTTTTACAAATGTAGAAATTATACTATCTATATAGACTATCTATAAACTTGCTTGTATTTTTTTATTCAGATTTGTTTCGTAGCACGTTTTAAATTAAAACATGTTATAAGAGGTTGCTTCTTAATCCAGATAATATTTTTAAATTATTGGAATAACTTTGCAAAAAAGAGAAGTTTTTGAATGACACCTATTTTACACAGAGTGAAGGCTGTCCTATTCTACAAATAGACTGTGCCACCTGTCAGAACTGGTGTAAGACACTGATCAATTTATGAAAAAATGTAAATTGTATTCAATATGCCGCTTTAATGATTTGTACTTAATGCACATAGACATATGCAATATGTGAACAAATTACTGTGATTGCATCTATGCCTTTTCTTCATCAGTATAAATTGTAGAAAGTTGAATGTTGGTCTTAAATAATTTTTTAATGTGAAAATGACAGTTGAATTTGTAAAATGGATGTTTTATTACTTTTCTCTTAGAAAATGAACAGTGATTAATTTTGTTGGTTTGATTTTTAAAATGATTGGCATTAAATATGAAGCGACTGTTATTTTATTGTTAATACTGCAATCTAGTTACAAACTCCGTTATTGCAGTCACCATATACTGTATGTTTAAGATAGTCGTCATCATCAGTGGCTTCTCTAGGCTTAAATTTTATTAGTGTATCCTTTGTATGTCCACAGTTAATAATTCCATGCATGGTAAATGGATACACAGACCAAAAAACAATTTAATTTGAAAAAATTACTTTGCCTCATCTTAATCTATAATTGAATACATGTAAGTAGCACATACTTTGATTTGTGTGTATTGCTGCATGCCTTCAATCCAGCACACATTATGTTTAGGAGCTGCATACCCCCCCCCCCCCCTCTTTTTCCATCAAAATTTCATTCACCACTCCCACTTCCATCCAACCTGACTTTTTCCCCACAAACCAACTGTCAAGCCTGCATACAGCATTCCAACTGTCGATTCTTCTGTGAGTAGTTTTACTGTAGCTGGAATGGTGACAGAGTTTTGTTTTTGAGAGCAAGGAACTTGATTGACAGCATAAGTAGTTTTAGATTGGACATCTAAAGAAATAGGGGTCAGATCAACAAAAAAATGATACAGTGGTGGTTGGGAAGAATTTTAGTTTCCAGTTATGGTCAATTTAAAATAACCTATTTTTCAGTATAGATGCCCTTTTAAAAATATAAATTTTTTTTGCTTTAAATCCCTTTTCACGGAATGCTTCAATGTTTTGTTTTTGTATTGATTTATAGAAACTGGCTAAGAAAACCACATTCAAGTGGTTTAGGTGAAAATTCATCCCCAGAAAAAAACACTGGGTTTTGTTTGGCAGTAGCAGATTGAGATTTACAATTATTATGCAAGTCCAAAACAAACTTTGTGTTGTTGTGTTATACTTAGTGAGGGAAAAGATACTAAATCATCATTACTTTTTTCCACTCTATAATCTAAAAGCAGTTTTCAGCAAAAGTGAATATGGGTGGTTCTATAAATTTGCCACCTTAAGATTTGCCATAGCTTGCTGCAAGAATTAAGATCAATCTAGTAGTCCACACCCTTCTGTTCTTTCACAAAACAATTGATTGAAATATTGAGTATGTTGGTGAGCTAAAGGATTGTTTAAAGGGCATCTATAGTGGGAAAATTAACTTTTTTCTTTCTTTCCATGTGTTCTATAATTCCCCACAACCCCCAGAGTGTCTTCACTTTTTTCAGATTCCCTCTCTGTCCTGAGATACACTAGTTAGAAGAATACGAGATTGCATTCCTCTACTCATACTTAGACTGTCAATCAAATCCCTGCGATGTGATCCCCCCCCTCCCTGCTCTGTAATAAACATAGAGATAACAGCATTAGCAGGGGGAAAGAGGTAGCTTTGATATAGATATAAGTCTGCACTTGACCCCCCTTCTTAATATCTTTCAATGATTGATGATGGGTCACAAAGTGAGAGATCGTAAACTGTATTGTTCTTCTTCTTCCGTGTCTCCAGGACAGCTTGCTTTCTATTGGCCACTGTGCGTGGGTGTGTTTTTCAGGATGTTGAACTTTTAACTCCTACTGCACATGATAAGCTTGTCGGTTAGCCGGAGTTGAGACACGGAGGAGGTAACAGAGGGGAGGGGGAAGGGGGGAGATCTGACACCATGGTTAAAACAGAGTCACTGACAGAGATGGGATTAAGGCAGCACAGAGTACATGAATTTAACTTTGCAAAGGGGCAATGTGTTTTTTTCACTATAGATGCCCATTAAAAGCTAAAAAGCATATGCTTAGGCTGTGTTCTAATATATTTTGCCTGCAGTTGTCGGATAAGTTTGTCTGAATCGCATGAAAATAAAGTTCAAACAGACATGGCAGTAAATTTTAATTGTGCGGTCTTCAATTGACTGGACTATAGTTCACGTAGTCTGTGATTGGTTAGTCGGGTCAAAATATAACCCCTTGTGTACCAAGCCTTGCTTACATAATGTCACCTTGTAACTGTCATCCCCCCCTTAAAAAAATCTAAAGCCACTGTACAGCTTAATAGATTTGTAATAAAATTTGCAGAATGAAAGAATTTTTGGAAGGGTAATAGAATGTCTTTGTAATATGCTGGTAATCTTGCATGGTTTGCTGCTTAATATGCCTTTTTCTCAGAGCACGATGCACTCAGGGTCCTATTTATAAAGTAGAACATTTTTGCATTTTTTGGTTGGAATTTAAAAAAAAAAATTTTGGGGGGGGTTTACAAAACAAAATTCACCTTTTTAAGTTTTTTAAATACGTTTACTATGTATATTAATACCAATGAGGTGAGCATTTATGCTAGCTAAGACATTGACCAAAACCTAAAGCACATATTCCCGTACACTGATGGTCATTAAACATAATGTATAATCCTAAAGTTTTTAACCCCCTTTTATGATAATTTCAGAACTATTTTGGTGAATTATTGTCTTAAAATCTATGATACCGAAAAGAAAAGAAGCCATTTCAAAATCTCATTCAAAATCCTTTTTGCATGACCCATGTTGTTGCAATACTCTCAGGGAGGACTTTCAAACATGAATGGCATTTTTCCTATTTTTGGGAAGTTTATTCCTTTAGTCTACTACACCGGGGTCAAATTACTACATTAATATTCACAAGCTTTAAGGCCTGGTTCAGATGGGTCAGTATGAACCAAAATAACTACCGATTATCAAATGATAATCTAGCGGCCAGGAATTAAAGAGGTACTGAAGATATATGATGCTTAACTATCCAATGTTTATTAACGTTTGTACCGTTCTCTATGATTTACATGTGCAATAACTTAAGTTTGGACCAGTTAACCATATTATCTGGGTGGGTAGTCAATCAGGAGTTTTGTGAACTAACAAACTTTTTCAATATACAAGAACACAATGCCATTGGGGGTGAGTATAGCAATATAAACAAACCGTTGAAGATAAGGTATTGGATAATTGGAATGTGAATGGGGGTAGAGAATAATTGACAAGGGGAGATTTAAATGTCTTGGTTTTGAAATTTTAAAACTACCCATGACAGAAAAACCTTTGAACTCATCATCATTCTTTTCAACACAAGACAAATTGGACTCAATTTGACTTGTGCCATTTAAATCACTATCAGACACTTTTAAAGCCACTCTCTCTCCCCAATTATTCTCTACCCCCATTCACATTCCAATTATCCATCCCTTGTCTTTTACCGTTTGTTTATATTGCTATCCTCACCCCCAATGGCATTGTGTTCTTTTATATTGTAAAGCTAGGTACACACAGTACAGATTTCTGAAAGATGACAGACAGGATCTGCAAGATCCTGTCTGCCATCTTTCAAAGATCTGCATACACACAGTCCCGAGCGTTCTCCCTATGAATATCATAGGGAGAACACTCGGGACTCTGTGTTTCCATCGGCCACGCTAGACTCCTCTATAGGGAGTCTAGCACGGCGATGGAAATTTTCCATCGCTCGTTCGGGAAACGAAGGTACACACATAACGATAAAGCCCCGATACTGTTGGATCCGACGGTATTGGTGCTTTATCGTTACTGTGTGTACTCAGCTTAAGTTTGTTAGTTGATAGATGATGTAAAGATATGAAGAAGGGAGGAAGCTTCCGAAAGCTAATCTATTAAGAAAACTATTGTTAGTGCAAGTATCATATACAATACTTTCTCATCTATTTGTAGCTTCAGAAAGAACTGTGCTAAAGGTGAACTAAGAAGTAAACTTGCCCTACCCTCCATGCATTCAATCAAGGCTGTGAAAACTGACATCACAGCCAATGATTGACTTAGGTCTCACCTGCTGCATCCTCTGCACATGCTCAAGTTAATAAAAAGCTCACTGAGCAGTGGAGTCAGATACCTTTGCAAGAAAAGAATATAACTTATTATTAAATATCAATTGCAATAATAAAATGGGGGGAAAAGCAGTTGTCAGTTATCTGCCTGCAACCCCAAGTCAAAAGATTTTTGTTTTAAGGGTGGACATGCCTTTAAGTTTTCTTCTCTGATTTAGTCCCTTTGTCTCCCTTGATCTGTCAGCAACAAGGTCAATGAAAAGATGCACTCTGCGAGAAGTGCTTCTTCCTATTGGCTTTATCTCGCACCTGGAAGAGGGACTGGAGCAACAAAAACAACTTCATGTAAGTAATGCTAATTAAAGGGCAACTAAAGCCACATAACAACACTGAACCAGAATGCAGAACACCTTGATATAAAACCAGTAATCTGTGTCTTACCTCTCATTTTGATACATGCACTGGGAAATTTACCTAAATAACATAGTTTGTGCTTTACTTCTCAGCATTCTAGTATCAGACAGTTTGGTCAACGACCATTATGTTTTGCACATGCTCAGTCCTTAGCTATGGCACAAACTTGTTACAGTTGGTCACACCCATTAATAATATCTAGCCAATCCTTTTACAGGACAAATAAAGCAAGGAAGCATGTGACTGAGGTCAGGAGGTGTGGTCTGACACTGCCCATACACACAGATACTTCATCCAGTTCTTAACAGGCTTTGATTTACTTTAACAGTTTACTAAAGTGCCATTTTATAGCTTATTGGTGTTTTCAGATTCTGGAGTATAAAAAATTGGGTTGGGGGGGGGGAAGAGGAGCAGGAGGATGTGAGCATAAATGTCCTTTAATGGATGTGAGACAACACAGCCACCGTTTCTCCCCCCCCCCCCCCATCTCTGCTGGAAAACCTGTAGAGAAGAGAGTGTAGGTTACAGTAGTATTATAAAGCACCTTCCTTTAAGGTCTTTTGGCCATCCAAGAAAGAGGTTTTAAGCTAAATGTATGTCTTGTGGATACTTGTAAGGAACATTTGTCATCTTATTAAATTTATGGTGGTTATTTTGGGTCCAGCTGATTTTTTTTTTTTTTGACTGTTTACTTGAAATTTGCTGCATTGTGAAATGCTACAGCTTCTTCATTATGTAAAGCTATTAATAGTGCAAAATATGCAAGTATGTGAATGGCTAGATATGATTGCAAGCATGTTGTTTATGCTATTTTTAATCACTTACATTTTAATTGTAAAACTAATAAAGCAGAAAAGAAAAACTCTTGGCAGTAGTTATTGAGAAAATACTTTACAATAATTTAAAGTCTGAAGTTTTTTCTTTAAATCATAAATAGTATACTGTATATTCCAAATAATAAGAAATATTCTTAAATGGCAATTAAAAGGTCTATAGGCGGTACCTCCCCCTTATATTACTCGGGATGAAGACCTTAAGCACTAGGTCCTCAACCCTTATTTTGATCTAATTCCCCCATATCAAGTCCAGCTCATAATGCCAGTCTGATTCCTTCCTCTCTGTGTACTGCACTTTATTGCATCTCAACTGATCACTGATGCTGTTTCTGGTCCGGCCCCTTCTGCACGAAAAGGCACGCAGCAGTAGAAGACAGCCAAGGGTACGCGTGTTGGTAAATAAACTTAGAAGCCTCCCATTATTGTTTAAACCTTGTGAGGTCTATGTTTAGGTGGGTAGTTAGCTTAAAGCTAAATTTGTTTGGGGGTGGACATGCCCTTTTATGTACTTCAATAGAGAAGAGGAGGTTTTGGGTGTTAGAGCCACTAAACACTGACTTAACCTATAGTTCAGGGATTCTCCCAAAAACTACAATTCCCAGCATTCCGTAACTATAGGAAATGCTGGGCTTTGTAGTTTTCAAAAACCTGTAGGTGCACAGTTTGAGAATTCCTGCATATAGTTCATATGGAGATAGGAACAGTTGCTCTTCTCTCCCTTTGTAATTTACCAAAAAAAAAATCGCCATAGTAAAAGATGGCAGCTGCTGCTGCAGTCTCTCCTGTCCAGCCCGTCCTCCAGATCCTAATGAGAATTTCCATCTATGCTAAAACACACTGCATTGCAAAAATCTGCTGTGTCAGAGGAGCAAGAGAGGCTATCGGCAGCACAGTGGCTACTATCTTTTAACATGGATATTGCACATTATAATCAAGTGCTACTATCTTTAGATAATTTGTATATTAATTTTATATAAATTTATATTTTAGAGACCTTTATTTCCCCTAGAAGAACTATAATATTAAAGGGCATGTCCACCCCCAAATCTAAAATTTGGCCCAGTGCTGGCCCCTCTGTGTGGTTTTAAAAAATCTTTACCTCACATTTCTGCTCCTTATGGTTGTCCTGCAGTCCAGGAAACTGAAGAATAGTGTCTGTCTTCCTGTCCAAAGGTCTCTGCCTCCTGTCTTGCGTCCAGGAGGGATGCTGACAAGCGCAGCGGAGCCCTCCCCTCCGGATCCCATCTGGCTGTCCTTCCTCCTAGCGTGAAACTCTTTTAATGAAATGTTCCTCAGACTTGCCCACCCTCAACCGCCGTGTTAATACTAAAAAAAAAGTTTCCAATTCACACTTACAGCCCTTCGCTCCCGTGCCTATCTGACCAGCCGCCAATCACAGGCGCGGCTGCCGGTCCTGCCCCTCTCTGCTGTTTCCAGTTAGCAGAGAGGGGAGAAGACTCCCCTATTGGAAGTCTACCGCGGCCGAGGGAAATTTTCCCTCTTTCCTGAATGAGCGCTTGACCAACCCCAACGTTTGGCAGCTGCATGCTCGTTCAGGAAAGCTAGGTACACACAGTACCGCTAAAGCCCGGATACCGTCTGATTCCACGGTATCGCCCCTTTATACTGTGTGTACCTAGCTTAATGGTGGCCATAGATGCTAAGATCCCAGTCGTAAGATAAGGTTATTCTGATATTGTATGATTGGCCAATATATATATTTTTTTAAATTAATGATCCAATTGTACAATTCCTGAATAGTGCAATTGAATTGTAGCATCTATGGGCATATTAAGTGCTGGTACTCAAGACAAATATTAACTTCTGACCCACTTTTCAGTTGAGATCATTAGTAATCTGATGGTCAGGAGCACTGAAAGACAACCAGTATTTCAGTGCCACCAATTGGTTTGTCAATTACTATATGCACAATTGACCTTGATTTGCAAACAAAACTGATTGATAAAATGCTATTCCAGGTCAGCCATTTTAGAAAATCGGGAGGTTTAGCAAAAGATATCAGGGCTCCAGAGACTATCTTCAGGGTAGGTCAAACTAACACGTTTCTCACATGCTTACGATCACATTTTGCTATCCGTTCTGTGAGAAACACTTGCCAGGTTAACACAATTGAGGTGCCAATACGGTGTGCTGCAATCCATTTTTTTTTTTTTGTGAATCACATGCACGATAACAGAATATTAGCTGAGTCGTAGCGCAAATGCATGGTAACACGCAGCTTCGAGTGTGCATTTGCGTATGTTATGGCGCATTATCGTTGCAACCTTCCTCCTCACAGCGATTTGATGACATTTGTAATATGTTTATGGTGGATGTTTATTTGATTCAACTTCTCAATTCTTTTTTTGGAGGGGGGTGCAGATGCTCATTACCTTGAATAACGTGCTGAAGTAATTGAGTTTTTATCCTGAATGAGAGTAATAAGTAAGAGTTGGCAATTTCCCTCATAGTCTGTACTGTCTAAATGTTTAAAGGCAATGTTTACTTAAAACAATATATATGTGCCAGATCAAATTGGTCATTAAAATGAGCGGTGTCTCACATTTCTGCTATGGTTCCCAAGATATCTGCAGAAGGGTATGCTGAATATAATAAAACAACAAGTGGGACGAGTCCTCAACCAAGTGCAAACAATCCATCTTTTGTTGTGATATATTTGGCATCAAAGTGAGGTAAGAAAACACGCAAACATGGGCTCCCTGACGCGTTTTGTGACAACTGTAACTTCAACAACCGAATACATATAAAAGTTTGCACTTGGTTGAGGACTCGTCCCACTTGATGTTTTATGCTTGAGGGATACGTGTTGGTATTGGAGGTGCCGTGCCTCCTGGGACTGTGAGTCTCCTGAAGTGCTACACCCAATGGTAAATGTTGCAGGTAGGACACCTGTTTTTATCCTTTATAAAAATAATAAAAACACCATTTATTCTACTGGCCAATCATATTTTGCACTAATTTTATATTCCATATTTAAACAGTAGAGAGGGGGAAAAAAAGTTATTTTTAAAGGCTTCTCCACCCCTTTTTGTAACTTTTGCTGTAGTGTAGGGCTCCCTCCACCAGCCCCAACCGCTATAGTAATATTTGCAGAAACTCCCCCGATCATTATTTACGTTGCCTCTCTCCTCTGATGTTCTGTCACGGCCCTCTGCTTGCATGAAACTGCAAGCAGAGCCCCGATCAGGCAGCCGCTCCTGTGATTGGCTGAGAGACAGCCAATCACGGATGTGGCTTCTGGCCAACCAAAACACCGGGGGAAAGAGGTAATGTAAGTACAGTTCGGGGGAGTTTCTGCAAATATTACTATAGCGGTTGGGGCTGGGAGAGGGAGCCCTACACTACAGAAAAGGGGATTTATGCTAGGGGGAGTTGCAGAGCACATGGCAAAATTCTCCCGGAGGAGGCAGAGTTCTTTACAAGGACATTGCAGGAGAACCATTTGGAGCTGGAATGTAAGGTAAGGATTTTATTACACTACACAGTGGGGCCAGTAGTGGGTTAAATGAGAGTTATGGGGGTGGACATGCCTTTTAAATACTTCTTTTATCCGTAAACCACACTGCACACCTCAATCTGAACCAGCTCACCTATTGGGCTATGAAATGTATTCACTGCTAGAAAATACACCCCCAATAAAACAGGTGGCCCGGTGGGCAAAAACCTTAAACACAACAGCGATTCTTGCAAACACCTCAGGAACCCTAGCTCACCGAATAAAAATCCATAAATAGGATTGAAGTCATTTTCTCTGTGAATTCTTCCTTTAAAAAAACTGATGGCTTGTTGTTCACTACAAAGCTCTTGTGGAAAGGTCAAATGAACTAATAAATGTAATTTTTCCATGAATAAAAACCTTAAAATAAGGTTTAAGACCCAAAAAATGGCTTTAGTGAAAAAAAGGTTTAAGACCCAAAAAATGGCTTTAGTGAAATAGAAAAATATGCATTCCCATGGGTTACAGATATCATCCATCTGCATACATAGACCTACAAAAAAAACAGACTTCTTGGTACATACCTTTTTAAATTCTTCGCCCTGGCACTTCCGACTGGTCTACCAGGAGGAAGGACTGATGATGGTGTCAAAAGAAGCCACAGCCAACAGTCACAACTGTTTTCAGATGCATCTGTATGGTCAGCGGTAATGGGAAGAAGGAGCAAGTATTGCTATCTACCATTTTGTTTTCAGTAGTTGGCTTTAAAAATATAAAGTTGGGAGATAGCTTACCTGGCTTGTATTGATTGCTGTAGATTAACAGGACAGGCAGGCGCTTAATAAATAGGCCCTATAGTGTATTATTTGGTGTAATTTCAACTTTCTGCCCCTAACATCCAGATGCAATAAGTGTATTACGCCTCATATTATATTACAATCCCATCTTATTAATATGTGTTTAAAACCTGGTATTTGTTAGAAAATTCTTGTCTTCAATTGTATGACTTAATGTGTGACATGATTACGCACATTTCCCGATATTGATATAACTAAAGCAAAACACATTCAGGGAGATTCAATAAAAGTTATTGTTAAAAATGGTGCTAATTTGCCCCAACCAATCAGATATTATTTAACATTTGAAAGTTAACATCTGATTGGTTGGGGCAAAATTAGCACCATTTTTAAAAATAACTTTTATTTAATAACCCTGATTTTTTTTTTAAATTAGGGACTACAGCTTGTAGTCAAACAATGTGCTTAAATCTTCACTACTATAATCTCTGCTACTGCCCTGCACACCCATGCCCTGATTTACATCATGTTCCACTAACCTGAAATCCATCAACTGCACGCTTCCTCTCTCTTCCACTGTGCTGTGACTGACGTCACCAATCGGTACAGAAGAGAAAGGATTTCAGGTTAGTGATTTCAGTAAGATGCGGACTGCAGCAGCCGGATTCCTAAAAAACGTAAAGGCAAGTCCTCTCCTCCACTGGGGGGTGGGTGGGATAGGTGCAGTGCTTGCCACTGAAGATGTTTGTAAACTACAACTCCCACCAACTAAAGCATGCTGGAAGTTGTAGTTTCCAAACATCTGGAGTGGCAAGGAATTGGTTTTAGTGTGTGGGATTCCTCTCCATTTAAAGGACAACTAATGCCTTAAAACAATACAGATTCAGAAGAATGGTATCTATTGTTGAAAATATTTCCTTCTGATTTTGTATTGTTTTGAGGCTTTAGTTGCCCTTTAAATGGACAGCAGAATTCCCATACTGTAATAGCCATACTGGATTTGGCGATTAATGTATGGGAAATTTGCTGTCCATTTAAAGGGCAACTAAAGCCCCAAAACAATATAGAATCAGAAGGCAGTAGTGGTCATTATTTCTACCTTTGACTTCAATTGAAGTCAATCAGGTTTACTCATTTTTTCAGGTAAAAATGGGTACCTCAACTTATATTTTGATCGACTAATATAAGTACATACAGTATTTATAGAAGAGTATAACATATACCTTATAATAAATGTGAAAAAAATGAACCAACATTTAACTTGAAAGCTAGTTTTTATACAGTTCATTGACCTGAGAAAAAGATGAAAAAACATTAAATATGCTCAACCCAGTAGCAGCCAATTTTCGCATAAGAGGGAAAAATATGCCTGCCTAACCCCTTAATGGCAATCGGATACACAAATCTACTTGTCCACACCTACGCTAACTCCTGACATCCAATTACGTGTCCTTGACTGCCTCCTTGCCATCTCCTCCTGGATGTCGCAACGCTACCTCAAATTAAATCTTTCTAAAACTGAACTGATCATTTTTCCACCTAAACCTAGCCCTGCCCCATCTTTTTCGATCTCTGTTGATAATACCCCCATTTTCCCTATCCAATTGGCATGCTGCCTAGGGGTAATTAGATGTAAAAAATAAGAGTACTGTGATACTTTTTTCTATGGACTAAGGGCTAGGCCACACTGCTGCGTTTTTTGTGGGTTTGCGCATGCGGTTTTTCAGATCATTGAAAATGCGGCAACGCACAGAAAACGCGCGTTTTTGGGTGCGATTCGATTACGCTTGCGATTTGCGTTCTGCATTTTAAATCGCAGTCGCATGCGGTTTTTATACGTAACGAAAAAGCGCATGTGCAAACGCAACAAAATCGCACATGAAATCGCATGCGATTCAGTGTGTGTTTGCATTGCACTGTGGCCGTGCCCTAACAGTTTATTTAGTTGACAAGCTTTCGAGGGCTAAACCCTCTTCATCATGTCAGAGCAGTACTGATTTTAACAAAGGTCTAACAAAGTAAAAAGCCAGTTCCAAAAGATAATAAGATAAGCAAAACAACAAGTAAAGAGCAAAAGGTGCCCAGGAAAGTGTAGAGGGCAAAAAAATGAGAGGAGAGATAACAGAATAGTGAAGTGGTCAAGAAATGCAAGGGGGGAAGAGAAGGCAGGGAAGACCAAAAAAACCAACAAACGGTAAGAAGCAAAATGAGACAAGGAAAATGTAGAGGTAATAAAATAGGAGAGATAACAGAATAGTGAAGTTGTTTTGCTTATTAGCTTTTGTAACTGGCTTTTTACTTTAAAATCAGTATTGCACTGACCTGATAAAGAGGGTTTAGCCCTCGAAAGCTTGTCTACTAAATAAACTGTTAGTCCATAGAAAAAAGTATCACAGTACTCTTATTTTTTACATCTATAGATTGGACTAATACGGAACTACAATATTTTTCTATACTAGGGGTAATTACTGACTCCTCTCTCTCCTTTTCTAACCACATTTAATATGTTGCGAAAACCTGCCGCTTTTTCCTTCGCAATATAGCCAAAATTCGCAGGTTCCTTTCTCTCCCGATTACCGCTATGGTAATGCATTCTCTAATCCTATTGCGCCTGGACTAAATCTTTGTGCCGGAAAACAACCTGGCTCCCCGTTTAACAGCACATTGTACACAAAATCCTTCTAACATTTAAATCCCTTTGCTCTGCTGCTCCTCCTTATATTTCCTCTCTAGTTTCCCCATATGTTCCTGCTCGTACCCTCTGCTCCTCGCAGAATCAGCTCCTGTACAGACCCCCTACTCGTACTGTTTCCTCTTGCCTTAAACCGTTTCTCTTGTGGCTCCCATCCTCTGGAATTCTTTTCCCCTCTCACTACATCAAGAAACCTCTATTAGCAGGTTTAAATCTAGCCTTACATCCTACCTATCTGGTAACCAGCACAGTATATGATTGTTTTATTTGCACTGCATAAGTCTTGCTCCAGCTCCCGCCTAACTAGATTGTAACCTCTATGGGGCAGGGACCTCCTTACCTCTTGTAGCAAAGATCTAGCACTTCTATTTATATAATTTATATATTTATGTACTGAACTATATATGTATTTGTTCCCCTTGTATGATTTTATTGTATTTTGTTACTGTACAGCTCTGCGTCCCCAAGTGGCACTATATAAATAAACTATACATACATATTATCCCTGGATAAACATGGTTTACATTATAAACTAGCTGGTTCTTACTTACAACTCCCAGCATGCTTCCACAAATGTGGAATATACATGAATGGTGCCTACTACCAAAACTTACCAAAGTAGTGTACCTCTAAATATAAAATACATTTACAGCATCTCCAGGGAGTACAAACTATTAACACCTCAGCACTACGGTAGATGTTTATGAATAAAAAAAATATTTTTGCAGCCCTAAAAGATAAGTGTTTTGTTGGTGATGTAGTTCAGAAACATGTTGTATCTGTTCATGACCATATAATGGCAATCCGAAAATATCCAAGGATTTCTATTGTTAATATAAAATATATACTATATAAATCTACAATAATAATTATACTAGTTGATTCATACCTTCAACTCAAAGCACGTTCCAACAAATGTGGTATATAAATGATTGGTGATTACTACTTAAATCCTAAATAAATAATTTACCTCAACACCAATAAAACAAAGAACAATTTTACATGATCTTCAGGGTCTATGGCACTACTGTAGATGCTGCAATGGAGCCCTGAGAGACGTTAAATAAATTAACTTAAGGTGGGTATACACAAAGGGACTTTTTGTCCCGACCAAGCGTTCGCTACTAGCATGTGCTCGGCGGGGCAAATGACTTTCTGTTGCGGCAGCCGATCATGCGCTCCCATATGGAACCACACAATTGCCCATAATTTACCAACAGGTCTGATTATCTTTTCGTCTGTTCCGGACGACCGACATTGATCCCGGTCAAAATAAGCACAGATTTTTCAGCCTGACTGACTGATACAAGGAAGTATCAGTCAACTGGCCCAAAAATATGAAAGAGACTTGCCGCACAGGTTGTGTAGAAAGGACTGAAATGTGCATGCACCGGCACAACATGTTTTTTTTTTTTATACTTTAAATTTAAGGGGTCTGTCCAAATTTTGGGACTTTGCCCAGGACTTTAACATTGCGGGACAATGTCCTTAAGTCCAAGACTGTCCTGGAAAATCCAGGACTCTTGGCAGCTATGCTTCCCACATACTCCAACAGAGAACAGGACTGCAGAGAAAGAAGCACTTCAAGCCTAATATAGTGCCAATAAAATTTTGTTCTGCATTGAAATTTCTCCCATGACAATTTACTCCACATACTTCCACATACAATCTGTGCCCTTTTTAAAATCATATCTGCCTCCTCATCCAATCTTTGCCCAGTGACAATCCAGTCTGTTTCCCCATCAAATCTGTGTCCATTGACTATCCAATCTGCTTCCCATTCAAGTCTATGTCTTTTCATAATCCAGTCTGTTCTCCCTGTGCATTCTGTGCCCATTGAAAAACCTAACTGCTTCCCCATCTAATATGTCCGCATAGACAATCTAATTTGCTTCTCCGTCCAATTTATGTCTATTGACAATCCAATATTCTTTTCTGCCCAATCTGTGACCATTGAATATCCAATTCGCTTCCTTAACCAATATGTGTCCAATGAAAATCTGCTTCCCTACTAATCCTATTCATGCTCCAATCTGCGTCCCATTCAATCTGTGCATACAGACCATTTGATGCCATTGTTCCCCTGAGCACATAGCACAGATTATTGCAGGAATAAAGTAGGCCACACACGGACCAATCACGATTGTATGGGGGGGGGAATCATATTTCCCAAGTCGGCTGACAATTGGGGCGGTCAATGATTGTACATTTTTGCAATATTGTATGACAGAAAATTGGATCGTGTATGGGCCCCTTTAGGAAGATATGTTGCAATATCTCTAGAAATCAGGCCCAAAATACAACTGGGACAGGCTGGACTCCTCTGAATAATGTACTAGGGCCATGCACACCTGTCTGCCTGAGGGCTTGTTCAGTGGCCATTGGCCAAGGTGACTTTAACCCCTGCTAAACATCACTTTCATATTCATTTTCCGAACAGAAAACCAAGCCCAGCTCCTTATTCCTCCCAATAACACATTTGCGATTACAAATGGTCATGCAGAGCACAATGACTGCGTGTGGTCAGCCCATGCACTGACCTAACCGGTTACTGGAATCCACACAAATTTCCCTCCAAAGCACCAGCAGGTGGCGCCGCGATGCCCAAATGCGGGGCTGCCTGTGGGAAGCGGAAGCGACAGCGTGGAGGGCAGCGCTTCCTGCAGTGTGTGCGTGTGCACGGTGGATTGACTCCCCTGGGGAGGGGGAAGACAGAGAACTGGGTGAGCGGCATGAGCCAAGACAGCAGAGAGTTTCCGGCACTGATCAGGTTACGCAAAGGTGAGCGCCGTTGAGGTGATCCACCCACTCCCGGTAACCGGGAATCCCGCGAGTCCCTCTGGTGGTGGTGGGGGGTCAGTGCATCCACCTAGCGTATAAAGACAGCACAGTAACAATTGAACACCAGTTCCCAGCATTCACTGGAACCGCACAAAAACAATGTCTGTAAATTGTTTATTCCTGATGTAGGGGGTGGCCCGTTCTGTCAGACCGAGTGGTTAAACAGCGCCCCGCTGCGGGGACGTTATGGAAAAGCACTGTTATAGAGGAGATTCTGGGGCGCATGGCAACTGACTGCACCGCGTCCTCATGGCTCCAATGCTGCATTCCTGTTGGCCCATAGAGTGCGATGTGATGCCACTCGTTAGGTGGATTTAAACTAACGCAGGAACGTCCAACAAGTTAATTAGGATGACAATGTGTGCGAGTCCGCTGTACTAGGCGGGATACCTCTCTATGGTTTATCTATATGCAAATAAGGAACAAAGACTTCTGGGTATTTACCATGTTTCCATGGTAAATATCTTTCCTATATGCTTGTGAATCTAATTGAATACAACAGATATCTAATTGAATACAACAGATATCTTTCCTATATCTTTAAGCCTTCCTTGTGGAAGGCTTAAAGATATAGCTTTCCTAAGAGCTTCCATGGAAACATGGTAAATTCCCAGAAGTCTTTGTTCTTTATTTGCATATTGCTGTAAAGGGAGTTTCAAAGCCTGTATTCTCTCCCTATTCTATTTAATGTATTAGTGATAGTTTTATCTATGGAACATGCAGCCCTACTGCACAGCACAACTGCCAGAAGCTTATGTAGTAGCAATTGTTATTTGTGGTGGATCAGGGATAGCAAAATCTGTAGGCAAGTAATAGGAATAATGGGCAAACATTACTTTAGCACATTTATTGTTTAGAAAAGTGTATATTTCCCATAGGACTGTAACCTAGATTAACATTTTGAACCTATGTGAAATTAGAGGAACAGGAAAATATATAATGGGAAATGCTTTACATATCTGCAATTTAGTTTGTAGGTGCAGATATATAGCTGGATGCATTCAGGGATTTTATGTACAAATCTATCTAAAACATTTCAAAAAGTTTCTCATGGAAGAGCTCTGATTAAAAAAAGGAATCGTATCTACACAGCATCTTGATAGGCTCACGGATATGTAAATTGTGACTAAGGCTGTGGCCCCATTTGAGCCCACAGGATACGCACAAAAAATGCTGTTCACATGAGCTACAATAGCGCATGAATGCACAGCGCATGTAGTGGGGCTGGTCCCATAGAATTCTACATACCTGCGCTTTTAACTAGCGTGATTGGATCGCAAATCTGATCTGAAACGTGCTAGTAGGGCAGTCACCGTTTTTTGTGAATCGCAGGCGCTCAGATACCGCAAATGGAAGAAATCTCTTCATGCAGGTTACCTTCTGGTCCTGCGTAGCCTCAGCCTTCTTGTCTTAACAGCCAGGTTGCATTTATAATTCATGTGTTAACGGGTATGTCCACCCTTCTTAAATTTTTTTTTATATATAACGGGTATGTCCCCCCCAGCCCCAACTGCTATAATTTTAAGTTCAGAAAGGGCCCCAAATATTACTTACCTTCCCTCTTTCCTCCGCCGCACTGCCAGGCCTTCTGCTTGTGAGAAAATGCAAGCAGAGGGGTGGGACCGGCAGTCGCGTCTGTGATTGGCTGAGCGGCAGCCAATCACGGACGCAGCTCCTGGGAGTTCAGTGCGGCAGAGGGAAGGTAAGTAATATTTGGGGCACTTTCTGAACTTAAAACTATAGCGGTTGGGGATGGGGTACAGGGAGAATATTATATAAAAATATTTTTACACTAGAGGGAGGGAATCTAAACCAGGAGGGGGAGAAGGGCTGCAGTGCGCATGCCAAACTTCTCCGAGGGGAGTCCTATATGGACTCTGCAGTACTCCTGGTGGGCATTTTTTGGGACTTTAGGGGGGATAGCAGAAGAACCAGATGGAGTTGGGATGTAAGGTAAGGATTAAAGGACAACTCCACCCTCATAAGAACGTCTTTTAGAAAGAATGGCCTCTTTAAAGTATGTTGATATGTAATTGTTTGTCCTATGAATTCATAACTGTATGCCTGCTATGCTTCTGGAGGCCTCATGGAAAATGAGCAATTTAGAAACCTGTACTGAGCCTGGGCATGCTCAGAAGAGGCAGACAGGGGATTAACATTCAGTCATTGGCTGTGATGTCAACTGTCAAATCCATAACTGACAGTTGCTAACTGGAAGAACCAGGAAGCAGAAACAGGACATTGTGCAGGATTTCAGGTTAGACTTATATATTTCAGATTTCAAATTATTACCGTTTAGGGTTTTGGGGGGTGATTTACTTGTATGTAAGTTTTCATTTTGGGGCTGGACTTCACCTTTAAACTACACTACACATTGGGGCCAGTAGTGGGGGGATTATAGTTTTGGGGGTGGACATGCCCTTTAAATGTCCACCCCAAAAACTAAAATTTAACCCCATACTGGCCCCACTGTGTAGTTTAAAAATATCCTTACCTTACATCTCTGCTACTTATAGTTGTCTTGCAGTCCCTGTCCAAAGTTCAGGAAAGTAAACACTAGGAGCTGACTTCCTGTCCAAAGCTCTCTGCCTCCTGTCTTGCCTCTGGGAGGGATGGTGAAATGTGTAGGGGATCCTTTCCCTCCATTCAGATCCATCCTCTGCAGCCATTGCACCTAGCATGTAATCCTTTTAATATGTAGCAAACCCCTTTCTACCCCCAACTGCCACATTAGTTCTTCTGAATCATACTTACAGCTCTTCTCTCCAGCGGCATCTCCATTGCCGGCAACCGTGTCTGTGATTGGCTGCCTCTCAGCCAATCGGATACGGCCGCCGGTCTGGCCCCTATTTGCGACATGCTAACGGAGCCGGGAGGAGAGTGCTGTGGGAGTGAAGTATGATTCAGCTTTTTTTAAAGAACGGTTGGGGGTAGGCAGGGGTTAGCTACAACATATTAAAAGTAAAAAATTTAGGATGGACATGCCCTTTTAAAGGAAAATTCCACCCCCAAATTAAAAATTGGTAAATGACCCCCCAGCTGACAGATGTAGAATTAACCTGTTATGAATTTAAATGTTTATCTCATTCTTCCCACTGCCTCTTAAAGTTTTATGCCTTCTCACCAAGGTTTCTGAGCTTGTTGCACATGCTCAGAAGAGGCAGCTAGGGGAATAGTATTCAGTCATTGGCTGTAGTGTCACTTGTCATATCCATGACTGACAATTGCCTAATGGAAGAATCAGGAAGCAGAAAGAGGTAATTGGACATTTTGCAGCATTTTAGGTAGGTGTTGTATCTTTCTGCTTTCTAACTTTTGGAGTTATGGAGTGATTCACCTATGTAACATTTTTTGTTTTAAGGGGTTGATTTGCCCTTTAAGACTAAAGCTAGCCTGTAAATGAGTCTGTATTGGTTCTGTGATCCCAAACTATAAAATTGCTGCAGCTTTCAACTCTGCAATCTGCAACATTCAAAATAAATCATCTGTAATTCTGCAGGACTGTTTCTGACTCGCTTATGATCGAGTTTCAATCCGTTGGGTGGCCACACCGTACTCCTTTCTGTTTTCAGAGCAATTGCATTGGGTTTTTTTGCGAATCGCTTGCGCTCCAGTAACGGAATATTGTCTGAGTTTCGTTTGCGCACTCCACGCACATTGTAGTGTGGCCACAGCCGGAAATAAATGAGAGATAGGAGGGTGGATTCTCTGTAAATTTATTAACAAAATAAGTTATCAGCACATGCCTTAATTGTAACTCAACAGATGATGGATCATAAACTGGACTGTTAGTGAATGCTGACTAAATACAGTGTGCTGGGACTTGAAGGACTATGGATGCTGGTACACGGTATTATAAGTGATGTGTAACGGAAATGAAATAGGGTAAGGTGTGTTTGGTACATTTAATCTATCAATCTGCATAAACTCATTGACTTTCCCATCAGTTTATCCTAATGAAGGGCAGAACGAACTGGAAATGGTGGGTGGAACAAGCTTTGCTTCCTTGGGTTTATAGCGTGCCTCTATTTGTCACAGAGCGCATGTGCGAGATCTAGACGGTTTACTGTATTGTTTTACTAGTTCTCGCAGGTGAAGGGCTAGACTTGAAACGCCTTTTCTAAATGCTGTCCAGTCTAAACCCTCCCACCTCGCCAAGTTCTAGTTGCTAGATACAATCGTCGCCATGTTGCCCGCGTAGTCTCGCGATGCGTGAGTATCCGTTCTCGCGGAATTCTGTAGAGGTTTGACGCGGGCGCAGTGAGACCCGGTGCGGGAATAAGGTGAGGCGAAACCGAAAGGGGGTGGAGAGGTGAAAGATGAACCGTGGTAAATGGGCGGAGTGTGTGTGGAATTTGCTGGTGTAGAAAGTGACGCGTTGTATTCATTTTTGGAAGGGTCGCGTGGGTGGGAATAAATGGTTAAACAAACAGACCGTATGGGGGCGGGGTTCTAATGGGAGGGGATTTGGGACAAATGTGTGGTGGGCATGACTGTAAGGCTGGCATAATCTGAGACAGCAAGCCCCTGGTTAAACTAGGCTGTAATGGGTGTGTGGTTGTGTAATTTGGAATATTTAAGGTATGAGTTACCATTGGAGGAGTCATTAAGGTGCAAAAGTTTCTTTGCTTTTTAACTCCACCAACCAATCACATTTTGTGTTTTGTATCTTGTTTATCTATTGGTTGCGGCAAGTTTAGACCATTTGCTTTATGTATTCTGAAAACAAATGTATGTCTTAGCTTGCCTCGTTTATGCATTTACAGATTTTTAGGCATGAAAATCTGTATAATATTACACATTAGCAATATTACATTGTTTCTGTAACATTGGTTTCCTTCAGTTACCTATGCATAATTCTTTAAAGGGTAGCCATGCCCTTTTGTTTTTTGTACTGTATGTGCATGCTTGTTTAGTGTAAGGGAGAGTGGCTAGTGTCAGAGGAAGCAGAGGAGCGGTGCAATCGTACCAAATGGGTAAGCCATTTCCTTTCTGGCTTCTGTTGGTTTAATTGAAGAACGGCAGGTACAATATAGCTCCTTTACCTCCAGTTCTTTCATTAAAAGAAAAAAAGGTAAATACAATTTTGCAGTGGAGATACCCTTTAAATAACATGTTAACCCCTCAAATGATGTATAGGTAAATCACCACATTACTTACTGTTTCTAAAAGCTCTGATACTCCCGAGTACAACGATACCAGATATATGTAGGCACCCTACTTTTCCTGTACAGGAGACCACCACCCCCAAACTAAAACTTCACCTTCCTTCAAGAATATTACACCAAGTTGAAATGTATTACCACTTCTGACGGTTAACATAGAATATCTTCTAAATTAACTAAAATATCCCCACAAGTGATGTATTTTTAGAAACTACACACACGCAGGATTTTATGAGTGAAGTAAGTTTTTATCAAAATGCAGACACCTGGGCGCAGCTCAGGGGAGAGTTATTTTCTCACCTTTTCCTTTTCTTCCTCCACTGTAAAATCAGAGACCAAATCAAATGCGACTTTCAGCTAAAAACTGCAGAGGAAAGTTCAAACGCATCTCAAATATGAAAGCCTAACCCCTCCTGAATAAAACAGTATGCCACATTCATGGGTGTACCCAGAGACATGGCTACCAACTAACCCAGAGCGGGACCAATGCCAAATGTCAGTAGCAGCAAAAAAATTAGCCAGCTTTGCATTTGAACAGTCTGCAGTTTTTCCCACAAAACACCCCCCGAACCCAGAATTACCCCCACAAACTATATATTCCTGAAATCTACACACCTTCAGCTATGTAACGCTGAAGTTTTTGTTCATTCATACCATCAATGGTGTGGGCGCAGTTCTTTGTAAAAGTTCGCACTTTTTGCAGATTTCCTAAAAAAATGAACATCAAACAAACCGAATCAAACGGTATGCCATATGCATGGTTACACATGGGTACGTGGAATTGACTAGCTACAAAGTGAGCCAAATCTCAGTGGCCCAATTACAGCAACTTTTCAGATTTGTCAGACTAAACGCCCCTCTATATTAGAAATACCCCAAAAAAATATATATTCATGGAATCTACATGCCTTCAGCTACGCAAAGGTGTCATTCTTTTATGCGGTGCACACAGAGTCGTGGACACAAACTAGCTCAAATGGGACGCATGCCCAAGTTCAATTACAAGAAAAAAATCAAAGTGCACTGTAATTTGAACAGCCTATGCTTTTTCAAAGGAAACGGCCCCAAAACTTGGAAATACCCCCCACAAACTTTATATTTTGGAATCTACACTCCTTCAGCTATGTTACGGTGTCAAGCTTTCATACATACATGAAGAATTCCAGACTCAGTAATCCAAATAACTCTGCGTTTTTAGATTTTATGAAAAATAAAATTAGATGGTTCAAAGTTTGAAATCCTATCTAAACCCAATTGACAAGCAAAAAACCCACTAAATGTCAATCTCCCACATGTCCTGAATCAAACAGTATGCCATATGCATGGGTGCACACAGAGACGTGGCAACCAACTAGCTCAAATGGAACGCATGCCCAAGTGCAATTACAAGAAAAAATCAAATACTCTGTAATTTGAACAGCTTACGCTTTTTTCAAAGGAAACTGCCCCGAAACTTGGAAATACCCCCCACAAACTATATTTTTTTGGAATCTACACACCTTCACCTATGTAAAGTTGTCATGCTTTCATACATACATGTAGAATTCCAGACATAGTACTCCATAGAACTCGGTGCTTTTAGGAGATTTTATAAAAAGTAAAATAAGGTGATTCAAAGGTTGAAATCCTACCTAAACCCACTTGATTTCAATCTCCCACATGTCTTGAATCAAACGGTATGCCATATGCGTGGGTGCACACAGAGATGTGGCCACCAACTAGCTCAAATGAGACGCATTCGCAAGTGCAATTATAAGAAAAAATCAAAAACGCCAAAACCCATCCCCCCACACACTCCCCCTCTTAGTGGTATTTTAGTGAAAACCAGTTAGTACAGAGAGTCACACAAGTTTTTGCACACTTTACTAATCCTAAAAATTCAAGCCGGTCTTTTTTTTGGTACCTCAAAATTTTCTACTAAAATAGGCTTAGTTTTACATTGAAAACAAGCAAATAATGATCTGCGTTTACTTTACCGATATCACCGGGGGCATTGGGAAGCTTGAAGCAGAAGTTTTTTGCTAATTTATAGTTTTAGGGCTAGGCCACACTGCTGCGTTTTTTTTTTTTTTCACTTGCGTTTTTTCATATAATTCAAAATGCGGCAACGCACCGAAAACGCACGTTTACTGGTGCGTTGCGATTTGCGTCCTGCATTTTAAATCGCAAAACGCAACGAAATTGCACATAAAATTGCATGAAATTCCGTGTGCGATTGCGTTTGCATTGCGGCCGTGCCCTTAGGGCAAAAAAAAAAAAAGGTGTGTGTTTATCACTTTAAGAATTTGTTTGTGTGCTTTTTCCCTTTTTTTTTTTTGGATCATTCCCAATGATGATTTAATGATCATCTTAGGGAATGATAACGAACTTGGAATACAGGCATTAATGCCCGTTTTCTAATTCGAAATCCGATCAGAAAAATCCCTTCCCGGAAATCATTTTCCAGGAAGTGATTTTTCATTCATTGGCAAAGATCAATAATTTGGTTATCAGAAGTCATCACCAAATTTTGATCTCTGTCCCCATTTTGGTCTTTGCTAAGTAGCCAGGGTCTCCCTTTCTGCTCTGAACTTCCTCCTCATGGGACCGGCTTGCTGCTATACGATCACTGCTTTTGAGGTATGATATCTCCCAATACCCCCCCCCTCCTCGCATTTGGATGAAACTGAGGGGGGATCGAGGGGGCTAGGGGGCAGGTGAATGCTAGGTGGGCTTTTTTTTTTTAAAGGCACAGAACGTATAAATACGAAGTTTTGTAGCAGATAAAAATTTTTGTGTTGAGGGTTGGACAGTCCCTTTAACTATCATATGGGAGCACCAATTCAAAGAGTTACTACAGAATAAAGCACTTTTAAAGTGCTTTTAAAGTGGCCTAGGTTCTCCTACAATGTTTGAATTTTTTAGTTGTTTTTAACAGCTACCAGCTCTTAAAGGGAAGTTATTATGGTATAGAAGTATTATTGTTGTGTTTAGACACTTAATGTTGCCAATTAAGCTGTTTTATGAGTTATTTAAGTGTTTTTCTTTCATAAATACTTGCAAAATCTTCATGCACACATGTGGGGCAAATATCCCCATAGGACCAAAAGCAAAACTTTAGGGATTTTTTAGGCTAAATGCATGTCATTAGCTACTTAACTATTAAATTATTTTTTGCACATGAGTGCAAAATTCTAGTGTCAGTTCTTTGTAGAAATTTTCACTTTTAGCAGATTTTCTAAAAAAAAAAAAAAAAAAACTAAATGTTTAAAATTAGAAATTTTGACCAAACAGGAAAAATATTACTCTAAATATCAATCTTTCACTTGTCCTTGATAAAATTGTATTCCACTTGCATCAGTGTGCACAGAGACACAGCCAGTAAAAGCCTCAAATAGTCATTGCATAATGAAAGCTGTTCAAACATTTGATTGCAAAACACGCTGATACCTTTGGAACATACAAACCTCCAGCTACATGGGGGGGTATTCCATCATTTATGCATGCAGAATACTGGATGCAGTTACATAGAATAGAATATCCCATTTTTATCAGATTTAAACTAAAGATCCAAGTAATAAAATCAAGCCTAAATTCAAAGGGGAAGTAAAAACAAACATTATACTGTATTTCTGTCTTCCAAATGTCCTGAATGAAATGGAGTCCCACTTGCATTAGCAAACACCGAGATGTAGCCAGACAACAGCCCAAAGTATGGCAAAGCATAAGGGCAATTATAGCTAAAGATTTCAGCCACCTCTGTATGGGAAGTTTTAAGCTATACACAAATTTTTTTTATATACATTTTTTTTTTCATTCCTGTAGCTAGTCATGCATAAAAATTAAATTATAGAGGCCTGTGTGTTTTTGTAACATTCTTAATAATATGGACAATTTTAAAGGCTATAAGTCCACCCCCTAAACAAAAATTTCACTCTATTTCTCAGCCAATCACAGATGCTGCTACTGGCCCAGCACCTGTTGCTGCTGTGCACGTAAAAGGCACGGCACAGCAGCAGATAGCCGAGGGAACAGGTCTTGGTAAGTAAGCTGAGGAGGAAGATTTAAACCTAGCGAGGTCTAGGCTTTGGCGGTGTTTTATGTAAATGTAAAATTGTTTGGGAGTGGACATACCCTATTTACCACATTAATCCAGTATATTCTTGAATACTCCCGATAAGTGGCAAAGTTGGCAGGTTGATTAAAAGGTATAACTTTATTACAGATCACATTAAAAACAAGGAGACGCCTGACGTGTTTCAAGAGCCAACCGCTCCCTTACTCAACAATTCAGTTACATAATTAAAACTAGACAAAAGATTAAAAATCTTCATTAAAAAGTAATTTTACAAAAAATGCAATATTTTGAGGAATATATCCAGACACCCCAACTAATTTAGCTCTAATTGTGTACCGATGAATCACATCATTTGTACATGATTACAGCATCATTTCGCAGCATTTTGAAGGAGGTTTGCCCTATGCTCCTGACTGTAGAGGTGAGAGTGAACGGATATAGAAAAGTGCCCATAAGCAAATACATAAAAAAGAAAGCTCCCCCTAGAGAAGAAAATGTTCCTTTTTAATAATAAAAAGTTAAAGGACAACAATATCAAAAAAATATCACCCCCAGTACCCAGCAGCTGAAATCGCTTACTCACATTTACAACTGTGCTGCACTCCCTTAGATATCACACAGCAAAGATGAGTGCTAAAAGCCTGCCTCCTAGACGGCCCAGGGCCATGGTTAACATAACACTTGATATTGGCTGGTGGGAATGTCTGTTACAAACACTCTCCTCCTCCTCTGCCAGTCAAACAAACTAGAAATGTCCTGTTGCTAGGATACAACCTACATAATCAAGCCGATCAAGGGTGGGAGAAGGAGTGTTTTCTCGTATGCTAGCTTTGAGTGGCAGTACACCCCCTTCACAGCATGGCTAATTGAAGGCATAGAGAGGCTTGAAATCAGGGGAAAAAATGTATGGGGAGGGCTGCATACCTTTACTCTTTTTAAAGCAATTTAAAAAAAAAAAAAATGCATTGAGGCAATACAGTTATCTTCAAAGTGACAACTATTGGAATAAAGGATACACACCAAATTTTATTCAGAGAATGCTAGGTAATTGCACGAGTTAATTAACAATTACTATAAAAAACGTATAAACAATATCACAGGCTGGCCAGACACTAAAAACCTTAAAATACCACTCCCCTCCTACCCAAAACTCAATAAAAGTACTCGATAAAATGGTAACTCTGTATATATACACTCATTAAAGCAGCAGTATGTGACTAAAATTCATATCCCTTTGTATCAAATATGTTGCAGGTTTTCAAGTAACAATTTGGTATCCACCTCTGTACTTTTTGTTCCCCTTTGCTAATTTTTAATGAGGTGGATTCCACATGTACCACTTACAAAGGTAAAACAAAATACTTGATTAGTTGGTGTGGTCACCAATAAGTTGCGGTACTTAACCCCCTGATGTATGTTCACCACACAGATTATATCTCTGTATGCTGGTAACTCTGATGGCACGTAATTCCTTTCTGACTCCAAATGGCAATTGGAAAGTATCCCCGGATCAACCAGAACTGCCCTATATGCATTAATACCAGTAATTCTCAATATTTCTTAGTTTTAGAACCTTATCTAGCCCACTTTTAAAGCTATTCAATGAACTTGCCATAACCACATATGTTCCACAGTTTTACCGTTCCCGCTGATCCGTTCCTAACCTGAAGATGAAACTTCTTTTCTTCCAATTTTATAGGATGTCCACGATTCCCCTGATATGACCTATTTGTGAACAATGCACCAGAGTTTACTGTATGGCCCATTAATATATTGGAATAAAGTGATTATATCCCCACGCAAACGTTGCTGCTTCAATATAAACAGCGCTAACTTGTCTAATCTGCCTGCAAAGTAAAGGCCCTCCATTCCCTTTATTATTTTAGTTGCCTTTCTCTGAACTGCTTCCATTTCCAAGATGTCCATTTGTATGTTGTATTCCAAAACTGCACCGCATATTCCCAATGAGGCCTTACCAGTGCCTTGTAAAGAGGGAAGAATAATTTTTTCTCTTGAATCTATTCCCCTCTTTATACAAGACAATATCTTGCTAGCTCTTGTCGTGGCTATCTGGCATTGTTTGCTACAGCTAAGTCTGTTATCTACAAGAACCCCCAAATCTTTTTCATTCACATTCACTTAACACAGAGTTATTTATGGTGTAGGTGGCACAAGGATTGTTAAACCCCCAAATATATCAACATTGAATCTCATCTGCTATTCCGCTGCCCATTTTGATAATCTATCTTGGTCTGCTTACAGCTATTGCACATCAGTTGAAGTTTCCAATGCTCTGCATAGTTTAGCAAACACAGAGACCTTGATGTCAATGCCCCCTTCTAATTTATTTATAAACAGATTAAAAAAGTGGCTAGAACCCTGAGGTACTCCACTAAGAACTTTAGCTCACATAGATGTAGCTTCATTGACCACCACTATCTGTTTGATCCAATAGCCAATTCTCTATCCATGTACAAATGTTTTTTCTAGGCCAACAGCCCTCTGTTTATACATTAGTCGCCTATGTGGCACAGTATTAAAAGCTTTAGCAAAATCTAAGTATGCTACATCCACTGCCTGCAATGCCTGAATCTAAATTCTTACTCACTTCTTCATAAAAGCCAAGTAAATTTGTTTGGCACAATCTATTTCTCATAAATCTATGCTGACTGCTACTAATAAGATCACTTCTGGAGACTAATAAGATCCCGTAACAAAGTTTCCAGCACCTTCCCTACCACTGATGTTAGGCTTATAGGTTTATAGTTACTAGACTGAGAACGACTACCTTTTTTGAATATTGGATTCCAATCCATCGGCACATCACCAGACAAAAGTGAATCTGAAAAGATGAGAAACGGTGGTCTAGATAAAACTGGACTAAGCTCTTTTAAGATCCGAGGATGTATTTCATCTGGTCCTGGGAGTTTATTGATATTAAATCAACATACATATCAATATATATAGAATATATATTACCTTTTAACGATAAAGCTAATTTAAATAAGATGCAGATAGCTCAATCAAAATAACAAGACATTTTATAGACATAAAAGACAATCACAAAACCATTTAACAAAGATGAAATACAAATTTAAATGCGAACATAGGGAATGTACAAAGAGCGCTTCCTCTTGAAGTGCATTGGCCTTAGGTCTTTTACCTCCAAAGAGAGGATATCACAAAAGCCTAAAGATAGCTGGAGTCCTGGCTTGATATAGGAAATGACCCCAATTCCCAGCACTGTGGAATTCTGATTGGTTTGTAAAATCATATTTGTCCACCTTGCAGGAGTTGGTTCAAACATCTCTTTCTGCCCGCAGCTGAACTGTTTTCCCTTCAGAGTTAACTGACCCCAATACACGGTCGATTGGGCCGAAAGATCTGCCCGTGTGTACCCAGCCTTAGAATGCAGGTTTGTTGTTTCTAGCGGTGGAATGTTGATAACAGGAGGAGACGACTCTGTAAACATATCTATTGTGACCTTATAATAGTTGGACCATAAAAGGGGTCATAAACCAAAGGAATCCTCATCTAATCAAAAGGTGTGACCTTGCTTCTTTTGTTATCTGGTGCTAAGAACCTGGACATCTAAAGGAAAATGCAAACTAATTCAAATATTTCACGTTACCTTAGGCTGGGTAAACACTGTATGATGTTTCCGGCCGCCTTACCAATAGTGCCATGTATCGCCTGTTTGTTTCCAGAAATATGGGGGGTGATCGAAATCGGTCACCTGTTAGGCCATATCAGGTGATCGGGACTGTTGGTAAATAACGGCCCATCGTGTTGCTCCCTATGGGGCCGCACGATCGGTCACGTGCACTGTCGGCCATGGTCACTATTGCTGCGACCGACAGTCAATTTGTCCTGGCCAAGCGATCTCTATTAGCAATTGCTCGTTGGGACAAAAACTCTACTGGTGTGCAACAAGCCTTAAAGGACAACTGTGGTCTCCAAACAAGTTTAGAGTTAAATGAAAGCCTTCAGTATTTTATTTAAAATGAGCAGACAATCCCATCTCTGGCTGCAGCCTCTGAGAAATTACACTGGGGTGAATGTTCAAATTTCCTGGAGTGGCATGACCAGACCTCTGTCACGCCCTCCGGCCCCTGGGGCGAAGCATGCTCAGTTAAGACTTCATGCTGGGGGAAATAATGACAGTTGAGAAGGGGAGCCTATTAATGCAGGCAGAGACTAAAAACAGCCATCCGACCAGCTTGTTTTTGCTCAAGCAGGAAGTAATATTGCTAAACCTTTACAGCAATAACTTCACACATTTTATCTAGAGATGTTATTTAGGTTTTATTTTGAAGGTACAATGGAAGGCTTTTTATATCGTCCTAACAGTTTGGAAGAATTGGAGACCACAGTTACCCTTTAAGGCACCAATATATACACCATTAGAACCTATTAGAAACCAACACTAAATCAAACCTAATAGAAATGAATCTAAAGATATATATTATAAAATGAGTAGTAACCAACGCTCTACAGGTCTTATTCACAAACTTTATTCAAGAAAAGTGCATAGTGCAAAAAATCAGCAACGTTTCGGCCTTGGTTTAATGGCCTTTATCAAGCTTGATAAAGCCACATTAAACAAGGCCGAAACGTTGCTGATTTTTTGCACTATGCACTTTTCTTGAATAAAGTTTGTGAATAAGACCTGTAGAGCGTTGGTTACTACTCATTTATACTGTGTATTGGAATCCAAACCGACAGCTCCCGGCATACGAAAAACTAACAAAACAAGAGAACACTGAGTGCACACTACTGCTATAGAATTGTGGAAGCACTCCAATTAGGCTAATTTACAACTACATTTAGCGGAAGTGCAACTGATCTGGTCAAACATTTATACAAACATAGAAAAGATAATCAATGCACATTCCCAGGCCCCATACAATATCATACCATCTGCACACTGGCATACCCCATAAACAAAGGGGTTTTAGTATACATCACTGTGATCACATGAATGAAAAGCCTTCCAACCACGTCAAGGTAACCCCAGTCTGGAAGGTCCTAACATCTAACCTCTTCAATTACGATTAGCAAACTTTTGCATTTCTCATTCTTAAGCTGGGTACACACGATTAGATATTTCGGTCCGATCGACCGATAGTTCAGTGTATCGGTCGATCGGACCGAAATTATCGAATCCGAATGTGCCAAGTCCGATCGACCGTTCGTCCGAATCGGACGAAAGGACGATCGGACAGGGTGGAAAACCTCGTCCGATCGTGCGCGTCCTCTATGGACCGTACGATCGGTCGCGGGTGACTATCGGACGCGGCTGCTTTTGCCGCGACACGACAGTCTTCTCCTGGCCGACCGTTCAAAGTATCGAACGGTCGGTCAGGAGGAAAAATCGCTAGGTGTGTACCTAGCTTTACACTGGATCCATATAACAGGCTCTCTCCCTTCCCCTCAGCCCTTTGGCTTTTTAAAATGAGGGAAGAGGCCATCCAGTGCTTTATTTTAGGCATAGGACCTCCCATTAAAGGGGCGTGTTGGGGTGCTATTACCACATGGAGGCTTGACCAAGCCTCCCAATAATACATACATACAAGATTGTGGAAGCACTCCATTAGGCTAATTTACAACTACATTTAGCGGAAGTGCCACTGATCTGGTCAAACATTTTACACAGAAAAGATAGGTTGAAAATTGAGAGGTTAGATGTTAGGACCTTCCAGACTGGGGTTACCTTGACGTGGTTGGAAGGCTTTTCATTCATGTGATCAACAGTGATGTATACTAAAACCCCTTGTTTTGGGGTATGCCAGTGTGCAGTGGTATGATTTGTTGGGGCCTGGGGATGTGCATTGTTATCTTTTCTATGCTTTATATATATATTATATGTTTGAAAAAGGTCATAACCCGACCGAACATCGCTGTTGCACTGAAAAAGGGGGTGAAAAAACGGAAGAAAGAAAGACCCAAGGGCACGGAGAAACCAACAGAGAGAAGATAGAAAACAATAATAATAAGATAGATATATATATATATATATATATATATAGATATATATATATAGTATAATATATATAATATATAAATATATATTACACACACACAGTAATCCTTTACATTATATAAATTTATATTTTCATAGGAGATTGCATTGAGTTTTTAGGAGCTACCAATGTGGTGGGGGGTATTTGATATTACATATAGGAAAGGTGTATGTGTGTGCTATCTCACTATTACCATTTAAATGACCATCAGTAAATGTATATAGCACTGACTTATATTAGCTACAAGACAAAATATATAAAATACCTAAACTTACTTACAGAACTGAGATCCCTATTTTAACATGGAATGGTCAAAATGGGAGGTTAAACCACACCCCTGTGTCTGCTCCATATGAAAGGAAGTGTAATCCCAAAAAAGTTTGTCTGCTACACTGGATGTGATGTGTATTGTAATGGACATATACACCAAGGCTCCTTATATACCACCTCCAGCCTGCAGGTAGTATTAGTGAGTGATAAAAGACAAGACATCCCTGCTCTCTATGGCTAGGAGGAGAGAAAGTGAAAGTAGATTGTGGTGTGTGCTTTGGAGAGATATTGAATGCAACACAAGATCATGTTGGGAGGACAGATTATTGGACAGGCAATTTACCGTATTAATGAATATAGATCTGGTTGATCCGATTTGCCGTTTGAAGTCAGGAAGGAATTTTTTCCCCCTTTTTAGCTTTTTTTTTTTTGCCTTCCTCTGGATCAACTGTTAGGGAGGGTTAATTTAAAAAAAAAAAAAAAAAAGAGGGTGAATAGGTTGGACTTGATGGACGTATGTCTTTATTCAACCTTAATTACTATGTTACTATGTATTGGATACAAACTCTGAGACAACAGATAACTGTACACCAATGTACAAGGACACACAATATACAGGCCTGGTCAATATTCAAAGGGGTGCACCATAGACCGGGACACCCCTGATTACTGCATATGTTGTGGGGGAACTTGTTTATGTGCACTGTCTTCTTTGAGCCAGACCACCAGAGTAACCCACTGTGTGCTATGCTACCCATAACCCTTCCATAAAGCAGTAATCTGGTACAAATTGGTGGCAGTGGTGCTGGTAATACCATTTTTCTCCCTGTTTTCTTTGTATGTATGTTCTCTGTATTATGCTATAGAGGCTGCTACTGAAAGTATTGATTTAAATCCTCCTGTACTTGTACCTGCAGATGAAATTCCCCAATTAGACTTGGTAGTTCTACCAATTGCCAAACCTATTTTTAAACCTGATCCATTTCATGGGGTAACTAGGGAGTGGACTGATTGGCTAGAACAATTTGAATTGGCAGCCACTATTAATGGTTGGGATGAAGGTTCTCGCTTGCAAGTCCTTATCCCTTTGCTTAGTTGTACAGCCAGGCAGGTATACCAAGGATTTACTGTAATACTGAAATAAAAAGCAGTTATCGGTTATTAAAAATTGCTCTGAAGCAATTTTTTTCAATTAGATCTGTATAAAAGAGTATATAAAGGATGCATCCATTTCTTTAGGTAAACTGGGAATGAGAAATGTTTGTTTATACATTAGATTATTAGTGCAATGCTATTATAATATGATGCTGTGAGGTACCTTTTGTTATAATATATGAGGTACCATCACCACTTGGAGTGGTGAATACTAATAGGTATTAACCTAGCATGTTTAGTTTCAACCACATAGTGTGGCAAGATTGCCTGGGTCTACTCACAGACCTGCAGGATTATCCTATTTGGGTCCTCTGAAAGCTGGTGACAGTTTAAAATATACCTCTGTAAAGAGTCTATATCCACTCATAGAAAAATATTCGCACACATAATTTCCATTGTGCACCAACGGGCACACTTTTGCTAGTATGTATACAATACAAGGATTGTGGAAGCACTCCAATTAGGCTAATTTACAACTACATTTTGCAGGAGTGCTACTGATCTGGCCAAACATTTATACAGACATAAAAAAGATAATCAATGCACATTCCTAGGCCCCGTACAATATCATATTATGCTATTGTATATATTAAAGGGTATGTCCACCCTTAAATATAATTTTTAACATGTTATTCCCCCATGTCTCCCAGCCCCAACCGCTATATTTTTTTTTTTTAGAAAGCCCCCCAAACTCTACTTACCTCCCCTCTTTCCTCCCCTCCCCTCTTTGCGAGAAAATGCAAGCAGAGGGGCGGGACCGGCAGTCGCATCTGTGATTGGCTGAGCGGCAGCCAATCACGGACGCGGCTGCCGGTCATTCAGTGCAGCGGAGGAAAGAGGAGAGGTAAGTATGAGTTTGGGGAGCTTTCTAAGAATAAAAAATATGCGGTTGGGGCTGGGAGACATGGGGGAATACTGTATTAAAGGGGTTTTATGCTAGGGGGAGGGATAGTAGAACGGGAGGGGGAGGGAGGGGGAGAAGGGCTGCAGTACGCATGCCAAAATTCTCCCGGAGGCCAGGTAGCAGGCAGAGTCCTATATGGACTCTGCTAGCCTCCTGGTGGGCAGTTTTTGGGACTTTGGGGGGGGGGACTACAGGAGAACCCTATGGAGCTGGGATGTGAGGTAAGGATTAAACTACACTACATGGTGGGGCCAGTAGTTGGGGGGATTATAGTTTTGGGGATGGACATGCCCTTTAAGTGTGCAGATAATATGATATTGTATGAGGCCTAAAAATGTGCATTGATTATATCTGTTGTATTCAATTAGATCAACTGGACTTGAAGTTTAGTTCTTGAAGACGTTTCGCTAGTCATCCGACTGGCTTTCTCAATTCAGAATGACTTGTACAAGAATCTTTGGCAATTATGTACCCTGGAAAATCCCAATTAGCATATCACAGCCAAGTGTTAAGGGCGTGATTGGATAGTGGCTAAGAGGTGTTGTAGGAACGCCCAGAGTAAGGTGTCAAAACAGCATTGTACATGGCAGACAGTTGGTGTCGAACCCCCCCACCTCTATTTAGGCTTGGTTTCTTTATTTTTACATAAATGGCCTCCTTAACACCTCTCTTGAACCAGTCACGTTCCTTTGCCAATATGTTAACATTACAATCTTCAAAGGTATGTCCTTTATCCTTAAGATGCAGGTACAGGGCTGAGTCCTGACCCTAGGAATTGGCTCTTCTGTGCTGGGCCATACGTTGATGCAGTTGCTGTTTGGTCTCCCCCACATACAAATCAGAGCATTCTTCACTGCACTGCGTATATGATGTCGCTTTTCTTGTGTTTCGGTATTGGGTCTTTTTGGATGGACCAGCACAGAAGAGCCAATTCCTCGGGTCAGGACTCAGCCGTGTAACTGCATCTTAAGGATAAAGGACTTACCTTTTGAAGATTGTAATGTTAACATATTGGCAAAGGAACGTGACTGGTTCAAGAGAGGTGTTAAGGAGGCCATTTATGTGAAAATAAAGAAACCAAGCCTAAATAGAGGTGGGGGGGTTCGACACCAACTGTCTGCCATGTACAATGCTGTTTTGACACCTTACTCTGGGCGTTCCTATAACACCTCTTAGCCACTATCCAATCACGTCCTTAACACTTGGCTGTGATATGCTAATTGGGATTTTCCTGGGTACATAATTGCCAAAGATTCTTGTACAAGTCATTCTGAATTGAGAAAGCCAGTCGGATGACTAGCGAAACGTCTTCAAGAACTAAACTTCCAAGTCCAGTTGATCTAATTGAATACAACAGATATACCATGACCTGGATGAATGAGAACCTTCACAAGCGTGCATTGATTATCTTTTCTATGTATATGTATGTATAAACACCTCACAGCTGAAAGAATTCTGTTTTGAGGAGTGGGGCAAACTGACCAATGTCAGAGACTGGTTGATGGTTTCAAGATGTCTCTAACTGCAGTTATTCAGTCAAAGGGGGAAACACTAGCTATTGGGGTAGTGAGAATTCAAATGTTTGTTTTAAAAGATCGATAAAAATGAGAATGAACATCGATATGTGAACATTTCTTAATAAAGAACTGAATATTTAATGGGGTGTACAATTTTTTTCACATGACTGTAAGTACATATTGGTGCCATTATTCATACATGCATTTACATAAATACAATTCTTCATAAACAAGTGCTTTTAGCAATTTGACTTCTTGCTCTTATCCTTATACAGGGTAGAAAATGTTACTACATATGCAGTGGGATGTGAAAGTTTGGGCAAACTTGTTAACGGTCTGATTTCCTTAAAATCGTTGGTTGTTACAATAAAAAATGTCAGTTAAGTATATCATATAAGAGACACAGTGATTTTTGAGAAGTGAAATTAGTTTATTGGATTTACAGAAAGTGTGCAATAATTGTTTAAAAAAATTGGCAGGTGCATACAGCCTCTAAACGCTTCCTCTAGGTTCCAATGAAAGTCTGGATCCTGGTTGAAGGTATTTTGGAGTATTTCTCTTTACAACATCTCTAGTTCATTCAAGTTTGGTGGCTTCCTAGCATGGACACTCTCTTTAACTCACAACACAGATTTTCAATTATATTCGGGTATGGGGACTGAGATGGCCATTCCAGAATGTTGTACTTGTTCCTCTGCATGAATGCCTTAGTGGATTTTGAGCAGTGTTTAGGGTCATTGTCTTGTTGAAAGATCCACCCCGCGCAGCTTTGTCACTGATTCCAGGACATTGGTCTCAGAATCTGCTGATACTGAGTGGAATCCATGCGTCCCTCAACTTTGACAAGATTCCCAGTCCCTGCACTAGCCACACATCCCCAGGAGCATGATGGAACCACCACATTTTACTGTAGGTAACAGATGTTTTTTTTTTTTTTTGGAATACTGTGTTCTTTTTCCTTCATGCATAACGCCCCTTTTTATGCCCAAATAATGCCATTTTAGTTTCATCAATCCACAGCACACCTTATTCAAAAATGAAGCGGTCCTGTCCAATGTTGCGTTAGCATACCTCAAGCGACTCTGTGTGTGCTGTTGGTTTCCTCTGCATCACTCTCGCATACAGCATCTCCTTGTGTAAAGTGCGCCGAATCTGATGTCTTTGGTGCTGGTCTGTGGGTTGTCTCTGACTTTTCTCACCTTCTGTCTATCCGAGGTTTTTTTTGGTCTGCCACTTTGAGCCTTAACTTGAACTGAGCCTGTGGTCTTCCATTTCCTTAATATGTTCCTAACTGTGGAAACAGGTGAAATCTCTGAGACAGCTTTCTCTTCGTCTGTAATCCTTTATCTTTTTTCCCCTGTTTTCTTACATTTTTTTTTTATTTTTTCCTTTTCCTTTGTTTTTTTTTTTTTTTTTTTGGTTTTTCCCCTAAACATGGATGTTGAACGCTTGTGAAGGTTCTCATTCATCCAGGTCATGGTATATCTGTTGTATTCAATTAGATCAACTGGACTTGAAATGTAGTTCTTGAAGACGTTTCGCTAGTCATCCGACTGGCTTTCTCAATTCAGAATGACTTGTACAAGAATCTGTGGCAATTATGTACCCTGGAGAATCCCAATTAGCATATCACAGCCAGGTGTTAAGGGTGTGATTAGATAACACCTAATAGAGGGTTGACGGGAGTGAAAGTTTGGGCAAACTTGTTAACGGTCATGATTTTCCTGTATAAATCGTTGGTTGTTACAATAAAAAATGTCAGTTAAGTATATCATATAAGAGACACAGTGATTTTTGAGAAGTGAAATTAAGTTTATTGGATTTACAGAAAGTGTGCAATAATTGTTTAAAAAAATTAGGCAGGTGCATACAGCCTCTAAACGCTTCCTCTAGGTTCCAATGAAAGTCTGGATCCTGGTTGAAGGTATTTTGGAGTATTTCTCTTTACAAAACATCTCTAGTTCATTCAAGTTTGGTGGCTTCCTAGCATGGACAGCTCTCTTTAACTCACAACACAGATTTTCAATTATATTCGGGTATGGGGACTGAGATGGCCATTCCAGAATGTTGTACTTGTTCCTCTGCATGAATGCCTTAGTGGATTTTGAGCAGTGTTTAGGGTCATTGTCTTGTTGAAAGATCCAGCCCCGGCGCAGCTTTGTCACTGATTCCAGGACATTGGTCTCCAGAATCTGCTGATACTGAGTGGAATCCATGCGTCCCTCAACTTTGACAAGATTCCCAGTCCCTGCACTAGCCACACATCCCCAGAGCATGATGGAACCACCACATTTTACTGTAGGTAACAGATGTTTTTTTTTTTTTTTGGAATACTGTGTTCTTTTTCCTTCATGCATAACGCCCCTTGTTATGCCCAAATAATGCCATTTTAGTTTCATCAGTCCACAGCACCTTATTCAAAAATGAAGCTGTCCTGTCCAAATGTGCGTTAGCATACCTCAAGCGACTCTGTGTGTGCTGTTGGTTTCCTCTGCATCACTCTCGCATACAGCATCTCCTTGTGTAAAGTGCGCCGAATGCTGAATGTCTTTGGTGCTGGTCTGTGGGTTGTCTCTGACTTTTCTCACCTTCTGTCTATCCGAGGTTTTTTTTGGTCTGCCACTTTGAGCCTTAACTTGAACTGAGCCTGTGGTCTTCCATTTCCTTAATATGTTCCTAACTGTGGAAACAGGTGAAATCTCTGAGACAGCTTTCTGTATCCTTCCCCTAAACCATGATGTTGAACGCTTGTGAAGGTTCTCATTCATCCAGGTCATGGTATATCTGTTGTATTCAATTAGATCAACTGGACTTGAAATGTAGTTCTTGAAGACGTTTCGCTAGTTTCATCAGACTGGCTTTCTCAATTCAGAATGACTTGTACAAGAATCTGTGGCAATTATGTACCCTGGAGAATCCCAATTAGCATATCACAGCCAGGTGTTAAGGGTGTGATTAGATAGTGGCTAAGAGGTGTTATAGGAACGCCCAGAGTAAGGTGTTAAAACAGCATTGTACATGGCAGACAGTTGGTGTCGAACCCCCCCACCTCTATTTAGGCTTGGTTTCTTTATTTTCACATAAATGGCCTCCTTAACACCTCTCTTGAACCAGTCACGTTCCTTCGCCAGTATGTTAACATTACAATCTTCAAAGGTATGTCCTTTATCCTTAAGATGCAGATACACGGCTGAGTCCTGACCCGAGGAATTGGCTCTTCTGTGCTGGGCCATACGTTGATGCAGTTGCTGTTTGGTCTCCCCCCACATACAAATCAGAGCATTCTTCACTGCACTGCACCGCATATATGATGTCGCTTTTCTTGTGTTTTGGTATTGGGTCTTTTGGATGTACCAATTGCTGCCTCAGCGTGTTGCTCGGTTTAAAGCAGACAGGGATACGATGTTTTTTGAAAATTCTTCTCCGAGAAATTAAGAAGAATTATCTTTCTAGATTTCTCTTTACTAGTTTGATATTTATATGCACTTCTGATGTTAATATAGAGTAACTGCCAAATTAAAGGGACTGTCCACCCCTCTTTCCAAAAACTGATATAATGTAGATAACCCCCCAAAACCTTAACTTCGTTTTAGTCACAATTTACAAATCAGCTCCCACACAGAGATATTATACTTACATGCTCCTCCTCGCTCCACCGCCGCGGCTCTGCACTTCTGGGTAAGTTAGTCAGTGTCGGCCGTGACTGTTACGTCACGGCCAATCACTGACTGCCATTCCCGGAGCAGTCTCCACTGTGGCTGCTCAAGAACACAAAAAGAACAGAGCAGCCACAGTGGAGACTGGGAGAAGAACAAGTAAGGAGCTTGTGAGTATAACAACTCTGTGCGGGAGCTGATTTGTAAATTGTGACTAAAACGAAGTCAAGGTTTTGGGGGGTTATCTACATTATATCAGTTTTTGGAAAGAGGGGGGGACAGTCCCTTTAACTAAAATATCCATATAAGTGAGAGAGTTTTAAAATCTGGGGTGTTTTTTGATCAAAACACAGATACCTGGACACAGATGTCTAATGAATTGGAAGTTTGTTTTTTTTTGTCATATTTTCCTTTTGCCCCAAAAAATAATTTATTTGGGACAAGACCAAAGATGAAATCTACAGAAAGCTAAAGCTAAAATTTTGAAACCAACATAAATATGAAAACCTATCACTCCTAATAAAACAGTATGTCATATGCATAAGTGGACACAAAGGCTTTTTGGAAGCAGCGTGGCTGAGAAAGCTCCGGTACCTGAATAAGAGGAGCGAAACGCGTCCTACCTGCTTTGCTTATATACCGAGGCCTCGCATACACACCACATGGACTACCTTGACTAACGAGACAGGAGACTGGTAGCTATACAGTATTTATTGATAGCCAACAAAAGGTCTGGTTTGTATATGTCAGAATATGTTACAATTGATAAATGTTACTTAGCGAGAGCCCAGTATATATATGTTTTTAAATGTTTTTAAAAGTATCCCTTCAAAAATAAATTACTTTTAGTTTTGATACAACAATATAGAGTGTTGCAGCCTATACTTTTCTTCTTTTCTCTTCTTTTTGATATTATTACATATATAGGCTTTATCTGCACCTCTGCTCCACAGGAGTATTATATATATAAAAATAGAGTGCCCTATCTCCTCTATCTCTTTGGACACAAAGACTTGGCCACCAACTAACTCAAAATTGACCGATGCAGTTACAGAAAAAATAAATTAACCAGCTGTCTATTTTTTATCAGCCTCTAGTTAACATCCCTAAATCTCAGAAATACCCCCCTACAAACTATATGTTTTTGAAATAAACACACCTTTAAGCTATGTAACTGTGGCATTCGTTCATTCATAAATGCAAAATTCTGGAGACAGATATTAATAGAATTTCATCCTTTTTAAGTTTTTCTGAAAAAAATTTATTAAACTTTTCCAAACCCACATGGCACATAAAAAAACTAAAAACCAGTCTCCTGTATGTCCTGAATAAAACAATATGCCACGTGCATGGGTGAACGCACAGGCATGACTACCAACTAACTTCCAAGGGGATCAAGGCATAAGTGCAATAAGAGAGAAGGAATTCAACCAGCTCTGTATTTTGAACAGCTATCCGTTTATCTGAACACCCACGACTCCGTTACTCATACTTTCAGACTAAACACCTTCTTACCTAGGAAACAATCCCAAAATCTATATATAAATGGCATCTACACACCTTCAATTGTATGTGCAGAATTCCAGATGCAATTCTTCATAGAACTTAGGATCTAATAGATTATCTAATAGAATAAATAAAAAAGATGATTTGACGCTGGAAATCTTCCCAAACACACATGACAATATCAATCCCCCTCATGTCCTGAGTGCACAGAGAAACAGCCACCATCTAACCCTAAGGGCTAGGCCACACTAGCACGTTTTTGGCGCGTACGCACTTCGCTAGCATGGAAATCGCAGGAAAGTGGCTGTTCCTGCGATTTCCGATGCGATTGCCCCTCCGTTCACGTTTTGCGGCAAGCATGTTTTCGGGCAATCGATTGCGTTTTCGCTTTAAAGCTAGCGAGAGCACAAACGCGAAAATAACGCACAGAAAGCGAGCACGCAGTCGCGTGATAACGCACGCAAAAGCATGTGCGCTTGGTGCGTTGTAGTGTGGCCTCACCCTAAATGCATGCCGAGAAACTGCCAGCAAGATAAATAAAAAGGAGCCAATAAATAATTATGTGGCTGTTCTCTAATGGCATTCTTCAGGCTCAAACAATACGTTTTCTTACTAAAGCCCCTATTAATAATGTAATATCTGAATGTCATAAAGTTTTTGATATACTCCAAAACAAAAAAAAGGGTAGATTTATATTTTTCACAAAAAAAATCCACTTAACATTTTAGTATTGGTTTACAAAAATGGCAGGAGCTAATTGTTCTCATTGTGTTTTTCTCAGGTGAAATCTGGTAATGGAATACCATAATTCCTCATATGGTCGATATTAACTGTGGACATTTCCACCCATCCCGATGATAAAATCCATGCATTTCGATTGGCCCGATTTTGTCAGCAGGCACCATACACTGATTTGGCATTGGCAAATAAAATCGCTTTGTGTACCACCACCATCTGTGTTTTACTGCAGTAAAGTAAATATACCACCACTATTTGTGTTTTACTGCAGTAAAGTAAATAAGCCAGGTCATCTCTTTCCTTATATACAGGAAAATAACCCCCCTAAACTATAATAGTTTGAAAGCTGAAATATATAAGTAGCCTGAAATCCTGTAGCCCCTGTTTCTGCTTCCTGGTCCTTCCAGTTAGCAACTGTCTGTTATGGATTTGACAGTTGATATCACAGCTAATTACTGAATGCTAATCTTCTAGCTGCCTCTTCTGAGCATGCTCAGGCTCAGTACAGGTCACTAAATTGCTCAGTTTCCATGAGGCATCCAGAAGCATAGCAGGCATACAGTAATGAATTCAGAGGACAAAGTAGGATATATCAACATATTTTAAAGTGGCTATTCTTTCTAAAATATGTTATTATGAGGGTGGAGTTGTCTTTTAATCATTTTTCAAACTGCACTTTTCAGAGTAGAAAAAATGTATTCATGCAAAACTGTCATTACAATGATCTGGAATAAATGTATCTAGTTATGTTAATGAATCTAGCAAATTAGTGTCTGTCCATAGGTCACGGCACAATCTTTCATGACTTACCAACATGTCCATTCCAGACAACCGACATCTGTCGTGTGCACCTGAAAATTCTCTGTTTAAATTTCAGACTGAACAATATATGGAAATAACTGTCGGCCAGCCTCAAATATTGCTTTTGTTTACACAGCCTTAACATTCACTGTTAAAACAGTTGTATAATAAGTAGTTTAATGTTATTAGTCAGTGGAGAGTATTGATTCATCTGTGCAAACCTCAAAAGCCCTAAATAAGCTATATTATTACTTCACATCCAAATCTTTTGCACTCCATAAGTTAGTTAAGTATTAACCATAGCTACCATTTCCGATGGCAGGAACTCTGCTTTTATTCCCACCAGCTAAAATGGGAAATAATGGGTAATTTTTTGGCAATGGCATATGTTACTCACCTTGAGGTCTCTCACTGACTTGCGCTTCTCTTTAAAGTCTTTTTAAACCATCTTGGTTGTGAAACAACGACAAATGTTATTTCAAGGAGTGTCTCTATTCAGTGAGTACTTTCCTATGCCTCTGCAAAAAACCTTTAAACATTTCTTTTAGGGAAGGAACTTATTCTGGGCTAATTCACTAATGTATATTATACTTTTTTTGTCTTAAAGGTTTCCCAATGACTGGATCATGCCAATCATACATTTGGGGTGATCCATAGCATGGCTGCTTCTCGATCGACTCGTGTCACAAGATCAACTGTGGGGATTAATGGCCTAGATGAAAATTTCTGTGGGCGCACTTTAAGAAATCGTAGCATTGCTCATGCAGAAGAGGTTGTTCCTCCTTCATTGCTGAGATCCAGGTCACCTAAGAAGAGGCCAGAACCTGCACAAAAGGCAATTTACACAAAAAGTGGGGACTTGAAACATTCAGGGACAAGAGAATCTTGGATAAGCCCAAGAAAGAGAGGCTTGTCTGTTTCTGAGAAAGATATTACTGAGAAAGACAGTGTGGAAAAACAGTCACCTTTATCACCTGTACTGAAGAAAATAAAAAGATATCTAAGATCTGAGGAACCCAACAGTCCAGAAGAATTGTCCACTACAGAAAGAAGAAATTCTTGTTCTGACAATGAAACAGATACTACCCATACTAAACGAGCTCATCGATGTATTTTATTGGATGATAGTGACAAAAGGGAAATCAAAAAGGAATCTGCCCCAGAGGAGCATATAAAAACATTAAATGTTGAGACTGCTAGCTATAAAACAATTAATGGTGTTGATGAAAAAAATGCTGCTGATTTGACATGTAATGACTGCCAAACTTCTGGCAACATTAAACAAAATACTGTTGTGTTACCTCTATCTAAGGAACAAATTGCTTCTGAAAATGGCAGTTGCAATTTATTAAATCCATGTTCAGTGTTGACTAACAATAGAAAGGACACACATTTAGACCACAATGTGCCTTGTACAAACTCAGAGGAGCTGGTTGGTAAAAAGGAGCATAACTTAGCTGCTGATTGCTTGCCGGCTAATCAATTATCCTCTTGTGCAGAACCACTATCAACAGCAAGGAATTCCGAAGAGACGGTGAAAGTGGAGGATAGTGCCTCAAAATCTAATAATGGAAGCATAACTTGTGATGTAAATGCTATTCTTCATAAAAGTGTATCAGGGGAACCTGAATCAGACCTATCCTTTACAGAGCTTGATATCCAAGAGCACAGGTATACATTAAGAACTTCCCCAAGAAGACCCCTGTCTAGTAAAGACAGCCTGTGCAAAGTTGACTTCCCTTTTGAGGATAATGGACCAGTTGAAGAATATAAGATATGTTCTAATGAAACCAGTAAATCAACTGGTACTGTTATGGGCTCCTTAATAAACAAAGATAATAATAGTTTTAGGGAAAAAATTAATGACGAAATTTCAGTAAAATGTTTGCCAGTTACAAAGACAATTTCCTCTTTAGAATCTGTTCCAATTACACAGCATCTACCATCTTACAAGGAGAAAGGAACACAGCAGACCATGGATGAAGATGAAGAAGACCCTGATGTTTTTTATTTTGAGTCTGACCATTTGGCACTGAAACACAACACAGAGTAGGTGAAACAGTAAACATGATATTGATTCTCTTCATAATTTATCTTTAAAGGAAAATTGTAAGGTTCCTGTTAATTATAGGAATACTGAAGGTACTTGAAATACAGCCTGGAACTGTGTATTATAGTGAGTAGCTCTATCCATTTAAAATTTGATTATTAGTTCCTGATTTGCATACAAAGTTTGTTGAAATAAGGGTGACAGTGTAAACTGGTTAGTCAACGTAAACAGTATCTCTGGGTTATTATTACTTCACTCCAATATTAACCAAACATATTTTAAGCAGATAACTAAAGACAGGCACACTGCTGATATAGTAGACCAAACAGGAAACCATATAGGGTTTGGTTGGGGCGATAATGTTTTAATGACCTGGTAGAACATACATCTAGGTAGAATGGCTTATATAGTTCCTCATGTTGTCTACTTGTTATATTGTAGCATTTGTTCACCTGTAAAGAATTTGCATTTACCCCTAGTTTTACGTGGACATTAGGAGTTTTGTATATCCATGTACGTGTTTGTTACATTGGATTTATGATTTTTGGATAATTTGATTTAATATTTTTTGAAAAGAAATCGTTTATATTTTGGAAACTGTAAGAAAAAAAATACTGGAATATGTAGTTTATTAATTTATGCAAGACAAATTAATATTAAATGCACCTGCCAGATCATAGTTGAGTAAATTTGCCACAAAAATGTTTATATACGAATATATAGAGGTAGATCCTCTTATTAAAAGAAAAAGCAATAATTGGCTACTACCACAGAAAGAGACCCTAAAGGACAAGACATCAATTTAGGTCACTTTCTGGCATTTCTGTGCTAATAGTCAGATTAAAACCCTATTTTCATGAGCCAAGTGCCCTAAGAAATTCCATCATTATAAGGAGAAAATTTCCTTTAGCAGAACTTTGGATTTTTTGTATTAATTTAATGACATAGGAAAAGCAACCAGTTACAAGAAAAAAGAATATATAAGTGAATTGATTTGATGCTGTGGCTGATTTAAGAGTTTCACGCATTCTGGTGGGCATCATTGTGCAATCTGAGTGTTAGGGCTAGGCTACAATAGCATTTTTTAATGTGCGATCTGATTGTGTGTTATAAAGCACACACTAGTTTTGGCTAATTGGTCAGGTCACACTATTTTCCCTGCAATCTGCTTTTAGGAGCTTGTGCGATCACCAATCTTTTTTGTGAAACGCATACACTCCGATAGCACAGCAGATCGCATCGCAAGCAGGTGGTAACGTGTATTTGCACCGAAAACATATATTTGTGCACGCTTCCAATTGAAATTTAGAGGGAACATTGATCACCATTGATAATTGTTTAGAACTGTTCCTATGAGGGTAGTATTTTGGTGTGGCTGAAATATAATTTTATAAAATGTAAAAATATGTAAGTTTTTATTCCAGAGTTGTTATTAAATACTGGAATACACTTTCTGGACACACTTACCATATTTCTGGGCAATTTGTTTTAACTTTTCCTTGCTCCATCATTAAAATTGTCTCATAAGAGATTCACACCAAAAACGTTGATCACTTACATTCTAAAACTGAATAGGAATACAAACACATGTGAGGACAGTCCTAATAAGTACTATTGTCATGTCTATCACAAAACGTGTTCTGAACGGGCTAGAAATCACAGGGCCCCTTTGCAAGATTTTAGATGGGGGGCCCCCAACCCACAAAAAAAGTTTGGTGCAATTCATCCCAACCCGACCAAACTGCAGCAAAGTTTTTAAAGGGTATGTCTACCCTAAGAAAAAATTTTCCTCACGTAGTTCAGCTCCACAAACCCCGTTTTTTAATTTTTCTTCTATTCCCAGGGCATATCCACTGGGAAATAAAGTCTGAGGTTTTCTGTTAAATTGAAGAACGGGAGATAAAGGAGCTATGTGTTACCTCCCGTTTTTCTATAAAACCTGCAAGAGCGAGGACCAAAGTGAAGGAAATTCTGCATGTGCATACTTTACAAACTTCGTCGGGACCTGTCAGAAGAACGCAAGACCGCTCCTCTTTGTTGAAGAACAGGATGTAAGACATAGCTTCTTTACCTCCAATTCTTCAGTTAAAACAAAAACCCCAAACTTCATTTTCCCAGTGGAGATACTCTTTAAACCTTTCAAAGATGCTCCCAGACTCGGATAATCTAATTACAAAACCCCGATCCCTCGTTTGTGCAGCCACACCTCCTCTACTGCTGTTATGAGCTTTCAGAGGAAAATTAACTTTTTTTTTTTCTTTCCATGTGTTCTATTCAGTTTCCCTCTCTGTCCTGAGATACACAAATTATAAGACGTGATTGCATTACTCTACTTGTACTGCCAATCAAATCCCTGTGATGTGGCTCTTCTCTGCTCAAGTCCCTCCCTGCTCTGTTACAAACAGAACATTAGCAAAGGGAAAGGTAGCTTTGACTGCAGAGATAAGGCTGCTTCTTGATTGCTTTCACTGATTGATGATGGGTCACCAAAGAGAGAGATTGTATTGCAGCAGTAAACTGTACTGTTCTCCCTTCTATTCCATGTCTCCAGGACAGCTTGCTTTCTATGTGCATGGGTGTGTTTTTCAGGATGTTGAACTTTTAACTCCTGCTGCACATGATAAGCTTGTCGGGCAGTCGGAGTTAAGACATGAAGGAGGTAACAGGGAAGGGGGGAGTGCTGCAGAAAGATCTGACACCATGGATAAAAAGGGTCACTGACAGAGGTAGGAGACAAATTCATGTACTCTGTACTTCCTAACTTTGCAATGGGGCAAGTTGTATTTTTCACTATAGATGCCCTTTAATTGAAATGAAAACAAGGTTTTTGGGGCATACCTGCAGGGGACCTATTAGGGCCCCCTATGGTTCCGGGCTCCATAGCAACCGCTGAAACGCATGCTATGGGTTATTTTCCAACTTTTTCAAAAAAAAAATTTTTTTCTTACTGTAAACGGAAAGTACAGTGTAATCAAAGTTCAGTCCATTGCAAAGCTGTACCTTTAAATCACACACAAGTACTTTTCCCTCTTGTTGGCTCTCCCTGGCTCTCTCCTGTGCTTGCAAAAAAGTCACATGGAAAAAAAACCACTTTATTTGAAATGTGCAAGAAGTTCACAGGAACATTTCAAAAGAATAACCACATATATAGTCACACATTGATAGATGACTGCACAATACACAGGCTGTATTGACAACTTAGGCTGTGTTGGGTCATGTAAAGGATCTTAGGCAATAAGAAGATTTTAACTAGTTGTATCCTGCCCCACAGGTTCATTGGAACATGTTTCCATCTTTGGGTTTTCTGATTTGTGTATTCCAATAGATACGCTATGATCAGGGAGTAAAATTGTTGATTTCAATGCCCAGGTATCTGAAGTGGTGAAGTCTAGGGATAGGTGTGGGGGAAAGTCTATGCATTTGAATATGGTCTAGTTGGTATAAAGCTGACTTATCCCAGTTGATTAAGAGTCCGGAATATGTTCCGAACTCGTTGATTAAATTGAAAACTATGGGAAGAGAGTGGCTCGCAATACCTATATATAAAACTAGGTCATCTGTGTAAAGACCTAGCTTTTCTTCTAGTTGATCCACTTTAAAACCTTCTATATTGTTGTTATATTGTTATATTGTGCTATTGGGTTGGTGTAAAGTAATTGAACCCATTTGATGAAGCATTGTCCTATGACGTATCGTTTGAGGACTTCCCACAAGAATAGCCACTCAACCGATTTTCGGGCATCAAGGGAAAGCATTATACGTTTCCCTGTATTGTAGTGATTTATTTGCGTTTGTATGAGGGTACGGCGGATATTAATCGTTGTTGATTTAGTGGGCATAAAACCAGTTTGGTCTGGGTGAATAATATTGGATATGACTTATTTAAGGCGTTGGGAAAGGATCTTAGCTAGAATGTTATAGTCGGATGTCAATAATGATATCGGTCTATAATAAGCACATTCTTGTGTATTTTTTGCCTGGTTTAGGGAGCATAACTATAGTTTTTGTACGGAGTGAAGTGGGTTGGGAGTTAGAGTTATACGATTCATTATACATATTTAAAAGTTGGGGGATGAGGTGTTCAGAGTATCTTTTGTAGAGTTCTATCGGGAGGCCGTCTGGGCCAGGGGTCTTACCATTAGCCATCTCTGTAATATCTGAGAGCATTTCAGTGTTAGTTAGTGGAGTGTCTAGTGCTGCTTTTTGAGATTGTGTTAAGGTGGGGAATTGCAGTTGGTCTAGGTTTTGCTCTATATCTTGTGTGGTTTATAGACTGGTATAGTAGTCCTTAAAGTTGGATAGGATTTGTGGAGTGGTATGTACTTGAGTCTGGTTTGGGGTTAGGATACTGATAATGTTGTTTGTTGGGCGTGGTCCTTGACAAGAAAGGATAGTAGTTTTGCTGATTAGCCACCATTCATAAAGTAATTTTGTTTGACGAAGAACTGTTTGCGGTTTGCTTTTTCAGTTTTTAAATTATTGTACCTTCGTTGTTGGTGTAGCCATATATTTTGGTTGGCAGGGGTTGGGTGAGTTGCATAATCCTTCTCTGCCTGTATTAATTGTTTGGCCAGGGCATCCTCTTGTCGTTGTGAGCTGTGTTTAATAAAAGATATAGTAGAGTGAAGACTACCTCTGAGGTAGGCTTTAAGTGTCTCCCATAGTATTATGGGATTGGTTTCGAGTGAGTTAAATGTGAGAAATTCCTCTAGCTGTCCAGGTATCAGATCTGATGTTGGGAATTGTGAGAGCCAGAAGGGTTTAAATTTCCAAGTTTTTGTGGAGCTGTTGTATTCTGGAGGTTCATTTGGAGTAATATAGGTGAGTGATTAGAGATACTCCGTGGTAAGTGAGTTATTTGTGATATGATAGTGGCTGTCTTTTTGGTTGTAAAGATATAGTCGATTCTAGAGAGAGAATTATGAGATGGTGAGTGGTAGGTGAACTCTTTTGTATTGGGGTGTCTTTGCCGCCAAGCGTCTATCCAGGCCCAGGTGTGAACAAATGATGCTAGGGTGATTTGTTGGTATGTCTATGGTTAGGTTGGTTACCGATGGAGTATAAACAATCTTTTATCGGGCACAGAGTCATATTGAAGTCTCCCATACATACAAAATATGCGTCTGGGAAACGTATGATAAGGGGGGCAATTGTTTTCATGATATGTAATCCAGTGGCGGGGGGGTTATAAATACCTTGTAAAACTATTGGTGTAGTTTCTATTTCAGTGGCAACTAACACATATCTGCCATGCGGGTCAGTTTTGACTAGTAAAATCTTATAACGTAGTGATTTTCGAAAGAGGATAGATACTCCTCTGGAGTAGGCTGAACACACACTATGAGCAGCCCATCCGTCCCATGGTTTCTGAATAAGCCTGGTGGTGGAGTGGAGTAGGTGGGTTTCCTGTGAACAAATTATGTCTGGTCTATTTATTAGATACTTGTGTGCGTTTGTCCGCGGGGTTTAGACCAGGAGAGTATTGTTCCAGGAGAGTATTTTGAGAGAAGTGTACTGATCACCCATTATCTATGTTGTGATGAAGTGAGCGAAGGTTAGCGTAGGGTACGAATCGCCAGGCGAACGAGGACGGAGCAACGGGCACCCTGAAATATATATTCAATAAAGATATATGGTAGACATCCATTAGTGGTTTATTATAACTGTGAATTAAAAGAACAAAAACATTTATTAATTTAACAACGGACCAAGTGGTCCAACTATTAACCGCCACTGCGGGGAGGTTAATTTCCCTCCGTGGCAAGTTGTCTGGGCTTCATGTAGGGAGGTATACTTAGGGTATTGCATTGGAGGAAGGCCGGTACAATCTGCCACCCACAATATACTTTTGTTATGATGATGGAGTGATTATTTAGGAGGGGTCAATTTGTTAGTTCGGTTAAATTGAGGGAGTAGAAAACGCCGCCACAATAACTGTCAATCTCAACCCTGGGTTATCGGGTTCCTTGGGTTCATTTAAGGAAGCTAATTGAGCATGACTAGTTTATGTATGTTGGTCTGTGCGCTTATTACTGGATATATTTTTTCTGATATGCGGGTGGGTTCTGTTTCTAGGTTGACTTATGGGTGGCAGCCACCCTCCCCCGGTTTTACTTTAAAATTAAACATTACATTTTGTTACAATATTTCACCTTTAGTAAACATTACATTAGTACAGTATTTTATATGGTATCATTAATGTGTAGAGGGGGTGACCAAGAATAATAATAAAACCTTTTGAGGTGACCATGTGTGGTTGTACGCAGTATTCCTGGTTTGAGCAGTTGCACTTCTTAGGTGGATATACCAGAGTTATATATTAAAGGGATAGCAAGAAGAGATGGGTGAAGGAAGACCAGTTGGGGTATTAGTGCAGAAATGGATAGAAGAAAAGGGCCAGGGGGTTTCAGGGTCCTGGGTCCAATTAGGAGGATATTAAAATATAGGGACCTATCTGACTGGCGTAAGTGGTTAATAACAATTCCGTTAGTTAGGTGGATGCAGAACCTGGGTGAATGTACCAGCATTATATAATAAAGGGATAGCAAAATAGGATAGGTGAAAGAAGGGTTAAGGTGAAGTACCATAGTATAGAAATCAGGAGAGGAAAGGATGAGCCTCAAGTTATTAAGCATACCAGCAATATATAAATTGTACATATACATTCGGATATAGCATAAGGAAAGACAGATGTACCTCGTATAATGATTGCGGGTTATGAGTGGGCGTTAGCATTCGCTACACCTCCAGTCATGTTTTGGTTGAATATTTGTACATCTTGGGAGGATGCGCCCAGACTTATCATTAAAGGCATAGTAAAAGAGATGTATGAGGGAGGGTAAGATGGGATACAAAGTACAGAGACAAATAGAGGAAAAAGGTCAACGGGGTTCAAGGACACCAGTCCGACAGGACAGATGGCAGAGTGCAAGGTCCTGAATATTAGATGTGGGCAGTAAATAACCATATCGCTGATAGAGCAGCTGCATAACCTTGGTGAGTATACCAGAACCGTATATTAAAGGGATAGTGAGAGGGAATGGCTGAAGAGAAGCGAGGTGGGCAGCATAGTGTAGATACAGGGAGACCAGAAAATACAGAGCAAGTCAAAAATAGGGGGCACTGAGTTCAAGAACATTCACGTTATATTATATATATGCAGTTAAGTATAGGGTAAAGGAGGGCAAAATATTACATATATCGGTACAGGATTGGAGGCAGACCTCCACATCCACTATGCCTCCAACAAAGACGCCCCTTTCGGCTATCTTGGGGCTAGGCGTGGGTGCTAGGTGCTACCGCCAACTGCAACTAGACATTGGAAAGAAATCATTTGCAGTTATTAACATTACCTACACCATCCATTCCCACCAACCTCACCCACATGGGGCCAATCCACTTCCCCTTTTGGTAAAGAGTGGATGTTGGCTATTCAAATCTGTTCAGGGTCAGGATCCATTTATATAGTCCTAGGAGGGTTTGACATTATCAGATTAGGTAGCAAGTGTGTGCCCTAGTATATTCTGGATGATTTTCTTGTTTTGTCTCTTCCGGGTTTCAAATAGACCAGATATCCTTTTAAAAGGGGGGGATTTCTGAGTTGAAAGCAATGTTCTTGTTAGCAACTTGTGTTTTAGTCCGAGTTTATCGGTAGTCTTTGAAGAGTAAAAAAAAAAATTTTTTTGGAGGGTAGTAGACTGTACTTTCTTTTGTTGTAGGTATAAGCTGGGGTGAGCCTTGATGGGCAGACCATATTTGACTGTAGAGGTAGTTTAAAAGAGAGAGAGAGTTATGGTATTCTTGGTCAGGGTTTGGGTTAATAAGGCGTCAAGGCTATTGCATCAAGTGTAACGGTTTAAGTTACATGGGTTGGGTGGGTGGCAGCATTGATCATCAGGACGATAATTTGCGTTTAGATGGTGACCATATCAAATACATGGAAAGTTAAATATTTGATGTAAGTTCGGTGTTTGTCTGTGTCATGGGTTCTAACTGACTGAGGGAAAAAGTACCTTTCAGTGGGTTCCGGGATCTGTGACTTGTAGTTAGTCATGGTGCGATGAACCCATGTGGTGGTCAAGCCATTCTGTTGCGTCCACCGGAGTGTCAAAGAATTTGACGGAACCAGCGTGTTGTACTCGCAAGCGTGCTGGGTACATCATCGAGTAAGGTAGATTTAGAGAGCGTAGTCGGAGTTTGACAGCCTGAAAGGTCGCCCTCTTTTTTTGTACCTCCATTGAGTAACCCGGAAAGAACATTATGTTTGAATTACCAATTCGTATATCGTCCTTGGTTCTCGCGAGTCGGAGTATAGTATCCCGGTCTTTTGCATTTAAAAGCCGCATTATCATAGGCCTAGGTCTGGAGCCGGGGTGGGGGCGGTTTTGTGGGGACCCGGTGTGCTGTGAACACCGGGGAGAAACTGGGGGCTCTGAAGGTTTCCTTCAGCTACTTGTCCAGGTAGGCTTCTGGGTCTCTCCCCTCTGGGAATCCAATCAGCCTTGTTTTGCCGGCGGGACCTATTTTCCAGGTCATCCGCCCGGGCTTGTTGTGCCTGGAGTTGTTGACGGAGGGATATTAACTCCTCCAGTACCGGTCTAATTTGGTCCTCCGATGAGACCCGATCCTCTAAGTCTCGGACCCTCTGTCTTGTGGCCTGCACGTCTTGACGCAGGAGGCTCACGTCCACCTTGACCTCTTTAATCAGGACCGTCAGTGCGGCTTTGGAATCCTGGATTGCCGCAAGGATCTGGGCCGCTGTCTGGTCCTTGGTGGGCATATTTACCCAGTTTTGCAGTAAACTGGGTAAAACTTTGTTATTTAGCCTGCAAATTTAATTAGTTGCGATGACTGCACGAGTGTCTTTATGCAATACCCCTTTAGCTGGCACAATGAAGGGGTTAAAGTCTTGGTAACCTATATTTAATTGATAAGCATGACTTCAACACCATTAAAGAGCGCAGCGGCTCTCTGTAAATTCCCCTATTTGTGTAAAGTCTGCATGCAATAATCTATGCTTTCATCTTATGCTATACTATTATTTATTTGAGAATACATTTAAAAAAAAACTACCTTAAGTTTTTTCTATTTTGTATCCTTACAGAATCCGTAGATTACTGTTTAAAAATGTTTTATCGCATTAAACTACACCCAAGGTGTTCATACTGTTGGTAAGTTTGAGGGATGATTTATTCCTTTTCTCCCTTCAGTTATCAAAGACTATTACAGACTATCTCCGTGCTAGAGGCGCAGCGAACTCAAGCCGTTCAAGACATAGAAAGGTTAGGCCAACACCAGAAACAAGCACAGGCTGATCCCATTGGATTTGTGGAAAATCTTCAGAAGAAGGTATATTAAAAAGTTATTTTAGAAGTATGTAAATAATACTTGCATTCCTTTTGGTCCTGTTTCTCTGAGAGAATTAAAGGTCAGAATTGCACAAATAGATTGCAGCTTTTAAAGGATAACTATACTCTTAAAATGTAACTTTTTTTAAAAATTAAAAGTACCTGGGGCAGGGAGGTAGGATTAATTATTCCTACCTAACAATATAATTTAAGGAGCTACAACACTACAGTTTTCATTTGCCAGGTTAGTCCTGGACTAATCCTTTATTAAAGATAGTGCTGAAGGCTGGAGGAAGAATGGCAGAATCAGTTTTCTTTGGGCTGGTACTTCTCACATAAACAATGGAGGTAGGAATTACCAGTCCTATATCCCTGTCCCAAGTACTTCTCATTTTAACTGTATTTTTAAAAAAACTTTAAAAACATGATAGTTATCCTTTAAACTTTTTAATAGTTAAGATTTTGAAAAGATTACTTACGTTAATTGTGTGTGGTTTTTTTTTGTTTTATTTTTTACTATTCTCCTGGTCACCAGATTAAAGGGGAAGAACAGCTAAAGCCATGACTAACCCTAGTTATCAACTGAAGTCACAAAAATAGCCACAAAAACAATATTAAATTGCTTGTGGGCATATTTTGCGATGCTGACGCAGTAACACTATTCTAGAGTTAAAGTGACATTATTCCTTTCTGAATGGGTTAGTGTCACTTAAACACATTGAGGGGAATTCATGCATAGCCGCAAATTCTAGAGTTGAAGACCATAGGGAACAGCTATAATGGCGGCTGGCGCCCACTTCCGCTCGCTCCTTATGCCTTGTAGTTTTTCAACACCAGTCAGGTGTGCCCGCGAACCAGAGGGTTTCACCTCTGCCTATAATAAAAACAAAAAGAGAAGAAATCCGCTACATCACCCTCCGCTGGAATGCTGTGTAAGCAACAGGATCAGGCAGATGTTCTTAATTAAAAATCATCCTTTATCTTTACAACCATTAAAAACCAGGTTAGCTGCCAGGGGACATATATAGCAAAAAGAGAGACTCCACTATAACATGGGACGACCAGTGCCATGGCACTCAACCACCATCTCCTAATAAAATAGATTCCTGTGCTAGGGAATACCTCCCTTTATTATCCCACTTGGAACGGACAGTCTATGCACCTATAGTCCAGTGATATTCACACATTTTATTACATAACTATAGCACAAGTGAGTAATTATAACCTGAAATACCAAAATATTAAAAAGAAAAGTAGAAAAATCTAGTTCGGAGTAATAAAGTTGGCCAGTATGCAGATACCTAATTCCGTAAAGTCCAGGTTGTAATGTCCAGCACAGAGCAAATAAAAAATCCTAAGGAGCTGAAAAATCCTTGATGGGGTAGCACTAATAACATCGAACATGCAGTATATTGTTGGGCATACAGTTTTGTTAAAAGTGGAGCGATCTCACCCAGAGAGCCCTGTTGCGTTCCATGCATCCCGCTCTGTCCGCCATTACTATGCACTGCATGGATACTAAGCCCTCAGCGCGGCTGTTCTGGGAGAAGCTGTGGTCCTCGGGTAAAAAGTTTCCAGATTCGCCAGGCTGGTGTCAATAATTACCGGTCACAGTACTGTAATAGTAGGGTAAGGATACATACAGCAGCACTCCTATACATAGTAAACCCACTTTCGACCGACATGCGTGTCGGGATTTACTCCCTTCTAGCTGCCAGGGGACAAGTGTTCGGGTAGGTAATAACACTTTGTTTTTAATTAAGACCATAGTTCTCCTTAAAACAATAGCAAACTTCAAACCACAGCTGTTGCTGTAATGATATCTTGGTGACCTGTGGCCAAAAGCATGTTTCCAAATTCTGATGTGACTTCTAATAACTTTATTTGTATTATACAGTTTTAGGTGTTGTATGTGGTTTTTTTGTTGTTGTTTTACTTTTGTAGTTTCTGTTTTTAAAGTCTGGTTTACATTTGGGTGATTTAATTGCAATTTTCATCTTTTTGGATATTCTTTTATAGGATATTCTTACTTATAGCCCATAAACGGTTGAGTAAAACTATCTACCCTTTGCCTTTTATGGGAGTTATATCCAAAGATATACCTGTGTGAAATAGCAGTCTTTTACTGTAGCAGCTCTGCAGTTATTTTAATCCCCTGTCCCCTTATTACATGGAGGGTCAATATACACAATTAGACTGCTTCTTATTAGAGTTGAGTCCCCAGTTTCGAAATGGACCTGGTTTTGTTTTGGAACTGCTGGTTTCGAAAATCCACAGATCTGTCAGAATTTTCAGAAATTCTGAAAGTCAAAACTTATAAATGGAAAGGTGACAGAATTGTGGGCTGGCTAGCAGATGTGCTTTCAGAGGTTAGATTGGATCATTTGGGGTTTACAAATGATGATTGTTAGATTTTATTTTGGTCAATTATACCTTTAAAAGAATGGTCTGCATATTTCATAATTTCCCCTTTAAATCATAAGTTTTATTAATGTTTGTGCAGCACAAAATAATTGTGCCCAGCACTAGACATTCATAAATCAATGGGGAATGTTTGACATGTGGAATGCAAGGAAAATCAGCAGGCTCAGAGCATCAAACTTAAAGGATACATTCTCCTAAGAATTTGACTTTCTTAGGTGGACATATCCTTTAAAATGTGTTAAACGGGTTAAGCCACTGAAACGTTGTGCTTTCTTGTTGGTTAAATTAGATTTAAATTCACTTAATGTTATTTTGAAAAGTACTTTTTTTTTTGTTTGTTTGATGCTCGGGTTTGCTGTGTTCCTCAAGGCAGGAACTGATGGTATGCATCTTTTGATTGTGTGTGGGACCGTTTTCCCTGCTTCAATTGTAAACAACATCAACAGCCCTCAATCAGATTTGTTGAGTTTCTGCAAAGTCTATTTCCCCCCCCCCCCTGTTTTTCTTGTAAGTAGTGCGCTGGGCACAAACTACTATTCCAGGGTGGGTGAAATGAAAGAGCCCAAATTAACCTGTGTGGTGGAATTCAGTGGCTTTTTTTTTTTTACAAACTAGTTTTGGTAAACATGCAAGTAATTATATTAAAGAAAACAGTGTTTTCTATCCTACATTAACCCTAAATTTAATTTTGATCTGTACCTTTCCTTTTAATGTGGTGTGCATTTGCCCTATCTTGTGGGGGTACTTCTATCTCTTAAAATATGCTTGTGTATGAGGTCTTCAAACATTCCCTTAGGCCTGGTTCACACTAGACGTGTTTTTGTCCATTGCGTTAAATTTATTTAATAGATCGGATTGATGCACTGCATCACGCATTTCTGTCCAAAAACTGACGCATTTATTTAATCAAATAAAAATGGACCAAAAAACAGACTGTATGTTGTCTTCCATCCTAGTGTGAATGAGGCCTTAATGAAATGTATTTAGGTTTGTTGTGCCATCTTGAAATCTTCTCTAGATGCATATGAGGTTGTCAGAAAGATTTTCAACTGGTCTGTTAAAGGGGAAGTTCAGTGCAATTCATATGCTTTTAAGAATAAGAGCAGTATTTTCCAATCCCAATGACCTTAACATTCCTATTTTGTCTTTGTATAAATAAATGCTTAGAAAATATTGACTTCCTGTTTATAGTCTTGCCCTTGACCCAGCGCCTGGGTTGAATTAGTTGTTCAGTAGAGATCTGAGCATGTTTGACCCATCCAACTGCCAAACAGTAGACATTACTGTTAGAAACATTCCAGGGAGGTGGTGCATTCTGGGAATGGCAGAACCATAAATGGCAGCTCATTAAGGACAACTGCAGGGTATGAAATAATCTGATTTTTGAAAGTGGAAGAGAATATGTAGAATAACTTGGTAAATATAATATAAACTAAGATTTTAAAAAATAATTTTCCACTGAACTTTCCCTTTAAGCTTTGTTCGAATAAACAGGTTGTGGGATCAGTAAGAGTTCAGGAGGTGACTACTTATTGTAGTGAAAGATTTTATGGTCTTCACAGGAAAAGCTTGGTTGTTTAGTTGGAAAATGTGTTTAAACCAGTTTCACTCCAGGTGTAAACTTGCATGTGGTCATTCTTAAATGGCATATCCACTAATTGGATTGTAGGTTAAGGACCCATCCACACCTAGTTTTTGTTATATTTACCATTTGCAACTATGCTTCTAAAGTTACTTTCAGGGGGAGTGCTTATGAACAGCATCAATGGCAGACGTACTGTAGTGGAGCTTCTCAGCCCACATTCCAGAATAAGTCTTGTGTACCAGATGAAAAGTGGTATACTTATCCAATCCTGCAACACAAAATTAAAATTAATGATCACATGAAGACCATCCAAAAATGTGGCCCTACAAAGTTTTTATCATATCACTGATCCACTGATAGTCGCATCCACTGACGTCATTACTCGGCGCCGGGAAATGAGACCGGCGCCGAGTACTGACGTCAGTGGATGCGACCATCAGTGCATGCGGCAGCCGGATTCCTCCATCTAGTGAATGATGTCGGGGCCCGGACTCTCCTGCAACTATGGAAAAGGTAAGGCTGCAGCTTTACTTGTAGTGAGAGAAGATGGGTGCAGGGAAATAGGGTTTTATTCCTGGGGCTGGGGGGAGAGTAAGGAGTCAGGGACAGGGTAGTGGTTTTATTCCTGGGTCTGGGGGGAGAGTAAGGAGTCAGGGACAGGGTAGTGGTTTTATTCCTGGGGCTGGGGGGAGAGTAAGGAGTCAGGGACAGGGTAGTGTGTTTTGGGGTTAGTGTGTGCAGTTCCACTCATGATGTTTGTAAACTACTACTCCCTTCTACTACTCTACCCTCGACTTATACTCGAGTCAATTCGTTTTTACTCATTTTTGAGGTAAAAATTGGTACCTCGACTTATACTCGGGTCGACTTATATTCGAGTATATACGGTATATATGTGTTGAAAAATCCGACCGGACTTAATTTGTGTGTAATTTGTAAAAACTAATCAGTGAGACTAAACCTATAATTATATCATCGGAGGGACCTTTTAAGAAAGAGTATTTGGTGGGTAAATGTACAGTACATTCAATGAAAAGCTTTAAGGTATGCTCACTTGCTAATACTTCTTTAGGAAATACTGGCGAGATTGATCTGATTTTTTTTTTTTTTTTTTACTATTTCCGATTAAAGGGAATCTCCACCTATAAAATAAATATTCTCTGTAGTTTTGGGGACCCTATCCCACCCCTAACTGCCATGTTTGTTTGCTAAAAAAAAAAATCAACAGGAATGTACTTACAGAGCTTCGTTCTCCCGGCGTTCTGATCCAGCATTCTTCTTGCAGGAAATTGCAAGCAGGAGGCCAGACTGGCAGCCACATCTGTGATTGGCTGAGAGGCAGCCAATCACAGACGCGGCTGCCGGCAGCGCACAACGCCAGGGGAAAGAAGCTCTAATGATTTTTTTAGCAAATGAACATGGTTGGGGTGGGCTAGGGTCCCCTGCACTACAGAAAAGGGTTTTAAGGTAGGAACCAGGCAGCAAAGAGGGATCCAGATAGGGGAGGGCTCCACAGTTCTGGAATATTGGAGTCGCACATCTTTGATGAATTCAAAGTGTTTATTGAAAACCACACATCAAAATTACAACGTTTCGTGCCCCCTTCTTCAGGGGACGTTCCCCCGAAACGTAATTTTGATGTGTGGTTTTCAATAAACACTTTGAATTCATCAAAGGTGTGCGACTCCAATATTCCAGAACTGCTAGATATTTACCTCCCTTGAAAGTGGGGAGTAGTTTGGAGGTCAGCACCCACCCTGGTTTTGTGTGCAAAAGGAACCTGTGTACCATTGAGGGCTCCACAGTGCATACCAGAAACCTCTCAGAGGACAGGGAAGGGGTAGAAACCTTTTTACACACCGACAGGCTCTTCACTTTCTGGGACTTTGTCTAGACACTGCGGCCATGACTGACAGTCATTACCAGGAATCGGACAAATTAATCCCATTTCTATAGCATAGGAGGGAGAATTGAAATATCGCAAATTCAAGCTACTAACACAATACCACCATGGGGTCACTTTTCGCACTTGCAAATCTCCCACCATATTTTTACATTGCTTTAAAATAAAAAAAGGATAAGAGATATTATTTTGAACATCTATGTATCTATAACCTCATGACTAATGGGAATTTATAAAGAATATGCCACTGGTTAGCTACCTCTGATCCTCTTCTAAAAGAAAAATATTAAGTTCAGTGGAAAGGAGATTTGAAAGAAAATACTAATATGGCTCAATGGGCAGATACCTTTTCAAGAAGTAAATGGAGGAAGCTTAAAAGTAGATTTACGGAAAACCGCATTGAAAACATACAGGCCATATAGGTTTCCTGCTGTAATTTGCCCTGGCATCATCTCACTGTTTTTTTGATGGATGTTCATCTGAAGGGGAACGCCATCATCTTTGTGGGGTTCGCCTCATGATATCTCGTTTTTGGGTATACATATTTGATGTCGATCTTATAGAAAAATTACCATCCCTTCAAGTCTCCGTTTTGGGACATGGGATTCCTGACCTTTTCAGGCAAGGTAATAATAATATATGCTATTAGCAACTAATATACATGTGGAAGCTAAATGGTGAAGTAAAAAGTTATTTATAGACACTGTAATCAGTAGAGTGAATAGTATGTCTTGTGAATATGTTTCATATACTTTAAAACGGTATGCCTTTGTTTCTGAAAACTTAATCAGCATGGCAAGTTAATAGTTGTGCCATTCCTATGTTTCTATAGCGACGTCTTTATTTTTTCCATTTTTACACTTAGTAAAAATAGTATACACAAACACCAGAATAACAATGTTAATAACAAGAGTTATTAACATTTATTGATTTGTTTGTTAAATTACATTATTCTGTACTGATGTGATAGTAATGTACCAAATATTTTGGTTAGTACACGGTTTGAAAAAAAAAAAATATTGAACACTTAGTGTATGTATACTGAAAAAATTACTTTGCGTCATCTTAATTTTTAAATAAATATGTGTAAGTAGCACTTACCCTGAGGTGTGTGTGTTGCTGCATGCCTTCAATAAAGTACTTTTTGCTCAGGCTCTGACCACTGACCGGACTATTTTCCCCCATACCAACTGTCAATACTGCATACAGCACACCAACTGTCAAACCATTCCAGAATAACTGCTTACAGAAATGCTGAAATGTAAGATGTTTCAGATTAGATATCTAAAGAAATAGGGGACAGATCAACAAAATGATACAGGGATAGTTGTGATGAATTATAGCTTCCACTAATGGGCAATTAAAAAAAACTAATTTGCCAGTGTACAGTTTCTGACAAAAGTCTTGTCGCCTGTGAATTTTGCAGTAACTCCTGCTATTACCGTATATGCTTGAGTATAAACCGAGACACACATTTTTACCTCTAAAAAGGAGTAAAAGTGATTGATTCGAGTATAAACCGACGGTAGAAATTATGATCACTACTGCCTTCTGATTCCATATTGTTTTGAGGCTTTAGTTGCCCTTTAAATGGACCTCCGAATTCCCATACAGTATTCCAATACAGTAATAGCCAAGTTCAGTATAGCTATTACTGTATGGGAATTCTGCTGTCTATTTAAAGGGCAACTAAAGCCTCAAAACAATACAGAATCAGAAGGCAGTAATAGATATCATCCTCCTTCTGATTCTGTATTGTTTTTAGGCTTTAGTTGCCCTTTACATGAACATCAGAAGTCCCATACAGTATATAAGTCTTTGACTCGAGTATAAACCGAGACTCGATTTTCAGGCTATATATATATATATTTTTCACTGAAAAAAGATTTATCATTTAATCAAGACAGAAAGGTCAAATGTTGCAAGACAAAAGTGTAGTCGCCTATACAGAAAATTATCTACTTTACAGCCAATCCAAAAATGTCAGTAAATTAAGTAGTGGTGCTGTGAGATCAAAATTTAATATCTTGTATGACTTCCATGAGCTTGAAGGACAGCATCTGTGCGGTTTGGCAAGGATTCATACAATTTATTGATGAAATAATCAGGAATTGCCAAGAAAACAGTCTTGCATGCCTCCCAGAGTTCGTCAATATTTTTTGGTTTCTCCTTCCATGCTTCCTCTTTCATCCTACCCCACATATGCTCAGTGATGTTCATGTCAGGTGCCTGACCTGGGCTTGTCAAAAACTTCTCAAGTCTCTTCAAATCTTTTCTTTATCCTTCTTTATAATTTGGCGCTGAGAAACATTGAAGGTGTGCGCCACATCAGCAGTGGATTTTGGTCTTCTTGATAATCAACACTTTAGTCTCAGGGTGAATCTTAAGCATGTTTGCAGAGGTCTACTTGCAGTTGATGTGAATGTCTAGTGTACTGGGGTTCTTTTTATACACACCTGACACCTAATTGATCCATTATTAGTCACAGGTGAAGCCCATATGACAATGCGACAATCCTTATGTCTTTGCAAAAATTGGCTCAATGGGCTTTGCCAAGCTGTGAATATTAGAATACTTTTTGTTAGTTTTGGTTTGCATTGAAACATTATTACAAAAGCTGTTTGGGGTAAAATGAACCATTTCTTGAAACAAAATCTGCATTAGAATTATTGTTAAGCGGCACTTCAGATCTGTACACAAGCGGCAAGACTTTTGTCAGAAACTGTACATATCCTTTAAGTTACTTACAGTTTAAAACAGCAGCAGAAAAGGTGTCAACCTTCCAGCAAAGGATTGGGTTCTGCAAGTAACTTTAGAAGCATCTTTGGAAAAGTTAAAGGGTATCTCAATTGTTGGAAAAGCATTTTTTTTATTTGAAAGGGCATCTTTCTCCAATCCTCCTCCTACCTTTTTTTGTTTTCAGGAATCTCATCTGTTCCTTTGCAGCAGCCTGGGGAAGTTGTGCTAGTTCCTGGGGGTGTGTCTTCTCTGCTTGGCAGGCTGTCACTCAATGTGCATCATCATGATGCTGGCAATCCCACTTGACCATGGGGGAGGGAGGGTGTGTGATTAAATAGAGTGAAGTAAGACATGCAGGAAAGTGTGTGTGAGCACAGCAGTAGCTGAGTCTGAGCACCCGCAGGCAGGCATGAGAATGGGGACGGAGTTTAACTTCCTGAGCAATCAGAACAGAGCAGCAGCCATTACTTCCACAAGACTGCACAGAATCGCTTCATTTTGCAGGTACAGGTGTCTCATACTTTTGAGAATCCAAACAAGCTATGTTGTTTTTAGGAGTGGAGTTACCCTTTAAGTAAAGCTAAACCTGGGTGAGGGTATTTGACAGCCTTAACCTATATGCCAATTTTTGTTGTTGGTGATGGCCTTTAAAGAGCAGTTTTTTCTACCCTATTGCCATAGGCTTACAGATCTATTGATGATAATACAAATAATTTTTTACTCCCCATTCAGAAAGCAAGCACAGAGTACTAATTGATGTGCAAGCTTTGTGCCACTTGTTCTCCATCTGATCAAGAATCAATTGAGTTGTTGTTTGTACTCTTTACATTTGTAAAGATTCAGAAGAAAGCCCCTCAGTGACCAGACCATAGACATTAAAAAAAATAAAAAAAACTTAAGCCTCGTACAGATGTAAGATTTAGCCAGCAAACATTCAAAGACAAACACTTTGTCCAACAGTGTTAAAAAATTCTATTGTCTCCCGTTTGGTTTTATGCATAAAAGTCTCAAAAACTCTTATTCTACCCTTTGTCCTGTCCAGAAAAAACTAAAACAGCACTTTCTAAATTTTTTACACTAGATTAAAATTAATATTTCTGTCAAATGCCGAATTAACTAAAATATCTCGGTGACAGAGTTTTAGAAACTACAGACACCCAGGTTGTTATAAGTGGTAAGTTTTGATCAAAACACAGATACTCAGACACAGATGTGTGTGTGAAATTGGAAGTTTTTCTTTCTCATGTGTCTTTTTCTTCAAAAATAATAAACCTGAGACAAAATCAAGGGTTATATTCACAGAAATACCGTCGCAGAAAATTTGAAAACACAAAAATGAAAGCATAATCTCTCAGAAATAAAACAGTATGACATATGCATGAGTGGACACAGAGACGTGGCCAACAACTAACTCCAAAAGGGACCAACGCACAAGTGCAATTACATAGAAAATATTCAACCAGCTCTCTTTTAAATGGCTTCCAGTTTTTCAAACTAAATACACCAATATCTTAGAATTGGGTTTATGAAGAGACAACTAGTTGTAGACTCTAGAGACTATATTTACACCTTTTTCTAATAAAATTTTTTAGGTTCTGCAAATTTCGGGTCCTTTTTCAAAGTACTCCAATGTTTGTTTATTTGTTGTCTTGTTGGATTGTTGTCTCAAATTATGTGTCTTATTTCCACTAAGAAAGGTATCTCTACCAAACAATACAGCTTTATCATATGCTATTTTATATCCCCAACATGATATCCCTTTTGGACCAATCTGTGTTATATAGCCTGTTCTTGCAAATAAGCTTACGTCTTTTATTTAAACTTTTTATTTAAACATCTGTGTAATCTTTCACATAACTAGATAAAGTATATCCCATAGGGATCAGAACAGCAACCATATACGGTACTGGTTGTTGTTCATTTAGGGAATTTGATTCGGAAACACCCCTTCACAATCTCAAGATTTATGGAACTTGGGTTGTGCATGAAATATAGGGGTTACTGGAAATTTCCACCCATAAATATTACGCTTCATCTCCTTTTAATACACCAAAATGGGATCCAAAATCAATAAGGTGTGTACGTTTTTCTTAAAAGATTTAAAGATCTTGGGCTGTGTTTATTTTCATTCAATAGTCTTGAATAGTCTTACTAATTTCATAAAGGTCCATGACAACCACTGAGCCCCCTTTATCTGAATTTAATAAGAACACTACTATCCCCTCATAGTGATTTTAATGCAGTGAGCTCTTTGGGTGTCATATTCTCACATAGGCCACAATGTTTTCTGCCTCATATTTGTCAAGATTCTGTAAGTCCTTTAAAACAAATTTGTTTGATAACTCCATATGTGTAACTTTAAGTTCATTATTTGTATCAGTCTCAACTTGCATACAATAACCCATAGATATCTAACAATACATAGGTACATATTTCTCCTCTTCTACACTACTTGCATCAGTGCACACAGAGACACAGTCAGCACTGACCCTCCAAGAGAGTAAATATATAACTTTGGGTCTGTGCTTTAAGTGCATAGTTTTTTAGACTAAACACTTCCTTACATGGGAAACACAAAACTATCCCAATGCCTTTTGAAGTAGGGAAGGATTCCCCCCTCTTATTAGCTGTGGGGGGGGGGGGGGGGTTGCCTTCCTCTGGATCAACTGTTACAGTAGGTAGGGTTGAAAAGGAGGGGGAAAGGTTGGACCTGCTGGACGTATGTCTTCAACATCAATTACTATGTATGTTACGTTCAACTATATAAGTTTGCCATTCCTTTACACATATATACAGAATTCCATATGTAATTCTTCGTAGAACTTAACACTTTCTGGAGATGTTCTGAGACCCAGACCCAACCTCACAACAGCTATTGTTCGCAATACAGGACACCAAATTATCTCTCACTGGGCTTATTGAAGGGGATCAAAGTTGATATTGGATTACTACGCATAGATACGCACACTCTCCGCCAACGGGTCGGAGGCCTGCATATGTCAAATCGAGGACAAATCTCCCCTTAAACAAGGGAACTTGAAGTGCTAAAAAGCTAGTTACAAGCAAGCACAGCTAAGATGCCGACCTCGAAAATCCAAGCCGCCAACTAAACATATGCTCCCTATGCTTCCTAGAGGGTGCAGAGTGAGATAAACCAGGTTTGGAACAATGGTTACTGGATAAATATTTCAGAGACTCCCTCTCAGCTAATTAGAATACCTGCCCAGTCACCACAACCAGGTAAAAGACCCAGGCCGCTTATAGCCCGATTCCTTAATGCCTCAGACAGAGATAAAATCACGCCTGGCAAGATCAGCAACAAATTTAATGAAAATTATAATCTTTCTGGATTTTTTCCTTTGAATTACAAAGGCGCAGATCCACATTTATTTAGGTGAAATGTCGCCTCATACAAGCTGGCATCAAATACTCCATTGGTATACCCGGCGAGACTGCGTGTGGTATATGGTGGCAAAGTCCTATTTTTTGCCAAGCTCAGTGAAGCCTCCAAAAGGCCGGTCACTAGATTATGTGAAATCTCTACACGACAACAGAGATGGTATGAACGGTAACAACCATTAGTATTACTTCAATTTCTACTGAATATGTCTCTAAACTTTCTGATACCGATTTTCACCCCACTTATTCCCTTAACTTGCCCACACCTCTAAGACCTTTGCAGGTCTCTCTAAATTGCTGGACCCGGTTATCCATACTCAAATGAAATGGGACTCCCACATATGATAGCGATAAGAACTTTTATTGAATCTCCCTGTAAGTGTAATCTCTCAAATACAAAATCTCAATATTGATATTTGTTGTCTTCAGGAGACACACCTCCTCCCAGATACACTGGGGAGACTACAGAAATATTGGTTTGGGTGAGCAGCCCACAGCACCCACTCTACGTACTCGGGAGGAGTTTCTATTCTTATCCATAAAAATATATATGTATAAATGTACGTGAAGAACAAATGGATAAATTAAGAGGAGGATACACGTTTGTTGCATTTGGTATCAACTGCTCCCTGTATGTGTTGTTAGGGATTTATGATCCCCCACCAGCATCACTGACCCTACTTAAGTCTGCAGTGATATTTGCTCCTTCAGGGAGAATAATCTATGAACCCAGCTGTAGATAGATTTCACCACATACCCCCACCCCTATCCACTCAATCCCCCCTCACTAAATTTATAGACTAAATAACCTGGGTTGACGTGTGGTGGCAAATGCACCCTCACCAACTAGAATATACTTGTTGTGCAGCCTCTCACAACACTATCCAGGCTAGATTATCTCTTTGTAGACTGCCAAACCTTTCTTTCTATAACCACTATTTGCCACCTACCTAGAGGAACCTGCGATCATTCCATGGAACTCTGGAAGCTCTGGGCAGAAAGTAAATCACACTGGGGAACAGGAGTTTGGACATTAAAATCTTCTTTCTGACATAACACAGGAACACAAGAGTAGGTGGGTTTTATTGTATACCTATTTAACTCTCTGCTGACCATGTGTGTGTTTCACCAGTATAGTTGTCCTTTAATTTCAATAGAGAGGTATCCCAACCCTTTAACTAGAGGAAACAGGCAGGGGTGTCCCTTATCCCCATACCTCTTCACCATAACCATAGAAGCATTAGCCATATGCCTAAGAAACACCCCGGCTATTGTGGGCTTAACATTGGGATCCAGCTTTTCTCTGCTAGGGCTGTATGCGGATTATCTAATATTGTATGTGGCTGACCCAAATATCTCTCTGCACAAAGTTCACGTGATACTAACCACCTTTGGACCCTACTCTGCACTATTTAATAATTGGGCTAAGTCAGCTATACTTCCAATAGACACAGGTGTCACAGTACCCCCCTTATACTCTGCAATGATACCAGTAGTAAGCTCCATTAAATATTTGGGGATACATGTTACATGCTCACCAACCAAGTTCCTTTATTTGAACATATGGCCACTACTACCATTTATGGTACCATCAATCTAATTGGAAGAGTTCCTTTGGTTAAAATTATATTACCTAAAATACTATACATACTCCAGCAATCGCTTTATCCATCCCTTCTTTTTTTCCAAACTACAATCTTGTATAATATCCTTTCAATGGGGCTCGAATAGATCATGGGTTAAAAAACTACCAAACCTCAAACAAATGGGGGGACTTGCCTTGCCGGCATTCAAAATGTGTTATGTAGCGGGGCAACTTTAGTATTTACCTACTTGTGTTTACTCTCCAGAACCATCACTTAAACCCAGATAAAATCACTGGATGGTGGTTTGGAGCCTATGCTCCATGCATTCTTACCAACGCACCACCAAACATTCCTTGAAAACCCAACAAATGAAATAAAGGGGGGGGGCAGACTGTACTACACATACAAATGTATTAAATATGGAAACTGGCTAATTCTATGATACAATATGTGTTTATTCAGACACATTATCGTAAACCAAAAACTAATAAAGTTTACAGACCTGCAAGCCAGATTTTACTTGCATATTCATTACCTTTTCAGATACTATGAATTGAGACACTTTCAAGGAACTTTAATACCTGTTCCCTCCGACAAGCGATGCGCCTGGTGGGAAAGATGGTATCCTCGGTGGAAGCGGTTCCATATGCTCTTTTTCATCTCCGCCCTCTCCAGAAATACCTTCTCCGATGTTGGGACAAATCCCAACAATCCCTGGACTCCCGGATCCACCTTCCTCCTCAGATTCTGGCTTCCCTATCCTGGTGGACCCTAGAAACCCACTTATCAGCGGGCAAATCTCTGTGTGTTCCCGTTTGGACAGTGGTAACCACGGACGCCAGCCTTCAGGGATGGGGAGCAGTTTGCAACTCCCTACAGGTCCAGGGACACTGGACCAAAGAAGAGTCTCGACTGCCAATCAACGTCCTCGATTTACGAGCAATCTTTCTAGCCCTGTCTCACTGGACTGCGCTTTTGAAGGGCAAGAACGTTCGCATACAGTCGGACAACGCCACGGCTGTGGCGTACTTAAATCATCAAGGGGGCACGAGAAGCGACATGGCAATGGCAGAATCTCATCGAATCCTGACTTGGGCAGAAGGGTACGTACCTGCCTTATCGGCAATATACATACCAGGAGTTCTCAACATGGAAGCCGACTTCCTCAGATCCCAGAGAATGGGCATTACATCCGGAGGTTTTCCACGTTCTGACTCAGAGATGGGGAACACCAGACATCGTTCTAATGGCGTCTCGAGACAATCGCAAGGTCCCGTTCTTTTGCGCCAAGGCGAGGGATCCTCTGGCGACTTTGATAGATGCTCTAGTAGTACCTTGGACCTTTCAGCTGGGCTATGTGTTTCCTCCAACGCCCATGATTCCCAGGGTCCTGAAAAAGATAAAGAGGGAAAAAGTAGAGGTAATCTTCATCGCTCCGTGGTGGCCAAGAAGGGCCTGGTTCTCGGACCTGCTCTCCATGTCGATCGGGGAACCATGGTCTCTCTCGCTACGTCCAGATCTACTCTCACAAGGTCCTTTTCATCACTCAAACCTTCAGCGCCTCCATTTAACGGCGTGGCGCTTGAGTCCTCCATACTGAGATGACATGGGGTACCGACATCAGCTATCCCTACTATGTTGGCGGCTAGAAAACCCTCTTCTTCCAAGGTCTTCTATAGGTTATGGCACAAGTACGTATTGTGGAGCTCATCTAAAGGCTTCCCTCCATCCAGATTTGTCTTATCCAGAGTCCTTGCCTTTCTCCAGAAGGGTTTTGATGGTGGTCTCTCTTTGAGTGCCCTCAAAGGTCAAGTATCGGCTCTGTCAATTTTTTTCCATCGGAAGCTTGTGAAGAGGAAGAATATCCAAACTTTTTTGCAGGGAGTTGCACATTTGCACCCTTCGGTACGCACTCCGGTACAACCCTGCGACCTGTCTTCTATTCCATTGTCTCTCCTTACCTGGAAGACTGTATTCCTTCTGGTTATTGCTTCCATCAGACGAGCTTCGGAACTGGCGGCCCTATCCGTGGAACCCTCATGTCTCTCCTTTTATTCCGACAGAGCCGTTCTCCGACCTCACGTCTCCTTTCTGCCTAAGGTGGTCTCTTCTTTCCATATCAATCAGGAAATTATTGTTCCAGCCTTCTTTCCCAATCCTTCTGCTTCTAAGGAGCATGGATTGCATTGCTTCGACGTGGTCAGAGCTCTAAAAATCTACATTGCTCACACGGAAGGTTTCCGTTCCACTCAGGTTTTGTTCCTCCTTCTGGCAGGGCCCCGCAGAGGGTCCAGGGCCTATCCTCAAACTCTGGCCAGGTGGATTCGTTCTGTCATTGTCCGCTGTTACTTAGCGGTTGGAGCCGTTCCTCCCCTGCGGGTTACGGCTCATTCTACGAGGGCAGTTGAAGCCTCTTGGGCGGCTCGACATGGAGCCTCGGTGGACCAGATATGTCGGGCGGCAACTTGGTCTTCCATCCACACATTTATTTTTAAATTAAGTTTTATTGTCTCCAAGTGTTTGCGGAAAGGCATACAGTCTTAAGCGGTGCTATCCTTAAAACCGCCGAATTGTGAATTTGGGATTTTTTTTTATTCCCCCCCTAACTATTTTGGGACGTCCCCTGCGTTCCTGGGTCCCCCTAAGGCTGTAAGAGAAAAGAGGATTTTTACGTCTTACTCACCTGTAAAATCCCTTTCTCTGAAGCCGTAAGGGGGACCCAGGAGCTTCCCTCCCTATGTATTGACATGAGTGTCTTGTGGCTTGTTGCATGTTAAGTTTCTTGTTTACTCTTTCTACGTTACTATTTCTTTGGCTTACGCTCCCTCTTTGGGACCAACTGAAGGAGGCTTCCGGTGCTTGGTGAGTTATAGAGGAGGGGAGGAGCACTGGAGCCTCACTGTCTTCAATTTTAAAGTGTCCGCTCCTGAAGAGAGGTACTTGCGTTCCTGGGTCCCCCTTACGGCTTCAGAGAAAGGGATTTTACAGGTGAATAAGACGTAAAAATCCTCTTTTTTTCAGCCTTGGTCTGTCCAATACAGTGGCAGAGTTCTTGTCTGTTCCATTTATTGTACAAAAAGTGGGAGAACCAATATTCTAGTTATTTCTCTATAACATTTCTAGGACTAGGCAGTTTACCAAGGATTGGTACAAAATATTGAAATAATGCATAAACATATAAACCATTTAGTGCAATTGACCTATTATCTGTTGAAAACTGCTTTGCTTACTTTGATTGTCATTTTTCACAATACCAGCAATGAGTCTGAGAGTGTTAACTTTTATGTATTTAGGTTGATATTGGGATGCCATGTCCACAGCGAATTGTACAGTTGCCAGATATTTCTTGGGACCAATATACAACAGGTCTTGGAAACTTTGAACGAGAGCTGAGAAAACAAATGCATCATTCTCGAAGAGTGAAACTACGTTTTGACAAAGGTATTTAACACACAAGTATTAGTTTTTTTTTCCCACCTATATTTTAGTGTCGTTTTTAATTCCATTTTATAAACAAGCACACGTATGTACATTATGCTATACAGTATGTATAATATCAAAATATACATACAATATCGCATATTCCTCTCTAGATAAAGGGAAACTAAATTTTATCTTTATTTCAAGGTAACTTTAATTTGCTTCTTTTAGTTGGAATATTGTCTACTGTACAGAGAACTTCAGAGAACAGCAAAGACAGAGAAACTGCCTCGTACCCTGTTTTACCTCATAGTGATAGTCAGGATGGCTCTTCAAGTGAACAGTCACAGGTAATGTGTTTTTTTTTTTAATTGATCGGAATATAACTTATTTGATCAAATAGGATAAAAACTAAACAGTCGGTTTGCTTATTTTATGATTGATCACTTGGCAGTATTGAGGGGTTGAAAAAACAGCAATTGGATAATTTTGAGTCAACCTTGTATTCCAGTCTCCATCTTCAGCAGATTTCATGAAAAATCTTGCAAGGTGGTATCCTAAATTTCAACCTTTTTTTTTTTGATTACTTTACAGTAAAATAAAGCAACCTGTGTAAGAATATATATTCATACAATATATATACACTAGCAAAAGTGTTCCCGTTAAAGCTATGTAAAATCTCTGTGTGTAGGTTTTGCATTGTGTAGATACAAAATCTTTACACAGGGATATTTTAAATGGTTACTCAAACAAACAGTCATCAGCATCCAGGTGAACCAAATACAGTGATGTGAAAAACTATTTGCCCCCTTCCTGGTTTATCACAGTTAAGTTCAATTGAGTTCAATTTCTGTAGTCACCCCCAGGCCTGATTACTGCCACACCTGTTTCAATCAAGAAATCACTTAAATAGGAGCTATCTGACACAGAGAAGTAGACCAAAAGCACCTCAAAAGCTAGACATCATGCCAATATCCAAAGAAATTCAGGAACAAATGAGAACAAAAGTAATTGAGATCTATCAGTCTGGTAAAGGTTATAAAGCCATTTCTAAAGCTTTGGGGCTCCAGCGAACCACAGTGAGAGCCATTATCCACAAATGGCAAAAACATGGAACAGTGATGAACCTTCCCAGGAGTGGCCAGCCGACCAAAATTACCCCAAGAGCGCAGAGAAAACTCATGTGAGAGGCCACAAAAGACCCCAGGAAAACATCTAAAGAACTGCAGGCCTCACTTGCCTCAATTAAGGTCAGTGTTCACGACTCCACCATAAGAAAGAAACTGGACAAAAACGAGCCTGCATGGGAGATATCCAAGGCGCAAACCACTTTTAAGCAAAAAGAACATTAAGGCTCGTCTCAATTTTGCTAAAAAACATCTCAATGATTGCCAAGACTTTTGGGAAAATACCTTGTGGACCAACAAGACAAAAGTTGAACTTTTTGGAAGGTGCGTGTCCCGTTACATCTGGCGTAGAAGTAACACAGCATTTCAGCAAAAGAACATCATACCAACAGTAAAATATGGAGGTGGTAGTGTGATGGTCTGGGGTTGTTTTGCTGCTTCAGGACCTGGAAGGCTTGCTGTGATAGATGGAACCATGAATTCTACTGTCTACCAAAAAATCCTGAAGGAGAATGTCCGGCCATCTGTTCGTCAACTCAAGCTGAAGCGATCTTGGGTGCTGCAGCAGGACAATGACCCAAAACACACCAGCAAATCCACCTCTGAATGGCTGAAGAAAAACAAAATAAAGACTTTGGAGTGGCCTAGTCAAAGTCCTGACCTGAATCCTATTGAGATGTTGTGGCATGACCTTAAAAAGGCGGTTCATGCTAGAAAACCCTCAAAGCTGAATTACAACAATTCTGCAAAGATGAGTGGGCCAAAATTCCTCCAGAGCGCTGTAAAAGACTCGTTGCAAGTTGCAAACGCTTGATTGCAGTTATTGCTGCTAAGGGTGGCCCAACCAGTTATTAGGTTCAGGGGGCAATTTCTTTTTCACACAGGGCCATGTAGGTTTGGATTTTTTTCTCTCTAAATAATAAAAACCATCATTTAAAAATGCATTTTGTGTTCAATTATGTTATCTTTGACTAATAGTTAACGGTTTTTGATGAGCAGAAACATTTAAGTGTGACAAACATGCAAAAGAATAAGAAATCAGGAAGGGGGCAAATAGTTTTTTACATCACTGTAGGATAAACCTGCAGGTCTTACAAAACATCTGCTGTGTGTGGTTCAAACTAAACAGCACCATTGGGCATCATGAGACCCTAAACAGGATCCAGATATGCTAGGTGCATACTAATTTTACCACAGCCAGTTCCAGATTTACAGTAACTATGGGGTTAGGACTTGGGAGCACAGGATACTAATAGTGGTCTTAAAGGAGCTTAAAGGGCATGTCCACCCCCAAAATTATAATCCCCCCCAACTACTGGCCCCATCATGTAGTGTAGTGTAATCCTTACCTCATATCCCAGCTCCATATGGTTCTCCTGTAGTCCCCCCCCAAAGTCCCAAAAACTGCCCACCAGGAGGATAGCAGAGTCCATATAGGACTCTGCCTCCTACCTGGCCTCCAGCAGAAGTTTGGCATGCGTACTGCAGCCCTTCTCCCACTCCCTCTCCCTCCCTCTCAGGATTCCCTTCCCCTAGCGTTAAACCCTTTAACTATAAGATTCCCCCTGTCCCCCCAGCCCCAACCGCTATATTTATATTGTTAGAAAGCTCCCCAAACTTTACTTACCTTCCCTCTTTCCCCCGCTGAAATGCACTCCCGGCAGCCGCGTCAGTGATTGGCTGCCGCTCAGCCAATCACAGACGCGACTGCCGGTCCCGCCCCTCTGCTTGCATTTTCTCGCAAGCAGAGGGCCGGCAGCGCGGCAGAGGAAAGAGGGAAGGTAAGTAGAGTTTGGGGCACTTTCTAAAAATATAAATATAGCGGTTGGGGCTGGGGGGACGGGGAATCTTATATTAAAAAAACATTTTTAGGGTGGGCATGCCCTTTAAAATGAAATACAGCCTTCTTATAACAGAAGGTACCTCACAGCCTCATGTTATTATAATAGCATTGCTCTAATAATCTAACATATCGACACATATTTCTCTCTCCCAGCTTACCTAGAGAAATGGGTGGGGACATGCAAAGTATCTCATTTATAGCCTGTAGTTAATGCATATGTCCAGTTATTTCATTTGTCTTAATTTTGGTTCTTCCATTGTATTTAATGCAGATAGGAGGTAGACTATGTATGGAGGCCAAGCCTGGGACCTTTAATCAATTATGGAGTGTAGAAGAACAGGTAATTATATAGTACAGTATGTCTTAATTGCGGGAAAATATGGAAGGTGCCAGTGTCTTAAAAACCTGTGCATACTGTACCTGTTTTTTTTCTTCCTTTATAGCACTTTTGTAAAACAAAATGAAAGTTTAAATTTCTTTTTTATGTAACACACTTAACACAAATATACCGTATATACTCGAGTATAAGTCGGTCCGAGTATAAGTCGAGGTACCTATTTTTACCTGAAAAACTTGTAAAAACTGATTGACTCGAGTATAAGTCGAGGGTAGAAATTATCACCACTACTGCCTTCTGATTCTGTGTTGTTTTTAGGCTTTAGTTGCCCTTTAAATGGACAGCTGAATTCCCATACATGAATCCCATACAGTAATAGCCAAATCCAGTACCAGTAACCTCCAATTCTTTGGCACTCCACATGTTTGGAAACTACAACTCCCAGCATGCTTTGTTGTTGCGAGTTTCAGTTTATAAACATGTGGAGTGGCAAGGTTCAGTAAACTTTCAATTAAGCTTACCATCATCTACAATTCTCCTGAACCCCCATATAGTAAAGGGCCCTCTGACCCCCATATAGTAAAGGGAACTCTAACCCCCATATAGTAAAGGGAACTCTGACCCCCATATAGTAAAGGGAACTCTGACCCCAATAGTTAAAAATGTCACCTGAGAGTTGTACTTTCAAGCTGTCCTTTGCACTGTACTAGCAGCTGTTTGTTGCCCCAAACTGAGGAGACCCTTCAGATTTACAGATTCCAGTGACAGTGCTGAGTGAGTCCAGCAGCCAGAATACAGGAAGCAGGAAGTGTAAAGGCAGATCAGCTCCTGTAACTTTCTATGCAGGTTAACACAGCGCCACCTACTGGTTACTATATGTAATTGCAGAATTTGCATCTAAATTAGGACTTGACTCGAGTATAAGTCGAGGTTAGGTTTTCAGGCTAATTTTAAAGCCTGAAAAATTCGACTTATACTCGAGTATATACGGTAGCACAAATCTATGATGCTGTTCCTTTCCCTTCTTATGGTCACCTCAGGCTGGTGACCATAAGTCATAGGGCTGATGTTCATTGTCTGGATGCTGTTTTTCAGCAGCAGAGATGTATTTTTTTTTAAAAAAACAAACAGTTGTTTAGGACTTATCACATGACAAGTAATTTAAATATAGCTTATTAATGGAGTTTTGTCGAAAGTTACGTTCTAACCCCAAGACAATAACAACCAATTAAAGGATATGTACACTGTAAAAACAACTTTAGTTTTAAAGGACAATTATACTCACCTTCCCTCCGCTCCTCTTCTTACCCAGGGTGAGGACCTGAACCGCTAGGTCCTCACCCCTGGGTTCGCGTAACTTGAAGCACAGCGTTACTGAAACGCTGCTCTGGTAGGCTCCGCCCCTCCTCCCGTGAAGCAATAATGGTAGGCTCTGGGGGGTGGGGGGGAAAGAAGTTTAAAAAAATTACGGTGTACATATCCTTTTAATGATGCGCCAGTACCCATTTATTGAAAAATCTGAAAACCAACACATTTGTCTAAAGGTATGCATACACATGCAGACACAGAGCAGTGATGCCTATAACTACAACCCGTTTCCTCTTCAGAGAATGTGTGTCCCGCGGGACTCGATTGGTGGGCATGGTAATGGTGGATCCATGGGTGTGTTCTCGGCAGATCAGGACAGAGACAAGTTAGTGGCCTGGCGATTGCCCAGGGTGCCACAATTGTGGCTCCAGCCTGTCCCTGGTTGGGCAGTCTTGGCATAGAGGATTTTTTGTTTTCCTCTGCCACTTTCTGGGTCAGTGGGGGTGAATTTTTACAGGCAGTGCACACAACCCAGAGGTAGAGAATTTATTAAATATTATATGGAAACCAATCGAGAAAAAAATATTAATGTGCCAATTTTTTGTCATAATCAAATAATTATATAAAGTTATTACATAGGACTTTTCATATTACTAGTATAGTGGGGAAGTAAAACTTCACTTAATTTTCAAGGTCCAGTCCACTTTAAGGGTATGTCTACCCCTTGTAGAAAAATTTAGTATGTTATGCAGCACCCAATAAAACCCCAGTTACGTTATGCTGAAACTTTTCAATAATGCTCCCAGAATTAGATATTATACTTACAAATCCATGATTCACTGTCGTGGCTCCCTTCTACTACCTGGTAAGGCCCTCAGTCATAGCTGTGACCGTGACATCACGGCCAATGGCTGAAGGCCATTACCAGGCGAGCTTCCACTGCTGCTGCTCGTGAACAGAAAAGGCACGTAGCAGCAGCAGTGGAGACGGAGTGATGGTGGATCGGGCATTTGTAAGTATAATTTCTAGTTTTGGGAGCATTATTGAAAAGTTTCGGCATAACGTAACTGGGGTTTTATGGAGTCCTGCATAAGGGATGGACGTACCCTTTAAAGGACAACTCCACTGTAAAAACTATCTTTCAAAATAATCGCCTGGGGAACGGACGTAGGATATGTTATTCCTACCTCCCAATATCCATTTGTTGAGGAATTAAAAAAAAACAAAATCCTTTTTGTGCGCTATAGTTCTCCATTCATGTTTAGCTAAACCAAATAATGTAAAAACATTTGGTTTAATATTTTGCATTTGCTTGCTATAGCTTTCTAGCTATTAAATCTGTGCTTTAGTGTATAATCACAGCTGTTTAATATATGCTAAAACACCTAGTTATACTTGAAAACACTTAAAACTCAGCTTACTAGTGTGGGGAGGGTGCATACAAATCCTATAATGTCACTTTCTGCTGGGAAAAAGAGTGCCAGAGTTACTCACCCTTTACAATGGCAGTTACTCAAAACCAACATTTAATAAAAAAAAAAAAAAAATGTTTTCTGTAATTTTTAGAAAAAATTAGAGAGGCTACTTCTGAAGCACCCGCCAGAGGAGGTGGAGTCAAAGCGATGGCAGAAGATTGCAGATGATCTGGGAAATAGAACAGCGAAACAGGTTTGTTTGCTCTTTTTGGGATTCCTTTTCCCTCATCAAAACATTTGTACTGAAAGGGCATGTCCTCCCCCAGAACTAAAATGTAACCCACTACTGGCCCTAGTGTGTATATTAAAAAAATCCTTAACTTACATCTCTGCTCCTTATGGGTCCCCTGCAGTGCTTGTCCAAAGTCCATGAAACTGAAGAGTAGGAGATGTCTTCCTGTGAAAAGGTTTCTGCCTCCTCATTGTCCTCTGGGAGGTACTGTGACAAGCGCATGGGGAGCTCCCCCCTCCCTTCCACACCCAAGATCCCTCCTAAAAACTTAAATATATCATTTGCAATTACTTGAATACAATTTAAAATAGAGCACCGCACATCTGACCATGGTATTGGTATTTTGCAAACCATGCCAGTATTTTCAGCCTCATTATAAAAAGTTAATACGCCACAGTATTTAGCAGCTATTTTTTCATAGGCTGACCAAAGTGGTATTTTGCAAAACAGTCCTAAAATACTGCTATTACTGTAATAAAAAAAAAAAAAAAGTAGTAATCGTATTTCACCACTGCAGCTTTAAAATACAAACTGGGGTCAGAATTAAAATGTTATTTTAAAAAAATAGATAAATATTATTTGATCATAGGTGTTGTTGTGGAGTGTTTTTTTCTAAAAATTGCAGTTTTTACAGATTTAAAAATCTCTGTTAAATCTGCACAAACATACATTAAGTGTTGACCTGTGTGCTGCTGGTGCATCTCACAAATGTGCAGCATGTTAATAAAGTAAAAGGTAAAAAAGCTATATGACCTTAGAGTTTCCAGATTATCCCCTATACGATTTTACATGGCAGCATCTTTTACAAATACAGTGACTTTTGAATAATATATAATGTGGTTGTGGCAGATAACACTATATATTTCATTTATCTAACATTTAACATTACAATTTAAAGGAAAAATAAGGCCACATGTTATATAGAATTATCTGATAACATTCCGCCTAAACACCAATAAAATGTAAAATACCACTCCAGTAAATGTTACCCACTGAAGAACTGAATACAGTAACTTCATTTGCACTGCCTGTAACCTAAAAATACCACCCTCCACCCAAAATACTTTAATTTTTCACAGCCTGGTGATCCTAGCTGGCAGAGCGATAACCTACCAATCAGAAGAATGATTGGTAATCTGTCAGTTAAAAAAAGTGGTACCAACAATATTTCAACCCAGCCGATCATACTGCCTATTCCATGTAATCAGTCAAAATTGATCTAATTTTTTTTTTAATTCATGTGAGAATGTTTGCTGTAACAAAAATTTCCGTTTATATTTTGCCCCTCTGCCAATCCGCACTAATCATGTCTTCAAATCAGAATCATTTTGATATCACCTCTGTCTTAATCCTGTCCATGACTCTGTTACTTAATGCCAGGCTTAATGCCATGCAGGATTATTCAATAAAAGTTCTTATCATTAAAAGTGGTGCTAATTTTGCCCCCATTAATCAGATGTTAGCTTTCAAATGTTACATAATGTCTGATTGGTTTGGGCAAAATTAGCACCATTTTTTTTTTAATCTCACTGTTGGTTTTCTATCTTGTCATTTGGACATAACTATTTGTTCAGTAGTTTTTATTTTAAATTGTATTTGTTAAACTTTTTTAATGTTTTTCAAATAAATTGTTCTTAAATAAACCCCATGAAATATTTCATGGGTGACTATAGGTGACTAACTGACTACAAATTTAATGGTGCTTGACTATGCAAACCAACCTGCTCTGATTGACTCATCAAAGCCAAAACAAGTCTACAGATGACATACCACACATTTTGGTCACAGCAATGACCCAAATAATGTTAAGGTTATAAACTATGTGATGAAATAAAATATACTTTTGTTTTATAGGTAGCTAGTCGTGTACAAAAATACTTTATAAAATTGACAAAAGCTGGCTTACCAGTTCCTGGGAGAACACCAAATTTATATATGTATGCCAAAAAGGTAAGGTTCTAAATTGTATTAATCCCACAAGTTGAAATTGATGGTTTCAGCTCCACGTTTGATGTATCCGTTCTGTGGTGTGAATTTTTTTTAGCTGCTCTTGCAAAGTACTCTCTCTTTCCTTGTTGTAAAGGCTTTTAGCTCATGTGCAGTGCATTGGGGCATTTTTAAGTCCATTTAGTCCATGCAGTCACTTTTTTGAAGCACACAAAAAGTTCTTCTCTTTACACAATACCAGGACCCCTCCAAACCTTAAAGGGCAATTATAGTGAGAAAATTGTTTTTTTTTAATTTCTTCTAATGTATCCTATAAGTCATCCCATCCACCAGGGTACCTTTAGTTTCTTTAAATTCTACATAGTCCCCGAGATATAAGCCTTTGAATATGCTGTGATTTGTAGGAGCTGCTACACATCATCTGTCACTCAAAGGCACACACCCACACAATCCAAAGCTCCCATGCAGTACTGTCACACACTCTCTCACCCACACTATATGTACCATGTGCAACATATAGTCAAATGCTGTAGTGCTAAACACAATCAATAAACCATTAACCCAGTAATATGAGCATAACACACTATAAAACAGCCCCTCCCCCCCAAAAAAATATCTTATATACATACAAAACCAGTGACTCAAATGGAACACTAATACAGTATATATAATACAGTAATACATACTATATACCAAACAAGACACACAGTGCAATCTATGAAATATATAGACTAAAGCAAATGAAATGTATCAGGACAACAAGCAGTGTCACTGTGTTTGTGAAGGTCTCATTATAGCTGCTGTTACACTGACTCTCTCTTCAGTGATTATGATCTCAGCTAAGCAGGGGGAGAGATATGAACTTTAGGTAAAAATAAATAACAATTAGCAAAGTTAGAGAACAGGCAGAGTTCAGTAACTTACTTGTAAAGAATCTCAGCACCACTTGTCCTCCTCTCTCCCCCTCTGCCCCTCCCTTCAGCATATTGCTACTTTATTCCACACTTTGACTGCTTGCAGTCTAGCTCTGGAAGGGAGGGGTCAACAGGATGTCAGCACTTCATTTAAAGTCCTTTCAACTGACAATGCTCGGACTCTGTATACAGCCCGTCACTGCTTGAGGGGGAGTAGACAGAGAGGGGAGGGGGACTACACAGCTTGGTACAAACTTCTGCCAGTGTGAAGAAACGAAGCCACACAGAAAGATGAAAGTAAGGCAGCTTATACTAAGTGATCTATACATTGTATACAGACAAAGTTTTTTTTTCACTATAGTTGCCCTTTAAGATGGCAGGACTTAACTTGGTTAATGGTTTTCCTGAATATTGATATTTATTATCAAACCTGCCTGTCCCTTTTCCTTCTGGGTAGCTTTCACTCATAGCCATGAGATTGATGTCACGGCCAATGATTTATGGTGGCTACATGAGCTTGTAAAGCCATCAGCGGAGGCAGAAACAAGAGGTGCCAGCAAAATTGGTATGTGTGTTTAGAAATGCTGGGAACCAAGTATTGTGACTTGGGGGAGGGGGGTCCTAGTTTTATGTAAAAAATGTCCTCTTGAGGCTGAAAATGGCCTTTAAATGAGTTTGAAGTAGTGTGTTTAGAGAGTTACTGGACTTTGGAGGGTTTGTTGTAGTGATTGACTGTTTTAGTCTGAGAAAAATGTCCTTATTTGATAACAAATGGATAATAGACACAGTAATTGTACAGTTAACTTTATTGAGCATTGGCTCGAGTCCTAGATGTCATTTACTGTTCACATCTTCCAGCTACCAGTAAGATAAGAACTAATTTTTGTCACTCCTAAAAAGAGACTAGTGTTCTACAGTTCTCTTGGTCTGGTTAACTTTTGAACCTTAACTTTAGTTGCTGCTAATTAATTATATAACTTCTTCAGATGATTTGTTGGCTTCTCTGTGCTTCTATTACAAAGTACGGTTCACAAAAATTGTGTAATTGTCAGCCGTCAATCTAACGTGTGTGGAGGCTTCCAAGGAGAATTGATCCCTTCTGTCAGGGAGCTGTGGGGGTCTCCTGCTTGCTCTCTCTTTCTTCAATTTATAACAGCCTGTTTGTAGTAACATATTGTTGGACTTATTGTCTGAGGATCAGTCTTAAAAAAATGTAATGTAAACATGTGTATACATGTGTAGTCCATATGCACACTCCCCCTGTGGGTGCAGGCATCTGGATTCCCTACTTCAAATGAAACGTAGATACTAAGCAGTAATACAATGCAGACTCGCACTCCAACGTGAAATGGTGGATTTATTATAAGCCAAACATCAACAGTGACAACATTTTGAGAGTACAATCCCCTTCATCTACCTGATGAAGGGGGTTGTACCCTCAAAACGTTGTCACTGTTGATGCTTGGCTTATAATAAATCCACTATTTCACGTTGGAGTGTGAATCTACATTGTGTTATTGCTTAAGGTAAACGTGTACATACACTCAGGCCCAGTAGCACTTGCCAATATTTTAGCCCAATGGACTGTCCATTGTGATATTTCAGTCCATTATAACACAATTTTATTGTAAACAATCAATCTTCATCTTTAATAGGCAATTCTTTAAGAATCCGCAATTCTAGAACAGATATAGTTGGTTTATGGCTAGGCCACACTGCAACGTTTTCTCATGTGCTAATGATCGTGCCTGGGGTCCTTTAACACTTAAGAATCATAGAGCAGTGCATGGCCACATTGTGATGCGATCTGCACAATACAGTAGTTCGCATGCAAACAGGTGGTAATGTGCGTATTTTTCATGTTGCTGTCTGGCATAGTGTGGCCGCAGAATAAATCTGAATTAAATGGCAGTATTTTTTATAATTGAATGGAGAAACTTAAGACTTTGTGAGACATTTGCTTGTTGGGCACAATTCTGAGGATGCATTATTTGTTTCTTAGTTAAGATTGTGTTAAGCCTCGTACACATGCCCGTCAAGTGCAGGATACATCCGAGATAAACTGTCATCTCAAACAATAGTTGCGCATGGGTATGCGTTCGCTCCGACGTCGTTCATTGATCCACCTAAGCAGATTGACGAACGGTGCCGAGCAAATGCATACACGCATGCGGCCATCGACCGAAACGGCTGTTCAACAAAAAAGGTGTCTTGCCTCGTCCATCATGTTGGACGTGTGTAAGAGGCTTTCGTTTGTAATCTCTTTGTGGTTAGTATCTCCTAATTTTTATGTTTTTGGGATTTTTTTATGTTCATTTTTATGAGGTGTTCATTTGTATTAAAATGTACTGTAATGTCTTGAGCATCACTTTATTTTAAAAAAAAAAAAGAAGCCATATATACATGTAAAAAAAAGTCTAATTTTAATGTTTTGAAATACAAATGTCAAATGTGTACCATTTGAGAGAACTGATGAAATGTTAGGTTTGCAGCTTTGAAGAATCTATGCAATACATTTCTAATTGCATGTATTTATTTAAATTTAGTCTTCAGGCAAAAGACAGCATGCTCTTAACAAGTATCTCTTCAAACCATCCACTTTTATGACATCCCATGAGCCCCCTGTCTACATGGAAGAGGATGATGATCACTTGCCTTTCAATAACAGAGACATTGAAGTAGCTGGTGAAGAAGAAATATCGGTAATGAAAATATTTTACATAAAAGGAGGTGTTTAATAATAAAAATGCTGTCCCATGCTTGCTGCCAGTGTGTATGTTGATCATGGGATTTAAAGGGCAATTATACTTACCTCCTCCCCACTAATCTTCTTATATCCACACTTTCTACCAAGGGTGAGGACCTCAGTTGCTAGGTCCTCACCCCTGGGCCGTTTGCACTTACACTGATATACTTACACAGCGCTGCTCCGCTAAGCTCCTCCCCCACCTCTCTATCAGCGGCGAGGCCTATTGGATGATACGCTCTGCAAGGAGCGTCTTCCTATTGGACCCATGGCGGAAGCAGACAAGGGAGCGGAGCAGCACTGTGCAAGTATCAGTGTAAGTGCAAACGGCCCAGGGGTGAGGACCTAGCAACTCACCCTTGATAGAAAGCATAGATATAAGAAGAGGAGCGAGGAGGAGGTAAGTATAATTGTCCTTTAATTTTAGCTGTGTGTAAAAATTATGACCGGTATCTCCACTCGGTTTTATAAGTTTTGTGAATCCAGTTCTATTGAAGAACGGGAGGTAAAGGAGCTGTGCCTTACCTTCCGTTCTTCAGTAGAACACACAGGAGACAAGGTAAGAAACGTACCCGCTCGCTCGCTCCCCCGGCGCTTGGTCTGACAGGTCCCGACGGACCTTGTCTTCTATGCGCATAGATCGCGCATGCGCATAGAAGACAAGTCCATCGGGCCTGTCAGACTACATGCTGGGGAGCGAGCGAGCGGGTAAGTTTCTTACCTTGTCTCCTGGCTCCTGTGTGTTCTATTGAAGAACGAAGGTAAGGCACAGCTCCTTTACCTCCCGTTCTTCAATAGAACTGGATTCACAAAACTTATAAAAACGAGTGGAGATACCCTTTAACTTATTTTCAATAGAAGATTACTGATCACCTATTATTGATCTATGCCTGTATTTTTTGCTTACTAGACAAACCTATATTTGTGATTAAATCTCTTTGACCCATTAACATACTATAGTAAGCTTATTGTCAACACTGGTTTGCTATAGGTAGGAAGTAAACTGCGATTGAGTAGCTCACTTCGTCCACTAGACCACCAGTGTATGAATGGGGGCAGCCGCAGGGATGTTCCCAACATCAGAGGGACTTCCTTTCTGCTGCAGCTCTTCCACATGGGACCAGATTTCCTATGCAGTCATGGCATTTAACGGGTTAATGTTCACAACCCCTGCATTGGTTTCAGATAATGATCTGTGCCCTCCTATCACCAGTAAAAATGAACGAAACTGGTGAGTTCTGTTCCAACAGCCCTTCCACGGAACTTTAATCGTAAAATTAACCGTAAATTTTACAGTGATGTAGATGAAATGGCAACTTAAGGAGCACCATAAAATATACCATGGGTAGCGCAGAACTGGTTAATCGGCTTTGTGCTCACTCTTAAAAGTAATCAAAATAGTGGATTTTCAGAATCCTCTTGTTTGTCCTGAAGCAAATGACAACATTTATATGGAATGCTCAAGGTACAATGGCTGTAATCACCCCCTAAACTGCAACCAAGAGGTATAAGGCTATTCTGAAATGCTACTTGATGTCCTGTTACACACAAACACACACACACACACCCCTTTCTGCCTCCTGGCTTTCTTTTTGTGGTTCATAATTGTCAGCATATGACAGTTGACATTGCAGTCAATGACTGAATGCTATTCCCCTAGCTGTCTCTCCTGAGTATGTGCGAAAGGAGACAGAAACCTTTTAAAAGGCCGAGGGAAAGGGGAGAAGAACATTTTGCTTCAAAACGGTTTAGTCTTAAACCTGTCAGCTGGTGCTTTATAACTACTAAAATTTTGGGACATATTTGCCCTTTTAAGCCAGTTACAAAAGCGACACATGCACACCCCATGACACTATGAGACCAAGCTCTTTAGGAGGATCTCTTTAATGAAATTAATTACAACATTCATCCTAATACTTGTTGACAAACCGGTAGTTAAATGAAACAAATTCTTGCTGTTCTATGGATTTAGAGACTTTAAAAAAAAAAAAAAAAGCACAAACAAATTGTGTGCTTTGTTTTGAAATTTACACACCCTTGTCCCCTGTACATTATACTATTAGAATTTGATGCTACCTTTTTACCACATTTTCATTTTTTAGGATGAAGAAAGTTTGCCTATTGCCTGTCACAGCCTAGCAGAGTATAAAGACCTTCTTGAATTGAAAAAGTTGAAAAAGCAAAAGCTCCAACAGATGCAGGCTGCAAGTGGTTTCATCAACAATGTTTGGGTTCAAAGTAAGTTGTTTCTGACAGAATGAAAAATAATTAGAACAAAACAATGTTTAATATAAAATTTATGTAAAAGGAGATGTTAATACTTTTACCTTATTGTCGACACATGGAAAGAACCTACAGGTTCAGTTAAATCGTTTTAGTGCATTGTGATTCACTTTAGGCTGTGTACAAACCACCCAGTTTTTCCCTTCAGACATACTACCAATCAACATTGTGGAAGTACAGGGACACTCTACATTTATAAAATTCTGTTCAGATGCCATCTGCACTCATATAAGTTCTTTCACCAGATGCCTCACAGGGATTTGCATCTATTCAAAAGTGTAGTAAAGGCATCAGGCACCATTAATTAAGGTTTCAGTGCTACGCAGAGCACCTTCATCAGGATAACAAAAATTCTTGCATGTATACAGATATACATACTAATCCCATACTAGTAACACACCCTCCACCAGAAAATGCACTCCACTCTCATACAGCAGAAGGTAGAATTCCCATGTTGCATCTAAAAGCTTGAAGAGCCAAATTACTGTTCCTCCTCCAGCTAGTGACACGAAACAGTGTGCTGCCTTCTAGCTAAGAAATCTGTGGAAGCGTTACTGCCTTATTGACTTTAATGGGTCCAATCGTGAACATTCTGGGGTTTCTGGGTCATGGGATCAAATCAAATACTATTGTGTTTTTCTGTGTGAAATGCACCTGTGTCAGAGGCTACACTCCTGTGCCACTGACACACACACACAATTGCACAAGCACATGCAGAACTATTAAAGTCCTAAAATGTATGCAATAAAAGCACGATAATAAATATAGGTAAAGTACAATGTGGGTTTTATGTATTTAGAATGAAATATAGCATTTAGTTTTATAGGAGGGTACCATCCTGTGGTCCTCCAGGTGTTTGCAAACAAACAACACCCAGCATTCCCTGCTGCTATCTGTTGTTGGTGAATGCTAAAAGTTGTTTTCAAACATCTGCAGGGCCACAGGAAAGACATTTCTCTTTTATGGTCACAAACAAACAAATTTAGGTATGGTTGCCATGGAAACGTAAGGGTGTCAAACAGGTGTAGGTACCTCTGTCTGTGTGGTGTTTGGGGTATTTTCTTTTATTTTAGATCATAAAACACTACAAAGACACCGGTACATACACCTGTTTGATACCCTTAAGTTTCCATGGCAACCATACCTACATTTCTAAAAAGGTTAGTTTTACAATCAAAAATGCAAAAACATACCCTCTAACACCACATAGACACAGGTACCATTGGCACGGCAATTTCCATGGCAACCATATCAAAACCATTAAGAGTTAGTTTTATGGTCTGAAATAATAAACATTCACCAAGTAAAGCAAAAAAATATTTTTGTCTCTGTATACGCTATAGAAGATCAGAGTACAGATAGCATAGTATTAATAATGGTATAAAAGATGCAGTTGCACTTTGATTAACTAATGATATCGTTTATAAACAACTTGATAAGGTTAATATAAAAAAAGATCCTGGACTAGATAAAATACATCCTTGGGTCCTTAGTTACAAAGTTCAGTTTTATCCAGGCCATTATTTTTTAATTTTACAGATTCCCTCATGTCCGGAAACGTGTCTCTGGATAAAAAAAAAAGATGATGTAATTCATTTTTAAAAGGTTGTCGCTCCCAGCTAGTAATTATAGATCTGTGCGTTCAATGGTGGGGAAGATACTGGAAACTTTGACACAGAACATTCTAGAGTATGTTTCAAGGACTGATTTTATAAGTAGTAATCAACATGGATTTATGAGGAACAAATTGTACCACATAAACTTTCTTGGCTTTTATAATTTGGACTCTGGCAGTAGTAGTAGATGTAGTATACTTGTATTTTGCTAATGCTTTTTATACCATCCCCCAGAGGTGACCTATGTATAAGCTAAGGTCTCTTGGGCTTGGGTAGCACATTTCTACATGGATAGAAAATTGGTTGATGGATCGGATGCAGAGAGTAGTTCTTAATGGTGCTTCGTCAATATGGATGAAAGTTCTAAGTGGTTTGACACAAGGTTCTGTACTAGGGACACTTCTATTTAATCTGTTTCATTCATGATTTGAAAGTGGTTATATTCAGCAAGGTTTCTGTTGTTTCTGACGACACAAAACCATTAAAAGCTACAGATGATGTGCGATTGTTGCAGGTTGATATAGATAGATTGTCACAGATTCAGTGTTTATAAATGGTGATTTATCAACAAGTGCTAGGTGATGTATTTTGGGCTTAAAAATCATTCTTCTGCTTTTACAATAAATGGCCCTGTGAATCTGTTTGAAAGGAGGAATCAAACAGGTATGTGTACCTGTGTCTGTGGTGCTAGGGGTATTTTCTTTTATTTTAGATCATAAAACGAACACCACATAAGACACATGGACTCACATCTGTTTGATACCATACCTAAATTATCAAAAACATTTGTTTTATAACAAAAACATATCCTCTAGCACTACACAGACATAGCTATACACACCTACTGATACACACCAACACCCAGCCTTCCGTTTCCATTGCAACCATACACACAATAATAAAAATATTTGTATGTAATCGATATGAATTATGTAATTTAATTGTTCTTTTTCATTACCATAGCAAGTTTATTGAGCTTATAGATTCCTTTCTTTCCTTTTCTAACTACAATAACAATAAGATGCTAAAAAATCCGAAAGTTCCTCTCATTTCATCTACCACAATGCTTATGCATGCCCCTATCATATAATGCCTGGACTATTGTAACCAGTTTACTTACTGGTCTTCCTGCTTTCCACCTTTCTGCCTTTTAGTAAGTACTAAACTCTGCTGTACGCATTGTTTCAATTTCTAAATCATCCCCGTACCACATAACTACATGGCTCCTCATTAAAGAGGAACTGTTGTCCAAAAATGGCTTTAGGTAAATTGGTAGGAATTGCTCTCATGAGTTTTTGCAATTTTTTTCCATTGTTTCTTTTACATAGTTTTGAAGATACTTACATTTTTGTGTGTGATATGGCAGCAGCATCACCTGGTGCCCTGCACTTCCTGCTTCCTGTTCTGAAACTTGTCAGTCAATCTGCCCTGTGTCTCCTCCTCTTTGCAGCCCCCCTGGTCCCTCCCTCTCATGGACCCCATGGTCCTTCCAGTTGCAGGCCCCCTTGGCTCATTCCCTTACAGCCCTATGTGGCCCCGCACTCTCGCGGGTGCCTAAGCCCCAGCCGCTCACAGGTGCTGTGGGCCACTCTGGCACCCCCCCTATACACACACACACCCTCCCCCCCCACACCCCCCCCCCACTACCTGCAAACCGCCCTTTCAGGCAGAGTTCTCACTCTGCCTGAAAAGGCTGTTTTCACATAGTAAGAGAGAAGGGCTGTAGATTTTACCTTCTCTGCAGCTGCAGGTCCTTCACACAGCAGAGAGGAGGAGGGACTTCCTGTCTGAGGCTGTGCTCGCCGGCGGCACTGTGCAAGAGAAGCGAAGCCTTAGGAATGTCACATGTCAGCCTCCCACCCATTAACTTTCTGGTCAGTCATTTCTTTATATCTTGGGCTGTGGAGCACATAGAGAGGTGGTTGATGGCTTGTTTTAAAGGTAGGAAACTGGTCTTTCATTTCCCCTTTAAACAAAGTATTGTTTATAAAATCATTATTTTAACAATTTAATCCCCTTCTTCTGCTGCACATTCTTAGATTTCTTCTCTAATGTTCCCATATGTCCCTGTCTGTACCCTGCACTCATTACAGAACCATCTCCTATGCAGATCAACTAGCTCAAACTGCTTTCTTTTGCGTTAAACCTTTATAATACATAAGGCTCTGGTCTTTCAATAAAGGGGGTGCAGTGGAATATTTTCTTTTAAAAACCTCTTGGCTACGTAGCTAAGAGGTTTTTATAAGAATATATTCATCTGCACTTCCCCATTAAAAGCCTGTCACAATTAACCATAAAGGACTTCAGTTATTTCCACATATAAATGTATAACAATGCACAAACCAGAACGGTATTGGAGTTTGTTAATCTGCACCATTGTTACTTTCCTTCCAAGACATTCAGTGTCCGTAGCAAGTATTCACATTGCAGCTTGGGAGACCGAACTCCTTCCTATGACTCATAAGAAACACATCCATGTCTCCCGGCCTGCACTGTACATGCACGGGCCACGGACACAAAATCAAGGGAGGAATAGCAATGCCTGTGCTGATTGAAACATATACAGTGGGATGTGAAAGTTTGGGCAACCTTGTTAATCATCCTGATTTTCCTGTATAAATCATTGGTTGTTACAATAAAAAAAATGTGATATTTGAGAAGTGAAATTAAGTTTTGGATTTACAGAATATGTGCACTAATTGTTTAAACAACATTAGGCAGGTGCATAAATTTGGGCACCACAAAAAAGAAATGAAATCAGTATTGACTAGATCCTCCTTTTGCAGAAATTACAGCCTCTAACGCTCCCTGTAAATTCCCATGAGAGTGGATTCTGGTTGTAGGTATTTTGGACCATTCCTCTTTACAAAACATCTCCAGTGCATTCAGGATTGATGGCTTCCGAGCATGGATAGCTCACAAATTTTCAATTATATTCAGGTCTGGGGATTGAGATAGCCATTCCAGAACATTGTACTTGTTCCTCTGCATAAATGCCTTAGTGGATTTTGAGCAGTGTTTAGGGTCGTTGTCTTGTTGAAAGATCCAGCCTCGGTGCAGCTTCAACTTTGTCACTGATTCCAGGACATTGGTCTCCAGAATCTGCTGATACTGAGTGGAATCCATGCGTCCACAACTTTGACAAGATTCCCAGTCCCTGCACTGGCCACACAGCCCCATAGCATGATGGAACCACCACCATATTTTACTGTAGTAAACAGGTGTTTTTCTGGAATGCTGTTTTCTTTTTCCTTCATTCATAATACCCCTTGTTATGCCCAAATAACTCCATTTTAGTTTCATCAGTTCCCAAATGAAGCAGTCTTGTCCAAATGTGCGTTTGCATACGTTATATTATTACGGTGCTCTTCCTTCTGTTCTTAGGCTTTAGTTTTCCTTTAACTTTCTAACACGAGCTTCACAGCCATTGGGTTCCTTTTCCACTGCTCCATTACAACATTACGGAGCTGGTTAATTGTTGGGGACCTTGTGCTCCTCCACCTTCCGTTTGAGGATCCCCCGCAGATGCTCAATAGGTTTTAGGTCTGGAGACATGCTTCACCAGTCCAGAAACTTTACCCTCAGTTTCTCATTATGTTGGAAATATGTCCCTACTTTTGAGTTTTTAAAGTGAGAGGATCATTCTCTGCTTCAGTATGGCACAGTACATGTTGAAATTTATAGCTCCCTCAATGAACTGTAGTTCACCAGTGCCGGCATTACTTGTGCAGCTCCAAATCATCACACTCCCACCCACCCTGGTTGCTGCAACACACTTGACAACATTTGAATCAAACAAGTAATTCAATGTCCTTAGTCTTATGCAAACCGTTTGTGGGCTTTCTTGAGCATCATCTTTATAAGAAGCTTCCTTCTGGGGCAACAGTCATTTAGACTAATTTGATGCAGTGTGCGGCATATGGTCTGAGCACTGACATGCTGACCTCCCACCCTTTTAACCTCTGAAGCAATGGTTGCATCTTTCATACGCTTTTTTGCAAAAAGGCAACTTCTGGATTTGACAATGAGCATTTGCACTCAACTTTTTTAGTTGCCCATGGCGAAGCTTGTTTTGAGTGGAACCTCTCCTGGTAAACTGCTCCATGGTCTTGGCCACAGTGCTGCAGCTCAGTTTCAGGGTGTTGGCAGGTATGGCCTAGGCCATAATCATGTAGAGCAATATTTATTTTTTCAGATTCTCAGAGTTTTCATTACAATTAGGTGCTATCTTTTTATTCCAGTGACCAGTATGAGAGAGTGTGAGAGTGATAACACACCTGCTCCTCATTCACTCCTAAGACCTTGCAACACTAGTCATATGGCCTATTGTGCACAATTTGGACATTTTTCACTTACTTTTCACTGTACTTACTTTTCAACAGTTTAGACATTAATGGCTGTGTGTTGAGTTATTTTGGGGGGGCAGCAATTTTACAGTTATACAAGCTGTACACTGACTACTTTACATTGTTTCATATCTTTAGTATAGACTCATGAAAAGATGTAATATGTACAGAATGTGAGGGTGTACTTACTTTTGAGACATACTACATTTACCTTTACTCTGCTAACATGGAAAATGTCTACAGCCAATAGCCTGACATTGTTAAGCTACCTTATATACTAACCAAGGGTTTGCTAGTTGTCTAATAACAGTCTATTGACAGACAGAAACTATCCATTCTATTTTTGCTAACCTACCTCTTTTCAAAAAACCCATGCTTCCAAACCATTTTGAGCATAGTTCCCAAATTACAAGAAGGACTTCAAAGGTTTTCTTTATATTTAACTTCCCACCAGGTTTTTCTGTAGTTTACAGGAAGCTGGGAGATGCTACTCCCACCTTTGGTAATCACATAGTTAAAGGGTAACTGTGGTCCAAAAATGACTTTAGGTAAATTGACAGTAATTGCTTTCCTGTGTGATATGGTTGCAGCATCCCCTGCACTTCCTGCTTCCTGCTCTGAAACCATGTGACAGTCCCTCTTCCGTGTTTCCTCCTCCTCGTGGGCCCCCATGGCCCCTTACCTTGCAGCCCCTTGGGCCTTTCCCTTGCAGCCTCCCGTGGCCCATCCCACTCATGTGCTCTGTGGTCCCTCCCACTCATGGCTCTGGGGCCCCTCCCTCTTGCAGGCCCTGGGGCCCCTCCCACTTGCAGGCCCACGGCCCCTCCCTCTTGCGGGCCCCTCCCACTCAGGTGCCCCGGGGCAAGTGGGGGAGGGGCAACAGGACCCAAGAATGTGCAGAGCCACAGAGTCCATGATTGGGAAGGGCCAGCAAGTGGGAGGCATTAAAAAGCAGTGCTGTGGGCTGTGCAGTTCTCCCCACCCCCCTCCTACCCTTCAGTCATGCACTGAGCATGTGCTAACCGCAGATTAGAAGAGGAAATAGTATTTCTGACCGCAGATTCAGAATCTCCCACCCCCTAACTTTCTGATCAGTGATTTCTTCATATTTTGGTCTGTGCAGCACGTAGAGAGGTGGTTGATGGCTTGTTTTAAAGGTATGAACATGGCCTTTCATAAACTTGTTTGGAGACCACAGTTCCCCTTTAACTTGTATGAAGCTCAGAAACTTGCCCCTCGTACCGGCCAGCTTACTCACGTGTGGCACGTGCTGTAATACCACAATTTTTGGAGATTTGTAAAAGGGAGTATTGTAGTTGGGAGTAGCGTTTCCCACATCCTTGTAAATTACATCCCTTTTAAGCATTTCTTTCATTGTAATTTCACTTGTAACCAATAGATGTCACCAAAAACAAATTTAGATATATTCTAAAGATGCACATCATCATGAATAACAATGTTCCATTTTAAAATGTGTTCCCATATAGTAAAATAGGTAACTAATTTTATATTCGTTTAAATCAAGGTTGTATGTTTTTACCAAAGGCATATATTTCTTAGGACATGTTAGGATAATTGAACTGCTGTTGTGTTATAGATTTATAATATACAATTATATCCTTTTGAACAATTATTATACATGTGATCAATTATAATGTGTACTTAGCTATGTCATCAGTGTCACTTGGCCTGTTGTTAACTTTTATATAATGTTTGTAATTTTAAGTAACCCTTTTATTTTACAATGGGGAAAGCACTAAAAAAAGTGAGTACACACCCAAGAGAAACATTTTCAAATTGTGCCCAATTAGCCATTTTCCCTCTTCATTGTCATGTGACCCGTTTGTGTTACAAGGTCTCAGGTGTGAATGGGTAACAGGATTGTTAAATGGCACCGCCTGAAAAATAAAACAAGACGATCTGAAAAAAAGAAATGTTACTATACATAAAGAGGGCCTTGGCTATAAGAAGATTGCCAACACCCTGAAACTGCAGCATGATGGCCAGGACCATAGACCAGTTTAACAGGACGGGTTCCGCTCAGAACAGGCCTAACCATGGATGACAAAAATATTAAGATATCAAGCCGTTGTCTTTTTGCAAATAGATGTATGAGTTCTGCCACTGTTACTTTAGAGGTTAAAGTGGTGGGAGGTCAGCATTTCAGTGCTCAAACCATATGCCTCTTTAAAGAGCTGCATGAGTACTGTTGGTACTAGAGAGCTACAGTTATTTAAGGGAACCATAAATGTCAACATGTACTGTGAGATATTAAGCAGAACATGATCACCTCCCTTCTGTATTTTGGACGTAGGGCATTATTCCAACAAAACGACCCCAGGCACATCTCCAAGACAACCACTGTGATGCTAAAGCTAACTTAAACCATATTGAGCATCTGTGGGGCTTCCTCAAATGGAAGGTGGGGAAGAGCATAGTCTCTAACATCAGTCAGCTGTCCACCATGATGTCATCATGGAAAAGTATTCCAGTGGCAACCTGTTAAATTCTAGTAAACTTCATGCCCAAGAGAGTTAAGGCAGTGCTGAAAAATAATGGTGGCCACAAAAAATATTGACACTTTGGGCACAATTTGAAGATTTTTCACTTTGGGGTGTACTTGCTTTTGTTGCCAGTGAGTTAGACAATAATGGCTGTGTTTATTGGAGTTATTTTGAGGGGGCAACAAGTTTACACTGTACAAAAACTGTACACTGACTACTTTACATTGTATTACAGTGTCATATCTTCATTTTTGTTCCATGAAAAGATATAATAGAATATTTACAAAAATAAGAGGGTGTACTCACTTTTGTGATATACTGTATATATCATGCATGGTAAGATTATGCAAATTGTAATGTCTCTAGATTTAAAGGACAAATTGAAAAAAATTATATTTTTTTAAATAAAATGAGTATATGTTGTTGATATTTTTTTTAACAATTTATTACAGTGTGATAACTGCGAAACGGAGCCCATCCAGGGTATCCGGTGGCACTGTCAGGATTGCCCGCCTCAAATGTCAGTTGATTTTTGTGATTCCTGCTCTGATTGGTGAGTTTTACTGCTTCTGTATTATTTATTTTCTGCGCCGTGTGTTATTGTGCATAGATTGTTTTAAGTTCTTTTTCTGGGTATTTAATTGCTAATTTATATTTAGGAGCATCTTTGTAAAGTAGTGCTATTATTATTTTCTAAGTTTCTGAGGAGTTCCATGACCATATAAAAGCACAAGGCTGCTTTTAAATACATATTTGCGAGCTTGGACTGTCAGAACACCCTTCCCTGCATTGGACTGTGTCATATGCAATAAACCCTCCTGCTCTGTGCCAAATTGTGACACCCCCATCTGCTCTAGACTGTGACAAACTTCCCCTCCTGCACCAGACTGACGTGACACAGACACTCCCCTAGGCTGTGATATAACCCTCTGCACAGGAAATGTGCACCATCTTCGACTTAAAGGGCAAGTCCATCCCCAAAATTAAAACTTACATACAGGTAAATCTCTCCCCAAAACCCTAAATGGTAATAGTTTGAAATCTGAAATATATAAATCTAACCTGAAATCCTGCAGTGTCCTGTTGCCCTTTTTTTATGCTTCCTGGTTCTTCCAGTTGTCAACTGTCAAAATGACAGTTGACATCACAGCTAATGACTGAATGTTAATCCCCTGTCTGCCTCTTCTGAGCATAACCAGGCTCAGTACAGGTTTCTAAATTGCTCAGTTTCCATGAGGCATCCAGAAGCATAGCAGGCATAAAGTAATAAATTCATAGGACTATGATATATCAACATATTTTAAATAGGCCATTCTTTCTAAAACATGTTCCTATGAGGGTGGAGTTTTCCTTTAATGAAACTCTCTAGAAAAATTTTATCCAGAAATAAACTTTGTGAAAAACTTAGCAGCATCTATTAAAAAAAATTCCAAAAAGTTTGAACTGCAACAAGTGTTATGAAAATGTGGGGAGGAAGTTGTGTCAACAAGCAAAAAGTGTCAAAATGTCGACATTTTGTCAATTTATAAATATGCCCCATAGTATTCTGTTTTCTCAGAAAGTTGATCTTGAGGTTTTTTGCTAACTCACAAATAGATCATGATCATTGAATAGTCTAATGCTGTTACATTATAACACAATCTGTATATGCAAAAATGTTTAAATATGTATTCGGTTGGTATTATTAATTTACATTAATGTAATGTTATATTGCATACATCTTCATTGACCTTCTGAAAAAGCAGGGAAGAGGCAGGAATATTGCATTAAAGACTTTATTTTTGTTTGTTTTTTTGCAGTTTATATGAAACTGAAACCCACAAAGAGGACCACCATTTGGAGCCTGTTTATAAAGTAGAGACATTCCTAGACAGAGACTACTGCATGCCCCATGGCACCAGTTACAACTATCTTGATCCAAACTACTTTCCAGCAAACAGATGACGTGACATGGTCAATAAATGGGCTTTGCATTTTCTCCAGCAGTGTAGGGTGGCAAAATTTTGAATTCAGTTTTCAGTGTGTGAAGATACACCATAGAAATATTACTCACGGCACGATACCTTCTCAGAAGGATCTAACATTTTGCAGCCCTGCATTGTGCCTGTTACAGGTCTGTGCACAGCAGCTGAACATTCCACATGTACAGGAAGTTGACTTCTACTAGGAGCTTTATCTTTCACCATTTTGCTTCAGATGGTCAGTATCAGGGAACAGATGATAAAATAAATTAGACAATGGCATTTAAGAAAAAAAATGATTTGCTCCAAAGGCTACAGATAATAACAGTAAAAATGTGAACTATTTATATTAAAATATGTTTACTAGCTTGCAGTTTTGCTGTAAAACATTATTTTGCACAGAAACTGACATTTTGAGAAGGTTTTAACCAATCACAGTGTTTGCCTAGAAAATTTACTGTTAAAGAATTACTCACATATGGACTAATGCAGGTCATTGCTTGAATCTGAGCTGCTTTTAATCACATGACACAAACTATTTACTTACAGTGGAGCACTACAGAGTGGGGGTCTGTTGCTGCTTCAATAACCAGCTCGTGGTGTGTGTGAATGTCAAGATTTCCACTCAAATATATTTTTTAAATGTAATGTTCAGATGATCATGTGATGTGTAAAATATGGTGAACAAAAGTTCCAGTTGTTACTATGTAAAGTCTCACAACCTTCCTTAGCCATCATTTCTGCAATCAAATTCAAACATCATCCTTTGAATTTCTGAGATTGTCACCACAGCTCATCCAAGAAAACTGCCTAATGTAAATCATATATGTATTGTAGTTTTCCTCTTTTGTAGTCCGCACAAAGTCCATAAAAGATTGTATTTTTATTAATATTTAAGCAAGGGACTACATAAAAACCTAAGCAGTGATCTAAACCTGTTCACATGCTGTCTTTTATACTGCTGGCTATTTTTGTGCACCCTTCAAATCCTTGAAAGCCAGGGATTTTTGCTGTTCATTGGAAGACTAGCAGTCATACTGGCTGTGTCCAGTGTGTTACAGCAAAATCTATTTCTTTTGCCTCTGGAAGATCAAGGTTTATACATTTTGTATGTCCTTTTTTCCTTTTTGTTTTTATTTTCTTGTGTATAAAGTATGTTCATAATAATCCAGTTGTCAGGAGAACTGTGAGAAATAAAATGTATGGGTACCATCTGTTGATACATCAAAGCTCCATAGTCATTTTTTTTTTGTCTAATTGAAGCTTTGATTATAAATACTTTTTACAGGTACTGACCAAATTCACAAAGGTTTCCAACTCCCCACCTCAAAATATGCAATAAATAGTCATTAATACCAAACACAGAATTTAGATTTTATTTATATAGATGTATATACTGTATAAGCAATATCTTCATTACATAATATGCGTTTTGTTTTTACAAATACATGTTCAATTCCTGTTGGATCAGTCATGCAAACTTAAACTGAAATTCTACAGTGGGCTGCAGTATCTTTAATGCAATATAAATAAAGCTCTGTTTTGTCACTTTAATAAATAACAAAATAGCAACACATTTTATTTCTGTTTGACAGCATTGTAATCACAGCAGTGTACAAACATTTTTAAGCTTCATACACGTGCGATTGTGGGGGCCGTCATGCGACACACAATGTGTTTGAGCACCCGTTTCAACCGACAATCACGCTGTGTATGGACGTTTTTTCGGGCAAAACGAATTTTCAGTCAGGCCTTCTTGACCAATTTGCACGGTGGATCATCAAGAAGGCCCGACCAAATGTGCACTCATGAACATTGTGCATCATAATCGCACTTGTGTATGAGCCTTAAGTATTTCATAATTTTCAAATTGGGATAATTTTATGGAAGTAGCGAATGCTACTTATTTGAAATTAAAATGTCTTCATAGTTAAAAAACAAATGAATCTGGTCATCCGGTTCATTTTACATATGAGCTGTTTTGATTGTCTCAGAAGAACTAGGATGATCAAAACTTTCCGCTTCCTATCACTACCTGTAGCACCTCAAGGCAAGTATTGTGTGAAAACTGTCAGTATTTTCTATAATTTTGTTCTTTGCTATTTGTTTTTTCCTTCTGCATATCGTTTTTCTTCTTTGATTGCTTGTTTATGAAGAAGAGATTTTACATTGTGGTTTAAAGCTATACATGGAAATAGGGTAGGCAGAGCAAATCATTTTTACAGCTGCTTAGTTCTGGTAAGTTTAACTTTCTAAATGGTGGAGTGTTTCTTATAAACAATACATTTTTTATGAATTGTTATCAACTTGAGCAAATTAACTATTGAAGAATGAATTTAATATCCAAAGTGGACTGGAATGAAGAATTTAAATAAACAGCTGATCATTTTGTAAGTGAGATGGGTTATGTACTGTATGTTAGTTTGCTTAGAAACATTACCCGCATTTTGCAGTAATTTATGTAATGCCATTATGAATATTCACTTTAGGCCATAAGGGTACCTAAATATAAATTAATAACTGTAGTAGATGCATGGTTAGTCACAGTACTACAAACAAACTTCTTTGCAGTTGTCTCTAAAAATAAAATGGTTGTTCTTGACGTGAATAGCAGATAAAAGGGTCACTAAACTGGCTTAACTTTGCCTTCCATAACTTTGTAAGAGCCTTTTTTTTTTTTTTTGCTTTTGTTGATGGATACCAGCAATTTTGGAATCTGCTGGTCAAACTCGGGTAGGATTTCCCCAATACTGGCATTGTGGGTGTGATGTCTTTGGGACAGGGCATAACACCCATTTAAAGTATTCAACTGATACTAGTAAAAAACCTGCTGTGGATCAATCCTGTTCCTGATCTTTGTACTTAATTCTTTTTCCTCCTGTAATGTCCTGTATAGGGATGGCCGGTTCGCGGATCCGAACCCGGATCCGGTGGGATTTATCCCGTTCGCGAACGGCGTATTTTTCCGGATTTTCCGCCTTCCGAACTTCCGGTTCGCGGATTTTTCATATTTTCGAAAATTTTCAAATTACGAGGATTACTCGTATTTTCGAAAATACTAGTTTTCTCGTATTTTCGAAAATACGCGAAAATCCGTAATTTCGAAAATTTTGGAAAATACAAAAAATCTAGTAATTTCAAGGGAATTTTTCATTTTAATGGGTCCGCTCGCGGATTTTCGAATTTTCGGATTTTTTTCGAAAATTCGCGGATCCTCGAGCGGACCGGATTTTGCGAAGTTCGGACATCTCTAGTCCTGTATTACTGAACTGCAAATGTCAGGATTCATTTTGTTTTTTTGCACATCAGGGTTTTCAAGCAGCACTTACCGTAAATTGAATTTCTGTTTCCTGTGATTAACCCTTGTTTTTAGCCAGGGATTAGGATTAATATTTTGGTTGATTAGGCTATTAATATAGGGTTAAGATTGACTGTGCAATTATTCATTTTCGTAATGTTTTTTGCAAATAAACAATTGAAAGTATGGAACCTACAGTCTTTAATATTGGCAGAGCAGATGTAATTCACTTCTGGCAGATTACTGATTGGTTTAATAAGAATATTGGACCCAGAGTAGGCAGGTGTATGCTGTTCGTTCTGGAGCAACTAAACATGATGACTGAGGGTAAGATGTGCTAAATGCATGCATGAAAAAGAGAACTATTTGGTATATGGTTTCCTCATCTTTGTTTTTGAGGCACATTGAGATGGAATATAATTTGTCAAGGGCATTTTCATTATACAGTGTGTGCCCCACAGCACATAATGGAGCATATTTATAAAAGTGCGGCATTATTAAAAACTGCTTGGTGGGAAATTACTCTAAACACTGGTTAACTGTTCCAGAATTAGTATCAGTTGTATTAACTGCCTGGCTGTATTTAAAATACAGCACTTATTGTAGATTACTACTCTATATTGTATATAGAGTAGTAATTCACATTCCAACAGTGCCTGTTCCTCACTCAAAACAACTGGTTAGAAGGGAAAAAAATTATCTGCCTTGACATTTTCTTGGCTATTATTCTGCAATGCCACAATGTTTTATGTATTATTAATTTCTAGCATCAAGCACTGCTAATTTTGCAAGTAATTTATTCAGGCAAACCTAGTCTAATAGAGACTAAAATGGGACTAAAGGGCATATTTAAAAGGCACATTATTGCAAAATTGTGATGTCACCTTTTCTGTCACTGTAAAATACCTTGTGGCATCAATAACATTGTATGGCCCAGTGCCTGAAAGTGCAAAATAATAATATTGTTGAATTAATCTGATATATAGGGTTTGTGAACTAATAAATCAGGTTTGTAATATTGCTAGATCTGCAAAACAAAGCATTTTAAGATTATTTTATGGTGTAATAATTAATTATATGCAGAACGGTACTTTAACAATTAAGAAATACCAAGTTCCACACATGTTCAATTTGAAACCCAAAATTTTTCATTTAAAACTACCTTGCCAGGACTGGCTGAGGTAAGTGATAAAAAAATGCTTTGTATTGCATAAGGACAAAGGTAAATGGAGCATAAAATATGGAAACTAGTTACAAATATGTTTCTGTAATTTTAAGTAGTTTTTAATGTATGAATGAAATGCTTGTAAAGGTTCTCATTCATCCAGGTCATGGTATATCTGTTGTATTCAGTTGGATCAACTGGACTTAAACAGGGAGATTCAATAAAAGTTCTTATTGTTAAAAATTGTGTTAATTTTGCCCCAACCAATCAGATGTTAGTTTTCAAATGCTAAATTAGATCTGATTGGTTGGGGAAAAATTAGCACCATTTTAAACGATAAGAACTTTTATTGAATCTCCTTTAAAGTTTGGTTCTTGAAAAAGTTTCCCTAGTCATCCAACTGTCTTTCTCAATTCAGAATGGCTTGCACAAGAATCTGTTGGCAATTAAGTACCCTGGAATGTTCCAATTAATATATAAAAGCCAGGTGTTGGGGACCTTCTGATGCAAGGTGTGATTGCATTGTGGCTAAGAGGTGTTATCGAAACTGACTAGGGTGTCAAAACCACATTGTACATGGCAGACCGTTAGTGTTGAACCCCACACACCTATTCAGGCTTGGTTTCTATAATGAGTGAGAAACTAGACTAACAGGACCCTGACCCAGCCTGAAATGGAAGTCCTAGCTAAGTTCTTGAACATTGCCATCACTCCTAAAGCCATCCCTGTGGTGTATATTATAACTGCCACAGAATCCTCAATCCACAATAAGCTACCACAGAGTGAGGCAAAACAACTTTGCCTTAAGTTATTTGCAGCCTTAGCCAGTGCTAAACCTCCTTCATATAACCATACCACACAGGAAGGAAGAGCCTTAACATCCCTCAAGAAAGATTCAAGTATCACCATTCTGCCTGTGGACAGGGGAAGATGCATGGCGGTTCTCAACACCTCGGACTACCATGCTAAGGTAACCACACTCCTGGCCGATAACACATGAGGCTTTAACAAGTGATCCCACCAGTTGTTACAAGAAAAGGTTAGACTTTACTACAACAGCTTACTACAGAAGCCATTGATCAAGCAATCGCCTCTAGCCTGGTATGGCGCATCCATGTATATATGGACTCCCTAAGGGGCCCTAATAAGACCTATAGTCCGCAACATACAAGGTGGTGAAATATGTAGACAACTTCTTACAGAGATGGGTTGGAAGTTCTAAGCATCACATCCATTACCAGGATTTCACTAACAAGATTCAAGATATGGAACTCAGTGCAGAAGAAACTATGGTATCCTATGATGTGACCTCTCTGTTCACCTGAATACTCACCAAGGAGGTTGTGAGAAAACGGCTAGGCCAAGACAGCACCCTTATCAGCAGAGCAGATCTTAACCCAGAACAGGTGAGTTCCCTACTGGACTTATGCCTGAATACCACCTATTTCAAATATAGGTAACATTTCTACAGGCAAAAACATGAATGTGCTATGGGATCTCCAGTTTCACCCATTGTGGAAAACCTTTACATGGAGGAAGTGGAAACACAGGCTCTAAACGCCTTCAAGGACATTGCACCCAGACACTGGTTCAGATATGTGGATGACACCTGGGTTAAAATCCACCAGAAGTAAGTACAAGCCTTCACAGAACACATCAGTTCTGTAGACCAAAACCTTCAATTTACAACGGAAGAGGTACAAAACACCACACTGGCTTTCTTGGAGTAATTGGTAGAAGTTGGGGAGAATGGTAAACTGGAGGTAGAGGTTTACAGAAAGCCAACCCACACAGACTAGTATTTGATGTTTGACTCCCACCACCCTTTAGATCACAAGATGGGTGTCATCAGAACCCTGCAACACAAAGCAGAGAAAATCCCCACTAGCACAGGCGAAGGCTAAAGAAATTTAAACATCTCAGAGGACCAAACAGCAGCTGCACCAACGTATGGCCCAGCGCAAAAGAGAGAATTCCTTGGGCCAGGACTCAGTAGTGTACCTGCATCTTAATGGAAAAGGACATACCTTTGAAGATTGTAATGTCAGCATCTTGGCAAAGGAACATGACTGGTTCAAGAGAGTTGTCAAGGAGACCATTTATGTGAAAATAAAGAAACCAAGCCTGCCTTGTCTGCCTTGTACAATGCTATTTTGACACCATTGGCAGTTTCGATAACCCTTCTTAGCCACAATGCAATCACACCGTGCATTCAGAAGGTCCCTAACACCTGGCTGTTATTGGGACTTTCCGGGGTACTTAAATGCCAACAGATTGTATAATTCATTCTGAATTGAGAGCCAGTTGGATGACTAGGGAAACAACTTTAAGTCCAGTTAATCCAACTGAATACAATAGATGTATGTATGAATGAAAGTTTGTATTCTGGACTTTGTCATGCACATATCTAGAAGGGATCACCCTTTTCAGTGGCTGAATTCACACAGGTATGTGATTGAATAAATATCTACATTATCTACACATTTTCAGATTTCATGGCAACAACTTTTCTCGTCATCAGATAATCGGGTCAACCAATGAGCAAACTTGGAGAAAAACCTCTGAAGGAGATCTCTCTGCATTAATCTGGAAGAAAAAGAGAAACCTCATTATAACCAAAGAAACCCTTTTTATTATAGGTGAACATTTTTCACAAGTATTGCTGACTATAAATTCACCCTCTCAAATGATTGTTTTATAAATGTAACCATGGCAATCTCTAACCTGAATACACTATCATAAATTGTCTACCTTAAAGGAGAACTAAACCCAAAAGTTTAAGTTAGAAAGTACTTGCCTCAACATCCTTCTCAGCATGGAAGATTCCACTCAGGGGCCTTTTCTTTACTTCTATCAGCTTATTTTAGGTTCCATTTGTTCCCCAACTCTGAAGCTGACATTTTCCCTTGCCTGCCAGTACTTTTGCCTTGATTACATTTTCAACACCTGTGTGATTTCCACTCCCACCTCTTAACCCCTATGATGTAGGAATATATCAAATCATCAATATTCAAATTGGTGGTGCAGCTGATTAACACTTTCCTAGTAGCAGTGTTGTAGTATGATGTATATAGGTCTGGGTATCTAGTGTGTCCAGATCTGAAATAATGTATGTCTCACCTATGGCTTTCACTCCACCAAATCCGATATATAAACAATAAATTACAGGTAACACATACAAAGACACAGGTCTGTAGCTGTGAATATTGCAAGTTCATTGCAAAATGTGCATGCTACATGTTTCAGACCCACTCAAGCACTTGAAGGACAAGTGGGTCAGAAACATGTAGAATGCATGATTTGCAATAAACCTGCACTATTTACAGTTACAGACCTGTGTCTTTGTATGTTTCACCTGCAATGTATTGTTTAAGTGTTGGAGGGCCATATTCAAAAACTTGCGATACTGCTGGTTTTCGTTACTGTACGACCATGGCAGTAGTATACAATAACGTGGTAATAAACTACCGTAATGATATTCTACGGGCTGTCATAGATTTACATTGACTATCGTACATTTACAAGATTTACGATAGTGATCATAAATTGATGATCGCCATATCGATCGCTAAAGAAGGAGATTCCACACCTTTATAAATATGGCCTGTAGTGTGAAGATCTCTAGCTTTCCCTGTCAGCAGTAGCAATATTAGTGGAAAGTGTAGCTTCTTAAAGGGGAATGTTGGAGGGTAAGAATTGTGTGTTTTTATAGGAACCACATGGGGCAGAACTGTAGGGGGAGGATAGAGAAGTGAACCTGCTCTGTGCAATGCCTTTTTTCATCAGTGTACCTTTTTTAAGGGAATGTTGGAGGGTAGCAAGAGTGTTTTTATAGAAACAACATAGTGCAGAACAGTAGGCGGAGGATAGTGAAGTGAACCTGATCTTAGAGCAGCTCTGTGCAATGCATTTCACATCAGTGTACCTTATTAAAGGAAATGCTTGAGGGTAGGAAGAGTGTGTTTTTGATTCAGCTGTCTGTATAAAAACAACAAGCTAAGAAATGCATTACACAGAGAAATGCATTGTACAGAGCTGTGCTAAGATCATGGTCATTATATTATCCTTCACCTGCAGCACTGCACCATGCTCTAATAGTGTATTAAAGTACATATTAATAGGAAATATTGGAATGACAATTAAAGGGGCACTGTTAGAGGGAACGCAAACATGTTCTATGCAGGAAGGCTGCCTGTGGGAAGTTTAGCATAAAGAAAATCACTCTTCCAACTAGGGTTCCCACCTTTGCTTTTAAGACCCGAACACATATATAGGCCTATGTACTAAAAGTTCTTATCATTAAAAATGGTGCAAATTTTTCCACAACCAATCATATTTTAGCATAAGAACTTTTATGACATAGGCCTAATATGTACACAACAAAAGGTTGTGTAAGCTGCCACCACGTCAATGTAGACACTTTCAGACAGCAGGGCCCTAACTAACCTACCTAATCTAATCTACCTTAACCTAACAAACTCTATCTGAAGCTATATGATATGTCTTTTAGTAACATACACACATACTATTAGAATTAAAATGACAAACATTTATACAAACCTGTTAAGGTAGAAGGGTTATGCATAATGCTAATAATGAAAAAGTCCAACTCCAAGCACAATCTTACAATGTCATTTTACAGATTAAATACAACTGAAAGAATATCTATCTATCTCTCTATCATCTGTCTATCTATGATATCTATCTATCTCTTTATCTATCTATCATCTATCTTTTTATCTATCTATCTATCTAATAATCTATCATCTGTCTGTCTGTCTATCTATCTCTCTATCATCTGTCTATCTATCTATCTATCTATCTATCTATCTATCTATCTATCTATCTATCATCTGTCTCTCTCTGTCTGTCTGTCTGTCTATATCTATCTAAGTATCTATATATCTATCTATCTATCTATCTATCTATCTATCTATCTATCTATCTATCTATCTATCATCTGTCTCTCTCTGTCTGTCTGTCTGTCTATCTATCTATCTAAGTATCTATATATCTATCTATCTATCTATCTATCTATCATCTGGCTATTTATTTGTCTAATTATTTCTGCTAGGCCTGCCACCTGGGCACATTATATATATTATTTATGGTTGCTGCCTGCAAGGCACTGGGCCCTGGGCACATTGTTTTAATTATTATGACTGACTGGGCACATAATGTTATATCTGTTGGACTAGGCCTGGGCAGTGTCACAATTAATAATTATATTTATTATTTATTTAATAATATAAATAAAATCTATCTATCATCTGTCTATCATCATATATCTATCTATCTCTCTATCATCATCTGTCTATCTGTCTATGATCTATCTATCTCTCTATCATCATCTCATCTGTCTATCTATCTATCTATGATCTATCTATCTATCATCTATCTATCTCTTTATCTATCTATCATATATCTATCTATCTATCATATATCTATCTATCTATCTATCATATATCTATCTATCTATCTTATCTATCATCTATCTCTTTATCTATCTATCTATCATCTATCTATCTATCTATCTTCTATCATCTATCTATCTATCATCTGTCTATCTATCTATCTTATCTATCATCTATCTCTTTATCTATCTATCATCTATCTATCTATCTATCTTCTATCTATCTATCTATCTATCTAATCTATCATCTATCTCTTTATCTATCTATCATCTATCTATCTATCTTCTATCATCTATCTATCTATCTATCTATCTATCTATCTATCTATCTATCTATCTATCTATCATCTGTCTATCTATCTATCTCTCTCTCTATCTCTCTCTCTATCTATCTCTCTCTATCATCTATCTATCTATCTATCTATCTTATCTATCATCTATCTATCTATCTATCTATCTATCTATCTATCTATCTATCATCTATCTATCTATCTATCTATCATCTGTCTCTATCTATCTTATCTATCATCTATCTATCTATCTATCATCTGTCTATCTATCTATCATCTGTCTATCTATCTCTCTCTCTCTCTATCTATCTCTCTCTAACATCTATCTATCTATCTCTCTCTATCATCTATCTATCTATCTATCTATCATTTATCACTATCTATCTGTCTATATCATCATCTGGGCTGGCTATAATTATTTATGCTAGGCCTGCTGCCTGGGCACATTATATTATTGGTTGCTGCCTGCAGGCAGCAGGCTGCAAGTCACTAGTGGGCCTGGGCCCTCAGAGAGAGAACAGAACACGAACCCCCCAGCCTCCCCAGGCCCAGCCATCCATCCCTATAAAAGTTGTTTGTTGGTTGCCTTATTATTAGGATAGGAAGGAGGATTTCAAATTCAATTCATAATTAATTTTTATATAGTATCTCACTCACTGTCACTGACTGAATCCGAAACAGTCAGATGAGATTCACACACTCGGTCTCGGACACGGGAGTCGGACGGGACGGACACGGACACGCACAAGTGAAGAAGACACTGTGTCACTGACTGTCTGACACAAGTTCAACAAGGCCAAGCGCAGGCGGGCGGCGCAGCTCCAGCAGCCTGTCCTGGTCTGCACGGGCTGAACTTGCGCTCTTTCAGCGCTGACGTCAACACGTTACGGCGACGTTGAGGATGGATCGTTCGGTTCGGGATGGAGGCGGAGTCAGATCGGACTTCGGTCTTCTCTTCGGACAGTTGTTGGCTTGTTGTTGAATGCGGCGAACGCCTGAACTTGCTGGTGCTGTGCCTGTGCTGGTAATGTAACAGGTCCGGTCCGACGCTCACTCACCCCCCCCCCAACAGTTGGGAGGGAGTTGGGCAGCTGGCGGATGCCGGCCTCCATTAAAAAAAAAATATATATATACAGTGTGTGACAGTGACAGTGCGGCAGTGCCGCTTCCCTACAGGGTGCCGCTGTGCAGTGTGCTGCACCCTGCATCATTAGCGAGGCGGCCCTGACTGCAACATGTATATTTAATATGTATTTGGGTTTTAAAGGCAAAGGTGGCCTTTGCCTTTACACTACTTCCAAAACTACTTCCAGGCTCAAACATTCCCCTTTAAAATGCATTGCACAGAGCTGTGCTAAGACCATGTTCACATCAATATGCTGCACCTGCAGCTCTGAGCTGTTTTGTTTTTATAAGTGTACCTTGTAAAGTGGTCAGTTCAATTCTACTGGGGTTGCTACCTTTCCCTTTTGCGGTTTGCAATCCGATTGTGCTAGTGGGAGTGCAGGCATGTAATAGCCTATGGCACTGTCCCCACTACATGTGATGCGTTTCCGTGTGCTATTGGAGTGCATGCGATTACCATTTTTTGTCTGTATTGCATGCTCTCTGCTAGGGTCCAATTGTGGAAGCGCAAAGCCCATGCACGGAAGCTAGCACAATCGCGCATTATTGCGACCATGCGTCCTCCCTTGCACTTAAGTGGGGCCACAGCCTCAGGAAATTGCTAAGTTCTATTGCATTAAATACATGCTGTATGGCTAAATAGAAATCAATGCAGCTTGCATTACACTTCTAAAGGCTAGGTCACGCAAGCGCTTTTTTCAGGCAATTGCAATTTTCCAATTGTATTGAAATCGCAGCAATGCACCAAAATCTTGTGATTTTGGGTGTGTTGTGATTCACGCATGTGTCAGCAATTTGGTAACGCATGTGTTTTTTGTGCAATCACATGCGTTTTCATAATAACCATGGACAAATCACAAACGCATGTAAATAGTGTGCGATTCAGGTGCGTTGCAGTGTGGCTGTGCCCTAAATGTACATTTCAGCAATACACACACTAATATAAATGGTAGAGTGCAGAAATAAACACATACAAAGACACAGTCTTGCAGAAATTCTCACAAATATAAAGGGTTAACAGTTTGCTTCCTAAATACATATGAAAAGGGTTACCACCTTCCCCCACTCTGTTTGAGCAGGAAAATCTGCTAATAATATTCACTGCTATCTCTGATGATTGGCTGGGAGACACTGGCAGGTGGGGACTCTGAGTTCAACTGTTACATGGAGCTTAGCATAAGGGGAGTGGGAAACAAACACAAGATAGCTAGTTAGCATGTGCAGAAGGAATTTTGATACCTGGACCACCAGGAAGAGACAACACTAGAAGCCAGCCGTGACATCATAGATTGCCAGTACTCAGAAATGTTTTATAAATGATTTCTACAGTAAGAAGCCGAATTTAGAGGTGAGAGACAAATAGTTTTACAAAGTGACAGTTATAAAGTCTGTGGAGCTGCCTTTGTATTTTGGGTTTAGTTCTCCTTTAAATCACAAAACTTTTACAGAATAGTTGTCTTTTTAAGTCCTTTATTTTGTGCTAATCTTACATTATCTCCAAGGCTCCCTAATCTACAGCACCCAAAAGGTTACATTTTATGCAGTTGTCTCAATGCATTATCTCAAATTTGCACATGACCTTTGAGGTTAGGCAAAAGTACAAAGAGAAAATTATTTCTCACTTCTTTTAATTATGCTATTTAACCATTTTAGAATGTCATAGTTTTGCAGTTTATAGATTTTGTTAGCAAATTTTGATCATGTACACAATGCCATTTCTATTGTTAAACAATATAAAACAACCTTCTAGATAAAATAATTTATTAGAAGGAAGTATTTGTAAAGCCACACTATTTTACAGCATTTTCTTGGCTCTGTAAAAAGAAACTATGAGCACTACTTATTAATCTGTATGGAAAATTTGTGATAACATGCCTTTTATAGCAGCATATAATGTCAGAATTGTGCCTCTGGTCAGTGTTCACTAATTTTTATCAATTTTGACACTTACTTAGACTCACTTACCAAGAGTCCCCATCAATATGCTTAGCAATATGTGTGCCAATTTATTATAGCGATGATGGCTTTCTGGTGTTGGTGTTATACACTGCTACCTTTAAATGAATCAAAGATCATGCTTTTAGACACAATATATCCAAACATATAGCAGTATAAGGGTTGGTGCTTCTTGCTTACACTGAGCTGTGACATCACCAGCACCATTGCTCCGCCTCTTCACCGCTGGATTGAGCATGCATATTTGTATTTTACGTCTGGGACAGAGCATCTTCAGCTGTTTTATAAGCCCACCACAAAAATTCTTAATTGTTTTAAAGCCGAAAAATAATTCTCTGTGCCTAAGGTGTCCCATAGTCATAGGAAACAAATGTTTTCAAGACTAGCTTTATGATAGGAGTTTCCATAATAAGCCCCCCAAATAAACATTTTATACTGAGAGAGGTTTTTTTTCCAGGTCATCTCAGGCAGCACTCACCCCCAGCTAGGTGGGACAGAAAAAAAGATACACTCCAACTCCCCTTAATAGGACTTCCCTACATACCACAGGTATGCTCCCATAAGTATGATAGGAGTTTCCGATTACCTGGTCATCCTGAGGCAGCACTTAATCGGTATACCCAAGGAATCAAATTTGGGAGGGAATAAAAACACCATAACCATCAATTCTTTTTGAAAAACAAAGTTTAATTTGTTGCCCTAGTAACTGAATGACGTTTTGTCTTAATTCAGATTGTGCAGCCACCTTAACATCTAACTTTGCCTAATCAATGTAGGAGTTTTTGTACACTATAGGCTTTTTTGATCGCCTTCGCAATCCACCTCTTTTTTGTAACCGTGGTTGCTGGTTCACGTTTCTTAATGCTCTCCGTAATAACAAAAATTCTGTCCGACTTCCTAAATTGACTTCGCTCAATATAGGCCTTAAGGCATCTTCCGACATCTAGGCAGACCATCTGTGAGTCCTAGTCTAGGACTGTTTGATCCACTGAAGGAAGTACAATCGGTTGGTTCATGTGATCTCATCATCACTTGTGGCAAGAACTCCGCCAAAGGACGTAAAACATTTGGTAGGCTAATGAAAGAGCTTTGAAAGTGCTCAAGGGTTCAAATGGATATTGGAGGAAAGTCCTTAATACCAATGGCAAGTCCCACAACGGTACCAATTGTTTCCTAGGTGGTCTTATTCGAAGAACCCCTTGTAAGAATATCCGTAACAATGGTTTTCTGCTAAAAGACTTGGATAATTCTGTCAAATTGGCTGTCACTTGCAGTCTGATAGTACTCAGAGCTATACCTCTGTCTAATCCTTTCTGCAGGAAATCCAATAGCTGTGAGACTGTCACTTGCATCGGATCAAGGCTCTGTTGACAGGCCCAAGCTTGGAATACCTCCTATATCTTCACAAATCTTGATGTTGTGAAACATTTCCCAGCGCTTGGCAATGTGGCAATTACTTTTTCTGAGCAACCCTGATGTACCAAACTTGACCTATCAATTTCCATGCTGCCAATTTCAAATAGGCTGGATTCTGGCAGAACACTACCCCCTGGGACAACAGGTTGTGCTTGTGTGACAGGTGGACTGGACTTTGTACCACCAGCCTCCTCAGTAAGGGATACCATGGCCTCCTTGGCCAATCTGGCATGATCACCATTACCTCCACAATTACCTCTTCCTCAATACCCTCGATATTACGGAACTGGTGGAAACACATAAGCATTGAGGTAATTCCAATCCTGAGATAATGCATTCACTGCTTCTGCTTGATTGTGTTAGTATCTTGAGAAAAACCTCTCCACCTTTCTGTAGGCTGCCGTCACCATCAGGTCTATCTAAGGCTCTCCAAACCTGGTCATCAGTGACTGAAACACCCCAAACACCTGAGTGTTCAGGCTCCATTCCAAATTGTTCATCATTGCTCTCGAGAGGACATCCACCTGAACATTCTCTCTTCCAGGAATGTATAGAGCTGTCAGGGCTATCAAGTTGTCCTTAGCAAAACTTGTTATCAATTCATCTGTTCCATCATGCTGTAACTTTGTTCCCCCTTGTCTTCTGATATAAATTGCTGTTGTCTGTCCTCACACAGACTGCTGTCTTTGAATTTGCTGTTGAAATGCTAACATGGCCTTTAGCTCCAGGACTCCTGACAACAGACTGGGCAGATCCGTCTCCCAGTTCTCCTGGGCCAGACATTCTAGGGTAAGGGCTCCCCACCCTAGACCTAATTCATCTGTATATACTTCCACACAATTGGGTTCTAACAGGGGTCCCCTTTCCTCAGGTTGAATGAGATGGCCACCATCTTGACTGACCTCATAGGAACCATCCTCTGGCACACATCCTGAGAGTGCTGTTCCACTTGGACGGCATTTAATTTTGAACCAGCCTCATCTTCAAGGCAGCCCACTTTGTCAATCCTATGGTTGAAGAGGCACTGCCTAAGAAGCTCATTAGCTGCTTGGTAGTCGCCCTATTCTGCCCCATGATCTTTGAGGTTTGTGCTACAATTTTCTTGATTCTCTCGGCTGGCAGATAGATAAGCTTCAACTTTGTATCTATTGTCGCCCCCAAGTAAACCAGTTGGTTGTTCTCCCAATTCATTAGTCATCCATATTGCTCCAGAGTATCCAATATTATGTCTCTGACCAGCCTTTCTCTTTGTTTTGCCTCTACTAGAAGGTCATCCAGATAGTGAAAAACCTGCATTCACTGGCATCTTAACTTGGCTACCAGGACTTTTGAGAATGTCCTTGGGGAGAACCAGAGTCCGAAGGGTAGACATTTTAACTGGAAATGCTGATCTACTGCAAACTGAAGACCAATGGTGTTCGCATGCTATTGGTACAGTACATGTAGATATGCATCCGCAAGTTTAATCAATCATAGCCAGTCCTCTGGTTGTACTGCATCTGTATTGAAATCTGGCGCCAACCTGAAAGGTATGGCCAGGCCTCATTTCATAAATTTTTATTGGTTTTGGGAAACTTCTGAAAAAAGCTAAACTGCCCCGACTTCCAATTTGAGGGTCTTGATTATTCCCTCCCTGGTCTGTAGAACCTCATATCTTCACCCTTGCTTTGGAATGTGTTGTATTGCTGTTTCCATTGTCTCTGATCCTTCTATTCCCTTGGGGAAGAAAAGTGTTTTTTCTTCCCATGGATTTCAGGATGATGTCATCCAGGGTCTGTCCAAACAGCTTCTGGCCCCAGAATGGTAGGTGACATAATGAAATCTTTGCCTGAGTGTCTGAAGTGTCTCAGCCAAATCGCCCTTCAATTAGCTACTGAGAGAGACATCTGTCCAGCTTGGATTTTAATTAAGTTTGCTGCCATTTCCAAACTAAAATCCATTGCCAAACGGACCTTTAAAAGGAATTTTACAATCAACTTTCTCCCTCCTTAGATATCATCCTCCAGCTTTCCATACCACATGGAGAAGATTTTAGCTATCATGGTTACTGCTGCTTTGCACTCAGCTACTGCTGTTAAGAAGCTCTTCTTTAACACAGACTTTGCCACCTTTCCCGACTTTATGCATTCTCAGGAGAATACCGGGTATGACGTCATCCTGCCACTGCCAATATAGGGGATCTTGCAGGTGGTTCCCTAGCCTGAGTGGGTGCTAAGACCCTCACAATAGCTGGGGCTTCGACCAGAGAGAGAGAGAGAGAACTGTGGCCAGAAATGCTTAGAGTGCACTTCTTGGATCCTAGGGCAGAACTATAACTCCCAACAGAGACAGAAGAAAAATTACAGTCTGTGGTAAGTAGGTGGGTCCTATATTTATGAGATTGGGAGTGTCTTGTCTTTTTATTCTGTCCCAGCTCGCAGGGGGAGTTAACCCATTAAGTGCTGTGTGAGGTTGGCCAGGAAATAGCTCATAATAATAGCGTTTAACTTTACATACCTAACTTTTGATTCACAACAGCAAGAACCATCATCCTAGGCTTGTTTGAAAGGTAAAAGAGCACTTTCATGGAGCCCCCAGTTCCCCTTTTGAAACCTCTCTTAAAAGCCACAACAAATACATTACTGAAAGCCTACATTTTGTATTCAAAAAATCCTAGAAAAAAAAATTTAAATGGGGGCAGTGCCCACCTACTACCCTTGATCCCCATCAGTTTCACCTGAAACCAATGTGGGGATCAGGAGAAATTAACCAATCACCGGTTTCCTGGCTTACTTCCAGGTTTGCATGGTAAGGGAGACCTCGGTGATGTTAGAGGAAGTCCTCCTTCACCGTGGTCTTCCCTAAGTGTTTTCCCTGAGTGCACCTGGTGGCCTAGTGGAGGTGCTGCACTGCAATCTCCAATCAGATTGCAGTGCAGTACCTGCTATAGCAAGCAGTCACACACTTATTGCTATAGTATTTGTCATTGGAGCTTAAGAGTTCCATTTTCTTTGTCTTTGCTACTGCCGGGGAATCGGCAAACTTATTCAAACACTTTCAAGGGAAACTAAGCCTATACTAGGCAATTTCGCAGAGGTATCAAAAAGAGTGTGAATAGAATTTTTAGGATCAGTAAAGTGCGCAAAAACGTGCAGTACCAATCGGTTTCCACTGAATACCACTAAAAAGGTGTGGGGGTTGTGGCATTTCATTATCAGATTTCTCCCACCAAAATTCTCAGTGAGAATTTTTTTTTTGTGTGAAGAATATCTACCTAATATTTTGATGCTATGATATTTCATAACCAGTAGGGGCTTTATTGTTTGAGTCACAAAAGAGTAACTTAGAGTGCAGCTGCTAAATTGCACATAGATTTTGAACTTTGAATCATCTTTATTTCTTCAGAAAATCCCCTAAAAGCGTGAAGGTCTGAAGAATTGCATCTAGAATTATGCACATACCATTATGTAACTGAAGTTGCGTGGATTCCAATAATATATAATTTTTAGGATTGTTTACCAAAGAAAGGGATGTTTAGCCTGAAAAATGCAAATGCAAATATGCACTTAGAGCACAGTCCCAATCTTATGTGTTGGCTCTCTTGAAGGTTATTTCCTTTTTCTGTTTTATTTGGGACATAAAGAAGATCAATTTTTAGTGGGAATTTTTATATGTCCTGAAAGCTTCGCTGAGATTTTTTAAGTTTGAACCTTCTTTGACTCTTTTTCAGAAAATCTGCTAAAAAGTGCATATTTCTACTATGTGCAGAATTTTGCATTTAAGTATGAAAGAATTGCACTGTCACATAGCTGAAGGGAAAGTTTGTGTTTATTACTGTAAAACTAACTTTGGGGCCACTTGTGATACTGCGGGTTTATAAATATGGCCCATAACCACATAAACGTAGGCCTCTGGTCTGCAGTATGACATTCCTTTAGAGAGACATTACTAAGGTACCAAGGGCCCTATTTATAAAAGATCGTTATCGAAAAAATAACGATCGCTATCGTAAAATAACGACCGGTATTTTCCGATACTGACTGTTATTTTCCGATAACGATCGGTGTTTTCCGATATCGGAAAATACCGGTCGTTATCGGAAAATACCAGACGCTATCGGAAAATAGCGGTCGTTATTTTACGATAGCGATCGTTATTTTTTCGATAACGATCTTTTATAAATAGGGCCCCAAGTAAGATAGGAAGAGTTTAGGCTAGAGTTCCTCTCATATGCAAATAGGTGGAGGATAGACTTCTGGGTAGTTTCGATATTACCATGCTAACCCTTACAGAAATGCTATACCTTCTAAGAGGCTTTAACAGAATTTCAATTGCATATGGAATACTTTAAAGCAGCATCCAAAAAGGCATATCTGCTATGACCATGGCCTGGTCCTGTCTTATCTTTTACAGAAAGGAGGAAAAGTCCAGTTTAAATTCCCTCTTAAGGGAGATTGCCATTGGGTCTGAAAATCTGGAGCATTTAAGCAATACGGTGACTTTAACGATTGTTGCTGCAATTGTATATTTATGATTGCCATCATGTATACATGATCATAAATCTATGGTTGCGATCATAAAATTACGATTGCTATCGTAGATCTACAATCACGAAAATAGATTGAAAGCCCATTGAATACCATTGCAGTATTTTACTACCGAATAGTATTCTTTGTCCGAATATTAGTAGATTTACAAATGTTCTGTCGTAAATGCACGATCCGCTATCGTAATGATCAATGCTCGCTGACATTAGATTCACTGAGGGAAGATAGACACCCAAGTACTCTGGATGTTCATATTCTTTTAACATGTGTGAATAAAGTTTATATATAAGTTTTAGTATACGGATGTGCTGTATGATCTCTGTATGATATTTATAAATGGCTCATTTGCAGACCTTTGCTGGGCTAGGGCCTTCCCTTCTTATAGCCATGCCATCAAATTGAATTTGCTCAGGTTCTAATGATGAAATGGACCTTAAATGGAATGTCCACCCCTTCAACACAAAAAAAGAGCAGGTGCCGTGGAGGGGGAGCGGAGACAGGAAGCGGCGGTGGATCGCGATCTTGTAAATATGGTTTCTCTGGCTGGGAGCAGAATTATTATATTTTAACAAAACGAAAACTAGGTTTTGTGGGGGTCCTGCATAACATATTAATTTTTTTTTTTTTATAAGGGGTGGACATTTCCTTTAAGATTGCAGATTGTTGGAAATATTTTAGAGGCAGAAACCTTGGTCTGAACAGCCTGGTCTGGTCTTATCTTTTCCAGAAAGAACAAAAATTAAAATGTAAGCTAAATAAATGTGAAGCAAATGACTGTGACTTTGGGGTTGCTTCTCGTCACCATTTAATCCACTGTGGTGAGACCCCACTTGTGACTATTAAATTTAATGCTCTTTAGCTGGAGTCTTTCTCCTGGGTGCATTATGTCCTTGGTTTCATAATCTGCCTTGGTGTTCAGGAAACCTTAGATGTAAATTGCTCTCAAATTCAGCATATTCTTTTCAGCCCATATTCAGCCCATTCAGCTAACTTATTGCATTGGGTCCCACCTTTCCTTTAAGTTCACGTATTTGCTCATCAGATACTGTAAGGAGACCTTGGACCCATTTCTCTTTGCAGCAGGCTCGCAAAACTTTCAAGCTGGTATCTGTAAATAGGTTGATCCAAATTGACTCTTTTTTGTATGATAATTGCATAGATTTGTCAACGAGATTAAAGGGCATGTCAACCTCTACATTAAATTCTACACATAGAACCAAGAACCCCTCCAACCATAAGATCTCAATACTAACCTCGGTCCCTGGTGTTTCTGAACAGAGAACAGTCCACCTCTTCATGAGTTTGTGCAGTTGCAAATGAGATGGCTTGAGTAGCTTCCACAATTCATTCATGTGATTGATGGTTGCCTGCTGCTTCTGCACTAATGGGCACTGGGGCATCTCACTAGGGCCTAGGAGTGCTTATTTGGGGTCTGTAAGTTGAATCGTTTTAGAGCTTGAGGGTTCCTACTCAGAGTTAAAAGAATATTTTGTGGTGGACATGTTATTTCTAGTAGGTAGTTCTTCTTGATAACTAACCATGTCCAAAGTTACTTCCATAAATGACAAATTCTGAGTAGGGTTTTGTGGTGGTTTTTCCCGGATAATAATCCATTACATTAGTTTTTACAGTAATAAATGCCCATATAACTGAGTTTTAGAAGAGTAGCATAGATGAATATGAAAATTCCTTCAATAGGTTTGCTGAAACTGTACCTAGCTGAGGTGCTGTAAGTAGGCCAAAAGGAAGAGCTTAGTATTGCATGTGAAGACTTAGGTCATATGTCAGAGGAGGATACTATATTAATTTTTTTTAAATTATCCAATCTTTTTGTCTAGGATGATATAGAAATGCCTTCAGAGTTTGTTTTTAATTACCTTGCATGTAGAAATGTTTTGAGATCTAAGATGGGTCCTCCCAATGGTTTCCTTCTTAAGAATAACAGAGAAAAAAAAACATTTCTCATGAGAACCTTCACAAGCAAATGTATGTCTCCCACATTCTCAGAGGTGTAACTACCAGCAGGGGGCCCAACTTCTCCCAAAGATACAGTAAGTTATGTGCATTAGAGCAGTTTTGGTAGAAAAAAACCCCTGTGCACTAGTAATAATAAAAAGACAAATCCTTAAGTTACAATGTTTAGACATATCGGTAAATGTATGTATGCGTTTATTTATATAGCGCCACTTGGGGACGCAGCGCTGTACAATATTAGATTACAAAAAGACATACAAGGGGGACAATTAATAAATACATAAATAACTATGTGCATCATAAAATATTCAAGTGCTTGTAACATGAGGAAAGAGGTCCCTGCCCCGTAGAGCTAACAATGAAATTATGTGGATAACAAACCGATACATAGGAAAGTGTCATAATAAGAACTGGTGTAGTGTCAACAGTCCTATGCTGTGTTGTGCTCAGAGAGATAGGATGAGAGGTTAGATTTAAACTTGTTTATTGACAAAGAGAGGGGAGAATAGAATTCCAGAGGATGGAAGCTGCAAGAGGAAAAGGTATATTCACGATCTGTGCAGGAAATGGCTTTCCCTTTTTAAAAAAATTGCCCCCCTCTAGGGGCGATCGGGGGGCAGCATTCAACTGCCCCCCTAGCCCCCTCGATCCCCCCTCGGTTGTGTCCAAATCCGAGGGGGGGATCGGGAGATACAGTACCTTTCTGTCGTGACCGTATAGGGAGGAAGCCGGTCCCACGTGGAGTTCTTCTAATTCTGGAAAGGGAGACCCCGGTAAGGTCATGGAGCTTCCTCCTTCACCGGGATTGATTGATGATTTCCGGGAAGTGATTTTTCCGATTGGATTTTGAATTGGAAAACGGGCATGTATGCCCGTATTCCAAGTTCGTTATCATTCCCTAAGATGATCTGATGATTATCTTTGGGAATGATCGGGGGGAAAAAGGGAAATACACACAAAAAAATTCTTAAAGTGATACACACACACCCTTTTTTTTTTTTACACTAAAGCCATAAATTAGAAAGAAAATCTTCCCAAGCTTCCCCGGTGATATCGGTAAAGTAAACGCAGATACTTATTTGTATGATTTCAAGGGAAACTAAGCCTATTTTTGCAGAGGTACCAAAAAAAGACCGTATTGAATTTTTAGGATCAGTAAAGTGTGCAAAAACGTGTGTGACTCTCCGTACTAACCTGTTTTCACTAAAATACCACTAAAAGGGAGAGTGTGTGTGTGGGAGGGGTGGATTGTGATGTTTTGTAATTTTTTTCTTGTAACTGCACTTCTACATGCGTCCCATTTGAGCTAGTTGTTGGCCTCTGTTTGCACCCACGCAAATGGCACACCGTTTGATTCAGGACATGTGGGAGATTGCTATTTAGTGGGTTTTTTGCTTGTCAAGTTGGTTTAGGTAGGATTTCAACCCTTGAATCATCTTATTTTATTTTTCACAAATCCTCCTAAAAACACGGAGTTCTTTGGATCACTGGGTCTGGAATTCTTCATGTATGTAAGAAAGCATGGCACCGTAACGTAGCTGAAGGTGTGTAGATTCCAAAAATATATAGTTTGTGGGGGGAATTTCCATGTTTCGGGACTGTTTCCTTAGAAAAAGGGTAGGCTGTTCAAATTACAGAGCACTTTGATTTTTTCTTGTAATTGCATTTGTGCATGCATCCCATTTGAGCTAGTTGGTGGCCACGCCTCTGTGTGCATCCACGCATATGGCATACTGTTTAATTCAGAACATGTGGGAGATTGATATTTGTGGGGGGGCATTTCCAAGTTTTGGGGCAGTTTGAAATTACAGAGCACTGATTTTTTTCTTGTAATTACACTTGTGCATGCGTCCCATTTGAGCTAGTTGGTGGCCACGTCTCTGTGTGCACCCACACATATGGCATACCATTTGATGCAGGATAAGTGGGAGATTGACATTTAGTGGGTTTTTTTGCTTGTCAAGTGGGTTTAGCATTTGCATTTGATTTTGTCTCTGATTTTACAGTTGAGGGAAAAAAAGGAAAATGTGAGAAAATAACTTACAATTGGACGAAGAGCTGCGTCCGGGTATCTGCATTTTGATCGAAACTAACCTCACTCCTCACAAAATCCTGCGGGTGTGTAGTTTCTAAAAATATATCACTTGTGGGGATATTTTAATTAATTTGGCAGATATTCTATGTTAACTGTCAGTAGTGGTTATACATTTCAATTTGGTGTAATATTCTTGAAGGTGCAGTTTTAGTTTGGGGGGGGTCTCCTGTACAGGAAAAGTGGGGTACCTACATATATCAGGTATCGTTGTACTCGGGAGTATCAGAGCTTTTAGAAACCGTAAGATTTTTGTGTGTAATCTTAAGATAACTATCTTAAAATGGAAAAAATCCATGAAAATTTGCAAATTTTTTATTTACAAAATTCTGTTACCATGTTAAAGTAGACTTTGTGCTGAAAAAAACAATGTATAATATTCCTGATTTACTGCAAGGTTTCCTACTGTAAAATTAGTCTAAAGCGATTAAAGGGTTAAGGTAAGAGGAGGCAGTGTGAGTGGGGGGTCTGTATAAGAGATGGTTCTGTGATGAGCGGAGAATACGGGCAGGGACATATGGGGACAAAAGTAAAAAAAAAACAAGGAGCAGCAATGGGAAGGGATTTAAATGTTAAGAGAAGGATTTTGTAGATAATGCAGTTTAATTGGGAGCCAGGCAGATGTGCGGCACAGAGGAGATTTAATTACCTGATTGTTAGAGAGTGAGACAATGCATGTGGCAGATTTAAGTATCGACTGATGGGGAGAAAAATGGGAAGCAGGAAGACCAGAAAGCAGAAGGTTACAATAGTCTAGGCATAGCAGTACTTTGAAGAGAAAGGAATCTATGGATTTTCGCAATATTACGGAGAAAAAAGCAACAGGTTTTAGCAACATTGTTAATGTGATTAGAAAAGGAGAGAGAGGAATCAAAAATAACCCCTAAGCAACATGCAAACTGAAATGGGGGTGTTGTCAACAGAAATAGAAAAGGGTGGGATAGGACCAGGTATAGGTGGGAAAATTATTAGTTCCATTTTAGTCAGGTTTAGTTTGAGGCATCAGTGCGCCATCCATAATGAGACAGCAGGGAGGCAGTCGGAGATGCGTGATTGGGTGTCAGAACTTAGCGTGGGGGTGGAAAAGTATATTTGAGTATCATCAGCATACAGATGGTAGTTAGAACCAAATGAATTAATGACATCTCCCAGGGAAACAGTATAGAGGGGCCACAGAAGCCTCTATCCACAGTAACAAGGTATCACAGTAGCAGCCACAGAAGCCTCTATCCACAGTAACAAGGTATCACAGAGTGAGGCAGAACAACTTCGCCTTAAGGTATCTGCAGCCTTAGCCAGTGCTAAAACTCCTTCATCTAACCTGACTACACAGGAAAGAAGAGCCTTAACATCCCTCAAGAAAGATTCCAGTATCACCATTCTACCGGCAGATAAAGGAAGATGCACAGTGGTACTCAACACCTCAGACTACCATGATAAGGTGACCATGCTCCTGGCCGATAACAACACATATGAGGCTTTAACAAGGGATCCCACCAGCCGTTACAAGAAAAGAGTCATAGACTTACTACAACAGCTTCAAAAGGATAAAGCCATTGACCGAGCAATGTATCATCGCCTCTACCCTGGTGAGGCACATCCATGCATATATGGACTCCCTAAGATACATAAGGAAGGGGCCCCACTAAGACCTATAGTCAGCAGCATCAACTCTGTAACATACAAGGTGGCAAAATATCTAGCTAACATCTTAGGACCTTTGGTGGGAAGTTCTAAGCATCACATCCAGAACTCTCAGGATTTCACCAACAAGATTGAAGATATAGTACTCGGTGTAGAAGAAACTATGGTGTCCTATGATGTGACATCTCTCTTCACTTGTATACCCACCAAGGAGGCTGTTGACATGGTGAGAAAACGGCTGGGCCAAGACAGCACTCTTACCAGCAGAACTGATCTCAACCCAGAACAGGTATGTTCCTTGTTGGACTTGTGCCTGAATACCACCTATTTCAAATACAGGGATAAGTTCTATAAGCAAAAACATGGATGTGCTATGGGATCTCCAGTTTCACCTATTGTGGCCAACCTTTACATGGAGGAGGTAGAAACACAGGCGCTTAATACCTTTAAGGGCTTAGCACCCAGCCACTGGTTCAGATATGTTGATGACACCTGAGTTAAAATCCACCAGAAGGAAGTACAAGCTTTCACAGAACACATTAATGCGGTAGACCAAAACATTAAATTCACAAGGGAAGAGGTACAAAACAACAAACTGGCTTTCTTGGACTGCTTGGTAGAAGTTAAGGAAAATGGTAAACTGGAAGTAGAGGTTTACAGAAAACCAACACACACAGATCAGTATTTGATGTTTGACTCCCACCACCCTTTAGATCACAAGCTGGGTGTCATCAGAACCCTGCAACACAGAGCCGAGAACATCCCCACTAGCACAGAGGCGAAGGCTAAAGAAATGAAACATCTCAGAGGAGCCCTTAAAACTTGTGGATATCCAGACTGGGCCTTTGTCAAAAGAAGTAGAAGGAAAGAAAAGAACACAAATACCAACAGTGAAGGGGAAAAGCAAGACAGGAGGAAGAACATGGTCATCCCATATGTAGCAGGGGTCTCCGAGAAATTAAGAAGAATTTTCAAAAAACATCGTATCCCTGTCTGCTTTAAACCGAGCAACACGCTGAGGCAGCAATTGGTACATCCAAAAGACCCAATACCAAAACACAAGAAAAGCGACATCATATATGCGGTGCAGTGCAGTGAAGAATGCTCTGATTTGTATGTGGGGGAGACCAAACAGCAACTGCATCAACGTATGGCCCAGCACAGAAGAGCCAATTCCTCGGGTCAGGACTCAGCCGTGTATCTGCATCTTAAGGATAAAGGACATACCTTTGAAGATTGTAATGTTAACATACTGGCGAAGGAACGTGACTGGTTCAAGAGAGGTGTTAAGGAGGCCATTTATGTGAAAATAAAGAAACCAAGCCTAATAGAGGTGGGGGGGTTCGACACCAACTGTCTGCCATGTACAATGCTGTTTTAACACCTTACTCTGGGCGTTCCTATAACACCTCTTAGCCACTATCTAATCACACCCTTAACACCTGGCTGTGATATGCTAATTGGGATTCTCCAGGGTACATAATTGCCACAGATTCTTGTACAAGTCATTCTGAATTGAGAAAGCCAGTCGGATGACTAGCGAAACATCTTCAAGAACTACATTTCAAGTCCAGTTGATCTAATTGAATACAACAGATATACCATGACCTGGATGAATGAGAACCTTCACAAGCAGTATAGAGGGGGAACAAAAGAGGTCCAAGAACAGAGCCCTGTGGAAGGCCTACAGTAAAAGGAACTGGAGAGGATGTTTTATTATCATATGACACAGAGTAAGTTCTGTTAGTGAGTGTGTGTCAAATAATCAACTTATTGTATATCCAAAATGATTGTTCTTTTTGGAAATTGGCATGTAAATAGCCAGCATTGTACATGCCAGGTTAGATAGCACTTCTAGACGTTTGCTGGGTGTACTAGAATGCAAGGTATATGTATTTTAGAATGTGGATGAGGACATTAAAAAGACAGAAAATGTATAGATGTTTAAAAAATATTAGGTTAAGATTATAGAAGTTTTCCTTTTAAGCTGTGCAGTGATGTGTGCACACAGGGTAAACTAGTTCTGGGCAAACTAGTTCTGGGAGCATAGATTGTAGAAGAAAGAACCGAATAATGAAGAAAAAAGCACTTTCGTTAACAGAAAATATTTTACAGAAATGTGCATCTATCAGGAAAAAAATAAATAAAAATTTGCCTGCAAACTATACTAGTATGGAAAGTAGGAGTCCGTATCCTTACTTTCCAGTAGAGCTTCTTTGCAGAGCAACAGCTGAATAAAATAAATCAATTTAAATCGATCCTCATCACAGCTACCTGAAAATATCCCTATTTAAATCCTAATCTTTTGCATGGGGGCTAAATTATATTTTTGAGTACTCAAAAATAAAAATAGGAAGGGGAGGTGGATGCTCCGATGCAAGCTATACTTTCACGATCTTCAGAAGTTCCACATGTATCAATGTATCTCATCTAGAGGAAGGGTGTAGGTTACTCACCATGCATTATGGGTGGCCAGGGTGCAATCTGTCCCACACCCTTTGCATGAGCCACAGTACCACAAGACTCCATAGACACCAAATGGGAGCATGCACACCAGGGATGCCAATCCATACAACGATGAATATAAAAGGGCAATTTTATTGCTACGGCTCTGCCTGAAAAGTCAAGCCACCCACTCCTACTTACAGTATAGGCTTCAAACGTATCAGGCAGAGCTGTATCAATAAAATTGTTATTTTACATTCATCATTTTACAAATCATCATCTCTGGTATGCATCCTCCCATTTGGCATCAGTGAATTACCTTTTGTGGCATAAAAATGAATTTAAAGGTGGAGATCTGCAGCTTTCTGAATCCATTCATTGGGCTTTTTCTTTTTTTAAAATATGCAGTTCTAGTTTTCTGCATCTACATCTCTATGTGATGCTTTAATATTTGTTAAGATTGTACAACATAGTGATTTCTGTATGCTTATATTCACCACTAGGTGATTTGATAAATCGTATGCAAAATAGCGATGTATGTTTGTAACTTACTTTGGTTACCTTTGTTATTCATATTTGTAGATATATAATTATACTGGCCTCAATCTGATTTCCATTATGCTTTGAAACATGTAAGATGTCAGGTTTAAGAGCAAACACAAACAGTAAAATAAAAAACAGTTAAGGGATTTGGTGATTTGTTTATTTTTGTGCTGGTCTTACAGTACAGTTACCACAGGTGTTCTAAATGTTAATATGTGATTATGGAACAGCTGTCATTTGTTCAAGCAATCTGCTCATTAAACACCAGCTGGCAAAATCTGTCAGATGGAACATTAGATTGAATTCAGCACTGCATTTTTTTAAGCACACAATCATTACGCTAAATCCACAAATCCACTATTATCAATTTTGGCTTTGTTTTCCAATGATTCCAACTCCACAGATTGCGTATTGTGCTATCCCGTACATTATTAGTCTTTGCAACTGGTTTTACAGGATGATTTAAATCTTACTAATGCTTTCTATATTATGCATATTTAAAGGGAAACTGAACAGAAAAGTATAGTAGATCTGGAGGAGAGTGGAAAGCCAGTAGGTAAGTTCATCTCGGTTACCCAGGTATTCTAATATTCTCAGGGAGGTGGGAATAACCTAACACCCAGGTAACAGAGATAAACTTACCTACCGGCACTCCACTCCAGGCTGCTCCCCAGTTGACAAACGCGCTATCCTGATCGTGCTCCTATCGGGACAGAGTGTCATCTGTTGGGGAGCAGCCAAGAGTGGAGTGCCGGTAAGTAAGTTTATCTCTGTTCCCCTGGGCTTTCTATTGTTCACAGGTAGGTGGGAATAACCTTTTTCATCTCCCTGTGAAAAATAAATTGATATCTCCATCTTCTTGTAAACTTTCTGCAAAGATTGTTGCAAGAGCTGAAAATTCATTTGAGCTTTTATGCTTTGCAAATATTTTAAAATCCGGGCCACCATTTTATGTAACAAATGCAAATGAATAACAATAGATATTCTTATTTTTTTATTCATTTCCAAATGAATATATTTCCAGACTGTACTAAACCATTATTTCATTTTCATTTATTTTTTTACTTTTGCTGTATAAAAATTTACAGTCACAAACTGCATTGCAACCTTTCAGTGAAGGGGCACAATTTAGTCAGCTGTGCTAAATACTACACAATTTCCCCCAATAGCAGGGACAGATTTCCTGCTGTAATTCTGTTTATTTTATGTAGCTCTATTTAGACATATTAGCATTTTCTATACAGATGTCTCCACACCAGTTACCAGACAGTGTAAATTACTGACAGCCTTTCTAGGGCAATGAAAATTATTCAGCAAATTTTACGAAAAACATTTTTTTATTCTGTTTCTAGCAAAAGATAAATCTGTGAATTTAAACCTGTAAGGTTGTGAGCTGTGTGTTTCTAAAACAAGTGCTTTAGCAGGTGAGCTGACACAGCATATGAAAACAATAAACTTAGATTTAGAATTAAAGGGCATGCCCAGGCAAAAAATAACTTTTGCATTAACAATCATTTTCAAATATGCTCCTGAAGGTACTTACCTGACCTGTCCCTAGCCACGTAGATGCCACCCCCTGCTCCTGTTTTGAGCAAAAACAGGAGTAGAGGGCTTCTGTGCTGACAGCTGCAGCTGTCAGGAGATTAGGCGTGATGTCACGTTGTGCCTTTCCTGACAGCGCAACCAAGAAGTGGAGTGTCTGTCAGCCGCAGAGGAGGATCTCTATATATGCCCTTTAAGACTACATAGGCCGTGAGTTGTACTGGAAACAACATGGAAGCTGTTAGTTACAGAACCTATTTTTTCACATGTACGTAAATGCAACTTACTAGCGAAAAAACTTAAAATGTATAGGTGTTCTGTGGCTGTCAATATAAATGTGTTGTGTTTTTTTTTTGGCCTATTACTCCCCCACACCCTACCTTCTTTTCTTGAAAGTTGTTGGCTTCCTGCTCCAGGCAAATTCCCTTTTTAGGACTGGCCCCACAAGCGTTCTCAAGCAGCAGCATCCACAATGTCTTAATGTGCGCCGTGACAGCGTGCGGGATTCTAAGACACTGTGGGTGCTGATGCTTGAGAACTCTCTTGGGGGCAGTCCTAAAAAGGGAATTAGCCTGGAGCAGGAATCCAGCAACTTTCAAGAACAGAAGTTAGGGTATGGGGAGTAATAGGCCAAAAAAACACAACACATTTATATTTAAAGGAATAGTTCACTGCAATAGTGAACTAATCCTTTTCTACATTGATTGGAGAATGGGAGGTAAGGCATAGCTCCTTAACCTCCCTGGCTTCAATCAATGTAGAAAAGGAATAGTTCACTATTGCAGTGAACTATTCCTTTAAAGCCACAGCTAGCCAGTGTACATATCCTTTAATCAGACAATATTAAGTCAGACCCCCAGTTTACCAGCCAGTGTTAAGTCAGCCCGCCACACCCACTTTTTGGGGAAAGATACTAGGGTGAATTTAAATATACATTTCAAGCGACAAAAGGTCTATGAACACCCTGCTAAAGAAAGACTTAATAAAAATCAGGACCAATAAACTTTCAATTAAAGACCAACTCTTCAGTGATATTTACCTTATATAGAAGTGATTTTATTTCATAATGTGTGATTATGGGCTCAACTGCCTGGTAGTACATCTCTAACCTCCTCCGTATGGTTTCTGTGTTAGCTTCATTATTGTGGCTGGGTTGATTTCTCTTGAGCAGACGCTTGGTCATGGTTTCTGCAGAACACTCCAGGTACAGCACAATATTTGGCTTACTGATCTAGATATATAATAAGAAATACTAATATTAAATTCCATGTAATATCTATAAACCACAATCAGCACTGTCACTTCTTATATTTTAAGGGGACACACATAATTAGAGCTGTTTTGGGTTCAAACTACCAATTTTAGCAGCAAAACTTCATAGGCCTGTACTACCCAAAAGATAAGACTGTGGAACTGGCTCTTTTCAAAGTCAACATTTGACACAGAATTTCAGTTGCGTCCATCAAAATTGGCTGTTCATTCTTCTTTACACTTAATGCACCTTCTTTAATCTCATTGCTGTTTAAATAAATGTAATTTAATAATGTGTCATTTTCTGATGAATAATACATCCATTTTTTCCAGCATTATTCCACTATAAAAATTCCTGTGAGTCTTCTTAGCCCTTATCTCTTATTTTCAGTCTCCGTGGATCCCATATCAAACCTTCGCTGTTTGTACATGGCTACATACACTGTATCCATATACAACCAGAATAATTCCAACAAAACTCTGAAATATGATATTAGTTGAAATATATAAATACATCCAATAATTAAATGGAACTTTATAGCTCTAAACCATCAACATGGGCAAGCCTAGGATTTCCAAGGGAGAGATTCCTGTAAAGAATTATCAAAAGGTTTAGCCACACCATCTTTTAAAGGCCGGTTCCATGTTACAGTATATCTTCCATGTTTCCCTTGCCATTTCTCTGTAGACGCATATTTTTTTTAATCTACAGCATAATTCTGAAAAAGCAGCCAACTGTAAAGTAGAGCACTTGCAAAGCGGTTCGGTTGGGAATTGTTGTTGCTCCATCCTGGTAGAGAGCAGAGAGCACATGTGTATGAGCCTTTACATTTTAGAGACTGTTTTTCTCTCCTGGGATATCCAGATTTACACAGGGAAAGAAAGAATTTCTTCTACGGGAATAATGCGTCCCTATTGTAAAAGTCACCAAGGACTTCTATAACCATAGAAAGTATGAGGCTTAGGTGTGTATACAGTATTTGAGAAAAATAAACTGCTAATTTCATTATAATTAAAATAATATTGTCATATAAATTCATGTTAATTTATGTCACTGTGGGCCCTATTTATAAAAGATCGTTATCGGAAAAATAACGATCGCTATCGTAAAATAACGGTCGTTATTTTTTCGATAACGATAACAATCTTTTATAAATAGGGCCCTGTGTGTGTAAACTTATTGCTAATGATGTTATTATAGTAATACAAAGACCTCAATAATCAGAGCCCCAAGTGGTGGGGTACCTATCAGTGGCAATAAAAACACCTCTGCAATCCACAGGGTTTAAAAGGCATGTCAAGCCCCAAAATTAAAATTGCCCTACACACAGAAAATACCTTTTAATGGTAGGGATAGAAGCAGCCTTAAGGAACCAGGAGGGGGGGGGGGCTCCCCTGCACATGCCAGATACAAGGAAGCAGCGGGGAGCAGATGACTTCACTTTTTGCTACTTTGAACAGGCACTGCAGGAGAACCATGTAAGGTTAAAGTGTAACCATGTACACCGTAAATCCAACTTAATATTACTAGATAGCTTAGGATTTAAATGTAAAGTGTTTTATTTTTCTTCTAGCAGGAGGAGAAGAACCTTTCAATGTGTAAAGTTAGGGTATAGGAGGGTGCTAAAAAAAACATTTTACATTTAAAGCCTAAGCTATCTAGTAATAGTAATTTGGATTTACATACCCTTTAAATTTATACATTTTGGGTGTGGACATGCCCTTTAAGACAGAAATAGCCTATAGCGGCTCTTGGTACATATCCCTAATAGTGTTTTTCTGCCACTAAATATCTGGATCTGCTCATAAAAAGCTACAATACTTTGGGCAAAACCTGTATGTACCAGTCACTGTGTCCAAACTTATGTACAAGTCACACTCACTGTTGTCAAATTTGTATGTACTGATCACTGTGGGCAAACTTGTATAAGCTGGTTGTCAAAACTGTAGTTACCATTTATTGTGGGAAACTTGTATGTGCCAGTCACATTCACTGTGTGCAAACTTATATGTGCCAGTCACATTCATTGTTGGCAAATGTGTATGTACTAATCACTGTGAGCAAACTTGTTTATACCAGTCATTGTGGGCAAACTTGTATGTGTAAGTCACACTCAATGTGGGCAAACTTGTATGTACCAGTCAACTGTGGGCAAACTTGTTTATACGAGTCATTGAAGGCAGTCTTGTATATGTAAGTCACACTCAGCGTGGGCAAACTTGTATGTAACAGTCAACTGTGGGCAAACTTGTACATGACAGTCACACTCACTGTGGACAAATGTGTATGTATTAGTCACTGTGGGCAAACTTGTATGTACAAAACACACGGCAAAGGACTGTGCAACTCGGAAACACTAGATGCTCTCTTAGTAGAAAAATTGGGTATAATTTATTAGATCTAAATATACATACTGAACCAAGACCACACCTTATGAATTTTGAGTATGGAACACTTCATCATAGGGTACACAAATGGCTAATAAAGAAATTAGCATATGTGATGAAAAAAACAATTTGCAGAAACCACTTATGTAAATGAACGCTTCCAAGGAAGAGACATGAAACACTTACATATAAGCAATAAAAACAGACAATCCTGATAGCAAAATACAGGAGTACAGTAGGAATTAATTTAGGTAAAAAATGGGGAAAAACATTTTTTCTTCCCTGACTGTTTAATAAAAAAAAAACAGAATTTCCCCTAGTAACAGATATAATGTTGTTAAAATAATTTTATATGGTTAGGTTACCATTAGTTTGTTAGTTAGGACCCTGCAGAAAGAGTCTACTTTACTTTGACGTGATGGCAGGCTTACAAATCTTTTGGCTAAAATCTTTTATTATACAGAAAGTATGGCATTTCTAATGTATTGTAACAGTTGAACCAACATGTTTAGCACAGGCTATAAAATAAGTTATTTTGATTTGAGCATCAAAAACTTAAAAGGAGCAATATGGTAGTGGCAACACAAGGTGTTTGAGAAAGGCATGTAATTTATGTTTCTAGTAATTTACAATATTGTTAATTAACTGGTTAACTGTTAAAATACCTATGTGATAGGAGTTTCAAAATTGTAACATTTTAGCCACACCCATCAACAAAACCATGCCCACCGCCAAAGCCAAACCCACTTTAACGCAGCGGCGGCGCGCTTCATGCCACAACTGGAAATAATCAAGGGTGCCATTCAAAATTTTGGCTCAGGCAGCAAAAACCCTAGAAGTGCCCCTGCTCTCAAAGAATTAAACTAAATATCAACAAAACAAGATATATCCCATGAGTAGTTTAACCAAGCAGAACATGGGTTTCCAAATGGAAAATCCACTCTGCTTTACATTTAAGTAAACGAAAGGCCCTATTGCCACCTCTCACTGGTCTTCCTTTTTCTTTGGATACCCTGGAACTCAATCTAAAGCTGGGTACACACAGTAACGATAAAGCCCCGATACCGTCGGATCCGACGGTTATCGGGGCTTATCGTTACTGTGTGTACGTTCGTTTCCCGAACGAGCGCGCGGCCGCGAACGATCGGGCGGCCGTACGCTCGTTCGGGAAAGGCCGAAAATTTCCATCGGCCGCGCTAGACTCCTATAGGGAGTCTAGCGCGGCCGATGGAAACACACAGTCCCGAGCGTTCTCCCTATAGGGAGAACGCTTGGGACTGTGTGTATGCAGATCTTTGAAAGATGGCAGACAGGATCTTGCAGATCCGTCTGTCATCTTTTAGAAATCGTACTGTGTGTACCTAGCTACTCAGGTCGGCTTCTGTATACAAGGAAAAGTGTCTATGTCTGATCGCTTCAATATGTTTACACAATTTTTATCTCAAGGGGCTGGTACACCCCACATACTGCTTAGAGCATTTTCTATAGGTGATGAGATACACAATAAAGTTACTATTGCAATTTATATATTGTTTTTAAAAACTTCTTTTAAAGGGCATGTCCACCCACAAACTTATATCCCCCCAACTAATGGCCCCATCATGTAGTGTAGTGTAATCCTTACCTCACATCCCAGCTCCATAGGGTTCTCCTGTAGTCCCCCCCCAAAGTCCCAAAAACTGCCCACCAGGAGGCTAGCAGGTCCATATAGGACACTGCCTGCTAGCTGGCCTCAGGTAGATTTTTGCCATGCGTATGCAGCCCTTCTCCCCCCCTCCCTCCCCCTCCCTCCCCCTCCCTCCTCTCCCTCGTTCTGCTATCCCTCCCCTAGCATAAAACCCCTTTTATACACTATTCCCCATGTTCCCAGCCCCAACCGCATATTTTTTATTTTTAGAAAGCTCCCCAAACTCTACTTACCTCTCTCTTTCCTCCGGCGGAAGTGAGCTGCCGGCAGCCGCGTCTGTGATTGGCTGCCGCTCAGCCAATCACAGACGCGGCTGCCCGTCCGCCCCTCTGCTTGCATTTCCTTGCAAGCAGAGGGCGGGAGCGCGCGGAGGAAAGAGGGGAGGTAAGTAGAGTTTGGGGGGCTTTCTAAAAAAAAAAATATAGCGGTTGGGGCTGGGAGCCCAGGGGGGACCTTATATAAAAAGTTCAATTTTAGGGTGGACATACCCTTTAATGACACTACTTAAAAAGGTGGGACCTATTTTAATATAGGGACAGATGCTACAACGTGAGTTTCCACATTTAAAAGGTACCACAGCTATTAAGCCATACAATGTTCACATAACTTATTTGATACATACTAGCAGTAGAGATGGCCAGACTTCCAAAAATTGTTCACTCCAGGATTTGCAGATTTCTGAAAAAACTTGAAATCTGAAAATTTTGGCATTAAAGTCAATGGGGAAAAAAGGTTGGAATTTGCCTAAAACAAGTATAAAATAGCAGTTGAAAGTATTGTAAATGGCACTGGGACCTGGAAAACGTTCAGAGGAATACGCCGTGAGAAGAACAGCAAAAAACAGAAGGAGCACACATGCGCGATATTTCCGGTTTCTAGGGGCCGTTTTCAGTAATGCTCGAACGTTCAAAAATTCTCAAATCGGCCATTGGAGTATTCCCGAATGGCCGAAAGTTCCGCGGCTCAACCCGGACCCCTCCTGGGTCCTTAGAAGGAACATTGTGGCCCTTACAAGGGCCCCTTGGGGCTTAAGGGGTCCCACAGCTCAAACTGGCTCCCCCCCTCCCTGACATAGGTGCTCTTGTGGTCCTTGGATGAGCCCTTGTGGCACTGACAAGTGCACTTTTGGGCTTAAGGGGTCCTTCAGGTTGAACCAGGACCCCCCCTTACTGGCACTGACAAGTGCCTTTGTTGGTGGTCCTGCAGCCCTTGGGGGGCGTGTCTTTTTCTTCCAGCTGGCGACACCAGTGCCGCTGATGTCGCCGACACTGGATGATGTCCCTGCCGCCGCCAGTTATACCACCGGCACTGGCTACATCAATGTCGCTAGTGTTGCCATCGCCTTGATCTGAAGTCTTTTTTTTCCTTCTCAGCCAGTGACACCAACTCCGCTGATGTCGCCAATACCAGGCGATGTCACTGCGTCCGCCAGTGATACCGCTGGTGCTGGCGACATCAACACAGCTGGTGTTGCCGCCACCTTCTTTCTTCTGCCACAACTGTGATGACTTCTGGGCTCTGTGGGGTTTGCACCTCTTTATATAGGTTTGCGGAAGGACCAAATCCAATTGTGATTGGATGCTTGCAATCATATAACCATACATTAACCAATCATATTTTACTAATAATATAAAAATAATAATAATTCTTGCCTCCACTCCTATGTGCAGTGAAACAATGCTGTAACAATTGACATCACAGACAATGATCGACTGCTGTTTTCTCTGCTGTTTCATCTGTACATACTCAAGCCAATAGAAAGCTAATTGAGCAGAGGCAGATACCTCTGCCAAAAAGGAACAGAACTTAATATCTGGTTACAAATGCATTGGATTGTGGGCAGATAACGCACAATACGCCAATGTTGGACATGCCCTTTAAAGTCTTCTCCCACTACAATCTATATTAACGTACTGGACACCCTGAGATTGCTATACTCATCTTTCTCCCTGCAGTCCCTAAAGCTCTCTATTTCTCCCGATCTCTGTAGAGCTCCTCTCCTTTTGACAGCTTCCTTCCTGGTTGCAGCAATTATGTGAGATCTCAGGCACTGACATGTGCTTTTCCTGTGTTTGCTGAGGAAGCAAGGACTGGGGGAAAACTGTTTTTGGAAACCAGTGTAGATCAGGAGAAATAGGGCGCTTCAGGGGCCATGTGAAGAAAGGTAAGTATGACAATCTCAGGGTTTGGGGGGCCCTAAAAGCAAGTATAGATTTCATTTTTTTTAAACATACCATTTAAAACTAAACCCCTACAATAGAAGGTATCTAAATCAACCCATCAAATGTTTGCAATATTAAGAAATATGACTTAGCAATCCTTAGCAAATAAAAAGGTACTTTTTATTTTGACAGGTTTTTTTTTTTTTTTTTATATGTCCTATATGTAGCCCTCCTTTAAGCAGGCTATGCACTACACACTTACCTCCAAATGTTCCTGCAACATTCCAACAATTGCAGAGTATTTCGGACGGAAGGGTCACATGACAACATCATGACGGTCACACCCCTTGGATCTCCCTATTAACCGTAGCGCTATTGATAAAACTTGTTTAGCGAAATGCGTTTGAGGTGCTGGGGTCCCCCATCTACCTACAATATGTCTCTGGTCTCCTGAAAACTAAGCCTCTGCACTACTTTGTAGACTTCCGTGCACGGACTCTAACTTGACTCATAAACTGCTAAGTATATATTTTTATTTGTACAGTGTATGGCTACAGGATATATTTATAAAGACTGATTGTACATAATGTTTAGGTTAGGCCATATGTGGTGGTGGGCTTTTTAAAGGTGTAGGGTAGTTATTGATATTTGCTATTTTTGATAACGTGATATTTGATATTTTAAATAGAATATAATAAAGATATGTTTTTAGCCACATATCCTTGCTTTTTTCTATAGAGGTTAGGTTGAGATTAGAGGATTGGCCAATACAGGAACAGCTTTTTGAAGCTGCTGTAACAATAGCATGGTCATTTTGTGGTCAATATTACAATGGTAATTAGATTGCAAACAATAATCCATCTGAAAAACCGCTGTATCAAATATGGAATCGATGTAATATTGTTGTGGGTTAAGGCCAGATTTACTTGTATATAATACAGGAATTCAGGATCTCATCAGGGAGGAAAGTAATTGTGTCTAGAACTATGTTGGTATAAATGGCCAATCCATTTATGATATTGTCTAATACCTTATCCCATGAAAATAGCATTGCAGACTATGGATAAGTTGGCCTTTAGATCTTGAGTTATCTTACCTGAATCAAACATGATCTGGCGTGACAATATTTATTTACATTTGTGTTGGTAAATATGTTATTTATTAATCAGTTTACCGTACATGCTACTGTAATGAAGACAAAAAATAAAATAAAAATAAAACAAGACACCCACCTTGTATTCAAACTCTTCTGCCTGCTTCTGTTCACGTGGAAATCCATCAAAAAGGAATCCCTTTGTGTTTGCCAGGTTAGATGTCATTGTCTCTTTAACAATTTGGAAAATGATGTCCTGTTGATTAAAATTAATAATTAGATTTGATAGGTGGAAGCAAAAAAGCATCCGTTCTTACAAAGAAATTCCATTAGCAAGAACCATGAAAAATGAGCACATGGTTAAAGGAACATTCTTATCCTGAAAATGTTTTGCAAGAATTCCCAATCATGTAATCAAGTAATTAGGCAAAAATGTCCTTTTAAGGTGTTAGGAAAGTTTTCCCATACTGTAGCCATGAAACTTACAGTTCGGTGGTCCTTAAAGGACAACTATACCAAGAAAACCCAAAAACAAATGCAAATGGAAGTTTCAAAGATCCTTATGAAAAATTAATTTTCCTTTTACCGGTATTCACCCATTCATGAGATATCCCTCCAGCTTTTAACAATTTTTGCAAAATAAATACACTGGGAACAGTATTTTAACAATTACACATATTTTTGGGGAGTAACATAATTGATTTGGGTTAGGGGGAGGGGGATGTTTAAACCAGCTGTTGCGTTATTGGGTATATTCAGTAATAGTGGTATTAGACTGACTTTGGTGATAATATTAAGCTGTGACAGAAGTTGCCGTTCCATATTTACATTTGTTGATGTATATTCAATCCCATATAGTCATACCATGGCCTCCATATTTTCTTAAATTTATCAGGGCAGCCGCTCCCTATATATATTAATCTAACATAGGATGTAGCTGTATTAATCATTTCTTTCCACATTTTGAGCTTGGGGGTTTGTGTGGTCATCCAATTTCTATGTATAGATATAGAACCCGCTGCAAAAGGATTCAGATAAGACGACAGAATGTATAAAACACCATGTTTATTTCATCCTGTAGGATACATAACATACCGGTGGCCCAGGACACCCCCTCCAGGTGGGCCGCTGGTATCTGAATCCTTTTGCAGCGGGTGATATATCTATACATATTCATGCGAGCATCAGAGGTCCGACTGTTTCTTCAGATACCTGGACGTGCCGGGATAACATAAAGATGCCGAAGACACACATAGTAGTAGCTCCCCGTGGAAGTGTGAGTAGTTATGTATATTTTTGTCATTCAATTTAGAATTATTTTTCTTGCGTAAAATAATGTTTCACGCAGGAATGTCAAATGGTGTTGCGACCAGGAGTCCATCTCAGGTATACCTAGCATGCATAGTTTAGGTTCCAAAGGGAATGTTTAAGCTTAATATTTCTGAAAATATTTTAGTTACTTTGTCCCAGAATCTAGCAATGGGGTGGCCGAGCCACACCAAATGCCAGAAGTCAGTCTGGGGTTCATGACACTTGGGGCATTCACCTGAATATCTTGGGGATATATGGGCTAATCTGTTTGGTGTCAAATACACCAGGGTGCTATATATATTTTACTAAGGTGCTATATATATAACACTAAGGTGTATCTCTCCAATTGACCGCACTCCTCTCCAACCAAACGGATGCCCTGGTGCTATCCCAAAAAGTTTATAAATCAGCCGTATGAAAAACACTCACAGGGACTTAAATTCAGATATAAACAAATGCTTTTATTGCAGTTCTACGCGTTTCCGCCCACAGGGCCGTCGTCAGGAACAAACAATAACATGTTATTGTTTGTTCCTAACGACGGCCCTGTGGGCAGAAACGCGTGATAAGTGATAAGGGCTCTGGTGGAAAAGGAAGGGGAGGGTCTCTAAATACGAACTGGTGCCTAAGACACCTCCCACTATAATGATACAAGCTGATACACGTAAAGAGCAATTACAAACAAAGGAGCAAAATAAACACAAGGTAAGTGATTCATACACTTTGATACAATGAATAACAAGAAAGAAACATACAGGGAGATTCAATAAAAGTTCTCATTGTTAAAAATGGTGCTAATTTTGCCCCAACCAATCAGATGTAAGCTTACAAATATTAAATAAGATCTGATTGGTTGGGGCAAAATTAGCACCATTTTTAACGATAAGAACTTTTATTGAATAACCCTGATAGTATCCTAGATTTAAAGTTACGCCAAAGCAATTAAATGGAAACAAATCCAATAAACAATATATATAATGAAAACCAATACAAAATGACTGTGCATAACAAATATTATCGATTTATGTATATTAAGCACAGAATATAAAATAAAAATAAAGAAAAAAGGACACCAAGAAAACATAAATAACCAAATTAAAATAAAATGTACAAAGGATATAAATACATACAGAATATATATCTATATAAAACTCTGTACTACCTTATGATCCGACAAAACCCGTAATATCAAAGGCACAATTGAGTCCTTTTGGGACTCTAGTGTCTAGGGAAAAAATCCATTTGGCTTCAGATTTACATAGCGCTCTCATTCATGCCTATGTAATAAAGTGCGGTTTTAAGTATATGGAGTATACCGCACTCAAAAGGTTCTAGATATATATAAAAGACCCTTTATTTGGGGGACCATAAAGGTCAAAGATGGGGTACAAAGATACAAGACAGACATAGAGCTAAAAATCTAAAACCAAGTAGCATAGAGGTATCCAACTCAATATAATAATAAAGTGAACAGTGCACAAAGATCAAAAAGCCCCTCACCCCACAATATCCTGTAGTCAGGGACAGTCTAGGTACAGTACAGACTTATCTGTCTAGAAGTGCTGCCATATCGGACACAGTCAGGGGTAGTCCATGTATAGAGGGAGCTGACACGTGAGGGGACACCCGCTAGCCAAGCGAAGAGATGCACGCCGGACGCGTTTCGTCCGAAACACGGACTTTCTCAACAGCGTGTATCTTTGTACCCCATCTTTGACCTTTATGGTCCCCCAAATAAAGGGTCTTTTATATATATCTAGAACCTTTTGAGTGCGGTATATTCTCTGTTCCCTGATCATATTCATGTGATATTATACCAGCACCTGGGTCTATTGTATCTTATATTCTCTAACTTATTCTGAGATCCTGTGCCTCATCTAAATTGTTCATGCACATTAAGTATATGGAGTCTCCGGTTCCTGTTTTCCGTGTGCATGCTCTTTTACTTCTTTTGGTATCATATTACTATAACCATTTTAAAAACAACTTTAAAAACATTGCTCGATAAAGTGTTCAGGTCTATTTCCCTAGAACGTTCCCTCTGATTATAATATATTGTATTGAAAAAGTTACATGTATTTCTCAGTCAAAAATATTTGTCAATGTAAAATTATTCTTGCATTTTTCAATGTTGTCCTTTATTATTCTTCACTTTCTTTATTGATTCAGATTCCTTTGGTGAGACACATAAAAAGTCAGTATTGTTATTTGTCTACAATAAAAATTTATGTTATTATCTCACTAATTTAACTGCTTATACAGATATCACTGGCCTATAGTCAGCAGTTAAATTAGGATATATATATTATGGGCTAAGGAGCAGTACAGCCAGTGGTGGGATGACCCATGGAGGGGTGTATTTCAACAACCTGTGAGTGTATACCAAGAAAACTAATCATCCACCCTTGAAAAATACCCAGGGCTTACCTTTAATGTTTAGAATGAAGTTGCGCATTACAAGCTGCTTTGTTCCACCCCCATTCAGCCCTACCAATAGAATCTGATCTGCAAGGAGTGGCCCAAAGCATTCCAGAACTTTATATAACAAAACCTACGAGACCTTGATCCCGCAATGCTGTAAATCCCCTCGCGAAACTTAATGCATCTCAGGATTCCAGTCAGGTAAGATGTGCGGTTTATACTTCTATTGAAAAGGCACTAAATGTTAGATGTAATAACTGAACGGAATGAACATTACCTCAACAACACATATTATTGTTGAAACCTTTAGAAGATGTGCTTTTTCAGCTTTTATTGAATTTTATGCATATGGCATACTGGCTAGTAAGTTTTACAGTATTAATTGGTAATAGAATTAATAAATAACCATTAGTATATAACCATTCAATCTTCTATGAGTGTTCCATTTGTGATTGGTCCATTTTAACTAGTTATCTCTGGGACTGGGTGACTGATACTATTTGCTAAATGGCCAAGTCAGTGTAAAACCCAGGCTACCTCATGTATTATCAGGTTAGCATAGCTTTTACACTGAGTTTGAGGTGCCTTCGCCATTTCCGAAAATGTTTGTAAATAATGTGGTGCACGCAATGCAAATCTGGCTATGTTAAATTTTGTGCTACTGTGTAGTGTGAACTTTAATGCCTTTGAATAGGAGGCATAAGCCAGCAAAGTTACCTGACCTGCTTTGCATATTGCATTGCCCTATTCATTTTTACATTTTACTAGTAATCTGCATCACTGAAAATGCTTACATTTGCCTTATTCCTGCTACCCAATTTGCTCCCAGTTAGGCTGGGTACACATCAGCCGAATTTGTGTCCCGACCGAGCATTCGCTACAGTGGGGACAAATGACTGTTGGTCGCGGCAATAGTGCCTGCAGCCAACAGTGCACGTGACTGATCTGCGGTCCTATAGGGAACCACACAATCGACCATGATTTACTGACAGTCTGTAGTGGACGAACAGGCGACCGAGCTCGGTCATAGCCTGCCGCCCCACACCATCAGATATTTCCGGCTGACAATATCTGCTGGTGTGTACCCAGCCTAGTGTCGCTGGCTGATAATACCATTGAGGTAATCTTTATAAATTAGATGTTTCCACAGTGTTTTCACTATCTGGTTTACAATGGGTTATAAAACAAAACAAAACAGTACAAATTACTGTAAAACAGTAGATCCTTGACACTCAACATTTTTCTTTATTTTCTAACCTTTACATGATAATTTGTATTTGTCCTTTTCACAGAAGACATAGCGCTTTTTGTTTTTAAGCTTTAGGAATTTAAAAGGCATTCTGACTTGTGATTGACATTCAGAAAAAAATCTTTAGTTCAGGAACAATATGAAACATAAAAGTAATTCCAAAAAAGATTTCATGAACGTAATTCAACCATGGTACATGTCTGTTGTGTCTTAATACATTAAAGGTTGCTGCTGAAAAATTCAGTAATGGAAAATATTGATAATATTTCAGGGACTGCATCTGTCATTTGTACTATTATTTTAGAATCTGGTCAATTTAACATTCTAAAAATGTAGAATTGCCTTTCACTAGAGATCCAGGTAAAATAATATGATGCAAAATCAAAGTAAAAATTAAACTCTGTTATCTTGAAAAAAATGAATGCCAACATTTTTCAGCTTACCATAAACCTCAGATATATGCCTTTGTCTTTCTTTTTAAATGTCAATGGGGCTGGGGAGCTAACATCGACAAGCCCTATTATGATTTGGTTAACTGGCATCCAAGGAATTTTGGCAGGGTCAATATCTCTTGGTTATATTAGATGTAGTTTGACAGTTGGTTTGTGAGAAAAATGTCAGGTGAAGTGGGAGTGGTTAAAAATGGGAGGGGGGATACTGCTCCTCGGCAAAACATGGATTGAAGGCATGCAGCAACACACATGCCTCAGAGTAAGTGCTACTTGCACGTATTCATTTATAGATTAAGATGAGGTAAAGTATTTTTTTCACTATAGTGTCCCTTTAAGCTCTACTGTATCTGCTAGGTCAGTACAGTACCAAGGGCAGGTAGAAGTTATATTTTCAGACTAATGCATGAACACCTAGGGTTGAGGACCTAGCTTTTTTTACTTACAGCTTAAGGAAGTTCATGTTGCATTTTGTACCTTTTTACATAAAAATAAGAAAGCAATACATGATGTATCACTGCCATACTTTCCATAATTTGTTAGATTTTCACTTTTGGTTTAACTTAAGCAAATGATTTGTACCTAAAGAGCTTAAACCCTATAAATATGGTGAGTACGGGCTCTATACTGTATATTCCTAATTCTAGGTCTCAGTCCTATATTTATATTTTCCACCAATACTAAAAGGTCAGTCTAAAAATAAGATAGGAAGAGACCACAGTATCAACTGTGACAAAACTGTGTTAACATTAAAGCAGCCATATCCAGACTAGAAACCAAATGGATTTATTAATTACAAACATTGGCACCTAAAGGACATTGATTTATGGAGTTTTATTTGATCCCCACTGTTTTGAGGACTGATCTTCCATTAACCCATATTGAAAGTTTTTTAGATTGTTTACTGTTTTATGCCACTAATGTTTTAGTTGTGTGGGGATTATATTATATATCTATATCTATATATATATATAATATCTATATATATATATATATATATTCTATTATTTTATATATATCTATCTCTATACTAATCTATATATCTATTATATCTATATATATATATATATTAGGAGTAGGTAATGACCGCACTCACAGCTTCGTTAAAGCATTTCAGATAAATATTTTATTGAACATCTACGCATTTCAACCCAGCTGTCGGGCCGTCATCAGGATGTTACATCACACAGTAAAATTCCCCCATTTTATTCACACCCATCCCGTGGTGTGCTTCACCCACAATAAAATAACCCTTAGTGCACCGTCATTCTAACCCACATTGTAATAAATATAAAACCATCACATACAAACTGTGTAATCCGTAAAAACAAATAAAAACAATCAGTTCTATTTAGAACCAAACACATTGTATAAAATATTCTATGACATTGTATCCAAGGTAATCCAAGTGGTAATACAACAACATACCACTAGAGGTAGAATTTTACAAGAAACAATGTAATGAAAGTTGTTCATTTAATCCACATGGGGATAATGTTTGCAACCTGTGTATCCACCTGGCTTCCTTTTGTAACAATAACTTGTCCTTGTCACCAGGCACCCTCATTTGCTCATCAGACAAGCCATCAATCATGCAACGCATGCTTGACAGCTGATGGGCCATTCTTTTTAAGTGTCTGGCTACCGCCAAGTCACCAAACCTGCTGGTAATGGAATCCACATCGCTAGTTTGCAAAGCAGTTCTGATGGATGTTATTTTATGGTGGATGGAGCACACCACGGGATGGGTGTGAATAAAATGGGGGAATTTCACTGTGTGATGTAACATCCTGATGACGGCCTGACAGCTGGGTTGAAACGCGTAGATGTTCAATAAAATATTTATCTGAAAGTCCCGTGAGTGCTGTCATTACCTACTCCTCTATACACTTTTTTTGATGTGCACCCGGGCGGCTGTTTGGACGAGAGGAGTGCTCACCTTTTTCACTTTTGTTTTTATATATATATATATATATATATATATATATATATATATATAGCACCTTCATCATCATCATTCTGATGAAGGTGCTCTGTGAAGCACCGAAACGTTAATAAACTTTTTCGTGTGAAGGAGGAGTGCTCGGAACTTTTTTGTTTTTTGACCAGTTGTATGGACAGACTTGAGGCATCTGTGTTCCTTGAAGCACCCGCTATATATATAAAAGAAAGAAGACTGAGTGCAGACATCATTACACGATTTTATATATAAAATATATATCTAAATGAACAATATGGACTTGCATGCTTCCTATAAGGGAGGAGACTGAAGCCCTAGGATACATGAGTTAGATTGTTTCATTATGAAGTGGACAAACGAACTAATAAATGGTAATAGGGACCTATCCTTTGGCAGGGAACAGTAATTAGGTTTAAATCGATATATAAATGTTGAACACTAAGATTTGTGGTAGGCGAATAGTTGTTCTTTAAGCATGGGCATTAAGGTTAAATAGGAGGGTTATCCTGTATGAAAATATTTGATAAATAGGCTGGGAGTAGGTCACTGTCATGCATTTGTTTATTTTGGAACAAAGGGATCTGCTAGAATAATTGCTACAGAGACTGCTGCTACTATGTTTCAGTTTGTTATGTTTTTAATTATATGTATCATAAACTTGTAACTTTTTAATGTTATATATGTATTGAGCACACAGATTTTATAGAATATGAGGGATCTATATCCTTATTTATCTATTTAAGTATTTAAGATTTTTTGTGAGTTACACAGGAGGGTTTTATGGTCTTATGTATTTTATCACTATTAATATATATGAGCCCTGAGTCATTAGGGCTGTTTGAGTATGATGTTAAGTTTTATGACTATTGTCGGCACGTATAGGGTTAACTAATGGTGGGAGGAGCACAAAGGGCGGGTTGGGCTGTTACCGAGGTTTTATATTTTCACTTACCTGTATTGTATTCACATCCTGAGGACGGCTGCTGTGACAGCCGAAACGCGTTGATGTATTAATAAAAGATATTAGTTAAGGGAAGACCCGCGAGTGCTCTGTCCATTGGTAATAGTATTTGTAATTTACAGAGGCACCGGGGCATTTGAATAGGAAGCGGGAGTGCGGGACCTGTGGTCGATTATATATATATATATATATATATATATATATATATGTATATATATATGAAGTGTCCAAAAAAAACTGCTTTAAAATTACCCATTTTTCGGATAAATTATGCCTTTTTGATATAAAAGGGAAGCCATTAGAGGCTTGCAGATATTCATTTTTTGATTCCAGAGGAAACTGCACCAAGCACTGAAATGCGTTGAATTCTTCTTTCTGGCACACCTAAGCATGGCCCTTTGCATATGGGTAAGGTAACCAGGTTGTGTTTTAAGATTTTTTAAGACACAGTGCACCTATAACAATTTTAAAGGTGAACTTGATTTCATTGCATGCTGCATTTTAACGATATACGGTACCCTGAATGGTAATTAATATAGGTATTTTGAAATATACACTTGAAGAGTAGACCGTATATTTTTACCACAGTATGTTTTTTTTATGTTTTACTAGATATTAATGTAGATGAGAACTTTTAAAACAACTGATTCCTTTTTATCATCTTTTTATCTTTTTATATATTTTTGTGACCAAAACGAAACAATGCAAATTCCACACAACATGTTTCGGGCATTTGATAAAGGTTGTCTCTATCCTTGTTCATCTTAGGACAAACTGCTCTTTCTGTCCATTTTCATTTCAGTTTGCGACCTGAGTTGAAGTATGGTTATAATGAGAATCACAGATACTATGCTTCACTATCAGGGTAATTTACTGATAGCCACAGTTCTCTTTTTTAAGTCTTAAAGTCATGTTAAACATTTACCAGCGACAGTTGCCACAGATCGCAGTTATCTAAAAGACACTATTTATTCCTTAAAAACAATCACACCATTAAGCTTGCCCCTTTCTTATGTTTGTACCAGCCCTAAATAGGTCTATAGGGTTAAATCAAGATTCCGCTCACTGAATGGTATTTCCAGTTGAACAGGAGTATTGGAGAAACAGAAGGAGAAACACACATAATTGTGTAACCTATTAGGATTTCTGGTGAATTAAATGTATTATTAGACTTAAGTTCTCTAATTATGGTCTTCACTGATTTAAATATACAGGGAGATTCAATAAAAGTTCATATTGTTTAAAATTATGCTAATTTTGCCTCAACCAATCAGATCTTATTTAATATTTGAAAGCTAACATCTGATTGGTTGAGGCAAAATTAGCACCATTTTAAACAATAAGAACTTTTATTGAATAACCCTTATAGTCTGGACAGGCAAATATTTTTTTGAATGGGGCCTATTCTATTATTGTGCCGGCTGCATGGGTTTTGCAAAAGACACCCAAATTCGGTTTGTGCTAGTTTTAGCTTGACTATTTGATGCCAGCAAATATCTGCTGTTAAAGTTGCACTGTGGGTGAATCCCTCCCAGATTTCACCCACACATGCAAACTGTGTATTAAACCCCGGAAGGGAAGTTTACCCAAAGCGATAGCGGCTCTGGGTAAATATCCCTGTATATGTAATGATTTGCTTACTTTGGGGATTAAAAAATTTTGAAACAGCTGTGGATATGTTCGAACTTCAACATAAACAAATGTTTTGGAGAACATAGAAGATTTTTTGACATATAATCACTTACTATTGGCACCTGATCACCACGCTCCATCAGATCCTTGACCAGTCTGCCTCGCTCTGTGAAAGTTGCAAGATCACTGTGCAGGAGATCACCAATTGACAAATGTGATAATCCATATTTCTGTGCTAGTTTTTCACACTGGGTTCCTTTGCCTGATCCTGGGCCTCCTGTAATGGAACAGATATAGATAAATTATAGGCATTAATGCCCAGTCGATTTTAATTCAAGATACAAACGTTAAAACTCTACTATAAAATATATTAACAACATTTTTTTATGTTACATATAAAGAGGCACTCAAACCCTGAAAAAAGTATTGCCTGAAACCCTAATCATGAACGTTATGATGCTCAATATTCCATATAATTTAAAATCATAATGCTATTCAAATGGGATCCCAGGCAGGTCTGTGATTATAGGCTCTCCTCTTTGTTATATGTGTTCAATGGCCTGTTAACAGGGTAACCCTTTTGAAATAAAAAATAACAAAAGTGGTATAAGGATGATACAGCTTCACTTCAGCTGGGAAGTAAGACAGGCGCCGAGTAGTGACATCAGACAGGAGATGCAGAGCCAGTGGGATCCGAATTTCCCTCTGAGATGAGTGACTTGAGTATAAGCCGAGGTTCAGTTTTCAGGCTTTTTTCATTTTTAATGCTTATACTCGGCTTATACTTGATTATATACACTAGATCAAATTACCAGAAAAAAGGAATATCTGTGTGGAAGGTGTTAACAAAGTCATATAAAAGCAGGGTTACCAGATTTTCAAAATCCTAAGAAGGGTCAAAACAAATCTTTAGGCCCCACCCCTTTTCCCGCCCTAAATAATCCACACCCATTCAATACTGATTGGTAGATAACCATTTTAATAATAAATTAAAAACTTGCAACACTGTTTACACTGTGCCCGCAGGCATCCAGCACTCTCAACCCCCCCACTGCAGACATCCAGCACCCCTATGCCAGGCCAGCCAGGGCCAGATTTACCATTAGGCACAGTAGGCACGTGCCTAGGGGCACCTGGGGTTGGAGGGGAGGCTGTCAATCTCCTCCCACCAATCCAATCCCCTTTATTTTATTCCCCAAAAAAGAGAAAAATGAGTGTGGTTTGAGATGTGTGGTCTGTGTTTAGGGGTGGGGCTAATGGTGCCAAGCTCTTTGGGTCTACAGGCACCTGAGGTGAAAATCCGACCTTGAGGCCAGCCCACATCCTGATCCAACCATCTGCCACCCACTGACACCATTACATTAATCACAGTTATCCCCTCTCTCTGTTAAAATCCCCAATAACTATAATAAAATCACTTGCCCAGACCAAGAGTGCCCAGTAACTTTGCCAAACTAGAGTGCACAGCTCTGCTGTGGCCTACAAACCCAATGCACAAGCTAACACACAGAGATCCTTTCTCCCCAGAGTGCTGTGGCCAAAAGAATGAGCACAGGTGGAGCCTCTATACTTCTAAGAGCACGAAACGTAACAATGACACAGCTTTATCGACATGTATCACACAAGGTTTGACTCACTGACAGTACAGTGCCAGTGCTACATCAACCGGTGGGTCGGCTCTCAGTCTCAGGTTTGAACACTGACACCTTTATGGGAGTGTAATACTGTTACTGCTTCTGTAAATGGGACCCTGGAAACTACCCTGGATGCACATTTTGCATTTGCATCCATTGTTAAAAGGCATGTTTACCCCTTCAGAAACTTTTAAATATAGTCTTATTACCCCACAAACCCCACTTTTTTCAATACTTACTTGCTAGCACTCCTGAGTATAGATCTCTTATCTTGAAGCCCTCTGGTCTCTTGCTACTCTCAGCCCGCTCTTTTCTGGGCAGAGCAGGATTATCCATTAAGGCAAACTATGCAGCTGCCTAGGGCCCAGTAAAGACCAGGCCCCCGCTACAGTACTATAGTCACACAATAAAAGTACAAGCCCCCCCCCCCAATTATCAATCCTGACCGGGCCCAATTTGGGGGCATGTTCACCCCCAAAACTAACATTTAACCCCATACTGGCCCCACTGTGTAGTTTAAAAAAATCCTTATTGCTCCTTATGGGTCTCCTGCTATGCCTGTTCAAAGTTCAGGAAATTGAAGAGTAGAAGCTGTCAGTGACTCATCTGGTGCCTGTTTCTTACTTAACCTCAACAAGGTCTGAGGCATGCGCAGGGGAACCCTTTCCCCCCTCCCAACCACCATCCGGAGCCATTGCACCTAGCGTGAATCCCTTTTCCCATAAGGTAAGTGACCCCTGCCCACCCCCAACCGCCATAATATTTCTTACAAAAAATGCTTAGATTGTTACTTACAGAGCCTTTTCTTCCGCGGCGTCATCAATGACATCAGCCGCGTCTGTGATTGGCTGCATCTTAGCTAATCAAAGACGCAGCTGCCGGTAGGGCCCCTGCTTGCAACTTCCCCAAGCAGGGAGCCGGATCGGAGACGCCATGGGAGAGAATCCAATTCTGGGTGGTAGAGAAAAAATTCTCTATGTTTAAAAGTTTGTGAAGGGGGTAAACATGCCCTTTCATATTTAGCACTGAAAATTGGCACTTTTAATTTCACAATAGGGCTTTCAAGATCCAGCAACATTAACAGGTTTCCATTTCCACATAACATCACCCACCTTTGTACCAAATAAACAATAGTACATAAAAGAAAACGGAGTCATCATTTTGTTCTATTAATACTTTGAAATGTTTCTTAAAATATAGTTTTACCTGTAACTATGTAACTCATTTAGACACCTGCAGACACAGTATGTATGTATGTATGTTTATTTATAGAGCGCCACTCATGTGCAAGAAGTCTGGCTGGAAAAACCGGGGAACTTGAAATAATAGCTTTAAAGGAAAGGTATGATGTAATTGGTATAGCGGAATCATGGCTTAATGATTCACACGACTGGACAGTAAATATTGAAGGATACTCCTTATTTAGACATGACAGAGTTAATAAGAAAGGAGGAGGACTATGTATGTATGTTGAACAGGAATTGAAGCCAAATTTAAAAGATGGAATAGATGGGGGAGTAAACGATACGGCAGAAACAATATGTGTGGAACTGTGTACAGGAAGCAAGAAGGTAGGTAAATTAATTGTTGGAGTATGTTATAAGCCGCCAAATGCCGGGGAGGAGGTGGAAATGAATCTCCATATGCAGTTGACGAAGGCTGCTGGTATGGGGCATGTTCTGGTTATGGGGGATTTTAACTACCCTGACATAGATTGGAGTAAGGGAACTGCCAGCACCTCAAAAGGTATAAAGTTCTTAAATTTCCTATATGAGCATTTTCTTTCACAGATGGTAGAAGTTCCTACTAGACAGAATGCGTTGTTGGATCTGGTGATATCTAATAACCCTGAGCTCATTTTGGAGATGAAGGTAATGGGAAGCTTAGAGAATAGTGACCATGCTATAGTGTCATTTAATATAGGTTGCAAAAAAAAGTGCACTGGGTTAACAAATACTTTTAACTTTAGGAAAGCTAATTTTATGCTGTTAAAGGAATCACTCCTGCTCATAGACTGGGGGGGAACTGTTTCTAGGTAAAGATACTGAGCAGATGTGGACCACTTTTAAAGGGATATTAAACTATTACATTTCTAAATCTGTACCTTTAAGTAACAAGTGTAAAAAATGAGGTCCACTCCTGCATGGCTTAATGCTCAGGTAAAAAGGGAAATGGGAAAAAAAGAAAAAGGCTTTTAAAATTTTGAAAACAGAGGGCACAGAACAGGCTTACAGGGAGTACAAAAGCTGTAATAAAGAGTGCAGGAAAGCAATTAAACTAGCTAAAATAGAAAATGAAATACGGATTGCCGAACAAAGCAAGTCCAACCCCAAAATGTTTTTTAAGTATATAAATGGTAAAAAGATGAGGACTGAGAATGTGGGACCATTAAATAATGGAGCTGAGGTGGTTGTAGAGGATGCCGAAAAGGCTAATCTGCTAAACCGTTTTTTTACATCGGTTTTTACTGTTGAGAATACTTGTCCTTACAGCAGGGATTGTAATAATATGCAGGGAAGAAATGAGTATTCACATTGGCTAACAGAGGATATGGTACGGAAACAATTAGACATAAGTTAATATCAATAAAGCCCCAGGACCAGATGGATTGCATCCTCGGATTTTAAAAGAGCTTAGTTCAGTTCTATCTAGACCACTGTTTCTCATCTTTTCAGATACGCTTTGGTCTGGGGAGGTGCCGCTGGATTGGAAAAAAGCCAATGTAATACCAATATTCAAAAAAGGTAGTCGTTCACAGCCTGGAAACTATAGACCTGTAAGCCTAACATCAGTGGTAGGGAAGGTGATGGAAACTTTGTTATGGGATCATATCCTTGACTTTGTCTCCAGAGATCATCTTATTAGTAGTAGTCAGCATGGATTTATGAGAAATAGATCCTGACAGACAAATTTAATTGTTTTTTTATGAAGACGTGAGTAAGAAGTTAGATTCAGACACAGCAGTGGATGTGGTATATTTGGATTTTGCGAAAGCTTTTGATACTGTGCCACATAAGCGACTAATGTATAAACTGAGGACTGTTGGCCTTGAAGAAAACATTTGTTCATGGATAGAGAACTGGTTATTGGATCGCAAACAGAGAGTGGTGGTTAATGGAGCTACATCTATGTGGGCTAAAGTTCTAAGCGGAGTGCCTCAGGGTTTTGTACTGGGGCCGCTTCTGTTTAATCTGTTTATAAATGACTTAGAAGGGGGCATTGAGAGCAAGGTCTCAGTGTTTGCTGATGACACTAAACTATGCAGAGCTTTGGAAACTTCCAATGATGTGCAAGTGCTGCAAGCAGACCTAGATAGATTATCAAAATGGGCAGCAGAATGGCAGATGAGATTCAATGTTGATAAATGTAAGGTGATGCATTTGGCATTTAATAATCCCTGTGCCACCTACACCATAAATAATTCTGTGTTAAGTGTATCTGTAATGGAAAAAGTTTTGGGGGTTCTGGTAGATAACAGACTTAGCTATAGCAAACAATGCCAGGTAGCAACGGCTAGAGCTAGCAATTATTAATTAAATAGATATTGTCTTGTATAAAAAGGGGAATAGATTCAAGAGAGAAAAATATTATTCTCCCTCTTTACAAGGCACTGATAAGGCCTCATTTGGACTATGCGGTGCAGTTTTGGAATCCCATATACAAAAGGGACATCTTGGAAATTGAGGCAGTTCAGAGAAGGGCAACTAAAATAATAAGGGGAATGGAGGGGCTTGAATATGCAGGCAGATTAGACAAGTTAGGGCTGTTTTCATTGGAGAAGCAACGTTTGATTGGGGACATAATAACCTTATACAAATATATTAATGGCCCATACAATGAACTCTCTGGTGCATTGTTTACTAATAGGTCATATCAGAGGACACATGGACATCCTTTAAGGTTGGAAGAAAAGAAGTTTCTTCTTCAGGTTAGGAAAGGTTTCTTTACAGTGAGAACGGTGAACTGTGGAACTGTCTTCCAGCAGATGTGGTAATGACAAGTTCATTGAATAGCTTTAAAAAAGGCCTGGATAAGTTTCTAAAACTAAAAAATATTGAGAATTATTGGTATTAATGCATATAGATTTGGTTGATCCAGGGATACTTTCCGATTGCCGTTTGGAGTCAGGAAGGAATTTCCCCCCCCCTTTTTAGCTGTTTTTTTTTTTGCCTTCCTCTGGATCAACTGTTAGGTAGGGTTAAAAAAAATAAATAAATAAAAAAAAGAGGGTGAATAGGTTGGACTTGATGGACGTATGTCTTTATTCAACCTTAATTACTATGTTACTATGTTACTAGGGGACGCAGCGCTGTACAATATAGAATACAAAAAGTCATACAGTCATACAGTAAATAAATGCATAAATATATAAATAAGTATGAGCATCACTAAATATACAAGTGCTTAAAACATGTAACATGAGAAAAGAGTTCCCTGCCCCTTAGAGCTTACAATCTACTTAGGTGGGTAACATACAGATACATAGTAAAGGGTGGAAGTGCTATAGTAATAACTGGTGCAGTATCAACAGTCCTATATTGTGCAGAGCTCGGAGAGATAGCTTGACAGGTTATATTTAAACTTGTTTATTGAGGTTTCTTGACGTAGAAAGAAAGGAATAGAATTCCAGAGGACAGGAGCCAAAAGAGAAAAAGGTTTAAGGCGAGAGGAGGCTGTGTGAGTGGGGGGTCTATATAAGAGATGGTTCTGTGATAAGCGGAGTGTACGGGCAGGGACATATGGGGACACAAGAGAAGAAATATATGTAGGAGCAGACACAGTCAAAATTTTACCAAAAATAACAAAGACTGGGGAAAATTCTGTTTTTGAATGAAGCTAAGACATCACTACCAAGAGAAATGTGTGTTTTGGGTCTATTGCCACAGGGTGACTTTAGCAATATTTTAAAATGACTGAGCTACATTTTCCAACACATCTCACTATACGGTTCAGCTGATTTTTCTGAGAAAAAACATTAGTTGCTTGAGAAATCTCAACCAATCACTTGGCTATTATAATTAAGATATTGAGTGAAATTGAGCTGGGTGACTAACTTAGGCCAAAATATTTGCGTGTGTTTACCAGCCCTAAGCTTTGTGATTGCAACATTTTCAGAACTAATCAATATAAAAGAGCATGCAGCCACTGCCTAACTGCTGTGTCCATGCTGCCTTGTGTGAGTGTGTGTGTGTGTGTGTGTGTGTGTGTGTGTAAAAATAAAAATTGTTTTGCTGTATTAGTCCAATATATGTAGTAAAAAGTAGAGTACTGTGATACTTTTAATGGACTAAAAGTTGATTTTAGTAGACAAGCTTTCGAGGGATCTACCCTCTTCCTCAGGTCAGAGCAGTACTGATTAAAACAAAGGTTAACAGAAAGTAAGGAGCTAATTACATTAGATAACAAGATAATAAGGAGAGAAAAAAAGGAGAGAAAAAAATCCAGAATATACTGAGGAATTAGAGGGGGTAATAAAATAGAGAGATAACAGCATAGGGTGGGCAACCAAATGGAAAGGAGAGAGGTAGCAGGGGGTGGGTGGGGGAATAATGAGGGGGGATTCTGGATGAGAGATAGGCAGACACTGAGAATATGCACATATTGTATACCATCCACATATGGTCCTACATACAAATATATTCAACAGTTATAGTGGGATAGGAATCCCAAATCTTGGTTTAACTCAATGTTTTTGGAGTCAAACAACAGAATCATTTTGGCTTCAAGTGTTTTTCTATCATGGTTGCTGCTGAACTGTCCCTTCAAGATCCGGACTTTCCATGGAGTGTTTTGGTTGAGAAAAATGGAAAAATGATGCATGTATGTGTGTGTGTGTCACTGCAGTTCCTATTGACTCACCACTAGAGGGAGATGGTAAGATTGTCTCTGAAGTTCCTATTGACTCACCACTAGAGGGAGAAACACAGAAAACACGCACGGAGGCAGAACACTGCATTTATGCACAGACATGGACACAGACCACAGGTAATGTTGATTGAGACACTTAAAGGAAACTCTGGACTTTTGACAGAGGAGGGATTCTGGCTTTGGGACACGGGGGACTCTGGATTTGGGACAAAGGGGGGCTCTGGCCGTGGGACACTAAGAGGGGACTCTGGCCTTGGGACATGGAGGAGGGGGGCTATGGCCTTGGTACACTAAGAGGGCATCTGTGCTTCTAGCGCACGTTAATTTAACAGGCTAAATGTCTAGTCACCTATAGTAGTCTAATTCTAAATATTAATTTAATTCATTTTCATTAATAACCATTGTTAATAGTAAGTATACAGCTGGATTTAAGAAGCTATGTTGTTTAATGGATACACACAACTTCCATGCTATGGGAGATATCTGTAGAAGAAGAATGACCCAAACCATCATTTGTGAATCCCCCAGCATTAGGATCACAGCTTTAGTTTTCTGTTCCTGAATGTACAGATTGTCCAAACCTATTTTCTCTGTATATTCTATATTGCACAGATTCCTTTCATCAAAAAACAAGTAATCTAACATTGATGTTCAAGTTGACATTGGTTTTCTTTGTAAATATATAGGGTTAATTACTCAGTTCACACCTAATTACAGGGTAGGGAAAACAACAGAATTTGACTGTTTTAACACAGCATTTAATAGTAGTTTATACCACATCTTTAGCACAGAATTATATGACTCATTCCCAATTACACAGTCACATATAATTACATAAACATAAAGTGATATCACAGTCTCTCTAACTTGAAAATTTAGAAACAAAGCAGCTAAGGCTTCATTTCTATTAAGTGTTGAAAAGGGAAAGCATGGCAAACAATTAAATTGTAGCGATAAAAACATCACCCTTACACTAGAATGGAGTGGGGACAGGGTTAGTTTCCTGGACTTGATCATTGCTATCAAAGATTTGAGATTGATTACAGAAGAGTATAGAAAGAATATTGCAGTAAATTACATGAATTACATGAATACTGTGGTAAATTACATGATATGTAATCACTACCCAAAAAATTAAAGGAAACTATACCCATAGGGCCTTTTTATGCATGAATTGGAACAATACTGATAATTAAAGAACCACAACCTGGTTCTGAAGCGGATTTCATGGATCTAAATTTACCTTCCAGCCAAAATAGCAATAAGCAGAATGAGCCATGGTGTGAATATAGATTAACTGTACGGTAGAATAATGATCTATTCTTAAAAATGATCTTGTATATTTGTAAGTGTAAACTGGAATTAATGTTGTGTGAAGTTTAAATACGGTATAAGAGTTTATATGGACTTGGAAAATAGGTAATTATAATAATAAAGGCAAGATTAATCTAAGATAAGTATTATCTTATTAAAGTAGTGAAAAAAGAGGAAACAACTACAATTAATATAATATATAGTAGTAGTTATGCCATAGATTGCACAGCAAAGGCAATAGAAAATATTTCAGAAAACATCCCTTTTCCAGATATCTGTGCTACCTGTAATCATTGTGTCCCTAAATGTTTTGCTATTACAACTTTCAGTGGCTGTGCCTCTATTTAATGAAACTGTTGCGGCTCTGGGTGAATTCCAATCAGGTTGTACCCAATGCAATTCTCAAAATGACATGGACTTCCAAGTTTGCTGTTTTAAATTTTTATTTACCTTACAATATGTAGCATGGTTTTTACTGTTGTAACGAAGATCAATATTAACAACTAAATAGCTTGTGTCATCTGCCCAGGGTGTCTTTTGCATAGCCCACACTGTATTTAAGGTCACGCTGACCCTTGGTAAATAGGTTAGCATGACTTTAAAGCAATTGTTGAGGTTTGTACCGTGTATGCCATAAGTAAGAGAATACAAGTAGATACCTTTTATTGGCTAACCAGACATCAAAAATAGCAAGCTTTCAGGAGTTCTAAGTCCCCTTCATCAGGTAACATCCAGCCTGATGAAGGGGGCTTAGGACTCCCGAAAGCTTGCTAATATTGTTGTCTAGTTAGCCAAAAAAAGGTATCACAGCTCTACTTTTATTCCCATGACTTTAAAGGAACTCTAAACTGAATATGTTAAGTAGCTGTCAGGGGGTCTCATTTGGACAGCCAAATGTGGCCTTTCAATGTGAATTCTAAAGTTTATGCTTAAAGTGTAACTGGTCTCCAATTTTTCCAAATAAGTTAGAGTTATATAAAAAGCCTTCGTTCATATGTTTAAAATGACACCTAAATAACATCCCTAGGTAAAATTTGTGAGAACATATTGCTGGAAAGGTTCAGCAGGTTTTTCCTACTATTAAATAACCATGTGGTTCCCATGGAGCAGAGGGGAGGAGCAGTGGGTTAGGTAATGTCCCTCAACATACTGGAGGCATAAAATTTGAACATTCACCGCAATAAAATTAATCACATGCTGCAGCAAGAAATGTGATTTTTCCCCAACTATCACTGTTTCCTTTAGACATCCAATCTGAACCATCTTACAGTTCAATGTCAATCAAGTGCCTTATTATCATAAACTGTGCGTTTTTGCTTAAACTGGAATGGTGACAGTTGGTATGTGTGAACTGCATGATAGAAAATTCCCAGTGCTGCCTCATAGTGATAACTGAGCATGCTTACCCTCATATAAAATCTGGTCCGATGGAAGGAGGTGATGATTAAGAGAGGTAGTGTGAATACTGAGTCTGAACAAATCAAGTAGTGATTAAAGGCATCATCATGCAGTAACACACACCTCTGAGTAAGGGCTATGGAGACCAGAGTTGCATCCCTTTCTAGTTATTTTTACTGATTTTCTCAGTAAAAAGATTATCTATAAAGAATAATGACATTTATTTTTATTAGTATACCAGGTAAGAAGAGAGCCTTTAGAACATGGCAAAAACAGTAAAAAGCAAGAATATACACTGTAGACAACATTGTTGTTTATAATCACATGACATTAAGGGTATATTAAATAAGAGTCAGGTTTGACGTTTCTTCATAAAGTGACACCTACCCAGTTAGAAGGTAATTGTGGCAGCTCCGTTTCACAAATGCCACCTGAACAGCCACCTACATTGATTAAAATTCTTGCTTCAGCCTGTTCTTGTGACTTTTTAATGCCCACAAATAATTGTCAATGAACTCACAAATCTGGTAGGGCCAAATGGGGACAGCGTGAAACTCTATAGCCGCAAAGGAAGAGTGGCCCTCAGTAAATAGGCCCCAAAATGTCTTAAGGTTTTACTTACCGATGACAAAAATGACTTTGGCCTTCTTTAGCTCTTCTGTAAAAAATAACAATAAATGAAATGTTGACGTCTTTGATAAAGATGGTAGATGATTTTTTTATTGCAAAGTTCAAAATGTATTGGCTATGATTTATATAAGTCATTTTCTATCTGTTGTGCAGAAACAGCCAAGAGGCATTTTGCTTTCTCTTGTGGGAGAAAATCTTCCAGTAAATGTTATGTTCAGCTCTATAAAAGGATTGTTTGAATGAAATCCTTGCACCATAGAGCTGAAATCTCCAGGCTTATGAAATTCCAAGTTTATAAAATATCTATATATCTATATTAAGTATTCATTTTTGTACTGAAAGTCTAATTTAGGAGAATTATTGGATTATTTGGTTTTGATCACTACCTACATTATAATGATAAATAATATAATATCCATTATTCATGCACTTTTTCCCTATTGTATAAATAAACTTGCCCCTGTTTTTTTGTATTTACTGTATTTACTATGTGCCCATCTCTGTAATGGGGTTGATTCTTTGCATTGTTTCATGCTCATGTCTATACACTTTTATTTAAATTGTACCTTCAAAGGGCTTAATTTGTCTGGTTTGTTTTTTCCTATCATTTGTAAATAGCAGATTTTAACACTTTTTCCAGTCCAGTGAATTTCTACATAACCTAATTATATGAGATTTCATAGTTTGTATTCAGGCTCAATCTGTCACAAACTCAAAAAGGTTGCTTTTAATCTGCCACAGTATCCTAGATATTGCTTTCAATCTGCCCAATTCTTCTAAAAATTGCTTTAAGTCTGCCACAGTCTCTCACATATGCAAGGGTGAGAATTATTTAGAATGCCAGATGTTCCAAATCAAATTCAAATATTTTCATATGGTGTGTTAATAGAATTACTAGCATTTTATATTTCTACAGAATGAAATAGCAACTATGTAACAAAAGGAAAATGTTGCCATTAGAAAGTCATTATCCCTGGGTGGCCATTTGCATGAATGGGGAGCTGTCAAAGTTCTGCTCATGCAATGGCTGACAGCTCACCTCAGTGGTCAGGATTGGCAATCTCATTAAAGCTGGGTACACATGTTCCAATCTTTCCTAATGACCAACCATTCAAGGTTTCAGACCGGTCGGCCAGGAGGAAGGATTGTTGGTCGCGGCAAAAACAGCCACGTGTGACAGTTATCCAAGACCAAGCGTGTGGTCCATAGAGGACCCCGTGATCGGCCGTGGTTTTCTGACACGTTCGATTGAGCGTTCGGCAAGTTCAGACAAACAGACAGTAGTCGGTAGTGGCCGCAAGAAGAACCCATACAATATGCTTGTGAAGGTTCTCATTCATCCAGGTCATGGTATATCTGTTGTATTCAATTACTCTTCAAGAACTAAACTTCAAGTCCAGTTGATCTAATTGAATACAACAGATATAACCCATACAATAATTCGACCTGACCGAAACACTGAAATGTCAGTTGGTGGGGCCGAAATATTGTATGGTGTGTACCCAGCTTAAATGTAAGAGATAGGGCAGATGCTGTGTGACTTTGGAGTTCACTAGTTAATAAATCTACATTTGTTGTGCGACTTGCTCACCTTGTTTTTTGATATACGGTATTCCTGTGCCCCTTGGGGTGGGGGTCTGAGACGTCTGCTCCCTACCAGGCCAACTGTGCATTTGGAACCTTTACTGATACGCACTGAAGAGGGTGGCCAGTTCTAAAAAAACCCAAACTGATTTATCAGCAGTCGGTTTAACATTTATAATTTTACTACAACGTACCTCTTAGGCAGTCATCTCCAGATGAAAACACCAGCTCATTTCTCTAAGAAACATTAATATAAAAGAAAGAGAAAATAAATAATGCTTCATCTAATGTAAGATGTAAACAACAAAACTGCACTGGAAAAATAGCATCATAAAAAAATATATATAATTGATTTACAGCTTTTTTTGGTGTTTTATGGAGCATATTTATAAACGATCACTATTTTTGCCATTTCACTATCTCAGGACTTTTTTTCGCCTTATTTATAAGCCACTCGTTTTCAGTTTTGCAGAAAAGAAACACTGCGGCTATGTGTGATGGTAATATCACCTTATTCTTTGCTATAGGTCTGGTATCACGGGGGAAAGAGAAATACCAGACCAGAGAAGGTGAAATTTCAGAGTTATCTTTGTCACTTTTTGCCCCTTTTCTCCCTTTTGTTGCATTTTTTGCAGTTTTACCAGAATTTTCGCCAAACATCATTACTTACTGGAATGTTCTATTAACATGACTTTTTCTTACACAGCACTATGGTATGTTCCCATATTAATGGAAATGGTTTGATAATTAGCTGCAGTTTGCAAAAAATAAGCAATGCTAAAAAAATTTGTCCTATTAATAAAAAGAAAAAAAAGAAAATTTGCCGGGTGAGTTTTAACACTATCATATCCGATCTTTGTGAGTTTTACAATTTATCACGTCCTAAAGAGAACATTTTCCTGGGTGAGTTTTACACTATCATATTTTTTTCTTAAAAAAAACACCAACAGTGTGTATTAACTAATTTAATACTAATTACTAACTATTTGATACTACTTACCTAATTTACCATCATTTGTGCTGAATTTAAATTTTTGCCATATTTTCAGCATTATTAGAGTTACTTTTTGCTACATAATTTTGGCCTTTGATGAAAAATCTCCTTTTAATAACTTTATAAGAAAAGTAGAAAGTTTAAAAAATTGTGGTGAAGTCTGAGGGCAAAAAAAAGCAAAAATAATGCCCCTTTATAAATGTCCCTTAGACCCCCGTTTGACTTTACTAGTAAAATAAAGAAAATTGGAGCCTAAAAAAAAAAGCAATCTTAAAAAAAGAAAAAATAAATAAAATAAAAAAGCAAAATCTCAGATCGTATTACAGTTAATGCTGGAAAATAGTCAAACAACCCCCTGGGTACTTATTAGTATTGAGAAACTCCACAATGTACTGACCCATATTCCAAGGACCCATTGGCAGGCTAAATAAATTGGCACTTATGCAACCTCAAACTTGGTGAATTTGAATGGCTAAACTTAAACATAATAAAACACTTTTCACCATTTTAGAAATATGATCGAGCAATTACCGCAGCGATGTATGGCGAAAAGTAGTGGTAATGACTTTTTATCACTGATTAGCACTGATTTATAAATAGAAAAACGTCTAAATTGGACGAAAAGGCTTCGATAACAGGCGTAATGTTTAACAAACCTTTATAAATATGCCCCAATGTTTTAATTTCTGGAAATACGTTGTGCATAGTCCACATGTGTAAGTCAATCTGTGGAAGTAAAAAAACAGTGGCCATGGACTGAATTGATGGAAGCACATCTCCCTGACATATCACCATGAAAACAGTAGCTAGACAACATTTTCCATGCTGATCACAGAGACATCACAGCGGGTTAGGGTCCTCATTATGAGATAATTGTGATATTGAAAAGTACTGTATATCAGTTAAAATATAAGGACAGTTATACTCTTAAAAAACCTTCAGGCTTTATGGCCACTGCCATAGCAGTCATTTGGATGTTGACAGACCTATCAATGCTGACACAGGTAAAATAGGTTGGAAGCTTTTTATACCCTCTTTGGGACAGATGCTTTAAAATATTGATAATAATACTAAAGAAGAATCAGACATAACCAAGTTTGTTATTAGTGATGAATCCCAGTTTGAAACAAATCTGGTTTAGAATCAGAAATTACAGCTTTGAGAATCTGCAGATCCAATGGATTTTTCAAAATTTTCAACGCTCTTATTCACAAATTTAAAAAAACTTTGATAAATCCATTAGAAATTTAAAAATTTCTATCTACGTGTGTATTTATAAACGAGCACTAACTTTTTGCGGCTGGTTTTCCCAATGTTTTTGCCAAAATCGCCATTTATAAAATGGCGAAAACCGTCCGTGAAAAGTAAATGCTGTTACTGTTCTGTGCATCTTAGAAAATCCAGGCATCCCACCCCTCCCGGATCGTCCGGGAGTCTCCCTCATTCTGGGCTGGTCTCCTGCACTCCTGCGAGACCACCCTAGACTCCCGGATTTGAGTCTCCTCCCAAGTCACACCCACTTTAAGAGGCCACACCCTGGAACACCCCTAACCCCTCTCTAACCCCACCCCCACCAGCCTAGAACAGTGGTCACACCCTGCCCCACACCCCCTTTCCCCACCCTGCCCAGAAGCCTGAAGGGGCAGGGTGGAATGTCTGCCAATCATTGACGCTGTTAATGGTCCAGCCCTTTCTGCTGCTGCTGCTGTGCATGTAAAAGCATGGAACAGCAGCAGCAGAGAGCAAAATGTTTTAACCTAGCAAGGTCTAGGTTTTGGGGGTGTTTTATTAAATGTAACATTTTTATTTGGGGTGGACATAGATTGTAAGCTATACGGGGCAGGGACCTCCTTACCTCTTGTGGAAAAGCGCTAGCACTTCTATTTATATAATTTATATATTTTTTTATATATAAATTATATAAATTAATATAATTTATATATTTTTTTAAATATATTTATATAATTTATATATTTTCTTCTTCCGTTTTATTCTTCTGCTATTTTTGGACTGTATCTCCTCCCACAGTTTTTGAGCTAGAGACATGAAATTCGGTACAGATGTGCGGGGCTAAGGAATCCGCAGTAGAGTTACAGCGTATACACCCATACCCCCAACCCCCCATACAGACACAGGTACACCCACCTACCTTTCCATTTCCATGGAAGCCATACTTAAAGGGTAACTAATTTTGATCAATCATCAATAAAAGTTAGTTATATGGCCATACATGCAAAAACACATATCCCCAACCTCACAAGGGTACACACACCTACTAACCTACCCTTCCATTCCTGTGGCAGCCATACTTAAAGGGTAAATAAAGCAAAAAAAACTAATTTTGATATATCCTCAATTAAAGTTAGTTTTATGGTTGAAACACAAAAAAGACATACCCCCTCAACTAGATCCAGTTACATACACCTACTGACCAACCCTTCCATTTCCATGGCAGCCATTCTCAAAGGGTAACTATAGTCAAAAAATGTTTTTTTGACTAATCATTAAAAAAGTTTGGTTTTTTTAACTCCCAACCTGAGACAGGTACACACACCTACGGACCTACCCCCCCTTACTGTTGAAGCCATACTTAAACGGTAACTTAAGTAAAGAAAACTAATTTTGACCAATCACAAAAAGTTTGTTTTTTTTAACCCCCAACCTGGCACAGGTACACACACCTACTGATCTACTTATCAATTTCTGTGGCAGCCATGATTAAAAAGTAACTATAGTTAAAACAAATGTTGATCAATAATCAAAAAGGTTTGTTTTTTTAACCCCCAACCTGGCACAGGTACACACCCCTTCTGACCTACCACTCCATTATTGTTGCAGCCATTCTCAAAGGGTAACTATAGTCAAAAAAATTTTTTTCACTAATCATTAAAAAAAGTTTGTTTTTTTAACTCCCAACCTGAGACAGGTACACACACCTACTGACCTACCCCCCCTTACTGTTGAAGCCATACTTAAACAGTAACTTAAGTAAAGAAAACTAATTTTGACCAATCATAAAAAGTTTGTTTTTTTTAACCCCCAACCTGGCACAGGTACACACACCTACTGATCTACTTATCAATTTCTGTGGCAGCCATGATTAAAGAGTAACTATAGTCAAAACAAATGTTGATCAATAATCAAAAAGGTTTGTTTTTTTAACCCCCAACCTGGCACAGGTACACACCCCTTCTGACCTACCACTTCATTATTGTTGCAGCCATACTTAAAGGGTAACTAAAGTCAAAAAACTAATTTTGACCAATTATCAAAAAGGTTTGTTTTTTTAACCCCCAACCTGACACAGGTACACACCCCTTCTGACCTACCCTTTTATTTCTGTGGCAGTCATACTTAAAGAGTAACTATAGTCAAAAAATTAATTTTGATCAATAACCAAAAAAATCAAAAGGTTTTTCAACTTACAACCTGACACAGGTACACACACCAAATGAGATACCCATTCACTCATGTGGTAACCATATTTAAAGGGTAAGTATAGCCAAAAAAACATTTTGACCAATCATCAAAAAAGTTTGTTTTTTATCCCCAACATGCGACGAGTACACACAAGCTGACATAGCCATTCATTCCTGTGACAGCTATATTTAAAGGGTAAGTAAAAAACAACAATGTCCTCATCATTGCCATTATTGAGTTTTAAAATCTGCAGCACAAACACATACATTCCCTTCCAAAATGCGGCCTTTCAAGCCAAATTTAAGTTTATACTTAAAATTTCTCTTTCAAGTTAATTTTGAAGAAATCATGAATGTTCAGTGGTAAAAGTAATTAGGTGAGAGCAAAAACCGTTATGGCCACTGGGAGACAAAATACATTTTATTCAAGTAGGCAACTAGGGTTTATCTGTGTAGGAGATGCCTTGATCTGCTGGCCAGGTCCTGCTTTATTCTTTTTCATTACTGTTTCTTTCAGCAAGACACATAAAGTACATGCAAGTAAAATGCTCCCTATAAATAATAAGATTTAATATCGATTAATAGGCAAATCGCAATAAGGCTTCCTGGTAAACAAAAAAACAATGGGAAGTTTTCTTTTATCTGTATTAGTCTAAATTAGTAGATCATTGTTTGTGTTCACCGCCTACTTACTGAGCTGGTCTTGGGAATACATGGAACATAAATATAAGTAATAATACCAGTCATCCAACCTAAAACAACAGTTTTATATTCCCCCCCATGAACTATTTGCATAAAATTGCTAATAATGCATTTAAAAGTAAAGCATCATATGGCATTACATAGGAAGTTAGGCCGCTGGACAATATTTGGTCACATTTTTAAAAAAAACAAAAAACAGGACAGATTAAAAAACGGTTATCTGCTGTACTAATGCTACACTGTACTAAAGTTCAGTAGTTCATTTTCATTTGTTTAAAGCAGTGGTTCTCAAACTTTTTCTGACCGAGGTGCACTTGGCAATGCAAACTTTTCTCAAGGCACATCTGTGTTTTTAATGTTGGACTTAACATTATATTTACCCATATTTTATGCACGTAACAGTGTATATTGTATTCAAATCTCTTTAGTGTAAAGTTACTCTACATTGACTGTGTTGAAATTTGATCATAATATATATTTTGAGTACAAAAAACTAAAATTTAAATTATACTAGTGAAACTATTTCTAATACCAAAGTTCTAAGGCACACCTCTGGCACTTTGAAGTCACACCAATATGCCCCGGCACACCCTTTGGGAAACCCTGGTTTAAAGAACCATGATATATGGAAACAATGTGGACATTTTTTTAATTTTAAATGGTTAGTGAAATAAATGAATTGGCTTTTTTGGTATATGTATTCAGGGGCATAGAGATCACAAAAGCAACCATAGCAGTTGCTATGGGGTCCAGAGCCAAAGGGGTCCCCTTCAGGCATGTTCCTCCCTCCTGAGAAAAAATTTACCTCATGTAGTTTAGCCCCACAAACCACAATGTTTTAAATAAACCTTTTAAAGGTGCTCCCAGGTTTAAGTAGAATGAAAATGAAGGAGGTAAAATTTTTCATAGGAGGGTAGACAAAAAAAAAAGTTCAAAATTGACTTATATATACCTATATATAAATGTGAGAATACCCTTATCTTCTCTCTTTTTCCTCTCCCTATATCTTTTCTTCCCCTCCCCCCTCCCGTACTTTCCATCTCCCTCTTCACTACTCTATTTGATCTTTGATATTAAAGATAACCATGTGGGAAATGGAAATAGATAACGGAAACCAGAGATTGTATATATAACAATAACTCCCTTCCACCCTCAAACACCACTGTATTAAAACAGCTTATAATGCTAACTATTTTTTACAACCGAAGATACTTGAAGAGATACCTGCTCCCTTCTTTTTCTTTTTTATTATATTTGTATTGTAAAATACCAAAACTGTATTGTTTCTCTCTCTGTTATCAACAAAGTAAAAAATCTATAGTTAAAAAAAAACTAAAAAAAAGTTTGGCCGGTTGAACTACACCAAACTGGTCCCTTTTATAAAGGGACTGGTGGTGCATTGTTCACCAAAATAACATGTCAGAGAACAGGCTGACATCCCATTAGGGTATGTCCACCCCCCAAACTTTTGGATATCGCCTGTTGCCCCTAAAAACCTCAACCTTGCGAGGTTCGAAATGATCAAATGTGTTCCCAAATGTACTTACCAGCCCTCGTTCCCTCGCATGCTTTCTGCCTTGCTTCCATGATGTGATCTAAGCCAATCTCAGGCACTACTACAGGTCCAGCCCTTTCTGCAGCTTCCATGCACGGAAAGTTAGAGGTGATCCAGGAATATTTCCGATTGCCAGTCAGGAAGGAATCCCCCCCTTAATACATTTTGTTTGTCTTCCTCTGGATCAACAGTAAGGCAGGAAATGTGGGTATTGTTAAATAGGTTGGACTGCATGGACCTATGTCTTTATTCAACCTCAAATACTATACTATACTTACTGGGCCCAAACAAATGACAATAGGATTGTTCCATGTGTGGTGCCAGTTAGATACCTACCTATTTCTTTAATGATCAATTTTCCAAAGATACTGTATATATTAAAAACCTCTCAATGCTGCTAAACTCCATTTTTTTCATCATATGGAATGGGAGAAAACCTAGAATAGTCTTGTGTAAAATGTGCCTACTGCAGTCAGAAGGAGGCTGAGCACTACCTTATAACAAACCCTGTAACCTAGCCTCACCCTATAAGCTACCAGGTATTTTACATACCCATTCATCTGGAGTGCTGCCAGAATATTATTACTGTTAATAGACATGTTGTAAACTTGTATTTTGAATAATCCATTAGAAATACTAAATCATTGTACGGAATGCGACATGTGGACATTATATGTGCTCACTCGTTCATCTTTCTTTATAAGTACAGCTTGATGTTTTTGTGAATTGTTATGGTTTCATTATTGCCAAATGTTGCCTTTTACTACACTGCTAATCTTTCAGTGGAGTGGAATGATCTGTGCATACATACAGCCAATAGCATTCACCCACTGATTTTGTGTTATATTAAAGTGATACTGTTTTACCACCGACACTATTGACGATTCAAACCTGCCATGGAACATTTTTGTGGTCCCAACCATACCAAATCAAACCAAATAAAAAAGCAATGAATAAGACAAGTATCCAGGTAATTAACCAACATGGACACATCCATACCTTTGGTTGTTTTGTAACTGCCTTTGCTTTCCTTTGGTTGTTAAATAAGTAATGATGTTATTGAAAAATGAATAAAAAGAGTATAATAATTTACTTTTCCGTATCAGACAAGCTGGAAAATGTTTGTCAGTTTATCGTCATCAGTTTATGCTTATGACTAAGGACCTGTTCGGTCCGAAACACACCAAACAGATCGCTATGTACTAAACTTTGTTTGAAGTGACATTGACTCCGATATTTGTGGATTCCAGTTAGTGCGATCATCCTGCAATATTGTGTGGTTCAAGTTTATCGTAACAAAGTGTCCAATGGTATTACAATGTATAAGGGCCCATTTAATCTTGTTTTAAAATCTCTTTTGTTTACAATCTGCTCATAACTCAACTGGATAAATTTTAAAATTAAAAAATACATGATTTTGCTAAACTGTTTGTGCATTGTTTCAGCAAAAATAGCATGCACCAAAGCAAATTGCCACAGTTCGTGTTCTATAAAATATTAAAGGGCATGTCCACCCCCAAACTAAAATTTTACCAACTACTGGCCCCAATGTACAAAAAAAAATCCTTACCTTACATCCCTGCTCCTTGTGGTTCTCCTGTTATGTCTCTTTAAAGTGCAGGAAACGGCTTGGTAGGAGCTGTCGGTGCCTCTATCTTGGCTAGCCTCATCAAGGTATGAGGCATGCTCAGTAGAGCCCTTTCCACCCTCTCCCTCCCTCCCAATCCCTCCATGTCAGGAAGTTATCTAGCTATAAAAGCTTTTGTGACAATGCAGGGGATACCTTCCCACCCCCAGTGATTGGCTGCCTCTCAGCCAATCACAGCCGTGGCTGCCGGTCTGGCCCCCTGCTTGCAGTTCCGGCAGGCAGGGGAGCCGGACGAGAACAGCGCAGGATCAAGGATGTGTAAGTACCGATTGACAACGATTTTAGAGTAATGAATATAGCAGTTGGGGGTGGGAGAGTTTCCCCTGCATTGTCGCAAAAGTTTTTATAAAGGGTGGACATGCCCTTTAATATGAATGATAAAAGAATAACTTATTTTTTTTCTTGCTATTATGTTTATTTCAAAGATATATATTAATATAAGCTTTCTTGATGAATAGTTGTATACATAATTGTGTTTATTGGCTTGTGCACAGGACTATAATTTCATAAAATAGAGTTACAGACACTGTGAATGATTTAGCCATTTGTTTTTCACCTTTATTACCAAGTTAATTTACCTGATAATTGCTACTGTTACAGCTCAAATAATTAAGGCAGATCTAATAGCCACCTTTTAGAATTGTGGATATGTGCCTGGTTTTGTGCTTCTAATTCTATTTAATTAAAAAAAGGTTTTAGATTTAACGCAATTAATTCTAAAGAAACATTAATAATCTCAAATACAAAGACCTCCTAATGGTTCAATAAAAATAAATTTGATGCTTAAATGATCTATACTAACAGCACATGCCTGGCAGATTAGATCACCAGGAAACAAAAATAATTCTGAGTCTGCAGCCTAGGATCCGATATTTTAAAGGGGCCCCATGGTGTTTGACTATACCAAGCCACAAATTAGGAAGTTATAGGGGCCCTACTGATGCCAAATCTTTTCTGCTATATTTCAATAAAAATTTGTTTTTTAGAAAATTCTTTTGTCTGGGCTATTTACCAATTTGGTTCCACTGCCACCATTTCCTAAAGGGAGACTGCTTCAAATTTGTTTAAGTGCCATATCTTACAAAGGTAAACAATGCCATTACTAATTTATTTAAATTCTAGCACAGCAGAGGTGCAGCTGAGTGGTATAACATGTGTCTATGTAATGTGTCCAGGATTGTTAGCTATGCTATATATAGAATACTGTGGAAAAAGTATTTGGAATAAACACAAATCTTTAGAATAATAATAAATGGTAAATGTAAAAAAAACTTTATTGCTCACCAGTTTCTTAATATATATTTACAAAAATGATTTGGGCATATATTATATTACATATAGGAATGGTGTATAGGTGTGGCATTTCTCAATATTACCATCTAAATTGCCATAAATATATGCCTATAAAGTCTAGCACTCACTTATATCAGGTACATAAAAAAATATATTAAGTTTATATATGCATTTACAGCTTAAACCCCTATTTTAATTTGAAACAGTCAAAATGAAAGGTTTAGCCACACCTCTGTCATTGCTAAAACCTGTTTAAAACTGAAAGGAAGTTCCTGTATTACACCCAATTAGCCAATCAAAAATTCTTCACACACTGCACATTCACTCTCACCTCCATAGAAAAAAGTATAATAAATTGTGGAGAGAGAATCCCGTTTCTGTTTGATAGACAAGAAGTGATGTCTGTCTATAATAAAAGGAAAGATAGGAAAAACTTTGCATGTCTTTGCCCATTTCTCTGAGATTAATGACAGTTTTGACAGTTCCCTCTTTTCCAATATTGATGCTGTGAAGTACCTTGTAAAAAGGCTCTATTTCATTGTACTCTCTGTGGAGGGCTTTTTCCTCCTTTAAGCCCACCTAACCTCAAGCTATATAGCTGACTGGTATCTTGTGCTTCCAAGTTCTATCCCATAAAACCCATGAATCTGTGTCCTGCACGATGAAATCAAACAAGATTGTAACATGGCAGGATAGTTTGGGTTCGTTATAGGACCTCAGGCATCATTCACTAATATACAGTAACAACCAAACTAGCTCCAGGCATTTAAGGTGCCCATAAATTAATCAACTTTTCTCGTAATATTTTATAATAATAACTTCTTGTCTTTGTTTCTTTTTTTTATTGTACAAAACCTTATATACACTGTATCCACACATAGTAGCCAAACATACACACAATTCCCCGTGTGCCAAAAGGCACACTTGAATAACAAATTATTTACTTTTGAAAAAGACTCAGGAGTGCTCCTTAAGTGAATTCTTACCTTATATACCAATTTAGTGATTAGCACATGGGTCTCATGATCAGCGAGAAGTGAGCATTCGCAAAGACAAACCTTATATAAATGGCCAAATTTCCAGTAGCACTCCATACATCAAACTGCTACTGCCAGGTGCCAAAACTAAAAAGCTATTAATACATTACCATCGGTTGAAGGGGCACTCACAAGAGTTAAATCACCTAATGTAATTAACCTGTGAACCGGATTTAAGCGTTTCGGCCATGTTTTTGGCACATACTCTATTTATTTGCCAACTATAATACTTTTCTATTCACTTTCCCCTTTCTGGAATGTACTTCAGCCTCATACAAATTGTTGTGAGTTACAAGCACAGGCACTTCCCCCCAGAGAGCTGCTGACTGCAGTTGGGGTGGTCCCCTAAAGCCAATTTATGCTCAGAGGGGTCCAAGGTGACTCAAATGGAGCTAGGTGCAGTAGGTATGAAAGATATTGCTGTGCATCTGGTAATTACTTTAGATTTAAAATGTATCAAATTCTTATCTTATCTTAACTACAGTACGGTATGTCTAATAGACTAATGTAACTTCTTCTTTGTGAACAGTTTATCAATGATATAGATGTTGTTTTTATGTAAAGTTACAATTTTGCACTTACTATCTATGTGCACTTTTTTTATATGTTATGATTCTATAAGCAGATAGGAAGCAGAACTTCATTAATTGTGATGTTTTTACATCTATTGTAGTATTTAATAATTTATTTTTAACATGCACTTTAAGTAGTAAAACATTTAATATGTGATATTTTTAGGTTAAGGGATTAACATAGGTGTTGCAGGGGGAGGTACAAATATAATGGACTGATACAATCAAACATGATTGAAAATTACTTATTGGTCTTTTGGCTTAGATCAATGTAGTACTTGTTCTTATCAGTGGATTGAGAGCTCCTAGATGGAGGGGAGTGATCTCCCCTCTCCAAAGATTTGAGTAGGTCTGGATGTTACACAATTTGGTTAAAGTCCTAAGCAGAAATCATATGGAATCCTGGGCCTCTGTTGTGCACTACCGTTCAAAATGGGCATGTGTTTTTTTCCCCTGCACAAGCTGGTTCCTCCTTACTGGGAGAAGGTAACTTGTTTGCCTTTGCTGGCTATAGCTTGAGCCTAAAGTGGCGCACCCCATTAATTTACCTGGATTAATTGGCACGCTTATTTGTTGCACTATGCACTTATTCCCTACTAAATTTGTATTGTTTTTTTCACTTCTGTGGCAGGAAAGGCAGGGTCCTTTTTGGGACCTCAGCTTCCCCAATAGAACCCTTCCTGGAGACTTGTGGCAGCTGGGGGTCAACGGGAGGGCAGAATTGGAGGGCCTTCTGAATTTTCCTAACTTTGGAAAAAAAGTTTGAAAAAGTGTCATATTGGGAAGGAACAGTCTGGGACCTCTTTTAGATCTCAGAGTTCTAATTGTGAGAATTGCCGTACAAATATTCTATTGGGCTCTCAACAGCCTCCCATCAAAGGGATGTCTAACAATTTTTCAACAGTTTTCATTTGCCTGAAAAGTGATAAGGGAGGATAATCTTGACCACCTTACGGTACTCACACTGGTGTTGAGCATGAAAGCACTGAGCTCTCCACCCAAACTAGCTCCAGGGCATTTATAGTGAACATTTCTCATGATATTTCTATGAATAGAAGGCAAAATTTGCAAAGTCCAGCTATACCAATACTAATAAAATCAACAAGTGCTTCAACAAAGTATTAGCTTATGGGATGTGACACTTACAGAACCAGGATTTTATATAATGTATGTATTAACTTTTTATCATTTTTTTTACCTGCTTGCCTTTCCTTTTTTTTAATAGGGTGCTTTAAGATTTTATATCCACATATACATAAACATATACACACATACAACACCAGGCACACTTTTGCAATAAACATATATTTAGTTAGTGTTATTCTTATTAAAGGGCAGCTGTGGTCTCAAAACAAGTTAGAGTTGAATGAAAACATGCAGTATTTCTTTTAATATGAGCTGACAATCAGATCTCTGGCTGGAGCCTGTGAGAAATTACATTGGGGTGAATGTTCAAACTTCTTGTTTCCAGTAGGTTAAGTGACATCACTAGACCTCTGCCCCGCCCGTCAGCCCTGGGAGAAAAGCATGCTCAGTTAAGACTTAATGCTGGGGAAATCAGGAAGTACCTGGGGAAAAAATTGACAGTGGAGAAGGGGAGCCTATTAAAGCAGACAGGGGCCGGTCACATGGCTGAAAACAAGAAGTGTTCAAGTAGTAAGTAATATTGCTGAACCTTTTCAGCAATAACTTCTCACAAGGTTTATCTAGAGACGTGATTTAGGTCTTATTTTGAAGGTATGATGGAAGGTTTTTTATATTCTTACTAGTTTGGAAGACTTCAAGACCACAGTTACCATTTAATAAATTGTCTTTAGTATTCCAATAATCTAAGACAAAGGCCTGAGAGCTGAAACGTTGTAAAAACGTGAGCATCCCCATTGGAATACTAAAGACTGGACAGCCCTTCAATGTATTAATAAGAATATGTATTATTGGCAGTGGGGAGGCCATAGAGGGACAGTGTAGCCTAGAAGGTACCCTATGTATATTTGACTTGGAATATTTAATTAGTGTGTGTATCCATTTTTTGTATTGAGTTGTAGAATTGTTTAGTGCTTTAAAAAAAACAGCCCAATGATGAGTTCTAAAATTCAATAAAAAATAAACAGGCCTTCATCTACGAAGAGCCGCATCACTTTTTTGAAGAGTCACTCTTCATTGTGTTAGTTGCATGGGTATCGCAAAAGACACCTGCGCATCTAATATTGGCTTTGGACTGGATTTAGCTTAAATTTTTAATGCCATGTAATAGCTGGCATTTACCCACAATTGAAGATTTAACATGAACGATATAATTCAGGGTAAATCTCCCCTAGGTTTCTTTTTAATGGCTTTCTTTAGGTTTGTCTTAGAAACTCCTAAAATATATTTTTAGTGTTCAGCTTTATCACAAAACTGGAAAATGTAGACAATGAACACTATTAATGCAAATTATTATTTTCTGCTGTCTTGTATCTTTCAGGAATTAAAGAAAACATTCTACGCATAACAATAAACTTGTGACTTGTCAGTTATCTGCCCCCAACCCCAACTCCAATTTTTCGCAGTTTATTACATGCATTTGGTAACATGTTAAGTTCACTTACTTTCTGGCAAATGTATCTGCCTCCTCCCTCTGCTCAAAGAACTTTTTATAAGTTTGAACATGCACACAGCAAGTGAAACATCAGTCAATCATTGTTTGAGATATCAGCAGTCTTGATTGACTGCATGTAGGGAGGGGCCAGCTAAAAATCTTTTTGTTAGAAATGCAGGTTATAAAGTTCAAAATATATAATTTGGGGGAAGGTAATAATAATTGACCAGTTTTTTGTTTTATGGGTGAACATGCTCTTCTGCTGCGATCTGCAAAAAATCTTCTGAGATTAAAATGGTACATATCTAATACCCATTTTAATTTTACTTATCTTTTCACAAAAATGTTGGAGATTTCCTTTCCCTGTTAATACTGATTCTATTTTTTATTTAGGGGTTGCATTATCTTGCAATAAAAATAATAATGATAAACTTAGCAACACCCCATCAACTGATATTATTAATAATGTTAAATACTTATAGAGTAATTTTACAATTTTCCTGCATCTGGTGGAACAGAAATAAACTAGAAAGCCCTCCCTGCTGTTATTCATTTCTCAGCAACGCATTAAAATACATTTAACAACATTGAATAAATTATTCAGAAAATACACTAATGATGTTCCAAGTTCTATTTTGTTAAAAAAATGTCAATTATTATTTAAATTATCTGAAAAAATTGTGGGTTCTAGCAATGTAACGTCTCATTTATTATTGGCTGTGCTTGCAGATTTGTATCATTTGTATGGACACTATATCATATTTAGTGGACTACAGTATATATTATATCACCTATATTTACAGATAATTCCGGTATAAATAGAATTATTCTATATTTTCTAATTAATTAATGTCTGTCTATCTAATATATATCTATATATCTGACTGTCAAACCTACCGAAAATTTATATCTCTCTGTCTATCTAATGTCTCTCTCTCTCTCTATCTTATATTGTAACTTAAGGTCTGTACACATGTCCGATAGGACACACAAGCACAAGAAAGACACGCAGCGCATGGCTGTTTCGCCTGATAGTTGTGAGTGTGTATGCGTTCCCTTGGGCGTTATTTGTTGATCCTCCATGGCAGATCCGTGCAGCTAAGCGTACCACTGCAAAAAGTGAGGGTTAGCTTGGGGGGATGGGCATTGCTTATGGAAGTGAATGTGGCGGGCTGATTAACTCTGGCTGGTAAACTAGAGGACGGACTGTAAAACTGACAGGTGCTGGTACCTGAGAAAGATTTCCAGTAAATGGAGAGAGAGATGTGCATCAGTAGATGTGTGTATCTTTGTGTGGAGTTATGGTGTATGTTTTTTGCGCTTATGATCTTAAAGGGCAAGTCCAGCCCTCAAATAAAAAATTATATACAGGTAAATCACCCCCCAAAACCCTGAACAGTAATAGTTTGAAACCTGAAACCCTTGTTTCTGCTTCCTGGTTCTTTCAGTTGACAGTTGACATCATAGCCAATGACTGAATGCTAATCCCATAGCTGCCTCAACTGTGAATGCTCAAGCTCAGAACCAGGTCACTAAATAGCTCAGTTGCCAAAATACAAAGTAGTATATGTCAATATATTTTAAATAGGCCATTGTTTCTAAAAAAAAATGTCATTGTGAGGGTGGAGTTTTCCATTAACAATAACTTTTTTGATCATTTAGTTATGGTTGCAAAGGAAATTTAAAGAGTAATGTGGGCGTAGGGGTACATTAGTAGGTGTTTGTACCTGTGTCTGTGTAGAGTTAAGGGGATCTTTTTGCATTCATGGGCGTAGAATTAATTTTTTCAATGATTTTTAATACGGTTGCTATTAAAGTGGAAGGTTGGAGTAGGTGGAGACGGGGTCATCAGTAGGTGTATGTTTTATGTTTGACTGTCAAAACATTTTTTTTTCTAAGGATCTTGTGACTGTTTGGGATGGAAGGTATGATTTTGCATTTATGACAAATTCATTTATAACACTAACTTTAGATTTATGATTTTAATAATTTATAAAAAGATTAAATAAAAGTGGCTAGTGAAATCTGCGGCAGCAACTGCTAACCCATTGTTAAAGTGTGCTAAGCTAGATTTTAGTCCACCGCCTCTGGGTAAATGAGGCAGTAAGGTCCTTACCTTCCAACACGCATACCAATGGGCATGCATACCTCAGCGACCCCACACTGAGGTATGCCATTGAGAGCTTTTGTGAGAGTTGGTGCCTGAATAAGCAACAAAGACCATTTAAGTTCCATAATTCTTTGAAAACATGGTGATTGTTGGTACATACATCCCAGCATTTTGCTATATGTCTTGATTATGCTGCTTCAAGAAATATTCCTTATGGGATTTTATTAACTTGAAACTATTAAATACAATATGTTTTGCCAAATCTATGTTGGCAAAACATGATATTGTAAGGCAGATGGTTCCTGAAAACATTCCATTCTCAGGCTGATTTACACTTGCTTTTTCTTCACAGTGGGGAAATCAAAAACTCATTTAAAAGCTGAATACCTTCATTCAGATGTTTTTAACAGATAAAACAATAACTTGGAAATAGAAATCTCAGTATTGTGCTGATCCACTCTAAATCATTTTGTATTTCAGAAACACACCCACACCAAACACCCATGCTACAGCTTGTCAGAAAATGTTGTTGTGCTTAGTGTTCTGATGAATTTCCTATCTGACACAGGGGTCCCCAAACTTTTTAGAACATAGAGCACTGTATGGAATCTATGATCCCTCATCAACCTGTAGGTATGTGAAAACAAAAAATAATGGAAAAAAATAAACAACAGAAATAATTACTATTCTGATACAGAGATGAAAATAAAAAAAAATTAACATAGTTAATCAAGGAGAAAAGATCCGTACACACGTACGATTTGGAACCGACCCCCACTAAATGCGTTGTGGTTAGGGGGGCGTTGCTAGGTGCACACATCGTTTGTACATAAACTCTTTCTATGTGCACTTGGTCATCAACATCTTAGCAGAATAGCAAACGGAACTCTCATTGATTATATTTTAATAGTTCAGCTGTGTAAGAAATCAATTTAGGCCCAAGTGAATGTGAGGAAATTTGAATGTTATATTTAGAGGTCCAACTCATGGAAAATGAAAATCAATAAAACATACTTTCCCCTTTTCTCTTTTGTGCAGTTAACCCTATACTCCTCCTCATTGTTATTAAATGCCATCTTTCTTTGAGGTAGAAGTACTTTTTTTTTTACATTATAGAAGTATTGATGTACTTTAATAAATGAATGCCGACACCTATAGATTTTTTTTACAGCTGTACAATCAGATCATATTTTAATATTTATTATACATAACATATTTTTGATAAATTAATTTTTTTTATACTTATTCAGTTTTCAGAAGGGCGATCTCTCAAATAACCAATAGATGGCAGCACAAAAGGTCAGATTAGAGTCCTGCGGGCAACCACAAAACTATTACTTCGGGCTTGGTCACACTATCACAATTTTTTTGCATTTGTGCATGTGATTGGGCACGTTTGTGCACGTTTCTGGGTGCGAATCGATTGCGATTTGCGTTCTGCATTTGTATCGCAATCGCATGCAATTTTCTATATCTAATGAAAAAACGCATGCGCAAAAACAACGAGATCGCACATGAAATCGCATGCGATTCCGTGTGCAATTGCGTTTCCGGCACAGTGTGGCTGTGCCCTTACATCTGAAATTAAACAACACGCACCTGCAAAATCATAACCTGCACAGGTTTCGCTGGTGCGTTGCATAACTGCACCCGACCCGATCTGCAAGTCGCCAGAACCGCAGCCCAAACTGCACCCGTAATTAAAGAGACCTGCAAGTGGACCTACACAGGTTACGTGATCCAACCTTCACCTGCATTGACCCACTCAAAATTTAACAGACCTGTAACTTGCACCCCCTACCTGTCATGACCAGCATCCACAGCTTTCTAACGGAACCTGACCTTCAACCCAATTAAATGCACTTTGGTTTACCCAAACCTGACCTGCAAATTTGGTTCACTGGGGATACCCAACCTTATGCAGGACTCTAGGTCAGATATCATCCTCAATTAACTTATTCTAGGGGTGTCCAAACCATTTGATCTCAAAGGCCTCATGTGTGGCTCCTGACCATCCACACAAGGGCCACCCAATAGTTTTCTTAGTCTATATAGGTTAAAATTAAAACGTACAGCAGACTGAATCACAGACTGAGTCATAAATTGCCACTAATTACAAACTAACTGCAATTAACTGCATTTATTGTGATTCAAAATGAATGCAGTTAATTTCACTGGGGAAAGGTGTTCCCAGGGGTATATCCAAGATATAAACATTGATAGGGATGTCTGTATAAAGGTTAAATAAATTACAATTATGTGAGCTTGCCTCTATTCTGAGTTATTTGTGGTTCTTGTCCTAAGCTAAGGCCACCTCATAGCTCCTTTAAATATATGAATCTCTGCCTCAGGTTAGTTTGTGTGTTGGGCAATCACTTGATTCACCACCAGATGGCAGCACACAGGTCAGATGGCACCCCACATTAACTTATACATGCAGTAACGCTCCTACCATGAAGCAATAAGAAAATATTGCTCATGGCGCACGGCCCTTGTGAAGAAGAAAGGCGGGAGCTGTCCGCATGACTTATTTTTTTCTCTTCCTGCATTCCGGACGCCTCGCTAAATGTGCCTTTACTTCCGACTTGCGGCGGTCTGGAACTCCAACCAATCACGGCAATGCATCAGCATACATGCATGACTGATTGGTCCCTCAGCCGCTCCGCAACACCCCCATTTGTGCATATGTGCGTGCAGAGCGTGGGGGGCGGGACCAGAGTTGCTGCGGAACCAATCAGGCATGCATGTATGCAGATGCATTGCCCTGATTGGTTGGAGTCCCCCCATGCCAGAAGTACAGGTACATTTAGTGCAGAGCAACTGCCGAATCCAAGGAGAAAAAGAAAATCATGTTGGATCGGGCTGCATGACAGGCAGCAGCACCACCACTATTAGGAGTATTTCTGTGACTGTGAGTGAGTGTCATTATTAATTTCTGAGGGTGCATTTTTCTTGGGGGGAGGGGTGGCTGGCTACTTACATACCTACCTACTTGGGGGTTGGGGCCTACCTACCTACTTGGGGGCTGGCTGCCTACCTACCTGTATGCTGGGGCCTACATTCCTATTTGGAGGCAGGGGCCTACCTACCTACTTGGGGGCTGGGGCCTACCTACCTACTTGGGGGCTGTCTGCCTACCTACCTGTATGCTGGGGCCTACATTCCTATTTGGAGGCTGGGATCTACCTATCTACTTGGGGGCTGGGACCTACCTACTTGGGGGCTGGCTACCTACATGTAAGCTGGGTTTCACTTACCTACTTGGGGGCTGGGGTCAACCTACCTAATTGTGGGCTGGGGCCGACCTTCTTACTTTGGGCTTGTGCCTACCTACTTACTTTGGTACTGTGGCCTGCCTACCTAATTGGGGGCTGGCTACCTACATGGGGTCCGAGACCTACCTACTTGGGGGCTGGCTACATACCTACCAACTTGTGTGCTGAGGCCTTGCTACCTACTTGGGGGCTGGCAACATACCTACCTACCTGTGTGCTGGGGCCTCCCTGTCTGCTGGGGGCTGACTACAAAACTACCTACTTGGGAGATGGCTACCTATCTGTGTGCTGGGGTTCACCTACCTACTTCTTTGCTTGATGTCCTCTTGCTGAGGAAAATAGAAGATGGCACCAGATAATACCATGTTTCACGGTATTGAAAGTTCTTCACAAAAAAATTAACTACCGTATATACTCAAGTATAAAGCAAGGTTTTCAGGCTGTAAAATCAGCCTAAAAAAAGACCTTGATTTATACACGAGTCAGTAAACTGAGAAATCCGGCAGCCGCTCGCTCGCTCCCACATTCCCTATACTGGCGTGCTGGCTGATGTCACTGCGCGGCGCAGAGTAGTGACGTCAGCCGACGCATCAGTATAGGGAGCGAGCAAGTGGCTGCCTGATTTCTCATGTAAGTAACTGCAGAAGGATGCCCACAGAAGGTACCCACTGAACTGGGTGGGAGGGTTCGGGTTCAGATGTTTGGAAACTACAACTCCCAGCTACTAAAGCATGCTGGGAGTTGTAGTTTATAAACATCTGGAGTGCCAAAGCTTTAGTTGTCTTTTAAATGGACAGCAGAATTCTCATACAGTAATAGCCATATCCAGTATGGCTATTACTGCATGGTATATCTGCTGTCTATTTAAAGGGCGACTAAAGCCTCAAAACAATACAGAATCAGAAGGAGAATGTTATCTGTGTGTGTATATATATATATATATATATATATATATATATGTATAAAAAAAAAACTTCCAACGAACAGAGCACTCGCGGGTCTTTTTCATGCTTAAATATTTATTTGTGCATCAACGCGTTTCGTCCTCAGGATATGACTTTGATACAGGTAAGTGAAATATAAAACCTTGGATAAGACCCAACCCTCCCCCTGTGCTCCTCCCACCACATGTTAACCCTAAGTATATCAACTGCAGCAGGGTAACTTACATCATTTAAATGACATCGTAACTAATGACACTAGTGCTTAGAGAAACATAAGTATTCTATATATTTTTTACAACAACCTAATACCATTCCCACATAAATATAAAGATGAAAATAGTAAAAATAGTAAAAACCACCTGTGTCATTCATGGTGTACATAAATAAGTAAAACCCCATGTGCTCTATAAATACTAAAAAGTTAAAAAGTTACAATAAAAACAATCAAAAGTGTAAACATACTGACATATAGTTTCAAAATCTCTGTTAGCAATTAAATACGCAAACCCTTATTTGAGATATACAAAAGAAAGTAGCAACCTAATCCCACCCAGGCATACTACTGAATACAATGCCTATATTTATAATAAAATCCTAATACAGAATAAACCAAATACGTCCACTTCCTGCCCATGCTTCTAGATGGCAACTAAGAACGTGCCATCAAGACTAACTAAGTCTACAAATAATATGCCCAATTCATGTATACCATATCGAAGGTGATCATCACACCCCAGAGGGAATATATATGTATTACCACTTGCTGGCTCCTACGCCCGCATGGTCATGGGATACCAATCTGGACCTTATACCCTTCAACTTAAATTTATTGGCCATGTGCTGTAATTGCTCATTGGCCGTGGCTTTATCAGAGTTATTAGTCAAAACCCTGAGAAATTGGGAAAATATAACTCCCCTTTTTTGATGAGGGGGGTGATAACTCCGGGCGTGCAGTAGCGTATTCCTATCAGTAGGTTTTGAAAATAAACCCAAGCTCGTCTTTGGTGATTTTGATGTCCAGGTATTCAATGGTCACATGTGCCACCATAGTAAATTTTACTGTGGATTAATGAGAATTTAAGCTGTCCACCACAGACTGGCACTCTTCCATTGGTCCATCCCATAGTACAAACACGCTACTGCACGCCCGGAGTTATCATCCCCCTCATCAAAAAAGGGGAGTTATATTTTCCCAATTTCTCAGGGTTTTGACTAATAACTCTGATTAAGCCATGGCCAATGAGCAACACGGGGAGGGCAGGGCATAGCAGTATCCCTTATTCCATACAATATTCCCCCTACACCAGTGGGATTAAGCATAGTGTCAGGAAACATTGGGAACTACTAAAGAGGGATAGTTCCCTCCCATTTAAAGAGCTATATCCTATGTTCGCACACAGACGGGGTAGGAACCTACGAAGCCTACTAGTTAAGACAGATTTGGACCCCCAAAAAAGTAAGACTGTTGGAACATGGCTTCCCAAAAAAAAAGGAAGGTTGTTTCAAATGTATTGGCTATCAAGCCTGTAGTCATATTATCTCGGGTGGAGATTTTCCCCATCCTTATATCGGCCGTAGATTTAAAATTAAATTTAAACTATCTTGCCTCAGCACTGATGCCATATATCTTATTATATGCCCATGTGGTATGTACTATGTGGGTAAAACCACAACATCGCTTAGGGAAAGGATGGCTAACCATCGTTCCTCAATTCGAGCGGCACTTGCAAGTGGGCACACTGGTAACCCCAGTGACCCTATCAAGGAAAAGAAATATGGGGAGCAATCAGTGGCACGCCACTTTAGGTGCCATCTAGAAGCATGGGCAGGAAGTGGACGTATTTGGTTTATTCTGTATTAGGATTTTATTATAAATATAGGCTTTGTATTCAGTAGTATGCCTGGGTGGGATTAGGTTGCTACTTTGTATTGTATATCTCAAATAAGGGTTTGCGTATTTAATTGCTAACAGAGATTTTGAAACTATATGTCAGTATGTTTATACTTTTGATTGTTTTTATTGTAACTTTTTAACTTTTTAGTATTTATAGAGCACATGGGGTTTTACTTATTTATGTACACCATGAATGACACAGGTGGTTTTTATATTTATGTGGGAATGGTATTAGGTTGTTGTAAAAAATATTGTTTTGAGGCTTTAGTTGCCCTTTGAATGGACAGCAGAATTCCCATAATGTAGTTCCATACGTAATATCCATAATGGATTTGGCTATTAATGTATAGGACTACTATATAGGAATTCTGCTGTCCATTTAAAGGGCAACTAAAGCTTCAAAACAATACAGAATCAGAAGGCAGTAGTGGTCATAATTTCTACCCTCTGTTTGTATTCGAGTCAATCACTTTTAGTTTTTTTCTGGTAAAAATAGGTACCTCTGTTTACACTCTGGTTGGTTTATACTCGAGTATATTCGGTAAATTGGATATTGTTAAAAGGAATTTTTATGTGATTAGTCTAGCTTTAGCTAGTTTGTTAGCTTAGGCTAGGTTAAAATAGTTAGCTTAGTTAGGGCCCTTCTGAAAGAGTCTATATTGAAGTAGTGGCAAGCTTACAAATCTTTTCCCCCTTTTCTTATTTTCTAGAGAAAGTATGTTTTTATGTGTTATAACAACAGTATAAATAAATGTTTTCAAATACGAAATTATCAAAAGTGTTGCCACACCCCACAAATAAGCCACAGTCACTTTTCAGCAGAGCACGCCGTTGCACATCCGCCTAGAGGAGGCATTCAAAAGTTGTTTCAGGTGCCAAAATTCCTAGGGACACCCCTGTATACACGAATGAAAAGGGGTAAGGTGGTTTGTAAAAGTTGTAAAGTAACCTATGTTTTTTTCCGGATCCTGAAATATATGTATATTTTTATTAGTTTTTCTGGAACATACATACATACATAGAGAGAGAGAGAGAGAGAGAGAAAGAGAGAGAGATTACCTGATCACCAAACTCTGTTTCCGTGTCTTCTGCATTGTCTCTGTGTACTATAAGACTAAGATCAAGCTCGCTTATCCCTAAAATATAAAATTTTTAAATATATAAAAAATAATATTTTCATTTCTGGAGTACATTCCAAAAAAAATAAATATAACATGGTTTCATTAAATGTTCTAAAATAATAAGTTTTAAAAATAAATAATTTTACGTAATAGGGTTTTCCTAATGATTTACTGAAACTCATAGCACAGGCAAAACAATGAGATTGAGACCTTCCTTGTATGTCAATTAATTGAATACCTGACCTTATCATCAACAAGCTAACATTTCTGTTATACACAAAACCACAATCCTGAAGTTGTCACAACATCAGCAACTGTCACACAAATTATTTATGATAGTTTTCAAGATTAGGGAGAGTGAGAAATGTTCTGATTGTGATAATAGAGCTAACGAAAACCCAGATTTCAAGATTGCTTACTTTGTAGGCTAAATACCAAAATACAAGGTGTCCTAGATATCTTAAGGAATCACACAGGGATCTTTGAGCTTCAAAGAGTTTTAAAGGGGAAGTTCAGTACAAATACATATGCTTTTCAGAAAAAAGAGCAGTATTTTTTCATCCCAATGACCTTAATCTGCCAATTCAGAATTTTGTCTGTTTATAAATAAAGTCAACTGAAATACTGACTTCCTGTTTGCAGGACCCCTAGTAGAGACCATTATGGTCTTCCCATAAACCCAGCACCAGGGTTGATTCAGTTGCTCAGTAGAGATCTGAGCATCTTTGACCCATCCAACAGTCAATCAGTAGAAATTACTGTTAGGAACATTCCAAGGATGTGGTGCATCGTGGGAAGAAGAAGGACCGTTAGAACCTAAAATGTCAGCTCACTAATGTCAGGGAACAGCAAAGGGTATGAAATCAACTGATTTTTGAAAATGGGAGAGAATATGTAGAATAATATCAACTTAACAAATATTGATAATTTCCACTGAACTGTCCCTTTAAGTTGTGACACATTACCCCAATATTTCTCCTTTTACTAGGTGCACTATTCGATACTTAAAGTAAAAGGGCAGTGATGCTGAATTTAGATGTAGTTACCTACATAACTTTGAACTATTTCACCAAGTCTGCTTTAATTGGGAAATCATGATGCATTTTAGAGGTGTATGAAGAAATGCTAGTTTTATTTTAAAGTCTTTTAATATATATTCAATAACAGAAAATTATATAGAGCATTTATCTCTATTTTGTTCCCATTTAGAAGATAAACTCAAAACCAGGACTTTGGATTATAGAACAGTACATTTCCATGACTAGGTTGCAGATGCACAAAAAAAAAACACCCATTGCTTTATGGTAGGTATTGAGGAAGTGCTGGGGTCCATTTTGATCTTGCTGTAAAGAGTTGAATTTTACACTGCAGAAAACAATGTACAAGGCAGATAAATGAATTTCTATTAGTGTGTCACTTCCCCTATATATTCCATCAGTAGGCATGTTTCTTTAAGCAACAGCTTTAAACCATATTTAATTATTGGATTTAGGTTAGAGAGCAATAAGATATACTTTTATATATTATATATGTTTAGCTATAATCTAATTTAAGTAAAATAAATTATATACCAAACTAAAATTGAATTACAGCTTTCTAACACACAGAAAACAGTCCTCATTAGCAATTACCATACGGCTGTAATGTGCTACTTGCTGTCTATGGAACAGTGATGAATTACACTCATTCAGCACCAATTAGAGAAATTAGGAAAAGGTTATTTTTGCCAGTTTACATTCCTTTATAACAAGCTGAAACCAAGAGTACAGATACTGTGAAATCCTTTCTGTATAATTATTTATAGAATTCAAAGATCCTTTCATAGCTAGACAGTCTTTGGATTAAAAGGAAAGCTAACAGTTCATAATTAGAGAGGAAAACAGCTGAAACCTACTGTAGTATCATACAAAGACAGCTTACATTGCCATAAGAAAACCCAATAGGTTCATCAAAAAGCAAAATACATACAGGGTTATTCAATAAAAGTTCTTATCGTTTAAAATGGTGCTAATTTTGCCCCAACCAATCAGATGTTAGCTTTCAAATGTTAAATAAGATCTGATTGGTTGGGGCAAAATTAGCACCATTTTAAACGATAAGAACTTTTATTGAATCTCCCTGATTGTTTTTCATTTTGATCACCATTCTTCGAAGTGAGTTAATGGTTAAGTTGTAATTACTGCTAGGAACACCTGGAATAATAATTGCATATAAGAAGGGAGGAGCAATAGAATGATATTTGTTAAAGACATATGTCCTTGGAAAAGAGTTATTAGAATTTTATACTATAAATATATGTTTCTATTTTAGTTCAGGTTGTTTACATGTTCTGTATAAAAAGGAGATAAAAGAGTCTTTCATTCCTTTCTAACAAGGGTTATAGAGCAGAGGTAGAGAGGTATTTGTTACAGAAAGATTCTCTGCAAAGTAATTCACATTGTATATTCACAAACAATAAATAGAAACAAATGCACTTTTTTAGCATCCATAACCCAATTCATACATTTCCATGCTGACTGCAAAGTGGGTTTATATTTCAAGTTAGTGCATAGATTGAGCAGATATAAAGAATATCCATTATAGACAACATTCAGATAATAAAGAACTATATAGATCTACTATGAAGGTCAGTGTTCTAAATGGATTAGGTTTAACAAGACCTATTCTAATAGAATCAATAATTAGTCTCCAATATAGTGGGGATAGAGAGAAAGTAGGAAAAGTGACTTGGGCAAAAGTGGATGTATGGACAGAAACATACATAGGATAAGTGCACTGTAAAATCAAGTTATGTTCATTTGGAAGCTGCAGCTTTAAAAATACCGTTGCCATATTTTTTTTACCTATGCCCCTCCAGAGCCTACCTTTGTGCCTTGAAAGTTGCTGACATCTTATTACTGGTTTGCTGAATGTTAAGCTCCGCCCCTCTGAGATTTCCTCTGCTTTCTCCTGCTTGAGCCTTAAACAGTAATGCCTGTGAGTTCCGTGCACGTGCGCGTGCACGGAACTCACAAGCATTACTGTTTGAGGCTCAAGCAGGAGAAAGCAGAGGAAATCTCAGAGGGGGGGTCGGAGCTAACATTCAGCAAACCGTTAACAAGATGTCAGCAACTTTCAAGGCACAAAGCTAGGCTCTGGAGGTGTAAAGGTAAAAAAAAAAAATATGGCAATGGTATTTTTAAAGCTGCAGCTTCCAAATGAACATAACTGATTTTACCGGGCCCTTATCCTTAAAGGAAAACTCCCCCCCCCCCCCCACACACACACACTTCTCTTCTTTCATAGCTGCATAGTACCCAGGGTTAGGACCTGTACTGCTTAGTCCTTACGCCTGGATACTTAATTATTTACATTAAGTTTCTCTATGTTCTGGTCCTCTTCCGCAGGAAATCTGCTAAAACCGAACATTCCTACAAAGAATTGCATCTGTAATTCTGCATATTTGAATAAAAGAATTGCACCGTTACATAGCTGAAGATGTGTAGGTTCTAAAACTATTTGATTTATTAAGGTTTTTACAATTTTGAGGGGTGTTTCATAGATATGAACAAAACAGTGGAGTTTTGTTCTGTATCCAAAAATCCGATTAAAAGCCAGTTGAAGTTACATTTTTACATTTCCTATTGTACTTTCATCACATTTTTATAAATTTCTGAATTTTTCGATTTTATAACAAAAAATTTGATTTTTTAAATCTAATTTCGATTTTTAATATTCAGTTATCAATTTTTTGTTCCGAAATTTGAAAATTTTGAAGGAAAACATGAGAAAAAGCTTTTTTTAAATAACATATGTGTCCAGGATATCTGCATATTGATCAAAACTTACCCCACTTATGAAAACTTAGGTGTACACCCTCACATGTGGGGGTATTTTAGTTAATCCTACGTTTACTGTCATTCTAATTGGCATAAAATTTTAGAAAGTGCCATCTTATTTTCGAGTGAGCTGTTTTAGAGTGTCCTGGACAGGAAAGGTGGGGTACCTACATATGACTGGTATCATTGTACTCAGAGTAAGCTTTTAGATACAATAATACTTTTTGTGTTTAAATTTAATTTTAAAAATAAAAAAAAATGCAAAGAACAACTTTATCTTGTTAAAGTATAGTCCATGTTACACAAAACCAAGATGCATATTTATAAATGATTGCTATTTTTGCCATTTCCCTATCGCAGGACATCGCAATGACAAAGAGCGCTATTTTCGCCTTATTTATAAAACGCTCTTTTTCGCTTTCTTTGAAAAGTACCACTGCGGCGATGTGTGATGGTAATATCGCCTTATTCATTGTGCTAAGTCTGGTTTCGTGGCGAAAAGAGAAATTGCTCTTTAGTATCGGCCAATACCAGATTAGAGAAGATGAAATTTCAGAGCTATTTTTGTCATTTTTTTTAATTTAAAGTTGTTTATAAATGGGTGAAAATTCACCTTTTTGCCCCTTTTCTCCCTTTTGTCGCATTTTTTGCAATTTTACCAGAATTTTCACCAAACATCATTACTTACTGGAATGTTCCATTAACAAGATTATTTCTTACACAGCACTATGGTATGTTCCCATATTAATGGAACAGGTTTGATAATTAGCTGCAGTTTGCTGAAAATAAGCAATACAAAAAAACTAGTCCTGTTAATACAAAAGAGAAAATTCGCCTTTTGAGTTTTACACTTTATCATATCCTAATAACACAGAGAAAATTTGCCTGGGTGAGTTTTATATTATTTATCATATCCTATTAATAAAAAAAAGAGAATTCGCCTGGGGGAGTTTTACACTATTTTTTATACATTTGCTGAAAAAAACACCACATGTGTAAGGCTATTTTTAAATAAAAAAGATACTACTTTGAAAATCTGCCAGAGAGTAATGGCCTACTTACCATCATATGTGCTGAACCTTTTCAGCATTATTAGTGCTACTTTTTGCTATATAATTTTTGCCTTTGATGAAAATTCGCCTTTTTAATAACATTATAAGAAAAGTTGAAAAATGTAAAAAATTGTGGTGAAGTCTGGTGGAAAAAAAAAACAAAAATAATGCCCTTTATAAATATGTCCCTTAGACCCCTGTTTAAAAAAAAAACTTAAAGCGAAATGGACGCATTGGCAGGCTACATAAATGCGTTTTCGCCACCTCAGACTTGGCTAATTTGAATGGCTGAACTTAATGCAATAAAACACTTTTTGACATTTTATAAATATTAGTGGTTACTGCAGCGATGTATGTCGAAAAAGCGAAAAGTTGTGGTAATGACTTTTCGCCACTGGCAATCACTGCTTTGTAAATAGCGAAAAGTCCAAATTTTGTCGAAAAGGCGCCGATAATGAAAAAGTTTAAAAAAAAGTTTAATGAACATAAATATGCCCCTAAGTATAATAGTCTCTATTTACTGAAAGGGGGTGTCCTACTGTAGAATTTGTCTAAACCAATGGAGGCCAAAATCCTGAACATCCTGGCAAAGAATGCAACAAAAGTGGTAAATTCTGCTAAGACTGAAAGAGTTAAGACAAATGATGAAAGGGTAAAATGTAGCTTAAAGTTAAGTACAGACATAAAGATCCCTGCATGATGCATGTCATACAGACATAAGGATCCCTGCATGCCAAAGAACTTTAGGCTCATTCTGTCACATGTTATGGACTTGTCCCTATGTTCAGGGATATTGGCTAGATGGGACAACTCCCAATTAACTTTCACTGACTGATAAGTTTATGGAATCCAAAAATACACTAAACTATTTATATAAGATTTTCACACACCTCAGCATGCCAACTGTCAAAGCATGGTAAAAAAAAAGGGGATACCTTAAGGTTCTTATTATTTTCTTTTTCATTTGAGTGCTTTATTTTTCTAGTTTTTGTTTTTTATTTTTTTCATTAAATATAATGTTAAGGGTTAACTTCCACAGTTTAAGGAAAAAGTACTATTCCTGTTTTAATAACACAAGAAGACAAAAATATGTATGTTATAAGCCTTTTATTGTTCAATGCAAAATACAGAATCCATAGGAAACAAATTTCCTTTTTCTTTTTCAGGATACAAGAACACAATATGTAAAATGCTATCAGGGTTATTCAATAAAAGTTCTTATCGTTTAAAATGGTGCTAATTTTGCCCCAACCAATCAGATGTTAGCTTTCAAATGTTAAATAAGTTCTGATTGGTTGGGGCAAAACTAGCACCATTTTAAACGATATGAACTTTTATTAAATTTCCCTGTATGTATTTTAAATACTGTTATTCCTTAATAAAATACCTCCATTAGGAGGAGAATTAAAAAAAAAAAAAGAAGTAAACCTTGTTTCTTTAATTCAATAGTTTAGTGAAATATATCACCCCATCTATGCTTTGCAAGGAAAAGTACACAGAGGACAATCCTTTCTTCTAGTCTACCCAGACTGGGGGTCATAGGCCATGATTGACAGGTTGTTCAAAGATACCATTTGTCTAGACACCAATGTTTGTACAATATATTCTCTTGTATGGACAAGATAGGCTGTATATACCTGTAGGTCTATTTTAAAAAGAAAACCAGAATATTCTATCAGCAGTCCAGGTTCCACCATATACTACAAACTTAAGAACTGAGAATCAAACACAGCCCCGCAACCTCTGATCTGCTCAGATATGCAATATTATCTGCCAATTTCTGTATCATCTAAGTCTACATTGCAAAGGCTCTTTGTGACCTGTCAGAGGAACAGCAAAGGAGTGCGAATGAGTAAGTACTCTAACTTCCCTGCCTGCTCCTGATCGTTTAATTGAAGAATGGGAGGGAAGTCTACTAGTGAAGATACTCTTTAAAATGAGCGAACAGTTTAATACTGTAGATAGCTAGAAACAAAGCAGATAGTGTAATAGAATTACATCAAATGGCTTGATTACTATATAGCATAATACTATACGACATAAACGCAGACAGATTTGTAGTAAGTAATTCAGTTCTATGTGGATTCCTTTAAACCATGTAATGCGATGTCGTCCAGTGGTTATGTTTAAATCACCTTCATTGTGATGTATTTAACTCTTTGCCAGCTTAATCACTTTAATCCTAGCAAAACATCAATAAGGCGAAAAATGACAGACAGATATTAGCTGCACATGCAGTACGTACTCTATGCGACCATCTACTGTTGATTTTCTTCTCTGGTCATTGACATTTTGCCTGGATTAAAGAGATTAAATGGCAGTGGCACAGCTAATCACATTGTATTAGTAAGCAAAAAAATATTAAGACAACAACTACCACTAGAACCACACTGGTAATCACATTGAAGTTTGGCAATTAGGAATATCAACAAGTCAACAAGCAGTGGATTTGCACAAAGCTAGTGTAAAAAATCATAGGCCTATCCAGGAAATTGTGACTGATTACAGTAAAAGTTACCACATACTGTTTTTGCTTCACCTTAAATACAATAACGAGATAAATCTCCAACAGCATAGACTTATATGGAAACAGAACAAATGACATACCAAAAAGGGAGAGGCAGAGGCATTGTGTCTAAGATAAAAAACAGGCAAACAGTATTTTTTTTAGATTGTGGTAAATAATGAGGGTGGAATGAGGGGACATGTGGGACTTGGTTCTGCCTCATTCCTAGACTTACCAGCCAAGCCCCATACCATCCAGCCATGTCCTTATGAATACAAAGTTCTGTTAGAACCATATTTCATGTGCACTTGTGTAGCAATGTTTGTTTGTATACTGACCATCAGCACAAGACACCTTGTTACTTTTCAGTTCCAGGAATTATTAAATAAAAGTACTAAGACTGTTGGACGCTTCAATATCAGAAATTTGGTAAAACAGAGACTTCTTATCATTATAATGGATTTATATAGCGCCAACATCTTCTGTGGCATTTTATAATAACATAATAATACATATTATACAAAGTCATACATATTACATACAAAGGTAAAGCAAACATTATATACACACATTATATACACAGCATGATAAGTTATTTACAGCAATACCCTGACACAATATGAAAGAGGACTCTGCCCAAAGATCTTACAGTCTAGAGGAAATAGGGGTGAGACATAAGGTGACGCGAATAGGTAGACTTTGTTAGATTGGCAGTGGAGTTTGATTAGCAGACCAGGTTATATGTTTGCCTGAACAGGTTGGTTTTGATGTTATGTTTAAAGATAAGGGTCGGTGAATGTCTGACATACAGAGGAAGGGAGTTCCAGAGCAGAGGGGCAGCATGAGCATAGTCCTGAATTTGTGTGTAAGAAGAGGTGACAAGGGTGGATGAGAGGAGGATAAGATGGGATAGGGTAGAGGGGGCAGGTGGTGAGACGTGTCCTGGATAGAAGAGACAAGAGTCCCTGTTCTGTAATAGTGGTGAAGCATGTTGTGGGGAACTAGAAGGATTAACCAATGAAGGGAAGCTAGGCAGTGCAGTGGAAGGGGTAAAGTTGTTAGAGGTAGACCATGAAGGGAGGCTAGTCAGTGTACTGGTAGGAGTTAGAAGCTGTAGGGAAGAGCTAGAGTGTGCAGGAGGTGGCAAAGAGAATAGAGAATTAAATACTTTAAAGAGCTGTTTGGGGTTATGAGATTGTGTGGATGTGAGTGAAGAGAAGAAATTTTGTTTGGCTAAGGACAATGTACTTCTTTACTCAGGTAAAGGGAACTTTTAAATTCTCTAAAGTTTTTTTTGTTGTTGCTCTTACACTAGTGTCCTTCAGCAATATGGGAGTGCCTTTTCAACTTTTTAATCTGATCTGTAATTGTGGGTTCTTACGGCTAAGGCGATGGGTGGATAAGGGAGCAACAAAGTCTAGGGCATTGGAAACCGTGTTGTCGTAATGGACTGTTGCAAGTTAGGGTCAGCGAAGGAGGGCATAGAGATAAGTTGTTGGAGGGGGCCAGAGAGCAAATTGGGGTTGAGATTACGTAAGTCCCTGCATCTGTATGTTTGTTTGATAGGTGTTATGGTTGGGACAGATGACGCAAGAGTAAATTTGAGTAGATTGTGATCAGATAGAGGAAAGGGAGAGTTGGAGAAGTTAGATATCGAGGAGAGGTGATTAAGGTGTCTGAGCAGAAGACCACTGAGTAAGGTTAAAGGAGGAGGTAAGAGAGAGAAGTTTAGTGGTAGCAGAATTGTTAGTATCAATGGGGATATTAAAATCCCCTAGGATAATTGAGAGGATGTCAGTGGAGAGAAAGTGGCATAACCAAGCAGAGAAGTGATCAAAGAAAGTAGTGGTTGGGCTGGGTTTTTCGATAAATAACAGCAATCTGTAGGGGTGTGGGAGAGTAAACACAAACAGAGTGGGACTCTAATGATAGACTGGTAAGAGGGCTGGTAAGGGTGCGATAGGTTTGAAACAACAGCGCTCAGAAAGAAGAATACCAACACCCTTATTGTGTTTGTTATCGGGCCTAGTAGTGTGGCTGAACTGTAAACCTCCATAAGAGAGCGCGGCAGGTGAGACAGTATCAGAGGGTGACAGCCATGTTTTTAGACCAAGAAAAGCAAAGGAGTATGAGATAAATAGGTTGTGTACGTGTGCAGGTTTATTTATTACAGACAGATCATAAGGCCTCAGATATAGGGGTAGGGGGACGAAGAGGTACATTAGTGATAATCTGTGAGTTAAGGGTACTTATAGATGAGGGAGGGTAACGTGCAGTAGGCATCAGGGTGGGGATTGATTTATTGTACAAGTGCAGTATGGGAAAGGGGCCGGGATTCAGGAGATATCGCCAGCTGCAAGTAGGAGAAGAAGAGAGAGTGAGAGGAGGTGAGAGTGGAATTTAAATGGACCATATTTAAGCAAGTTAGGTTATCCAGGTTTAAAGCCACCAATGCAAATATGCCATACACCAGCGGTTTCCACTGACCAGGATAAAGACCAAAGATAAAGATAGGTGTAGCATTTCATGACACATGACTAAAGCTGTATAAAAGACAAAACAAGCTTTTATTGCAGAAACATGTGTGCTACATGTTTCGGACAAAGGTCCTTGCTTGAGAAAGGATCTACCTTTATTCATTGTGGGAAAGGAGGGAAGAGGAGAAAATTGAGGTTGTAAATACACATACCAACAGAGGGGTGTTGCAGTAAGTTGACAGAGTTTTTAATGTAGGTAAGCAGAGAAATGATGAGTAAGCTCAGTTGGAACATGGTGATAAGGAATTAGTGAGAATATGGAATGGAAAGAGTTTGGTGGTATATTCCAAGTGAGCAAAGTTCAGGGCATTTCAGGTTACTTCTGGTTTAATTCTGGTGTTAATTTAGCCCAACACTTATTACATAATGTTCAAAGGAACAACAACAACAAATATAGGAGAGCCAGCAGTCACAAAACCACCTGCTGATATACATAATTTATGACCAAATGAAAAATGATATATACAAACTCATATGTTCAGAAGAACCGAAAAGCATACTGTACCGTAATTTTTACCAAATTAATTCATTCATAATTAATGACTAAGTATTGACTTAGGGGTTCCAAGTAAAATAGTATCATGCAGTTCCTCAAAATCTCTTTCATTAAATTGTCACAAAGTTTAATTTAATATGTTATGTAATTTCCTTCCTTCTTTTAAACATTTCCCAGAATTCACACAATACACCAGGTTTTTGACAGGGACATAAAACAAAAGTGATAAGCTGTGAAGGAGTGGAATGGCAAGTAAATGAAAGCAAACAGGAGGGGGAGGGGGGTCAGAGCTGCCCACGGCATGGAGAGACTAGCAAGTAAAAGCAGGGAATGAAGGAGCGTGTAGTGTTACTTGATCAGACAGTGGGGAGGGGGGTCAGAGCTGCCCACAGCAGGGAGAGACTTGACTGTTTGACACTGCACAGTAAATGACAGGTAGGCTGTGCAAATTAAGCTTTATGTTTTCACATAGTTTTCTGTAATGGGGTGTGTGTGGGTGTGTGTGTTGAGTGGGGGCTACTGCTACTGTCAGAGCAGGAAGTACAGAGAATCTTGTGATGCTGTCGGATTGTCTGGGAGTCTCCCTCATTCTGGGGTGGTCTCCGGCAAGACCACCCCAGACTCCCGTGACTAGAGTCTCCTCCTCAGTCACACTTTTTAAGACCACGCCTCTGGAACGCCCCTAGCCCCTTCCTAACCCCACTTCCCACCACCCCTAGAACACTGGACCCCCCTATGCGTGATGTCATGCCCCGCTTCCATGTGATGTCACACCCCCATCCCCACCCTGCCCAGAAGCCTAAAACGTCAGGGTGTGAGGTCTGCGTCTCCATAACACATAAAAAAAAAAATCTTCAAAACTATGTAAATAAAACAAATGAAAGTATAATGCAAAAATACTCAGGAAAGCAAATCCTGTCAGTTTACCTAAAGTCATTTTGGACCACAGTTCCCCTTTAAAAGAATAAATAATGAATCTGTTAAGACTATCTAATCTAATAATGGCAGTATAATAATTAAAAGACTAAAGGGTATGTTCTTAGTAATGTAGCTCACAAAGAGTGGAGAAAACACATTAGAAGGGTTTTTATGTGCACAAGCATTAGCCCTATCAAAGACTGAGAACAATATAAGAAATAACAGGTGCTATATATGTGTATTCTCTGAGTCACTCACCTGCCACAGGTTCCTTTGCAGGAAATAGTTTATTGTCAACAGCAGCACTGATATCAAAAAATACTTCCTCCTCTTCTCTGTCAGCATCAAACTGGAAAGATAATTGAACAGACTCAGTTATTGGTATAGCACATTTATTTCAGGATTCTGTATACATATAAGTAGATGAAGAAAAACTTGCTGAACTTTAGGGACAATTTATGCTTTATAAATATAGGAGGTTAAGAATATAGTCCAGTGAAGGGCACTTTGCAGACCCGTAGATTTGATGCTTATAGGGCTATGTACTGAGAGCCGTTATCGCCGTCTATTGCCCCTTTAGGCAATTCACTGAGCCGATAGCACCTCTCAGTGCATTGTGAATGGGGTTTAACCAATCCAAATTTTTAAGGCCAGCTATCTGCTGGCGTTTAAGATTCCCGTCTTGAAGAGGCGTTATCGGCTCAGTACATTGGTTGCGGCAGTTACATGACCTACTTTTTGCGTACTCCCGCAAAAGCTGGGTTAACCCTTGTTTTACTGATAAAGGCTCTCAGTACATAGTCCCATATGCTTTTCTTTACTTCTACTGTATAGTTGATCTGTTAAATGAAAGAATTAACAACATTTAATACACTTCAGCACACAGCCCAGTTCTATTTTCTTTGGGATGTATTTGTAAAATTATTTGTATTATTGTTTAGGCAGTAACATGATCACAGGTACCATTTGGGAAATTGAATCATTTGCCTCAGGCTGCACAATCACGGGGGCAGCAGATCAGCACTAGGGATTTATTTTACAATAGCTCCCTGTTGCTTTCCACACCTACCATGCTACCTAGGTGCTAGAATCTTCCCACTGCCTTCTCACACCTAGAGATTTTTTTATTCTAAGTAAGATTTGTTGTACAATTTAGTTGATCATATTGAACTGTGACTGGAATTGTATGTACTGGAGATTTAAGTGATAAAGTTTAAGGGAGAACTAAACCCAAAAAAGGCAGCTCCACAGACTCAATAACTGTCATTTAGTAAAAACATTTGTCTCTCACCAGTGAATTCAGCCTTTTTTTAGTCCAGAAATCATTTATAGAACATTTCTGAGTACTGGCAATCTATGATGTCACGTCTGGCTTCTAGTGTTGCCTCTTCCTGCTGGTCCTGGACCCAAAACTCCTTCTGCACATGCTAACTAGGTACCTTGTGTTTGTTTTCCACCCCCCTTATGCTAAGCTGCATGTAACAGTTGAACTCAGAGTCCCCACCTGCCAGTGTCTCCCCGCCAATCATCAGTGATAGCAGTGAATATTATTAGCTGATTTTCCTGCTCAAACAGAGTGGGGGAAGGTGTTAACCCTTTTCAATCATATGTATTTATGAAGCAAACTGTTAACCCTTTATATTTGTGAGCATTTCTGCAAGAGACTGTGTCTTTTTATGTGTTTATATCTGCACTCTAGCATTTATATTAGTGTGTGTATTGATGTACAATTAGGAGTGTAATGCTTACAGCATGCATTTAATGCAATGGCAGCAGGTCAATTTCATGAGGCTACAGCCTAACTTGAGTGCATGGAAGCATGTAAAATCACAATGATGCGCTTCTGTGTGTGGGCATTGTGCTTCCACAATTGGACCTTATCAGAGCACATGAGATACAGATCAAAAATCAAATGTGTTCCGATAGCACACGGAAGCGCACACATGTAGTGGGGCTAGTCCCATAAGCCATTACATGCCTGCACCCCCACTAGCCCAATCGGATCTCAAATCCTGATCCAAAAGGAACATGTGGGGCACAGCCCTAAAGCTCGGACAGGTCAGAAAACCACGGACGATTATGCGGTCTTCTATCGGGCCGCACGCTCGGTCGTGGTTACTGTCAGACGCTGCTGTATCTGCCGCGACCAACAGTTGCATGCTCAACAGTACACTAACGTGGCCACATCAATTGGGCCACACTAGTGTGCACTTTTAAAAGCACAATCGGATCACACTTAAAAGCGCATTAGTGTAGCCTAGCCCTCATAAAAACAAAACACGACCGAGCTGCAGGTGCAGCATATTGAAGTGAACCTGATCTTGGCACAGCTCAAAGACCATTGTTGCCTTTAAGACCCAATGAAATCTACAAGACAAATGGCTGGTTTTAATTTCTACAAGAAGCATGATGCAGGCTACATTGATTTCAGTGTAGCCACACAGCATGTATTTAAAGCAAAGGTACTTAGCACAGCAGCATGTAGATTTCATACGTGTTAGTGTGTTAAAGTCAAAAGTGGCAACCCTAGTCTTGCGCTGTATCATATGAGTACAAGTCTTAACTTAGTCATACTTCAAGTGTCCCTACATGTTTCACTGATCAGGCAACCCTGACCCTTTAAATAGGTACACTACTAAGAAATGCATTTCACAGAGCTGTGCTAAGATCAGGTTCACTTCATTATCCTCCCCCTTCAGCTCTGTACTATGTGGTTCTTATATATACAGCATAAACAAAAACACAGTCTTCCTACCCTCCAACATTCCTTTTAATAAGGTACTGAAGAGAAATGCATTGCACAGAGCTGCTCTAAGATCAGTTTCACTTCACTATTATCCCCCTACAGTTTCTGTAAATATAGCATAAACATAAAAAACCCCTCTTCCTGCCCTCCAACATTCCCCTATAAGAAGGTACACTTTCCACTAATATTGCTGCAGCTGACAGGGAGAGCTAGAGACCTTCACACTACAACACTTAAACACTTTATTGCAGGTGAAACATACAGAGTGTAGATTTATTGCAAAACATTCATGCTTCATGTTTCGAACGCACTCGTCCTCAACTGCTCCCGAAACATGGAGCACGCATGTTTTGAGGAAGGAGAAGTAGGTCCAAAACAAGTAGCACACATGTTTTGCAATAAATCTGTACTATTCACAGTTGTAGACCTGTGTAGAGTGGCCTTTAAGACTTGAACACGTATGAAATCTACATACTACTGTGCTATGTGCCATTGCTTTAAATGAATTCTGTATGTCTACACTGAAAAATCAATGTAGCTTGTATCCTGCTTCTTATAGAAATTATAACCAGCCATTTGTCTTGTAGATTTCATACGTGTTTGGGTCTTAAAGGCAAAAGGTGGTAAACCTAGACCTGTGTCTTTGTATGTTTCACCTGCAATATATATGTTTTTGCTTGGATTTGGTGGATTGGAAGCTGTAGATATGACATACATTATTTCAGATCACACTACAACACTGCTACTAGGAAAGTGTTAATCAGTGAATCTATCTGCACCACCCAGACACTTCTGCAATTTAAATATTGATGAATTAATATATTCCTACATCATAGAGGTTAAGAGGTGGGAATGGAAATCACACAGGTAAAAGTACTGGCAGGCAAGGGAAAATATCAGCTTCAGATTTGGGGAACAAACAGAACTGAAAATGAGCTAATACAGGAAAAGGGAAGGCACCCAAGTGGGATCTTCCGTGCTGAGAAGGTTGTTGAGGCAAGTACTTTTGCTTTTTTTTGATATTTTGATTTTTTAAGGCTATGCACAAACAAGGCTATGCACAAACAAGGGGATATTTTGACACAATCGACCAAGCGTCACTAATTTGTCAGGTCAAAATATTGTCTGCAGCTGTTTTCAGAAATTCACTGGCTTGTAAAATCCGACAGTCACAGTACCGCCTATATTTCGACCCAATCCACTGAAATATGGGAATGTCAGATGGTTGGATTGCCTTGTGTGTACCTTAAATCATATAGCATCATGTAACAAAGTCAGAAGTTTCCATTTAATAGAGCACTTATACCTAAACTGCTCGTATTAAATAGTATTTTTTTAAGTATAATCACTGCAGTCAGTGTGATTATACAGTTTTTTTTCCTGACCCATGCCATTCATTATAATTTCAGAATGGAACGTGATGCCATGCGTGCATTACACAATTGTGTTTTTTTTAGTGATTCACATAAAGTGGGACCCTAGACTTAGTTACATTGCATTAATTACATCGAAGAGATGCAAGCAAGGATTTAAAGTCCCACAAACCAGCATAGAATTGTTTAGCTTAACTAACTCCGATACTTAAGCATTGCTTAGTTGCATTGCATTAAATACATTGAAGAGATGCAAGCAAGGATTTAAAGTCCTGTAAAGCAGCATAGAATTGTTTAGCGTAACTAACTCCGATACTTACTGCTGTAACCAGTGGTAAAGGGGAGGAGACGCAGGGCAGATTGACTGACAGGTTTCAGAGCAGGAAGCAAGACGTGCAGGGGACCTGGAGATGCTGCTGCCATATCACACAAAAATGTAAATATCTTTAAAACTATGTAAAATAAACAATGGAAATATATTTGCAAAAACTCTCAGGAGAGCAGTTCCTATCAATTTACCTAAAGTCATTTTTGGACCACAGTTTCTCTTTAATCCATACATCTGACAATGGCACAGGACAAGACACATTGGACCCTCTATAACCATGAACATAAGATGTGCATTAATTATTTAAAAAAATTAATTTCTTGTATTAATTAATACGATTCCAGTGTTGATGAACCTGTTTATAGTTTAGTTATACATTATTTCAGTGCCTGGTGGGAATAAGAAACCCACAGAAGTGGAAGAAATGAAGGCATGTCAAATTCATCTAACTGATCTATTTCTTGGCTATTTTCATGTAAGCATAAAACTCTAGGGGGCATATTTATAAAGGTTCGTTAACTTTTCGCGGCCGTTAACGCGATTTATAAAGGCCCGAAAACGGCCGCGAAAAGTTAACGAAGCGTTAACCTTTCGCGCCGATACTTACCTGTTACCGCCGCTTCTATTTATAAAGCGGCGGTACTGGTTTCGCTCGGCTAGTATCGGCTGTTTTACTTCGCCACCTTGAAGGAGGCGAAGTCAGCCGATACTAACCTCCCGCGGCGGGGATGGGCAGGCAACAGGAAAGGACAGGAAAGTTCTGAAATCTGATTGGTTAATGTAAAGCAAGTATTAAAAATTGACCAATCAGAAACGGATTATGGATTTCTGCAAACCTATATAAAGAGGAGCTTTCCGCCGCGGAACTCAGATGCCATCGCAGTAGATGGCTGAAGAAAGAAGAAAGAAGCGGCTGGCAACATCGGCTCCGCTGAGGCCGGCGGTGCCAGCAGGCTCACTGGCGGCCGCAGTGAGTCTGCCTGGCATCGGCGACCTGAGTGGGGTTGGTGTCGCCAGCCCGAAGACGTCGCGTCGGATCAAGACGCCGGCAACATCGGCCTCGTTGAGGTCGCCGGCGCCCGCCGGGGGTACCCCTGGCGGCCGCAGGGGTACCTCTCGGGGGTCGGCGGCCTCGGCGGAGCTGGTGTCGCCGGGACTGGAAGAAAGAAGACGTCGCCCAAGGGCTCTTTTAAGAGCCGCACTGGGGGTCCCGGTTCAGCTGCGGGACCCCCGCCAAAGGCACTTGTCAGTGCCGCAAGGGCCCTTGTAAGGGCCGGGGAGGGGGGTCCCGGTTCGAGCTGCGGGACCCCCTAAGCCCCAAAAGGCCCTTCTCAGGGCCCGTGGGAGGAGCCGCGGGGGGGTGGAGGAGGCTTGGAGGAGCGGGTTGAGGGGCTGGAGGGAGCGGCCGGGGCGGGGGCTTGGAGGGGTTGCCGGGGAGGGGGTGCGCGGCGGGTGGTCGCGACCACTGCTGCGGCCCTTCCCGGCAGCCCCTTCTAGCCTCCCGTTCCGAGATTGCCGCGAACGGGGAACGGGTTGGGAGGGGCTGCTGGGAAGTGGCGGCGGCGGCGGGGGTGGGTCGCCGCTGCCGCCGCGGGGGGTGTGGGGGGGTGGGCGTATGCCCGCCCCCTTAGGGCGGCGTCGGGAAGGGATTTTAAGTCCCTTGCGGCGATACTATACAGTATCGCCGCGAAGGGGCTTAAAATTAACGCAGCACATCGGGCCGCGATAGGTATGCGGGAATAGCGCTCGCCGTTATAAATACGGCGATAGCGCTATTCGCGGCCGCGATGTGCGGCGGTAATTTTTTTGCGCTAACATCGTTCCTTTATAAATATGCCCCTAGATGTGTTCAGATCTTTTTAAACATCTATAGTCCAAACTAATGGAATGGGTATTGACATTGTAGTATTTAATTTTTTTTTTTTTTTGCAGTATTAGTTCTAAAACTAATTTCACAAAATTGATCTATTTACTTGTATTATGTGAATACTGTAGATACTGAGAAAATTAGTATAAAGTAAAAAAAGAGAAAGTGTCTAAGAGATGAAACAAGCAATAATGTTAGGGTTTGACAAAACAAAATTATACAGTCAATAAAGAAAAAAAAAAAGCAACCATATATACTGTAAATGTAGATGGGCAGGTCTGGCCTTTGATATGAGTGACCTATGCGACCGGGTCGCACAGGTTGTATTACCAGTGGGGGGCGCCAGCTGGGAGTCTTGTGCATCAGTGCCAAAGCCCCTACAGTTACGATCCTGTAGATCAAACATATGTATCAGCACCACCCCACAGACAAAGTCCCAACACACATAAGCCTTACTTGTGTCTGTATGCTGTGCTTTTCTGTCTGTGCATTTAGTATGTTACGTGTTATGTAATGATGCATGCGCAATATATATAACAAATACTGAAAGACAGTAAGTGCAGATGGGGAACTTGATTTTAAAGCAGGACAAGGCAAGCAGTATTCAACAGCATATTGTATGTGCCCAGGGGGTATTTTGGAGGCATCAGTAACAAATCTTACAGAGGGTGCTATTAATCCTAAGGCCGGCCCTGTAGAAGGGTGCAAAGTTGAAAGCCAAGCCAGGAATTTGAATCAGAATGGTTGTCAGCTATTAAACTATGGAACCAAGAGCTAGAAGAATAGGCAGTTGATACCAAAGGTTGTGAGCCAGTTAGGTAGTCAGATGTAAGCGAAAGGGTCAGTAGTCAGAAGTCACAAGCAGAACACAAGCACAAAAAAACAAAAATGTTTGATCCATTGTACCACTGTACACACACACACAGTGTGTGTGTGTGTGTGTTCCTCTTGGTGGTCCAAAGAAATTTGATTTGTGATTCATGGTTACCTCATGACCATGAGTATCATGTGGTACTCCTGAACAATCAAAATGGTTACAGGTACAGCTGAGGTCCTGTTTCTTTGAGCAATTTGATTGGTGGTAAAGGTGGTCCAGTAGAACCAATTTTCTCCAATCCATTTTTCTGCTAAAATTAATACTTAAAAGGAGTGTGTGAGTTTAACAATTTGGTGACCTTCAGGCAGGAAACTATTGTATCACCGTTAAACATTTATGAGCATGTCCATCCCTAAAACTAATATTTAACCCACTACTGGCCCCACTGTGTAGTGTTAAAAAATCCTTACCTTACACCTCTGCTCCATATGGTTCTCCTGCTGTCATGAGTCATCCGGTCCCTGCTTTCTGTCCAGGTTTCTGGCATGCGCAAGGGAGCCCTTTCTCCCCCCCTCCCTCCAGATGCCTTCTGGCTCCTTGATCCCCTACCATTAAAAGACCTTTTCTGTTGTGTAACACACTACTTACGCGCCTTCCTTTCCCTGGCACTCCGCATTGCTGGCAGCCGCATCTGTGATTGGCTAACTCTCAGCCAATCACAGATGCTGCTGATGGTCTGGCCCCTTCTGGCAAGCAGAGGGCTGGGAATAAAGTGCTGGGGGAACAAAGAGGTGTAAGTACATTTGTGCTGCTTTTTTTTACCAATGTTTTGCTATGACAAAATCCAAAAGGGAGGAATCCTGCACACACCTAGATAATTTAAATAAACAACATGCTGGGTGCTCAATGGCCGACCAAGGCAAACTAGTCACAAATATAGAAAAAGTATTAAAGCCATGCACACCAGACCTAATGTTTTGCTATGTGTGGATATAGTGGATATAGAATCTTTACACAAGTATATTTTAAACTGTTACTCAGACAGTCACCACTTTCCAGAGGAAACAAATAGGATAATCCTGCAGGTCTGAGAGTAGAGCCAGGCAATCCTGCCCCACTGTGTGGTTGAAACTAAACATGCTAGGTTAATACTTATTAGTATTCACCACGGCAAGTGGTGATGGTACCTCATATATTATAACAGAAGGTACCTCACAGCATCATGTTATTATAATAGCATTGCCCTAATAATCTAACATATAAACAAACATTTCTCATTCCCAGTTTACCTAAAGAAATGTATTTATCCTTTATATACTCTTTTATACAGATCTCATTGAAAAAAAATTGCTTCAGAGCAATTTTTAATAACTGATAACTGCTTTTTATTTCAGTATTACAGTAAATCCTTGGTATACCTGCCTGGCTTTATCACTAAGCAAAAGGCTAAGGACTTGCAAGCGAGCACTTTCATTCCAACCATTAATAGTGGCTGCCAATTCAAATTGTTCTAGCCAATTAGTCCACTCCCTAGTTACCCTATCAAATGGATCAGGTTTTTTAAAATAGGTTTGGCAATTAGGCCTGGTAGAGCTACTGAGTCTAATTGGGGCATTTCATATGCAGGAACAAGGACAGGGGGATTTAAATCAATACTATCAGTAGCAGCCTCCATAGCTTAATACAGAGAACAAACAAACAAAGAAAACAGGGAGAATAAATGGTATTACCAGCACTGCTGCCACCATTTTGTACCAAACCACTGCTTTATGGAATGATTATGGGTAGCATGGCACACAGTGGTTTACTCTGATGGTCTGGCACAAAGCAGACAGGGCACATAAACAGGTTCCCCACATAACATGTGCAGTAATCAGGGGTGTCCCTGTCTATGAATATTGACCCAGCCTGTATATTGTGTGTCCTTATTAAGTTGGTGTACAATTAGCTGTTGCCACAGAGTTTGTATCCAATAAGGTAAATTGTCTGTCCAATAATCTGTGATCCCAACAGGTGGTAACAGGATCTTACACACAGGATCTTGTGTTGCAGTCAATATCTCTCCAAAGCACACACCACAATCTACTTTCACTTTCTGTCCTCCTAGCCATAGAAAACAGGGATGTTTGGTCTTTTATCACTCATTGACACCACCTGCAGGCTGGAGGTGGTATATATAAGGAGCCTTGGTGTATATGTCCATTACAATACACATCACACCCTGTGTAGCAAACAAACTTTTTTTGGATTACACTTCCTTTCACGGACACCGGGGTGTGGTTTAACCTCCAAACCATTCCATGTTGAAATAGGGATCTCAGCTCTGTAAGTAAGTTTATGTATTTTGTATATTTTGTGTTGTACCTAATATAAGTCAGTGCTATTCTTTATATAAATTTACTGATGGTCATTTAAATGGTAATAGTAAGATAGTACACACATACATATACACCTTTCCTATATGTAATATCATATACCCCCCACCACATTGGTAGCTCCTAAAAACTCAATGCAATCTCCTATGAAGGTATAAATATATTTATATAATATAAGGGATATATATATGTTGCAAATTAATACAAATGTAATTATATCATTCATTGTCTTTCTTTTAAATAACCTGTATTTACTGTGCTAGATTACAATGTTTCTACCTTTCAAAAAATATGTGATGATAGCTCTACCTTCTGTGTAGCATTTGATTTTCCCTACAAGAGCAAAACAAAATTGCTTATTCTCCCTGAATGGGAAATAATCAATTGTTTGTATTATCGGCCATACATTGTTATGTATATGGGTAGTCTAGTATTCTGCATGCAGACAGGCAACTTGCAGTAAGTCTTTGTGGGGGTTTTTGTCTTCCAATGTTGCCTCTTTATAGCCTGTAATTTATAATGATATTTGGCTCAGATAATTTGCTCTGGAAACCAGAAAAAAGATTAATGGTTAATACCATTCATAGCTAATAATGTGCTTTTATATGTATACAGTATGTGATGTAAGATGTTCTATTCACAATTTCACACTGGGACTCTTGATTAGATCAAGGATTTGAATAGATGTTTAAACTTGCCAGAATGTTAGGTGAAACAAATTAGTAGGTTATTTTTTTTTAACATAAAGTAAAGAATTCAGATTAGATCTCATTAATGATGGATAATAAAGTTCAGTTGAAGTATTTCTCCTGATTATGCTGGGTAAGCATTGGTGTTAATGAAGGCAAAATATTCATTATTAAAAGAATGTGTTAAAATTAGATATAAATAAAATTGCTGTAAAGGAAAAACAATCAAAAGGCATAAATCCATTAAAACCACATTCAGCTTGACATATGAGTAATATTCCTGCTTTATTTTTCCTGGTCAACCATTTACTAGGTTCAATTAGTTCAAGGGTATATTTATATCTAGTGTATTTATTGATTATACTCTATGATCAAAAACCCATTGAACCAAATGGATCCCAAAGGGCACAGTAAAGGCACTCAGTACATATCCATGTGTTCTTAAAACTATTATAATAATAATTAGTGTGTTTCCCATACAATGTTTCATGCAGTAAAGTTAAGAGGCAATCAGCCCTGACCTTCCATCTTATTTACATTTGCAACATGAAGTTATAGCCAGATAAAACAAATATAGTTATTGTTATTTTACTTTATACAATTCCCATACACTTCAATGGAAGAAGATTTTAATGACCATCTTCTGAGTTCACAAATGTATGAACATACCTGCTGTGATCCTACAGCAATAAATTCTTCGGGAACGGTCTTTATATTTCTTTTTTGCGACCAACATCAGATCACGAGGTCCCGCATGGCCCATTTATTTTGTGATCGTATGTCAACTGCGAAGAGAATGGGAAAGGCGGTTCTGGAAAAAATTGATTGAATGTTGTGGGATTGGTCGGCAGGTGAGTTCTAATGTAGGGGCACCTTAAGACTGTGTACATACCATCCAATTTTCACATTAGACAGACTGCTGGTGGTTAAACCAGATTTGTGGTCTGTCTAAGGATAATTAAAGTGGTCCTACAGATATTTGACCAATCACATAGTGGTGGTGGTCAATCAACAATCTCTTAAACAAGGATTGCATGCTCAGACATCCCACCCTGGCAAATGAGGCTTTCAGGCAGGGTGGGGAGAAGTGGGTGTGACAGGGTGGAGTGAGGGGCATGGTAGGGCATTTTGGGGTGTGACAGACAAAAAGTGCGGGGTAGTCTTGCGGCAGTGTAGGAGACCACCCCAAAATCCGGGACTGCCTGGAGGAGTGGGATACCTGCTTGCTGTACAGTGTACTGGCTTGTTTATTCAATCAGATGGTTAAACATCCATTTTTAAAAATGACTATACTTAATCTCCATCTTTAACTCTTGTCTTAATACAACAGATTTAACACAGGATAGGTCTCTAGATAAACATTTATACATAGCCCAGCCAACTCAAAGCCCTTCTGCTAGTATTAAAGGGAAACTGTAGTCCAAAAATTACTATGTAAATTGATAGGAATTGCTCCCCTGAGAATTTTTGCAATATTTTCATTGTTTATTTTGCATAGTTGTGAAGATATTTAAATTTTTGTGTGTGATATGGCAGCAGCATCACCAGGTCCCCTGCACTTCCTGCTTCCTGCTCTGAAACAATGTGACAGTCAATCTGCTCTGTGTCTCCTCCTCCCCTTGCAGCCCCCCTCCTCTTACAAGTCCCCCCCTGGTCCCTCCCACTCATGGACCCCATGGCCCCTCCATTTGCAGGTCTCCCTTCACCCCTTCCTTTACAGAGCCATTTGGCCTCGCCCACTCATGGGTGCCATTGCCCCGCCCACTTGCGGGTGTTGTGGGACACTCAGACACCCCCCTACAGAAAACTGTGTGAAAACTGCCTTTTCAGGCAGAGTGAGAACTCTGCCTGAAAAGGCTATTTCCACATATTGAGAGAGTAGAGCTGTAGATTCTCTTACCTTCTCTGTGGGGATCTTCACACAGCAGGGAGGGGAAGGGACTTCCTGTCTCCCTCACACACTGAAATCTGAGGCTGTGCTCGCCGGCGGCGAGGTGGAGCAGCAGCCTTAGGAATGTCACATTTCAGCCTCCTACCCATTAACTTTCTAGTCAGTAATTTCTTTATATCTTGGGCTGTGGAGCACGTAGAGAGGTGGTTGATGGCTCATTTTAAAGGTAGAAAACTGGCCTTACTTATATCGAGATCACAGTTCCCCTTTAATGGTGACTAAAGAGAACACCTTACTTGAATAAGACATCCTTGATGATTAAAACCTGTAATTGTTTAAATAAATACTGAGCACCGAAAAAGCCAGTAGGAAGACGTATAAAAATTGCAGCTAAGGCAAACCAGTCACATTTTTTTATAACATTTTATCACTTTAGATTCTTTTCTTTTTTGATTCCTGCAGTTTTTATCATTTAAAATAACTACTAACAGTCACTTTATGTTCTCACATAAAGATGCATCACATTATATTGGGCTGTTTTGAGATGATGCTTGGAAAACTGTGATGAAGGCATTTTGCAGTCTTCAATCATGGTATCGGATGGTATGTTACGTTTTCTGAAAAACGAAGATCTGCATTAAAATGAACATGCTGAAAAGGGGATCTCATAGCAAGGTTGTAAACACCTTTCATTTTTTATAGCTGGCAATATGATTTTAAAAGGAGGGCCACTCAAAGCAACATAAAGAAACAGTGAGCAAAATCTATAAAATATTAGTATAATAGAAACTTATAACACCTCTGGCATGCTACTGGCTTGAATGTATTCATACTGCCAAGCAGCTCTAGTAACAATCATTTGAAAAAGCTATTACATTTTTGACAGTTTGGAAATGCATCTAGAAATGCAGAGAATCTCAAGCTGATAATGAATTTTGTAATGTAAGGAGCAGGAATGGATTGCCCAGCTTTATGTGCAGTGAACTGGGTAAACCAGCATTTCAGTTTCTTACAAAAATACATTGGTTTACGAATGTCTACACTGTTAAAAGCATCACATACACAGTGTTTTTACCAAAGCCTACTAGCAGCTAAAGTATCAATTCTTATTCTCTAGACTCCAAGTTGTATTACTTGTTGGCATGTTCTCTCTACTAATAGATATCCCTCATGCCCAGAAACATGCCTCTGGATTGGAAAAAACCTGATGTAATTGTGATATTCGAAGAAAGGTAGTCATTTACAGCCTGGTAATGGACACAAAAACGAACTAGAACCCAAGTTCGAGCCAAACTTAGTGAGTTCGGACAAACTCAAACTAATTTGTTTTTCCGGACTCGCAGCTGTATTTTTGATAATTAGCGTAAATTCGATAATTATCGAATTTATGGACCGTTCACTAACCCTTGAAAGTATCATTCGTTTTTGATAACCCTCGAATGTACTGATCGTTTTCTCTAACCCTAGAATGCATCGTTCGCTTACCTTCGAATGTAGCCTTTGATTTTCGGTAACCCTCAAAAGTATCATTTGGTAACCCTTGAATTGGCCATAACCCTCGAAAGTAGCTTGCGCAAAACCAGACAAATGACCACTCGTGTTTAAGAAGTGTTTTAACAAGTTTGTTAATTGTTAATTTAGCTGTAAATAATCCAGACTTTTCGAACTATCACTCCGCCATTGACTTAACTTTCAAACTTTTACTGAAGTTCTAAAATAGACTGAACTTTATGAAGTTCGGCCATCTCTACTAATAGATACCATTACATATTTAGGGAGTGAAATACTGGACAGCAATAAAATCTTCTTGCCAAACTTTCTTTTAATATGCTTGTACAAAATATGTACAAAAATGGAAGAGGTGTGTTGGTGGTGCACAGCCTATAGAAATGGCCTAGGGAAAAGCAGAACAACAACGGTAAAAAATTTCCAAAATGGCACAATCACATACTGGTCATCAAAATGCAATATGTTTATTGTAATCTACAATATAGAGTTTAATAAAGTGCCACATCCTGGACCACTGGTCTATGTTGACAGATCTTCAACAAGGCCTGAATGAACGTCCATTTCGGCTGCCAAAGCACCCATACATGGCACGATCTTCAGGCAAAACTGACTTTCACACATCCTGCATCTCGGGTTGGCCCCTGCTATTACATGTGTGTATGAACCTTTAGGGTATATTTACAAATCATTGCAAATTCACAGTTCCATAGCTTAATTTCCTACATGAGCAGTAGGTACCTATCTGTACTGGGGGCTGACAAAAAGAGTCTCCAAGGTTATGTACAAAGAATTTGAGTTTACAAGAAGATTTAGCATGAATACAACTTGATTTCTAAAGCGTACTAGATGGATTTTCTTTGCATTTTATGTTGTCAGTGAACTCTAGGTTAATGTAATACATATAATTCTACTGAAGAATTTTATACGTTCACTAGTCATTATCTAACTAAAAGTAATGCAGCTTGTTATATTAAATATCTATTTTCCTAGGATAGAAGGACACTAATGTCAGGTGGCTTTTTTATGGCCATATTAATTTTAGTGCACATAGTTGTTTAGCACTAAACCTTGAATTTTATTTATTAAGGTTCTTTTCTAGCAGCAGGTTTCCATGGTAATAACTGTTAGCATTTATTCTGTGATCTTTTGTATAATCAACATTTCCCTATCATTCAACAACAGATACAAAGTGTGAACAGATACAAAGTGTGAAGATTATATTTCTACCAGCAAACAGTTTAAAGGTAGAAGAGAAGTAAAATGGACTTTTAGAGTAAGGGGTTTTAACACCTTACTCTGGGCGTTCCTATAACACCTCTTAGCCACTATCTAATCACACCCTTAACACCTGGCTGTGATATGCTAATTGGGATTTTCCAGGGTACATAATTGCCACAGATTCTTGTACAAGTCATTCTGAATTGAGAAAGCCAGTCGGATGACTAGCGAAACGTCTTCAAGAACTACATTTCAAGTCCAGTTGATCTAATTGAATACAACAGATATACCATGACCTGGATGAATGAGAACCTTCACAAGCACATCTCATAAATACATATTAATGCAAAAAGGCTAGACATTTACCTTCCAAGAGTGGTAACATGAAAATATTAGCTCTACCAGTTGCTGAACAATCACAAAGGGAGGAGGAGCTCTGTTATTTTTTTCGTTTTCTAAAACCAAAATTGTACAAAAATCATCAGAAAAAAAAATCCCACAATGTTGGGCACACTGTGTAGAGTTAAATGACCCCTACCTTTCTTTTCTTCTGCATATGGTTGTCATGCATGGTCGAAATATAGTACAGGAACCCGAAGAGTAATCAGTTTCCGCCTATAACTGTTATTCCTAGAGAGGCAGTGGATACTAAATTACTGAAATAAGGGTAAATTATGATCAAGACTATGAAGACCAAATAAATAAGTTACATTTATTCTAAATGGAGAAAGGGGACTTGAAGAAAGCACCCTTTTTGCATTGTTCACCAACTGATTACATCAGAGGACACATTGGCTTTAAAACATCAAAGTGGCGATGTGTAGAGAATTGCTATCGCTCTCTCTTTCCCACTTAAGACAATGCAAAGCCGATAGCAGCTATCTATGCATTGCAAATGGGGTTAACCCATTCCAAACCGTAAAGCTATTTGTTGGCATTGAAGATTGCAAGTTAAGAAGCTGCTATCGGCGCAAAACACTTTTTGCTCACTACCGCAAACATTGTTAAGTTGCTTTTAAAGCCGCTGTAACCCTCGGTACATCAGTTAATGTGGCTTTAAGAATTAGATGTCCGTTAGCCGCTCTCTGTAAATCGCCCCATAAGGTCTTCTTGATTGGAGATTGGAATTGAAATTCCAGCATTAAAAATTAATGACATTTGTGCTGAAATTTTGTGGTTCCGAAAAACGTTACGTCTGTGATTTCGAACAACTGAAACTGGTAGTTTCGCTCCAGAGCCAAGTTTGGGACAAAACTACAGTATATCCCTATTCTACACGATTCCATTTGGAGTCTGAAGAAATTTATTTTTTTCTTTATTATTTACAATTTTTTCTTTATTATTTACTATTATTTAATTACTATTATTATTATTATTATTATTATTATTATTATTAAAAGGGGCCTCTCAAGAACATTTGGAACATAACCATTTGGGTCCGTACCTTTTAGCAACATTTAAATAAAACAAAATGCTATTGCATTTTTATAAGGCAATGTCTTATTTGACTTGTGTTGACTCGTGTTAAAGAGGAGCTTTTACTATTATTTCAACACTGTATTAGCCAGATAAAGGCTGCCATACACAGAAAGAGTGTGCTTATTTAATAGTAGGTGATCCACTGAAAGACACAGACACAGAGAAAGTAATATTCAAAATATAGTTTTGTATAGAACTATACAAAATGTGTGTATCTACCTTTACATCTACTGTTTATTTTATTTTACATGTCAGAATATCTCTCTGTAAATTAGTAAACTGACATTAATTCCAATACATCTACAGTGTTTGTCATCTACTTATGGATTAATTAACATTAATGTCTTCCAGGTTTCAATTGTACAATTGCCATTTTTTATCTTATATTTATACTGTCTGCATGTCAAGCTCTTACTCCCCTCCCGTGGACATTAGTTTTAAATATCTCTGATCTGTTATATTATCAATTTGATTATAGCAAGGCACACAACTATACACCAACAGTAATAAAAACATAACTTGCTTGCAAATAAGAATAAGAATAGCTTAAGTATTTTGAAAAATGTACACACATTTTCCAAGATATTGGCCTATGCAGGATAACTAAACCATTAAAGTAACTTTATTGTAAGTCCTTTATTGCATCAATAAGTTTCAATGACTTATGACAGTATTGTAGGTTGAATAAAGATACATGTCCATCTAGTCCATCCGTTCTAGCCATCCTATAAAACCTACCACAAAACAATTGGTCCAAAAGTAGGCAAACAAAAACTCAGCGGGAGGGGGGATTCCTTCTTGATTCCAAAGGGCAATTGGTAAGGATTGGTATTCCCTGGATTAACAAAAATGAAATGTATTCATGCCAACAATATTTTAGAATTGTGTCCCTCTTGAAGCTATTCAAAAAACTTGCCATTACCACATATGCTGGAAGACAATTCCACAGTTTTACCATTCTCAGTGTAAAGTAACCTGCCTAACCTGAAGATGAAACTTCATTTCAATGCACCTGAGAGATTATTGTATGGCCCACTAATTTAGTCTTACAAAGTGATCATATCCCCGCACAAGAACAGCCCTAACTTTTTAAAAACAAAAAATAACTGGGGCAAGGAGGATTAATTATTCCTTTCTACCAATATTTTTTTGTTTAGGAGCTACAGCATGTATAGTTTTCGTCTCCAAGGTTAGTGCCCTGGGTCTTGCTGTATTAAAGATAGTGCTGGGGCACTTAAGAACTCTGGAAGAAGCCATTTTCTAAATGCTGGTGCTCCTTACAGAAATTAAAATAACGATTTTTCTGCGGTGGTATTTTTTGGCAAAAATAACGATCTTTTATAAATATACCCCATGGCCATAGGTCTTGCTAAATTATACAACTATAAATATTATAGTAATTAAAGTAAGTAAAAACATGACCCCTCCTTTAACCACTGGCATAGTGAAGCTTTTGAAAGCAGCCACATTAGTGGTTGATAAAGGGTTGACATAAGATGTGGAGCAACAAGATAATTACCCTTGGAGCACATGGTATTAGAGAGCAGCCAGTTAGCTGCCACATTTGGTTAACCAATATACTTGCCTTCCTTATTGGTTGACAGGATAGTGTCTGATATTTAAGGAGCCATCTGGTAGCAGTAACATCAGTGCCACCGGAGAAGCGACAGAGAAGGAGCCAGAACATATTTTCCCCCAACCCACCCACCACAAAACAAAGAGGAGGAAAGCTTTGCATTGTGAAATGGAAAAATGCCAAATTATGCTTATGAGAGCAGAAGAGAATACACCAGGTAAGGAAGCAGAGCAGGCCACAACTCCCATGCCCTTAGCACATCTACTGACAACAAGGCAGCGTGCCCCAAAGGTCAGTGACCAGAGAAAAAAAAAAAGACCAGCGCTTACCTATCCACATAACAGCAAGAAGAAAAAAAGTGTCTCAACCTCATGGGTAAGGTAAGTATACAAATAGTTACCACACACGTAAGAGTTGTGAAAGGGTCCTTAACCATTTATGAAGTGCAACAAAATAATGTTTCGGGGAACCTAGCCACCCTTCATCAAATAATATAAAAGCAGTGCAACACACAATAAATAGTATACAAGTAATCCCACCTGTCTGCTTGTTTGCCCTATGTAGCATAAGCCACATGGACATTTGGACAAGGGAGACATATGCCAACATCCACTCAGAGGCACCGCTATTAACATTAGAAGTTTTGCCACATGCACGACAGAAAATGTTATTTATTTACTAAAATGTCCATGTGACTTATGCTACATAGGGCAAACAAGCAGACAGTTAGAGAACACAAGTGGACTATTAGAAACTTCAAACCTAATACTGAAACACAAAAAAAACAAAGGAACAAGATCACTACAAAAAGTAAACACTGTTGGTCGAGCATTTTTTTTGAGGCCAAACATAACATCTCGCAACTTAGATGGCAAATCTTGGAAAACATACAAAAAAGAGAGGGGGAGAGCATAACTAAGACTATTGAAAAAGGGATATATTGGATATGTAACATATTGGATATGGAAACTGGATACTCTGTTAAAACGAACAGTGGAATATGGCATGTTTTATATACAGTAATCTCTATTATTGTGTCATTAATACATTATCTTTCTTTCTCTATAGATAACTAGCTGGGCTATGATATTGAATAAGTATATCGGTACGGCTAGATCCCAGCTGGTATGACATTTTTATTACTTATATTTTACAGTTTTCCCTTTTTTTTTTACCCACATTGTGATGTTTTACCTTCATGGATTTACCCAAAATGGATACTCACACTTGGATTGAACCCATTGAAAATGGAACTTTTTGGAAATTTTGCAGACTTTGTTCCTATTGGACATTTTGCACTTCTCAGGCAGAGCCTGCACATGGGGTGGGATTACTTGTATACTATTTATCGTGTTGCACTGCTTTTATATTATCTGATGAAGGGTGGCTAGGTCCACCGAAACGTTATTTTATTGCACTTAATAAATGGGTTAAGGACCTTTTCACAACTCGTGTGTGCGGCAACTATTTGTATACTTACTCCAAGACGTGGCAGAAAGTCCGGTCACCAGCACCACAAGGAAGACATTTTGGCACATGCTAGTGCCCTGGGTGTGCAGTTTTTCTCTTCAAGTTTGGACTACTCATGGGTAAGGTCCCCTCCTCTGTCTGTCTCAGGTGCTTTAGAAACTTGTCCTGAAATGCAACATCCCTCGTCTTTGTCCTTGGCATCCCCATTCAATCTATATCAGCAACAGTACAAAGCCACTTTACAAACTTAACACCAATGGCCACCATAGTTTCAGAGGAACTTACCAACACTTGTTTTAGGTGACCACCAGTGCCTGGGGGCATTAATATAAATCCAGAGTGGAGGTGGGGCTTATGCACGGCACCCCCACTTCTACTGCTTATCCCACTTGTCTTCCACCACATGTTTTTTAATGCACAGATTTATAAACAGGATAAACAGCTAAGCAAGCAGAATGGCAATCAGAGTCAACCTCAGGCATGTCCACATCCAGTGCCTACCAGATATCTTGGATTCTGAATGGATGCTGTGTTACTGCAGGAGCTAGTTTAAACATTCTGATCTTTTAAAAACGATATTACCAGTTCTTAAACCCAGGGTATGGCGACGACACAATTAAGTACTGGGGTCACTGGAATTGCTTATAGACAATTATTAATTGCTTCTTAGAGTCATGCGTTTCATGACTCTAAGAAGATATTTCATCAGAGTCCCTCTGATGAAGTGACTTCTTAGAGTCACAAAACTTGTCAGGGTGTTCGCTTACCTCTCTCGACCCCTCCCAATTCTTCACTTTGCAATGTATTTGATGTTGGAATAAAGCTACACTGTTTGTACACTGGAAGTAGAGTCAGTTCATTCTTTGTTATTATATTGAGGGCCGCATTTGCCATTAGGCACACTGAGCTATGTGACTCAGGTGGCACTCTAGGGCCAAAGTAGAAAGGCAGCAAGCTGTGGGGGAAAAGGTGTCTTTAACTGGTGGCCACTATAATGCGAGTGCGCGACCGGCAGCTGCAACCCACGAGACAAGATTGCTGCAGTTACGCCAGTATATTCCTATTCTTAATCCTACCCTTAAGTGCTTTGTAATGCTGCAGCTGGCTGCGCTTGTTCCCTTCCTTCTTTGGCTCCGATCTCCTTATGGCCAATCAGAAGCAGAAGATCTGACACACATCCTGAGGAGCAGAGATACACTCTGGGAAAATAACATAACCAAGAAGGAGGCAGCGCAGCAGATTGTTTTACGCTGGCCAGTCTGGAGTTGCACAATCCCAACCCAAGCGACCAGGGGGCAGAGTTTACGCGCAAAGAGCCTGGCTGTGACTGTGAGGAGTCTGACTGACTGAGTGTCTCTGTCGAGAGAGAACAGATAACAGTAAGTAAAGACAAAGACCCATTTTAGAACAAATTAGAAAAGACATAGATGCCAGTGTAAAAGAAACAAGCACATAAGGAAGTAAGGAATTGGTCAGACTTAAAACAATTCATACAGACTAAAATACAGAAACTTAATGACGATATGTCAAAATCAATCAATCAAAATCTAGGAATTGTGATGACTATACAAGGGAACTTGTGTATAGATGGAAACATGGAAATAATAGGAGAAATGGGCCCCTTGATGTTACAGGACAAGACACTGACTATACAGATACAGACACTGACTCTGTTTTAGGAGACAGAGACATACCCTAACCAGGAAGGGAAGAAGAGGGGGCAGGAGATGGAGGGAACCAAACCTCCACCCAAAAGAGAGGACACATCTATGCCAGCTGCTTCAAGTCCCTATCCCAAATGCCACAGAGATCACAGAAAAGGACCCAGTACAACCGCAGAGCTCCCAGAAACTAGAGACCATCAATTTATCCGATTATCAGTTTTTTTTTGAAAAGTCAATACTATTAAAAGGTCTTAATTTTTGTCCAACAAGGGATATAAATGCCTTTGACTTATCCAAGGACTTGTTTTGCTGCAGATTGGAACTCAAATCCCATTTCCATGATGAGGTAATCCAACCGATAGCAGAAACACAGGACGCAGCCGTGGAGGCCGATGTGTCCACACAGATCAAAAAAGGTACTGGCCAATTTAAACCAAAACCCCCTCTTTTTCTGACCGTAAGCATTCTTAGCTTTTATAATTGCATTGTCAGAGATACGGAAATAACCAACCACCCAAAAGCATGTTTTCAAATTTATCACATCAAATTTATCATATCAAGAACGTAAAGCTATAAACACTTTGAAATCTAACCCTCATTTCATTATTAAGCCATCGGACGAGGGGGCAATATTGTAATCTGGTCCCGAGAGATTTATGTCAAGGCGGTGCATGATTTGTTGGACAACAAGACTAATTATTGTATTTTACCCTCTGATCCAACAGCCTCATACCAGAGGGCGCTTTCACATATCATTGATGATGCAAGGGAAGATAACATTTTATCCTACAGGATGGAGGAATTTTTGATGGTACAGACTCCGGTGATACAGACTTTTTATGTTCTACCTAAGATTCACAAAAAACAGAATTGTCCACCAGGTAGACTAATTGTTTCTGGTATACATAGTCTACTAGAGCCAACATGTATACTGTTAGACAACTGTCTTCAACCCTTTTTACTCAAAGCGGTTCAGTACTTCCTCAACATGTAAGATACACGTAAGACCCCCTTCCATAATTTTCTTTTACGTTGAAAAACGTTGAAATTATTCCATGATCTTTTTCATCCCTTCAATTTAGTGCCTCTACCCAAACTGGATTATAGGATTATTATATTATATCACTAGGCACTTTATACCTTATATGTATAGGGTTGTCTGGGGAATTTGAATTGAGGACTTTATTCCCAGGAGGGTTTGGTTTATTGCCATTTTTAAATGTTTTTAACTCTCTTATGAATGTATTCCTTTATCTACGTGTATTTTTGGAGTAATAAAGATTTAATTTTATTGACATGCTATACCTGTTTGTGTGAACCATCTTTATGGTCCCTGTTTTTCTTGTATGTTTAGTTAAAAGACCAATTAACAACCAACACATATTGGCAATATAGTCTGGGGAATGGGACTGGTAGGAGTAGGCCACACAGTTTGATTGAAGAATATGGCCTACAGTGCTGGGGGATAATGGATTAATGGTGGGGCTGGCTGGGCCCTGGGGACTTTTCATGAGCCTCTGTATAGGTAGGGATTAATAGGGGTTAGTAGCTGCTGGGAGGTATTGGTGATGGCTGCTGGGTCTATCTATAGTAGGGGTTTAGGAGTAAAATGTGGTCATGGGAGTTGCTGGGAGTTATTGGTGATGGCTGGGTCTCTCTATAGGGAGGGATATATGGCAGTGGCAACACAAACTGTTTGAGAATGGGATGTAATATCTGTTTCTAGGAATTTACATTATTGCTATTGACTGTCAGAAGGATCCTATGTGATAGGAAGCTCAAATTTTTAACATTTTAGCCACGCCCATCGACAAAACCGTGCCCACCAACAAAGCCACACCCACTTTAATGCACTTTTGGGCATATAATGAATCCCATTTCAAATGGATAAAAGCCTGTAAGATCAGACATGAACTTCTCACTGCAGGCATAACCACCCTGTGATAACACTCAGTCTACAGGTGCAGCATGCCAACTAAAGGCTGCTCTGGCATTGCTACAACCATGATGTTGTATGGACCATTAATGAATGAATCCCCTCCCCACAAACAATGCACACCACGCCCGTCATTTCTTTGGGACCAAGGTTTGCCAGGCTGTACCATGAAATCAAAAAATAGAAGCCTAGTGCACATTCAATTAATTTGTTTTTACTTCACCATTGTATTGTAACTTAAAATGCCTGCCCTTTTCTCTGGATAAATTAAAGCAATTAGTTAAATAACTTGGCCAAATTATTTTAAGGCCAGCAACCACTTCACAGTTTGCTTTATTCTGCTGGGTCCTAACTTTTAACCTTTTTTACTTAAGTAACTTTTTACCTTCTTAGGAGATGTAATTCTCAAACTTTGTCTTTATATCAGTACCTGCCTTTTATAAAATGAAAGTCCCTGCTTCTCTTTCGCTTGCTTTCTTGGGACTGACTCTCCAGCTTTCAGTACTTGAACACATGACCCACTGTGGGTGGAGTACACATTTCCCAAAATCTTGGTCAAACCCCCAATGCAACAAGCAATATATATATATAGAAATGGGATAGTATACATCCACGCAGAGTGCAAATAGAGACCAAATTAATTCAATACATACAAAAAATAGAAGCCTAGTGTACATCCAATTAATTTGCTTTCTTTCTGGATAAATTAAAGCAATTAGTTCAATAACTTGGCCAAATTATTTTAAGCCCAGCAACCATGAAAATAAAAAACTAAATTTCCTTTAAAAATACGTCTTTCCTACCCAGGAAGATGGTCCAGATGCCTGAATTTCTATCAGGCTGATAAAAATTGACAGTACCTTGTTTTCTTAGGAAAGCTATTAATTTAATGTACAGATATTACTGGGTGACAGTGTAGCCACTGTTCAGAAATTCCTGCTTTATAAGAATTCCTTCGCCATTAGGAATGTTAGGAACCAACTGCCAACTCTCTGGGTAGTCAGCAAGATAAAATTGATGAAAGAAAAAAGATAAGTGAAGATCTATTTATAACAAGTCCAGCACGCATCACTTTTTCATACAACATTATATTAGATAATAAAGCTCAATTTAACAATTCTGACTAATGTTTGTTTTAAAAAAAAAACTTAAAGGGCATGTCCAAAAATGAAACATGTAAATATGCTATACTCACCTTTCTTATACTAACTTTAATAAACTACTACAAAATAGAATGGCAGGGCACTGTATTTTTAAAGAATATGAAGTGGGGTACAGGTGCAGGTACTAGTAAAACTACAATATAGAGCAAAATAGAAGAGAAAAAGTTATACTAGTCCACAACAATTTTAATAAACAGATAACAATTTAAGAAAATAAATACAATTGTCTTTTCATAGGGACAGGGACAAATCATACCGGAGCTTCCAAAAAGGTTGAGGAAGCTCCACTAGGATTTGTCTACAAAACGAAACGCGTCCTGTGTAACTCGCACAGGGAATCTCCCAATGCACTTGACTATACCTGGTGCCCATGAGTATGGGAAACCTCCATGGTAAAAAAATTTTTTATGCAAGTCCCTAACTATAACTATTAAAAGGAAATTCTGTATATTTTCTAAATCTGTTTATCATGAGTGTTGCAGACTAGTATTCCATTTTCTCTTCTATTTTCTTATATATATTTTTATATATATGTTGTACAGCAAAAATCTTATATAATAGTAACATATTATTGGAGGTTGTATGAAGACATACATCCATCTAGTCCAACTTTTAAACCCTACCCATAATGTCTTTCTAACAGTTACACAAAACATATTATTGGATGTTGCATAAAAACGTACATCCATCTAGTCCAACCTTTATATCCTACCCATAATGTCTAACAGATTTTAGTATGATAGATTTTGACTACCATTGCCAGATCACCAAAAAAAAAAAAACCAGCAGCAAAAAAACACATGCTGATTCTACATTATATCATCTATAATTTATCTGATAAATAGATAAAACATATATGAGACATGCATGTGTGAGGGGGGCTAAGATGAATGAAATAGGAAGTGATCCATAAAAAGGAAGTGATCAGATTCCCAAGTGTGCTGCAATTAAAGGTTTGTTCAGCTTGTAAAAAGTGTTTTCTAGATTTAGTTGTAACCTAAACATAATTGTTTGCCTATATTTCCTTTAAGGGAATGTCCACAGCAGTGGGTTAAATTTTAGTTTTGGGGGTGGACATGCCCTTTAATCTTTTCATTATTAAATTAAGATGTGCATCAAATCTACAGTTCTTGTACTCATAGGGCAGAAACTGATCACTGTCAAAAAACGGATCACTGTCGCAGCCTGCTTAACAAAAGAAGAAATGTAAAACTAATTTAGATTAAATGAATGATTGTTTTTTTAATATGCATGTACAGTGAATGACAGCTAATTATTCAGAAGTCACAGACAAATATAAATTTCCATGTACCAGTCAGAACTGCTGCAGCCACTAGTCACTTGTCCGTTGTTTATTTCCATTACATGAGATTAGATCACATGTCAACATCCTTGCTTGTTTTAAGATTCATTTTGAAATATGAAAGCAGGGTGTAGATAGGCCAGTGGTGGGTGGAAAGGGGGGTGGGGCTAGCATAGGGGATAGGGAAACCTGTGTATTAAAGTGTACGAATAAATTACAGGATCATAATCTAAAATGTATGTTTGCAAATGCGAGAAGCCTGGCTGACAAAATGGGTGAATTGGAAATTATGGCATTGAATAAAAAGTATGATGTAATAGGTATAGCAGAAACGTGGTTGAACAGTTCTCATGACTGGGCTGTAAATTTAGAAGGATATGCCTTGTTTAGGTAGGACAGAAAAAAAAGGAAAGCGGGGGGAGTATGTGTTTATGTTAAAAAAGAATTGAAGCCAAATTTAAAAGAAGAGATAACTGGCGATATGGATGATAAAGTGGAGGCAATATAGGTGGAATTAGGAAACAGGAAAGGGGGTAATGTCATTGTTGGTGTCTGCTATAAGCCGCCAAATGCTAGCAGAGAGGAGGTGAGTCAACTTCATATGCAGTTGGCAAGGGCTGCAAGTTTGGGGAGTGTGCTCATTATGGGGGACTTTAATTACCCTGACATTGATTGGTGTGGTGGAACTGCCATCACAGAAAAAGGCGATGAGTTCCTGGATTTGCTGCAGGATAATTTTCTCTCACAGGCGGTTGAGGTTCCTACTAGAAAAGGAGCTCTGTTGGATCTGGTAATATCTAACATTGTGGAGCGCATTATAGATATAAAGGTAACTGGAGGCTTAGGGAATAGTGACCATGAAATAGTGGCGTTTGGACTTTGTTATCGAAAGGATAAGTGCGCTGGGTTAACAAAGACATTTAATTTCGGGAAGGCAAATTTTCCCAGGTTAAAAGCAGCTCTTCAGAATGTCAACTGGGATAATGTATTATCAGGTAAAGGTACTGAACAGAAGTGGACTGTGCTCAAGGGGATTCTAAGCCAGTTCACATCTAAATGTACCCTTGGGAAAATAAATGTAAAAAAAATAAATCCGCGCCCATGTGGCTGAATTCTGATATAAAGAGGTAAATGGAAAGGAAGAAAAAGGCATTTAAAACCTTTAAGGCCGAGGGAACGGAAAGGGCCTTTAGGGATTATAAAAACTGTAACAAGGAGTGTAAGAAAGCAATCAAACTAGCTAAAATTAATAATGAAGTTAGGATAGCTGAACATAGCATCACTAAGCCTAAAAATGTTTTTAAATATATTAATAGTAAGAAGAGGAGGACTGAGAATGTGGCACCATTAATTAATGGGGATAATATAGTTACGGAGGATGGCGATAAAGCAAATGTCTTGAATATTTTTTTCCACTCTGTATACACTATAGAAGATCCAAGTACAGATATCATAGAGTATAGTAGCAATAATGGTATAAAAGATTCAAGTGCACTTTGGTTAACCGAGGATATGGTACAGAAAGAACTAAATAAGGTTAATATTAATAAATCTCCTGGACCGGATAAAATACATCCTCGGGTACTTAAGGAGCTAAGTTCAGTTTTATCTAGGCCATTGTTTCTTATTTTTGCTGATTCCCTCATGTCCGGTGGTGTGCCTCTGGACTGGAAAAAGGCTGATGTTATTCCAATATTCAAAAAGGGTAGTCGTTCACAGCTGGGTAATTACAGGCCTGTAAGTTTAACTTCAGTGGTGGGGAAGATCCTGGAAAATTTAATAAGGGACCATGTTCTAGATTATGTTTCAAGGACTGACATTATAAGTAGTAACCAGCATGGATTTAGGAGGAATAGATCTTGTCAAACTAACTTGCTTGGCTTTTATGAGTAAGTAAGTAAAAATTTAGACTCTGGCATAGCAGTAGATGTAGTTTACTTGGATTTTGCAAAGGCTTTTGATACATCTAGAACATGGTCCCTATTAAATTTTCCAGGATCTTCCCCACCACTGAAGTTAAACTTACAGGCCTGTAATTACCCAGCTGTGAACGACTACCCTTTTTGAATATTGGAATAACATCAGCCTTTTTCCAGTCCAGAGGCACACCACCGGACATGAGGGAATCAGCAAAATAAGAAACAATGGCCTAGATAAAACTGAACTTAGCTCCTTAAGTACCCGAGGATGTATTTTATCCGGTCCGGAGATTTATTATTAACCTTATTTAGTTCTTTCTGTACCATATCCTCGGTTAACCAAAGTGCACTTGAATCTTTTATACCATTATTGCTACTATACTACTTATGTATCTGTACTTGGATCTTCTATAGTGTATACAGAGTGGAAAAAAATATTCAAGACATTTGCTTTATCATCGCCATCCTCCGTAACTATATTATCCCCATTAATTAATGGTGCCACATTCTCAGTCCTCCTCTTCTTACTATTAATATATTAAAAACATTTTTAGGCTTAGTGATGCTATGTTCAGCTATCCTAACTTCATTATTAATTTTAGCTAGTTGGATTGCTTTCTTACACTCCTTGTTACAGTTTTTATAATCCCTAAAGGCCCTTTCCGTTCCCTCGGCCTTAAGGTTTTAAATGCCTTTTTCTTCCTTCCATTTACCTCTTTATATCAGAATTCAGCCACATGGGCGCGGATTTATTTTTTTTACATTTATTTTCCCAAGGGTACATTTAGATGTGAACTGGCTTAGAATCCCCTTGAGCACAGTCCACTTCTGTTCAGTACCTTTACCTGAATATACTTATCCCAGTTGACATTCTGAGACTGCTTTTAACCTGGGAAAATTTGCCTTCCCGAAATTAATTTCTTTGTTAACCCAGCGCACTTATCCTTTCGATAACAAAGTCCAACCGCCACTATTTCATGGTCACTATTCCCTAAGCCTCCAGTTACCTTTATATCTATAATGCGCTCCACAATGTTAGATATTACCAGATCCAACAGAGCTCCTTTTCTAGTAGGAACCTCAACCGCCTGTGAGAGAAAATTATCCTGCAGCAAATCCAGGAACTCATCGCCTTTTTCTGTGATGGCAGTTCCCACCACCACACATCAATGTCAGGGTAATTAAAGTCCCCCATAATGAGCACACTCCCCAAACTTGCAGCCCTTGCCAACTGCATATAAAGTTGACTCACCTCCTCTCTGCTAGCATTGGGCGGCTTATAGCAGACACCACACGACATTACCCACCCCTTTCCTTGTTTCCTAATTCCACCTATATTGCCTCCACTTTATCATCCATATCGCCAGTTATCTCTTCTTTTAAATTTGGCTTCAATTCTTTTTACACATACACATACTCCCCCCGCTTTCCTTTTTTTTCTGTCCTACCTAAACAAGGCATATCCTTCTAAATTTACAGCCCAGTCATGAGAACTGTTCAACCACGTTTCTCTGCATACCTATTACATCAATCATCTTTTTATTCAATGCCATAATTTCCAATTCACCCATTTTGTCAGCCAGGCTTCTCGCATTTGCAAACATACATTTTAGATTATGATCCTGTAATTTATTCGTACACTTTAATACACAGGTTTCCCTATCCCCTATGCTAGCCCCACCCCCTCTTCCACCCACCACTGGCCTATCTACCCCCTGCTTTCATATTTCAAAATGAATCTAAAACAGCAGATGTTGACATGTGATCTAATCTCATGTAATGGAAATAACAACGGACAAGTGACTAGTGGCTGCAGCAGTTCTGACTGGTACTGGAAATTTATATTTGTCTGTGACTTCTGAATATTAGCTGTCATTCACTGTACATGCATATTAAAAACAATCATTCATTTAATCTAAATTAGTTTTACATTTCTTCTTTTGTTAAGCAGGCTGCGACAGTGATCCGTTTTTGGACAGTGATCAGTTTCTGCCCTATGAGTACAAACTGTAGATTTGTGCACATCTTAATTTAATATGAAAAGATTAAAGGCATGTCCACCCCCAAAACTAAAATTTAACCCACTGCTGTGGAACATTCCCTTAAGGAATATAGCAAACAATTATGTTTAGTTACAACTAAATCTAAAAACACTTTTTACAAGCTGAACAAACCTTTAATTGCAGCACACTTGGGAATCTGATCACTTCCTTTTTATGGATCACTTCCTATTCATTCATCTTAGCCCCCCTCACACATGCATGTCTCATTATGTTTTATCTATTTATCAGATAAATTATAGATGATATAATGTAGAATCAGCATGTGTTTTTTTGCTGCTGGTTTTTTTTTTTTTGGTATCTGGCAATGGTAGTCAAAATCTATCATACTAAATCTGTTAGACATTATGGGTAGGATATAAGGTTGGACTAGATGGATGTACGTTTTTATGCAACATCCAATAATATGTTTTGTGTAACTGTTAGAAAGACATTATGGGTAGGGTTTAAAAGTTGGACTAATGATGTATGTCTTCATACAACCTCCAATAATATGTTACTATTATATAAATTTTGCTGTACAACATATATATAAAAATATATATAAGAAAATAGAAGAGAAAATGGAATACTAGTCTGCAACACTCATGATAAACAGATTTAGAAAATATACAGAATTTCCTTTTATAGTTATAGTTAGGGACTTGCATAAAATTTTTTTACCATGGAGGTTTCCCATACTCATGGGCACCAGGTATAGTCAAGTGCATTGAGGAATTCCCTGTGCGAGTTACACAGGACGCGTTTCGTTTTGTAGACAAATCCTAGTGGAGCTTCCTCAACCTTTTTGGAAGCTCCGGTATGATTTGTCCCTGTCCCTATGAAAGACAATTGTATTTATTTTCTTAAATTTTTATCTGTTTATTAAAATTGTTGTGACTAGTATAAACTTTTTCTCTTCTTTTTGCTCTATATTGTAGTTTTACTAGTACCTGCACCTGTACCCCCACTTCATATTCTTTAAAAATACAGTGCCCTGCCATTCTATTTTGTAGTAGTTTATTAAGTTAGTATAGAAAGGTGAGTTAGCATATTTACATGTTTCATTTTTGGACATGCCCTTTAAGTTTTTTTTTTAAACACAACATTAGTCAGAATGTTAAATTGAGCTTTATTATCTAATATAATGTTGTATGAAAAAGTGATGCGTGCTGGACTTGTTATAAATGATCTTCACTTATCTTTTTTCTTTCATCAATTTTATCTTGCTGACTACCCAGAGAGTGGCAGTTGGTTCCTAACATTCCTAATGGCGAGGAATTCTTATAAAGCAAATTTCGGAACAGTGGCTAACTGTCACCCAGTAATATCTGTACATTAAATTAATACTTTCCTAAGAAACAGGTACTGTCAATTTTTATCAGCCTGATAGAAATTCAGGCATCTGGACCATCTCTTCCTGGGTAGGAAAGACGTATTTTTAAAGGAAATTTAGTTTTTTATTTTCATGGTTGCTGGCTTAAAATAATTTGGCCAAGTTATTGAACTAATTGCTTTAATTTTCCAGAAAGAAAGCAAATAATTGGATGTACACTGGCTTCTATTTTTTTTATGTATTGAATTAATTTGGTCTCTATTTGCACTCTGCGTGGATGTATACTATCCCATTTCTATATATATATATTGCTTGTTGCATTGGGGGTTTGACCAAGATTTTGGGAAATGTGTACTCCACCCACAGTGGGTCATGTTTTCAAGTACTGAAAGCTGGAGAGTCAGTCCCAAGAAAGCAAGCGAAAGAGAAGCAGGGACTTTCATTTATAAAAGGCAGGTACTGATATAAGACAAAGTTTAGAATTACATCTCCTAAGAAGTAAAAAGTTTACTTAAGTAAAAAAGGTTAAAAGTTAGGACCCACAGATAAAAGCAAACTGTGAAGTGGTTGCTGGCCTTAAAATAATTTGGCAATTTATTTAACTAATTGCTTTAATTTATCCAGAGAAAGGGCAGGCATTTAGTTACAATACAATGGTGAAGTAAAAACAAATTAATTGAATGTGCACTAGGCTTCTATTTTTGATTTCATGGTACAGCCTGCAAACCTTGGTCCCAAGAAATGACGGGCGTGGTGTGCATTGTTTGTGGGGAGGGATTCATCATAATGGTCCATACAACATCATGGTTGTAGCAATGCCAGAGCAGCCTTTAGTTGGCATGCTGCACCTGTAGACTGAGTGTTATCACAGGGTGGTTATGCCTGCAGTGAGAAGTTCATGTCTGATCTTACAGGCTTTTATCCATTTGAAATGGGATTCATTATATGCCCAAAAGTGCATTAAAGGGTGTGGCTTTGTTGGTGGGCACGGTTTTGTCGATGGGCGTGGCTAAAATGTTAAAAATTTGAGCTTCCTATCACATGGGATCCTTCTGACAGTCATAGCAATAATGTAAATTCCTAGAACAGATATTACATCCCATTCTCAAAAGTTTGTGTTGCCACTGCCATATATCCCCTCCCTATAGAGAGACCCAGCCATCACCAATAACTCCAGCAACTCCCATGACCACATTTTACTCCTAAACCCCTACTATAGATAAGACCAGCAGCCATCACCATACCTCCCGCAGCTACTAACCCCTATTAATCCCTACCTATACAGAGGCTCATGAAAGTCCCCAGGGCCCAGCCAGCCCCACCATTAATCCATTATCCCCCAGCACTGTAGGCCATATTCTTCAATCAAACTGTGTGGCCTACTCCTACAGTCCCATTCCCCAGACTATATTGCCAATATGTGTTGTTGTTAATTGGTCTTTTAACTAAACATACAAGAAAACGAGGACCATAAAGATGTTCACACAAACAGGTATAGCATGTCAATAAAATTAAATCTTTATTACTCCAAAATACACGTAGATAAAGGAATACATTAAGAGAGTTAAAACATTAAAAATGGCAATAACCCAAACCCTCCTGGGAATAAAGTCCTCATCAAATTCCCCAGACAACCCTATACATATAAGGTATAAAGTCTAGTGATATATATAATAATCCTATAATCCAGTTTGGGTAGAGGCACTAAATTGAAGGATAAAAAGATCATGGAATAATTTCAAACGTTTTTCAACGTAAAAGAAAATTATGGAAGGGGGTCTTACGTGTATCTTACATGTTGAGGAAGTACTGAACCGCTTTGAGTAAAAAGGGTTGAAGACAGTTGTCTAACAGTATAACATGTTGGCTCTAGTAGACTATGTATACCAGAAACAATTAGTCTACCTGGTGGACAATTCTGTTTTTTGTGAATCTTAGGTAGAACATAAAAGTCTGTATCACCGGAGTCTGTACCATCAAAAATTCCTCCATCCTGTAGGATAAAATGTTATCTTCCTTGCATCATCATGATATGTGAAAGCGCCCTCTGGTATGAGGCTGTTGGATCAGAGGGTAAATACAATAATTAGTCTTGTTGTCCAACAAATCATGCACCGCCTTGACATAAATCTCTCGGGACCAGATTACAATATTGCCCCCTCGTCCGATGGCTTAATAATGAAATGAGGTTAGATTTCAAAGTGTTTATAGCTTTACTTCTTGATATGTAATTTGATGTGATAATTTGAAAACATGCTTTTGGTGTGGTTGGTTATTTCCGTATCTCTGACAATGCAATTAATAAAGCTAAGAATGCTTACGGTCAGAAAACACAATTCAATCTTAAAGGATGTCCTGTGTCCTTTGACATGTTCTATTGGTGAACAATGCCCCAGATAGTTTATTGTATGGCCTGTTAATGTATTTATCAGTATCACTATACCCCACACAAGCATCTTTCTCCAGCGTGCATAATTGTAACTTTTCCATCTCTCTTTATACAAGCTCCCCTTGTTAATTTAGTTGTCCTTCTCTGAACCCTTTCCATTACAAAGATGTCCTTTTTGCACACAGGATTCCAAAATTGCACTGCATATTCAAATGAGGCCTTACCAATGCTTTGTAGAGAGGGAGAATTACATTTTCCTCCCTTGAATCCATACCTCGCTTTATACAGGAAAATACCATGCTGGCTCTGGCTGTTGCTGCCTGGCACTGCTTGCTACCTTTAAGTTTGTTATCCACCAAAACTCCAAGATCCCTTTCCAACAGGGATTCACTTAACACAGAGCCATTTATAGTATAAGTAGCACAAGGAATTTTAAGTCCAAAATGCATCACCTTACATTTATCAACATTGAATTTCATCTGCCACTTGCAACGATTGCACATCCTCTGAAGTTTTTAATGGTCGACAAGTTTGTGTCGTCAGCAAACACAGAAACCTTGCTGACAATACCCACTTCCAAATCATAATAAATAGATTAAATAGAAGCGCCCCAGCACAGAACCCTGTGGCACCCCACTTAGCACTTTAGTCCATAATGATGAAGCCCCATTAACAACTACTCTCTGCATCCTATTCATTAACCATTTTCTATCCATGTAAAATGTGACTCCCCAGAACAACAGACCTTAGCTTTACATTAGTCGCCTATGGGGGACGTATGTTTCAAGGACTGACATTATAAGTAGTAACCAGCATGGATTTAGGAGGAATAGATCTTGTCAAACTAACTTGCTTGGCTTTTATGAGTAAGTAAGTAAAAATTTAGACTCTGGCATAGCAGTAGATGTAGTTTACTTGGATTTTGCAAAGGCTTTTGATACAGTCCCCCATAGGCGACTAATGTATAAGCTAAGGTCTGTTGTTCTGGGGAGTCACATTTGTACATGGATAGAAAATTGGTTAATGAATAGGATGCAGAGAGTAGTTGTTAATGGGGCTTCATCATTATGGACTAAAGTGCTAAGTGGGGTGCCACAGGGTTCTGTGCTGGGGCCGCTTCTATTTAATCTATTTATTAATGATTTGGAAGTGGGTATTGTCAGCAAGGTTTCTGTGTTTGCTGACGACACAAAACTTTGTCGACCATTAAAAACTTCAGAGGATGTGCAATCGTTGCAAGTGGCAGATGAAATTCAATGTTGATAAATGTAAGGTGATGCATTTTGGACTTAAAATTCCTTGTGCTACTTATACTATAAATGGCTCTGTGTTAAGTGAATCCCTGTTGGAAAGGGATCTTGGAGTTTTGGTGGATAACAAACTTAAAGGTAGCAAGCAGTGCCAGGCAGCAACAGCCAGAGCCAGCATGGTATTTTCCTGTATAAAGCGAGGTATGGATTCAAGGGAGGAAAATGTAATTCTCCCTCTCTACAAAGCATTGGTAAGGCCTCATTTGGAATATGCAGTGCAATTTTGGAATCCTGTGTGCAAAAAGGACATCTTTGTAATGGAAAGGGTTCAGAGAAGGACAACTAAATTAACAAGGGGAGCTTGAATATAAAGAGAGACTGGAAAAGTTACAATTATGCACGCTGGAGAAAGATGCTTGTGTGGGGATATGATTACTGTGTATAAATACATTAACAGGCCATACAATAAACTATCTGGGGCATTGTTCACCAATAGAACATGTCAAAGGACACGAGGACATCCCTTAAGACTTGAAGAAAAAAGGTTTAGGCTTCAAGCTCGGAAAGGGTTTTTCACTGTGAGAACAGTAAAGCTATGGAACTGTTTTCCAGTGGACATTGTTGTGGCAGGTTCATTAGTCAGTTTCAAAAAAAAGCTGGATGAGTTTCTGCAAACAAGGAATGTTGCAAGTTACTGGTATTGATACATAAAGTAGAGTTGATCCAGGGAAATTTCCGATTGCCATTTGTAGTCCGGAAGGAATTTTTTCCCCCTTCATAAATTTGGTGGGTTTTTTTTGCCTTCCTCTGGATCAACAGTTAGGCAGGAAATGAGGATATTGCTAGATGGGTTGAACTGGATGGACGTATGTCTTTATTCAATCTCAAATACTATACTATACTATACTAAATAGGGTCTTAAAAAATACATAGACCTATTCAATATCACAAGAAATATTAGATTTAATAAAAGTTATTTTTCGTTTCAAATGGTGGTAATATTGCCCAACCAATCAGATCTTATTTAACATTTGAATGCTAACATCTGATTGGTTGTGGCAAAATAAGCACCATTTTTAACAATAAGAACTTTTATTGAATAACCCTGATTGTGTTGTAAGTCAGAAGAAAGTTCCTCTGTTTTGCCATGCAAATGTATAAATTGCATTTTCTCTCATTATCTACACAGGTTGCCTAAAGCTGTTACTACTGTATATGTGTAAAGGGAGACAGAATTGTTTTATTTTTCTGTGTTTGGAAATGTCACAGTTCAGCTTTATAAGAGAACAAAGAGTAAAATCTAAAACACTATTAAAAGATAAGGCAGCAATGCTATATATCTCTATATTTTGTAGTTTAAAAGATAATAAATTACAAATTTACCAATGGGGAGCGGATGTCACACAACCGATTGGTAATGCCTCTCATCAAATTGGCATTCTGATGAAAGAGGGAAGCTGACATTGTTTTTAAGGAATTCTGAATCAATCTACAGTATAATAAAGTTCTAGAGTGAACTATTCATCAGGGTATTATATATAATATATAATTTTAGAAATTTTAGGAAATAAAAGTACACAAATACATTGGTTTATGTGTTTTTGAAGTTGTTTCACGTGTCATCCGTACGGTGTCGATTTTAGGACATCATCATGTATCAGGTGTCAGGTATCGGATATCAGGCAAAAATACTATTAGACAGATTATATTTAAACCATGTCTTTCAATGGCTATTTCATCCAGCATCATTATTGCCAAGGGAAATTAAAATTTGCATTTTGAAAGGAGAACTACTTTTAAAAAAAATCCTAATATGAAAACATTTCTCCCCAGAACAACTATACATGTTAATATTCTTCTCAAGTAAGTTGCATTTAGTACATTTAAGTAGTAGATTCTGTAAATAAGAAGGCTGTTGTTGCCAGTACAACTCACAGCCCATAACTTTAAAAGCTGCTTGTTACCCTGCAGTTTATTTACCAGCAAGCGTGAATAGCATACAGCCTTCATGGGGCAATACAAAATAGTGAGCTAATTTTATTAACATTTTTTAAATTTCTGTGCCCAGGAAAAGATAATGCTTTCAAATGTCATTTGACTATCTTGCGTGTGCTGTGGTGGATCATCTGCTAAAGCACTCATTTTAGAAGCACACAGCCCACATCAACACTGGTTCATATCTGCAGTCTTCCGTTATGTCCCTAGCAAGGGATAAATATTCTACATGTAGAAGTGCTCCACATAGTATGTCTGGTGGGTTAGGGGTCATAGTATTTTGGATTAGGGGTAAAAGCTCTGTCTTTTAGCAAGACAGAGTACTAAAGTTTGCAGGTTCAGTTCTCCAGGCTTCCTTTAAATTTTTACTGAAATGTTCAAATTATGTTTCTTGCATCCATGCTAGCTAAGAAAAACACTGCAAACATTACTTATTTTTTGTATGAAAAGCAAAAGATTATATAATTGTTAGGGACAGGAGTATTGAATGTATTTAAAGAAAAAAAAAGCTGAAATCCCTGTTCTGTGTCAGGGAGAAGGAGGATCTCTGTGCTGTTATATGATTGGCTGCCAGCTTCTAGAAAGCAAGGCTGCAACTTCCTTATTTTGACCTGTTGAGTAGAGATTGGCTAGAACTCAAACTCAAACCTGAATACAAATTGAAATTTAATAGTTTTAACGAACACAAAGTTTTTGGGTTTCAAACTTTATGCCTACAAACATCCAGAACTTGAAATAAAGTTCCGTTACACACTTGCGCTACCTTTAAGCTTCTGCATTTGACATTCGATAGTTATCCAGGAAAATTTGAGAATTTACGAAAAGACACGGAGTGTCAATGATTCCTTGTTTCTACCTCAAAAAAAGGGATTTAAAAAGTCTTTAAAGGGAAAGTTCAGTGCAAATTAGTTTATATTATGCATACCTTAGTTTATATTATGCATACCTAGTTATTCTAAATATTCTCTATATATAGTCTGAGGGAGAGAAGCCAATGTGGTGCTACGTATGTCCAGAGGGACCAATCCTGCCTGGCTCCTCAACAATGGTGGCAAACTGCAGTGAGCCTACACTAACTCAATGGTTCTGCTGCTGTGAAGCATTACCATTTTGCCCGCCTTTCCCTATATGTTGCAAATATAGTGCAGATTACAAAAATAAAGATTAAAGGGGAAGTTCAATGCAAATATATATACTTTTAAGAAAAAAAAGAGCCATATTTTTCCATTCTAATGACCTTAACCTGCCCATTCAGCAGGTTGCCATTTTGTCTGTGTAACATTTCACATTAGTGCGCATTCCGGGAAGAAGAAGGACCTGAAATGTCAGCTAACTAACAGCAGGAAACAACAAGGGGTAAAAATTCAACTGATTTTTTTTAAATGGAAGAGGATATATAGAATAATTAGGTATGCATAATATAAAATTAGAATTTAAAAAAATAAGAATATTTTCCACTTTCACTTTTAAGAGAGATTTTTTCTTTTAACCCTTTTTTTGAGGTATGCAACAAGAAATCGTTACCACTTCATCCTGGGCATTGTTCGTCTTGAATCATAATGAAAACCCCTTCTAAATGATTCAGAGACAGATTCAGAGTCAGATTTCAGAAATATTGAATTTTCGGAAATTAAATATTTGAAATTTCTCGAAGTCCTGGATGTTTCTACATGTTCCCCAGATCATTTCTCAGGTCCCAGAGTCTAAGGTGGATTAAGGTAGCTGACCCCTAGTATGCACATGTTAGTTCCATTAAACACCCAGCAGCTACAGCAAAGGGAAAGGTTAGACACAGCTTGTTTTATGCTTGTGAATGTGCTCTGTCTATTGGGACAATGCATTAGGGTTAGTTTTACCTTCAGTATTTGTGTACACACATTCTATGTGTTTTGGGGTACTCAAGGGTAGAGATGGCCGGTTCGCGGACCCGAACCCGGATCCGCCGCGGATTTCTCCCGTCGGCGAACGGGGGATTATTCCGGACTTTCCGGACTCGAACTTCCGAACTGCGGATTTTTTTTTTTTACGAAAATTTTCGAAAATACGAGTATCTCCGTAATTACGAGGATCTACGATACTTTCGGGATCCGGAAAAACCGATGATCCTCGTAATTACGAGGATTCGCGTAATTACGAGGATTCGCGTAATTACGAGGATTAACGTAATTACGAGTATTCTCGTAATTACGAGAATACTCGTAAAAACGAGTAATTCGTGTAAATTTTTCAAGACGGAGCAAGCCACATGATCCAAATTAGCCAATGGCAGCTATCATAGTTACGGAAAGCCTCGTTTTTTTTACGGAAATCCTTGTTTTTACGGGAATCCTCGTATTTTCGAAAAATACCGTTTTTTTAAAGTCACGCTAGCGGACTGTACTTTTTAGGTATTGTTGGCATTTATACGTGCTTCTAAGGCCATTACCCAGGTCCCTGAGTGGTTAAGTGTACGTTACCAAGGCTATTTAGACCACTTTTAATGCGGATTTTGCCGAACTTTCATTTTAATACGTTTTAACGGGTCCGCTCGCGGATTTTCGAATTTTCGGATTTTTTCGAAAATCCGCGGATCCTCGCGCGGACCGGATTTTTCGAAGTTCGGACATCTCTACTCAAGGGTCATTTTTGACAGCAATATTAATTTGTTTTCAATGAAAATTGATTTCTATTTTTACAGCTTTTTATTAAATATTATATAGAAATGTGATCCAAAACTATTAAATAAATAGGGGGCATAATGTACATTTAAGCTAACTTGGCTACACCCTGTGACTCCTTGATGTAACACAATGTAACTGAACAATAAAAACACTATCAAAGATCAAAACACATGTTCTGCATAAAACCAAATATCTATTAAATAATGTACTTAACATTTGGGTATAATACAATATAGAAAATAACCTGATGAAGTTGCATTGTTTTATTTAATCAAATGATACATGTTAATGAATTATTGATGTGTATACTGTTCCTTAGCAACTCCGGGGGAACAATCCTGACATTTTACCCTTTGGCTGTCAAGTTTAAAACTAATAAGCTTCCTAAAGAAAAAATGTATAGTAGCTGATCCATCAAATTTCCGTTGTGCCTCTGTCGAAAACTTAAGAGAGAATATGTCCAATTAAAATATTCTGTGCAACAACCTGAGAAAATGTAGGGCACTGCAAGAAAGATTCTTGTTTAAATAAATCATCCGTCTGAGAGGTACAAGCCAATATTAACCCTTTAACATAACAAGAAAGCTTTTTAATTTTGCTCCAGACTAATTAGTTTATTTCCATGATCAATTGCTTTATCATTACATTTCTAGAGGTTTCTATAAATGCATAAACAGTGTACAGTATTAACCTGGGCAGAATTTGTGGTATTCTAAAAATGCTCACATATTTCATCAGAGAAAATATATCCCCATGAATCACTCCTGGACATTTATCCTGTCATATACACGTATCAATTTTACAATGGTTATAAGCTGTTAAACCATGAACTGTGAAGTAGATCCCTAATATACAGACTCATCTATCTTCCTGCTGAAAGAATATGAAAATTCAGACAATAATACAGTATAAAAATGTTTATAACGTTAGCTATTAGACTGATCCTGAAACTCACAGTTGATTGAATGAATATCAGGAATAAGGCAACTTTCACTTGAACATGTTTTCACTTGGGTAGTGTGTAAAGCTTAGACTGCAGACATTTATTTAACTCTAACTTGTTTGGAAAGCACAGATCCCCTTTAAGTATACTGTAGTATAGTATTTGAGCTTGAATTAAGACAAAAGGTAAACAATAAAGTCCAACCGACTTAGCAATACCTACATTTCCTGCCCAACAGTTAATCCAGAGGAAGGCAAAAACACCAAAACAACAACAAACAGTATGAAGGAGAAAAAAATTCTTCCTGTCACCATGTCCAATGGAACACAATTACATAGTACTCACAGTGAAAAACCCGTTCTGTACCTAAAGACTAACAGGGAGATTCAATAAAAGTTCTTATTGTTACAAATGGTGCTAATTTTGCCCCAACCAATCAGATGTTAGCTTTCAAATGTTAAATAATATCGGACTGGTAGGGGCAAAATTAGCACCATTTTTAACTATAAGAACTTTTATTGACTAACCCTGTAAATTTCTTTTTTTCAAGTCTTAAAGGGCATGTCCACCCCCAAAAACTATAATCCCCCCAATCTACTGCCCCACCATGTAGTGTAGTTTAATCCTTACCTCACATCCAGCTCCATAGGGTTCTCCTGTAGTCCCCCCCCAAAGTCCCAAAAACTGACCACCAGGAGGCTTGCAGGGCTCTGCCTGCTACCTGGCCTCCCGGAGATTTCTGCCATGCGTGCTGCAGCCCTTCTCCCCCCTCCCTCCCCCTCCCTCCCGTTCTGCTATCCCTCCCCCTAGCGTTAATCCCCTTTAACACAGCCTTCCCCCATGTCCCCTAGCCCCAACCACATACTTTTTATTTTTAGAAAGCTCCCCAATGTTTTACTTACCTCTCCGCTTTCCTACGCGGAAGTGAGCTGCCGGCAGCCGCGTCCGTGATTGGCTGCCGCTCAGCCAATCACAGACGCGGCTGCCAGTCCCGCCCCTCTGCTTGCATTTCCTCGCAAGCAGAGGGCCGGGAGCGCAGCGAAGGAAAGAGGGGAGGTAAGTAGAGTTTGGGGGGCTTTCTGAAATTAAAAATTACGCGGTTGGGGCTGGGGGACGAGGGGGAACAACATATCAAACATTAAATTTTAGGGTGGACATAGCCTTTAAGGGATGTCCGCGTGTCCTCGGATAGGTTCTACTGGTGAAATATGCACCAGATAGTTTATTGTATGGCCCATTAATGTATTCATATGCAGTGATCATATCCCCATGCAAGCATATTTATATTAGTGTGCATAATTGTCTTATAACTTCCAATTATTCTTAATGTTCAAGCTCTCCCAGTAGCTGACACATACGTTTGCCCATGATGACTAATAAAGTGTGTGCCAGCTACTGAGGGCAACCTTGCATGTTCTTTACTAATCATTGTGGGCAAACCTGTGTGCCAGCTACTGTAGGCAACCTTGTATGTGATGTACTTGTCACTGTGGGTAAACTATTATGTCCAGCTGCTGTGGGCAACCTTGTATGTACTTTACTAATCATTGTGGGCAAACGTATGTGCCAGCTACTGTGGGCAACTTTGTATGCACTGTACTAGTCACTGTGGGCAACCTTGTTTGTACTAGTCATGGAGGGAGGGGAGAGAAAGACAGGACAATATCCTGCTGGCTCTAGCACTTGCTGCCAGACATTTAAGTTTGTTATCCACCAAAACTCCAAGATCCTTTTCCAACAGGGATTCACTTAAGACAGAGCTATTTATAGTATATGCAACACTAGGACTTTTAAGCCTAAATTGCATCACCTAACATTTATCAACATTGAAAACAAAGACCTTGCTGACAATACCCACTTCCAAATCATTAATAAACAGATTAACATAGAAACAACATAAAACCCTGTGGCACACCACTTAACATTTTAGTCCATATTGACAAAGCACCATTAACAAATACTATGCATCTTATTAATCAACCAATTTTCTATTCATGTACCACCCCAACACAACAGACAGAGTATATACTCCCCTGGGGGAATGTATCAAAAGCCTTACCAAAATCAATGTATTGTTTGACAAGATCTGTCCCTCCTAAATCCATTCTGATTACTACTTATAAGGTCAGTCCTTGAAACATACTCTAGAATATGTTCCCTTATTAAACTTTCCAGTATCTTCCCCACCACTGGAGTTGAACTCTCAGTGAACGACTACCGTTTTTGAATGTTGGAATTGCGTTAGCTTTTTTCCAATTCAGAGGCATGTTTCCAGACATGAGGTAATCTAAGAAAATAAACACTTAGGGGCATATTTATAAACAGCTGTTAACTTTTCGCAGATGAGTTTCCCGCCGATTTTGCCAAAATCGATATTAATGCGAAAATTTAATGCCTTGTTAACATTGCATCAGTTACCGCTTGCTTCTATTTCCTTCAAGGTGACGAAAACGTCCGAGATCGCCGGGGATTGGGACAGGGGGGAACGCATGACCCCCTTCCCAGCAGCCCCTCCTAGACCCCTGCCCCGTACTCTCACGAGGAGGGGAAGGACTCACTGGGAAGGGTGGAGGGACCCTCCAGAGGGGGCACTTACAAGTGCCTTTTGGGGCTTAAGGGGTCCCACAGCTTGAACCGGGACCCCTCTTCCCTGGCCCTATCAGTCCCGCAGCCCGTACCCTTGTAAGGGCACTTGTGGCACTGATAATTTCCTTTGTTGGGGGTCCCGCAGCTCAAACTCATCTTGATTGACGTCTTCTTTCTTCACAGCGACACCCGCACCGATGAAGTCGCCGATGCCACTCACTGTGGCCGCCAGTGAGCCCACTGGCACCGCCGGCTTCAGCGGAGCCGATGTTGCCAGCCTCTTCTTTCTTCTGCCATCTACTGCAATGAATTCTGAGCTCCGCGGAGGATTGCAGCTCTTTATATAGGTTTGCAGAAAGTTCTAATCTGATTCTGATTGGTCAATTTTTCAATGCTTGGTATCACATGCTTATACAGTACCCAAGCACATTTCAGAATTATGATTGGGTACTGTATAACCATGAAAAAGGATTCCCTTATTAAAACTTGTACTGCAAAAAAAGAATCACACAAATCAAGGTAGCTAGTTAAAATCCTTGATCACTAGTCCCACAGCAGGTTTAGTGTGGGCAAACTTGGCAGATGCTTTCTGAGATAGGCAAATGTCAAACAAATTAAATTTGTCAACTTAAAGGTCAATATGGCTTAACTTATAATTATACATATGGTATACAGTGAGGTCCAAGACCAAAGGAAAGAATTTTGTAAACCATACATTTTTTATTCTTCTGGATGTTTTATATTTTACAAAATGTAATCCTACAAAATTTCTGACAGGACTAGGTAGCTGATAGCATTCCTTCCTATGATTGGCCCTACAGCTGAGTGGAGATCTAAATGGGTCTGGTTAAAGTCAACACCTCTGGCAGAAATGAGCATTTCTTGTAAAATATAGAACTTTCTGAAAAATATGAAAAAAGAGGGGACTGGATTGCTTTTTTTTCTTCTGGTGAAGTTTTTTTTTTTTTAACATATTTTAATTAATATCGCTCTAAATCAAGTGTGTTTCAGATTACAATTGCATTAACATAGATAAATCCACTAAATTAAAAAAAATTAAGTATGATAATGATGCAGCAATTTCATCTTCTATATTACACTCTGCGATGCTATTAAACATAACATCACTGCCAATGAGATTTGGACTTACTAATAACAAGTCCTGAGAGATCCCCTCACTCTATCAAAATTCGCAGAGCAGGGGACAGCAGGTGGTACATGTGAATTCCAAGCAGCATTGTTGGTATTTCCACTTACAAAGCACGTCAGCTGTCAGAGTTATTTTACAGGCATAGAAACAATTGTATCAGTATAAAACTCGAAAACTGTTTTGGAAATCGTCTTTATAAATATGGCAGTAATAACGATTTTACCGCGGCAATAATATTTCGGCTGTAATAATGCCCGTTTATAAATATGCCCCTAAGGCACTTGATTGACAGCTGAAATGAACATTTTTTAGACTGGATATCTAAAGAAATAGGGGACAGATCCACAAAAAAATGGTACAGTGTTAGTTGGGAAGAATTATAGTTTTCAGTAATGCGCAATTTAGAAAATCTAATTTCTCAGTGTACATATCCTTTAAAGAAAAGCATCTTTTGATACTAGGGAGTTTAACTGACAAGCTAAATCTGTCAAAGAATAACTTCTCATACTGTACATGGTCACATGAAAGGGCATAAAATAAACAAAGGATTACCACTTACAGTACATATAACAGCAACATATAGTAACATATATAGTATTTGATCCACAGGTCCATATGCAATTTAAAAGAATTTTAACAATAGTAACTTCAGTAAAAATGAAAAGCTAATGCTATTGCTTTAGTTTAAATTGATAATCTAGTAGGTGAAAAGGCAAACCAATAAGATCTTAACTCATAAAAAACAAATTATTTTTCCTGAGATAAAAGTGACACACCGACGAAAGGCTAGACAAAAAATAAACAGCAGAAAACTAAATAAATCATCAGCCAAAGTAAAGGTCACTAATCAAGCCAGACATAAGGCAATACACGAAGCAAGATCAAGACCTATATATGATGCATCTGTTAACAGAGTTAAGCCCTGATGGTGATTTTGAAAGAATTCTCCCAAACTGAAATTAAATTGTTAAGGCTTGTTCATACAAGTGGATGTTTTGGTGCCATTTCAAGCAGTGAAATTTTACCAAAACGCTTATCTCATTGGAGCTGATTCATTGCGTTGCTTCCAGGGCACTGCTTGCAGTAGTTTGCTGCATTAACGCAAAGCGGTGCCATTGAAATTAATTGATACCGCTATGTCATAATGCACAACAATGTTGTGTGAAACTCCCCTGCGTAAGTGTGCTACGTAGTGTGAATGTAGACTTAGTCTATTTCAAAACAGTAACTGGCTATATTTAAAGGATAAGTACACTGTAAAATAAAGTTAGGGTCACTTCGAAGCTGCAGCTTTAAAAATACTTTTGGCATATTTCTTGTTTCCCTAAGCCCCTCCAGAGCCTACCTTTTCCTTTCAAAGTTGCTGACATCATGTCCTTAGGTGCATGGTTAGCTCCACCCATGCGAGATTTTCATCTTCCTCTTGATTGGTAAGCCTCAATAGATAAGTCTTGTCAGCTTTGTGCGTGCATCTGACGTCACATCGCATGCGCCGTGCACGCGGCGGACGCGCGCATGAGAATTACCTATTGAGGCTTACCAATCAGGAGGAAGATGAAAATCTCGCAGGGTTGGAGCTAACTATGCACCTACAACCAGGACATACAAGATGTCAGTAATTTGAATGGAAAAAAGTAGGCTCTGGAGGGGCTTAAGAAAAACAAGAAATATTCCAAAAGTATTTTAAAGCTGCAGCTTCTAAGTGACCCTAATTTTTTTTTTTTTTGGTTTTTATTTTCACATAAAAAATGAAAATAAAAGAACCAACTGTCTGCTATGAACAATGCTGTTTTGACACCTGAATTGAGAAAGCCAGTCGGATGACTAGCGAAACGTCTCAAGAACTGAACTTCAAGTCCAGTTGATCTAATTGAATACAACAGATATACCGTGTCCTGGATGAATGAGATCCTTCACAAGCATAAAGTAATTTAGGCATTAATATTATTTTAACTAGATTTATTCTTCCAACAACATTGACTAGAAGGTCCAAGTTTATGTTTATAACGGGATAAAGGGTCACATTTATATCAAAAAAGGTATGAGTATTTCTGGTGATCATGATCCCGAGATATCTAAATGAAACTGACATAACCATTTTGTAAATATAAAGGACACGACACTGGTTTATTCCATTCCATATGTAAGCTTACATAAACCCAAGCCATACAGACCAGTAGTTTGATGTTTGACTCGCTTAACCCTTTAGAACACAAGCTGATTGTCATCAGAACAACGCTGAGCAGAGAGGGCTAAGGATAAAGAAATTGTCAGAGAAGCCCTTAAAACTAGTTGATATCCACACTGGGCCTTTGTCAAAACTGGAAGAAGGAAAGAAAAGAACACCAATGCCACTAGTAAAGGTGAGAAGCAAGACAGGAGAAAGACATGAGAAAGAACATGGTCACCCAATATGTAGCAGGTGTGTCAGACAAACAAGAATGAATTTTCATGTGATACTGTATCCCTGTCTGCCTTTAAACCACGCAACTCAGGTACATCCAAAAGACCCAATACTGGATCAGAAAAAGAATACCATGATATACGTAGTGTGGTGCAGTGAAAAGTGCTCTGATTTGTATGTTGGGGAGACTAAACCACAGCTGCACCAATGTATTCCTCTTGTCAGGACTCATTTACCTGCAACTTAAAGGCACACTACACTCCCAAAATGGTCTTTTTAAATTGTAAATATTTAATTCTAATGGAGACAGGAGCACTTGCTCCTGTCTCCCAATTTGCCCCCTAAGCAGAGATCTCAATACTTACCAAACCGTGATCCTGCAGGGTTCCTCTCAACCATGTGAGTTTGACTTTGCCAAAATATTGGCTAAGGGGAAGGGGGAGCGCGGGGGAAATGACAGAAGGAAAAGGACACATATTTGAAGACTGTAACATATTGTATAAATAACAATACTGGTATAAAAGAGGTGTTGAGTAAGCTATTTATAGAAAAACAATAACACTAAGCCATGTGCAGTGCTGTTTTATAGCCTCATCCTGGAAAGGTTAATAACACCTTTTAGCTAGAACACAATTAACACCTTGCATTTAGGGGATTCCTGGCACCTTGCTTTTATATGCTGGTTTTGACACATTTCAGGGTATTTATTGCCAACAGATTCTGGCAAAAAGTCACTAGCCAAATACCTTCAAAGACTAAACTTCAGGTCTTACTGAATACCACAGATGTTGTCCAGTGAAGATTCGACTACCAAAGTAAGCTAAGAAAGGCACAACCGCATTAAAGATGTTCCTAAAACATTTTCTAGTCTTTCAATAGCAACCAAAACCACCAGGTAATAAATCTTACTTTTAGGCTAGTAAGAAATAGGAACTTGGATTCTTTAAAATATCAAAAGTCCCCTAGTGCAATCTACTGTAATTCAGTGATGGTAGAGACCTAAGCATCGCTGTACAAGTAACTCAAAACGTACTTACATTTCTGGTTTTACTGGATTTTTTCACTCAGTTTTTTAATAAATGTAATCTAACAGCATGAAATGTGTTTGGCTTGGTACACATCTTCTATCAATCATATTGTACACTATGAGACTATTCTTTCTTTATAATAAATTGAATGCACAAAAAGTTATAAAAAAAAAAACATATGTACACACAACCAAAATATCTTCTTTGTTATCACATTGGATAGTTACACTGAATGCATCTTTATTTTTAAAACTGAACCACAGAACAGATGGTGAGAAAGAACAGTGCATAAATGAATCACTTAAAAATAAGTAGGATCTTTTACATGACAACATAGATATTGAGTTGAGAGTTTAACTGTGAAGTAGCACAGCTCCACTCCACTGGTTTTTGATTTTTTCCTCTGTTTTTAGTTTTTCCTAATGCCCTATTATTCTTCAATACAATCATCTTTCATTTGCAATGTGATATAAGCTTACTACATTAAACTGTTAAACTGCAACGTACATTTAAACAATGTTAGCATTGGCTAATGGCTAGCAAAGGCTAAAGCAGTTTTGTTTTGTTGGGACTTTTTTAATGGCTGGAGTTATGCTTGGGTTAAATCCTGGATGGAAAACCGGAAGGCACATACCCAGAGCGAATGTTGTAAAAATCTGCTTAATACCATGTAAATGTCCTATATTTCTTGTGTTTAAAGTGGGAATGTCAGTGCCAGTGTTAATAAAGGCCAAGAATTAATCCATTCAATGCTCATAGAACCAGATGCAACCATATTGTCAGTTTTGCACGTCTCACGGACTGTAATATGGTTTCCATGTACTAAGAATGGTGTAACCTTTTGGGTGAATTGACATAAAGCCTTAAATAATAAAGAATCGAAATGTCAGTGCTCACCAGACATAATATGTGCCAAAAAGGTGAATTTACACCTTTCTAAGAAATTGCAACGTCACCTTGCTGACATGTATTAAGTCTTCTGTGCGCTGACATTTATATTCTTCTGCTACAGAAAGGCTTTTCAGGGTAAAAACTGCTTTCAAAACCCAGCCACAAGCAGCCTCTTGAAGATTCCCCTCCAGCATATATAACTATAAAACCTAGTTTCAATAGGACAAATCCATTTTGAGGGGCTAGACCCAGTGTCCTAGACTGCTGAGGATTATCACACAGTGAGCCAGGACAACCTCGGGTGTGACCACATCCTAGATGCCTCCTTCTGAAAAGGGGAAATATGTTTTTTCTTCTGGCACACAGCAGTGTTAACTCCATGAGATCAAGATTATTCTTTATATATTGAAAGTAAAATGTCTGTGCCCTCAAATACATTTTAATACATAGCACTAATATACAAAAGCCTGTTAATAGTTCAGGAACTCTTTCCTTCTACACAGAAAAAAAATTATATCAAGCACTACATGAATATGTTCTGCATATCCCACTAATGCTTTCTAAAACTAATATGCAAAAAAAAAAAAAATGTAATACGCGGCTTGTTTTCCAGCTGACTTACTGTTATAATGAGACCTTTTTCTTGGAAGTAGTTAACCAGTGGGACGGCATTCTGTTTAAAATTCATTAATCTCCTCTGGATAGCTTTGAGATTATCATCTGGCCGCCCCTGCTGCTCTGCACGGTTCTGTAAGCGTTCCTTTAATTTGTGACTGGCACAGGCCAAAAACACCACTAAATCCGGGGTGCAAATCTAAAAAGAAAATCCAAATTCATATTACTTTTTATTTTGTCATGTATGGTATATTTTACTCCAAATAAAAAGTAAATTAAGGAATAATATTGACCATTGCAACCACAAAATTAATGACTGAAAGATTTACTTACCAACACATCTTTTTTTGCTTTAAGTAAATCTTTAGGCTAAGTCAATTTTTAGTAAAGATGGCCGAACTTTCGAAAGTTCGGTCCGTTTTTGAACTTTCGAACTATATGGAAAGTTCAAAAACGGACCCATTAAAGACAACGGGAGTCAAATAGTTTCGAAAAGTTTAAATGAAATACAATTAAAATATCAATGGTAACTTAATTTAAATGGCTGTGGGACCTAGGAAATGGTCTGGGGAACATGCAGGGGCGTCTTTCTAATGAGGCAATATGAGCAAAATGCTCAGGGCAGCACCCCTGATAAACATCAGAGAGGCGGTAGGCAGAGCTCACTTTAATTTTGTACCACAATTATGGTATGGATAAAGGTCTTTTTGAGGAATTGTATAAATACCGCTGTGATGTGCAGTTTAAAAAGACCAAATGTTTAACCACACCCATTCCTGGAAGCCACACACACCTAACAGTGGTTTGCATTGGCGCACTTCATGGCGCCTAGTGGTACATAAGGGCATTCAAAAGTTTGGCTCAGGTGGCAAAAACCCTAGAGATGCCCCTGGGAACATGTTCGAATATCCAGGACTTTCGAAAAATTGATTTTACTCTCAAGCACGCTACATTCGCTAATTATCCCATAAACGACTCGCAAATTCGATAATTCATTATTTACTTGCGTATTGGTAGAATAGACATTTTACTTGCGGATTCAATAATTTGTTATTTACTCGCGTATTGGTATAATAGGCCTTTTACTCGCGGATTCGATAATTCGATATTTACACGCATATTGGTATAATAGACATTTTACTCGCGGATTCGATAATTCGATATTTAATGGCATATTGGTATAATAAGACATTTTACTCGCAGATTCAATAATTCAATATTTACTCGCCTATTGGTATAATAGACATTTTACTTGCGGATTCGATAATTCGATATTTACTTGCGAATTGGTATAATAGACATTTTACTCACATATTCGTTTATTCGATATTTACTCGTGTATTGGTATAATAGACATTTTGCTTGCATATTTGATTTTTCTGCATTTGATTATAATCCCCTCTTCCCATTGACTTTCTATATGCAATCCAAGCTCTAAAATCGAGCCTCGAAAGTGGCTGTGTGTTATTCAACTATTAGTTAGCCTACAGACAACATGCCCAGCATGGAATGACAGAGTCTGGTAGTGGAGTACCTTAGCAGGCGGGGGTACGACGGGATGCCAATTGGCACCCCCAATATAAAGGAGCGCAAAAGGTGCATTATGCACCACTTGCAGAGGAAACTGCCAACGCAGTTTCAAATCCAGCTGACCACCTCACAACTGCAAAAGAGGTGGTCGGATTTGAAGTGACAGCAGCGTAACTACGTCCAGGACATCCAGACCAATGTCCAAGGCAAGTATCACATTTATATATAAAATTTTAATTGTGACTGAGTTGTATAAAACACCACCTTTTGCACCACTCTAATTAGGCGGTTCTTTCTGTCAAGCTCTATCTATGTATATCTGTTGTATTCAATTAGATCAACTGGACTAGAAGTTTAGTTCTTTAAGACATTTCGCTAGTCATCCGACTGGCTTTCTCAATTCAGAAAGACTTGTACAAGAATCTGTGGCAATTACCGTATATACTCGAGTATAAACCGAGTTTTTCAGGCTGTAAAATCAGCCTGAAAACTTGGACTCGGTTTATACTCGAGTCACTACTTACTTTAGCACTCCAGCAGCCGCACGATCATTCCCTGTACTGGCGCGACGTCAATGCCCCGCGGCAAGCCCGGCGCCAATTAGTGACGTCAGCCGGCGCACCAGCACTGGGAATGAGCGCATGGATGCCGGAATGGAGAGGACGCCGGAATGCTTACCTGATCCCGGCTGCCGGAATGCTGATCTTCAATGCTGGCACACAGGCACAAGTCCCAACAGGAAGCCCCAAGTTACTGGATGGAGGAGAGCCCACAGGTACAAACTGAACTGGGTGGGAGGGTGAGGGTGGTATTCAAGATGTTTGGAAACTACAACTCCCAGCATGCTTTATTAGCTTGGAGTTGTAGTTTCCAAACATCTTGAATGCCAAGTTTCTACCCTCGGTTTATATTCAAGTCAACAACTTTTATTAGATTTTTAGGTGAAATTGGGTACCTCGGTTTATACTCGGGTCGGTTTATACTCGAGTATATACGGTATGTACCCTGAAAAATCCCAATTAGCATATCACAGCCAAACTTCTTTATTTTCAATCGTAAAGGATGTCCACATGTCCTCTGATATGAGAGTTTATTGTATGGCCAATTAATATATTTATATAAAGTGATCATATCCCCATGCAAACGCTGCTTCTCTAATGTAAACAGCCCTAACTTGTCTAATCTGCCTGCATAGTCAAGCTCCCCCATTTAGTTGCCCTTCTCATAACTGCTTCCATTATCCCTTTTGTATATGGGATTCCAAAACTGCACCGCATATTCCAAATGAGGTGAAAAGAAACCACATGCGATCTGATCAAAAAAATCACACACTGATCCTTTGGCAAAAAAAACACCCAGCAACACTACGGATTGTACTTTATGAGGTAAGAAAATAAACCATTTCTATGTTGAACAGGGTGTCTTTACTGATTGCAACACAGATGCAGAATGAAGAAGTGGGCCACATTGTGTTCAGTGGGGACTATCCATAAGAATATAATTTATCTTTTATTATCAAACTGGCTAAAGAATTTTGTTTGGGGCAACATTTTTTTTATTGTCTGACAATATTGCTAGGCTGAACATTCAGGCTGTGTTGCTACTTATGGAGATCTTTCTAATCAAACAATGCATATGTACCATCTGTGCTTTGTTTTTGCTTCCATTCAGAAATTTGAAATTGATTTTGTCTTTAGAGTTCTGCCAGTGTAGTGAATTCATGGTTATTATTCAAAAAAAAAAACCCAGATGACTCTTAGAATTATTCTTGCAAACTTGCAGAATGTCTTTCCTCCCAATCAGCAGCAATAGGCGCCTGAATCTCTTGCTGCAGCATGGCTCCTATCATAAAACTTTAATTTCATTAATTTGGTGCAGTAGTGTTGGCTTACAAAATAGCATGCACAGATGCAGGGTGCTCTTCCAATGCCATATTAAATCACTTAATGGGAATATTGTATCAGCAATAATTATTGTTAATATATAAGGGATAATTTACCCCTTACAATGTAATATAAGAATATAAAGTACTTTATATCCTTGTTATATTGAACAGAGGCGCATTATGACTTATAATACATACGCTACGTGTAGCATTTCACTAGCGGTGTCAGGGGACCACCAGGAAAATGTTCACAGAAAGGAATCCTATTTGTGTGAAAATAGCATTAAAGGGAATCTATAGTGCTATAGGGAATCTATAGTGCGAAAATATATATTTTTTCTTTCTTTCTATGTGTTCCATAATTCCTCCCAACACTCATTTATTTTCTTCAGTTTCCTCTGTCCAGAGATATATAAGTTAAAATAAGTCAAGATTTCAATACACCACTCCTGCTTGAGCTGTCAATCAAATCCCCTAACAGCATGCCAGTGTAGTGTTTAGGCTTACACAAGTTTTACAGCAAGTCTCCCAATGACTGCTTCCTTCTTACATCAAAAGCTTGACAAATACTGGGTTAAAAAGTAAATAGAAGGAGACTGAAGCAGCTTTCAACAATTTATTGCCAGTCAAAGGGAGATTGGGCTGCAGTGATAAGGCAGGACTCAGTCTCTCCAAACTCCTCCCCCCACTCCTCATGTAGCACGTATCTCCAGAACAGAAAAACTTCCTCTCTACAGGCTTACACATGTAAGTGGATTAATGCGCATGAGCAGCTTGTTTCATAGGCGGATTAAATGAACGGGGGAATGACCAGAGAGAGGAGGGTGAGTGGGAAGCTCTGCAGTAAATCAGACTGTGTGCCAACACAGAGCCACAGAGGAAGGTAAGAATAAGGCAGCATACACTAACCTTTTTTATATCTGGATGGCAGCAATGTATAAATTTCCCTTTAATCCAGTCTTCACTCTGCATACGTAACTATTTCCATTTTTAAAAAGGTAAAGGCAGTGCAAAGGACCACTATTTTTAATTGGAGGTGCAGAGGAACACAAGTTTATAAAAAGTCACACAGTGATACAGCTGAGTTACTTTTTATAAAGGAATATTCCACTGTACCTACCACTGAAAATCCAGAGCTTTAAGTATTATATTACCGGTAACTTTTAGATTACCTGTAAAACATAATCATTATATTTGGCATTTTTCTTTAAGAAATCTGTAAGCTCCTGCAGACTACATGATCTCTCGAACAGATCCACTACTAATGGAGCACTATTTCTAGCAGCATCCTTATGACTGCAAACTCTACATGCAATTTTTTGCATGGTTTTCATGGTTTTAACAGTAGTTACATAATGCTCACAGGCTTGTTAGACAACCTGCCCCACACAATTATTAATGTTTGACCTTTAACATTAACCTGCTTAGTGAATGGCCTTTTAATGTAGTTTTTAAACATGTGAAAACATCATAACCCATGCTCTATATCTTTAGGCTGTATTGCATCTGTATACATTCATTAGCCAATGGACATAAAGAATAATTTTACTGTTAACAGAGAATGCTGGGAGTTGTATTTTTAAAACATGTGAGAGGTCACACACCCCTGATCTGTACTATTAGGCTGTATTGCATCTGGACACATGCCTTAGCTACAGGACATTAAAAAGAAACTTACTGCAAACAGAGAATCCTGGGAGTTAGTTTCCAAACATGTGAAATGTCCCAAGTTTAACACCCCTACTCTATTCCATAATGGTTATTGCATCTGGACACATGCCTTAGCTACAGGACATATAAATAAGATACTTTGCATGCCCCTGCCCATTTCTCTGGGATGGAGAAATGTGTGTATATTTATTCGATTATTAGGGCAATGCTATTATAATAACATGAGGTTATTGAGGTTATTGAGGTCTGTGAGGTACTTTCTGTTATAAGAAGGTTCTATTTCATTTTATACTCCGTGGGGAGCTTTTAGCTCCTTTAACCCCACCTCTCAATTACCTATAAAGCTAATCAGTATCCTGTGCTCCCAAGTCCTTACCCCATAGCAACTGTAAATCTGGAACTTGTTGTGGTAAATACTAATAAGTATTGACATAGCATGTTAATCTGTATCCTATAATGGGTCTCAGGTTGTCCAATGGTGCAGTTTAGGATGAACTGTGCATTGTGGCAGAATTGCCTAAATCTATTCTCAGACCTGCAGGTTTATCCTATTTGGTTCCCCTGGATGCTTATGACTTTGAATAACAGTTAATAATACAGTATCCCTGTGTAAAAAAAAAAAAAAAAAAGCCACTGTACATACACATAATGAAACATACAGACATAATTTCCACTGTCACCAAGGCTTCAAAGTTCCATCTATTCCGACTTGGACTCAAAACCCATCTCTATCATGTATGGAGGGTGACCTAATTACTAAGGGTGGAATAGATAAAAAGGTTTTACTCCATACATGTTAAAATGCACAGATATCACTGTAAAGTGACAGCTTAAAAGACTACAGTTACTGGGAAACTGGGAAATGTTCTTGTTTCTGATAGAGGTGATCCCTGTTTGTAAGATGTATAAAAATCCTCAGTATGCTCTGAGCTGCTTTAGTTAAGAAGTGAAAAGAATTATTTACAAAAGACCAGAACGATGGAATAAATTTAATATGCCACCAATTTGAGCACACCCTTGTGTCGTTTAATGGCTCATATTGCTAAATAAGAGGTCAAGAGGGTTAATTTAAAACAGAAAGCAGGAGAAAAGTTATACCAACGTTCGCCATTTTAAGACAGAAAAAAATGCTAATTTAATTTCCTCAGATTTGCTATAGACTACTCCTGTACAGAGGTGATTTTTATTATCCTTGTACTTTCCAAAAGGTAACCAAATATTCAATGTATTATACAATAATATAATTTTTGGGGGGGTTACAGATGAAGGTAAGTAAAAAATAAACACACTGTGGAGATAAGGCATCAAATCTAGTTGGCCTGTGTTTACAGTGATAACGCTCTTTGACTGTGTTTATAGGATTATAAGTACTTATTACAGGTTATAACACTGCCATTAAAATAATAGTGCTTTAAATAAGACTTAAATTATCAACATTCTAAACTTGCTAATCTATTAAATGTTATTTAAATTCATTAAATGTGTATTTTGCATTTATTTAAAAATAGGGGTCATTGAATCATATTCGTGTAGAAAACTTGGTCTATAGCTGTTGTAGAATACCGTGCGTGAGATATAATGATGACTTTAATGATTTCAAATATAGCCACCAAAAAAGTTACCATTTCAATAATTCTATTTTCTTCCAATTCATTCACATTAGTAATATTCCAAAAAATGAATTAAGCCTAAGCATAGACAATTGAAAGAAAGTTCGGCAAAAAAAACTATGAAATTTCAGCATCAAAACCTACTTTGAACTGCAAAATTGTTTGACAGTTCTGCATCAACAGTTTGAAACTTCAATTGGCAAAAGTTTGAAAACAAAACAAAACCTGGTTTAGGTTGAAACTCTGGCACATTCCTACTGTGCTTTCAGCTTGTAAATTGCTTATTACTTCCATTAATTGTATGTGTAAAATAAATTATAACAAGTATACCCTTGTAATAAAAATCCCAATCATTCTAAATTAGAAAACTTGCCAATCAAAATGAATCCAAATATAATGTGTGTGGCCAGTAAACAAATCTGTACATTGAGATGCTAAATAGGCCATCATTTACTGACCAGACACTAGCAGTCTAACAGCATAATCAAAATGGACAAGTTATACTATCCCTCTAAGGGATTTTTAATCAAATGTAATAGTTTTTTTTCATACAGACATGTAGTGCAAAGATCACATTCTTCAGATATCTACACCATGGGTTTTAATTGAAAGAAACAGAACTGTAGCATGCATCTAACCCTTCATTTTCATCCTGCAAAATTCTTTATTCACACAGCAAACATTTGAATTTAGAGGCTATTAACTACTTTAAAATAGGGACAGGGATTTTTTTCTATTGACTTCCTGCAGATGAAAACAAACTTAAGGTTTGTACACACGTGCGATCGCTGGATCTCCGAATGACAGGCTATTTCAGCCAATAAAGTGACCATACACGGGCCGATTATCGGCCGAAACTAACGTTCGTACACATCGTGCATCACGGGCTGGGACCTGCGATCGCACATGTGTATGAACCTTGACAATGCAAGGACAGCTATTTATTTAACTCTTATAGGGGTGGGCAATTACATTTCACAGGGGGCCGCATGAGGAACTTGGAGTGTCGTGAAGGCCCGGATCAATAGGTTAAACTCAATTCTCATTATATAGATTGCAATTTTTAGTAGGTGTGTAATATTTTCAAATAATCAGTCTTTTTAAAAAATAAAACAACTTAATAAAAATAAATTATCCATTTATTATTTTTTGTCACAAAGATTTTTTTGGGTATGGGTTTAGTAGCAGGGGGCCAGTCAGGGGCAGCCTTACTTTCGCAAGATCTGTCTTATAGGGCTGATAACACTGGTCAATTAAACAAACTGACCAATTACTTTTCAACTGATTTTGTTGGTTGCTTTATTTAATTAAGATGTGGGTATTATGGGTCATCTCCCATAATTCATCTTAAAAGAGAACTAAACTTCATTTTTTAAAAACCTTTATATGAAAGCATTTCTCCCCAGAACACCTATACATTGTAGGATTCTTCACTAGTAAGTTGCATTTAGTACATGTAAGTAATAGATTCTGTAACTAAAAAAGGCTTCCATGTTGTTGGCAGTACAATTAACAGCCCATGTAGTCTTCAAAGAGCCATGTCCCCTGACCCCAGTATTCACTATCTACATGCACATAGTATTTTCTATATAGATGTCTCCCCACCGATATGGAAGTTTCTAATAAAACTTTGAAAGCTGCTTGTTACTCTGCAGTTTATTTACCAGTCAGCATGAATTGCATACAGCCTTCCTGGGGCAATACAAAATGTTCAGCTAATTTTACTAACAATTTTTGCAAAAGACAAAGCTTCCAAACTGTACCCCGCAAGTGCTGTTGTGGCTCACCTGTTAAAGCACTTTAGAAATACCAAGACTTGTTTTTTTAGATTCCATTATGTTTCTAGCAATAAATAAAATGCTACACATAGAAGTTTTCGACATAATATGTCTGTTGGGTTAGGTATAAGAGCTCACACATGAGGTACATGAGATTGCAAGACAATCTTCAATAATTCTTTTGACTGGAAGTCTACTGATTGGCCGATTATCAGACATCAGTCAGGTTAGCCCATGTACCAGCTATTAGTAAACCAGTATCAGAACAAGTTTTATTTTGATGTAAACTGTGAGAGGGAATCAGGGGACTGAGGAACTAAATGTTTTACGGACTGCACACTGGTAAATATTTTGTTAGAATTCATCTAAAATGTGGAAGATATTATTTTAATCAGAAGTTTCTGGACAATAATTCTGGGCAAATATGTTTTAGACAATGATTTAAATTGTATTGTGTTCCACTATTCAGTGTTTAGCTTCAAATTGCTTCCAACTGTGCCACCATCCACTAGCACAAACAATTCACATGTAAGTAATAATACTGTTGGAAGCAAAAACAGGCGATCAGGCAGAATAACTGCTTACTTTGCTTTTAATCCATGTGCTACCGACAAGTTTCGGACTACACAGGACCCTTTCTCAAGTATACAACATAGATCAACAAGAGTCAATTTAAAGGGCATGTCCACCCCAAAATGTAACTTTTGATATGTGGTAGGGCATGCTCCCCCAGCCCCAACCGCATTAATATAATTGTTAGAAAGTCCCCCGATTCTTACTTACCTGCCCTCTCTCCTCCGCTGCAGTGTTCAGGCCCTCTGCTTGCATGGAATTGAAAGCAGGGGGCGGGACCGGCAGCCGTGTCCGTGATTGGCTGAGAGGCAGGGAGGGCTGCACTGAGCATGCCTCAACCTTGATGAGGTTGAGGAAGTCTCAGGCACAGCATGAGTCACACACTGCTCCTACACAGCAGTTTCCTGGACTTTGGAGGGGCACAGCAGGGGAACTATTTTGAGCAGGAATGTAAGGTAAGGATTGTTTTAAACTACTTGATGTGGCCAGTAAGGGGTTAAATTTTAGTTTTGGGGGTGGACATGCCCTTTAAGAAATCGCTTAAACAGGAAGTGATGTCACACAATTACAACATAAAAAACACGCACTTTTTTTAAACCATTTATTAATTCTAATTTAGGATATAGAAATAGCTCCTTTTGTGTTTTAGACAATGGTTCACAATAAAATACAATAATATATGCAATAATCAGTAAAATATCAACAGTCTAATGAAAATCCTTTTGCGGCTCTGTCCTTCATCTGTTCCAATTTTCTACTTGAGTGTGAGTGTGCGTGTGATGATTGGTGTGCTCAGGTAACAAAGGGGTGCTCCTCTTCTGCAATGCACAATCAGGTAAAAAATACTTTCCTGGCACCTTTCCTTATCCCAAAGTAAGTCAAAGGTAGGCTACATGTTAAAATCCAAATTCTTTATTATAACAAATTAAAAAACAATAGACGGCACAGGTTGCTATATTTCCTTTGGGTTTGCTCACCCTTCAAAGGTGTGCTCCATGTTTTCAATTTAAATTTTATTTAAACATGTAGCCTATCTCGGACTTACTGCGTGAGAAGGTAAGTTATTAGGAAAATGTTCTTTTTGATATGAAAAGTTTAACCCTAAAGTAATCTCTTTTGCAAAATACAGAGGAGGAGTATTCCACTAACACTAAACTAGTAACAGAAACTTAAGCTAGGCATACACAATCCTACCTCCTGACTGAACGTTTGAGGCTTTCGACTGGTCGGCCAGGAGGAAGGACTGCCTGTCGCAGCAAAAGTAGCCGCGTCCGACAGTTAGGCGCAACTGATCGTGTGGTCCTGTGAAAGAACACAGAAAGCAAGACATATGTAATTTACATTAGCTGCAATCAAATGCACATAAAAACAAAATCCATTAAACCTCTATGTATTGTGTTTCATTTTGTTTTTGACTATGATTGGCTGCACACAGTCAGTAATAGGATTCCCAAATACAATGCAGATTTCAATGGTACAGAAACTTTCAACTAGAGATGGACTAGAATTCGAACCCGAGTTCGAGCCAAACTATTCGAGTTCGAACGGACTCGGACTTCTTGAACTATCCCGGACCCGGATTTTTGACATTTTCTGCGAGTAAAATGTCCATTATACCTAGATGCGAGCATCGAATCCGCGAGTAAAATGTCCATTATACCTAGATGCGAGCATTGAATCCACGAGTAAAATGTCCATTATACCTAGACGCGGACATTGAATCCGTGATTAAAATGTCAATTATACCTAGACGTGAGCATCGAATCTGCGAGTAAAATGTCTATTATACCTAGATGTGAGCATCGAATCTGCAAGTAAAATGTCTATATACCAATACCCGAGCATCGACTCTGCGAGTAAAATCTCTATTAAACCTATACGTGAGCATCGAATCCGTGAGTCGTTCATGGCATAATTATCGAATGTTCAAACGCGAGAGCTCAAAAGTAGCGTGCGTGAGAATAAAATCGAGTTTTCGAAAGTGCTGGATATTCGAACACGTTCCCCAGACCATTTCCCAGGTCCCGCAGCCATTTACATTAAGTTACCATTGATATTTTAGTTGTATTTAATTCGAAATTTTCGAACTATTTAACTTCCATTGACTTTAATGGGTCCATTTTCGAACTTTCGATATAGTTCGAAAACGGACCGAACTTTCAAAAGTTCGTTCATCTCTATTTTCAACCTCATTTACCGCTGGCCACACTGGTAAAGTCTGGGGTTAAACTCTTGTTAACCTATTTAATAGCAGTTAGCACAAGTTTAACCCCTTAAGGCTGGCTACACATGTTCAGATACTTCGGATGAATGGTTTAAAGTTGGTTGCAGCCAGCCCAGGAAACCATCCACTATTTAGGCCCCTGAAATGATGGACTGAAATATTGGATGGTGTGTACCCAGCTTAAAATGAGGCCATATATTTTTAACACCTACCGACACTGAAAGACTAATATACACACATCCAGACTGATTTACACACATGGCTATACATATAATACATGCAGGCACTTTTAATCTTACACATACATACAAACATACAGTATCTATATGCAAACTCAAAAAACATTCAATATCTTATGTGGAATGAATCTTAATACAGATCGTCTTGCTCTCTTATACATACACATTTTAAGCAGACATGCTGTTTCCACATCTTGTTAACCCTGGTAACTCCTATGCTCTGTTAAATATCTTTCCATCTTACTTACATGGCTACATGAGACGCAGTATACTCCAGGTATCCCACACCTCCCGGATCGTCCGGGAGTCTCCCTGATTCTGGGGTGGTCTCCTGCACTCCTGCAAGACCACCCCAGATTCCCGGACTTGAGAGGAGACTTGATTCTCCTCCCCAGGCACGCCCTCTTTCAAAGGCTATGCCCATGGAATGCCCCGAGAACGCCCATAATCCCTCCCTAACCCCGCATCCCATCACCCCTAGATCATTGGCCATGCCCTGCATGAAGTCATGCCCCACCCCCGTGTGACATCACTGCTCCTAGCCATGCCCCCTTTCTCCACCATGCCCGGAAGCCTGAATGGGCAGGGTGGGATGTCTGATACTCACATGAAAAAAAGAATGGAGAGACAGGTAAGTGCAGATTAATAACTACCCTAGTAAACTTAAGGTATTGGGGGAAAAGCATTTATTCTACATGCCCCCTTTCCCCAACTTTCGAAATATTAAAAGATTTTTAAGTCTATATGGACTATGGTTGCCCTTTAAAGGGTGACTGAGGTATCCAAAGAAGTTAAGGTAAAAATTAAAGCTTGCAGTCTTAACTTTACAATAAGCCCTGGGTACTATTTCTACTGCAGCTTCATAAAAATTACGATGCTAAAAAGGTTAACATTTCCTGCTTCAAGTAGTGTGTGACATCTCCTGCTCTCTTTGCTCCTCCTCTGTTCGAGTATGTTCACTTAATACTTAATAATGGAAAAGATAGGAAGACCCTGCATTGACAACTGATGAGTAATATTATCAGTGCCTGCCCCAAAGATACAGGAAGCAGTAAGTCCTATTTTTTATAACACCATCATTTTTTACAGGCTGCATTTATAAATAGGAGCCAGTGCTCATTTTAAGATTGCAGGGTTTAATTTAAAGGGTACCTTTTTTGCAGTCAGTTTTATTGAAGAATAGAAGGGGAAAGTAGCTCCGTCCATCTGGACTTGTCAGAGAATGTGGTGGAGGAGCGAGAGACCGGGTAAGTTCTCTAACTTCAATCCCAGCTCCTGCAAGTTTTATTGAAGAACAGGGGGAAGGTAAGACACAGCTCCTTTAGCTCCTGTTTTTCAATAAAACTGACTGCAAAAAATTTATTTTACCAGAGAAGATACCCTTTAACCCTATTTTGTTTGGAGACCAGTTACCCTTTAAACATTTTTCAACAAGCAGTTATTTTATAGTGCAAATGGTATTTCACTACAAACAGTGTGTGTGCTTATAATTCTCCATTGAAACAATAATTGTGTTTACACCCTGCTTGTCCTGGTTCAGGATTAGCACAAAGTATACTTACTCTGAGGTAAAGGTATCGATGTTCCATCGCAGATACAATCAGGGTTATTCAGTAAAAGTTCTTATCATTTAAATTGGTGTTTATTTTGCCCAAACCAATCAGATGTTAGTTTTCAAATGTTAAAAAATATCTGATTGGTTGGGGCAAAATTAGCACCATTTTTAACAATAAGAACTTTTGTTGTATCTACCTGAATATGTAAATTCCATTAATTGCCTGACAGTATCTACAGTCTATTTAAGAATGCTTTATTATGAGTATTCTGTTCTTTAACATATACTAGACTAAAATAAAGTAAAACAGACAAAACTATGTGCACTGAGCTGCCATTTGTAGTGAAGAATCTCAAACAAGTCTATCTCTCCTGTCCTTACACAGTTGCGTGTACATGAAAAGGTAAAATTTCAGGGAGATTCAATAAAGGTTTGTTAAAAATGGTACTAATTTGCCCCAACCAATCAGATCTCATTTAACATTTACAGGCTAATATCTGATTGGTTGGGGCAACATTAGCAACATTTTTAACAATAAGAACTTGTATTGAATCTCCCTGTTTGTTTTTCTGTTCTAAATAAACACTAAGTGGAAAATCAAAAGTAAAGTTGTAGATAACAAAATCTTTTAAAGTACACAAAACCATTGAAAAAAGAATATAAAATTCTAAGTAAACTAGTATTAATAAACAACACTCATGTAAAGGGAAAGTCCTGCAGTCAAATTATTATATCCTGTTGCCCCTGTTTCTGCTTCCTGGTTCCTCCACACAGCAACGGTCAGTCATGGATATGACAGTTGGCTTCACAGCCAATGACTGAATACTAATCTCCTAGCTGCCTCATCTGAGCATTCTCAAGCTCATACCCAGCTCGCTCAATTGTTGAAGGGGGTGTGTACAAATAAAGCCATTAACACACACTACCCTTTAGTTTCCACAAGGCATCCAGAAGCAAAGAAAGCAAAAGTGATTCCAGAGCACAAGACAGGATATTTCACCATATTTTAAAGGGGATATTCTTTCTAAATGGGAGGGAGGAGTTGTCCTTTAATATGTTTTAAGAACTCATCTGATGCCAGACACTCAGAATCAACCTGCAAAACAAAGGGTTGAAATATGCCATATCCTTCATTTGATATGTTCCAATTGTAATGGTAGTGAGCACAACACCTACCTGAACATTAAAAATATAAACATCTGGTTTCTCTACAACATAGTGATTAAGTAAATCATTTAAAGGAGAAGGAACCCCAAAAAATGAAAGCTTGAGTTAGAAAGAACTTGCCTCAAAAACCTTTTCAGCATGGAAGATTCCACTCAGGTGCCTTTGTTTTTTTGTTTTAGCTAATTTTAGGCTCAGTTTGTTCCCCAAAGCTGAAATTTTCCCTTGCCTGCCAGTAGTTTGGCCTTCATTACATTTTCAACACCCTTGTGATTTCCACTCCCACCTTTCTATAGGCGATTGTAAATCTATGATCACGGTTGTAGATTTACATTCTATATTGTAGATTTAAGATAGTGATCATAAATTAACGATCGCCATAAAGATCACTAAAGGAGATAACGCACCTTTTTAAATATGGCCCATAGTGTGAAGATCACTAGCTCTCCTTATCATCTGCAGCAATATTAGTGAAAAGTGTACCCTCTTAAAGGGGAATATTGGAGAGTAGGAAGAGTATTTATTTATGCTGTATGTATAGAAACCACATGGTGCAGAACTGTAGGAGGATTGTGAAGTGAACCTGATCTTAGCCCAGCTCTGTGCAATGCATTTCTCATCAGTGTACCTTATTAAATGGAATGTTGGTGGGTAGGAAGGGTGTTTTTGTTTCTTCTGTATGTATAAAAACAACATACTGCAATACAGAGGTAAGAAATACATTGTACAGAGCTGTGCTAAGATCAGGGTTATTTTATAATCCTCCACCTGCAGCACTGCACCATGTTGTTTCCATCAGTTTACCAATTAAAGGGGCACTGTAAGAGGGAATGCATACATGTTCTATAAAATTGATGCAACAGGAGGGCTGCCTGTGTGAAGTTTTGCATAGACAAAAACACACTCTTCCAACTAGGGTTACCACCCTTGCCTTTAAGTCCAGAACACATAAAATCTACATAACAGAAGGCGGATAGTATTTTCTTTTCTAGAAGCATGATGCAGGCTGCACTGATTTAAGTGTAACCATACAGTTTGTATTTAATGCACTGGTACTTAGCACTGCAGCATGTAGATTAAATACATGTTTGGGTCTTAAAAGCAAAGGTGGTCTTTGCCTTTACACTACTTCCAGGCTCCAACATTTCCCTTTAAAATGCATTGCACAGAGCTGTGCTAAGATCATGTTCCCTTTCAATTTGTTGCACCTGCAGCTCTGAGCTGTTTTGTTTTTATAAGTGTACCTTGTAAAGTGATTAGTACAATTATACTGGTGTTGCCACTTTCCCTTTAGGTCTAGGTCCCACTAGCACATTTTAGATTGTGAATTACGACACGTTTGCACTGGTGGGAGCGCAGGTATGTAATAGCTTATGGGACCGGTGCGCTTCCTTGCACTATTGGAGCACATGCAATCACTATTTTTGTTCTGTATCACATGTGCTCCGCTACGGTCCAATTGTGGAAGAGCAACACCCGTGCACGGAAGCGCACATTATTGCGAACGTGCTTTCTCCCTTGCACGTAATTGGGACTGCAGCCTCACAAAATTGACCTGCTACAAAGCTAAGTTCCATCGCGTTAAATACATGCTTACATTACACTTATAAATGTACTTTGCAGCAATACACACAGTAATCACTAATATAAATGGTAGTTGGCAGAAATAAACACATAAAAAACAGTCTCTTGCAGAAATGCTCAGAAATATAAAGAACAGGTTGCTTCATAAATACATAAGAAAAGATTTAACGCCTTCCACCAGGAAAATCATAATATTCACTTCTATCTCTGATGATTGGCTGGGAGACACCGGCTGATGGGGACTCTTGAGTTCAACTGTTACATGCAGTTTAGCATAAGGGGAGAGGGAAACAAACACAAGGTACATAGTTAGCATATGCAGAAGGAGTTTTGGGTCCAGGACCACCAGGAAGAGGCAACACTAGAAGTTAGCAGTGACATCATAGATTAACAGCACTCTGAAATGTTCTATAAATGATTTCTCCACTAAAAGGCTGAATTCAGAGTTGAGAGACAAATGGTTTTACTAAGTGACAGTTAAAGAGTCTGTGGAGCTGCCTTTGTATTTTGGGTTTAATTCTCCTTTAACAAATAGAAGTTTAATCAGGCCACTGAAGAATGCCAAGGTTTTCACATGTTTTATGATGCATAGTACGATAATCACAAAATCAGTATGTATAAATAATGCATTTTGATAGTTAAGTGCAGCTTGCTTTCAAAGTAATTGTACCCACATTCCACAAGATTGAAACTGTCAGTGTTGGTACTGTCTACATGATAAATTAAATTTTACTGTGATTTTGTTGCCTGTCATACACTATATCAACACTTTATCCAAGGTCTATCAAATGTAAGTGACCACAATAACTACCTGAAAAATAGAATAGGACAATTTAGAGACTGGCCACACTTCACGCTTGCGTTGCTGTGATTTCTATAATTTAAAAATCGCAAACGCATGCGCAATCGCGGGCTAAAACGCATTAGTGTGGCCTAGCCCTAATTGCTAGAGCTACCTGTACATAAATGAGACATCTAACATTACAGTATGTAGAGAAGCTCAATGTTGCAAATACTTAATAACATTTTCTTGAAAGAGACCCATTATTGACCCGATTTCCAGTAATGTCACATGATCATGTCTCTCCTAGACTGAAAATAAATTGAATGTTCTTGAAATTCCTTGCATGCTCTGTATTGCTTATATGAGAGAAAGAAATACTTGGCGCCCATCTGTTGGAATTAGATTCAGTAAGTCATATACTGGCAGCTCCCTCTGCATGCTAAACAGAGGCATCTCCAATTGGACTGCATGACTGAATGTTATGGGTTGGTATTACAAAACTTGTAGTAATCTGAATGAGATTTTACTTTTCCTTGGCAACATAAGGCATTTCAAAAGAGCCAGCACATAAATATAATTCTATTAAATTACAGTAATGGTTTGTTATATTTTACATATTTTAAGTACTAAAAGGGAACATTGGTATGTTTGCGAGCACCAATGAAACTATAATTGTGCAAAATAACGGGTCCATCTTCTGCTAAATCTAGGTTACCAAATTTCTAAATTCAAACTCCTAAAGTTGAGCATGTACCATGATATAGACAATTTTTATAGTTTAGTTTTAAAGCGGTTATATGATCAAAAGATCATTATGGAAAAATTCCTTTCCAGCACAATCATTCCCATACTCTTTGATCCCTTTTTTCTAATCGGCCCAAAAATTTACGTTATTAGTTGTCAGACAGTTTATGGATAGAAAGGCGACCAGAAATGCACAAAATTGTATAGCTTAAATCTGCTGAATTTTAATCATTCTGCAGCTGGTGTGATCATATGATTTGGATTGGAACATGTTTACGCCCCTTAAGTCTACATGTATCTTTTAAACTATTCCTTTTTTGCATTAATTCAAGAACGGAAGGTAAAGGAGCTAAAATTAATATAACAGGTTCCAGAAACAAAGTATGCGATCTCAATCCACCACTGGCTCCTCTGACATTTCTATAATATGCACGCTATAGTTTAGTCAAAGCCTGAAACAGTGGAGATCTGTGGATTACTCTCTTCGTTCCTGGCTCCTGTAAGATAAATTGGAGAATGGGAGGTAAGGCATAGCTGTATTTTGTATCATAATCTAGGTTGTATTTAGGCTCAGCAGCAGCTGAAGCTAATTAAAATCCTGGACATGATGCCCAATAGTAAGTAGCTAAAGAATTCCTATGTCAACCACTTATATTTCAAGAAACAGCAACACAATTTACAGTACTTTATTACTATTACACCAAAGTGATTGAAAGTCCAAAAAATTATTAAAAGGCATCTATACTAATAAATATGTATAATAAATTGCACAGTATTTTAAACTATAACTATATAAACTATAAACGGTGAAACTGTGGAACTGTCTTCCAGCAGATGTGGCAATGGCAATTCATTGAATAGCTTTAAAAGTGGCCTAGATAAGTTTCTTAAACTAAAACAATATTGAGAATTACTGGTATTAATACATATACTGCAATTCTGGTTGATCCAGGGATACTTTCCGACTGTCATTTGCAGTCAGGAAGATTTCCCCCCCCCCCCCCCTTTTTAGCTGTTTTTTTTTGCCTTCCTCTGGATCAACTGTTAGGTAGGGTTAAAAGGGAGATTGAAAAGGTTGGACTTGATGGACATATGTCTTTATTCAACCTCAATTACTATGTTACTATGTAATTATTCTAAACTACCACTGTACTTTTATTTTATTGATCTGTACATTTTTCCCACTCTAAAAATTATTAGATTTCAGTTGTCATTTAACTGCTCTATTAGTATAGACACGCTGCTGTGTGCATTTCCGCTGCAACAATCTGTCATTTTGTCCTACGGGAGGCAGCCACCTAGCAACAGCTGGTGGGGTTAGGCGGCTGCCTCCCGAATCGCCGCTCCTGTGATGAACAGTCACGGCTTCCTGGTCCGTGACGTCATCGCGGGTGCCGAGATCTCGCGGCAATTCAGATTTTTTTTAGCGGCGCCATGGAGGAGGACACAGTTAGTGTAATGGCCACAGGTTCAGAGGCCTTTACACCTCAGACTCGCAAGTCACCTCATATACTACCAGAGGAAGAGCCCATATTCAAAAGGGGAAGGGAAACCCCCTCCCACAGGGCTCCCTTACAGAGCAGTAACAGCTCTGAGGAAAATGTCAGCCCTGTTAGACCTGCTGTTAAAGGGAACAGGCACATTAGACAAAATAAAAAAGGTGGAGTTTTTCACCAAATTCACAAACCTGAAAGGAAAAAGGTTTTACCCTCTAGAGCTCGTTTGAGCACAAAATGGCATGGAGGGAAAGAGGCGTTTGCCTCACACAGTTCAACATCGTTTGATGTTTCCCCACTACACAGTCAAGTAGATTGGGACTGTGAAAATATATCACACACGTCAGCTTCATCTGAACGTGGCAAGCTGAGCGAATTACAGATGGCCCGTGTAGGTTTAGCGGGAAAAACACCACCATCCAAACTTTTCTCTCAGCGCTGGCCTTTATCAGAGTCTTCTGAGGTTTTTCAATTTGCTCAGCTATCTTTCCGCTCCACACTGGTTAAGGAAGATGAGCTAGTTCTCAGGAACCACATTGGTATCCCTGATGTGCAGGCATTAATAGCGCCTGACATAGACCCAGGCCTCCTGTCTATTTCAGGAGATCCACACAGACCAGTGGATACGTTCGACAATACACTGCGTAATATCCAGTTTAAAATAGCAGACGCAGCTGGCCCACTCTTATTCATCTTATTCGAAAGCAGAACAAGAGGGCGATATCGCCATAGACCAATCTATTGAATCGCTGCTATCCTCAAAGACAGCGTTACTTAAGGCCACAAGCAGAGCAGTTCTTATTATTGGTCAGTCATTTAACTATGTATCAAATATCAGAAGGGCTCGTTGGCTAACAGGTTCAAAAATGTCAGACCTAGCCCCAAAATCATATGAATATCCCAATCTAGGATCCAGCCTGCTTTTTGGTTCAGAGTTTATTCAGGAAGTGAAGGGCAGATACCGTGCCAGGAAATCTTTTGCAGATCTTAAGAGGTCTACTCCTGTCTTCAATAAGCCCTTTCGTCAGGAGGGACGCCTTCCCAGGTCCCAGGGGGCGTTCCGAGAATACTCTCAGGGCCAACCAAGGAGATACAACCCTAGAGTTCAAGGATCAGCTCCTTCAACCTCCGCAAGACACTTTCCCACAGGGAAAAGACGCTTCACAGGTAATTACCCCTTCTTCCTCCCTCCCATTGCCGTCAATGAGGTTTTACCCAGCATGGGTCGAGATTTGCACAGACCGATGGGTTTTAAGGGTTATAAGACAAGGCTTATCCCTACCACTAATAAGATTCCCTTACCAATTCAAACCCCCAAGGATGTCCACTCACAAAAGCCTAGATGCAAATTTATCTTAGGCCTTATCACAAGGGAAGATAGAGTTATCTTCCCCTACAAAAACCAAAAAGATTCAGATTGGAAAATCTGTCAGACTTAACCTACCTGTTAGACAGAGATTTCTTTATGTTAAAGATAGATCTGAAAGATGCCTTTCATACAATCTGCATTGCCCCAAACCACAGAAGGTTTCTTCAATTCAGATGGAAAGGTCAAATTTATCAATGGACTGTCATGGTGTTTGGCCTATCAAACGCACCTTACACCTTTTCCAGGCTTCTAAAACCAGTGGTCCAACATTTCAGACAAAAAGCAATATTTTGTCTGATCTACCTAGACGACTTACTCATGTTTCACCCACAAGAGGACACACTTGCCAAACAGAGAGACCTTGTCACTTTGATCTTCGTGAAACTAGGTTTCACGATAAATACAGAGAAATCAATTCAGAAGCCCACAAGATCACTAATATTTCTGGGTTTCTCCATAGATACACATCATTTTACCCTACAGATTCCTCAGGTGAAATGGGTATCCTTACAAACCCTCATACAATCCACCCTAGCACACCAATCCGTGTCCTTACGGATGTTGGCAAAAATCATAGGGAAGATAATAGCTCTTTCCCCAGGTTCAGAGGAGGCTCCCCTATATTGCAGAATGTCACAGATATTCCTGGGAGATTGCCTGAGGAACCATACCTCTTGGTCCCAAAAGGTGTCACTACCACCAGAGGTCACAGGGGAACTCCTACAGATTATATCAATACGACATCTTCATCCTCGACCATTCAGACCGATTCCCCCAGATCTGATTATCACGACCGATGCCTCCCGAAAGGGATGGGGAGCTTTCACCCCCCAAAAAGCGATCAGAGGTCGATGGTCTTATCAGGAGGAAAAACTCCATATAAACCTCTTGGAACTGAGAGCGATAAAACTAGCACTTCAGACTCTAGTGACAGAGGAGCTCTCTGGCAAACACATATTAGTACAATCAGACAACAGAACAGCGGTGTCCTATATCAACAGAATAGGGGGCACCAAATCCATTCGACTATGCCTAGAAACACTAGAAATATGGAAGAGGATTCTCTCCTTCCAGAATCGTCTGACAGCATATTACGTACCCGGACACACAAACGAATTAGCAGGCGCCCTCTCAAGACACACTCTATCTCTGTCAATTCTATGTCTCAAACCTCACCTCTTTGCTCAAATAGAACAGAAGTTCGGCAAGAGACAAATAGACCTATTTGCCTCAGAGACATCGGCACAAACACAGAAGTTTGTATCGAGGGTATGGTCCAACAGAACGTGGAAAGTGGATGCGTTATCCTTTCCATGGACGAACCTCCCACCACTGTATGCATTTCCACCACCCACACTGATGTCCCAGGTCCTTTTCAAGATCAGAACGGAGTTGATACAGGACTTGGTACTAGTGTACCCAGTTTGGCCGTCCAAACCGTGGTTCCCTACGATCCACAGACACATAGTGGGAGAGAAACTGCCTCTAGGGCTGACAGTGGGATGTTTCCAAGGGTCACAGGACCTACTATCCAAACTCCCACAGTTAATGTGGATTGCAGCTCAAATAGTTTGTTCTGCTTCCAACAGCTCTCCCTCGCAGCCAACAGCCTCATAGACTGTTCGCTTTGCCCCAGAACGATCACTCGTTATAAAAACCTAATTGCTGAATACTTACACTGGTTTAAGGACAAAGAAACTCAATTTCAGCAGCCTAGAGCTTTATGGGGAGCATTGGAATTTATCACTATAAAATTCCATTCAGGAATAGCCACCTCCACTTTAAAATCATATGGTTCTGCGTTGAACCTATTGATCCCAGACTTAACAATTCACCCTTTATACATTAGAATAATCAGGGGAGCAGTAAGGTCTCGCCCTCCAGTACCCAGGTACGAATCCACTTGGGACATTCACTTACTGTTAAACTTCTTAGCAAAATGGGAAATTAATTCTTTATCCCTACGGGACACAGGGATAAAGCTGGCATGCTTAATAGCTCTAGCCCTTGCAGCCAGATCTTCAGAGTTAACACTAATCCACATATCAGAACCATGGATGTCGGCGACCCCTGAGGGCATTCACATAATACTTAAAGGTAGAACAAAAACCTCACACATTGCCCCAAATTTAGTAGAGCTTGATTTTCTAGAAGACAAAATAGACAGTTCTCTCTGTATAGTGTCACATTTAAGAAAGTATTTACAACTCTCCTCCAAATACAGAGGAGACATTACACAACTGTTTATAACATCCAGACTCCCATTTAGACCAGTCTCATCCAATACTATAAGGGGATGGATATTACAAGCTATGACGTCATCAGGAGTTGATACTTCTCAATTTAGGCCCCATTCCCTGAGGAGTGCGGCTTGTACTAAGGCAGCTTCCAAGGGAGTAGCCTTAGCAGTAATCCTAAAAGCAGCCAGATGGTCTTCCGACAGAACGTTCATAAAACACTACTGGCGTCCTTCAGAATCAGAAAGAATTTAATTCTCCAGAGCAACCACAAGGTGTGTGCTACTCTACCCACCAGCTGTTGCTAGGTGGCTGCCTCCCGTAGGACAAAACAGAGTTTGCAGGAATCTATGATCTGCAAACTACATTTGTCCTAGGGAATAAGGCAGCCACCTAGCAACAGCGCCCAACCCTCCCACCCTAAAATATTTCTGCCCTAGTGTTGCTACTTACTGCAGAATTCTAATGTTCATGTTAATTGCTGACATTAACTCAGTTTAAATTCATTTCACAGGTGGTGCGAAACTCCAAAGGAAACAGCAACCACTGCTCCAGCAAGAGGCTAAAAAATAATTCCTTCTCACAACACCGACTATAGAGGTCCTCAACCTCCCCCTTTTCTGCATGTGTTAATGCTACTGTTTCGGATTAACAATGTCTGTAACCCAGTTTCCAGTTCTTCAAAAAAAAAAAAAAAAATTTAATTATTAATAAACTTATGTCAAAGTTACTCACTCTCTGTCTTCATTTATATCTAAATAAATAAAGGTAAAATTGTCCTAGGATTTAAGGCAGTCATCCGCTTCCCTAAAAAAAATCTGAATTGCCGCGAGATCTCGCGAGATCTCGGCACCCGCAATGACGTCACGGACCAGGAAGCCGTGACTGTTCATCACAGGAGCGGCGATTCGGGAGGCAGCCGCCTAACCCACCAGCTGTTGCTAGGTGGCTGCCTTATTCCCTAGGACAAATGTAGTTTGCAGATCATAGATTCCTGCAAACTCTGTTGTAACAGATAGAGCAGGAATGGGAAGGATTTGTTATGTGTGAATTGCATGGTGGGGAATTTTCCTCTCCCAGTGCTGCCTCATATAGTGATAACCTAGCAAGCTTGACTACACTGATATTCAGGTCTGATAAAAGGAAGTAGAGAGAGGGAGGGGGGATAATGAGCCTAAGCAAAACAAGAACTAAATTGAAGCCATGCAAATACACACACATCAGAGTAAGTGCCGCTTACATGCATTTAATTATATTAAAATTTCAGGATAGTTATCCTTTAATTCAGTTTCAACCTCTGTGCTATACACAATTTATGGATGCAAGTTATATCATACTGTAAAGATTAGGTATATTGAGGAGTGCAGTTTATTACAATATATTATTGGTCATTAGCACAGAAACATGCTAATTATCTGCAACACTTTGGCACATGCAAATTATGACATTCAACCTCTAGCAAACACATGGTATGGGACCAATTCTCCATATTCCAGTTTCCTCCATGCTAGTAATGTATGCACAACATAAGTAACATAGAGGACAAAAAAATACTGTTAGGTAGATCCCAGATATATTCCAAAAGGTTAAATGGCCCACAAGCAAGTGAAAAAAATTCATGTAGCTGAAACAATATGCTATGATATTTGCACTTTTTTGGGATAATTATGGGATCACCATTGCACATGTCTTGTTTCTCCATGTTTTTACCCCTTCTATTTAACAGCATACATTTTACATAAAAGGTTCAATGTAGTTCTACAAAAATGTTATATCTTTCAAAGGATTCGCTTCTGTAACTTCAAGCACATAACATTTTAGGTGTTAATAACTTTTATTCACTACAATTTATTGAATTAGGTAGATGAATCTGCTGACGTGATTTTTTTAGAGCCTTAATAGTATGCTCATTTATATTAGCACAATGAGATTCAACGACTTGAGTTCTTCATTGTGCTTAGTGTTTGATAATTACAGTGAATTACTTACTAATGAGTGATTGGTATTTCTAAGTATATGTTACTTTATAACAGTTTGATTCAGTTTATCTTATGCACTTTAAATGAAGGAACAAGTGGTAAAACCATTAACTATGTTAACTTTAGGTAATATTTTTATGTGGAATTTGAACAGAAGATCCATTTGCAGTTGCTCAACTTTAAAGGGTATGTACACTGGGATTTTTTTTTTTACTTTATATGTCAGCTGTCAAGTACCTTAGTATCAGAAACTCTTCTGTTATGTATAGTTTTGCTGTAGCTGAAATAGTGACAGTTGGTATGTGAACTGCATGGTGGGAAATTCCCTATCCCAGTGCCACCTCATAGGGATGACCAAGCATGCTTGACCCTGACAGAAAGTCAGATAAGTTGTGGGGGATTGGAGAACTGAGCTTGAGCAAAACAAGTACAGGATTAAAGTCATGAAGCAACACAAACATGTCAGCGATACGTATTCATTTATAGATCGAAATGATCTATATTTTTTTCAGTGTACAATTCCTTTAAACATTAGCTGGGTCTTAGGTGTAGATGAAATAAAATATTCACTTTGTAAAAGTGCATTTATGAAGTCCGTGCATTGTCACTGCATTTGTTGACTATATTTAGTGATTAGAGTCATTAGTTTATTTCACATAAACGAACCAACTTACATTGCTATCCATAAATATAAAATTGTTAAATATGATATGTACACTAGTTAATTTCACCTGTTGGTCAATCAAATCCCGAAGAACTGTAGCTCCCACAACTTGTAGATTATTCAGAGATGCAGGTGTAATGAGGCCCATTGGCCAATCCGCCAATCCAAATAGTAATTAGTGACGTCTGTTAAAAACTATAGACTTCAAAATGATTCAAAGGAGGTTATTGAAATGCTTATATTTGTATACAGAATAGGTCGATTCTGTTGGAAATTCAGTGCAACTGAAGAGTCTTGGCAGAGATAAAAGGTTGAATTTATAGTTTTTTTTAATGGGATTTGACTTTATTACATATGTTGAATACTAATACTAAATATGTTTTCAATAAAAAGCCTATTTCTATCGTTAATTTATTTTAGTTCATTTTTAAACACTGATGGCATATGTTAAACAATGAAAAAACTTATTTTTCTTTAGACATACCTATGTTTGCTTACATAAAAAGTGTTAAAGCATTGTGACTGGAACAGTTAAAGGAGGAAATACTGTATAAAAGCATAATTAGAATACTGTAAAGACGGTATTATAATTATGTAGCCTATATACAATGTAAGAATGCTGTGATTGGACCTTTGTCTTGTGATATCACTACTCTTAAAAAGCCTTTATGTAAGAAAGAAAAAAAAGACTTCAATTTCAGAAGGTAATTTACATACTGGACCATGAGATGGCATGCATAATATTAATACAGAAAGATAATTAAACATGGATTTATAAAAGCATGCAAGCCAGTTTACTTATCTGATATCAAAAAAGGCAAATTAAAAGAATAATTAATTGTGTTTTAATCTGTTTTTTTTATTTTTTTATTAAAACTGTTCAACAGTAGAAGATTGCTTTCTGCAATCACAAACTTGCTAGGAATATCAATTGTATACAATAAATAAAAGAAGGAAAAGGGTTCTTACTTGATCCTCAAAGGAGAGAGCCTGGGCTACATCTCGAGGAAACCCATCTATAACAATGCCCTCAGTGTCTGGCATTTGCATCAGCTTTTGCTTTATTTCAGTAATTGTGGTTTCCTTAAACAAGGCAGAGAAAGACTGACAATTATTAACTAGCAAAATAATTAAGTTAGGGTTAAATAAACTGTATAAATGGGTTTACTGTACCTGTGGAGCTAATTCCCCTGTTGTTATTATCTTAGCAATTAGGCTCCATTTTCTGTTGCTGCTTGTGTTGTGGATCTTCTTTCTTAATAATTCACCCACTGATATATATTCAAAACCGTAGCGCTCAGCTATTTTCAGGCTCTGAGTTCCTTTTCCACTGCCAGGACCACCTACAGTTAAGGCAAAGCTAATGTTATGTTTATTTGCTGTTTTGTAGTACAAAAATAGCCTTCTGGTCTGTTAAAGCCAATCAGATGATAATGGATTTAAATGCAAAACCCCCCAAAATATATTGTATTGTTTACAAAACTCTTCAGTGATGTAAATTAGAACCTGATGTCTGGACAATTATGTCAGTGTGCATACAGGTCATATGTTTTTCCTCTATAGAAGGCGGCAGTCAGACTGTGTTCTCTGCCCTTTCAGCAAAACAATGCTAAGCTTGCTGTCTGAAAGGATGGGTGGAGGAAGCCTTAAGTGTTCCAGCCAGGTCCATGCTTTCTTTCCAATGTTACACAGTTCTGGGTAAGGTTGGAGCCACGCGCCTATTTCCCATTTTTGGGAGATCCTGCCATGCGTCGGACTATGCTGATGGCAGCAATGGTCTGGCACATGGCAGATTATGCTATAATTAGAAGGATTCCAAGGAGGTTGTAAAGAGAGGCATGTTATGAAGCTTTCATATGCTTCTAAATGAAAATTACCAATTAGTCCCCTTTAAACAATAAAATCACTTTGCTTAACCTAAACAGTATTTTAGATTTTTTTTTTAATCCTCTCCAAATGGAGGAAGTTGTTTATTAATGAAATGGAATACACATAGTTAACAGTTTCATCATTGTTTGTCCCATTTATAACATTTTTATGAGAAAATAAACTCTATTTTTACATTTACTCTTGTTGTTCACTCCTTATTTTGAGCATTTACATACAGTTTTTGAATTATATTAAACTAGTTTGAACTAACATTTTATAACATTTTCAACTTTTCTTAGGACCACAAATACAATACTTTTCCATTAAGCAACATCTTTGGATTAAATTGACATTAGGAATAAATATTCACATTGTAACTATTGTCAATATCTACAACCTTAATTCTAACATTGGGCATTTTTATATTGGGGCATTTTATACACATGTTTCATGATCTCAACCAGATCTTCGTATGCTTGAGGGGACATCGCCTATGCTTGTACAACATTTGCTTGTATGGTAGAACTTTATTTACTGCCACTTTGCAGTCTCTTAGGAGTGGGGGGGAGAGCCTGAATCCAGGTCTTAGCAATCTGTAGCCTTGCTGAACAATACCTCTCTAAGGAATATTTTGAGAATTTGTCTGTTTGCAGATGTTCCATAAGGCCTAGTAGGCATATTTTGGGATCACATCCCACTGGGGACCCCAGTTTATCATGAAGGAATGTTAGTATTTGTTTCCAATATCCCTGGATGTTTGGGCATGCCCTTATGAGGTGGTAAAAAGTGCCCAGTACCGCTTGACACTTTGGGCATAGTGGGTTGTAATTTGGTTTGTATTTAGATATATGGATTGGGTTGAGGTATGTTCTATGCAGGATACAGATTTGTGATAGTCTGTCAGAGACTTTTGTGAAGACCTGTCTACATGCCTCCAGTGCCTCCCCCCACTCCTCTTTTTCCATGGGGCCAACATCTGGCTCCCAGGGTCTCTTTTTTTTTCTTCTGTAGCGGCATATCCCAAGGTGCTTTGAAGAACCCCATATATATCTGGGATTTGCAGCTTAAGACCTCGCCAAGGGGGCAGTTGTTTAACTGTTGAGGTGTGGTTCGGAACTGGGTTGTAAAAGAATGTCTTACCTGGAGATATTGGAACAACATCCTGACTGGTAATTGATATTCTCTTTGGAGTTGTTCAAAAGATTTAAGTATACCATTTTCTAGTGAGTGGGATACCTGGAAAGTAGAGAACTCTGGCAAATACTTATTGTCCCATAGGGGGGATTGTTTATATGATGTATATGCGATAGCTGTTCTGCTATATAATATAGGCTGTAGTTGGGAAATGCCAAGCCGCCCAATTCAACAGGACGCTGCAACACTGTCCACCCCACTTTGTGTCTGCTCGATCCCTAAACGAAGGATTTCAGAATAGAGTCTATTATTTTGATTTTAGATTTATTTTAAAGCAAATGTGAAAAAAACTGTTAAAAATAATAGGAAGACGATTTCTAAAGTATTACAATAACTGTCAATTGAATGAAACAATGTTATCATATATTATCTTATTGCCAAATGTTCCGTAGATGAAGGAAAAACAAGAAATGCATAATAAGCAGATCTTTGTGCAAGCTCCTATTCTTATTCCTAGGAGTAGAATATTCAGCATGCCTTGCTTTTGAAATAGCTTATTTGACAGGTCACTATAAGCATTAATCCATTTGCAATTGCACAAAACTACATAAGGAAAAGAACCCCAAAAGTTTCTAGACCTCCCTATTTAGCATTTAGTTCTCAGCACCTGAATGCTATGTATGTAATTGCATAGAAAAATGGCACCTCAAACCCATAAACTGCCTTCAGAGATGTCCGGTCACCCCATATATACCTAGAAAAAATACTTTAGACTGTTTCAAACATTATTTATTTCTAAACTGTTTATCACACAATTATGATAAAGTTAACTTTATTAACATAAAGTTATAATACATAAATGTCTATCAAATATATGATTCATAAGTTAAATTCCCATTTTAATATCGATTGATTTGTTGCTGAAATACAATAGATTGTAAAGTGTTTTTGAATCATAATTTAGCTCTAGGGATGCCTGAAGCAAACAAAAACATTTCTCCGATCCTGTTTGTGTTCCATGGTGTTTTTCCATAATGTTACTTAGTGTGACATTTTCTAGGCAGCTGAAAGTGTATATAATGTAAATTATTGGATTACCTTTGAAAAATAGGCCAGATAAACAACAATTTAGTGAAAGGGCAATACATTATAATGCAGCAAATTATAAATTATTTGTTAGGTGGAAATGTGGATGAATACATTTTTATTTATTTAATAATATATGATATGCACTTTAGAAATAGTTTTAGAGGCAGTCTACAGAATGTATAGGGTTATGGAGTTTAGTTTCTATAGTCAATTTATAGTTTTAATTTTTAGAACCGTGATAGCAATAACAGTATTATTATTTCAAAACGGACAAAAATTCTCTGGCCAAATTACAGCTTTAAGCCTGTTGGTTGCACTTGCTGCATGTAGAGCTTACAAGTGCTGGAGGCTGATTGAGAAGCTTTGGAAACTTTTTCTTTGCCCATCCCTTCCTATTGGGTGATTATACTTTTTTAAGTAGCATGCTTTGTGCAAGGAATTTTTTTTTTTTACAGCTTAGTGTTAAGTGGAGACTTTCAAGCTTGCAAAAGTATTTAAAACAGCATGGTTCCAAGAATCTTGAGAATTAAAAAAAAGTCCAAGGGCTATTTTATTAGGAATTATAATAAAGGATTTGCATGAGTCAATTTTAACCCATCAGGCCAATTAACAGAAAGGAGATGAAAACTGTTAATTAAGATAGAACAGCAAGCAAAGGATTTGAAAGTAAAATTGGATAGAAGCTAAAAGAGAAGGATTATTTTAAGAACTAGCAATTAATTTAAGAAATGCACAGACTAAAAAAGGCAATAATAAAGCACTCATTAAAAGGTACACCACACCACAAGAAATGGTATTTAAAAAGGTACAATATCCTCCCAATAAAGTCAAAAGAACACTCCAGCACACCGCTGTTGGCTGTATGCCAGACAGGTAGGTAGGTGCAGTCCCCCAGGCCCTCCACTCCCAGGGGCCAGATGAATGTCCAGCAAAAGAAAGAAGTAGGGGAGCACACTACTCAAGTGAATTCACAATTTATTGGTATAACCACACATACAACGTTTCGGGACGCCCTGTCCCTGAGGAGTTGAGTAGTGTGCTCCCATACTTCTTTCTTTTGCTACAATATCCTCCCCCATGTTAGAAGCAGTTATTCTTTTTAAAGGACAACTAAAGCCACAGAACAACACTGAACCAGAAGGAAGAACACCTTAATATAAAATAAGTAATCTGTGTCTTACCTCTCATTTTGATAGGGGCACTGGGAAATTTACCTAAATAACATATGGTTTGTGCTTTACTTCACAGCATTCTAGTATCCCACAGTTTGGTCAATGACCATTATGTTCTGCACATGCTCAGTCCTTAGCTATGGCAGAAACATGTTACAGTTGGTCACACCCATTAATAATATCTAGCCAATCCTTTTACAGGACAGATAAAGCAAGGAAGCATGTTACTAAGGTCAGGAGGTGTAGTCTGACACTGCATATACACACAGATACTTCATCCAGTTCTTAACAGGCTTACATTTATTTTAATGCAATTTACTGGAGTGGTATTTTATAGCTTATTGGTGTTTTTAGGGGGGTTGTTTTCAGATTCTGGAGTATAAAAAAAATTGGGTTTAGTTCTCCTTTAAACAATACAAATAAAGCACTGGCACAATTTAAGGTAGTTATATGGCAGCCATTCCTTCTTTTTGGAATGTTCCTAACAGTTATTTCTACTGATTGGATGTTGGATGGGTCAAATATGCTCAGATCTCTACTGAGCAAATGAATCAACCCAGGCACTGGGTCAAGGGCAAGACCATAGCGGTCTCTACTAGGGGTCCTGCAAACAGGAAGTCAGTATTTTGGTTGCATTTATTTATACACATACACAATGCTGAATGGGCAGATTAAGGTCACTGGGATGAAAAAAATACTGCCCATTAAAGTGGAACTTGTCTGAATGTTTTTTTCGCTTTCCATATAAGCAAATGAGTACTGAAGCAATTCTAAAATATATTTTGTAGGTTCCATAACAAAAATTAGTTGGGCTGACTGGCAAAGACGATCTACTGAGCTACTGAATATTTTCAAGAAAATCCCCTGTTCTTCTTAAAATCAAATAAACAACATTCCATTCAAGATAAATCAAACTGGTGTCTAATATAAAAGACACACACTAACACACTATTTATAGATGTAATACTGTTCAAAAAAGACTTTTTGTACTTTACATAGGACAATTACAGGTTGCAGTGCAGCAATTTGTTGTTTGTATGGCTTAGTCTATTTGTGCACTTACCACATATATATATATATAATACATATTACTATATGTGTCATTGTTAAAAAATTCCCTGATGATAGCAACTAACAAATTTGCCATTCTCACTTATATAAATCAATAGTCAGAGGTAAGCATAGCTGAAATATTTACATGCCCTGCCATAGGCACGTTAATGCTTAAATGAAACAAGCGTTGATATGTTTTCCTGGCTAATTCTTTTAATTACTTAGCAATTCGGTTACATTTTTTCTGCTCTTATCTCTTTCACCTTCCACTTGCTCCCATTTTGGCTCATGTCCAAAAGACATCAGATCCTTTGCTTTTGGCACCAGTTACACAGATGGAAAGATCAATGGATGATTTAGACTGCAGAGCAAATGTGAACTTAGACACAAATTGACACATCATGATTCACTGACATTTAACAATTTAGTCCTCTCCTCTAATTTACAAATTGCTTAATGTATGTAAAAAATGTAATAAAAATTTCAATGATTGGACTATCACTCGTTCTAAATGTAATTTTGTATTTATAGCATTGTTATAGTTTTTTTATTTTCTTTTACAAAAACCATGAGTAAATATATAACTATATATGAATATGAAAAAGAATTGATGTTGAACAAATGGCTCTTCAAATTTTTTTGTGCCATATTTAATTTAAAGGCGAATGGATCCCACAAAAAAAAAAAAACACAGTCTGTTAGAAAGTACCTGCCTTAAAGGACAACTAAAGTCACAGAACAACACTGAACCAGAAGGCAGAACACCTTAATATATAACCAGTAATCTGTGTCTTACCTCTCCTTTTGATACGGGCGCTGGGAAATTTACCTAAATAACATACGGTTTGTGCTTCACTTCACAGCCTTCTAGTATCACACAGTTTGGTCAACGACCATTATGTTCTGCACATGCTCAGTCCTTAGCTATGACAGAAACTTGTTACAGTTGGTCACACCCATTAATAATCTCTAGCCAATCCTTTTACTGGACAGATAAAGCAAGGAAGCATGTGACTGAGGTCAGAAGGTGTGGTCTGACACTGCACATACACACAAATACTTCATCCAGATACTGGCGTATGAAAAATTGGGTTTAGTTCTCCTTTAACATCTTTCTCAGCATGGAGGATTCCACTCGGGGGCCTTTCCTTTTCCTGTATGAACTCATTTTGAGTTGTTTGTTCCCCAAAGCTGAAGCTGACATTTTCCCTTGCCTGCCAGTACTTTTGCCTTGATTATATTTTCAGCACCTGTGTGATTTCTACTCCCACCTCTTAACCTCTATGATGTAAGAATATATTAAACCATCAATATTCAAATTGGTGGTGCAGCTGATTAACACTTTATTGCATATTTATAAATAAATGTCTGTCTTTCATCAAGCCAAAATAGGTTAGTAAGCAATATTTAGCACATTCATTGCACAAGCTGCATAGGGCTGAAAAGTTACTATAAAGTAAAACACAATGTAAATGTCTAATCAAAATTAAAAGACTATCAGGAATCTCTGTCCCCCAAAAGTTCCCCTGTTTGGATGCTATGAATATGTTTCATTATGACGTGGATAATGCCATTTCTCTGTGAAATGTTTGACACAGCTAATGTACGTGTTGTTCTCTTTTTTTAAATTTGAGTCAGGAAATTCAGGAGAGACCTAGAAATGTCAGGTCAGTACTGAAAGAAAACTGTGAACTGGCATTTACTATTCCTCTGTTGCACCGTTTGTGAAAGAAAGGAAAGGGATTTAAAAGTGGTGAAAGCAGTATTTGAGAGATTGGGGTCTGATATCACTATACTGTATGATAAATCATGCAGAGAGCCTTCTAATTTTCCTCTAAAAACCCACCCTATAGTTCCCAAAAAAACCTCTTGTAATAAAAAAAATTCAAACAAGAGCATTTGTGCATCATTTCAAGGTTGTTCTTTATCTCCAATCGCATCTGAAAGGGGCATGTTAGCCAAGATTCAAGCTAAGCACTTGCCTTGGGTCTCTCATACAACTGGTTTAACACCTCGATTAGACATACCCTGGTGGGAAATGTTAGGTTTGATCTGTCACTACATAAATACACCATAAATGATGTTTGGAGGAATTTTCTTAAAAAAGGTTTGCAGAATGAGATCACAAGTGGTTTAAAAAATGAGTGCAGGCTGAAATGGCACTAAACAGTTTTGTCTGTTCTGACTGAAACCCAAGTGAGATTGTACATAGTTTGTAGGCGAGTCTACAATTTTTCATATTGTGTGATTTTTATAAAACTACTGAATACTAATTTTTCTAAGCATTACTATTCGATGTTGAGTAATAAATGATTATTACTTTGAAACAACTGCTTCTTAAGATGCAGCTAAGAAAATAGTCTCATCTAAGTAGACTTTAACTTTTAAAAGATAAAATGAATATTTGTCCTATTTGCAATTAAACTTATGGAATTTGTGGGCCCGTGATTAATATGTCTTAATAATTCCACCCTACAACAAATAGTATATCTGTCATGTAAGTACCAATGGGCTAAATACATTGTGTGGCATAAATCCACGCTGCAGCCGTAACGTTAATACCAGCTAGTATTGAAGTCAATGGATTGATACCAGGCGGTATCTGGAAATCACTATCACTGTAAAAACACGAAGTCAAAGACAAAACCCGAAGGGTTAGAAAGGAGGCGGGCAACCGGACTTCAGTAAAAAAAACTTCTTCAATCATTTATTAGGAATCTCTTAAAACCACACATATAGTAGCCATCGCTACAAGTTTGTTGCAAACAGACAAGCAGAAACATGGGAACACCACAGGCTCCGCCCAACGCGTTTCGTGGCCAATAGCCACTTCCACGAGGAAGTGTCCGCCTCCTTTCTACCCTTCGGGTTTTGTCTTTGACTTCGTGTATTTCGGCAGTGGAGGAGACTGTGATTTATGGAGGCCTGGAGGAGCACTGGCCTAATATGATGGATATCGCTCCCACCTGACCAGATGTAGTAAGTTTGCTTGTTTGCTCATCACTGTAAAAATGCCTGATATAAGCAGTAGGTTTTACAATAACTATTAAGGTTTGTTTTTCGACTTTGCCAATAACAAACCTTTATATATCCTAACCCCAAATATCTTCAGTTGTTAATATACATTGTACAGCTAGAATGCTGGTTTAAATCCCCATGCTTGCTAACATGGTAAATTCCTATTACATAAAAAATCATTTAAGAATTCGGTAATGCAAACTTTAATATTTAGAATATTGAATGCACTTACTTGTCTATAAGTTTAGCTATGCAATAAATTAAAAAAACCTAAGACATCTTGTATGTGTAATATTAATTATTAAGATCGGTAGAAGTCACTTGAAAGTTCTGTGACAATATAAAAATATATATAGGTGCTACCCACCCATCAGCAGACCAGATATTTGGATAATAGATTAAGGAACTTTGCTATTACACAATATCACTGAAAAACACCATGGAGAACAAATATACCATAAATTTTAAGCCTGAATGCAGTTTCTACAGAGTCCGTTTTTTTTTAATATTAGCTTGTTCAGATGATTCAGAACAGACATATTTCATTACCCAAATTATAATATTAATATTCATTTTCAGTTACACCATATTATTTATTTTGTAACATTAGCTTTTTATATATTTAATTCAGCTGTTACTCTGAATAGGAAATTAGCTTTGAACATAAAAAAACAATGGTGTGGTCAGCAACATCTACAAGGGCTCGACAGTTTCGACATTACAGCGATATACTGCTATTTCGACATTTCGATCAGATTGCTCCAAATATTGAAACTCATTTTTTGTTTTTGTGATTGACGCTCAACAATGTTGAGCAGTTTAACGGAAAAACAAAGATCGGACCAGGTGGAAAATTTTCCACCGACCCTATCTTCTGTCCCAATCTCTCTGCAGGTTTCAAGCTCAAATCTGCAGAAAGATCGAGGCCTCACCTTTGAGCTGTTCTTCCAACAGATTTAGTCAAATCAAATTGATCAAAGGGTCCTTAACAGCAGAACACAGTGCATGAGCCGTGTTGTATAGTTAGGATGAATCAGGAGTATGAAGTCTGTGAGAAATACAATTTTTCGGGTATTTACAGGGTGATAAACAGGCATTCATTGACCTACATTTAAACTTATGCAGTATACAGCTCCATAATTAGACTGGCAATTACAAAAAAAGCTCTGTTTTATGCTTTATGGACTTCAGATAATACCACATTAACACCAATTGCTCTCCCTCTACACGTATTGCAATCAAGATTATGGAAAATGAATCAGGGCAAGAAACTTTCATACTTTATAAAGCTAACCGCAACCCAAACATCTTATAGATCAGGCATCTTCTTACAACATAATTCACAGGGTATGTATCAACTGTAACACAGTCTGACAATGCATGTTAATGCTCCTATTCCTGTTCATGAAGCTTTTACCAGATGATGCTCCTTGATGCCTTTTAAAATATCAGTTGCCACAGTTACAGACATATGTCCTTATACGCAACAGTGATATGAAAAGGCCCTATACCTAAGATGCTAATTATTGCATTATTTAAATGAAAAATGATTGGGTGCTCAGGAGGACCTGGTTGTAAAGATAAATTATTTTATATAAACGAAGGACAATGGTGACCTTGCATATGTGTCAATAAAAAATATTTGGTTTTACTTCATATCCTGTGGAGCCTTCATACAACCAGTGTGCACCGATTTGCTTCTTTATCACGGATGACATTTACAAACTTTTCCCAAGCCTAGCCACTCATGAAAACCAATCTGCAATTATCTATAGTAATGTAGAAGCAGTCTGAGCATAGTGTGCTTTTATATATTAATGGTTATATACTTCAAGTACAGTTGATCTTTTAGAGCAGTGATGTGGCCCTTTAGATGTTTAAAAATGACAACTCAAAGCATTTCCTGGCTGCAATGCAGCTGGGGAATTGTAGTTTCAAACATCTGGAGTTCCGCAAGTTTGACTTTCCTGTTTTAAAGGAAGGAAGGTGGGTACATTCTTACCTCTTTCTGCCAACTCTACACAGGCCAATGAACATTGACAAGTGGGCAGCTGCAAGGGTGGCTGCCAATTTTGCCTCTCTGCTTCTGCTTTCTCTACTGTCTGCACATGTACCCAGCATTCAGTGGAGTCAAGATTTGATACTGACAGCCATTCTATATGTATATTGATATTCTATCAATATACATCTATTGTATGTCATATTGATTGTGTCTGCTTCTGTCTCTCTTTTTTATGAGCTTCCTTAGACTTATATTAAGTGCAATTTTGTCAAAAACGGACCAAAAATTTTGATTGTATGCATTAGAAAATATCAACGGATCACACAGCAAACAGTGGGGCTTCTTCCTCCAATTTACATTATAAATAAAATGTTATCGTGGATCACAAGGCGTAAACAGATTGCAAAACACGGCAAAAACGTGCTAGTGTGGCCGAGCCCCATATGATAAATAATTTGCCTCTCAGTTATCCCTAACCAAAGATGTACCTGTATAAAATAAGTCTTTACAGCACTTTTGCCATTACTTTTAGTTTAACCCCTTTTTTATCCTTAGCATAGCAAGATAAAATATAGGTAATTCAACAAGCTCCTCCCTCGTTTCATAGATGTAGCACACAAGGCATTTCTGTCCTATTGGGAGAGGGGAGGGAGTAAGGAACTAAAGACTATTTAAAGGACTTATGGGGCTATGTACCAAGAGCCATTATCGGCTATTTGTGTCTTAAAGTCACGTTAACCGATATACCATGGGTTACTGTGACTTAAAGACACAACTAACAGCAGTTGCAACGTTACGCAAACCACTGCAACCAATATACGGCTCTTTAAGACAGAATCTTTAGCAGATAGCTACTGTTAAAGATTCAGAATAGGTAAACCCTATTTACAATGTATGGGCACTTTATCGGGCAGAACGGCCGTTCAGTCAAGGACTGTTGCCCGACCGGCTGAGTGGATCTTTGAACGAGTGGCCACTTCAGCCAATAAAGTACCCATACACGGCCTGATTATCGCTTTAAAACGGCCATTCATACACATCATGTGGCGCGGGTCGGCACCCGTGATCACGAACCGTGATCACGTGTGCACGAACCTTGAGACAAGGAACCTGCAGCCTTGCAACTTTAGAAACTGACAGCCAATCATATCACAGCACAGAGACCCACTTTTGTTAGTATTAAGATTGGGTATCCAGGGTATCAGGCTAAAGGATAGTGTATGTCTCACCTACGGCTTCCACTGCACTGGATAGGCTAAACAGTATAAACAGTATAGCATACAATAACACAGAACTGTTGCTGTGACAAAGTGTTGGTTTATTGCAAAAACATGCATGCTATATGTTTTGGACCCACTCGTCCTTGCTCAAGCACATGCTTCAGAAAGGATGAGTGGGTTCGACACATGTAGCATGCATGTTTTTGCAATAAACCAACACTTTGACAGAGCAACAGTTCTGTTTTATTGTATGCTACACCTGCTATATTTATTGTTTTGCCACTTTTGTAAGGCACAGATCATATAACAGCAGATATTGCCTCTTAGACACAGAAGAGTGATTTAACAGTACTAAAAAAACTGTGTCTAGATTTAGCAGCATTGAGAACAATCATGATCCCATCACGCATTCTTTGCAATTCTCTAAAAACAAAAGTAACCTTTGCAGTTTATTTCCAATTAAGCTTTGATGAAGAAAGAAAATAAATCAATTTGGGGATTTGAACCTACAACCTCATGCGCACAGTGTTTCTAATAATAGAGCATTTATAAACACAGGTTTCTAGGAACAGAATGGGAGCAAAAAAATAAAAAATGCAGTGCAATCAGTTGACTATTTTTATTGGTACTGTTAGGCAGGTTGGAAAGTAGACTGCAGGTAACAAACAGCTTTTAGGGTCTTGGAGGAGACATATAGAAAATATGTGAAAGGAGACAATGAATAGTGGGGTCATAGGGAGTGGCCAATAGGAGCAAATGTTTAAATGGCTGTTTTAAGACAAAGTGGGTTTTGAAGTTAAGTTCTTATTTAATGATGTCTTTAAGAGCTTGTGCAAATTCAAGATTATTAAACAACTGATCAGTGGGTGAGCAAAAATAAAAAATATTTTTATTAAATAAATTACTTTTAACATATTTTCTTGAGCACTTAACACATACCTCTCAACATTGTGGGATGGCCTGGTTTTGGGCAATATTAATTTACAGTACTCCAGTCACTCTGATCCTTGTTTCATCCCCAAGACACAGGTTGAGACATGCTCAGTCTGCTTCAAATCAGGAGGGAAGATTAAGAGGAAACAGCAGGGTTTGCAGCAGTTACAAATACCTAACCATCTACTAAAAATGATACATTAATTTATAATGCGTTTCCTGAGAAATAAAGTAGGATAAACTATGTTTAGCCTAGTTTCTCCTTTAATATATGCATCGAGCCTCACTTTTGTTATAATTAACAATTTTTTCAGCAATGATTTGTGGAAAGGTAGCGAGAAATTAAAACTGTTACAGGATTGAGGCTGGATACACAAATTAACCCACTTGGGACTGAAAAGGGGCTGGAAGGATGTCAGCAGCTTATTCTACTAAACAATATGTCAAATTTCGACAGGCTATATTCCAGGAATCAGATGGAACATAAAAGGAAGTAATGCATCATTTAGCTAAACATGGACAATGTACACTGAAATAAATGTTTTTAGCCTTTACTTTTCCTTAAAATACTACTGAGAATAAATAGTTTTTTTAAAATGTTTTATAAAAGTTAATCTGATACCAATGACCATAATTGTATATTTTCCTCTTTTCCACATATCTTCAATCTTTGTAGGTCAAGTGATTTGAATGCACTTAGAGATTTAAGCTGTTTAAGTTGTATGAAGTGACTTTTAATCAAACGTTGAAAGTAGATCCATGGCAATTATTGCGGCAAAAGGGCTTTTCACCTAACACTGACTCAAATGTCAAAAAAGCCTAGGTAAGATATTTTAATATTTTACTTAAATTCGTTTTTAAAAAATTCTGTCAAGTTGGAAGGATGTGTTATGCAATTCTAAAATGTTTTTTTGTCAGCAGAATACAGAAACACTTTTTCAAGAATACTTTTCTGAGAACACTTTTACAAGTAATGTTATCTCTTATACATATTCAGCACTTTCTGCATTTGATACTTTCATGCCTTCTCTGCATATATTTGCTCTACCATTCCAAAATTATCAAGCAGATTTCTCACTTTTTTAGATCTCAGCGATAACATTTATTGTAAAACTGCACAAAAGGAAAAACTAGCAGAAAAGTGTCATTTTACATCTTCAACTTGCTACATACAAAATGCATAAGGCTTAATTACCAAATGAGTATAAAGGCTTGATTGCCAAAATAGAATCATAATGGTGTAAGGGTGCAACCCCTTCTACCTTTTATTTATTTGCAACTTACTGTACTAGTTGCTTGCTGTATCGATTTATATGCCCTGATAATGCCAAGATAAGGATCAAGGGCAAGACTATAAGGTCTCTACTAGGGGTCCTGCAAACAAGAAGTCAGTATTTTGGTTGCATTTATTTATACACAGACAAAATTCAGAATGGGCAGGTTAAGGTCATTGGGATGAAAAAATACTGCTATTTTTCTGAAAAGCATATTTATTACCACTGAACTTCCCCTTTAAGTGGTTCACTGTTAATCTTTCGTAGGGGTGGGGGTATCATTCTTAGCCTGGCCTTTTTGTGAAGTCTGAAGGTAAAGAAAAGGTATGGGTATCTCGAAATAAAATCCACATTGCAATTAATTTGCCCTCCTTCCCTTTATAGGCTGCTGTCAGTTTCTCCATTTACATAAAATGGACCATTACCTTGACCCATTCTTCTATGGGGAGTCATTGTAGATTTCGAATGGTGAGGTATAGCTCTTTGTGCTGTTGTAGAAAATGTCTAAGGAGGCTTCTTTTAGACTTTTTTGGAAAGCCTGGGATTATGGAGAGTAGTATAACTAGTGGATTAAGGTCAAGTTGTAAACCTGTAATTTGAGAGTAGATCTATGTGATATGTGTCAAAGTTTGAAATAAGGGGCAAGATAACCAAATATATCTGCCTTACATCACCAACATAAATACGGAGTTGTTGGTTAAGTTTGGTTAAGAGTTACTGGAAGTCTACGATCTAATATTAATTCTTGTAGTTTGTTTCCTGAGCCTTACATGCTAGGGAGAGCCAATATGTGAGCTGGAAGCATTTCAACAATTGTTGAAAAATTGTCCAGGGAATTCCCAATTTCCTGGACCATTGATCCATAAAGGGTAGAATTTGTAAATCTGGAGAGTATATCAATTACACTGTATTTGCTGGTGCTGTGTTAGCAAAAGAGGGGCACAGTTCTTGATAGTAAACTCTCTGTGCAAGAAGTTTTGCAAGGAAATGTTTTAATTGGAAATATGCCAGGGCTGAGGCGTACGTCAATGCTGACTCCTGATCTGTCCATTATATGTATTACTCATACTTTTTTTCCATTTTAAGAAGCTCTGATCTCTTTACCCAGGGGGGAAGGCAGGGTTTCTTAAAACTGGGCTTAGTGGAACAGCCTGAGATAAGATCCTGTTTGTTCAGATTAATGCAGTCCAGGGAAGGAGGGGTAGGGGGTGGTAGTAAAAAAAAACATGGTTTAAGTGGAAAACTAAAAGTCTACTCTGTGATGGGAGTTAGCAGAGTAGATTTATAATAATAGTTTCCATGAAAGCTTTTAGGAAAGCTATATCTTTTAAAAAAACCTCACCAATAAATTAAATAGGATAATTTAATTGTTCCTTATTTGCATATTGCTGAAAGGGGAGTTTCAACGCCTTTATTCTCTCCCTATCATATTTAATTTATTGGTGTCTATAGTCGCTTCACACTGCATGACCAGAGGCCTGCACTACACTGATGATGACTCAATAAAGCCGAAACCGGTCTTCTGTAGTTGGCGATCTGGTTTTGCATTTAGCTTGTGGAATGCTGTAAAAGTCTTTTTAAAGATATATCTTTCATAAAGCTTCCATGGAAACGTGGTAATTACCCAAAAGTCTTTGTTCCTTATTTGCATATACTATGTGTGCACAGTTGAATTTAATATAGCCATTGCATCGTTTTTGTGCACAAATTCTAACACTAGTAAATAGCATCGCAATTTATTCATAGCTGCAAAACCTTTATTAAAGTGCCGTGAGGCCAGTGATTGCCACTCTTGGTAAATCCAGCCTAGGAATGGTAAATCTACCGGCATTTGCCTATAACTGCATCCTTGATGATTACTTTAAGTAGTTCTTCTCTAGTTAATGGTTGTCCTAAAGCATTAGTCTGGTCCTCTGATAAAGGTAGGGTGAGTCTATCTCTTGTATGTAGGCTGTGGCCCTGTGCATGAAAGTATGTAATGACATCAAGCTAAATTTTGAGTACAGTGTTCAATATTCTTGAACGTTTTCAAAATGTGCCCTGGTTGGAATATTTTCTGGCCATTTTGGTCTATTAAAATGGAGCGTGTGTGCTCATTCTCAGAATGTGTAGTGATCTAACTTAAGGTCTTCCACACTTACTCCCAAATTCATATATAGTCCTAGATTTGGAGTCAGTGAAATATCTTTGTGATCTGTCTAAAAGCTGCAAACAGGGGTGCCCCTACCATGAAGCAAACAATGGCTTATCCATGCAGAACACTTAAAAGGTGGCAGTTAAAAAAATCCTCCTTCCTGCAATACTGCATTTCAGCACCAGTCCACCAGTGTTGTCAGCCCTTCAAATCAGTGTTAGTCAGCCCACCCCTATGATTCCTGATGAAGCCACGCCCGTTTCACATGCTGACACCCATCTGCCTATAGGCGGTATTTAAAAGTTGTTTCAGGAGTCATAAACCCTAGTAACACCCCTGGCTGCAAAAGTTTAATCCTAGCCTTAGTTAAATCTTGGAGTACCCTCTGCACTTGACTTTGTTTGTGCAAGATCTATGGTGAATGTTCTGTCAGAGTTTGTAATGCGACTCATCTTTCCTTCTTCAGACGAGACCCATGTTTTATCAAAATACCAACTAAATGGGTTCCCACTGTGTAGGTGCCGAAGTGGGAGATGGAGGCATTGCTCATTTGGGGGTCTTACTTGAAGCCTTTGAGAGACTCCTGAATAACAATTAACCACCGGACTATACTGCATAACTATGGATCCCCGGGGAGATGTCACTTTACCATCACATAGGCCACGCTGAGAATCACATTGGGTGAGACTGGGCCTAGCAGCCTGTGTGTGGCCCTCTTTCAATCTACAGTGGTATCAGAAGATATTGACTTTATATAAATCCATAATAATAATAATAATATATTGTTCCACATTTTATATATTTGGAAAGTCCATTGTGTGCACTGAAATGTCTTTTTTCTTTATTACTGAATTATTAGGAGCACCACGGCATGTTAAGGACATTGAGCTTGAGTGCCTGTTATATACTGAGATACGGTTATATAAATAGTGATACTTTGGTATCCTTCTATTGGACATCTTATTGTTACTGTTTTATATTTTTATCACCACTAGAACGTTTCCTATGCACATCCAACTGGCAGGGTGCAGATCCAATAAATGGTTCAATAAAAGATTCACTATTTATACTTTGGTGTGCGACTTTCCACATATCTTTGCAAGATTGCACTTTAGCTCTACCCTAGATTCTTATCTGAATACACATCTTTATATATTATTCAATATACAGTATGTATGATATAGAAATCTGTGATAGTATTTTAAAGCTCAGTGTGACACACTATCTGTTATTAGTTTTCCATTTGGTAACCAAGTAACTGGAGCACGATCTGACCACAGTTCTGTCCTACTGATCCTTCATTTAGGTAAATAAGTAAAGTTTGTGAGACAAATATCATAATGATTCTACTGTACATATCATAGCAGAGTAGTGTGTATAATTCCTGTTTATTGGATACAGGGCCCTCCATGTTTTGATTAATTGAGAGTTATACAAGGCCTGCTTTAGAGTTGAGTCTTATGGGTTGTGGAGTTTATGGTTGGTTCCATGGCTAAATTAAAGTAACCAGGATTACCAAGCCTTCCTTAAAAATCCTCCTTTGGAACTACTACAGAATCATTTAGGGTAGTAATGATTAAAAATATTTTAAACCCTGAAGTGTGTCTTCTGCATTAATATCAACCTTGTATGCATTTTGTATAAAGCATGTGACTGTTTAGCGGATATGTTGAGGTCACCCAAATTTTTATTTTTATGTTATTAGCCATTTCTTAAAACAAGCAGGGGGAAATGGGAAGAAGGAAAGCAGGAGTGGCAAAAAAGAGGGATGGGAGGAAAAGGGGGAGGTACAGCAACCTAAGAAAACAGTAATGAGGAACATTATAACACTGGAAATATCAACAAACTTCAGAAAGTAACAGCATACAATATTGAGCAAAATAAACACATAGTAATGTCTCTTACAGATATACCATTAAAGAGTATGTATTTCCATGTGGAAGTAGTGAAGACATTCACTTGAGGGTTAGAACTAGAGTTGGCTGAACTTCTTGAAGCTAATTTTTCCCCCAACTATAGAACTTTAGTAAAAGTTCTTATGTTCTATAGTTTGGAATCTAACCCGTTAAAGTCAATGGGAATTTTTTTTTGAAAAGTTCAAGTTAATTAAAAATGAAATAGCAATGGTAACTTACTGTAAATGGCTCTGGCACCTGGGAAATAATCTGGGGAACATGGCCATATCACCAAAACTTGTTTCCACACTAACTTTCCCCACAATTGGGCAATTGTTGGATATACCCATGCTGCATTTGTTGGGTATCGCCAATCAATTGGAGGGTTACTGAACAATACATTTGAGGGTTCCCAAATGAACCGCCACATTCGAGGGTTACCAAACGATACATTCGAGGGTTCCCGAACAAACTGCTACATTCAAGAGATATTGCCGAATAATTATCGAAAATAAGTCAGAGAGTTCGAAAAAAAATAACTAGTGGTAGTTAGGAAAGTTCTAAAGAGTTCAATTATTTAGGTTAGGGTCGAACTCGGGTTTGGTTTTAGTCCACCTCTATTTAGAACCCATGTGTTCGTGGGAACCAATATATTCTGTTTGATAAATGGAAAAGGTTCTGAGAAGGGCAACTAAATTAATAAGGGGACTTGGGGAGCTTGCAAAAAAATGTCTGGGACATTGGTTCACCAATACATCATGTCAGAGAAGAAAAAAGTTTAGTCTTCAAGTTTGCCATCCTTTGGACGTAGTGATAGCAGGTTCATTGTGTAGTTTGAAAAAAAAATCTGGATGAGTTTCTAAAAATAAGGTAAGTTGCTTGTTACTGATATCAATACATAATGTTGGAGTTGATCAAAGGATACTTCCGATTGCCATATGGAATCGGGATTCACACACACCCCTAATACTGTTTTGGTTTTTTTTTTGTCTTCCACTGGATCAACTGTTAGGCAGGAAACGTGAGTATTGCTGAGTTGACTGGACTAGATAGACGTTTACAAGACCCCCGACTGAACACATAAACACGGACGATTCTCAGCCGAAATGGACGTTCGTCGTGTGTAGCCATCGGTGTCGGGGGTCATGACCGTGTGTACGAACCTTTAGACCTGTGACCCTACTTTTTTCTGTAAACCATGTTAAGTTGTATGGTTCCAAATTGTTGATGCAATTTTTTTAATTTGTTCAAAGACCAATTAGTAGGTAAAGTCTTTAATTAACTTTGCATGTTAAAGTTGCCATTACAATCTGATTCTGAATCCTCACAGTCATACATAACTGGGAAAATGTCATCTGAGGGAGTAGTGGCCTAAGAGGGGCCTAGTTTAGTTTTCTGAGCTTGTGGTGTTTTCCCGAAATATTGGTTCAAGTCTCCAGAGGCAATGAGAGGACTGAGATTTAGCATGTTTACCCATTAACCCATTGTAAGGATTTGATCACAGAAATTTATTCAGTTTTTCCTTGTGAGAGATCGAAGCTCTCAAAACATGTGTCTGCTACACATTGTGCCAAGCACCACCCCCTACAACGGCCATTTTTAATTCTGAATTTAAAGGAGAACTAAACTTACATTTTTTAAAACCCAATGTGAAAGCTTTTCTCCCCAGAACATCTATACATTATAAGATTCTTCTCTAGCAAGTTGCATTTAGTACATGTGAGAAATATATTCTGTAAATAAGAAGGCTTCCATGTTGTTGCCAGTACAACCCACAGCCCATAAAGTCATCAAAGAACCACGCCCCCTGACCCCAGTATTCGCTGTCTCTATGCACAGAGTATATTCAATACAGATGTCTTCACACCAATATGAAAGTCCCTGAAAAGACTTTGAAACCTGTTTGTTACCCTGCAATTTATTTACCAGTCAGTGTAAGTTGCTGGTAGACAAACTGCAGGGTAACAAGCATCTTTCAAAGTCTTATCATGGACTTCCATATCCCATTTTTGTATTCTTTTCCTAGCAAAAGGTAAAGCTTCCAAATGTAAGTGTATTCTCTGCTTATTCAGTGTTGGTGCACTGGGTAAGGCACCAGGTTTAGAAGGGAACTGTTCAGAAGGTCACAAGTTCACTACCCCAGACTTTCCTTTTTTTTTGTTTCTATTATGTCCCAAGCAAAAGATAAAGAAGATCAAGCTTCTAAACGTACATATATCTTCAGCTTACTCAGTGGTGGTGCCAGTATTAGATATACACAGTTCAGAAGGTCGCAAGTTTGAATCCCCAGACTTACCCTTATTTTTTGTTTCCATTATGTTAATAGTAAAAGATTCTACATGTACCAGTGTCCTATATACTATGTTAGCCTACAGGTAAGAACTCTGCTTTTAGCAAGACAGAGTAAATGTACAAGTTGCAGGTTCTATTCGCCAGACTTACTTTTATTTTTTTATTTTTTCCGAAATGTTGGTATTACATTTCTTACATCCATACTATTTATCAAATACACTGCAAAGATTACTTTTCTTTTTGTATGAAAAAGGATTAAATCATTGTTAGGACAGGAGCATTGAATGTGTTTGAAAGCAAAACTGAAATCCCTGTTCTGTGTCTGGGAGAGGGAGGATCTCAGTGCTGTACTGTGATTGGCTGTCAGATTTTGTGAATGTGCTAATGTTGTCTTGAGACTTTAGTTCTCCTTTATAAGTTGTTCTGATTTGTCTCAATTAAATTACCTAATCTCTTGCTCATAGCACCAAGATACTAATCTAATAAAAAAAAAAAGTCTGAAAAAAGTTAAGACCTTCCTTGGCTTGATTGAAAGGCACTTCATTTTTATGATCATGAACATACAGTCAAACTACTTTGTCAATAATGTATGTGCACAGGTAGTAAGTTATAATAATGGGGCCTTGGAATGTACATCTTTACTTTGTTTTGTATAAATTTACTTTAGAAATTATATAATTGATCCAGGCACAGTGGTGAAGGGATGTAATAAGAAACCATGCTGCATAAATGTAAATGTTCATATATTTTAATAGAACCTTTGTTATAATTCACATTGTATGCTGCTTGTTACTGTCAGAGAGAAAATTTATCCTTGCACTGCTCATCTTCTTGTCAAAACGCTACTCAATTTTGTAATGCTTGACAATTTTAAATGCAGATAATGTTGTATATTAACTTGTGCTACGATCTACGAAAGTACATTTTTATACTCAAGTTGTTGAGATCCCCCGCAGAACAGCACAATGTGAATTTTAATGCAAATGGAAGCTGGAAGGCTCCTGGTACACTAACAGACAGATGCCAAGAACATACAGAATAAATGAACACACATCCTTACTACTTGCCAAATACAAAGCAGGTGGGCCAAAGAAACCTTCACATTTACGCTCCAGTTGTTAATCTGCACTGGGGATTCTGTATGAATAAAACATGACTAGTACCACTTTTTGTTCTAAAGTCTGTTTTGTTTTAAAGTCTGTTTAAACCACATACATAGCTAGAAAGCTAGAGTAGTTAGAAATGCATTCGCTAGACACCAGGTTAGGCAGAATATAGCAACAGGAAAAGGAGTTTCTCAGGCAGTTCTACAGAGGTGGCTCAGTTGGCTAATAAGGTAAAAATGCATGTTAAGGGTTAGGTCCCACTTTGTGGTTTGTGTTCCGTTTTGGACAATCAGTTTTGTCTGCGTTCTGGCCTGTTTGCTGGTTAACAGACATGTACTTTTCTATGTGTTTGGCTGTGTGTGTCTGTGTTTTTGGAAAATCCCATGAAATACCAGAGAAAATGCAAAAAACCTGCAAAAAATAAGTTTGTCTGCGTGTCCCCCCCGTTCCCACAGACTAATATTAAAGTGAGAAAAGAACAGAATGTGTGAACAGAAAATGCAACGCACATAGTGGGACCTAACCCTAAAGGGATTTCACTTTCTCTGATGTGTTTGTGTTGCTCCATGACTTCGATCCAGTATTTGTTTTGCTCAAACCCCCTGCCAGACTGACTCTCTGGCTGAGGCTACACTACAATGTAAACTATTGTGCTGCTGTCTGCTTGCGTGTGTGATTTCAGCAATTTAACCTTATGGGGCAAATCACACAAAAAAATGGTGATCACATGCACTCCCATAAGCAGATCACAGCACAGCGGACACCAATAAAGGTGATGTGGCCACCCCAATAGCCCAACACTACTGTGAGCTTTTAAAAGTGCAATTGGATCAGAGCACAGGAGTGTGGCCTAGCCCTCTGTGAGGCAAGCTCAGTAATCCCTATGAGGCAGCATTGGAAGAGGGAATCTCCTACCATGCAGCTCATGTACTAACTGTCACCATTCCAGCTAAACTAAAACTATACATTACAGAAGATTTTATTATACTAAGGCACTTGATTGACAGCTGAAATGTAAGAAGTTTCAGACTGGATTTCTAAAGAAATAGGGACAGATCAACAATGCTACAGTCATACTTGGGAAGAATGATAGTTTCTAGTAATTTTCCAGAGTACATTCACTTACTACTTTTACATTTTTCAAGGCTGAAACATACTAGGCTTAAATATAATCATTCAAAAAGCACATTTCTAAAACATGAAAATAACTGGTAAAAAAGCATGTATAATAAAATATAAATGTTAATGTGAAAAAGGCAAGAAATTAGTTATCTTAAAAGAAAAAAGAAATGACCCATGAAGAGCACAGAAAAAAACAAAAGTCTACAAGTGAAGCAACTTTGGCAAAAGAGAAGAGATTGGTGACAGTCAGGGCTGTATTTACCATTAGGCACAGTAGGGTGTGCCTAGGGGGGTATTTGGCTGCAGGGGAGTCTGACAATCTTTCTTCCTGTTTAATTCCTCACTTTACCCAATATATTTTGCTGCACAGATGGTTTTTAAATAGCATCTGACTCTCCCATTTGTACAGTTAATATTTTAAACAGTTCGGGGGTTATTTAATAATAACTGCAAGCATGTGCCCGTGCTATAAATCTGCAGTAACTAATCAGATATTACTAGTTTACTACAGTTAGAAAACATCTGATTCAATCTGATTAGTTGCTGCAGATTAATAGCAGAGGTAAGATGTTTTATTCACCTCCTCTTAAATAAGCCCCATAATGTTTACGTTTTTTGTGTTTTTTGCTAAGGCTGCCAGGCACATGGAGACGTAAATCCATCCCTGGTAAAAAAAATCAATTTGTTTATGGGCGAAAAAAACTTAGTGGTAAAAAAACTCTAAAGACAAAAATACAGAAATTGAAATTTCAATATAAATGAAGATATAGAAACACTGGTATCAAACTACAGAACATCTGGATTTAATAATACTTTATAAAAACAAATAAAGCTAAAGAAGGTATGTAATTAAAGTCAACTAAATAACTTTAACATCTACATGTTAAAGCAAATTAATTGTCCATCTAGTACAGTACTATGCTTCATATACAATATAAGGCTGGGTACACACCAGCTGATAATTCCGTCTGACCAACCGATAGTGACGTGTATCGCCCATTCGTCCAGATTGGATGAATGGGCCTGTTGGTATATCTGTCATAGGAAAAATAAGAAGATGGTGCCCCCCTGCTGTTGCAGGGTCTGCTCCCCTTGTAGTTTCACCCCTGGTGTCATAATTGTAAAATTATCCTTAACATTGGCTGGTGAACTGGAAGGCTGACTTAACACGGCTGTAATGTTGGTCATTAAGTTTTGAGGTTGGACTGCTGTCTGGAACATCTGCAGGTAAGACAGTGTATGAGCACCTTTACATTAGTTATGGACATATAGGGACCCCCTTCCCACCAAACCACAGCCACAACTAGGAAAAAAATCTACTGGAACATCCCTTACCAGGGTATTATTCCCCTTTACTCCTTTGATTTAATTTTCCCTGTTTGGGGTCAGACAGACAAATAAAGAAATAGATGGACCGAGAGATAGATAGAGACAAAGACAGATAGACAGACAGACAGAGAGATACAGAAATAAACAGACAGAGAGATAGACAGAGACACAGACTGACAGGCAGATAAAGAAATAGACAGATTGATATAAAGGCAGAAACAGAGAGATAGTGACAGACAGATAAACAAATAGACGGACTGTGAGATAGACAGAGAAACAGACAGATAGATAGAAGCAGTGACCATTTAACCTCCATTACAACATAGGAGTTTGACATAAATGCAGTGACCCTATCACACTACCACACAAGAGTTAAGATCTAGCACACAGTGACCATTAAGCAGCAACATTACCACATAAGAGTTTCAGAACCACCCCAGAGATTCACAAAGTTCTAAGAATATAAATCACCTTATGCAACTTGAGAAAGGAGATGGGGGTACAGATTTTTTTTCCTGGCCAACCATCCCCCTTCCTCCTATGGGACCCTCAGCATTAATATGCATCTCTAGCACCATGGACAACCAAGGGGGTAAAACAATTTGGACAGGTCAGCCATCCCCCTTACTTCGTCTCCCTCCTGCTGGCCAATCATCACCATGGACTGGGGGAGTAAGTAAAAAAAAAAAATAGCATACGGATGAAATTCTAGGGTGGAGGCAAATTCCCCACCTTGCCCCTATGTGCGGACACTCATGTGTTAGAGGAAACATATAAAATAAGACATTTTTAATTACTCATTACCAACAACTAGACAGTCCTTTATAGACTACTGGCTGACCAAATATCACAAGCAGCAGCCTGGTTTGCAAGGAATGTTTGGTTGGCTGATCTTTCAATGAATTACCTAGGGCTACACAAGTATCAATCTTGAGCCTATATGCTTGCACAACAATTAGTAGCCTGACAGTCAAGAAGAAAAGCAGTACAACTGATATTTTAAAGGGAGTGTCCACCCCTCTACACAAAAATTTTTACCTGCTACAAAACCACCCTAAAGCAGGACCTTGTTATGTTTAAAATTACCAAATCCGCTCCCAGCCAGAGTTATTATACTTACAAGCTCCTCACTCCACCGCTGCTTCCGGTTCCCTCACTCCCTCTCCACTGCGGCTGCTGTGTTCTTTTTCTGTTCTTGAGCAGCCGCAGTGGAGACTGCTCCGGGAATGGCAGTCAGTGATTGGCCATGACGTCACGGCAGACACTGACTGCCTTACCCGGAAATGGAGAGCCGCAGCCGTGGAGCGAGGAGGAGCATGTAAGTATAATAGCTCAGTGTGGGAGCAGAATTGGTAATTTTAAACATGATGAAGTCCTGCTTTTGGGGGTTTTTGTAGCAGGTAAAGATTTGTGTGTGGAGGGGTAGACATTCCTTTTAATGTGTAGTAAGGTGTTTGAAGTTGAATAAAGACAAAGGTCCATCTAAAACACAGAAAGAAATTGCCAGTGCTTGGTCTAACCAACACTGTAGTGTCCACCATCTGCTAGAGGCACCCTCATGCCAGCACTCTAACTCACATCTGGAGTTAACCAGCTGCTAGAATCAATAAAAAGACATTATTTGTACACACAAAAAAGGGAAAAATTGCCAGCGCAGTAATTTAAATGCACAACAGACTTAGAATGCTAATACATGCAAGCTTACATATTTTGGGCAAATTGTGGTACTAACACCTCATTGTTGTGTAAATTATTTTTAAAGGCAAACTGTGCGCTGGCAATTTTCCCCCCTTTTTTACCCACATTTCCTGCCTAACAGTTGATCCAGAGGAAGGGGGGGGGGAAAAGTATGAAGGGATAAGAAAATTCTTCCTGAAGTGGCAATTGGAAATATCCCTGGATCAACTCAATACCAGTAAAATGTAACATTCTTTAGTTTTTAGACTTATCCAACTTTAAAAAAAAAATAAAAGCTATTCAATGTAAATCACATGGCCTGATTTCAGAGCCTTTTTGGTTTCTTTTTCATCTGGTTTTCTGTGGGGTGAAAAATGTCTGTTGAGGTGGAAATTTCTGCAGATAATCCAACCCAACCAGCAGAAATATCATACTAAGGGATCGATCAAGTTGAAATATTGGCACGTGTAGAGCAACCCAAGAACAACTTCCTGGCCCAGGGATTTAGATTTTCAATATTCAGTTAGATTATTTTTTTGGACTCATTTCTCAACCATTCTACCAGTATGGCTAACTCACTGTTCACTATTTAAATAGGTTTGACTGTATATTAAAGAGTGAGGAAGGCACAGACAAATATATTCCACATACCTATGACTAGTATTATTTTTGGATGAGGCCTTAAAGGATCAAAGACTTCATATTCTTCAATCAATTCAGCGGTTTCCGAAAGGTCTGTATCACTTTCTATGGAGAATTGATGGATAGGTGGTAATCGGTCATAGCGACGATATGGGAAATTACCAACTTCAGGCAAAACTGAAGAAAAAAAAGAGAACAATAAACTATAAATAGCAAAAGCCAGTAGCAATGTGTTATATTTACCAGAATAAAATTGCCTTCTCTGTTATGTTATATTAAATATGTGGATCATATTAACATGCTGGGATGCAAAACAACAGATTCATTTACTTCATTGAAACAGAATGGAAGCTGGAATTGGGTATAGGAGTGAAGTTTATTGAACCCATAGACAATGAATTGGTTGTGTAAATAATAAGTATTTGAGTCCATATCTTACTACCCAGAAAAAGTTGGGTGACTTAGATGTTGACAAGAAACAACAGGATAGTTTTATAAGAAGCTTTATAATGCTACTGAAGACATGGAATAAAGGACTTTAAAACCCACAGTAATTATTTGGATTCTATTGTACAGAATGCTACAAACCTCTAGTATCATTGCAAAACCTACTTGTCTCCTAGAGTATTGTCTGCTAAAGAACAAGTATGTTCAATGTATATTCTCTTCTAGCACCTAAAATTATTAGAGGCTGCTGAGTCTAGCTATCACTATGCCTTAAAAGGCATGTCCAACCCCCCAAACCAAAATTTATCCCACTGCTGACCCCACTATGTAGTGTTAAAAAATCCTTACCTTTCTCATCTGCTCCTTATGGTTGTCCTGCAAAGCCTGATGAAATCCAGGAAACTGAAGAATAGGAGCCTCTCTGTGTCACTCTTCCTTGTCCTCTTAGAGGACTCTGGAATACACAGAGGAGCTCTCACCCCTTTCTCTGCCCCACCAGATCCTTTGGCGCTGTAGGGGACCCCTCAATCCTAATTGCTAGTCTCCTTTAATAGAGATTCTTACAATACAGTAATTTATATCTGCTACTTATATTTCCCTTTGGTCTTTCTGGTAATACATTGGTTTATCTAGAATACAGTATTCCCAGCCAAAGTGCATGATATATTTTTCTTTCATGTAATTGTATCTTTCTTGCTGCACAGTTGTGTTAAGCATGCTCCAGTCCGGGTTAATATTCCAGTTGTTATTTCCTTATCATTCCCAAGGCACAGCAGAGAGCACTATTTTATTTGTGCGATTTAATTGGAAACCATTGTTTCCAGTGGCTTGTGGTTGTGATTTGTGAATGTAATGACTTGTGTTATCACCCAGTCGCTCCCAGAGTGTAAACTGAAAAAGAAATGGAATATGAAATGGAAGTCGGGTGAAACATGGAAGTAAAAATTATTAATTGGAAGGAGAGATTTAAGATGATTTTGAAGGGAAAGTTATATATATATTTTATTGAAACATAAAACATGTATGCACACTAACCTACAGGGGATCTTTTTATTTGAATAAACATCTTAGGGTTTATTATAATCATATAAAGTAAACAAAATGGTACAAAGAAAAGAGATGGTCGATTCACATCCAAGGGCCCCCGTATACTGTATTATAAAGTCCAAAGTTACTACTCGGATTAATATTCTTCTAAACTCTCTGCCACCAATCAAGAAATAGCTGACTACATAACAGACATGTTACCATAACTCACAAGTGAACAACGCAATTCTCTAGACTCCCCTATTACCATTACTGAAATACAAATTGCAATCCAACAACTGCAAAAGGGTAAAGCCCCATGTTTGAATGGCATGCTGATAGAGGTATATAAAAATTTGAAGAAACATTATTCTTACCCTTGCTAAATATGTATAATGAGGCATTTAACATAGGCCATCTTCCAAAATCGCTGTGTTAAGCCAACATTATAATTCTGCTAAAACCTGGTAAACCACCTGAGAATAGAGACACCTGAGAATAGAGACTACCGACCCATCTCCCGATTAACTTGTGATTACAAAATACTGGCAAAAAATTAAGGCTTGGCCCGTATGAGGAAAAAATAGGATTGTATTCTGACGATATGATCATTTACTTAGATGCAACAAATGAATCTCTACAAACTGCATACTCCGATTACAACATCCTTCAAATACCTTGGGATATAGATTACCAAATCACCATCAGAATTTCACAACCTCAATATTTCTCCACTAGTTAAATTCATTAAGGATAAACTCCAACAGGTACTGCCACTAAACCTGATAAGAAAAATCAATGTAATAAAAATCTTTATACTTCCAAAAGTTCTATACATATTGCAACATGCCATGAGTTACATCCCCAAAAAATTATTTTCCAAGATCAACAGTCTGACATCTTTTATTTGGGGTCAAAAAAGAATCAGGGTGAAACTGTGTCAACTGCAAGCACACAAAGATTATGCAGGTCTGGGTTTCCCAGACTTCCAACTATATTACCTAGCCGGGCAACTGAAGTATCAAAGATGCTGGGTATCTGAAGAAGAACAGAACTCAGTCACATTATATGTTACAACACTATCTGAAAAGCTCATATCTCGCATATATGGGAGACCCAACAAAACACACAATTGGATGCTTAACAACAATACACAGACAAGATAATAATGTCTGAAAGCAGACGAATAAAATAATCAAATACCCCAAGATTCCAACAAACACACCGTTATGAAATAACTATGCCTACACCAGTCTAGCTACATTCCACGAGACAGATCTATGGACAAAATATGTTATCTACAACTTCGGGCATGTGCATCTAAATAACGAACTTACAGGGAGATTCAATAAAAGTTCTTATTGTTAAAAGTGGTGCTAAAATTTGCACCAACCAATCAGATATTATTTAACATTTGAAAGCTAACATCTGATTGGTTGGGGCAAAATAAGCACCATTTTTATGAACTTTTATTGAATAACCCTGTTAAAAGGTTTGAACAGCTAAAAAAACAACTTGAATTACCAAAATCTTTCCAATTTAGATACCTACAACTTCAATTACAAAACCAATTTCAGGATACCCCAGTGATAATAGGGGATCACCAAATCTATTCTATTCTACAATCGTCTACCAGAAAGGGAATAATATCCCGACTGTACAAAACTCTTATACAGGCATATACTCAACCAAGCATCAATAAACTAATTGACAAATGGAGACTATATATTGACAATACTGACACCGATGCAATACATCTGATGCTCTCTTGCCATAACGAAGTTTCACCAACAGCACATAATAAATTAATCCAATTTTACACCACGAACCATTTCCGATCAACACAAAAAGATGCTTGCCCTAAGTGCCAAACAACTAATGCAGATTTCTGGCATCTTATATGGTTCTGCCCGTGCTTGCAACACTACTGGGATCTAACTTTAAAATTTATCAACCAACAATTAATCATACCAATAGACTGACTACCAGAAATCTGTATACTGGGCTGAATAGACAAGGAACTATGGCCCAAATATCAAGTCATACTGCTCAGTCAAATACTCTTCTATGCTATAGAAGCATATATGCTATAAAAAATATTACAATCAAATGGATGGCATCTGAAATACCCACAATACAACAGTGGCTCGATCTAATTAACAAAGATTTACCCTACCAGAAAATCACATAACAACACAGACGCAACCTTTCCAAGTACAATAAGATCTGGGAAATTTGCAACTATACTATATTAGTAGGTAAAAATTTTAAAGAACAAAATGGATAGTTACTTGGTCAGGACCAAATGGCCCTTGACAAATTGACCCTATGTGGCGCCTGTCTGTATGTACGTACCTAATACCATTAAATTGTATTCAGTATGGCTACTGATTTTAAGTACACTATATTTATAGATTAGTGACAATAATAAACAGAGAAAGTTTTTGGTTAAGTTGTAACTAGTTTATTAAAAGTTATAAATTTAAATTACAGTTCAATAGATATACAAAAGTCACTATACGGCATAGAAATAACACAATAAAGAATATACTATGTACTGAAAATGTAAAGTACAACATATTCGCTTTATTTTTTTATCCCCTTCCTTCTCCTTTTACAATCAATATGTATGAACAATTTTCTATGTTGTACAGAATTATATAATATGGTGAAATTTGTTATATTATAACTGTAATGTTATTTTTTATTGAATTGAACTGCAAAACAAACCAAATTAAAAAAAAAAAAAAAAAGATCTACGTAAACATGACCAAACCATGTAGTGTGATGCACTGAATAAACAACACTTTGCAACAAGGAGTCTTGCAGTTTGCTCTATTCTTTAACCTTCTCTTTAAAAAATACGGATATTAGAAGCAAAGTTGGAGCTACATACTGGGAGATGTAATAAAAGTTCTTATCGTTAAAAATGGGTGTTAATTTTTGCCAACCAATCAGATGTTATTTACCATTTGAAAGGTAACATCTGATTGGTTGGGGCAAAATCAGCACTATTTTTAATGACATTTAATTTTTTAATTTTTAAAGAACATTTATTGCATCTCCCTGATAATCTTTATAAAAGCACTCAGCCTGAGACTTATTTTTTTAGCAGGACACATACATTTATATGCTGTAAGCTTATTTGTACTAAAATAGACATTCATGCAAAAAAGACCTAAATAAAGGCTTTACCATAGCATTCCTTTTATCTTTAATTGTATTTATAAGTATAATGTATTTATAAGTATTTTTAAGATATGCCTACTTAATTAGTATGCACACTTCCACCCCCAGTATGCAAGCCCCCACAGCCAATAACAGAGCACCAATGCTTCTTTGGGAGCTCTGAGTCAGCCAATATTTATTTGGCAGCAGAACGATTGTATAATTTTAGCAGATAAGAGGCAGCATAAATGATTGTATTGTTTTAAAGTAAGATTAACACTGTGAAAAATAAAATAGAGGTTAAGGTCTTTATTAAGGACCTTAGGCTAGATACATGTTTGATACTTGATTGTGGCGGTCAATACTGAACCCAGTTTCCGACCTGACCGATTTGTAGGCCAAATCAGTAAATCCAAGCAATCAGAGATTTTGGAAAATCAGGGGCAATTTTGTGGTTATAACATTTGGTTGGCCTGATTGATCTCAGAGTACTAATGATCAGTTTGAATGACAGTGTTTTATTTGGGGATAATAAACCCTATTTGACCCGTTTTGCATAGTCTAAAGTTTGGATAAGCTTTTACATCCCCTTTAATGCATTTCATATCTTTTTTATTAAAAACTTTGTGCATATTTTATTTTTTTACGTTTCATACTTGATTTTCTTTTTACCATCTCAAACTACAACCTTAGAGCCTTGTCCTTTTGCTGACTGTCTCTTACTATATGCTCATCTGTATTATAGTTTCATCTAAATGCAGAGGATGCTCTGCTTTTTTGTCACTCTGCATGACCTTTCATACACATCAATCTCACACACTAAACCATTTCCAAACAATTTTACACCGGATTGCAGAACAAAGCCTGAAATTCATCTTCCCTAGACATGACTAAATCAGGCATCTTCGACAAATGTATATTGTTATTCAAATAACTTTAATCTGGCAAACTAGCATTTTGTCTGCATAAATGAATACTTCCGAAACTCTGTTTGTGGAATCCCTAATAATGTACCTGGGAGAAACAGCTGTTGTGCGCTCCCAGTAGGGCTGTAATAAATTCAACTCTATGTGGCTTTGTACAACATTTATCACTTGCTATCAACAACATACTGTCCAACTATATCTGTCGCTTTTCTCTTTAAAAATATGGAGAAATAATATGGAGAAATATACATACATTAGTCTCTTGTTGTGGTACCTTACCATTTCTGAAAAATGATCTTCTAGCTTGTCCACCATTCAGAGGAGGTAAATTCCGTTTGTCAGGGCCAACAAAGGTGTCCCATTTTACTTTCTCTGTGCCTCCTAATTCTTTTACTTTTTGCAAACAATTTTCCAAATAATCTACTGGATCATCTGGTCTATAGCACATCAATCCATTTAGAAGGCCCTGCAATTTAATGGCAAATTATAAAATACTGAAGAAATTCAGACAGCATCAAAATATTATTTTTGTCTTTATATCATTAAACATAATTAGATTGCCACTTGGGTATGCAGTGCTGTATATTATAAAAGTGTATATACTGTACAAATAGACAATTGCAAGTTATTAAATAAACACAAAATACATAAAATAAAGGGCATGTTCACCCCTCAAATGAAAAATTATACTGTATATAGGTAAATCATCCCTGAAACCACAATAGCAAGAACACTGACAGATGTCGGACTAACCTGTAACGCAATAAAAAGTTATTCTCCCATTCTCTTTGCCTCTCAAAAGGTTTCAGCCTCCTCTCCAAGCTCTTTTACAAGCTTGCACATGCTCAGAGGCAGCAAGGGGGAATAGCATTTAGTCAAGGCTGTGTTTTCAACTCTCATCTATGACTGACAGCTACTAATTAGAAGAACAAGAAAGCAGAAAAAAAGGTCTGATTTAGTTTTCCTTTAAAGCAGCAGTGTTAATAAGGAGGCAGAATGTAGCACTGGTCTCCTATAAGACAACATTTAGGGGCCGATGCAATATTGTCTGTTTTGCCTGAAATGAGTGCAGAACCCATGCTACCTGAATGAACTAACTTCGCACTGGCTGCACCATTTCCAAAATGTTATGGAAATAGCGCAGAGTAGCCAATGCATTAAAGGCTACGTTAAGATCAACGCAACAATTTTGCGCTTATTTTAACGTCATTACTATTGTGGCGTATGGGGCCCGTTTTGTCCCAGAGAAAATTAAGCAAACAAAACCTATTTTAGTTCCTAGAAATCACTGAGAATAAAAAAATATGTGCCATAAACTATTTCTGTTTGTTATAATGTTAAGCAATATATGATGACACCCCATATGTTCTCTCATTGTGACGCCAAGACCAAACTGGGCTACAATGTGTAACGTTAGTTTCAGAGCTATGGCACATTTACAGTAGCAATTTCTCAAACTACAGCAGTTTTTAATGAACTGTAATGAAAATAAACAGCATTTTCCTACCTTTTTTCCAGTCTTAAGATGTTTTAAAATCATTTTTCAACATCAATAAACTTGGCCTCAACAGCAACAGTGTCTAAGACTATCCATTTTATCACTGGATATGTGCATTTTAATTTTATAACAACACAGTAGAAATAACCCTTGTACTGCAGAGAATTCCATGGGGACAAGATATCATGATATAACACTGAAAAGGTTCATTATTCCTTAAGTCTCAAAAAGTTTTAATTACCACAGAAAAAGGTTAATATTTAATGAATATTAACTCTGACTCAGTATATCTGAGTAAAAGGGTGAGTGGGCAATATTCTCCTACTGTATGTCTCTGATCAATACCAGCTTCCTACTGTTATACTATTAATCCAATTTAAACGCCGGCAGATTATAAAATGTAATCCACCCTCACACAGACAAGAGACGCTAGTGACATTAAGCTTTTTTCAGATCTGGTTAAGTATCTTTCTAAATGTAATGCTAATATTTTCTATATAAAAGGCATCCCAGTGATGCTAGTTAGCACTCCCATGGTGGAACATTTTGCCATCTGGCTGAATTTAGCACTTTGTATGTGCACATTTTCTTCTTAACTTTCCTCCCTCCTTTCTAAATGTTCTTTTTAATACAATGTTAAGTATTATTTAAAGCCTAATATGAATGCGATGTGGTTAACAAACCTTGAAGTACACTTTTTTTAATAACAATATTAATATGATAACTCATTAGACAAAAAGGCAAGTTACAGTTTACAGTCAGGCATGAAACTGCAGTTGGTAGAACAGATGTAAAATGCTTTTATAGGCAGCTTGGTTTAGCCAAAAGATCTAAAGAGGGTTGATAATTACTTTGAGTACAAGGATTTTTAAATAAATATGACAGCAATGGTGTGGTGCATTGCAATACTGCTAGGAATTTGTGTTCAGAATGTAAAAAATTGCTGGCACTTTAAAGGAGAACTAAACCCAATTTTATATACTCCATAATCTGAAAACACCCCACCTAAAAACACCAATAAACTATAAAATGCCACTTTAGTAAACTCTGTTAAAGTAAATCAAAGCCTGTTAAGAACTGGATGAAGTATCTGTTTGTAGGTGCAGTGCCACCTGATGAAGGAGACATAGTGTTCTCCAAAACGTTGTGTTTGTGTGATGCAATAAACAGAATTTTTTTCTAAGAAACAGTGTGCGCTTCCATCAACCCCTTTTCTGCTTGTGCTATAACTTGGAGTCCTTAAGGTAGAGGACTGAGGGAAGCAGCACCTGGAATACAGTGGCACATTGCCTGAAGGAGTGCCTAGGCCCATATTTATGTTATGCAGTGTCAGACCACACCTCCTGACCTCAGTTACATGCTTCCTTGCTTTATCTGTCCTGTAAAAGGATTGGTTAGAGATTATTAATGGGTGTGACCAACTGTAACAAGTTTGTGCCATAGCTAAGGACTGAGCATGTGCAGAACATAATGGTTGTTGACCAAACTGTCTGATACTAGAATGCTGAGAATTAAAGCACAAACTGTATGTTATTTAGGTAAATTTCCCAGCGCCTGTATAAAAATGAGAGGTAAGACACAGACTACTGGTTTTATATCAAGGTGTTCTGCATTCTGGTTCAGTGTTGTTCTGTGTCTTTAGTTGCCCTTTAAGGGGAACTAAAATATTCAGACAACATTGCCCCAACAATAGTCAGAGCACATTCAAAACCATACAACAAGCTGTGTTTCACCTCCCTTTGCTGTGGCTGCTGGGTGATTTATGAAATTAACCTGTGAGTACTAGGGTCCAGCCTTCCTAGATCACTCCCTCTCCCTGACACAGAACAGGGATTTCAATTTTATTTTTTGTAAACATATTTACATGCTTATTTACACGAACCTGTCCCTAATAATGATATAATCCTTTGCTTTTCATACAAAAAAGAAAAGTAATCTTCTTAACAGTTTATTTCTTAGCCAGCATGGATGTAATAAACAGTAAAACAGTTACCCCCCAAATCCTAAATGGCAGACGTAAATGTTTAAAATTGCCCACAAATTTACCCACCTTCGTTCCCTCCGCCTCTTCCTCTACTGCTACTTCTAGGAACAGAAGAGCAGTAGGGGCCGGACTGGGAGCCGAGTCTAAAATTGGAGAGTCACAGATGCAGCTGCCGATTAGTAAAGGGAGCCAAGAAAACGAGGTTGAGTAAGTCTATTTCTGGGCTCATTTTAAACATTTAAAGCTGGCGTTTAAGGTTGGGGGGGTCCCCTTCATTATAGGAATATTGGGTTTAAGAAAAACTTCACTGCATCGCTGAGGGATCCAGGGGGGGGGGGGGAATCTCCCCTGTGCATGTCAGAGTCCTCAAGGAGCACAAGGAAGAGTCACCAACCGGATTACACTCAGACAGCTCCCACTCTTATAATTGTATTGCTTCAATGCATTTCTTATTTAAAACTGCTTTAAAAATAGTAAAGGTATGTTGCCCTCCCTATACCTTTTCCCCCTAATTTCTCTGCCTTTAATTAGCCATGCTGTGAAGGGGGCATAACAATTCTGTCTGCCTCTACCTATCACTCAAAGCTAGCATGCGAGAAAACACTCCTCCACCCACCCATGATCAGCTTGAATATGTAGGCTGTAACAGAACAATTCAAGTTTATTTAACTGTCAGAGGAGCAGGAGAGAGGTTGTAACAGACATTCCCACCAGCCAATGACAAGTGCTGTGTTAATCATGGCCCTGGGCACTCTAGGAGGCGGGCTTTTAGCACTTATATTTGCTGTGTGATATCTAAGGGAGGGCAGTACGGTTGTAAATGTGAGTAACCGTTTTCAACTGCTTGAAGTGTGAACATGTAATGGGGGTGATGTTATTTTTTTTTATTATCTTTGTTCACTTTTCTGGACTTAAATCAGGAACTGCAGGACAACCATAAGGAGCAGAGGAAAAAGGGAAAGATTTTTTTAACACTACACAGTGGGGCCAACACTGGTGAAAATTTTAGTTTTGGGGGGTGGCTGTGCCCTTTAGATGTAAGTTTGGAAATTAAACTTGCCACTTCATATAAAACTGTCTTGTTTTGTATCACTATGCAAAACAACAGTACATGTAGAAACTATTTTTCAATAAGAACAAAATGTAAACAAAACAAGACAGTAAAATCGGTTAACTATTTTGAATTGTTTTAGTAAGTAAGCCTGTGTGCTTCTAAAAAGAAGTGCTTTTAGACTGCTGAGACCCGACAGCTTACATAAAATAACAGGTACATTTGAAAAGTTTATCTTTTGCTAGGAACAGAAATGACAGACTAATAAAAAAAAGCAGTGAAGTAAGCTGACTATTTTGTATTAGGTTATCATTAATTTATGCTGGCTTGAAAATAAATTGCATCTATTTGATTTTGAGACATCTGTATAGAAAATGTGCATAGAGACAGTGAATACTGGAGTCAGGGGGCATGGTTAATAGGTGTGCATGCTTACAAGGCTTGTTGAAGACTACATAGTCAGTGAGTTGTACTGGCAACAATATGGAAGCCTTTTTGGTTACAGAATATACTCCCCAAATGAAAATGCAACTTACTAGAGAAGTGTCTAACAATGCATAGGACTTCTGAGGAGAAAAACTTTCACATTAAGGTTTAAAAAAGTAAACGTAACTCACACTCCAAAACAATAGTTAGAAAGCTGACAGACATAGGGCTAATCTGTTATGTTCTTTTCCTTCCCTCTGCTTATCAAAATGGCAGCAAGGGGAACAGCATCCAGCCATTGGCTGAATTTTTCATTTGAGTGAGCTTTCCCTACAAAGTCTTCTAATAGACTCAATAAAATATGAGCATGTTATGGATAATCATTGATCAGCACCTACTCAGAACATCAAAGTAGCTAGTAAGAACGATTTAAAAATGGACCTTAAAATCATATTGTGCAGGCCACCAGTAAGACAAATTTAACTACAGGCAGAACGCTGCTTACCTGAGGTAAGTTGAAAACGCTCACCCTATTGATCCTACTGAATATTATCCTTTAATGATATAGCAATATTATAGCAATATTATCCGACCCATCTCATTTTGCTATGATCAAACATTTTCAGCATGTTTGATAACTAAACCGGACCAATTTTTTCAATTTGTTGAACCACACAAAATAATCATTGTACAATTATATTATTGAGTGGATGGGTCCCCTTAAGTGAAACGGATTGTGTATGAATTTTTTTTTCTTTTTTCATTGTAAAAATTTTGTAGGGCTGTAAGTTAGAAAACAGATCATATAAAAGGTATGTGCATGGTGAAAGAATAAAGAAAAACAAAATGTACTACGTAAACATTTTACAAACATAAGGCAGCAACTCAACAATGAAAACTTGTTTCCTTCACAAAACCTGTCTTTAGCTTCCTTCTGCTGCAAAAATGCTCCATTCTTAGCATCCAAAATGCAAGCTTTTTGTAAAGAAGATCAGTAGACAGACTAAAGGACTCTGCACAACCCAATATATTTAGGTGTTGTATTTATTTGCATGTGCCACACATCATGCTTCGGACCACAAGGTTCCTTTTATTAAGTAAAAAAAAAAAAAGGAAGCTGCAGCCTATAAGTAAATGTTTCTAAAAGTAAATCATAATACAAAGATAACAGGTACATTTAGAAACATATTTTTTGGTAGAAGCAGAATGAAAGGAAACAAAAAGAAGGCAGTTAAATCAGTATTTCATATTATTTCTTGTAGACTGTCTACACTTCATGCTGGTGGAATCTGCATAGAAAATAAATGTAAAATAAAAACTGGGATCAGGAGACATAGCCAAGAGCTGCACATGCTCACAAGGCTCTTTGAAGACTACATGAGCTGTGCGTTTTACTGGCAACAACATGGGGGCCTTCTTATTAGTTTCAGAATCTACTCATACATAAAGTTAATGCAATTTACTAGAGAAGTATATTACAATATTTTTACAAAGCTTTTACAGTAAGGGGCCACTACATGCAAAAACAATAAAAAAATCCTTCCCCTAAATCTATAATTCCATAGGAGTCAGGAGCAAGTATTCCTACATCTCATTCTGCTTTCATTATAAGCTTTAGAAGTTTAGTCAGTAAGTACTTGCAGCTTTCAATCTTCCTGGCTGAGTTCAAAGAAAAATAAGTTACAAAAATTGGCCCCTGACACAATATTTCTAACAATTTTTTTTAACTCATCGAGGGAAATCTGTGCTGCAAAATTCCGCCGACTTATTGAATTGTTGATTATTGAGCATAGAGACCTTTTAAGGGTAAAAGGGGGAAGTTCTACTTAAAAGTTCTCTTTTGAGTTTGTCCCAATTGTGAACATGTACACATTTATAGTTAAAATTAAAAAAAAGGAAATGACATATAGTATGAAATGATTGTGACCTATAGAGAAGTGACCTATACAGATGTTCTAAGTTTTGCGTTTGATTGTCTTTGACAATAACCTTGACTGAATCCTAATTTATATGTCAAATGGAACATTAATATTTTAGAGCAATTGTTCTCAGCAGGTATTAAGCTCAGTTGGAAACGGAGAGAACATGACACGAGTCAGATGATTTAAATGAGAAATACAGTGCCAAGTTATGAAAAAGATTAATTCATATTTTGCGTCAACACAACCTACATACATGTTTATCAAACTGAATGCCAGGGGGATTGCAACAGCAAAAAAAATACCACGCTTTAAAGGGGAAATGTGGTCCAAAAATGACTTTAGGTAAAATGATAGGAATTGCTCTCTGAGATTTTTTGCAATTTATTTTCATTGTTTATTTTGCATAGTTTTTAAGATATTTACATTTTTTGTGTGATATGGCAGCAGCATCACCAGGTCCCCTGCACTTCCTGCTTCCTGCTCTGAAACCATGTCAATCTGCCCTGTGTCTCCTCCTCCCCTTTGCAGCCCCCCTGGTCCCTCCCACTCATGGACCCCTTGGTCCCTCCAGTTGCAGGCCCCCCTTGGCCCATTCTCTTACAGCCCCATGTGGCCCTGCCCACCCACCGGTGCCGTGGCCCCGGCCACTCGCAGGTAGACCAGACCCGCCCACTCGTGGGTGCACAAGCCCCGCCCACTTGCTGGTGCATAAGCCCCCCACTCGCTGGTGCATAAGCCAGGGAAAGAAGGGCTGTAGATTCCCTTACCTTTTTCTGTCAGGACAAAGCAGAGAGTAGGAGGGACTTCTTGTCTCCCTAACACACTGAGAGAGTCTGAGGCTGTACTCACCGGCGGCACTCTGCAGGAAAGCCTTAGGAATGTCACATGTCAGCCTCCCACCCATTAACTTTCTGGTCAGTCATTTCTTTATATCTTGGGCTGTACACCACGTAGAGAGGTGGTTGATGGCTCGTTTTAAAGGTAGGAAACTGTCCTTTAATTTAAACCCAACTTATTTGGAGACCACAATTCCCTTTTAATGAACAAAAGCAAACATAAAATTGTCAAAAAAGTCAATGATTCTGTTTAGGCAACTAAACCTTGTTTTGTTGTGGCTATTAAAACCTAAAGGTAAACAACTAAAAAAAAAATAGTGTTTTGCCTTTGCCTAATAGTACTTTGCACAAGGTGATATACTACACTGAAGTATAAATGTCTGCAGCACTGCACAAATACAGTGCCCCTAAAGATAAATAGTGCTTTTCACCCACTCCAATAAATATCTTTAGCATCCATAAATACAATGTGAAGAGTCCTTGGCCTTTAGAGTTGAGCACCAGTACAGAATTAAAAGTATGGCTATTGTAAAGACAGATACAACCTAGAGTACACTATCTTAAGCTGGGTACAAACATGAAAGATCTTTAAAGGGTAACTGTGGTCCAAAAATGAATTTAGGTAAATTGCTTAGGAGAATTGTTTTCCCGGGTATTTTTACAATATACTTTCATTATTTTTTTTTACATAGTTTTGCAAATATTTACATTTTTATGTGTGATATGGCAGCATCACTAGATCCCCTGCACTTCATGCTTCCTGCTCTGATACTATGTGATAATCCCTCTTCCCTGGTCTCCTCCTACTCAATTAAAAAAGACAAAAATATAAACCCTTACACACTCCCTGCTGTGGGCTATGCTCTTATATACCCCCCCACACACACACCAGCCTTCCTCCAGTCACTGTAACTCAATATCTTTCTAGTTTCTTCTGCTTTCTCCTGCACTGAGCACGTGCCAACCACAGATTAGAAGCAGGAACTAGGATTTGTGACTTCAGATTCAGAACCTTCCACCCCCAAACTTTCTGATCAGTGATTTCTTCATATGTTGGACTGTTTAGTACGTAGAGAGGTGGTTGATGGCTCATTTCAAAATCAACTTGTTTAAAAACCCCAGTTCCTTTTTAAAAGATGACAGACAGAATAATTTTCTAAATATCCCTCAACAAATTTCCCCCAGCGGCGGCCAACTCCCTATACTTTAAGTACAAAGAGACAACTGCAGCCAGGGGGAAATTTTCAGCCACTGCTCGACATGCCACCGGTAAACTTTCGTAAACCCTGAAATTCGCTACACACACTAATGATGTAGGAACAATACCTTCGGATCCGTCCCTTTATCGTTAGTGAGTGTAACCACCTTTACTTAGATTCAGATAAAAAAATGTATTATTAATAAACATTGCAAAAGTAAGTAAGTAATTATTGGCAATTGCTAATTTGAACTAGATCATGTACCAATGTCATCTTATATGTAGAATTATATACCATCTCATAAGTACACAACATTTTAACAATAGATTGAATACATGAAAGGGAAGTGAATAATTCCACATTTTAAAGCATTAAATATTATACTTATTTTCATATCAGACACTAGAATCATCTATAAGTTTTTAGTAAATATCGAGAAATAGGTGTACCCAATGAATATCTCCAGATTTTGTGTCTAGACTGTAAATAATTCTAGAGCCCTGTACTTTAAAGAAGCAGTTTTATTATTGTGTTTAAAATAAATCCTCGTCAGCTAATATTTCAATACAAATGCCAACGTAAATTGTACATGCATACTATGTATTATATTATTACAATGTAAGTAATATATCTGTACTGTATTTTATCTTTGTCCCATATCTCTGGGACTCACATTCACCTTTCTGTTCTCTCTACTGGTTGTCAGGTTCATTTTCATTTCAGGATCTCCTTGCTTTAATGTTTGTCCTCTGTACTTGATCTCTTAGATCTGTACAGGGTCACTCAGCATTCATGTTTGTTGTTGTCCCTAAATTGGTCCACAATTATATGTTTTCTGTACTATGTTCTATTCTGGATAAGCAGGCCATATTTATGTGCTTTATACCATCTCCCAGTAACATTCTGTTCGTTCTACAGAATTATATTGTGTTTTATACTAAATCTGCAAGTCATATTTTTATTCTATAAACAGAGTACCCCAGCCATACTCTTATCTCTCGTCTTTCTCATTTTGGTTTCTCTCCTCTGAATTGTGTCTCTTTAATTATAGGTTTACTACCTGTGAGATCCTCACTCACTTATGTCTCTTTAGTGATCATTCCTGCGTATTGCCCCCACCCTCCTGCATTGTGACACCTACTAGTGTTTCACTATATTTAGTTACACATCTGGAGAAAGATTAATAGCCAAGAACAACAAAACAATTTGTAGTCATAAACGATCTGACAATTACAGTCCTTCTGTACACTGAATACTCTGTTGATTTCTGCTAAATGCATATAAGCCTGCTAGCTAAGCCATCTGTTCCCATGCAGCTCTCGTAGCTCTGAGCCGATATGAGTTGGCTATTGCAGAGCAATGTTTAACACTGCAATGTGTTTAACCCAAGCCAACAATCTAGATGAGAGCTTACCTCAAAAAGCTGAGGGATCTCTCTCCTGGCCAGGTACTCCTTGGGATCTCCACAGCTCATGCCTTTAATCTGATGAGGCTTCTATTGAATGAAGCTTTTGCTGCTGACTCTTCTTATCCCTGGCTGCTTCTGGATGTGACACTGTACTAGGCAGCAGAGCCTCCTTAACCCTCCCCTCTTTTAGATTACCATAGTTACGTACACCTAAACCATAAGAATACTAGAGTATATAACAGAACATTCAACCAGTAATAAAATAATAAGGCAATATATGTGTGCAAACAATGTATTAAGTTACAGACTATATTTCAACTAAAAAGATGTTTTTACGTTTAAAGTATGTTTAGAAACCGATTTTGTTATTAGGCCCTTTAAATTGCCCACCCAAATATATAAATTATTACTGACAGGCTCATTATTTTTTGAATTGTATGTCCTCAATGAATTGCATTGTTGTAGTGTATGTTCACAATGAATTAAATTGTATTACAGGGCGGAAAAAAACCACACACATTACACATTAACTAAAGATACAAGTTGTTTACTTTTCAACTCAACGTATACATTCACTTTTTCACAATTAACACTGTTTGTTCAGGTTCAGTCCATATCTAGCATATGCACTCCAGGAGAAATAGACCCCACCTTAGAGACAGACACCCAATTGGGAAACAGACACTCTCCTAGACAAGCTCTAATACAGATGATTGCAATTACTTATTAGTGCACACAACAAAACATACAGGAAACTTTTAGGGATAAGAGGGGTTACCTTCAAAACATATTGCTTAGTACAGACAACTGGTCTAAATACCCTACCACAATTATATAATTTATTACAGAGAAAGACCCACTAGCACAGAGAAAGGCAGACATATGCATATATGTAAAGAGGACCTTGATACAGGAACACACACAGACATGCATACCTCTGAAAGTATCATACAAGAAAGAAAAACTCACAAACACATACAAAGGAAGCCAGTCAGAATCACTCACATATCTGTTTATGTCTGTCTATTTAGTTAGAGCTGATATTTCCCCTACCTGCCATTTTTTATGGCAAAATTAAACTCAGCAACCCAGTAGTTTTGTCCATCTAATCAGTAGCAGAACCTTTAATTCCTGTAAATTGTGAGGCCTCCATGCTGTTGAGATTTGAATAATGAGGAATCCAAAATAACATCCTGCTAAAACTGACCACTACCATCAGGGATTAACATTTCACAGGGTATAATTGGTCAGCAACAATGTACTGTACATTAAACATATTAACAAGTGCATGCTTGGCAGACCTCAAGGTTTTCCAACAGAACATTGCACACCACATCACACTGCCACTGCCAGCTTTCTTTCTTGCCCTAGTGTACACTGGTGCCATGTCTTTCCCAGGTAATCAACAAGTACCATGCTTTTTTTCCCCCAAAGGCTGTCCATGACCTTGTTGCTCATTTACTGATTTTTCATTCTTGTAATGCTTTTATTGGTCCTGACCCCTGCAGACCAGGGACATACTCATCTAGACATCAACATATCATCAAAAGTATTGCTAACCCTAATCGTTACTGCATTTTTTTGCATTAAAACTTACATATTTTATCATATTATTAAAACACACACAGACCGTATTACAGAATGAAATGCTTACAGGCACAAAAAGGTTCCTTTAAGAGACCTTTCTGCAAGTGATGAAGTATTGGGTTTAAAGCAGATTTCAAATTGCTGTTTGTAGAAATGTCTCCCTTTTTCAAATGGTACTGCCTTTTTTTCCAAAATGAACTACCTTAAACCTGTCCACCTAGAAATTTAAAAGACCTGCATATAAAATCCAAACAGGACTTTTTTTTTTTTAGATTTAAGTCAGTTATAAGATTATATATATATATATATATATATATATATATATATATATATATATAAAAATAACTCTGTTAATGTGTAAACCTACATACAACACACACACACACTCTAGTACAAATGTCTCCTGGCCATCTGTAAATATCTTTGGTAATGGTGTCATATAATGCCCCATATATTACAGTGGGTGAAAATAATAATGTTTGGTGTTATAAACAGTTTGGGAATACAAACACAAGTTTAAATAACTCATTCCAGGGTCTAATTAGTAGTACAGACAACCAAGTGCTTCCATAACACATGTAGAACATAAACAATCAGGAAGTTGGCAGGAAGTTGTACCACTTCAAATTTAATTTATTTAGACACATGCCAGATTACCATAAGATCCTAAATAGTTTGCACTGAAATCATAGGCTTTTCCTCCATCCAGCAACCATAACTATCTCTTGGGAAATTACATTTATCATCTTTGGAATGATCTCCCCAGTAGGGTAGGGCCCTAAGGACAAATTATTATATATTATATATAATGATAATGTAATCAAAGTCCCAATAGAAGATATTATATCACTGGTGATTAAGATAAATCTTAATCTCTAAGGGCTAAGCCCCACTAGCGCGTTTTTCGCGTGTTCGCATCCGCGTTTAGCGCTCGCGCCTGCGATTTTCGCTAACATAGAAATCGCGGGAACGCGAATGTTCCTGCGATTTCCGACACGCATTCGATTGCGCGTCCGTTTTGCGGCGAGCTTTTTTTCCGCGCAAACGGAAAAATAACGCGCGCCAATGCACAGAAAGTGTGCACACGAAAGCACGGAACGATAACGGACGTGAAAGCATGCGCGCTTGGTGTGTTGTAGTGTGGCCTCACCCTAACTGTTTTTTTTTTTTTAGTATATAGCCCCTGCTAATAATAACTTAATCTTTAACAAAAAAAAAATAAAATTTAAAATCTATTAATTTTTAAAATTACCTTACTATATCTCCCTCTCTCTATAATTGAAAGTGGATGATGCTTGACTTGAAATGGGGTGTGGCTTGTCCAGAAGTGGGAGGGGCTTTATATACATGACTGGTATTTAATTCTCACAATGACTGGTAAATGATGCCCAACATTGATTTTTAATCTGCAGGGCTGAAAAACATTGATTTTGATCAAATGAATTCCTAGTCAGAAGGGAGGGGGAGGAGTCGTAGCTGCATTCTCTTGTGCAATGAAAGTCTGCTATTTTAAGTGACAGTACCTCTCGAAAATGTGTTTTTTTACAAATGGTATTTTTGGGCGCCCCTGGTATCTAGGCCCCAGGCACATGGAAATATCATGTGCCCCAGGCACATGGGAAAATGTTGTGCCCCAGGCACATGATGCCAGAAAAATAACAAAAAATACCCCCCCCCCGCCATCAAAACTGCTGCATCCCTACAGGGAGGCAACTGCTGCTCTGTAATGTGCTTCACCTTGCCTCAGAGGCGGCCCTGTGTATATGCCAATTTTACGTTACAAAAACACAAAAGGCATGGGAAGGAAAGGAGAGTAATTTTTTTGGGATACTGTGGCAGAGTAATTGGAGAGGTAAAAGGATGAGAGGCAGCAGTTTTTGGAAACACAACATTTTTATTTGGGGGTGATTGTCATAGATGCATAAACTTCAAAATTCACCAGCAGCTAGGTAGACTATGGAGATACGCATTGTACAGAGGGCAGAGCTGTGTTAAGATCAGGTCAATCCTCTAATTGCAGCTCTGCACAATGTTGTTTCCAGCAGTGAACCCATTAAATGGTTTATGTTGGAGGGTATACAGATGGAAGGCAATCTGTGAGATATTGTGACAGACTGAAAGCAATATTTTGGAGGTTCGGCCAGAATGAAAGCAATACCTAAAAGACTGTGGCAGATTAAAAGCAACTGCAAACAATTTCCTCCTCTCATTCACCCTTGCCACCTCTTTCCATGCCCTTATTCAGGACTTTGCTCGTGCTGTCCCTCTGCTCTGGAACTTCCTTCCTCAGTCTGCCCGTCACTCACAATCCCTTAATACCTTCAAACATAACTTTAAAACCCACCTTTTCAAGCAAGCATATAACCTGGCCTAGACATTACCCCTCTTATTACCCAATATGATCCAACCTGCCTTTCACACTTCACTGCCAATATATTTACAGCCTACCGATTCCCACAACCTAATATCTCACCCCCATTTCCTCTAGACTGTAAGCTCTTTGGGCAGGGTCCTCTCTCCTATTGTATCACGGTATTGCTGTAAGAAACTCCTCACTCTGTTTACTTATATTTGTATTACCTGTGTATATAATATGTATGACTTTGTATAACATGTATTACCCTGTATGTAATGTATGACTATATAATTGTAAAGTGCCACGGAAGATGTTGGCGCTATATAAATCCATAATAATAATAATAACCACCTTGTGGCATTTGTGGAAGATACGAAATCTACATATTCCAAAACTATGTAGCAGTTCATTAAATACATGCTGTATGGCTATACTGAAACTGATTTGTACAGGTCTCTACGGATGTCACCAGTAGCAACCACGCAGCCTGTTTGTATAGCAATTCATGATATTGTTGCCTGAAACAATCACTAATGTCAGTGTGCAGCTTTAGACTTGAGAAAAAGCATTTTCAGCATAAACAATTTAAATTGTTCTTGGCTATGAAAAGCAAAGTTGTGAAATGTTCTGTGTGATAGCAGTATGTAGGAATACAGTTAGTTAAACGCATCCATGAGCATACATATATGAGTGGATATGTCCAGATTCTTTTATCGTCAAGGACAGATGTTAACCTGATCCATGATTTTTTTTTAAATACAGCTTAAATACAATGATTGTAAAATAATAAACATTACAGTAATGCACTTAAAACATTGACAGAAGCAGGATAAAAGCTTTTCTCAAATCTACAATATATGTTCTGATAACGTCTACCAGATGGAAGTAAACTAAACAATGCATGATTTGGATGAGTTCAGAGCTGATAATTTTAGCTGCACAATTTAGTGAACAATTTATGGGAGGGTATAGGGGGCACAGACCGTATGGGTGAAGGTTACTAGGATTGTCAATAAAAGTTGAACTTTAATAGACAATATACCAATATACCTAATTTACTGCTAAAACATTTCATTTAACTTTCTTCATAACAGTAATTTTAAGAATTTATTTGTATATTGGCCTGAGAAAATGGGTTCAGTATCCCAAATGCTTTTATTTTTATTATCTTAATAAATGTTAGCCACTAAAGGTATTTAGTATTGTATTCTTTTTATACATATTACCAGTAAATACAAAAATAAGACCAAGTTTGGATATTCTCCCAGTGCTGCTTGAGGTTCCTCCCAGTTCCACATTTCCCCCCCTAATCATAAACACATAAGGATAGGGTACTGAGATAGTAAAGGCAGGGGCAAGGGTTGATTTGAATAGATCAGCTGCTACTGTAAAATGCTGTTCGGTGCTTTATAAGAAAGTAAATACAATATTGCAGAGCAGCCCTCTTCTCCTTCCCACAAAACAACAAATATATATTTGTTCATTCTAAAAGCCTAAATTTAACAGTTAAAAGTATGGAGCGTGGGTATGCTGACTGCAGATAAAATCTATATTTTTTAAAGTTACGTAGATCTGTAGAGCTTCAGGCCAGAAACAAGTTATCTGCTTCTGTGAATGTTCTCTAAGCTTCAGGCAATTAGAAGGAGTTATCTCTGTGACTTCCATCACACAAAGAAAAATGCTTTGCATGTATGTACAGTATTTATAATTTCATTTATTATTATGCAAACATGAAGAAATTGCAAGAAATTTTAAATATAAAAATAAAACAACTAAATACTTTTGCATAAATGCAGGTATGTGTTTTTGTATGGGAGTTTGCGTGTGATTGAATGTATCTAGGTTAACATGTTTGGTTGCTTAATTGTTTATTTGTGCATGTTTTGAGTGTAGTAGACATAGTGGTTTTACTAGGCTGTTGAAGACACAAACAAGATAAATAGAGAGATGACAGACAGAAGCTAGAAAGATATATTTGAAAGATAGATACTGTCCAGCATGTGGAACAGTTTATTATCACAGGAGAGGGAGTGGAGTGTGCATGCAAAGTTTAGTGCAGTAGACAGAGTCAGACAGGCCGTCACTGAGCTGCCATTGACACAGATTAGATAGCTAAATAGAAAGCAATGATAGAAAATAGATAGCCGAACATCCATAGATAGAAATATAGATAGGCAGGGCGTAGGGATCACCATGGCAACTATAGGAGCTGCTATGGAGCCCGGAGCCAAAGGGCCCTTTGACCTTCTCTTAGAAGCCTTCTGTGTAAAAATATATTTCGATAGTTCCCCAATGTGAAGTATCTACTCTTGATCCCTGACCCATACAATAATTCATAACTCTCAACTCCTGCCTTACCTCTTTTTGGAACTGCATGGAATCAACTACATAGATGTGGGTAGTCCTTTGCTGAACCTGACAATGCAAGACAGTTGCCAAGGGAAAAAGTATCTGCAGGTCTGGGAGAGAAAGGATTTTCCACGGGAGATTTGTTTTACTTTCCTGCATACAGGGTTTAAACCCTGTTCGGTTGAATGATTAGAATGAAAGTAACACTAATAATGGTGACAGAAAGCAAGACATGTTTATGTGTGTTCAAAAAATGTGTTGTGTCTGCGTATGTGTATATGTAGCCATTAGAGATGTCCGAACTTCTCAAAATCCGGTCCGCTCGAGGATCCGCGAATTTTTCATTAAAATGAAAAATTCCCTTGAAATTACTAGATTTTTCGTATTTTCGAAAATTTTCGAAATTACGGGTTTTCGCGTATTTTCGAAAATTTTCAAAACTACGAGAAAACTAGTATTTTCGAAAATATGTACTTTCGAAAATACGAGTAATCTTCGTAATTTCGAAAATTTTCGAAAATACGTATTTATGAAAATAAGAGAAATCCTTGCATTTTTGAAATTACGTGTTTTTCTCGTAATTTCGAAAATTTTCGAAAATACGCGAAAACCCGTAATTTTGAAAATTTTCAAAAATATGAAAAAGGCGGAAGGCGGAAAATCCGGAAAAATCCGCCATTCGCGAACGGGATAAATCCGCAGCAGATCCGGGTTCGGATCCGCGAACCGGCCATCCCTAGTAGCCATTAGAACCTGTTAGGCAATAGAAAGTTTTTTGTGGCCCATTTGTATCAGGTAAACTAGAAAACACTTCTGGTGCGAGGGAAAGGGGTCTAGCAAACATTTAGGGTTTTTTTTTTATATTGTGAGTTGGGGAAAGGGTCCCATCCAAACTTTTACTCTGAGGCCAAGTTATTTCTAGCTATGCCCCGAAACAGACACAGACAATAGATAGATAAATTAAGTATCCTCAAAGAGGAAGGGGGAAGATACCAGGATGAGGGGAAATGCATTCAAAATAAAGTGCAGTAGGCAGAGTCACATAATGGTTTCACAGCCAGTAGTAAAGAAAACCAGTGTGTGCTAGCAGTACAGGGAATTATCAGAGCATCTACAATGTGTACTATATGATTGCTCAGAGCCAATCAAAGCAATTTCAAATCCAACCAGGTAATAATATATGAAACTTTTTCATCTGTTTCTTGATTGTTTAATGGCTAGTAAAAGCAGCTGCAATTTGTACCATGTGACAATACAAGAATAAGTAGAGCAGCTTCTTTCTACTCCCTTATACAGGCCATTGCGAACCAATTAGTGCACATTTCGTGGAAGGCCATTTAAAGTGAAATAAAAGAGGAAATCCAAAATCATTTAAAGAACAATTGTATTGTCCAAGCTCTTTCTTAACCTAAGTTTGGAATCTATCCAATGAAGAAGAGCTTCTTAAAGAGCGTAACTTACCATATGTTAGGCCCTGGGCCAAAAGAGGATGGAGCAACAACACTATAGTAGTCCTTTAACCCTTTTGTACTAGGCAGTTTTCACATTGTCCAGCCATTTTTTGCCAGAAAAATTGTCTGCACTTAGTGAAGTTTTATTGTAGAAAAACCCTCATGAAATAGGAAACATTATATATCCCTTGTGTATTTTAAAACAGATTTTTGTAACTTTTCTAACCCAACAACTTAATTGTTGGGTAATGAATGTAAAAGTAAAGTAAAATATGTAACAATTTCTCTTTTTTGCATTATTTGTAGAAAAGTTTATAAAAAGTTTATACACAAAAGTCTTATTTTTTCTTAAAGCTCTTTTTTTTATAATGATATCCCACATTTTCTGTCCAGGAGACCTCCAAAACTCCAGCAGCTTTTTGAAGAATTTAAAGGGCAACTGTGGTCTCCAAATAAGTTAGGGTTATTTAAGTCCCTTCGCGGCGATACTATACAGTATCGCCGCGAAGGGGCTTAAAATTACCGCAGCACACCGCGGCCGCAATAGGTATCGCGGGAATAGCATTCGCCGTTATAAATACGGCGATAGCGCTATTTTCGCGGCCGCGATGTGCGGCGGTAATTTTTTTGCGCTATTATCGTTTCTTTATAAATATGCCCCTTTGTGTCTCTTTCCCCCACAAACTACTGAAACCCCAATATTAAAGGCCACGTACACACTCTTATCACTCACCTTTCCTTTCCATGGGTCATTTTTGCAAGAAAATTGTGTTTTCTGGGGGACATTGTGGGTCAATAATGATCGATAGCAGTAAAAAATAAATGAATGCGAGATCCACCCTATTGTTAAAGGGGAAGTTGATGCGATACACGCTAAAGGGGGAGTTGATACGATACACGCTAAAGGGGGAGTTGATATGATATGTGCTAAAGGGGGAGTTGATACGATACACGCTAAAGGGCTTAAAATTACCGCAGCACATCGCGGCCGCGATAGGTATCGCGGGAATAGCGCTCGCCGTTATAAATACGGCGATAGCGCTATTTTCGCGGCCGCGATGTGCGGCGGTAATTTTTTTGCGCTATTATCGTTTCTTTATAAATATGCCCCTTTGTGAATGGATCTCACTGAACCATTCATAAATAATACAGCAAGCTTTGCTATAGCTCAGAAGTAAACTGCGATCGAAACCTGATCAGTTTTCTACTGCATGAATAAGGGAAACCTTAGAGAAGCCCCAAAATATTCAGATGTCACAGGGGTTCCCTTTCCACAAAGACTCTCTGTAGAAAGCCAGAAACCTGCTCCCTATACAATCCGGCATACAAGAGTTAATTTTTTGTAATAACTTATTGTTTTGGACAAAATGAATGGGGTATCGAAAAAACAAGAAGAGCACTTGAATGCTGCCCCTTATTCACTCCCAGCATGGCAGATTTTCTTGTTTAAATCTATCATTGGTATCTGTATGTTACCTGACCACATCCAGGGACTATATTCCTCACAATACTTTACAGAGAGAAAGATAAAGTACAATAATAAATACAATTATTTACAGTATCTTATGTTTTAAACAGTCTATTTGGCAAAAAGGGCTTTATAACTGATAAGGCTGGGCCAAAATTATCGCATAGAAAATTTGTTTACCGATGCTAAATATTTAAAAGTTAACAGGGACACAGATATATACACACTGGAGGATTGGAGGGATGTAAGGCAAATTTAGTATTAAAGGTTTGGCTTATCTTAATAGTTTAGCCCAGATGGCCGCTTATTAACTAACGCATTTGAGTAAGTTTCATAAAGCAATTAAACCATGTTGGGATTTCATCTTATTTCACTCTGATTGGCCTGGAACATGATGCGCACTAATTGGTTCACACTGGCCTGTGTAAGGAAATAAAAGGAACCTCTGGTTGGCCTTAAATCAATCATTATATTCAGCCATCTATCCAAGTCTGTTTATTTGTCTCCTTTCTCTATATTGGTATATCTCTTATTTACAGAAAGAGATAGGAAACGGATACACAGACAGACATTGAAAGACAGATAAGCAGACAGAAAGAGAGAGAAATAAATACAGGTAGCACATACACAGTGAATAATAAATTGGCACTGATGCAATCATTGGCAAATTGACACAGGTAAAACAACTGACAAAGTCACACTGGTACAATAAATGCCAAAGTCACAGTGGACAATTAATGGCAAAGCCACACTGGTGCAGTAAATGGCAATACTGGTGAACAGAAAACGGAGACTGGTAACACACACACAAAGAGACAGGTAGAGTGTTTTAAGTTTAAAGTGGATCTACAGTGGAAAATCTCCTTTAGGGCTAGGCCACACGGCTGCCTTTTTTTGTGCGTTTTCGTGTGCGTTGTGATTTGCGTTCCACATTGTTAATCGCAATCGCACGCGTTTTCCTATACCTAATGAAAAACGCATGCGCAAACACAACAAAATCGCACATGAAATTGCATGCGATTCCGTTTGCGGCGCAGTGTGGCCGTGCCCTTAGGCTTGAAAGTTAGAAATGCTGCACTTAAACATTACACAAAACTTACTGACGTATAGATTCATTGGTAGTTTCATTATGATATGGGATATAAAAACGGAATAATTAAGGACAGCAATGAGTATATCACAACATCACCTGGTTAAAATGATATTGCGTACCTGCAGTGCTTCTCGGTAAATGAGGTTGCTTATCTTTAAAAATTCTGCTAATTTTGCCCCAACCAATTGATTGGGGCAAAATTAGCAGATTTTTTTATGATAAGAACTTTTATTGAATCTCCCTGATAGTGTTCTCATAACATAATGCATTTATTGCTGCCGTAAAAGATGCAATTTTGATCACACTTAGGGCACGCCCACACTGCAACGCAAACACATGTGATTTCATGTGCGATTTTGATGCGTTTGTGCATACGTTTTTTTTATTAAGTATTGAAAATTGCATGGGATTGGGATTTAAAATGCGGAACGCAAATTGCAACGCACCTGAAAATGCGCGTTGCCACGTTTTTAATGATATGAAAAAAACGCACGCGCAAAAAAAAAAAGCACAGCAGTGTGGCCTAGCACTTTTAAAATGCACCTTGGATAGCTGTAAATACTGTTTTTCAGGGGCCATAATGCACTTCAGGAGTTATAAACAAGTAGTAAATTGTAATAGCAATAGCACAGGACTGTAGCTGTGTGAAACAAGAATTTATTTAGTACTGAAACATGTGTGCAACATGTTTCGGACCAGAGTCCTTTCTCAAGCACATGCACGCATGTTTCAGTACTAAATAAATTCTTGCTTCACACAGCTACAGTCCTGTGTTATTACTATTTCACTTTACTACTTGTTTATGGACTTGATTATCCAGCATGGTGGAGACTGGAAAAGTGTAAAGTACTGGATTCATTGCTCTGTGTACCTTGATACCCCTACCTGTTTAGAAATGTACTTCAGGAGTTAACTCCCCATTCTGTGGTATGGCATAGCATTCCCAGCGCTGTTCGCACTACTGTGGGGCAGCCTACCTTGCTGGCGCACATAATCTTTGTTTTTTTTCGGCCACGATGCCAATTCATGTTCGTGTGATGATGCGGACGCCCACAAGCACTGGTAACCAATCAAAGTCCTTCTCAAAAGGGAAAGCAGCACAGCTCAGATGAGAAGTGTAGTGCATATGCGCAAAATAAAACTATTTGCATGTGCACCAAAAAAAAACACATCATGACTGCACACAGGACAGACACGACCAGGAATCTGCATCCACAAATACCCTCCGTTGCTTTTGCGCATTACAAACAACGCGCACCCATGCGCAACAGAAGGGCAGAAAACAGTAGCGAGAGCCAACAAAAGAGGAAACACACGTCAGGGGGAGGACCTGGACTCATTAACATATGTTAGGTCACACAAGCAGGCTATGGACACCTCCACAGCCAAAAACAAAAAGATTCCCCAAAACAAAGAGAAAATTATTTTAACACCAAAAAACACATGAGTTTCAAACATGGTCTTTATTACATTACCATTTTTATTTTTAATTTAGTTCTCCTTAAAAGGGCATGTCCACCCTTTGAAAAAAACTTTTTACATGTTATAGGTATTGCTCCCCCAGCCCCAAACACATTAATCTTAGTTGCAGATACTCCCTCGATAGTTAATTACCTTCTCTCTATCCTCCGCCGCACGTCCCGGCCCTCTGCTTGCATGGAACTGCAAGCAGGGGGCAGGACCGGCAGCCGTGTCTGTGATTAGCTGAGAGGCAGAACGGTGGAGGAAAGAGAGAAGGTAAGTAACTATCGGGGGAGTTTCTGCAAATAAGATTAATGTGGTTGGGGCTAGGGGAGCAATACATATAACATATGTAAAGGGTTACACACTAGGTGGGGGGAGAAAAACAGGTGGGAGAGGGAGGGAGAGCTGCTTAGACCATGCCACAAACCTCTCAGAGGAAGCCTCAGAGGTGGAAACAATTTCCCCCTCTGCTAGTCTCCTGGTGGACAATTTTTAGGACTTTGGGGGAACTTTACAGGAGAACCATTTGGAGCTGGGATGTAAGGTTTTTATTACACTACTGAGTGGGGCCAGTAGTGGGGGAAATTATAGTTTTGGGGGTGGACATGCCCTTTAAGAGGCAAATAATAAACTGGTTACAAAAAGGAGTTACTCAAAGAAGATGATTTCTGAATACCTTAAACATTAGCTTTAATAAAGTACACTGATTGGTATAAATGTACCTTTTGAATGGGGAATGTTGGAGGGTATGTTTCTGTACAATGTTGAATATTTTGCAGCATATGTGATATGATTCTGACATAATTTATCATCAACATCTCCCTATGGGTCTGTGTATCAGACTTTCTATGGGGGTGTGTATGAGGCTTTCTATTGGACTGTCTGTGGAACTATCTATGGGAGAAAGTCAACCCTCATCTTATACTCGAGTCAACCAGTTTTACATATTTTAAGGTATAAATAAGTATCTCGGCTTATACTCGAGTATATAGGGTATACATGGAAAATAGAGATGACTTTGCTATTTATCATCAGTCCCTATTGGGAATACCACAGTGCAATACCCATTGAGTACAGCAGGAGCAGCCAAGAGGCACCCCCCCATGAGACAACCATGAAATCATGCATCCCCCCTCTCATTGGGCCGATGTCACTCTTAGAAGGTGGTAGTAGTACAATGCACACTTCAAAAAATGGAGATATATTTACATATACATATTTATTGATTTATGTGTTATATTTGTATACATTTGATGAACTGAAAAGGTTGGAGTGGCTTGGACATATTTTTCAGTAGCTTTCATTGCACTACTGTCTTACATTTTGGTAGATTTATTTTAGGAATGTTGGGTTCAGGGCACTGTGCCAGTAAACCTTTAAACCAACAATCCAAAGGAAAGGGACAAAGCAGGAAAAGCAAAGTATTGAAGGGCATGGGTAAGAAATCCAGAAAAGATGTTAACAATATAATGTATAGTATATACAGTACAGACAGTAAAGGTGAAAAACTGGAGTGGTGTATAGTGTACAGCAGAACACTGTTACAGCAATAAAATTATTTTTATATTTGATGCTTTATCTAGTGTACAGATTACTGCATGTTCTGAAAAAGGTAAGGCATGGAAAGATGGCATTGGATGTCTTCCAATGGATTAATGGAAAACTAGATTAATGCTGCCAGCTTTTTATTTACCCTCTTGACTTTGTAACTAATAATTAGTTTGCAATAGAAGAAAGCAATTTTTATACAGTATTTGAATGACATAGGCTATTTTGACCTTTTACATTTACACATGCACAAACGAAATGTCAAGGTAATTAATACTCATCAAATTAGATAAGGTAACACCCACTGTCAATTATCATAGAGGCTTCAGTAACCTATGTCACCTTCAGGTCAAGTAAGGTTGTATTCCAGTAGCCTGGATCAAAGAGGATATTACGTTATTGGAAGCTGCTCTTGACTTACTTGCTTACATTGGCAGTTAGATTTGAACAGGGGTCACAGGATCAAATGCATTAGAATTGTTTACTTGTTAATTCTGTAGGCCAGAAGCTAAATTCATTATGAAAAGAAAAATGTACAAAGGTACAGAACTCTAGGTTTATCAAACTCTTTCCCCGGCAGTACATATCATGTTACATTCAGCCTCATTTACAGAGAGCCGCAATGTAAAAAAAAAAACCACAGTAACCAATTTAATAAACGATGCAAAGGATGCATCAGTTTCTGCCACATATTGTAGCTGATGATAAAGCATTGAAGTCAAGGAAATCTTCTCTTGCCACATACTTTGCAAAACATAAGTGCTGGCAAATATAAGTACATTTTTCAAAATCAGGCTATAGTTTTTTTTATTACTTTCTTTAATTAATTATATTTGGAATGATGGGACATGTTTATAATTATAAGACATTGGAACATCTAGTACTCTACCTTGAATTTACTTTCATTTTTTATTTATTATCACAGAACATTGGTTTAAAATGAGATACCATCTGATAAATATAAAACCATGTATAACTATTCAGTACACAAAACATTCAAACTACAAAATATGGTGAAATTATACTAAAACAAAAAAAGTATTTAAGGAGAACCAAAGTCTCCAGACAACATTGTTCCAATAGACAGTGCACATTCACAAACATACAAAAAGCTGTGTCTCACCTCCCTTTGCTGTGGCCATTGGGTTATTTATGAAATTAACCTGTGAGTACTAGGTGTCAGATCCCACAATCCAGCTTAGCTGGGTAAACCCCCAGCTAAGTGTCTGCGTACAGCCACATGCTCTGTAGTGCTCAAAACAAAGAAGTTGCAGCCTTGCTTCCTAGAAGCTGACAGCCATTACATCCCATTACAGCACAGAGATCCTCCCTCGTCCTGACACAGAACAGAGATTTCAGTTTTTTGTTTTCATACACATGCAATGCTTTATTTTTCATACAGAAAGTAATTTTTACAGTGTATTCCAAAGATAGCATGGATATAAGAAACAAAATACTAACATTTCAGCAAAAATTAAATAAAAAACAAAAGTCTGGGGAATAGAACCTGCAATTTGTACATTTACTCTGTCTTGCTAAAAGCAGAGCTCTTACCTCTAGGCAAACAGAGATACTGTAGTATATACAACACGGGTACCTGTAGAATCTTTAACTATGAACATAACGGATACAAAAAATAAAGGTAAGTGTGGGGATTCAACCTTGTGACTTTCTGAACTGTGTGTTTCTATAACTAGCATCTTACCAGGTGAGCCACCACTGAGTAAGCTTAACACTAAGGTACATTTAGGAGCTTCATCTTTTGCTTGGGACATAATCAAAACAAAAAAAGAGAAGCATGGGGTATTGAACTCGTGACCTTCTGAATTGTTTATTTTTAAACCTGATGCCTTACCCAGTGCACCACCACTGAACAAGCAGAGTACCCAGATACATTTGGAAGCTTAATTATTGGCTAAAAGAAATGGATTATGTTAGTCTCTGATAAGACTTTGAAAGCTGCTTGTTACCCTGCGGTTTATTTTCCAGCAACTCACACTGAATGGTTAAGAAATTATGGTAACAATCTGCTTTAAAAGTCTTTTTAAGGGCTTCCATATTGGTTTATAGAAAACACTCTGTGCATAGAGACAGTGAATATCGGGGTCAGGGGGTGTGGTTCTTTGATGACTTCATGGGCTGTGGGTTGTAATGGAAACAACATGGAAGCCTTCTTATTTACAGAATATATTACTTACATGTACTAAATTCAACTTACTAGGGAAGAATCTTACAATGTATATGTGTTCTGGGAAAAACTTTCACAGTAGATTTTAAAGTTTGTAAAAAATTGTAAGTTTAGTTCTCTAACATTCATCCCATTGAGGAGTGCTTGAATTATACATAATGCAGTATTGCCTGCTATTTTTATAAACAAATCATTTAAATTATTTATATAAAATGTCCATTATTATAAAAAGAAAAAAAAACCTAATCACCCTATGTGATATTAACAGCAGCTTCCTGATATTATATACAATCTCCTTGAAATTTTTCCAATTAGAGCAAGGGAGCACAACAATTATAGAGCTTAAAGAAAGGAGAGAGTGAGTAACAAAAAAACTCAAGTAATAGATGCATGTCTCAGGTTAGCCTAAACTTTTTTTTTTTGCTTGTTGGTGGGATACCTCCCCGTTTTGTTTTTTTTTGTACAGAGGGATATCTGCTACTGTATGTCCTTAACATTGGTTTTATGAGTTGAGAGCAATGCGAAATTGTTCTCAATACCATTGCTCCATAATTTGTTGTCTTTAACCATAGCAACTAGAATGGACTCGGACTTCTCAAACTACACCGGACCCAGATTTCTTGGACTTTTCGGGCCCGCGGCTGTATTTTCGATAATTATCAAATATTAAAAACTATCAAAAATTCGATAAATATCGAAAATTCAATAATTATCAAATTTACGGGCTGTTCACTAACCCTAGAATGTACCGTCTGCTAACCCTCGAATTCTTGTTCGTTTTCGGTATCACTCGAATTTATGGCTCGTTTTTGCTAACCCTAGAATGTATTGTTTGTTTTTGCTAACCCTCGAATGTATTTTTCTTTTTTAGTAACCCTCGAAAGTATGGTTCGTTTTCGCTAACCCTAGAATATGTCGTTTGCTAACCCTCGAATGTAGCCTTCTACTTTTGGTAACCCTCAAATGTATTTTTCGATTTTGGTAACCCTTGAATTTCCCATAATCCTCGAATTTAGCTTGTGCAAACCCGACAATTGCTCGATCATGAAGTGACATGTTCCACAGACCATTTCCCAGGTGCTACAGCCATTTACAGTAAGTTACCATTGTTCGTTTATCTGTAAATCATCCGAACGATTAGCTCCCCATTGACTTTAATGGGTCTGTTTTCAAACTTTCTCTGAAGTTCGAAAATTTGAAAACGGACAGAACTTTATGAAGTTCAGCCATCTCTAATAGCAACATGAATTTGGAATGCATAATAATATTAGTGTTTGGGGCAGAATGGGGTTAGTGTAATATGTATGTAAATGTGTGGTTAAAAGACTCCTACATTTGTATTTATAGTTCATTTAGAGTGCCTCTTGGGAACACAGCGCTGTACAGTAACAAAATACATTAAAGTCACAAGGGGAACAAATACATAGATAGTTCAGTACATAAATATATACCGTAAATGATATAATTAGAAGTGCTAGAGCTTTGCCACAAGAGGTAAGGAGGTCTCTGCCCTGTAGAGCTTACAATCATTTAAAAATATACGGTAGCTCAGCTACTAAATTTAAAATTCAGAACATCAGAATGTTCCTTATTTGCCTGATTATAAGTTTCATATCAGTCTCCATATAAGGCAATAGAAATGTTCAGACATTAGTGACAAGCTTATATCAGCTTTGGTCACAAAGTTTTTCCCCCCTTTATTCATTCAGTTAGTGCATTTTAAATATAGGGATCAGTTGCATATCTGTCATATATTGACACATGACATTTTATGCCCTACTTAGCTTACATAATAATCACTTAATATTCACTTCTTACTACTTCTAATGTACTGACATGAATTATTATCAGATCTTTTTACATTAAATACAAATCTATTATTATTCATTATACTTACTTTTTTATGTTAGACTATTACCATGGTGATTCCAGATAGATGCTAGGCAGGGCAATTGCATTTAATTAAAATTATTGTTGCAGTTTAAACTCCTGTGTTTGGCTCTCCTACATTTTTATATCTCTGATGATTCCGCTTGCCACGTGAGATAGAGTGGAGTGGGATTGTAGCCATAAAATAGCCAAATTTTGTGTGAGTAGCCACAGTTTTTGCTTGTGTAAGGCAAAACTGCCCCAAACATTCTATCCAAAAAAAGTCCTTTTGATTTTGGATCATAGGATAGGAATTGATTGGACAAATAGTACGGTAATATTAGATTAGTACAGTGGGCCTATAAAAAGATACAAGATTTTTAATAATCACCTTTAATATCAAATAAAAGGGGACAAACCTTAGGGGGTAATTTAGTGAGGTCAATCTTTTAGTCCGGTTTAGTCTTGGTTTAGAAGGGGCATGTTCCATAATCTACTCTGCGTCCAGTATTGCTTTGTTCACAAGAGGTCCATGTTCCAAAATTCCACTACCCTACAAACTTTTGATACCAGGGAGATGTTATATCCAAACCGATTCTTTTAATCTCTTCTTTCTTGCCTTTTCTATATAATATTCTATATAATATAAAATGTTGTCTAAATAATGCTGTCTAAATAGTTTTCCATTTTGATTCCATGATTAAAAGACTTAGATACATACTATTTGCTTTTTTGGTCCTACTAATACATTGTGTTTTTTGTAATCTGAAGGTTTTAAACTTATCATTCCTAACTTTGGATATTGATGAATGATATTATAATTACATTATGCTATTGAACTATATATTTATTGAATATGAATTTAATTAGATATTGAATTAGCTTACATATATACTATCAAATAGTTCTATTATTGAGATCTTGTGGATTTTTGAGCTGACCAGCTGTTTTTTTTCCCCCTCCTTTTAATTTAAGGTTTAATTATTAACATCAGTTTATGAACTATAATTGGTGTGATTTATTTATTATTTGAGCGCGGGATACGTAAGGTGATTGATTAGGGGGCAGACCATAATCAATCTCCCAAAACATTGCTCTGTGGAGGAGGACGGTATAAAGATGTTATTGATGCATTTCCGAGTGCTGTTCCTTTAAACTTTGCTTTTTTAGGGAAGGATACAGATAGATTCCCTTGTTGACTAAACAAGGTTTGTTGTTTGCACTCAGATAAAAAAAAAAAAATATTAAGTTTAATTTAACATTCCATATAGGCAATGGTTTGGCCCACCTTCTCAAGCCACTATATATTTTTAATCTTAAAAAGTACAGTACCTATTGTACTACTTGAACAGAATAAATATCTCTACATTTAAACGATTACTATAGTAACTAACCCTCCTATTCTGTTAGCAGTTAGTAAGTGTTGTAATTAGCAAGACTGTTGATGAGATAGGAGTTTTAATTGCAATGCTATATCATGATCATCTTATTAGAAGGCCCACATATGATCTGCTTTTTCAGTAAGTGCTTTGATTAATTTCTGGCATTGACAAGAATAGAAAAACAGTAGGCTTTGTCTAAAACAGAGAATTAATATGCATAAAGTTACTGACACTTCCAAGGCAACCGTTCTTTACACAGTTTTGCAGGAGTTAAGCACAAGGTTATAACAAGATAAATGTTTAGCTTTATAACTTAAAATTGGAAATTAAACTTTATTGATACTGCAAAAAATAATATAATGACAGATACAACAGATGCAATGTCTAACAATATATTGTGATGTTAAAGGGCAACTGTGGTCTCCATACAAGTTGATTTTAAATGAAAGGTCAGTTTCCTACCTTTAAAACGAGCCATCAACCACCTCTCTATGTGCTCCACAGCCCAAGATATAAAGAAATTACTGAACAGAAAGTTACAGTAATGGGTGGGAGGCTGACATGTGACATTACCATTACTAAGGCTGCTCCTCCACCTCGCCGCCGGCGAACACAGCCTCAGACTTCAGTGTGTGAGGGAGACAGGAAGTCCATCCCCCTCCCTGCTGTGTGAAGATCCACACAGAGAAGGTAAGGAATATACAGCCCTACTCTCCCGCTATGTGAAAACAGCTTCTGTAGGGGGGAGTCTGAGTGGCCCACGGCACCCGTGAGTGGGAGGGACCACGGCACCCGTGAGTGGGAGGGACCACGGCACCCACGAGTGGGCGGGGTCACAACAGCCATGAGTGGGCGGGGGTTAAGGTACCTGCGAGTGGGCGGGGCCACATGTGTCTGTAAGGGAAGGGGCCATGGGGGGCCTGCAAATGGAGGGGCCATGGGGTCCATGAGTTGGAGGGACCAAAGGGCTTGCAAGAGGAGGAGGAGACACAGGGCAGATTGACCGTCACATGGTTTCAGAGCAGAAAAGGAAGTGCAGGGACCTGGTGATGCTGCGGCCACCACACACAAAAATGTAAATATCTTCAAAAGTATGCAAAATAAACAATGAAAAAATTTTTTAAAAATTCTCAGGAGAGCAATTCCTATCATTTTAACTAAAGTTATTTTTGACCACAGTTCCCCTTTAAAGTAGCTCTGAATATTGATGTACATTTAACAAAATAAAGCGAATTTAAAAAATAAGTTGGGAAAGAAAAAAAACAGAGCCCATGGTTTGTCTCTGTTTGCAAAAATAAAATCTTTACAATTTTGACTATCAAAACTAACTTTTTAAAATATAAGTCAAGAAACAGGGAGACATCAAACATTAAACATAATTTAAAGAGCAAATACAGTATAAATAGAAGGATACACCACCTTGTACCAGACCAAAATCTATAGCAGGAGTGTCCAACCTGGAGACACCCTAGCCAGCAACTGGGCCAATTTCTTTGTCCCCACCCCCAAATCACACATGACCCAGACTCCATGTATACTAACTGATACCATACCAAAATTTACCAATGGTTTGATGTGAAAAACTATTTCCAATAAATTGATCAAAATGCATATATACATGTTTTTGTTGCAAACTTTAAAGGAAATCCAGAGACTAGAAATTCTGCATAACACATTTGTTCATAGTGAAGATATATGTACTAACCTACTGTATACTCACACATCAGTCTTTTATAGTGGAGATGTATGTACTAACCTATACACACATCAGCCTTTCATAGTGAAGATATAGCTGAAGCTGTTGGAAGTTGCACAGTGGGAATGCCATTTTTTAGAAACAGATATGCTTGGTAATTTTGAATTTCCCATAATGCTTAGTTCATTGTGGAAAATGTTAAACCCTTTCCCTCCTATTTCTAACTTTAAGTCACGTAAGTGATATAAAACATTTAAGGCAGCAATAAATGCAACATCAACACAATATTGCCTTCTTCCATGAAATTCCTAAAGACAGATCTTCAGCCCAATATGATAAGAACTTTCCAGACCACTGCTGCGGCCCCTTCCCGGAGCCCCTCCTAGCCTCCCGTTCCGAGATTGCGCGGAGCGGGGGGAACGGGTTGGGAGGGGCTGCTGGGAAGCGGCGGCGGGGTGTGTGGGCGGGGTGGGCGTATGCCCGCCCCCTTAGGAGCGGCGTCGGGAAGGGATTTTAAGTCCCTCGCGGCGATACTATACAGTATCGCCGCGAAGGGGCTTAAAATTACCGCAGCACATCGCGGCCGCGATAGTATCGCGGGAATAGCGCTCGCCGTTATAAATACGGCGATAGCGCTATTTTCGCGGCCGCGATGTGCGGCGGTAATTTTTTTGCGCTATTATCGTTTCTTTATAAAATGCCCCTTTGTGAATGGTCTCACTGAACCATTCATAAATATACAGCAAGCTTTGCTATAGTCTCAGAAGTAAACTGCGATCGAAACTGATCAGTTTTCTACTGCATGAATAAGGGAAACCTTAGAGAAGCCCCAAAATATTCAGATGTCACAGGGGTTCCCTTTCCACAAAGACTCTCTGTAGAAAGCCAGAAACCTGCTCCCTATACAACCGGCATAAAAGAGTTAATTTTTTGTAATAACTTTTGTTTTGGACAAAATGAATGGGGTATCGAAAAAACAAGAAGAGCACTTGAATGCTGCCCTTATTCACTCCCAGCATGGCAGATTTTCTTGTTTTTTAATCTATCATTGGTATCTGTATGTTACCTGACCACATCCAGGGGACTATATTCCTCACAATACTTTACAGAGAGAAAGATAAAGTACAATAATAAATACAATATTTACAGTATCTTATGTTTTTAAACAGTCTATTTGGCAAAAAGGGCTTTATAACTGATAAGGCTGGGCCAAATTATCGCATAGAAAATTTTGTTACCGATGCTAAATATTTAAAAGTTAACAGGGACACAGGATATACACACTGGAGGATTGGAGGGATGTAAGGCAAATTTAGTATTAAAGGTTTGGTTATCTTATAGTTTAGCCCAGATGGCCGCTTATTAACTAACGCATTTGAGTAAGTTTCATAAAGCAATTAAACCATGTTGGGATTTCATCTTATTTCACTCTGATTGGCCTGGAACATGATGCGCACTAATTGGTTCACACTGGCCTGTGTAAGGAAATAAAAGGAACCTTGGTTGGCCTTAAATCAATCATTATATTCAGCCATCTATCCAAGTTGTTATGTGTCCTTTTTTCTATATTGGTATATCTCTTATTTACAGAAAGAGATAGGAAACGGATACACAGACAGACATTGAAAGACAGATAAGCAGACAGAAAGAGAGAGAAATAAATACAGGTAGCACATACACAGTGATAATAAATTGGCACTGATGCAATCATTGGCAAATGACACAGGTAAAACAACTGACAAAGTCACACTGGTACAATAAATGCCAAAGTCACAGTAGGACAATTAATGGCAAAGCCACACTGGTGCAGTAAATGGCAATACTGGTGAACAGAAAACGGAGACTGGTAACACACACAAAGAGACAGGTAGAAAGTCTTAAGTTTAAGTGGATCTACAGTGGAAAATCTCCTTTAGGGCTAGGCCACACGGCTGCCTTTTTTTGTGGTTTTCGTGGTGCGTTGTGATTTGCGTTCCACATTGTTAATCGCAATCGCACGCGTTTTCCTATACCTAATGAAAAACGCATGCGCAAACACAACAAAATCGCACATGAAATGCATGCGATTCCGTTTGCGGCGCAGTGTGGCCGTGCCCTTAGGCTTGAAAGTTAGAAATGCTGCACTTAAACATTACACAAAACTTACTGACGTATAGATTCATTGGTAGTTTCATTATGATATGGGATATAAAAACGGAATAATTAAGGACAGCAATGAGTATATCACAACATCACCTGGTTAAAATGATATTGCGTACCTGCAGTGCTTTCGGTAAATGAGGTTGCTTATCTTTAAAAATTCTGCTAATTTTGCCCCAACCAATTGATTGGGCAAAATTAGCACCATTTTAAACGATAAGAATTTTATTGAATCTCCCTGATAGTGTTCTCATAAACATAATGCATTTATTGCTGCGTAAAAGATGCAATTTTGATCACACTTAGGGCACGCCCACACTGCAACGCAAAACATGTGATTTCATGTGCGATTTTGATGCGTTTGGCATACGTTTTTTTTATTAAGTATTGAAAAATGCATGGGATTGGGATTTAAATGCGGAACGCAAATTGCAACGCACCTGAAAATGCGGTTGCCACGTTTTTAATGATATGAAAAAACGCACGCGCAAAAAAAAAAAGCACAGCAGTGTGGCCTAGCACTTTTAAAATGCACCTTGGATAGCTGTAATACTGTTTTTCAGGGGCCATAATGCACTTCAGGAGTTATAAACAAGTAGTAAATTGAATAGCAATAGCACAGGACTGTAGCTGTGTGAAACAAGAATTTATTTAGTACTAAACTGTGGCAACAGTTTCGGACCAGAGTCCTTTCAAGCACATGCACGCATGTTTCAGTACTAAATAAATTCTTGCTTCACACAGCTACAGTCCTGTGTTATACTATTTACTTTACTACTTGTTTATGGACTTGATTATCCAGCATGGTGGAGACTGGAAAAATGTAAAGTACGGATTCATTGCTCTGTGTACCTTGATCCCCTACCTGTTTAGAAATGACTTCAGGAGTTAACTCCCCATTCTGTGGTATGGCATAGCATTCCCAGCGCTGTTCGCACTATGGGGCAGCCTACCTTGCTGGCGCAAATAATCTTTGTTTTTTTTTCGGCCACGATGCCAATTCATGTTCGTGTGATGATGCGGACGCCCACAAGCACTGGTAACCAATCAAAGTCCTTCTCAAAAGGGAAAGCAGCACAGCTCAGATGAGAAGTGTAGTGCATATGCGCAAAATAAAACTATTTGCATGTGCACCAAAAAAAAACACATCATGACTGCCACACAGGACAGACACGACCAGGAATCTGCATCCACAAATACCCTCCGTTGCTTTGCGCATTAAAACAAACGCGCACCCATGCCAACAGAAGGCGGCAGAGAAAACAGTAGCGAGAGCCAACAAAAGAGGAAACACACGTCAGGGGGAGGACCTGGACTCATTAACATATGTTAGGTCACACAAGCAGGCTATGGACACCTCCACAGCCAAAAACAAAAAGATTCCCCAAAACAAAGAGAAAATTATTTTAACACCAAAAAACACAGAGTTTAAACATGGTCTTTATTACATTACCATTTTTATTTTAATTTAGTTTCCTTAAAAGGGCATGTCCACCCTTTGAAAAAAAACTTTTTACATGTTATAGGTATTGCTCCCCAGCCCCAAACACATTAATCTTAGTTGCAGATACCCTCGATAGTTAATTACCTTCTCTCTATCCTCCGCCGCACGTCCCGGCCCCGCTTGCATGGGAACTGCAAGCAGGGGGCAGGACCGGCGCAGCCGTGTCTGTGATTAGCTGAGAGGCAGAACGGTGGAGGAAAGAGAGAAGGTAAGTAACTATCGGGGGAGTTTCTGCAAATAAGATTAATGTGGTTGGGGCTAGGGGAGCAATACATATAACATATGTAAAGGGTTACACACTAGGTGGGGGGAGAGAAAAACAGGTGGGAGAGGGAGGGAGAGCTGCTTAGACCATGCACAAACCTCTCAGAGGAAGCCTCAGAGGTGGGGAAACAATTTCCCCCTCTGCTAGTCTCCTGGTGGACAATTTTTAGGACTTTGGGGGAACTTTACAGGAGAACCATTTGGAGCTGGGATGTAAGGTTTTTATTACACTACTGAGTGGGGGCAGTAGTGGGGGAAATTATAGTTTTGGGGGTGGACATGCCCTTTAAGAGGCAAATAATAAACTGGTTACAAAAAGGAGTTACTCAAAGAAGATGATCTGAATACCTTAAACATTAGCTTTAATAAAGTACACTGATTGGTATAAATGTACCTTTTGAATGGGGAATGTTGGAGGGTATGTTTTGTACAATGTTGAATATTTTGGCAGCATATGTATATGATTCTGACATAATTTATCATCAACATCTCCCTATGGGTCTGTGTATCAGACTTTCTATGGGGGTGTGGATGAGGCTTTCTATTGGACTGTCTGTGGAACTATATGGGAGAAAGTCAACCCTCATCTTATACTCGAGTCAACCAGTTTTACATATTTAAGTATAAATAAGTATCTCGGCTTATACTCGAGTATATAGGGTATACATGGAAAATAGAGATGACTTTGCTATTTATCATCAGTCCCTATTGGGAATACCACGTGCAATACCCATTGAGTACAGCAGGAGCAGCCAAGAGGCACCCCCCATGAGACAACCATGAAATCATGCATCCCCCCTCTCATTGGGCCGATGTCACTCTAGAAGGTGGTAGTAGTACAATGCACACTTCAAAAAATGGATGAGATATATTTACATTACATATTTATTGATTTATGTGTATATTTGTATACATTTGATGAAATGAAAAGGTTGGAGTGGCTTGGACATATTTTTCAGTAGCTTTCATTGCACTAATGTCTTACATTTTGGTAGATTTATTTTAGGAATGTTGGGTTCAGGGCACTGTGCCAGTAAACCTTTAAACCAACAATCAAAGGAAAGGGACAAAGCAGGAAAAGCAAAGTATTGAAGGGATGGGTAAGAAATCCAGAAAAGATGTTAACAATATAATGTATAGTATATACAGTACAGACAGTAAAGGTGAAAAACTGGAGTGGTGTATAGTGTACAGCAGAACACTGTTACAGCAATAAAATTATTTTTATATTTGATGCTTTATCTAGTGTACAGATTACTGCATGTTCTGAAAAAGGTAAGGCATGGAAAGATGGCATTGGATGTCTTCCAATGGATTAATGGAAAACTAGATTAATGCTGCCAGCTTTTTATTTACCCTCTTGACTTTGTAACTAATAATTAGTTTGCAATAGAAGAAAGCAATTTTTATACAGTATTTGAATGACATAGGCTATTTTGACCTTTTACATTTACACATGCACAAACGAAATGTCAAGGTAATTAATACTCATCAAATTAGATAAGGTAACACCCACTGTCAATTATCATAGAGGCTTCAGTAACCTATGTCACCTTCAGGTAAGTAAGGTTGTATTCCAGTAGCCTGGATCAAAGAGGATATTACGTTATTGGAAGCTGCTCTTGACTTACTTGCTTACATTGGCAGTTAGATTTGAACAGGGGTCACAGGATCAAATGCATTAGAATTGTTTACTTGTTAATCTGTAGGCCAGAAGCTAAATTCATTATGAAAAGAAAAATGTACAAAGGTACAAGAACTCTAGGTTTATCAAACTCTTTCCCCGGCGACAGTACATATCATGTTACATTCAGCCTCATTTACAGAGAGCCGCAATGTAAAAAAAAAAACCACAGTAACCAATTTAATAAACGATGCAAAGGATGCATCAGTTTCTTCGCCACATATTGTAGCTGATGATAAAGCATTGAAGTCAAGGAAATCTTCTCTTGCCACATACTTTGCAAAACATAAGTGCTGGCAAATATAAGTACATTTTTCAAAATCAGGCTATAGTTTTTTTATCTTTCTTTAATTAATTATATTGGAATGATGGGACATGTTTATAATTATAAGACATTGGAACATCTAGTACTCTACCTTGAATTTACTTTCATTTTTATTATATCACAGAACATTGGTTTAAAATGAGATACCATCTGATATAAATATAAAACCATGTATAACTATTCAGTACACAAAACATTCAAACTACAAAATATGGTGAAATTATACTAAAACAAAAAAAGTATTTAAGGAGAACCAAAGTCTCCAGACAACATTGTTCCAATAGACAGTGCACATTCACAAACATACAAAAAGCTGTGTCTCACCTCCCTTTGCTGTGGCCATGGGTTATTTATGAAATTAACCTGTGTAGTACTAGGTGTCAGATCCCACAATCCAGCTTAGCTGGGTAAACCCCCAGCTAAGTGTCTGCGTACAGCCACATGCTCTGTAGTGCTCAAAACAAAGAAGTTGCAGCCTTGCTTCCTAGAAGCTGACAGCCATTACATCCATTACAGCACAGAGATCCTCCTCGTCCTGACACAGAACAGAGATTTCAGTTTTTTGTTTTCATACACATGCAATGCTTTATTTTTCATACAGAAGAAAGTAATTTTTACAGTGTATTCCAAAGATAGCATGGATATAAGAAACAAAATACTAACATTTCAGCAAAAATTAAATAAAAAACAAAAGTCTGGGGAATAGAACCTGCAATTTGTACATTTACTTGCTCTTGCTAAAAGCAGAGCTCTTACCTCTAGGCAAACAGAGATACTGTAGTATATACAACACGGGTACCTGTAGAATCTTTAACTATGAACATAACGGATACAAAAAATAAAGGTAAGGTGGGGGATTCAACCTTGTGACTTTCTGAACTGTGTGTTCTATAACTAGCATCTTACCAGGTGAGCCACCACTGAGTAAGCTTAACACTAAGGTACATTTAGGAGCTTCTCTTTTGCTTGGGACATAATCAAAACAAAAAAGAGAAGCATGGGGTATTGAACTCGTGACCTTCTGAATTGTTTATTTTTAAACCTGATGCCTTACCCAGTGCACCACCACTGAACAAGCAGAGTACCCAGATACATTTGGAAGCTTAATTATTGGCTAAAAGAAATGGATTATGTTAGTCTCTGATAAGACTTTGAAAGCTGCTTGTTACCTGCGGTTTATTTCCAGCAACTCACACTGAATGGTTAAGAAATTATGGTAACAAATCTGCTTTAAAAGTCTTTTAAGGGCTTCCATATTGGTTTATAGAAAACACTCTGTGCATAGAGACAGTGAATATCGGGGTCAGGGGGTGTGGTTCTTTGATGACTTCATGGGCTGTGGGTTGTAATGGAAACAACATGGAAGCCTTCTTATTTACAGAATATATTACTTACATGTACTAAATTCAACTTACTAGGGAAGAATCTTACAATGTATATGTGTTCTGGGAAAAACTTTCACAGTAGATTTTAAAGTTTGTAAAAAATTGTAAGTTTAGTTCTCTAACATTCATCCCATTGAGGAGTGCTGAATTATACATAATGCAGTATTGCCTGCTATTTTTATAAACAAATCATTTAAATTATTTATATAAATGTCCATTATTATAAGAAAAAAAAACCTAATCACCCTATGTGATATTAACAGCAGCTTCTATGATATATATACAAATCTCCTTGAAATTTTTCCAATTAGGCAAGGGGCACAACAATTATAGAGCTTAAAGAAAGGAGAGAGTGAGTAACAAAAAAACTCAAGTAATAGATGCATGTCTCAGGTTAGCCTAAACTTTTTTTTTTTGCTTGTTGGTGGGATACCTCCCCGTTTTTTTTTTTTTTGTACAGAGGGATATCTGCTACTGTATGTCCTTAACATTGGTTTTATGAGTTGAGAGCAATGCGAAATTGTTCTCAATACCATTGCTCCATAATTTGTTGTCTTTAAACATAGCAACTAGAATGGACTCGGACTCCAAACTACACCGGACCCAGATTTCTTGGACTTTTCGGGCCCGCGGCTGTATTTTCGATAATTATCAAATATTAAAAACTATCAAAAATTCGATAAATATCGAAAATTCAATAATTATCAAATTTACGGGCTGTTCACTAACCCTAGAATGTACCGTCTGCTAACCCTCGAATTTGTTCGTTTTCGGTATCACTCGAATTTATGGCTCGTTTTTGCTAACCCTAGAATGTATTGTTTGTTTTTGCTAACCCTCGAATGTATTTTTCTTTTTTAGTAACCCTCGAAAGTATGGTTCGTTTTCGCTAACCCTAGAATATGTCGTTTGCTAACCCTCGAATGTAGCCTTCTACTTTTGGTAACCCTCAAATGTATTTTTCGATTTTGGTAACCCTTGAATTTCCCATAATCCTCGAATTTAGCTTGTGCAAACCCGACAATTGCTCGATCATGAAGTGACATGTTCCACAGACCATTTCCCAGGTGCACAGCCATTTACAGTAAGTTACCATTGTTCGTTTATCTGTAAATCATCGAACGATTAGCTCCCCATTGACTTTAATGGGTCTGTTTTAAACTTTCTCTGAAGTTCGAAAATTTGAAAACGGACAGAACTTTATGAAGTTCAGCCATCTCTAATAGCAACATGAATTTGGAATGCATAATAATATTAGTGTTTGGGGCAGAATGGGGTTAGTGTAATATGTATGTAAATGTGTGGTTAAAAGACTCTATTTGTATTATAGTTCATTTAGAGTGCCTCTTGGGAACACAGCGCTGTACAGTAACAAAATACATTAAAGTCACAAGGGGAACAAATACATAGATAGTTCAGTACATAAATATATACCGTAAATGATATAATTAGAAGTGCTAGAGCTTTGCCACAAGAGGTAGGAGGTCTCTGCCCTGTAGAGCTTACAATTATTTAAAAATATACGGTAGCTCAGCTACTAAATTTAAAATTCAGAACATCAGAATGTTCCTTATTTGCCTGATTATAAGTTTCATATCAGTCTCCATATAAGGCAATAAGAATGTTCAGACATTAGTGACAAGCTTATATCAGCTTTGGTCACAAAGTTTTTCCCCCCTTATTCATTCAGTTAGTGCATTTTAAATATAGGGATCAGTTGCATATCTGTCATATATTGACACATGACATTTATGCCCTACTTAGCTTACATAATAATCACTTAATATTCACTTCTTACTACTTCTAATGTACTGACATGAATTATTATCAGATCTTTTTACATTAAATACAAATCTATTATTATTCATTATACTTACTTTTTTATGTTAGACTATTACCATGGTGATTCCAGATAGATGCTAGGCAGGGCAATTGCATTTAATTAAAATTATTGTTGCAGTTTAAACTCCTGTGTTTGGCTCTCCTACATTTTTATATCTCTGATGATTCCGCTTGCCACGTGAGATAGAGTGGAGGGATTGTAGCCATAAAATAGCCAAATTTTGTGTGAGTAGCCACAGTTTTTGCTTGTGTAAGGCAAAACTGCCCCAAAACATTCTATCCAAAAAAAGTCCTTTTGATTTGGATCATAGGATAGGAATTGATTGGACAAATAGTACGGTAATATTAGATTAGTACAGTGGGCCTATAAAAAGATACAAGATTTTTAATAATCACCTTTAATATCAAATAAAAGGGGACAAACCTTAGGGGTATATTAGTTGAGGTCAATCTTTTAGTCCGGTTTAGTCTTGGTTTAGAAGGGGCATGTTCCATAATCTACTCTGCGTCCAGTATTGCTTGTTCACAAGAGGTCCATGTTCCAAAATTCCACTACCCTACAAACTTTTGATACCAGGGAGATGTTATATCCAAACCGATTCTTTTAATCTCTTCTTTCTTGCCTTTATAATAATATTCTATATAATATAAAATGTTGTCTAAATAATGCTGTCTAAATAGTTTTCCATTTTGATTCCATGATTAAAAGACTTAGATACATACTATTTGCTTTTTTGGTCCTACTAATACATTGTGTTTTTTGTAATCTGAAGGTTTTTAAACTATCATTCCTAACTTTGGATATTGATGAATGATATTATAATTAAATATGCTATTGAACATATATATTATTGAATATGAATTAATTAGAATTGAATTAGCTTACATATATACTATCAAATAGTTCTATTATGAGATCTTGTGGAGTCACTGCGGCCGCCAGTGAGCCCGCTGGCACCGCCGGCCTCAGCAGAGCCGATGTTGCCAGCCGCTTCTTTCTTCTTTCTTCAGCCATCTACTGCGATGGCATCTGAGTTCCGCGGCGGAAAGCTCCTCTTTATATAGGTTTGCAGAAATCCATAATCCGTTTCTGATTGGTCAATTTTTAATACTTGCTTTACATTAACCAATCAGATTTCTGAGATGCAAGACTAACCTGAAATAATGCCAGATTACCCCTCTTTCTGCTTCATGTTCATTCTAGTTATCAGCAATCATGGCTGTAACAGATGCCAGCACAGCCAATGACTGATTGCTATTCCCCCTAGCTAAACTTTTCAGAAACAGAGGGAAGAGGAGAGCATAATTTAGCTGCATAACAGAATAGCTTTCAAACAATTGTAGTTTTCAGGGGCAAATTTGCCCTTTAATAAGTTATACTGAGGAGAAATGCATATCTGTCCGAAGATAAGTTTCACCTTATTATTCTCCCCTGCACTTACAGTATAAAAAGGAACTATAGAAGGTATGTTCCTGAACAATATTAAAAGGGCATGTCCACTGCTAGATTAAATACCCTTACTATACGCAATCAAGGCTGTGACAACTGGCATCAGAGCCAATGACTGACTGCTGTTTCACCTGCTGCCTCCTCTGCACATGCTCAAGATTATAAAAACCTGAGCCCCTGAGGAAGTGGGAGTTATCCCACGAAACGCATAGGGCGGAGCTTGTGTGTGTGCCTCCTAGTTACATCTGTTTGGACCCTGCATGGTATGCTTTTAACATGATGGAATAAAGTATTGAATTTTACATATATACTACGAGTCCGGTCGCCTGCCTCCGTGCTGGGGATATTCCCCATTTCTTGTGCTAATTATATACCTATTGGGAGATAGGATACTACGGGAGGCGATTGTAGCACTGGATCTCTTGGGTGGTGGAGGACGCTCCTAACACGTGCAGGTACGTACAAGTTTCTCATTATAAAAGCCTCATTGATTAGACAAAGGAGGCAGATACCTTTGCCAGAAATAAACTGGTAAACATAGCAGTTGGAGTTGGGGGCAGATAACTGACAAGTCACCAGTTTTTTGTTTTAAGGGTGGACATGCCCTTGGACATGCCCTTATTTTGCAGTGACATTACTTTGTCATTATACAACATAATTTTTCCAAACATACCCTCAAAAACAAAATGTTCTGTGCGGGCTGTGCTAATTTCTTCAAAGGGGAACTGTGGTCCAAAAAAGACTTTAGGTATATTGATAGGAATTGCTCTCCTGAGAATTTTTGCAATTTATTTTCATTGTTTATTTTGCATAGTTTAAGATATTTACATTTTTGTGTGTGATATGGCAGTGACATCACCAGATCCCCTGCGCTTCCTGCTCTGAAACCATGTCAGTCAATCTGTCCTGTGTCTCCTCCTCCCCTTTGCAGCCCCCCTGGTCCCTCCCAGTCATGGACCCGATGGTCCCTCCAGTTGCAGGCCCCCCATGGCCCATTCTCTTACAGCCCCATGTGGCCCCGCCCAACCGTGGGTGCCATGGCCCCACCCACTTGTGGGTATCTAAGCCCCGCCCACCCTGGATGCCGCCCACCTGCCCAAGCCCCCCCACTCATGGGTGCATAACCCCCGCCCACTCGCGGGTGCCGTGGGCCACTCAGACCCCCCCCATCCCCTACAGAAAACTCTGTGGAAACAGCCTTTTCAGGCAGAGTGAGAACTCTGCCTGAAAAGGCTGTTTCACATATTGGGAAAGAAGGGCTGTAGATTCCCTTAGCTACTTCTTGTCTCCCTCACACACTGAGGAAATTGAGGCTGTGCTCACCAGCGGCACTGTGCAGGAGAAGCCTTAGGAAAGTCACATGTCAGTCCCCCCCATTAACTTTCTGGTCAGTCATTTCTTTATATCTTGGGCTGCAGAGCACGTAGAGAGGTGGTTGATGGTTCATTTTAAAGGTAGAAAATTGGTCTTTAATTTAAACTCAACTTGTTTGGAGGCCACAGTTCCCCTTTAAGATTCTAAAATACCATTTAAAGAGAGGAATATAATTAATTACAGGGTCACAGACATTTCAGCACATTTAAAGGTAATTGTTGGAAAATAACTGTGGTATTCAGTTAGATCAACTGGACTTAGTTCTTGAAGATGTTTCCGCTAGTCATCTTAATGACTCAATTCAATAATCTTTTGGCAGTAAATAACCCGGGATGTGTCTCTATCATTGCCAACAGATATTTGTATATTCATAAGTCAAATAACTAGAGAAATATCTTCAAGAACTAAAATTCATATCCAGAATACCACAGATTTACCATAACGTGGAAGAACGAGAATGTTCACAAGCTAATTGTTGGAAAGTTTATTAAACTGAAACACACAAAAAAGTAACTTATATTTTAAAAGGTGCAGATTCATCCCTTCAAAAAAGAGTTTAAACAGTATTTAGCAAGCTCTTGCATTTAATAGTTTATCAGGGTTATTCAATATAAGTTCTTATCGTTTAAAATGGTGCTAATTTTGCCCCAACCAATCAGATGTTAGCTTTCAAATGTTAAAAAAGATCTGATTGGTTGGGGCAAAATTAGCACCATTTTAAACGATAAGAACTTTTATTGAATCTCACTGCAAGTGTGTAGTTTTTGGTTCATATGAAAGTGCATTACTACGTCTAATCTTATGTAGGTTCAGCATTAATTACTTTTGAGCAAATAGCCATGCATGTTTGCCAATTATCATTGGTCCCCAAGACATGGCTTTTGGGGCATGTGTGATACCCATTGTGTATAGGAAAAAGATAAAATATGGCAGCCCCCAAGGAACAATTGAAAAACTATGCATCAATGACATTGGGCTGATACAACACTACTGCTGGTGCAGTAAGTACCATGTTACTAGCCCAAGTTGTTTTTCTTAGTTTTCCTTTAAATTTATTTTATTCATTTCAGAAACTGGAAATTGAAGGTATTCAAATTAAGATCTGGTCTTTATGTTTTTTATCTAATGTATATTTAGTGCCTTTTGTAATTTTTTTAACCGACAAGATAAAAAAAAAACAAAAAAAAACAAACACAATGTATTAATAACGAAATGTAATCATCAACATTGCACTAGGGTGTTGTTGCATACACCACACCAAGAAGTTGATTGATTCCATTGCTATGGTACATTTTAAGAATTACATTTATTATTGGTAGTTTACAATTTAATTCTGGTCCAGTCTGTAGTGATTGCTGTTGCCATGCTCTGACAATTTACTTTTTGCACCTCTGTGACAGTTCTTGTATAATTAAGTTAGAGTGCTGACCATTAGATACAAGTCGACAGCATAGAAGTACATTAATCATGCTGTCAGGAAAGAATCACAAGAGAAGACCAGACAGTGTGCTTGATAAGCACAGTGACAAACAACAAAGAATCTTTCCCAAGCTTGATGTATTTTGATTTGTTCACATGACTGAAGAGAAAATAAGCACTCTAGAGTTGTGGCTACAGATAACTACAACAAAGTAGAGGAGATTAGTGGAAACAGACAACATTACAAAAAGTTGGTTATGGTGATTTGGTGTAACTGGAGCAAAATGGCTGTCTAAAGGTGGGTACACACATGCCAGAACTTGTGAGTGGCACCACCGTGTGAGTGGCACACGCACATCTGGCCACACATTGAGTGGCACAGACAAGTTTGCCCACTGTGACTCGCACATGCAAGTTTGTCCACTGTGACTTGCACATGCAAGTTTGTCCACTGTGAATGCCACGTACAAGTTTATCCACTGTGAATGGCACGTACAAGTTTATCCACTGTGAATGGCACATGCAAGTTTGTCCACTGTGAATGGCACATGCAAGTTTGTCCACTGTGAATGGCACATGCAAGTTTGTCCACTGTGAATGGCACATACAAATTTTCTCCACTGTGACTGGCACATACAAGTTTGTCCATTGTGACTGGCACATACAAGTTTTCCCATGGTACCTGGAACATAAAAGTTTGTCCAATGTGAATTGCACATACAAGTTTGCCCACTGTGACTGGCACACACAAGTTTGCCCACTTACTATGGCAGGTAGAGGCAAGATGAGGTGGAGACAGGAGATGCAAACAGGTGAAGAGAGGAGAGGAAAACTGCCCGGAAGTAGGAACTTTAGTGTCGGCGTGTGCACTTTTCACAGTGTCTCTCTCTCTTTTTTTTTTTTTTTCTGCTGCTGCCTTTCCTGAGCGGCAGGAGTGACGCCTGAGCCAAAAGGCTCATTCTGCCGCAGGGAAGAGGCGGCCTGGTTACCGTCCGATTATGCTGGGTGTGTCTGAGCGACAGAGCCACATTGTATGCACTGCAATCTATTTTCAGAGCGCATGCAACTCTAAATATGCAAAATTTTGCGGACAGTAACGGTAGACTCGGTATTTCTCAAATCAGCATCAAAACTGGGTTTCAGATCTCAAAACCTATTCCCTGTTCTCTCTGTTCCCGATTTGTTCTAGTGGCCATAGATGCTTTGATTGTGGCCATATGATCAGAGAATCGCCACAATTATCTAATCAATAATTTTTTTTTTTTTTGTGTTGGAGGGGGTGGGATGGGAGCCGTAGTTTGTGTTTGGGATGAGGGGTGTGGGGGGGGGGGGTCAGAACAGCTGGTGGTGACAGACAATTGAGGGGCCAGTGCTGCATAAAGGGGCATAGTAATCGCTTTATCAAGGGGACAGTTAAGCTTAGGCAATTATAAAATGGAGTAGCATTAGGACAGTTTACCATCCATTTGTGCTACTATGTGCACAATTTTGTGAAATCAGAGCACATGCGATTCGCAAAAACAAATGCCAGTTTGCATGAGCTCTGAAAACTCTTGCAGCACAGGTAATTTGACCATCCGCATTGACATGCACCACTCTGCGATTCCCACGCACTATTGGATCGCAGGCTAGTGAGGCTGAGGCCACATTGTACTGGTCGGTAACATGTGTGAAAAGCTTACTCGCAACGGCAAACCTTACAGTCTTATTGTGCTTAGCACGTTTGTGTGACTGAACCACATTACATGCACTGCAATCTGTTGTCAGAGCACATGCAATTAGCATGTTTTGTGAATCACATGCAATCTGATTACACAAAATTTTGTGGATTGTACCACAAATGGATGGTAATTGTAGATTTTGTATTTCTCAAAATTTCATTGAAACTGGGTTTCGGATCTCGAACATTATTCCCTGTTCTTACCCAATGTTTAATGGTGGTGATAGATGCTACGATTGCGGCCATATGATCCGAGGATCATACCATCAGTTTGAATGCGTGGCCACATTGCATGCGCTAAAATCCGTTTTCATGGTGCATGCAATCTGCATTTTTTTTGCAAACCGCACGCGCTCCAATTATGCAAAATTGCACGGATTGCAGTGCAAACGGACAGTATCACAATACACTAACAAAATGGTGCCCACAATGCTGACTTTTATTCCAAGGGGCTGGCACTGTGGTAGTTGATTTTAGGATGTGGCTGGATCATTGTCGAAAATTTTTGAATTTCCGATTACTTTCGAATTAAAAAAAAAATGTAAAGTTTATTTTGGAACTTTGGAACCAGGTTGAATTGGACCTGAACTTCATCTCTAGTCACCAGGGTAGAAATGCATGTCTAGGAAAGAAATCTTGCTTTTTGGGGTCAGAGCTTGGGTCTTGGACTGGGAAAGGTGGTTGTGGGTGATTGTTTGGTGGCTACTTGTGTGGCGGATGCAGGAGTGATGGGTACTTGTGCTTCGTTAAGTTCAATATCATCAATATGCCTTTTGGATAAGCCACAATTCAGCTCCCTCAGCTTTATGTGCATTGGTTATAAAATAATGAAAGGCAAAAAAGGCTAAGTCTGGAAACAAGAGATCAGAGTAAAGATGGCCCAGTTAGATTACAGATTATCAAGGGCAATTGCATTTAGGATGAAGTACGTTGTGGACCAGGTTTTAAAGCAAGGAGGTTATAATCAAAAGGTGCAAATGTTAAAGTGCATGTACACCAAGGAAAATATTCATAGGACAATATACACACACACAAAAAAAGATAAATTGTAGTGCACACACTTTGTTTTGTGTAATCTGGCAACAGAACGCTCTAAGCAAGAAATGCCAGGCAACAATATATAAAAGCTGTTGGCTCTAAGGTTGAATCTGCTTTAACTTCCTAATTGTGTATAGCCACCTTAAAGGGCATCTCCATCCTCAATAATAATTTTTGATATATTGCTGGGCATGCCCTCCCACCCCCAACCACTATATTGGAACTGAAAAAATAGAATACAAACTCTACTTACAGACCCTCGCTCCAGCGTCATTCGGATCCGGCTCCCTGCTTGCCAGAACTACAAGCGGAGGACCAGACTGGCAGCCGCGACTGTGATTGGCTGAGAGGCAGCCAGCCGCAGCTGCCAGCAATACAGAACGCTGCGGGAGCGAGGATCTGTAAGTAGAGTTTGTGTTCTTTTGTTAAACATCCAATATAGTGGTTGGGGGTGAAGAAGGGAGGGAGGGGGGAAAAGGGCTCCCCTGCGCATGCCAGCAGCAAATCAGAGGACAATTCAGAGGCAGAGACATTTGGACAAGAAAACAGCTTCAACCCTTTAGTTTCCTGGACTTTAAACAGTCACTGGAGGAGAACCATAAGGAGCAGGGATGTAAGGTAAGGTTGTACAGTGGGGCCAGAAGTGGGTTAAATTTTTGTTCGGGGGTGGACATGCCCTTCAAATTAGATTGTAAGTTTTTTGAGGCAGGGCCTGATGAGAATTGAAAAACGGTAAATTACTGTGTACTGAATAAAAAAACAAAAAAGTTGCTATAAAAGCTAACATTCTACATATTGCATTGTGATTTAAAAAAAAAAACTCAGTGCTTAAAAATTTAACAGCACAGGCATTTTTTGCACCTCTTATTAAACAATTCCAATGTGTATTAGTCTGGATGGACTTTTAAATTACATTTTCTTCATTTTATACTAATATAAGTATATCTTTGGGGATCCACGTGCATGGATCAAACGTGCAAATATATCTATGTATTAGTTAAAGGGCCACTATACTCTTTGCATTACATTAGATTATCTGAAACTACAATTTGAGAGAAGTAAAATGATGGTACTCACATTTATCTGTGCTTGCTTTGTCATTAAATTATTAATGTATAGCAAGTGCTCCTACTTGCCCCACCCTCCCTTACTCACTGCCTCCTTGTAGTTTCTGCGACATCTATAAGTTCTGCACAGCCTCACCACGGACCCTGATCTGCAAACATCTGCATCTACACCTCCCACCCCCCGCCTACTTTTCTCTGCTGATTCTAATTTGTTGCAGTCTGCTGGCAGACTGCCAAATATCCTAGTAAGAGGTCAGGGATGGGGAACATATAATTTGTGCTCCTGAAGCGACAGGTCCTTCCCTGTACATGCTGTGATTGCAAACAATGATTTCTCAGACTACAGCTTAGATTTAAAATCTGAAAAAAGTTTTGAAGTTGTGGGATCCTGCTGTATCTAAAAGTGCTTTTTTTGAAAATTCCATTTTATAGATACCTTTTAAACAAGCTTATGAATTATAAATTAACAGGAACTACAATGCTCTATACTTTTTAGTTAATGGATTTCAGATATTGGAACAGATTTTTAAAAGACTAACAGCCTTGTGGTATTAATTTACAGAGCACAAAATATACAGTCCTCTGCATTTGAACTGAGTGTGGGTGCTAACTCCTCATAAAATCCAACCCTTGGTGGATAAATGTAACAAATGAAAGTAACGTCGAGGGTTGCACTCCAAGCAAAACTTTATTAAATTGATCAAAGACCACACATATCACAATGTTTCAGGAGGGGGGGTGAACGTGCCCCCTTCCTCCCCTGAGGAAGGGGGCATGTTCACACACACCCCGAAATGTTTTTATTGATTTACAGTTTTTATTCATTTAGTTTTAATTAATTTACAGTGACCAATTGGATGTTAACTTTTACTGGGTTACTGCAGTTAGAAAACAGCTGATTGGTTGCTGCAGATTAATAATACAGGCAAACTTTTGCACCTTTTATTGCATCAGCATCTAGGGCAATGATGCCCAACCTGTGTCTCACTGGCCGCAAGCGGCCCGGAAGCATTTTTTTGCGTCCCGCATGGAGCTGCGGGTGGGTGTGGAAAGGAATGTTCTGGGGCGAAACCGAGCGGGCCTGGGGGCAGAGCTACTCCCCACGGCCCACTCAGTGCCGCTAGTTTGGCCCCCAGCATCTGCTGGGTTGTGCACCCCTGATCTAGGGGGAGATGCAATATATTGGGTTATCCCTTAAACTATTGAAAAACCCACACTAACCAATGTACTATCGGTATCGCCTGTGCCATTTCCAAAGGATTCTGGAAATCCCAATTAAAAGCAATGCATTTAGTTTTTTTTTTAAGTTACTTGTTTACAAACTTGATGATGACCACACTGTGTGCGCTGCACTGCAATCTGTTTTCAGAGTGTACGCGATAATCGCATCGCAAACGCACAACAATGTACAAGTATTGCACTGCATTGCAATTGCGCATTTCACGCATGTTACCGTGTGTGGATGGTGTGGCTGCAGCCTTTAAATCTTAAACCCTAGTTCTACCAATTCAACACTTGCGCATAATGTAGGCTGCCAGTAACCACTATTACTGTACAATGCCAGTTCTATTCTGGGACTTCCTTAAGCTCTAGCTAAAAGCTGCTTGTAGCAAAAATGATGTGCATAATGTTTAAGCAGTATCCCCAGCCCCAGATGATGGTACTAATAACCCCACTGAGTGTTGTGTATGTAATGGCCCATTCCTAGTATGAACAGTAACAATACACAAACCTACTACTCCATGCAGGAGACCTCTGGAAAATGACATACGACGCTGATATTCTTCGTTTAGGCTTATAAAGATTCTGATAATGACGAAACGCTCATTTCTAGCAATACAATGTATATAAACAGTTAGTGGAAAGACAACTACAGAAAAGTATGTAAAACGCTCACACCCTATTAGCACTCACACCCTGTTAGAAGGCGTCTTTGGATGATCACATGACGCGGAAGTGTTTTACCTCCACTTCCTGTTGTCATCAGGAAGGCATGGCGTCCTACGGTGTTCCCTGGTTACCGATGGCTGTATTATTGTGTACTTTGACGATTACAATTAGCGCACAGCACGTAGAGGTATATTTAGATGATTTGTGTATATGCGCATGCTTTACTAATATGTTTTTATTTTTAGATACAGTAGAACATCAGCAGTTGTACTCCAGACACAGTGATTCAAGCAAATTCCTCCTAATGTCAATGATTTAGTAGCAGAGCAGGACTGCAATTATTATTAATATTGTTATTATTGTAGTTGTTATTATTATTATTATTAGTCAACATTTGACCAAATATGCAAAAGGTTTCTTTTTGCTAATTGTTATTGGATAAGTGTGGTGCTCTAGTGTGGTGTTGGGCAGCATGGTGGCTCAGTGGTTATCCCTTATGCCTTGCAGCGCGGAGGTCCTGAGTTTGATTCCACCAATAGGAAATATATATCGTGGATCACCCTCCTGATGTATGGTGATTAAAGTACAATACAAGTTCAGCAGAATTGGACAAAAGAGGACTCACCACACTGTACGACACTTACTTATAGGCCAGATTGGCAGATTAGTTATGGTATCCTGAAATAAAGAATTTTTTTAAAGGAATAGTTCACTGCAATAGTGAACTATCCCTTTTCTACATTGATTGAAGCCAGGGAGGTTAAGGAGCTATCCCTTACCTCCCGTTCTTCAATCAATGTTTAGATAGCCAGGAACGAACTTCTGAAAATCTTACCTTTCACGCGATCCAGCGGGCCGCTCTGACAGTTCCCGACTGCTTCCAGCTTCTGTTACGCCATGAAGGATGAAGGAGACATAGTGCTCCCGAAACGTCATTTGTTTGTGTGACAAAATAAACAGTTTAATCTGAGGGTAAGTGTGCGCTTCCATTTCAATTGCTTGAGCTATAGCGGGGAGTCCTACAGGTAGAGGGCAAACGGGAGCTGCACCTTCAACTTTTGTGGCACATTGCCAACAAGGAGTGCCTAGGCCCAAACCTATGGTATATACAAACCTCTCAGGACATGCCCCACTTGCACATTTTTGCCGCATTTTGCAATCTGTTTTAATTTTGCGATCTACATGACATTTTGTTTATAATGCAAATTGTGGGAAGTAGGCCCCACTATGTGGGCTGCAATTTAATAATGCATGCGATCACAATTTTTGGTCAGTTTTTGTCAAAACCGGACTTAATACAAGTCTATGGAAGAACAAGCCGAACACAAGTATACACAATCAACATGATATGCGATTTTCATTTTATCCATATCCCCTGTGAAACGCAAGCACAAACGCATGTAAAAGTGCGTGGCAAAAGCGCACAGAAATGCACAGCGTTTTTACGTGCGCTCAAGTGGGGCCCCTGAGGCGCAGGAAGAGGGACCCTGAGAGACTTCCTACTCTTAAGCTTCCTGGACTTTAATCAGACACTTCAGGACAACCATATGCAACAGAAGAGAAAGGTATTGGTCATTTAACACTACACAGTGGGGCAAATTTTTGTTGGGGCTGGGGTGGACATAAACTTTTAAGGACAACAATACCCAAAAAAACAACAACTCCCCCATTACATGTCCACACTTCCAGCAGCTGAAATCACTTACTCTCATTTACAACCGTGCTGCACTCCTTTAGATATCACACAGCAAAGATGAGTGCTAACAGCCCGCCTCCTAGACGGCCCAGGGCCATCGTTAACATATCACTTGTCATTGGCTGGTAGGAATGTTAGTTACAACCTCTCTCCTCCTCCTCTGCCAGTCAAACAAACTTGAACTGTCCTGTTGCTAGACTACAGCCTACATAATCAAGCTAATCAAGGGTGGGTACAGGAGTGATTTCTTGCATGCTAGTTCTGAGTGACAGTTAGAGGCAGACAGAATTGTTATGCCCCCTTCACAGCATGAATAATTGAAGGCAGATAGAGGCTCGAAATTAGGAAAAAAATGTATGGGGAGGGCTGCATACCTTTACTCTTTTTAAAAAAAAAATGCATTGAGGCAATAGTTATCCTTCCAATTGGCTGCTGTACTCAAATGGTCCCCAGTGTGTTCACTTTCTGGTTCGCTGCCTCCAGCACTAGTGCATATCGGAAAGGAAAAGGGTTTTAGCGGAACCACTCAGCATGGATTTCTTTCCCATTCAGAAAGGCAGGGAGTGTCATAAAAACATAACTTTTATTTAAACAACATAGAATAAAAACATCCTCAGGTTAGAGTTTGTGCTACACATACAGAAGGCAAAAAATACCTGACTTGTTTAAAAAATGACAGGCATAAGAAAAATGTGTTTTACCCCTATTCACCCAGAGCTGCAGCCATGTGAAGTGGTATTGCCCTTAACCACTTGCTTGCAGCATCGGTGTACTGCTAAAGACACCCACACAGCCACTGCAAGCTATTCACCAGTGGCTGTGCGGCTCTAAGTATTTAACGCCAGCCATAGCTTCACACACGTGTTTTTAGTTGCCTAGTAAAAGTGCCCATACACTACAATCTTACCTTCTGATGTTGGCACTACATTTACACAATGTCAGGAACTGCATAGTTAAGAAAATCTCCAAAAGGCTTTGATATGGTAAGAGCTGTAATGTGTCACTGATGCTGTGAGCATTATTACCATAAATGGACTCTTTGGTTTTGGAATTTTGTAAACATTTTCAGGATAGAGCTTGTGCAAACCATACAGAGGGCAAAAAAATCTGATGCCTTTTAGGCGCTCATAGAATCTTTAATATAATGGCTCCATGTGCACGTCGATAACACTCAAAGCATTCAACAAATGGGGCTTAAAGAATAAATCCAAGCACTCATCGGGGCATAACTAGAAAGAATGGGGACATATTTCTTTAGTGGTCTCTTTATATTTGTAGGAAGGTATAAAGTCATGCCCCCCTGGACCTGGTGCATTATGGTAACTATGCCCCTATTTATTAATTGATTTCAAGGAAAGATATGAAAGCAATACCATGTACTGTCAGTATATAACCACAAATATATGCTTCAAGTTGGCATTTTATGAATTGTGTCCTTGTGCTGTACTCTCTACTATTTCTCAAGCAATCAATGGCAATTTACAGGGTGTGTTTCGACTTTTTGTATTTGATAAAATTCATTAACACATAATATTGGTGTTAGGCTTTGTTTTATTTTATATCTAAAACCATTAACTACCATATTACAGGAATGTTTTTGCTCTGGGAAAAAAACCCCATCATAACTGCTCTAAAATTGGAACCTAATTATTGTGAAATTAGCACTTTTGGAGCTTAGTTCGCATGATGCAGCACTGACAATTGACATGATATCTACACTTTAAACGGCTGCTTGTTCGGAGATCCGTCCAGTGGATCGGGCAACTATCCCCGGACGACTTCAGCTGATAAAGTGCCTATACACGGGCTGATTATTGTCCGAAACGGCTGTTCATACACATTGTGTGCTGTGGGTCGGCACCTGCGTTCGCACGTGTGTACGAACATTAAGTCTCTGTCTTTCTAGTTATTATGTAAAGGTGCCCATACAATAGGAACTTTAACTTATGATGTTTCGTGACGTTGTCAATACATTTACGCAATGTCAGAATCTGCATAGTTAATAAGAATATCTCCAAAAGTTTTTTTTTATGGTTCAAGATTTAATGTGTCATTAAGCTTGTTACTCAATATTTGTTAAAAGTGCTGATTCTATAATCAATTAAATTTATAGAATCAGTATAATGTTATATTTTACCATACTTGCTTTAGATATAAATAATTTTTTTAATCTTGAGACTAAAGCCTCTAGACAACATTGTCCCAATAGATAGAGCACATTAACAAAGATATACCCAGCTGTGTCCCACCTCTCCCTTTACTCTGTCTGTTGGTTGATTTATGGAATTAACCTGTTGGTAATAGGGGTCAGCTCCCATAATCCACCTCTTTGTTTTGGTGGAAGTTTTTAGGCTTAAAAACATTTAACACCCTTTCTAGTGCACAACAGATCAAACAAGGAAACTGCAGCCTTGCTTCCTAAAAGTTGTCAATCATATTACAGCATATAGATACGCCTTTATTAGTTGCAGTCACAGAACAGAGATTTAGCAGTATTGAAAAGATCAGTTCCCCCACACACATTCCTATCATAACCTACAATCTTTGCTTTTTTACCCCTATCAATATTTGAAGAAAATAAAGAAAACAAAAAATTCATAAGTCTGGGGATTTGAACCTGAATGATTTAGACAACATACATAAGATAACAGGTACATTTAGAAACTTTATCTTTTGCAAGTAATAGAATATAGCCAAAAAAATAAAAGGCAGTAAAATCCACTAATGATCCTGATGCTGATTTTCCAGAAAGCATGCTTGCAATGCATGCTTGCTGGAAAATAAAACATTAGGTAACAAGCTGCTTACATAGTTTTATCAGGGACTTTCATATTGGTGTGGAGAAATCTGTAAAGAAAATGAATAGTGTGGGTGTGAATAGTGGGGTCATGGGAAAATAGGTGCACATGCTTATAAGACTCTTTGAAGACTATGTGGGCTGTGAGCTTTACATAAACATGGTAGCATTCTTAGTTACAGAATCTACTTCTTACATGTAGGTAAATGCAATTTATTTGAGAAGAATGTTACAATGTATAGGTGTCCATGGGAGAAAAGTTTTCACATTAGGATTAAAAAATTAAAGTTAGTTCTCCTTTTAAGGAATAGTTCACTCAGAAAATGAACTATTTCTTTACTGCGTTAATTGAAGAATGGGAGGTAAAAGAGCTATGCCTTACCTCCCATTCCTCAATTAATTTAGAAGGAGTAAAATAAATGCAGTAAAGAAATAGTTCACTTTCTGAGTGAACTATTTATTTTAGTGACTGGACAGTGGTAAGGCTTTGGAAGGTCTGTGTATTCTTATTATTAATGCTGTATAATTATATTTATATGAATAAATTAATTTTGCTAAAAGTATTGGTTTCTGGTTATTACAGAACAAGGTTGACCAGTTTTTCCGAAGTAGTCACACAAATAACTGGGCAGTTTTGGTAAGTTTCTACCTTGACTTTTTTTCTAATTTTTTCTTTGCTTTATTTTTTTGTTTACAGGTAAAGTCTTGGTGACTAAGTTTAGATATATGCCTGAAAGTGCCAAAGAAAACTACATTTCAGAGTGTCTTCCTCTCTATATTTTATTTACCCACCCCAGTTTGCTTTTTCTTGAGATAAGAAAATAGTTGCAAGACTGGACATTTTACCATTTAAATTACACTAACCAGTGTATTATAAATGCATATCTTTATCGTCAAAATTTACGAAATGTTCCCCCACGCAATACAGTATTTCTCAAAAGTGATCCTTAATTTGTGCAGACAGAAAATAAAATAACTTTTTACATGATTTACATGTTGTTCCCACAGCAGAAATAATATAGTACAGTATAGTATTTGAGGTTGAAATAGACACATGTCCACCCAGTCCAACCAGCTCCACAATCTGCTTAATACATGCCTTACAGTTAATCCAGAGGAAGGCAATAAAAATAAAAAAAACAGTATGAGGGGCGAAGAAATATCCTTCTTGACTGGCCATCAGATCAAGGTCATTTTTTTTAAACTTTATACTATAAAAATAACAAGTAAAGAGCTAAACATTTCATTGTATATAAGATGAAACAATGGTTTTCAAAGGACTCTAGTTATTTCTGACTAAAGGCATTCACAGGGTGATTCAATCCAAGTTACTTCCCTGGCCGAGATCCTGCAATGTGATAATCCTTTTGTGTCAATTACTGCATCGTAAAATCATGGTCCGGTAAAGTGCGTCTCTGTTGAATAGTTTTTCACGGTACATGGCAGGCAGGCCGCTTAAAGTCAGGATCAGAGTCAAACTCATTAAATTAATGTGTTTGATTTAATATGTTGACTGTCTTATTTCCTTTTGGATTACCGTATTTTTTCAGTAAAGTAAATACTGTAGCAATACTTACACATTTCTCTTTAGGTAGCATTACAGATTTTAACTACGGTACATACTTGAATGCTTGTTTATATTTTACAACATTTTTAAAAGGAATATATAATACTTGTTAAACCAACTTTATAACAGACTGGAGACTTTTTTTACAGGACTTAAATCTTAATGTATGTACTGTCTAACTAGATACTTGGTGAACATTGCTTGTTTTTATTTTGAATGTTCATCATGTCAAAGTGAAGACTTCCCAAAAGCTTCCCATATGAGCTTGCAATGTTAAATAGGGTAGATTAAAGGGCATGTCCACCCCCAAAACTATAATCCCCCCAACTACTGGCCCCACCATGTAGTGTAGTTTAATCCTTACCTCACATCCCAGCTCCATAGGGTTCTCCTGTAGTCCCCCCCCAAAGTCCCAAAAACAAATTCCCCAAAAATACTACCAGGAGGCTAGCAGTCCATATAGGACACGGCCTGCTAGCTGGCCTCAGGTAGATTTTTGCCATGCGTACTGCAGCCCTTCTCCCCCCCTCCCTCCCCCTCCCTCTCCCTCCCTCCCTCCCGTTCTACTATCCCTCCCCCTAGCTCAATTCCCCCTTAATATTGTGCTCCCCCATGTCTCCCCAGCCCAACCGCATATTTTTTTTTTCTAGAAGCTCCCCAACTCTTACTTACCTCTCCTCTTTCCTCCGGCGAAGTGAGCTGCCGGCAGCCGCGTCTGTGATTGGCTGCCGCTCAGCCAATCACAGACCGGCTGCCGGTCCCGCCCCTCTGCTTGCATTTCCTTGCAGAGCAGAGGGCCGGGAGCGTGGCGGAGGATCGAGGGGAGGAAGTAGAGTTTGGGGGGCTTTCTAAAAAATAATTATAGTGGTTGGGGCTGGGAGCCCAGGACACATATATTAAAAAATTTTTTTCAGGCTGGACATAGCCTTTAAGTGATTTTTTTCCTCTAAAATACGTAATTGGGAACAGTGGTTCCCTTGACCTTCTTATTTTTAGGCTGATTGTTGTCTCTTTTGTAAACATGTACTAGGTATCAACTCCAAAAACATAATTTAACAAGTTTTATCATTTGTTTTTTGACTCTTGAATGTCATACTTGAACAGGTTTTGTTTTTCATTATATACCTACAATTGAGTTTTTAGCTGATTTTTTAAAAATTTTTTTATAGTTTTAAAAATGACTAATAAAGTAATTATTTATTTTAATCAGGGCATGTCCACCCTTAAAACAAAACTGGTGATTTCTAAGTTGTCTGTCCAATACCTCAACTGCTATTTTTACCAATTTATGATTTTTTAGCCATTTTGGAACCATTTAATACATTTCTTCTGGAAAAGGTATTTGCCTCCTTCCTCCTGCTCAATTAGCTTTTTATAAGCTTGAGCATGTGCAGAAGAGGCAGCAGAGGAAACAGCAGTCAATCATTGGCTTTGAAGTCAGCAGCCACCCCTTGATTGACTGCAGGGAGGTAGAGCTGAATTCCTTTCCGAAATATCCTTAAATAACTGATAGTAATACATGGAATATGTGCTGAATATATCCGTTGTGGCTGTAGGGCCCAAAAAGCTACGTCCCCACCTTTGAGCACATCTCGGTTTAACCCTGTCCCCTTCCTTCTTGCCAGCAAATGACCTATGGAAGATATGCTTCTGTCAGAGTACATCTCCTCCTATGTCGGCCACTGCCTGGTGAAGGGCCAGGGCCAATTGTGCGGGATCCAAGTCTAAGGTATCTAAAAATTACATTCGTTAAGGCATGTCCACCCTATTTATACACTTTTTCTGTAGTGTAGGGCTCCCTCCCCCAACCCAAATGCCATAGTTATTTGAATCAAAACTCCCCTGATCATACTTACATTGCCTCTCTCGTCCGGCCTCAGTCCCAGCCCTTTGCTTGCATGAAACTGCAAGCAGGGGGCCGGACTGGCGCCACGTCCTTGATTAGCTGAGAGGCAGCCAACACGGATGCGCTTCTTTTGCTGTACTGAACATCGGGGAAAGGGGCAATGTAAGTAGAGATCGGGAGAGTTTTTATGCAAATAACTATAGTGTTTGGGGTTGGGGGAGGGAGCCCTACAGTACAAAAGGGGATTTTAGCTAGGGGAGGGGAGAGAATCGGGAGGGGGGAGGGCTGCAGTGCGCATGTCATTTTTCTCCCAGAGGAGAGCAGGAGGCAGAGTCCTATATGGACTCGGCTAGGCTCCTGGTGGTCAGTTTTTTGGACTTTGGAGGGACATTACAGGAGAACCATTTGGAGCAGGGATGTAAGGTAAAGATTTTATCACACTACACAGTGGGGTCAGTAGTGGGTTTAATTATAGTTTTGGGGTGGACATGCCCTTTAAAATGTAAAAAAATTCCAAATAAACATTGCATTGACGATTGACTTATTTTTTAAGGTCTGCACCTCGCGTTTCTGGTTCAACTACAGACATGTTGCAAATACATTGTCTATTTATCGGAGTGTTAAAAGACTTGGAATTCCTGATAGGTAAGGAATAACATTAATTCCACAAATCTTATACTTTTATGCAATACGTGATTACTTTCACATAATCGTGCATGGCTTTCTAGATGATATAGCACTAAATGTCACTTAGCAACAGTGGAAATTATTATCTGCAAAGACTTTTGAGATATACTGTGTGGAGTGTGCTGAAATGTCTGTGCTTTAAATGTAACGTAATGGACAATCATATTGTGTCTCCTGCACCTCTTCTTTAGGTCAATAGTGAGGACCCAAAAATGCTAGGTCCTCACATTCTTCTTCGTTAAGCAGCTTTACTTACCTCAATTTTTTTACTACTCCAGTCCCTTTCCAAGGTTTGTGATAGGGCAAATAGGAAGACAAACTCCTTGCAGAGTCATCTACTCATTGGACTTGTTGCTGATGGATCAAGGGAGGTGGAGAGCAGCAGCAAGGGAAACTTTTCCAGAAAGGGGCTGCTTAGCCTGGGTTGCTGTCTATCATAATAAGGTGGCCTCAGAGAACTTATGTCACCCACTCCATACCTGTCTCGTCCCTGGGCACATGGGAAAGCTGGGACGACACACTCTCCAGTTTTGTAAGAATCTTTAGTGGCCTAAACAATATTAAAGGAGAACTGTACACATATTTAAAGGAGGTCTGTAAATTGTGTATATACCGCTAGATAGAGAAACTTTTTATAATTTAAGTGTCCCCACTCCTTGTGTCCCCATTGCAAAGATACAGCAATTTCATTCAAAAGCACAGGGGCATATAAAACTTACCCGAAACAAGGCTATATCAGAATTAATACTGTTTGCAAAAAAAGTTTTAATTCCTGCAGCCCTGAAAATTTCCTTTATAACAAATATTGAATTTGGTCAATATTGCTACCGGTAATCAGTTACAGCTTGCCACAGGGTGGATGAACTGGAGGTACACACCATATAATTCACAGATCTGTTTTAAAGGGTTCTCAAACTTTCAAGCACACTGTATATCATTTGGGGCTTTCTTCCTTGTAAGGTCAGTACTACCAATACATTTTTTTTTGTAGGCAAGTATTTTTTTAACAATGGAGTAAATAGGGCGAAACCATGCTTTACAAGCTGTCCCACCTATGTTATTAAAGACGGCTCTGATACAAGTTACATTGAATTTACAGAAAGTTGCAAAAGCTTGTGGTGATGTTCCGGGGGCTAGTTGCGATTTTAAATGTCTTTACTGTTGTAGAAAATATACATGTGTCTAAATTATAGAGCAAGTCAAACATATAAAATAAAGGTCTAGATAAACCACGTGGGAAATATGAATTGTATGTGTATATATTTGCGGAGTGATTTTTGCCACAAAACGTGTCAAGCTGTAGTCTGCATGCTGTCTCTATGCGACGGCCCATGACCTCACCACAATCGCTGTTTTTAAAGGGCATATCCACCCCTTTACCTAACTTTACAGATAGTAGGGCTAGTTCCCCCAGCCCCAACCGCTATAATATTTTTTTCAGAAAGTCCCTGATCGTTACTTACGAGTAACGATCAGGGGAGGAGATGGAGGTGGGGGGGGGGGGGAGGATGTGAATGGCTGCTCTGAGTTAACTAAAAACCTCTGAGAGGACAGCACAGAGGCGTAAACAATTTCCCTTGTGGCCAGGCTCCTGGTGGTCAGTTTTTATAACTTTGGGGGACTTTACAGGAGAACCATTTGGAGCAGGGATGTAAGGATTTTTATACACTACAGAGTGGGGCCAATAGTGGGTTAAATTTTAGTTTTGGGGGTGGACATGCCCTTTACAGCTGATTGCGTGTATGCAATAAAGGGTTGCACGATCAGCTGTTTTAACAGCTGATACCTTTACTGCATACATGTAATTGACTGTTTAAAAGTGGCTGATCGCGGTGATGATGAGGAGAGAAGGGGTATGTCAAGGGCCCGGCCATGAAACTTGCAGGGGGGCTTTAGTGTAAATCGTACGCTATCCAATGTATTATTGGGTTAACACCCATTTTGCTGTGGCAGCTCAATTTACAAAAATATTTGAAAATAGCACTGCGCATAACATTTAGCTCAAAAAATCCTTTTATTGGCTGTGCATTATGCAGGCACTTTTCGGCTCTTGGTTCTGGGCCTTTCTCAAGCCTAGTGAATCAGGCATTAATCCTGAGGAAGCCATAGTGTGAAATGTGTAACAGAGTATGTTCTATTCTTTTCTTTTTTTTTAGCTATGATCCACTGGCCCTAGAGAAAATGTTAATGCCAGTGAAAAAAAACATTAGCTATAAATGTAGAGGACACCCCAAACCTAATATATTTGCAAAGATGCTCCTGAAGTTCCTTACTGACCTGGTCCTCACTGCTCCTCTGCTCTGCTGTTGACAGCCACTCCACTTCCTGGTTGTGTCTGTCAGTAAAGACATATGTAAGTCCAATTGCCTGACAACCGTAACCAGGAAGTAGAAGGCTGTCAGTGCAGAAACCATCTGCTCCTATTTTTGCTTGAAACAGGAGCAGGGGGTGGCCCCAGGTGGCGAAGAACCGGTGCAGGTAGGAACTTCAGGAGCATCTTTTGCAATGCAAAGTTTTTTGTGACTGGACTTGCCCTTTTTTATTTTTTTTATTATTTCTTCACACACTCTTTACATCACCTTAACATAAGTCTGGTCATCCAGTGCCCATTGTAGACCCAACCTTTTGGTTCCGCTTGAGGATTCACGGATTTCCGAAAAAAAATTGGAAATTCGAAAGTCCACGAATTTTGTTGTTAATGTCAATGGGGGAAAAAGTTTGAAAATTTCTGCCTAGAATAAGGGTTTAAATAGCAGTGGTAACTTACTGTAAATGGCTGTGGGACCTGGGAAATGGCCAGGGGAACATACGTGTGCTACTTCCGGTTTCCGCAGGTCGTTTTCGGTAATCCTCGAACAGCCAATTCAAGAATGACCGAACATTCGTGGATTCACGAATTGGCTCTTTGAGGATTCCCGAAAGTCCCGTAGCCCCCCGGGTCCTTCCAGGACCCTTTGGGGCTTAAGGGGTCCCGCAGCTCCAACCCGGGAGCCCTCTCCCTGGCACTTAGAAGTGCCCCTGTGGCCCTTGAAGGGCCCATGTTGCACTGACAAGTGCCTTTTGGGGCTTAAGGGGTCCCGCAACTCGAACCAGGACCCCACTCTTGGCACTAGAAGTGACCCTGTGGTCCTTGTGGCACTGACAAGTGCCCTTTGGGGCTTAAGGGGACTCATAGCTCAATCCGGAACTCCCCTCCCCGGCACTTAGAAGTGCCCTTGCGGCACTGACAAGTGCCTTTGTTCGGGGTCCTGCAGCTCGAAAACAGGACCCCCATTGGCTCTTTATGATTGTCTTCTTTCTTCCTAACAGGCGCACACCAACTCCGCTGATGTCGCCAACACTGGCAGATGTCACGCGGCCGCCAGTGACACTGCCGGCGCTGGCTACATCAACTTCGCCGGTAGAAACATGCCCCCATGGGCTCTTCTAAGGGGACCCCTTAAGCCCCAAGGGCCACTGGTTCTTCTAAGGACCCTCTAGGGGGTCTTTAGAGTCGCGGGACCCCTACCTTAAGCCGCGGGACCCCTGAATGTCCGCCGTAGGATTTTCGGAAGTTCGAAAATCCTTGGCCGTTCGAACGTTACTGAACTATCGAAAAATCCTCCAGGTTTTGGATCCATGAACTGGCCATCCCTAGTGTTGACAGCATATTGCTAAGTTGCTGCCACCAACCTTACATTTTTTTTCTTTTTCAGCCACATTGTTTTGATGCTTGCTGATGACATGGCTTGTAACCTGCGGAATCCTAAACCTGCCACTGTGTTGGGTTTATGTCTTCTAAAAGCATCATGGTGGATGCTGAGGTTTTTTTGGGTCTGATTTTGGACGTGTGCTCAGAGGGGTTTTACTAGGGTGGTAATGGGCTCGAGAATGTGTCTCTGTTTCAGTTATAAGTCTATCTTGCGCTGATCATTTGAGGGGTTTTTTTTTTTTGGTGTTTGCGCTATCTGTGTAGGAACCTGGACTTTTTCACATGCAAATAGTCTTTTATGGTTTATGAACTGACAGTATATTCACACTTCTTTAGGTCCATTAAATATCTAGTAAAATTCTTCTCCTTTAAGTATTTCTGTTCTTTCACCTATGCATAATATAATAAAAGCCTCAATCATGAAACCGAAATCAAAAGAAAAATGTGGCTTCTAATAACATTGATCCTGGCTGAAAAGGACTGTGGGAAAGTAGTGTTGGTTTGGAGAATAAATGATCATCGCTTAGTCAAAAATAAAAGCTGTAGTATTTATAACCTATATCAAACGGTTTCCAATAGTTTCATAATTACCTTTTCTAATTATCTTTCGCCTTCTGTAAATATAAGGTTTTATAATCACTGATTTTTTTTTTCTGCCCTTGTATTTATCACAGCAGTAAAGTCTCCTTCATTCTCATAGATCTTCCAAAATAAATTAAACCTGATCTTACTCTGCACTGACACGTTTTAAATAATAAGGTTCTTTTAAGGACATTTGTAACTGCAGGGCCTGGGACCAAAAGCTCTAGATTAAACCCATTGTTTTTGGAAAACAATGGGACCTTTAATAGTGAGCCAACCAAGGCCGATGACGCTTTCCCTTTGGCCTCCGTATAGTTTGATAAAAGCTGCATCCTGAGTGTTCGCCCTATACTTTTACATTGGGAGAACGCTCAGCAACTGTCAGAAAGGGGGATCTTTAGAGAAATGTGAGCACGAATTCTGTCTGTCATTTTTTAAGTAGATCATTCATTGATGTGGTGCATGCTTAACAATCAAGAACACTTCCCCTCTCTGCCAAAAAAAAAGAAAGGATAATTGTATATCACATGCCAGTTTAGTGAAAAAGAAGAAATATTAAGTGCGAACATACAAATATATATTGCAGCAATACATACACTTCCTATAAATGGTAGCAGCTTTAGCCTAAAAATAAAAAACAAAGATACAATCTGGCGCAAGGTATGGGGACCATGGCAAAATAGTGACACAACTGTAGATTAAAGGGCATGTCCACCCCCAAAACTATAATCCCCCCAACTACTGGCCCCACCATGTAGTGTAGTTTAATCCTTACCTCACATCCCAGCTCCATAGGGTTCTCCTGTAGTCCCCCCCCAAAGTCCCAAAAAATGACTACCAGGAGGCTAGCAGAGTCCATATAGGACACTGCCTGCTAGCTGGCCTCAGGTAGATTTTTGCCATGCGTACTGCAGCCCTTCTCCCCCCTCCCTCCCCCTCCCTCCCCCTAGCTCAATTCCCCCTAATATTGTGCCCCCATGTCTCCAGCCCCAACCGCATATTTTTTTTTCTAGAAAGCTCCCCAAACTCTTATTACCTCTCCTCTTTCCTCGGCGAAGTGAGCTGCCGGCAGCCGCGTCTGTGATTGGCTGCCGCTCAGCCAATCACAGACGCGGCTGCCGGTCCCGCCCCTCTGCTTGCATTTCCTTGCAAGCAGAGGGCCGGGAGCGTGGCGGAGGATCAGGGGAGGGAGTAGTAGAGTTTGGGGGCTTTTAAAAAATTATAGTGGTTGGGGCTGGGAGCCCAGGGGGGACCATATATTAAAAAATTTTTTTCAGGCTGGACATAGCCTTTAAGTGATTTTTTTCCTCTAAAATACGTAATTGGGAACAGTGGTCCCTTGACCTTCTTTATTTTAGGCTGATTGTTGTCTCTTTTGTAAACATGTACTAGGTATCAACTCCAAAAAGACATAATTTAACAAGTTTTATCATTTGTTTTTTGACTCTTGAATGTCATACTTGAACAGGTTTTGTTTTTCATTATATACCTACAATTGAGTTTTTAGCTGATTTTTTAAAAATTTTTTTTATAGTTTTAAAAATGACTAATAAAGTAATTATTTATTTTAATCAAGGGCATGTCCACCCTTAAAACAAAACTGGTGATTTCTAAGTTGTCTGTCCAATACCTCAACTGCTATTTTTACCAATTTATGAATTTGTAGCCAGTTTGGAACCATTTAATACATTTTCTTCTGGAAAAGGTATTTGCCTCCTTCCTCTGCTCAATTAGCTTTTTATAAGCTTGAGCATGTGCAGAAGAGGCAGCAGAGGAAACAGCAGTCAATCATTGGCTTTGAAGTCAGCAGCCACAGCCTTGATTGACTGCATGGAGGGTAGAGCTGAATTCCTTTTCCAGAAATATCCTTAAATAACTGGATAGTAATACATGGAATATGTGCTGAATATATCCGTTGTGGCTGTGAGGGCCCAAAAAGCTACGTCCCCACCTTTGAGCACATCTCTGGTTTAACCCTGTCCCCTTCCTTCTTGCCAGCAAATGACCTATGGGAAGATATGCTTCTGTCAGAGTACATCTCCTCCTATGTCGGCCACTGCCTGGTGAAGGGGCCAGGGCCAAATTGTGCGGGATCCAAGTCTAAGGTATCTAAAAATTACATTCGTTAAAGGGCATGTCCACCCTATTTATACACTTTTTCTGTAGTGTAGGGCTCCCTCCCCCAACCCCAAATGCCATAGTTATTTGAATCAAAACTCCCCTGATCATTACTTACATTGCCTCTCTCGTCCGGCCTTCAGTCCCAGCCCTTTGCTTGCATGAAACTGCAAGCAGGGGGCCGGACTGGCAGCCACGTCCGTGATTAGCTGAGAGGCAGCCAACACGGATGCGGCTTCTTGCTGTACTGAACATCGGGGGAAAGGGGCAATGTAAGTAGAGATCGGGAGAGTTTTTATGCAAATAACTATAGTGTTTGGGGTTGGGGGAGGGAGCCCTACAGTACAGAAAAGGGGATTTTAGCTAGGGGGAGGGAGAGAGAATCGGGAGGGGGGGAGGGCTGCAGTGCGCATGTCATTTTTCTCCCAGAGGAGAGACAGGAGGCAGAGTCCTATATGGACTCGGCTAGGCTCCTGGTGGTCAGTTTTTTGGACTTTGGAGGGACATTACAGGAGAACCATTTGGAGCAGGGATGTAAGGTAAAGATTTTACTACACTACACAGTGGGGTCAGTAGTGGGTTTAATTATAGTTTTGGGGGTGGACATGCCCTTTAAAATGTAAAAAAATTCCAAATAAACATTGCATTGACGATTGACTTATTTTTTAAGGTCTGCACCTCGCGTTTCTGGTTCAACTACAGACATGTTGCAAATACATTGTCTATGTATCGGAGTGTTAAAAGACTTGGAATTCCTGATAGGTAAGGAATAACATTAATTCCACAAATCTGTAATACTTTTATGCAATACGTGATTACTTTCACATAATCGTGCATGGCTTTCTAGATGATATAGCACTAAATGTCACTTAGCAACAGTGGAAATTATTATCTGCAAAGACTTTTGAGATATACTGTGTGGAGTGTGCTGAAATGTCTGTGCTTTAAATGTAACGTAATGGACAATCATAATTGTGTCTCCTGCACCTCTTCTTTAGGTCAATAGTGAGGACCCTAAAAATGCTAGGTCCTCACATTCTTCTTCGTTAAGCAGCTTTACTTACCTCAATTTTTTTACTACTCCAGTCCCTTTCCAAGGTTTGTGATAGGGCAAATAGGAAGACAAACTCCTTGCAGAGTGCATCTACTCATTGGACTTGTTGCTGATGGATCAAGGGAGGTGGAGAGCAGCAGCAATGGAAACTTTTCCAGAAAGGGGCTGCTTAGCCTGGGTTGCTGTCTTATCATAATAAAGGTAGAGCCTCAGAGAACTTATGTCACCCAGCTCCATACCTGTCTCGTCCCTGGGCACATGGGAAAGCTGGGACGACACAGCTCTCCAGATTTGTAGAAATCTTTAGTGGCCTAAACAATATTAAAGGAGAACTGTACACATATTTAAAGGAGGTCTGTAAAAATTTGTGTATATACCGCTAGGATAAGAGAAACTTTTTATAATGTAAGTGTCCCCACTCCTTGTGTCCCCATTGCAAAGATACAGCAATTTTCAATTCAAAAGCACAGGGGCATATAAAACGTACCCGAAACAAGGCTATATCAGAATTAATACTGTTTGCAAAAAAAAAGTTTTAATTCCTGCAGCCCTGAAAATTTCCTTTATAACAAATATTGAATTTGGTCAATATTGCTACCGGTAATCAGTTACAGCTTGCCAACAGGTGGATGAACTGGAGGTACACACCATATAATTCACAGATCTGTTTTAAAGGGTTCTCAAACTTTCAAGCATCACTGTATATCATTTGGGGCTTTCTTCCTTGTAAGGTCAGTACTACAGCAATACATTTTTTTGTAGGCCAAGTATTTTTTTAACAATGGAGTAAATAGGGCAGAAACCATGCTTTACAAGCTGCTCCCACCTATGTTATTAAAGACTGCTCTGATACAAGTTATCATTGAATTTACAGAAAGTTGCAAAAGCTTGTGGTGATGTTCCGGGGGCTAGTGCGATTTTAAATGTCATTTACTGTTGTAGAAAATATACATGTGTCTAAATTATAGAGCAAGTCAAACATATAAAATAAAGGTCTAGAGTAACCACGTGGGAAATATGAATTGTATGTGTATATATTTTGCGGAAGTGATTTTTGCCACAAAACGTGTCAAGCTGTAGTCTTGCATGCTGTCTCTATGCGACGGCCCATGACCTCACCACAATCAGCTGTTTTTAAAGGGCATATCCACCCCTTTACCTAACTTTACAGATAGTAGGGCTAGTTCCCCCAGCCCCAACCGCTATAATATTTTTTTCAGAAAGTCCCTGATCGTTACTTACGAGTAACGATCAGGGGAGGGAGATGGAGGTGGGGGGGGGGGGGGGGATGTGAATGGCTGCTCTGAGTTAACTAAAAACCTCTGAGAGGACAGCACAGAGGCGTAAACAATTTCCCTTGTGGCCAGGCTCCTGGTGGTCAGTTTTTATAACTTTGGGGGACTTTACAGGAGAACCATTTGGAGCAGGGATGTAAGGATTTTTATACACTACAGAGTGGGGCCAATAGTGGGTTAAATTTTAGTTTTGGGGGTGGACATGCCCTTTAAACAGCTGATTGCGTGTATGCAATAAAGGTGTGCACGATCAGCTGTTTTAACAGCTGATACCTTTACTGCATACATGTAATTGACTGTTTAAAAGTGGCTGATCGCGGTGATGATGAGGAGAGGAAGGGGTATGTCAAGGGCCCGGCCATGAAACTTGCAGGGGGGCTTTAGTGTAAATCGTACGCTATCCAATGTATTATTGGGTTAACACCCATTTTGCTGTGGCAGCTCAATTTACAAAAATATTTGAAAATAGCACTGCGCATAACATTTAGCTCAAAAAATGCCTTTTATTGGCTGTGCATTATGCAGGCAACTTTTCGGCTCTTGGTTCTGGGCCTTTCTCAAGCCTAGTGAATCAGGCATTAATCCTGAGGAAGCCAATAGGGTGAAATGTGTAACAGAGTATGTTCTATTTCTTTTCTTTTTTTTTAGCTATGATCCACTGGCCCTAGAGAAAATGTTAATGCCAGTGAAAAAAAAACATTAGCTATAAATGTAGAGGACACCCCAAACCTAATAATATTTGCCAAAGATGCTCCTGAAGTTCCTTATCTGACCTGGTCCCTCACTGCTCCTCTGCTCTGCTGTTGACAGCCACTCCACTTCCTGGTTGTGTCTGTCAGTAAAGACATGATGTTAAGTCCAATTGCCTGACAACCGTAACCAGGAAGTAGAGAGGCTGTCAGTGCAGAAACCATCTGCTCCTATTTTTGCTTGAAACAGGAGCAGGGGGTGGCGCCCAGGTGGCGAGAGACCGGTGCAGGTAAGGAACTTCAGGAGCATCTTTTGCAATGCAAAGTTTTTTGTGACTGGACTTGCCCTTTTTTATTTTTTTTATATTCTTTCACAACCTCTTTTACATCACCTTAACATAAAGTCTGGTCATCCAGTGCCCATTGTAGACCCAACCTTTTGGTTCCGCTTGAGGATTCACGGATTTCCGAAAAAAAATTGGAAATTCGAAAGTCCACGAATTTTGTTGTTAATGTCAATGGGGGAAAAAGTTTGAAAATTTCTGCCTAAGATAAGGGTTTAAATAGCAGTGGTAACTTACTGTAAATGGCTGTGGGACCTGGGAAATGGCCAGGGGAACATACGTGTGCTACTTCCGGTTTCCGCAGGTCGTTTTCGGTAATCCTCGAACAGCCAATTCAAGAATGACCGAACATTCGTGGATTCACGAATTGGCTCTTTGAGGATTCCCGAAAGTCCCGTAGCCCTCCCGGGTCCTTCCAAGGACCCTTTGGGGCTTAAGGGGTCCCGCAGCTCCAACCGGGAGCCCTCTCCCTGGCACTTAGAAGTGCCCCTGTGGCCCTTGGAAGGGCCCATGTTGCACTGACAAGTGCCTTTTGGGGCTTAAGGGGTCCCGCAACTCGAACCAGGACCCCACTCTTTGGCACTAAGAAGTGACCCTGTGGTCCTTGTGGCACTGACAAGTGCCCTTTGGGGCTTAAGGGGACTCATAGCTCAATCCGGAACTCCCCTCCCCGGCACTTAGAAGTGCCCTTGCGGCACTGACAAGTGCCTTTGTTCGGGGTCCTGCAGCTCGAAAACAGGACCCCCATTGGCTCTTATGAGGGGAGTGTCTTCTTTCTTCCTAACAGGCGACACCAACTCCGCTGATGTCGCCAACACTGGCAGATGTCACTGCGGCCGCCAGTGACACTGCCGGCGCTGGCTACATCAACTTCGCCGGTAGAAGACATGCCCCCATGGGCTCTTCTAAGGGGACCCCTTAAGCCCCAAAGGGCCACAATGGTTCTTCTAAGGACCCTCTAGGGGGTCTTTAGAGTCGCGGGACCCCCTACCTTAAGCCGCGGGACCCCTGAATGTCCGGCCGTAGGATTTTCGGAAGTTCGAAAATCCTTGGCCGTTCGAACGTTACTGAACTATCGAAAAATCCTCCAGGTTTGGATCCATGAACTGGCCATCCCTAGTGTTGACAGCATATTGCTAAGTTGCTGCCACCAACCTTACATTTTTTTTCTTTTTCAGCCACATTGTTTTGATGCTTGCTGATGACATGGCTTGTAACCTGCGGAATCCTAAACCTGCCACTGTGTTTAGCCATAAAAATATGGAGCTGAACGTTTATGGAGACGATGTTGAAGTTGACTACAGAGGGTATGAGGTAAAATGCAAAGAATGCCTGTTCAGTTATAATATCTAATCTTGCGCTGATCATCCATCTGTAGGAACATGCTTTTTTCACACAAATAATCTTTTTATGGTTTATAGCTTTAGATGCATTTTCACACTTCTATTACCATTAAATAATCTAGCTAAAATATCTTTCTCCTGAAGTATTTTCTGTTCTTTCACCTATGCATAATATAAGAAAGCCTCAATCAATGAAACCGAAATCAAAAGAAAAATGTAATGCTTCTTACTATTGATCCTGCTGAAAAGGACTGTGGAAAGTATGTTTTGGCTTAAATGATCATCTGCTTAGTAAAAATAAAAGCTGTAGTTTATAACCTATCAAACTGTTCCAGAGTTTCATAATTATCTCTTTTCTAATTATTTCTGCCTTCTGTAAATATATGTTTTATAATCACTGATTTTTTTTTCTGCCTTGATTTATCAGCAGTAAAAGTCTCTTCATTCTCATAGATCTTCCAAAATTAATTAAACCTGATCTTACTGCACTGACAGTTTTAATAATAAGGTCTTTTAAGGACATTTGTAGCTGCAGCCTGGGACCAAAAGCTCTAGATTAACCCATTGTTTTGGAAAACAATGGGACCTTTAATTAGTGAGCCCTACCAAGGCCGATGAACGCTTCCCTTTGGCCTCCGTATAGTTTAGAAATGCTGCAGTCCTGAGTGTTCGCCCTATACTTTACATTGGGAGAACGCTCAGAACTGTGCATAGGGGGATCTTTAGAAAATGTGAGACAGAATTCTGTCTGTCATTTTTTAAAGATCTTGCATGTGTGTGCATGCTTAACAATCACACACTTTCCCCTCTCTGCCAAAAAAACAGGAAAGGATAATTTATTCACATGCCAGTTAGTGAAAAGAAGAAATATTAAGTGCGAACATACAAATATATATTGCAGCAATACATACACTTCTATAAATGGTACAGCTTGCTAAAAAATAAACAAAAAGATACACTGGCAGGTGAAGTCTGGGGTCAACTGTTACATGCATCTTAGAATGACGGGGTGGGGGTACAAACACAAGAAACCTAACGGTAGTTAGAATGTGCAGAAGTAGTTGTGTGTCCCGGACCACTAGCAAGAGCAGAAGTGGCATCTCAAATTTACAGTAACCTAAACTATTTTAGAAATTATTTCTACACTAAAGTACACCATGCAATGGTTTCTACTCGCCGACCATTTGGCTCTTCCGACCAGTCGGCCAGGAGGAGGACTTCGGTTGTGGTAATATTGGCCACGGCCGACAATTTACTGCAACCGAGTGGGTGGTCTATAGAGGACCGGCGTGTTTTTCCGCTGTGTCCAATCATCCTTTCACCCGATTTGGACGAACGATCGGTCGGACACGGACAAACACCTATGCGAATATTTCGGCCCAATCGACCGATACACTGAACTATCGGTCGATCTGGCTGAAATATTGCATGGTGTGTACATACCCTAATAGGATGATTTCTGTCACTGTATGAATGAATGATTCAGCATTGTGATCCTGCATGAGAATATGCTTTGATGCCCTGTGCTCTTACACTGTGCCTGCAGCTGGCCAATACTGTAGCCCTCTGCGCTGTGTATGTTTCTATTGCACACTCCTGATCTACCACTGCATCTAAAAATTCAATCCCAAATTGCAGCTTTAATTGTTTTTCTATAGACCTAAAACCACCATCACTGCTTCTCAACATTCCAAAGAATTTTACAAAATCTTTTAATATATATACAGTTATTAATAAATGAAACTTGTAAAACACAACTTTATTCTTGTATGGATGTATATAATTTATTTCTTATATGGCACTACATATTCTACAGGGTTTTATAATTATCTAATCCGTTCACATCGGGTCCTGAAGAGTTTATGATCTAATTACAACCTATCAATATGTCTTTATGTTTGTTCTCAATTTAAATTAACAGAAATGTTCATTAGAATAATAACGAATTACATAATTAAAAAAGAACTTTTGATCGGGTTTTGCGATGCATTAGCGCATGAGAATCGCATGCCAGTACATTGCAGTGTGGCAGGCTACACTGTGCATGAAAGGCGCTGCCTTGGAATCAAGCTTTTCGTGCTCATTGCCCTGCTTTATTGTGTGTCCACAGCCTTACACTTTGTACTTGTAAATGTGTAATTTATTTATTTATTTTTTTTAGGTTACAGTAGAAAATTTTCTTCGAGTGCTGACTGGTAGACTGCCACCAAGCACACCCCGACTCAAGCGACTTCTTTCAGATGATAGGAGTAATATTCTTATCTATATGACTGGTAAATATGGGCTACATATGTTTGTATTTCTTAGGCTGAGGCCACACTGCAACGCACAGAAATCGTGCACACAATCACGAGTGTTATCGCACATGATTGTGTGCGGGACTGTTTTGCGTTTCGCATTCCCGTGATATCCATTTTAGTGAAAATCGTGGGCGCAAAACGTGCGCGCAAAGGTGCGAAAAACACGCTAGTGTGGCCTGGCCCTTAGATTTTAATTTTCACCATCACCACATCCAATGGAAGAAAGTTCTATAGCTTTATCATTCTTACAACATTTGTAGTATAAGCAGCACAAGGATTTTAAAAACCCTTAGAAATGCGTCACCTTTCATATGTCAACATTGAATCTTATCAGCCCAATGTGACAATCTATCAACAACCCCCTGCAACAATTGCACATCATCTTTAACTTTTAATGCCCGACAATGTTTTGTGTCTCCGGAAACACAGAGACCTTGCTAACAATACCTACTGTATTTCTAAATCATTAATTAACAGATTTTATAGAAGTGGCCCCAGCACAAAACTTTGTTGCACACAACTTTGTGCACACACCTTGTGTCTCAGCCAATCACAGATGCCACTGCCAGTCTGGCCGCTTCTGTGCACAGAAAATGCATGGAACGGGCTGGTAAGTACATCTAGGAGCAGGTTTGAAAATTTAGACCTTGCAAGGTGAAGGTTTTGGGGGCAATTAGGTCAAATACAAAATTTAGTTTTGGGGGTGGACATACTCTTTACTTTGAAATTCTTGCTATTTTTTATATAGCATTTCAATTTATAAATTAAAACTGTTTGTAGGTCATGGTGGAAACGGTTTTCTAAAATTTCAGGACTCAGAAGAAATAACAAATGTTGAACTTGCTGATGCTTTTGAGCAGATGTGGCAGAAAAGAAGGTAAAATTTATGTTCTATAAAGTCTGTAAATCTTGAAAATAGCAAATGAAATGCTATGTTTTCTGCAAGGAATATCGACAAAAAAAAGTTTATTTAAAAAGTGTTCTTCTGCAGCAACAAATCAGATACAGACAGGCGGAAATTGGTCCCTGAACCTGTAAGGGTTTCCATACTCTCAGTCTCAACACTGAGAACCACAAAATAGAATTAAAATTCTACCAGCTGAAAAATGTTTAATTCCAATAATCTCATCCAAAAAATGTAATTAATACCGTTGATAGTAATTTGTAACAATAAATATCATGAAAGTATAATATTCAAACAAATATAGCTTGCCAGACAATTAAAAAAATCAAGAATCTAGCTAAAAAAAAAATATATAGATAGATAGTAGAAAAATCCTGATGACGGCTGTATCAAAGGTGTCCAAATCAAATTTGCCCCGGTGCATCTGATGAAGATAAACAATATAACTTGGAGGTACAAAGCACTAGTAGGTATTTTATCTTTAACAAACTATTTATGACATGATGTCACATGAAGAAAAGGTGCACTTCTATTGAGGTAGCACCTGGGCCATTTAAAGGATAACTATTGTCTCAACGCATTTTTTTTTAAAACTGCTTTCAAAAGAGTAAAGGTATGCAGTCCTCCCCATACATTTTTTTCCCCTGATTTCGAACTTCTCTCTGCCTTGAATTAGCCACACTCTGAAGGGGGTGTAACAATTCTGTCTGCCTCTAACTGTCACTCAAAGCTACCATGCGAGAAAACACTCCAGCACCCATCCTTGATCAGCTTGATTATGTAGGCTTTACTTCCTAGCAACCAAACAGTTCAAGTATGTTTGACTGGCAGAGGAGGAGGAGGAGAGAGGTTGTAACAGACATTCCTACCAGTCAATGGCAAGTGATATGTTAACGATGGCCCTGGGCCGTCTAGGAGGCGGGCTTTTAGCACTCATCTATGCCATGTGATATCTAAGGGAGAGCAGCACGGTTGTAAATATGAGTAAGCGATTTCAGCTGCTGGAAGTGTGGACATGTAATGGGGGTAATGTTATTTTTTTTGATATTGTTGAGGTATATGAATGATATGTATATCTGTGCAAAAAGTAGCAATAATAATAAACACAACAGTAATGGAGGGAGCTTCCTAGATCCTAAAATAATTAAATTAATACATCAATCGGACTCACTCTTCCAGTTTAACAAGTAAAAAGGTAACATGTGATTGGTTGATGCAGATTAAGAACATAGGCAAAATTGTGCAACTCTTATTAAATAAGCCCCAGTGTTTTATATAAATTCTTGCCCTTTCCTGGGACCATTATCAGGGGGAACTGGGCTGTTCATCTTTTTGTTTTCATTTGAAAAAATGCATGGTTCTTTTTTATTTATTTATTTTTTAAATCACTTATTTAGGTGTTGGTTTTGTAATAAGTAGTTATGCTATAAAGGTGTGGTCTCCAAACAAGTTAGGCTTAAATTAAAGCCTGCAGTATTTCCTTTATAATAAGCTGAGAATCACATCTCTCTCATTATGTTATTAATCTTATGTTATAGTATTCACTTGAACTAGTATTTTTATTTCTAATAAATTGAGTTTGTTTATCTTCAATGTGGATTCTGTGAAAAGTCTCTTAAACCCTCTGGCTTTTCATAGGTTCCTTGGAAAATATATATTAATTTCTAATTGCTAAATTTTAAATCTCCTCTGTTTGTGATGTTAGAAATATACTGGTGTCACAGTAGACCCATACTAATTTTAAATATCATTGATGTATCATTACATTTTTCTCTGTTTTCCTTTTTTTTTCGTAGCAAAAACATAAGTATATCAACCTACAGTTTCTTTTTTATATAACCAAGCTGTCATGAAGCAGTGTTATTTGCACAATGAAAGCACACCCTGTCATCTTTGAGTGGCATACTATACCTACTTTTAAAACCATTAACAATTTCACTTAAACCTTCACTCATCAAATTCTTTCTTTTTCATAGAATTGAAACATTTTTGATGTTTGAGTTTCTGAAAGTAGTAATATTTTCGACAGAATAAATTCACCTATTTCATTTCCTCTGTCCAATTATACCTATTTTTGTTTTCCAGATATAATGAATTGTTGTTTATCATTGATACGTGTCAAGGAGCCTCCATGTATAAACAGTTTTATTCTCCCAATATAATGGCTCTTGCAAGTAGCCAAGTAGGAGAAGACTCTCTGTCAGTAAGTATTTTTATTGATACGGTTTGTATGGAAAAACAAGAAGTTTTTAACACACACATTTTCCTATGCATAGCTTCATTTGAGATCTACTAATAAAGATTGCAATTATCATCTGAACATGCTTATTATTTGTATAGGTTTGTATTACTATTAATTTGAAGTAGTTTATGTATGTATGCATTTGTTTATTATATAGCACTAAACATGTTACAATTATTCTATCCATTCAGGTGAGACCCTTTCTGGAAGAGCTTACAACCATATTTACTAATATTGATTATAACCTTATTAAACATTCCATTAGGTCTTTATGATTGTGGGGGAGGCCATAGTGCAGACTTCTTGCACATGCAACTAAAAGTCAATTTTAAAGGGAATGTTCACCTTTAAAAAAAACAAAAAAAAACAAAAAGGTCAATTGTCAAGTTACCTGCCCCCAACCCCTACTGATATATTTTACACGTTATTACCTGCATTACTAACTAGATATTTAAGGAGAATTATTGTCCCTCAATGGAGGGAGGAGCTGGCCCCTCCCTCCATGCAGTCAATCAAGGCTGTGACTGCTGACAACCAATGATTCACTGCTGTTTCACCTGCTGCCTCCTCTGCACATGCTCAAGCATATAAAAAGCTTTTGGAGCAGAGAGAGGAGGCAGATACCTTTGCCAGAAAGGAACAGTATTTATTGAATATCTGGTTAAATGCATGTAAAACATTCGTAAAAATAGCAGTCGGGGTTGTAGACAGATAACTGACAAGTCAACAGGTTTTGGTGGACACACCCCTTAACTGGACTGAACACAAACCAGTTAGCCACCATGCTGCCCAAGTTACTACTAATTTATTCTGCTTTTTACAAATATTGTCCAGGTAATATTTGGTGATCGGCGCCTGAGCAAAGGCATACACACATACGATTATTTCCAGAAACCGTAGTTTAGTGCATGTGCTTGTCTGTCGTGCCTCGTGCCATTGTGTACAAGGCTTTATTCCCACTTTTCCAACAGTTTCTTCTGTTTCTACCATATGTGTGCATGTGCATGTGGTACAGAGTTAGGGGGAGCTGCCAGCAGCAGAGATTGATGTGGTACAGCAGACTTTAAACTAAAGAAATGGGGGTAAGAGCCATGGATCTTACTTCCCTGGGATGTTTAAAATGTTATCAAGTAATCTAAAAGGCAATGGATATATCATTATGGGTATCTTTAAAGTTGAAGATACAGAAAATCCCACTACCCTAAAACTTTTTTTTTCCAGATTTTAAATCTGAGCTGTAGATTTTGAGAAATCATCAATTGAATTCACAGCATTTACAGGGAAAGACCTGTCACTCCAAAAGCAGAAATTATAATATGTTCCCCATCCCTGGCCTCTTACTAGGATCTTTGGCTGTCTGCCAGCGCACTTTCTGCAACAATTAAGAGAGTCATCAGTGAACACAAGGCAGGGGTGTGGGAGGGGGAAATATGTAAGCAGAGCAGGCTCTATGGTGAGGCTGTGCAGAGCTTTTAAGTGTCGCAGACACTACAAGTAGTCAGTGAATGAGGGAGGTGAGGGGCAATTAGGAGCACTCAAAATTAATAATTTAATGACAAGACAAGCACAGATAAATATTTGAGTACCACTATTTTACTCTCTAATTGTAGTTTCAGATAATGTAAAGTTGTTTGAGTGAGTATAGTGATCCTTTAAAAGCATTGAAATCAATAAACCCTATGTATCATACATTCTTCATACACTCTTCATCCACAATGGATTAATTTATACGGGTAGGTTTTCTTAGTGTTTTATACATTGAAGCCTGCATCATTTGACTGTTAGCAAATCATTTATCTAAGCCACAAGTGACTATAATACACACACACAATTAAACTCACAGTTTGTGTGAAATAATTTTTAAATTTCTCATCTGTGTTTTTTTTTTATAGTAACTACTTAATAAATCTCCCGTCTTTCTTTGACAGCATGTGAAATTAGCTGTTGGAATCTTAGGCATTTTGGAGATTGGAGATTATAAAAAGGGGCTTTTGAGATTAAAGTTCTGTGTATGTGGGTGGATGGGAATTGAAGTAAATTAATTTAAAGAAGAAGAGAAGAAAATTTGAGTGCTAGGGAAAAAATCATGAACCATTGCCATTGATGTTGTACTTGTGTGCATTTATACATTAGTGGTAAAATAATTCTCTCTATCATTTGCTATAGCACCAGCCAGATCTTGGAATCGGAGTCCATCTCATGGATAGGTATACATTTTACCTACTGGAATTCTTAGAAGAGATCAATCCAGCAAGCCAGAACAATATGAATGATTTAGTAAGTTACCTAAATAAAATGTGACAATTATTGGGATCTATCTTCATCCATCTATTCAATCTATCTAACTGCATAAAATGTTTGTGTGTATATGAAAATGGGCTGAAAAAATATATCATTAACCCTGAGTAGTATTTTCTTCGTGTCTTCCACATTTTGTTATTTAACATCTTTGCATTAAATAAAATGTAATGTTGCTGATTTCATAAGAATGAAAAATTAAGTTCTGACATAGCCAATAGCCTTCAGGCTGCCTGCAAAGATATGACTGGAACTTGGGAATGCTATAGCTAAAACATTTATTAAATCCCTTAACAGGCATATCTACCCCCACCCCCAAACATCAGGTTAGACCCTCCTCACTACTAACAGAGTCCATTCATTTGCCATGACTCTTCTTCCTCCTCTGCTGTTTCCAGGTATGGCAGTCAGTCTTGGCCGTGATGCTTATGTCAGGGCAAATCACTGACTTTCATTCCTCAAGCTGCAGAGGAGAAGCTTCCTCTGCTGATGTGTGCCATTTTTTGAACATGTACAGCATCAAACAAGCCCACTAGGAATCGGGCTCTGTAAGTAGTGATAAATGCGTTTTTTTCTAGGTAAAAAAAGGTAAAGGTCTGGCTGTAAGTCAAAGCCATTATGAGGATGAAAAGAAAGGGTATCCAAACACTTACTACACGGGAGCACACCCATCCATCCAGGCCGTGGCGCTCAGGCACTTCCAATGCTGCTTCGGCCAGCAGATAATCAGAAATAATCCGTTGTAGGTAGAAGTAGGCAGCTCACAGAGATAAAATTAACTTATTTTATTTTATCCATTAAAAACACTAAATGGCACATTACTAGAGGGTGGAGGAGCCGTTTGACGCGTTCCGTGACAAGTAGTCATTTCATCAGAGACGTCCATTTTGAGGATGTTTGGGCCAATGTCTGATAGCTAAACCAGAAGATGCATCTTCTGCTGCTGTGTGGCATGTAGATTACAGCAGAGGAGGTATCTTCTTGCCAGAAAGAGATTGTGTTGACAATTATAGAAGCATTTTTTGTTAAAGCTAAGTATAGCAAAAATTGGGTTTCTAAGAGTGCTTAGAATCAGTAACTAATATTAAAGAGGAACTGTGGTCCAAAAATGACTTTAGGTAAATTCATAGGAATTGCTCTCCTGAGAGTTTTTGCAATGTATTTCCATTGTTTATTTTGCATAGTTTTGAAGATATTTACATTTTTGTGTGTGGCAGCAGCATCACTTCCTGCTTCCTGCTCTGAAACTGTCAGTCAATCTGCCCTGTGTCTCCTCCCCTTTGCAGCCCCCCTGGTCCCTCCCACTCATGGACCCCATGGTCCCTCCAGTTGCAGGCCCCCCTTGGCCCATTCCCTTACAGCCCCATGTGGCCCCGCCCACTCACGGGTGCCTTGGCCCCGCCCACTCGCAGGTGCCTAAGCCCCACCCGCTCACAGGTGCTGTGGGCCACTCTGCCCCCCCCCCCCCCCGCCCCACCCCCCCCGAAAACTCTGTGGAAACAGCCTTTTCAGGGACCTGACAGACCTGACCGTGTTAATAAGAAAGAAGAGGGGTTTGTATGTTAAACAAGAATTTAAGTTGAATCAACAAGATGGAATGGATGGGGGTATAAACAACAAGGAGGATGTGTAAGGTTAGCTAGAAGGTTGGTAAATTACTTTTTGGGGTCTGTTATAAGCCACCAAATGTCAGTGAGGAGGTGGAAGATCACCTCAATATGCAGTTGGCAAAGGCTGCAAATATGGTGCATGTTCTGGTTATAGGGGATTTCAATTACCCTGATATCCATCTATGTGGGCTAAAGTTGTGGAGTGCCTCACTGCTCTGTACTGGGACCACTTTCTTTTGTTTATAAATGACTTAGAAGGGGGCATTCAGTGGATGAGTGCTGATTACACTAAACTATGCAGATATCTGTTGTATTCAATTAGATCAACTGGACTTGAAATGTAGTTCTTGAAGACGTTTCGCTAGTCATCCGACTGGCTTTCTCAATTCAGAATGACTTGTACAAGAATCTGTGGCACTTATGTACCCTGGAAATTCCCAATTAGCATATCACAGCCAGGTGTTAAGGGTGTGATAGGATAGTGGCTAAGAGGTGTTATAGGAACGCCCAGAGTAAGGTGTTAAAACAGCATTGTACATGGCAGACAGTTGGTGTCGAACCCCCCCACCTCTATTTAGGCTTGGTTTCTTTATTTTCACATAAATGGCCTCCTTAACACCTCTCTTGAACCAGTCACGTTCCTTCGCCAGTATGTTAACATTACAATCTTCAAAGGTATGTCCTTTATCCTTAAGATGCAGGTACATGGCTGAGTCCTGACCCGAGGAATTGGCTCTTCTGTGCTGGGCCATACGTTGATGCAGTTGCTGTTTGGTCTCCCCCACATACAAATCAGAGCATTCTTCACTGCACTGCACTGCATATATGATGTCGCTTTTCTTGTGTTTTGGTATTGGGTCTTTCGGATGTACCAATTGCTGCCTCAGTGTGTTGTTCGGTTTAAAGCAGACAGGGATACGATGTTTTTTGAAAATTCTTCTTAATTTCTCGGAGACCCCTGCTACATATGGGATGACCATGTTCTTTCTCCTGTCTTGCTTTTCCCCTTCACTGTTGGTATTCGTGTTCGTGTCTCCTGTCTGCCATGTACAATGCTGTTTTAACACCTTACTCTGGGCGTTCCTATAACACCTCTTAGCCACTATCCTATCACACCCTTAACACCTGGCTGTGATATGCTAAGTGGGAATTTCCAGGGTACATAAGTGCCACAGATTCTTGTACAAGTCATTCTGAATTGAGAAAGCCAGTCGGATGACTAGCGAAACGTCTTCAAGAACTACATTTCAAGTCCAGTTGATCTAATTGAATACAACAGATATACCATGACCTGGATGAATGAGAACCTTCACAAGCATAAACTATGCAGAGCTTTGGAAACATATAATGATGTGCAGTTGCTGCAAGCATTCCTAGATAGATTATCAAAATGATAGATTATCAAAATGGGCAGCAGATATTAAATGTTGATAAATGTAGGGCGATGCAATTGGGTTTTAAAAGTGGTCTGGATAACTTTCTAAAAAATTAATATATATTGAGAATAACTGGTATTAATCAATATACTGTAGTTCTGGTTGATCCAGGGATACTTTCTAATTGCCATTTGAGTCAGGAAGAATTTTTTTTTATAGTAGGTAGGATATAAAGGTTGGACTAGATAGACATATGTCTTTATTCAACCTTAACTATACTATACTAATAAAAAATACAAACACTATACTTTAATATAAAATACTAATTTCTATGTTCTGTTGGTGAACAATGACCCAGTTTATTGTATGGCCCATTAATGTATTAATACACAGTGATCAAATACCCACACAAGCGCCTTTTCTCCCAGTCCCCTTTTTAATTTAGTTGCGCTTCTCTGCTTCCTTTCCATTTCCAAGATGTCCTTTTTGTACACAGGATTCCAAAACTGAACCGCATATTCCAAACTAGGGCCTTAGGAGTGCTTTGTTAAGAGGAGGAATAATACCTAAAATCCAACGCCTTCTTTATAAAAGCCAATATCTTGCTGGCTCTAGCACAGCTTGCTAATTTTATGTTTGCTATGCACCAAAACTCTTAAAAGCAATTCACTTAAATCATAGCCATTTATAGTGTAAAAACCACAATGATCCAAAATGCATTTCCTGGCTCCACAAGGTCTCTTTTGCATCCTCCTAGGTTCTCACAGTCCACGTAACTCAATATGCCAAAATGGACCGGTCTTGCGAACATTGGCAAAAATACCAGAAGATTTCTTTCCCGGTTCCTATTTAAATAATTTGGGTGGCTGGAATCTTAGACAATAATACGCTGAATACAAAACAAATGTTAAAAAAGCTGCAGCAGCAGTCCACAATGCATTTTACTAAAACTAGCTTTATCGTTGAAACTTTGGCGTATCCCTGTTTTAAAGGTCAAGCCCTGCAGACCTCATACAAAACTTTTCCTCAATAGATATATTATGGGTCTTTCCGATCTGCATGGGCACACAAGGAGAGCTGGTGGAAGTAAAAGAATATAGAGTAGGCAGTGGAGGGTTATTAAAGCAAAGGGGCTAAGGAAGGTAGTGCTCTTGTCTGCTCTCCTTTTCAGATTGGCGATCGCAAAGTCTAGTATCCATTTTAATAATAAGAGCTATAAGATCAATTAGAATGGTTGGTAAATCTCTGGAAATAAAAAGTCGGTCAGACCACCCCTGCCAATAGGCAGCTACCAAAGCTTCATTGTTCAAGACAGATTTAGCGGCTTGAATGCATTCAATAGTATAAAGATTGTCACTTTGAATTCCTTGACATATTTGCATAAGGTGTGAGGATGCTGCAGCAGTATGTCCAGGAGCATCGAAGACTGTTTTAAAAGACTGCAATAACACCCTAGAGTAATTGTTTTTAGGGAAAATTGTGAAAAAACAGTGAAGGTTGCAGTTTGAATTTAATGCGACACTTATTGATAAAATCCCTCAAACTTGAGGGTCTCCATTGAAGCAAGGAGGAAGAGGAAATATGGGATTTCTTAACATAACATACCACTGGAGGAGAGGCAGCAGCAGGAGAGGCTTGTTGAATACAGAAGAGGCAGAAGGCATATGGGATAGAATAGACTCAAGAGCCTGGGTCCAGGTATATTGTTAGGATTATAACTGTAGAGGCCAAGAGGAGGTTGGGACTGTGAAACAAGCAGCTAGTCCAAAGCAAGCTATGAAAGAGGGGCAAAAAAATAATCCATAAACTGGCAGAAGTCAGGAAAGGCAGTGTTGTTCAAAATACCAAAGTTTAAGGCAGGCAGCAAGATACAAAGGGGGCAGTGATTTATCTTCCGCTAACTGGCCAAATTAGTGTAAATATCACGCTGACCACTTATTTTGCAAATGCTGCTTTAATTTTAAAACTTTATGGAAATAGCGCAGCCTAAATAGGCAGCATTAAACTTCCTTCTTACCTGACAATAATCCCACTATGCAGTAAATCACACGAAAAAGGATTGTGAGACACTAGAAAAACTGCAGGGGCCTGGACCCCACACTCTTCTATGACAGTGATCAGCTGTTTTTAAACTGAAAAATCCAAAAAGAAACAGACCAAGGAAACTTGACTGGAGACCAGCAAGGAAATCCTTATACATGGTCAAAGCTGGCAAGGAAATGGAATAACTGAAGGACAAATGTAGGGTCCAAGCTCAAAAAAATGCCTGGAATTACCATAGTTCCCCTTTAAATTAGGCCAGCAACAAGCCACAGATATCACATATTTTACTTAGTGAGAACTCTGCCTGAAAAGGCTGTTTTCACATAGTGGGAAAGAAGGGCTGTAGATTCCCTTACCTACTCTGTCAGGACACAGCAGAGAGGAGGAGGGATTTCCTGTCTCCCTCACACACTGAGGGAGTCTGAGGCTGTGTTCGCCGGCGACACTGTGCAGGAGAAGCCTTAGGAATGTCACATGTCAGCCTACCACCCATTAACTTTCTGGTCAGTCATTTCTTTATATCTTGGGCTGTGGAACACGTAGAAAGGTGGTTGATGGCTCATTTCAAAGGTAGGAAACTGGCCTTTAATTTAAACTCAACTTGTTTGGGGACCATAGTTCCCCTTTAAATAGGATATATTGTTAGCAAATGAAAATTTTGCTCCGGTCCAGCGATCACATGCCCATGTTTTTTATGAGCTTTACCTGTGCCTCACAAAGACACTAGTGCTGGTGGACTCAAAGCAGGAAACCACACCTTTTTATGAACCTGTGATATAGGTGGGAGAATGCATAGAAATAATTGGGGAGTTAGTTTTAGATTTCATTTCAAAGTGCTACCAAACTATGTTTTGTTGCATTGAAAATATTTTAGTAAGTAAGTTGTGTAAATCAAATAGCAACAATCACATCTGAATGTATTTGAATGCTAGTGTTTGTTTGTATTTTTAGCATAATATATCATAAAGCATTTTCCATATTAGATCCCTATTGTGTTTCATTATTATTTATCTTGTGCATTTTTTAGCAACATTATTACTTTTTCATGTAATGATTCTGCATCGTCTGTTCCTTTGGGTTTCTTGCATCTGCCTTATTGATGAAGAAAATATACATTTTCCCCCCACAGCTTTGCAAATAGACAATTAACAGATACAATATGTGTTGAATTTATTATTAGCAAGTATTCTCACATTTTTTTAATTGTGATTACTGCTGTCAGGCTTGCAGATTTTCTCACACACAGCTCACAAAATAGATTCCTTGTTATATGTAAAGGAATACATTACAGAAAACTAAGTGTTAAGGAAAATTTAGTTTAACATGTTCGCTCTTTTAATTCTGTGTGTTTTTTTTTAAAATTTTTTTTATAGATTTTAACCTTTCTATTTTGCGAAGTGTGTAGTTTATTTGTCAGTGTAATATAAGAACTAACGGTTATTCAATAAAAGTTCTTATCGTTTAAAATGGTGCTAATTTTGCCCCAACCAATCAGATATTAGCTTTCAAATGTTAAATAAGATCTGATTGGTTGGGGCAAAATTAGCACCATTTTAAACGATAAGAACTTTTATTGAATCTCCCAGTAAGTTTAAAAGATTTTTATGGAATGAGAGGTGCAAAAGTTTGGTCATGCTATTCATTTGCAGCAGTAAATCAAATGATAGCTTTTTACTGGATTGCTGCAGCTAGAAAATACATGATTGGGTAATGCAGATTAATATTACAGGCACACTATTGTACCTTTTAATTGCATTAACCCCTAAAACTATTTCAAGCAGGAAAGCAAAGGAACATTCTTGCCCTCCCTAAATTATTGCCAGAAACTGAAAACATGCAATATTGCCATTGATCTTATTGTAAAAAAAAAATGTACTTACAATTTCTATTCAATTTTATTTAATTGGTAACAATAAACTGCTTCTATCAAAACATGCAACTTTAATCTTTCTACAGGTAAGTTGCATAAAATACTATAGGGGCTATGTACCGAGAGACACTATTAGTGTCTAAAAGCCGCGTTAACGGATGTACCATGGGTACATATACATATAGCTTAAGGTAAGGTGGGCTTAAAGGAGGAAATGGCCCCCACAGATCATAAAATGAAATAGTCTTCTTACAACAGAAGGTACTTCACAGCCTCATCCTATTTATATATTAATATTGGGGGGGAAAAGAATGCTGGGAGTGATAGTGACATGCAAAGTCATTTTATTGTAAACAAACATTACTTCCTTTCTAGCAAACAGAAACTGGATTGTCTCTCCTAATGGAAGTCTTATTTTATTCTACGGAGAAGGGAGGGGGAAAGTGAATGTGTAATCCATATGGAGACCCTTTAGCACTCTTAGTGGTGTGGCGAAACCTACCATTTTGAGTTTTCCATTCAAGTGTAAAGGAAAGTAAGTAATCCGAGTTCGAGGCTAACTTTATGAACTCGAACTAGTTCGATTTTGCGGACTCACAGGATTATTTTTGAAAACCCCCCGAATGTTTGAGGATTTTCGAACAATGGCAGTTACAAGTGACATTGTGGCCCTGACAAAGGCCCTTTGGGGCTTAAGGGGTCCTGCTGCTCAAACCAATCACAATTGGATTTGGTCCTTCTGCAAACCTATATAAAGAGCGGCAAACAAAAAAAACAAACGTTTTGGTTAAGATTTCAATGCTTGCAATCTTATGATCACACTTTAACCAATCATATTGGAATACTCGGGGCCACAAGGGCATTTCTAAGTGCCGTAAAGGCCAGTTCGAGCTGTGGGACTCCTTAAGCACCAAAGGAAACTTGTCAGTGCCACAAGCAGCCCGCGGAAACCAGAAGTAGTGGAAGTAGTGCGCGTGTGCATTTTTTTTTGTTGTTGTTACCCGTGCATGGACGTGTTCCCCAGACCAGGTCCCAGAGGTCTGTATGGTAAGTTTACATTGCTATATTTTGGAAAGTTCATTCGAGATTTCCCAACTATTACCCCGTTGACTTTAATGGGTCTGTTTTCAAACTTTTTTACAAGTTCGAAAACGGACCAAACTTTATGAAGTTTGGCCATCTCTAGTCAGAAGTAGTGCTATTTTTTTATTGGGAGCTCAGGGTCATGATTTATGTGTTACTAACACCCAAGTGCACAAACATACAGGTGGTTTGGGATCCATCTGCCTCTCTTTTGCCTACAGCTGTTAAGCTGTAGGGCTAGAAAGAGGCTAGTTAGGTCCCTTAAGCCAGTAAGCATCAGGAAATTTCCAAACTTGTCCCAAACTTGTACATGCTAGGTTCATACCACAGCAAGTTTCAGATTAACAGTCACTATGGGGAGTATAAAATTAAATAGAGCCTTCTTATAACAGTAGGTATCTCACAGACTCGTGTTATTATAATAGCATTGCCCTAATAATGTAACATATAAACACATATTTCTTACTTCCAGAGAAATGGGTGGGGAAATGCAAAGTATCTGATTTATAGCCTGTAGTTAAGGCATGTGTCTAGATGTGATACAGCCTATTGTTATAGAGCAGGAGTGTTAAACTTGGGACCTTTCACATGTGTGAAAACTACAATTCCCAGCATTCTCTGTTTGCAGTAATTTTTTTCTTAATGTCCTGTAGCTTAGGCATCTGTCTAGATTTGATATAGCCTAGTGGTATAGAGCAGGTTGTTAAACTTGGGACCTTTCACATGTTTGAAAACTATAATTTCCAGCATTCTCTGTTTGCAGTTTTTTCTTAATGTCCTGTAGCTAAGGCATGTGTCTAGATTTGATACAGTATAGTGGTATAGAGCGTGGGTGTTAAACTTGGTACTTTTCACATGTTTGAAAACTACATTTCCCAGGATTCTGTTTGCATTAAGTTTCTTCTTAATGTCCTGTAGCTAAGGCATGTGTCTAGATGTGATACTTTCTAATGGTATAGAGAAGGGCTGTTAAACGTGTGTCCTTTAACATGTTTGCAAACTACAAATCCCAGCATTCTCTGTTTGCAGTAAGTTTTTTCCTAATGTCCTGTAGCTAAGGCATGTGTCTAGATTTGATACAGCCTAATTGTATAGAGCAGGGCTGTTAAACATGTGACCTTTCACATGTTTTGAAAACTAGTATTCCCAGGATTCTGTTTGCAGTAAGTTTCTACTTAATATCCAAGTGATTCATTTGCCATTTCCGTACATCCATAGCTATTGCACTACTGCATTAGGGAAGGATTATTTGGGACACTTCAGGCAGTAGAAGTCATAAACCTTACCAAATTTGCCCTCACTTCCAAATACCACCTACCTGGCAACTATAATCCATGAAGTGATATTAACCTGCAGATCTGAGAATAGGCAATACTGCCACAATGTGCAGTTCAATCTAAACAGCACCATTAGACAACCTGAGACCCTATACAGAATCCAGATTAACATGCTGGGTCTAGGTATATACTTGCCATATATACTCGAGTGTAAGTCGATCCGAGTATAAGTCTAGGTACCCATTTTTACCTGAAAAATCTGTAAATACTAAATGACTTGAGTATAAGCCAAGGGTAGAATTATGACCACTACTGCCTTCTGATTCAGTATTGTTTTGTGGCTTAAGTTGCCCTTTAAATGGGCAGCAGAATTTCCGTACATTAATCCCATACAGTAATAGCCAAATTCAGTACCAGTAACCACTAATTCCCCTGACCCCCATATAATAAAAGGCACTCTGACCCCCATATGGTAAAGGGCACTCTGAACCCAATAGTTAAAAATGTCTCCTGAGAGTTGTGGTTTCAAGCTGTCATTTGCACTGAGCTAGCAGACCTTTTTTGCCCTAGACTGAGAAGACCCATCAGATTTACAGCCTCTAGATGAGCAGTGACAGTGCTGAGTGAGTCCAGCAGCCAGACTACAGGAAGGAGTGTAAAGGCAGATCAGCTCCTGTAACTTTCTATGCAGGTAAAGATTTTTTAACACAGCGCCACCTACTGGTTACAATCCGCAATTGCAACATTTGGATCTAAATTAGGACTTGACCCAAGTATAAGCCGAGGTTAGGATTTCAGGCTAATTTTAAAGCCTGAAAATCTCGACTTATACTCAAGTATATACAGTATTAGTATTTACCACAGAAAATTACAAATTTACAGTGGCTGTGGTGTTAGGATACTGTTTGGCTTTATAGGCTAGGGAGAGGTGTGGATAAAGGAGCTAAAAGATTCCCACAGAGTTTAAAGTGAAGTAGAGCCTTCTCATAACAGAAGGTACCTCACAGCCTCGTGTTATTAATATATCAAAAGGAAAAAACTGGCAACTTTTCTAAGAATGCTGGCTAGTTTTCAAGACATGCCAAATCATTTTATCATATACAAACAACAGTTCCTGTCTAGCAAACAGAAATTGGATTGTCTTATTTCTTTCTATGGAGTAGAAAGAAGGAGTAAATGTGGATAATTGACTTTCATATGTAACAGCACATAATTGGGTGTAATACAGGAACTTCCTTACACTTCTTGTCTTGTCGTGAACAATGCCTAAGAGAATGTTTTGATTTGCTAACAGTGTAAGATCAGAACCTCACTGGATGTTAGTAAAAGTCCACTTCCTTTTATTGTCTACATGGAGACCCTTTAGCACTCTTAGAGGTGTGGCGAAACCCACCATTTTGAGTTTCCATTCAAACTTAGGGGTGTCAAAGTAAAGTAAGGATGCTTTATTAATTGTATATCAATTGTTTTGTAATTCAGTAGTAAGTAGTAATACTATACTTTGTATTGTGTTATTTGTTATGGTGATTTTAATTAAATAGTCATAATTACACACATACATATGAACCTTTCCTATGTGTAATAGTGTTATTAACCTCCACCTAATTTGTTGCTCCTAAAAACTCAAGGCAATCTCCGTAAAAATATAAATATATTTATTTATATAAAGGATATATATAGTGAGATTTACTGCATTCACGTCAGCTTGCTGCCTGATCTTCTGCATAAGTTAATATTTTAAATTAAGTTTTTGTTTAAATGCAGCAGGGCATTGGGCTAATACTTACAATTTCTGTTTTTTAGTTCCAGGTATGTCCAAAGAGCCTATGCGTTTCTACTCCTGGCCACCGTACTGACCTTTTTCAGAGAGATCCAAGTACTGTTCTCATCACTGACTTCTTTGGGAGTGTAAGAAAAGTAGAACTCACCAAAAATCCAGTTATTCTGAAAACAGATAGATTACAAGCTGAAAGAAGGTAACCCATTATTATCAAAATTCTTGCAATGTAGCATAGTAGTTATAGTTTATTCCTTGTTTTTGATCTGCTGTAATGTAAACTGTCGTAAAATTACCAAAAAGCAGATTCTGTAATTGTTAATACGTATACAACAATTACAGAATCTGCAAGATTCTGTCTGTCATTTTCTTCCGATCATAAAGTGTAGAATATAAGTAATTGGTGCCTTTCAGAGAAACCGCAACCACTCCAGAATTGCCAAAAACATAAGTGCATTCATTGTGCTAACAGGTTTCAGACATTTAGGTCCTTTTGCAAGGACTACACTTGAGAAAAGACCTAGATGTCCAAAGCATGTTGTTTCGGACATCTACTTATATTCTACTTTATGATTATTATATCTGGGAACAGACATAGGAGCAGCCAGAGAGGATAGAGACTGTGTGGGTAGCTATACCTTTAATATTTTCTTCCAATCGCGCTACACACAAGTCTACAGTTTCACCTCGGCCGACATACAGGGAGATGACCGTGGCCAAGGTAAATTTTCTGGCTGTTCCAAATGAGCGCGAGGCTGATGGTGAACTTTCAACAGCTGTGCAATCATTTGGAAAATGCGCTACCGATCCAAAGGTACTTGTTACTGTGTGCACCTTAAAATAACTGTGTACCCACCTTAAAAGTAACCTCTAGTAAAATTCTTGTGAATTTGCTACAGTGCTTTGGCATGGTGATAGCTTAAATTGTAATGGCTCATATACCACTTAGTTTGGCACTATGAGTATTTTATATTTTTACACCTTCACTACACATTACTTTTATTTTCAAAATGGTATAAAATGCAGTTACATTTTTAGTATTTTGTTTTTATCATTCATTTACTGGTTCATTATTTCAAATGCTGCAATTGCAATTGTGCCGTGGCACATTTTTTACATTGGTATGGAGAGAAAAAAACTCCAGAAATGTTCATGTTCTTATGTTTTTTTTTTGCTTAACTAATACACAAAAAAATACATGTATAATACAGGAGTGTTTTTTTGGGGGAAGTGCTCCATCTTGTGCCAAAAACCTGCAGTGCTAGATCCTTGTCTCAAAATATTAATGGGGTGATGCACTCTTGGTGCATTGCAAAGTGCTGGTAACTTTTTGGCCGCTTTTAACACCAGCCATGGCGGTTAAAAGTAGCGAAATAGAGTGACTCTTTCGGCATACAACATTGATTGCAGTGGCTGCACAGTTAACTTACATTTTAATATTTTAGTATGGTGCTTACACCTTTACAGTACTAGAAAAAAAAATTGTAACCTTATTTAAAATAGGCACAATTAAAAGTCCTTAAAGGGCATGTTCACCCTTCTCACTAAAATCTATATTCGGCCTCAGGTCCCCCAAAACCTCCGATGTCCCTCAATAGAGCAATTCTTCTTTACTCTTACGGCAGCTTCTGTGTTTTTTTTCCAGTCCTTCCAGGTAGCAACTGTGACAGTGATGTCAGGGCCAACACTAATAGCAACTAAATGAATCACTTTCTTTGCTGCTATGTGAGCTTGTAAATCAGTTTAAAATAGACATAAACATTCCGGATGGCAGCCGTCGAAAGGCAAGGGGAATTGCTCTCTTCAGGAACATCGGAGGGAAGAGTAAATATTATGTTCTCTAGGTTTGGGGGTGTCCTAATTTATTAGTGCTTCTTGCGAAATACCACGTAAAGATTTGATTGTAGCAACTCCTTTAAAACATTGTGTGGTATTTTGCTATTAGCACTCATAAATTAATATATTAGGCTTTAAAGTGTATTATACTAAAAAAATCACTTTGTGCCATCTTAATCTATATAAAAATACATGTAAGTAGCACTTACTCTGCGGTGTGTGTGTTGCTGCATGCCTTCAATAATTCTTTTTTGCTCAGGCTCTGACCACTGACCTGACTATTTTCCCACATACCAACTGTCAAAACTGCATACAGCATAGAGCACACCAACCGTCAAACCATTCCAGCTACAGCAAAACTGCTTACAGAAATGCTAAACATTAGATGTTTTAGACTGGATATCAAATGAAATAGAGGGCAGGTCAACTTAAAAATGGTACAGTGATAGTTGGGATGAATTATAGTTTCCACTAATGGGCAGTTTAAAAAAAACCCCCCAAAAAACCCCTAATTTTCCACTGTACATACCCTTTAAGTTAACTCCTAGGTTAGACTCCTGTCTCTAACTTAGAACACTACTAATTGCACTCCTGAACTTGAAATGCATAATATGTGTCCCTTTAGAGCTCACTTTTCTACATTATAAGCCTGGGCAGCACCCAACTTTCTATTACAACCATTACCAGATCAACTGTCTTTTATTGCTTATTTGCGTTAAGAAAGCAAACCATATAACGCAGCAATGTGCACCTCCCCTATCACTAAAGGATACCAACCCCCCCAGATACACCTTTAAAAGGCAAGTCCACCTATAAAAAACTTTAAATATGCTGTTTTAATATGTTGTAGGATATGCTTGCCCACCACCAACCGCTGTGTCAGATTACTAAAATAAGATTCAGAACTGTACTACTGTAGCTCTCTGATCCGGCTCCCTGCTTGCTGGAACTTGCAAACGGGCCAGGCTGGCAGCCGTGTCTGAGATTGGCTGAGAGGCATACAATCACAGACTTGGCTGCTGGCAATGCAGAGCGCTGCGGGAGCAAAGGGCTGTAAGTAGAGTTCTGATTCTTTTTTTAGTAATCTGACAAAGCGGTTTGGGGTGGGCAGGGATGCCCTACACTACTTTTTAAGCAAGGTGGAAGGGCAGCTGGGGGGGGGGGGGGCCGGAGGGTGGGAAGGAAAGGACTCCCCTGCGCATGTCACACTACCTCCCGGAGGCAAGACATAAGGCAGAAACATTAACACAGGAAGACAGCTCCCACTCTTCTGTTTCCTGGACTTTGGACAAGAACTGCAGGAAAACCATAAGGAGCAGAGATGTAAGGTAAGCATTTTTTTAAACTACACAGTGGGGCCAGTAGTGGGTTAAATTTTAGTTTGGAAGGTAAATTACCCACCAAAACGGCAAAAGTTAAAAAGACGAGCATTAGAAGTCTAACCTAAAATGCTTCCTGTTGTCCTGTTACCTCTCTAACAGATGACATCATAGCCTATGACTGAATGCTCTCCCCTAGCTGCCTCCTCTGAGCATGTAAAAAAGCTTGGAGAGATTTAAGGGGAGGCGGAAACTTGAGAGGCAGGGGGAAAGGATGAGCATGATTTTGCTGTATAACCGATAAACTTGAGGGGGCAAAATCTACAGTGTTACACTAATCTGTTTATAAACAGACAACCATAAAACACCCAATTTATGGTACTTAAAGTGAAAAACTGTTTTTTTTCCTCTGTGTGGGAAGGCAGTGCACATTTGAACTCTACAAATCAATATCTCAGAATGTGGATGTATCAGTTCATCATAATCCTTTATCACATAAACAAGTTATAAGATAAGTGCTGTTTTTGACCCTTCATACAGACTGTTTTAATTACAGTAAGTAGTGTTCTCAACTAAGAAAACAAATGAAATGGACAGCTCTTCAAATAGGTATATACAATGTATGAATAGGACTTATGGTAATAGCAAATTACACAGATATCATTCTATATGAACAAAAAATGCATTAATGCTTCTCTAGTGAACTTACTAAAAGTATTTGCTTCTGCAGTGTACCCTAAAATAATGATGTAGTATGTCTTTTTTTAATGTATTGTCAGATGCAACTACAATAATGAACACCAGGGGTCACCCATGCCCTTAAAAAGGGAGATATTGCTTAGCTGTGATGTTCATGTTTAATTGTTAGCAACTTTCTGCATTCCAAGGCCCCCATATAATGTCATAGTATCTGTGCAAATGTATATATTGCAAACATGGGGGGTTTAGTTACATGTTTATTACCCTGAATAAAACCGTTTCCAGCTAGGTCTAGGTAACTACAATATGAAAGGTCCTGACTAGTCACTAGTTTAACTGTCATTTTGCCTAAGTAGTTTTCCAACCGTCCCCCTTTTATAGGAAAGAAATTTACAGCACACTCAAAACAGGCCCAAAAAACAATAATTTTATGCAATCCGGTTAAAAGATTTATATTTAGTCAGGCTATAATGAGAAGCACAAATAAAGCAGCTAAGTTCCATGTGCTTCTGTTGGCAAAGGAGTCAGGAAAGACTACAAATATACAATTGTTGTTTTGGGCACTTATAGATGCCCTCCCAGTAAAATAAGACTGCCGTCAAAGGATTTAAATATTTTAAGACTTATTGGACCCACAGCACAAAATGCTGCAATAATAGTAATTAGAAATACCGCATGGTATATTTGTGTTGTAGATATATTGCAATAACACTCCATAAATATGCTTCTCTGTTCTTAAATCATCATCTCATTAACACAAGGGAATGATTTATCAGAATTACACTTCATCTTTATTTAAAGTAGTACCCGGGGCGGAGCCAAGCAGTTAATGGAGTAACACGCGACTCCCTCGAGCTCCCGAGTCAACTATAGAATCCGAGGCTAAAAAACAACTTACCAGCAAACCACCGATCTTCAGAAACCCACCTAATGCCCAGGAACAGAACGGCCCACAACCCGGCATCCTCAGCCAAGAAAAAGCTGCAGAACTTTGCCTGGACTGGCGCTCCAAAGGACACCGGAGCCAAGATGGCCTCCCGCCAGCTAGACCCATGCGAGCAAAGTGAGGAAACTGCCAAAACCCAACCGAACACGCCGAGACGAGAGGACACCTCACCTGAGACGTGCTCCCTACAAGACCTCAAACAAGAGCTGCTGGGCGCAATCGGCGACACAAAAAAAACTCTTGCCACCAAAATGGAGGAGGTCCGATCGGACCTATCACTGCTACGACAAGACCTTCACAAAGTAAGAGGGCGCGTGAGTGAAGCAGAGGGCCGCATATCCACGCTAGAGGACGAAGTCCGACCACACACACAAACAATCTCCCAACTGCAAAGAGACCTACAGGAAACAAGGGGGAAACTGGACGATCTGGAGAACAGATCCAGGCGCCAGAACCTAAGATTTGTAGGCTTCCCCGAGGGCGCAGAAGGCCGAGACCCGGCAGGATTTCTCGACGGATGGATCCGTGCAAATTTCGACAGCTAAGAGCTATCCCCCCCAATTTGCGGTGGAAAGAGCCCACCGCATACCTGCCAGACCGCCGGCGCCGGGAAACCCACCCAGACCCATGATAGCCCGCTTATTAAACGCAAAAGACCGCGATGGAATTATGCGAATGGCCCGAACCAACAAAAATATGTGCTTCGAAAACACTACTATACGAATCTTCCCGGATTACTCAATAGAACTAACGAAGCGAAGAGCAACCTTCATTGAAATCAAGAAGCGTCTATTACAAGCAGGCCTCACGTACTCCATGGCATACCCAGCACGCCTGCGAATCCAGAAGGACGGGAGAGCGCATTTCTTTGACACCCCGCAAGAGGCATCCACCTGGCTGGACTCCAACTGAAACAAAGCTTAACCCAGAACCTAGACACCACAGGTACTGTACCCCCCCCCCTCTTTTCCTTTTTGGATGACCCGACCCACACATACACGACCTACTATGAACACCCCCCCCCTATTGAGCCCCCCCCCAGCTGGACCATCATGCGGTAACGAACGCTAACGTAACTAAGACGCCACCGGGGCCTGAACCGCAGGAACGATGAGGATCCCCCCCGATACCCCCGAGTCCCCCCCGGTTCCGGCGGCTGACGCCGGTGGGCCCCCGCTGTCACCCTCCTGTCACCTTTGGCCCAATCGAAACCCCTGACTTAATATACAACACCTGATGTGACCTAAATAATGAAAAAGAACACTTCTCTCACTCAGGAACAATCAAATCCTAGACCTGGAAAACACAAGGCTCAACTATTATATCCCCATCAACCTATATATCTGTGACATATGATAACAACCTCTAAATATAACTATAAATGGCAAAATGTATCGTAATGCATATCTGTACTGTACTATGTTTCTATATAAGATGTATGGGTAAATGTTAATGCTCCAGGCCACAGGTAGACTACGACTAATATTTAATATACAATACCTGATGTGCTCTTAATACTGGAGAGACCACCTCTCCCACCCAGGAGCATCTGAACCCCAGAGTTGAGAAACACACAGGTCAACTAAAATATACCCATTGGCATGTTCAACTGTAATATACGATAACAATCCATACATATAACTATAAATGGCAAAATGTGCTGCAATATACAACTGTACTGTACTATGTTTCTATATAAGATGTATGGGTAGACATTGACGCTCCAAGTCACAGGTAGACTATGACTAATATTTAATATACAATACCTGATGTGCTCCTAATACTGGAAAGACCACCCTTCCCAATCAGGAGCATCTGAATCCCAGATTTGGGAAACACATAGGTCAACTATAATATACCCATTGACATGTACAACTATAGCATACGATAACAATCCCTGCATATAACTATAAATGGCAAAATGTGTCACAATGAATACCTGCACTGTACAATGCCTCTATATAAGATGTATGGGTAAATGTTAATGCTCCAGATTACAGGTAGACTATGACTAATAATTAATATACAATACCTGATGTGCTTTTAATACTGGAGAGACCACCTCTCCCACCCAGGAGCATCTGAAACACATAGATCCACTATAATATACCCATTGACATGTACAACTGTAACATACGATAGCAGCCCCTGCATACAACTATAAATGGCAAAATGGATCACAATGTATAACTGTACGGTACAATGCTTCTATATAAGATGTATGGGTAAATGTTAACGCCCCAGGCCACAGGTAGACTATGACTAATATTTAATATACAATACCTGATGTGCTCCTCATACTGGAGAGACCACCTCTCCCACCCAGGAGCATCTGAATCCCAGATTTGGGAAACATATAGACCAACTATAATATACCCATTGACATGTACAACTATAGTATACGATAACAATCCCTGCATATAACTAAATGGCAAAAGGAGTCGCATACCTGATGTGCTCCTAATACTGGAGAGACCACCTCTCCCACCCAGGTGCATCTGAATCCCAGATTTGGGAAACACATAGGTCCACTATAATACACCCATTGACATGTACAACTATAGCATACGATAACAATCCCTGCATATAACTAAATGGCAAAAGGAGTCGCACCTCTTTCCTCCGCCGTGCTGCCAGCCCTCTGCTTGCGAGAAAATGCAAGCAGAGGGGCGGGACCGCCAGTCGCGTCTGTGATTGGCTGAGCGGCAGCCAATCAGGGTCGCGGCTGCCGGTCATTCAGTGCGGCGAAGGAAAGAGGGGAGGTAAGTAATGTTTGGGGCACTTTGTAATAAAATAAACATAGCGGTTGGGGCTGGGGGACAGGGGAATTATTATAGCAAGAGGGGTTTTACACTAGGGGGAAGGAATCCTAATCGGGAGGGGGAGAAGGGCTGCAGTATGCATGCCAAACTTCTCCCAGAGGCCAGGTAGGAGGCAGAGTCCTATATGGACTCTGCTATCTTCCTGGTGGGCAGTTTTTGGGACCTTGGGGGGGGGACGACTACAGGAGAACCAGATGGAGCTGGGATGTGAGGTAAGGATTAAACTACACTACACAATGGGGCCAGTAGGGGGGGATTATAGTTTTGGGGGTGGACATGCCCTTTAACATCCCTTAAGAAAATATCTCAATTCTGTTTGCGGATAAGGAAGGTTGCGTGGTGGTACTCAGAACCTCGGACTCCTACGGTGACCACACTCCTGGCTGATAACACGTTCTACAAGCAAAAACATGGATGTGCTATGGGATCTCCAGTTTTACCCAAACCTTTACATGGACTACCGTATATACTCGAGTATAAGCCGAGGTTTTTAGGTTTAAAAATTAACCTAAAAACCTTGCCTTGGCTTATACTTGAGTCAAGAGAAAACGTACCTTAATTCCAGATGCAGCCGCGAGTCAGGAAGGAAAGCCGGCAGTTCCCAGTAGTTCTTCGCGGGTGCGCGATGATGTCATCACGCACGCTGGCGGGATGACGTCATCGCGCAGCCGCGAAGCAGTACTGGGAACTGCCGGCTCTGCACAGAGCGAGCGGCAGCCGGCGGAGAGATGAAGACTGGAGAGATGAAGACTGAAGACTGGCCAGGTACGGTAAGTGAACTGGGAGGGCTCTAGGGTGGGGGACAGTATGCCATACAGTAACACCCAATACCTTTCTACTATAGGTGCAACTCCCAGCAACGAAAGCATGCTGGGAGTTGTAGTTTCCAAACATCTACAGTGGAAAGGTATTAGGGTTACTGTATGGGATTACTGTACATTTAAAGGGCAACTATCTACCCTCGGCTTATACTCGAGTCAATCATGGGTTACTGATTTTGGAGGCAAAAATGGGTACCTCGGCTTATACTAGAGTATATACGGTAAGTGGAAACACAGGCTCTTAATAGCTTCAAGAGTATTGCAGGCAGCCAGATATGTGGATGACACCTGGGTTACAATCCACCATAAAGTACAAGCCTTTAGAGAACACATCAATGCTGTGGACCAAAACGCTGGACTACTTGGACTGCTTGGTAGAAGTCAGGGAAAATGATAAACTGAAAGTAGAGGTTTTTTAAAAAAACAACCCACACAGACCAGAATTTAATGTTTGACTCCCACCACCCTTACAAGCTATTTGTCATCAGAACCCTACAACACCCAGCAGAGAACATCCACACTAGCACAGAGGAGAGGACTAAGGAAATAAAACACCTTAGAACATGAGGATATGCAGATTGTTAAAATTGGAAGAAGGAAAGTAAAGAACACAAATACCACCAGTGAAGGGGCGAAACAAGATAGGAAAGAACATGGTCATCCCATATGTAAGGGGGGTTTCAGGGAAATTAAGAAGAATTTTTAAAAGACACTGTATCCCTGTCTGCTTTAAACCCAGCAACACATTGAGGCAGCAATTGATGCATCCAAAAGACTCAATATTTAAACACAAGAAGAGCGACGTTATATACGCAGTGCAATAAAGAGTGCTCTGATTTGTATGTAGGGGAGACGAAGCACCAACTGCATCAACCTATGGCCCAGCACAGCAGAGCCAATTTCTTGGGTCAGGACTCAGCAGTGTGCATCTTAAGGGAAAAGGACATATGTATGAAGATTGTAATGTCAACATCTTGGCCAAGCAGAACAAAAAGAGAAACCAGGATGCTAATCGGGTGAACAGGGGATAAAAGGGGTAGAACACCTATAGTTTATGCAGAAACAAAGCAATACAATGTTTTGGGGGGACGTATCCACCACGTTTTGCTTTGTGTCTTACGATTGACGCTTTGGAATGGTGTTTAAAAGGCACAGCACCGGAGAAAACTAGCAGGAGTACGAGTGTGCCTATCCATTACTGTTTGTAACATCTTGGCCAAGAACAGGATTATTCAAAACAGTTGTCAAGTTGTTAAGGCAATTTTATGTTAAATTAAAGAAATCTAGCCTATATAGAGGTGGTGTGTGTATATATGTGAAGGGGGGGCACACTATTTGTCTGCAATGTCCAATGCTGTTTTGGCTCCTTACCCTGAACAGTTTTAGTAACAGCTCTTCGCTTTAATGGAATCGCCACCTTGCAGTTATATGCTGATTGGGACATATAGGGTATTTAATGCCAGATTCTTGTACATGTCATTCTGTATTGAGAAAGCCAGTCGGATAACTAGCAAAACATATTCGAGAACTAAACTTCCAGTTAATTATTATTATTGTAGATTTATATAGTGCCAACATCTTCCGTGGCACTTTACAGTTGCATTAATATAAATAAGGAAAATGTTACATGCAAGGGTAGTGCAAGTAATACAAAGTGCAAATAAATCAAGTGCTGGTCCAGCAGCATTCAGTGTGGTAAGTTACAGCATTACCGTGGTACAATAGGAAGGAGGGCCCTTCCCAAAAGACTTCAGTCTAGAGGAGATGGGGATGAAACATAAGGTGAAGCAGATCAGTAGCTGTAACCAAGTTGGCAGTGGATTATAACTAGTGGGTCAATGATTGGTCAGTAAGAGGGGTAGTAGTGTCCAGGTCCAGATTGTAACCTTGCCTGAAGAGGTGAGTTTTGAGGTTGCGTTTTAGGATACGAAGTGATGGCGAGTGATGTATAAAGCGAGGAAGGGAGTTCCAGAGCAGAGGGGCAGCACGAAAAGTCCTGAATAAAAGGTGATAAGAGTGTATATTTGTGGTATTTATTTAGATTAACTGCTAATGATCTTCTCCTCTCATCTGTAGTTAGCACAGCTGGTCCACAAGTCTGTTGGTTGCCCTTTATCTTGTGCTTTGCGCTGGAATCTACACTTACTAACCTTCTATAACCTTACTAATTAGTACGTGCTTTTAATTTAGCAAGGAATTGGGTATATAACTGCCTCACAGTTGGGCATTATTAAATTTTTATTTCTTGCAGATTTAATAACCCATTTTCTTGCTTCAAAATGGAAATGATTAAAAGAAAATGTAATATCCAAACAGTCTTCATAATGATTTGTCCACTTTAAGTACAGGTTAATTTTTATCTATCTATAATGGCAGCTCCATTTATAAATTAATAAACATAGAAATAAGTAATATAAGATTTCCATTATTTCCGAGTACTGGGGAGAAGCAGAAATGAGCACTAATCACTAATGCACTTATCACTTTGTGACAGTTACTGCATCAAGGGAGCCAGGGAAGGGAATTTGTGCCCAGGTTAATGCTTTACAGTAATGCCTGTTCTAACCTAACATTGTAATGGGTTTTTGCGCTTATTTGGGAAATACAAGAAAACAAAAAAAGCTGGGCACACCAGAAAAATAACTAATTTAATAAACTAATACATTGGTTGGGTTTTTTTTTTTAAAGTCTGGTGTGCCCAGCTTTTTCCAATTTCTTGTATGTATACTGTTGGCTACAGACCTGGAAGCACCCAGCAAGTACTTTTTGTAAATATCAAGTTTACGGGTGCAAGATCTCTCCTTTGTCTATGTATTTGGGAAATACTGCTCATTACTGCATCTTCCCTACTGTGTCTTACACACGTTTTTGTTTATACATCTGTGTTTTTAGTAGGGGCACTGTGCTTGTGACTTGGTGATATGGCATAACTGTGCTAAATCTATTTAGTCGTGCTTAGATGAAACTGAGGTCTGTTCCCCAGTGTTGCTACAGTAATAAGTTAATATTTGGGGTGAAGTGAGAACATAAAACAATGACTAGATGCACTACCATAATTATAAAAATGGAGTGTGGCCTGTGAAATTAGGCAGTGCTAGGGAATTACTAAATTCCATATGTACACAAGTAGTGAAAAAGATTCCCAAAGAATCCCTATAAGCATACATACACTTGTTATCCAAATTGAAAAAGCGATTTATTGGCACAGAACAGTAAAAGAACACCCTCCACCCAAAGTACCAATGCCCCCCTCCCCCCAATAATATACAAATGTCCCTAAAGCTGGGTGTCCCCAGCTAAATAGAATAAATATGTAAAGGTCTCTTGTAAAGTGGCTTGTAATAAAGTGCTGACATGAATAAAGTGGCTGCGTGCTGAAGGCCATAAAAGTCTAGGCATTACATAGTTCCATCCATATTACACCAATGTGCACGAATAAAAGTTATATCCAAGGCAAGGATGGCAATATCACTTCAGCTATTCTGCAGATATCCAATGGAAACATAAATACAACATGGACGCTGGACTGTCATACATATGGCTTACCCAGGACTTGGAACGGATTTAGATTGACTTACTTCCCCTGAGGTTACTCATCCTGCCATGGGCTTACTGCTTTGGTTTTTACGATTGTCGAGCCTCAGTCCGTACTTCAGTCCCGTCCCTCCTGCGCCAATCAGTGCTGTTTCCAAACTTACAGTAAACACATTCTGCACTTTTTCTGGCCACTGCTACAGATGCGTGTTTCACTTCCCTGTACCTTTCCCGCAAGCTTCATCAGTGTCTCACGAGAGTCCAGATAGAGACTGTCATTTATCAGACAAACTGGGATTAAGTGACTGGGAGGTTTCTTTTAATAAATCGTTTTTGCACTGTAAGGCAAAAGATTTGTTTTAATTTGAATTTTTCCTTCTTTCCCTAGTGATAAATAAAGATAAAAACAAAAACATATTTTGATCATAGGGATGTTGTTTATGATGTCTTTCTCCTGGTTTTGTTATAATTTATGATTTTTGTTTTAAACAGAATCCTCCCAAAAAAAGGAAGTTAGAAAAGCCGCGCAAACCCATGGTGTTCACAGTGCTTGAATCTACCATCAAATTGCTTATCACCAAATTGCCTAGCAGTTCTGAGATCCCAGAGAGCATTGCAGTGATAACAGATTTCTTAAAGAAAATACTTATAGATTTAAAGGTAATTTATGGCTAGATTTGCACTTTAACTGATTTCCTAAATATAAGTTTAAAAAGCGAGTCAAAGTCTCTTCCTTTGTTCATCCAGAAATGAATTGTGCTAAAAGATGATCCAGTTGGATTCTGTTAACGAGAGCAAACTGCAAGCACCAAAAATATCTTATATGGCCTCACCAACCCTAATTCGGGAGCAGGGACAAAAATGTAAATAAAATGATTGAAAACAAATATAGACAGGACAAATAACACTATAACAAGAGATGTACAAGACAGCTACACCAATCCTCTTTTTTATAGATTTGGCCAAATTAGAGACATCCAAAAATTGTCCACAGCCTATATAATTATTATTTTGGATTTATATAGCGCCAACATTTTCCGTAGCGCTTTACAATTACATGTATACATTCACATCAGGCCCTGCCCCAAAGAGCTTACAATCAAAGCACATTTATTTGACACACATCAGTACACCTATCAGTAAGTCTTTATGATTGTGGGGGAAACCGGAGGAAACCCATGCAAGCACAGGGAGAACATACAAACTCCTTGCAGATGTGTCCAAGGGTGGATTTGAACTCAGAACCTCAGTGCTGCAAAGCATCAGTGCGAACCACTGAGCTTCCGTGTTGCCCATATAATGTAACTGGATATCAAGGTTTTGCTTCTGTCTGGTAAAATTTAGTCGATTTTAAAGAAAAAGTGATCATGGGTGATAAATTGAAGGGTTTATAAAGAACTTCAATATCAGATGCTACATTTGCCAGTAGAGTTTTCTGACCTTGTCTGTTTATACCTTTAGATCCAGACTGAATATAAAGACAGATAATGTGTTTTTCACACATAAGTGGCCTTTGTTAAAAAAAGCAAAGTCATAGCATCATGAGCTGCATCACAAGACCTGGCTTTAGAAAAGATTGATAGGGTGTGGGGATTTTTACACAGCTCATTGTGTGCCTGTCACAGACTCAGTCAGGGCAGACAAGGAAGTGTAACTTTACAAGGCTATTTGAGTTTTCTAACAAGGATGCACAGCAGCCAACTAAATATAATCTACACAAGAGTAAAATCTAAAAAATGAAATTTTTAGCTTGACACGAATGATGAACTTTATGCAGATATTTTGTTGAGAGATAATTCTATATTGTTTAATTTCCAACAGGTTCAGCATAAAATTGTCCCCTGTGGCAAGGAAGAAGAGAGCCTTTTTCTTACAGCAGTTGAGAATTCCTGGGTTCATATCCGAAGAAAGAAAAGGGAACGAACAAGGCAACTCAGAGAATTACCCCGTGCCCCTGATGATTTCCTGCAGCTTAACAAACAGGAAAGTCCACTGCAAACAGAGGTATCTAAAGAAGATCAGATCTCTAATGATCCACCAGCTCCTAATGAGAGTGCACCTGTTACCCTTGGTGTTAGTGGCATGACTTTAGCATCATTCAATCCAGATAGCAGTGCTCCTGCATCTCCTATTCATTCTGCAACTATAGCAGAAGAAAACATGTCTTCTAAACCAGAGGAAGCCCAATGCACAGAAGAGGATGAGCAGGATTTGACAGATGACATCAACCACTCCTCTAAAGAATCCACTTCAGCACCCCAATGCTGTAGATTGCCATTTCTTTTTAAGTGTGTATTGAATGTTAAAAAGGAGAATTCAGATGTAGTGGTGGAGATGCATTGGATAGAAGGCCAGAACAGAGACCTAATGAACCAACTTTGTACCTACCTGCGCAATCAAATCTCTAGGCTTGCTACTAGCTAGTATACCGTTATCTAAAGATTGTTTTTAAGCTCTTTCTGCTGTTTAGATATTTTAGGTCATTTCTATCTTTCAATAGGGAAAAGCAATGGGAATAGTGAATGAAATTTGGTAACTGTAAGACTTGTATAGGGTTATAGGCAGAATATCTTGCAGCAGCTCCAGTGTTATTGGTCTTTCTTTCTTGTTTTAATATGATTGGTTTATTTTTCTTTTATCTTCTAACAAACATTTCTTTTTAATTAAAACATTTCATTTCTTTACACCTGGGTATTTGTTTTATGGTTTTCTATGCAATTTCCTTAATTCTATCTGTGCTGATGGTAGGTCAATCCCGGTTTGTGGTTGTATATAGTCACATGCCAATATGAATGTTGATGGGACTAATCAATAGATATAGACTGTAGTCAAGTCCTCTTAAAACTATAGAGAGAATTTTGTCACAAAATTTTGAACAAAAATGAAAATTCCACAACAAATTATTCTGGTTTCATAGTCCAAATTTTGGCTTCAGAACTGTAAATTCGACATGGAGTTATGGTTGCAAAAGAGAAATGTTATTGACTGATGACGCTATAATTTCATTTACTTATAGTTATCTTAAGGTTACGCACAAAATCTCACTGTTTCTAAAAGGTCTGATACTTACGAGTATAACGATACCAGATACATGTTGGTAGCCCACTTTTCCTGTACAGGAGACCCCTCCAAACTAAAACTGCACTTTCAAAAATATTGCACCAAATTAAGATCAAATTAACTAAAATATCCTCACAAGTGAGATATTTTTAAAAACTACACACCCGCAGGATTTTATGAATGAGGTAAGTTTGGATCAAATTGCAGATAGCCGGGTGCAGCTCTTCATCCAATTGTAAGTTATTTTCACATTTTAATTTTTTTCCTCAACTGTAAAATTAGAGACAAAATCAAATGCAAATTTCAGCTATAATCTGTAGAGAAGTTCTAAAGCATCTCAAATATGAAAGCCTATAACCCCTCCCGAATAAAATGGTATGCCGGAGACATGGCTACCAACTTACCCAAAGAGGGACCAATGTCAAATGTCAGTAACAGAAAAAATAATTTATCCAGCTCTGTATTTGAGCAGTGCAGTTTTTCCACAAAACACCCCCCTAACTCAGAAATACCCCCACAAAGTATATATTCCTTTAGCTACGTAATGCTGCAGTTTGTTCATTTATACCATCAATGGTGTGGGCGCAGTTCTTCATAGAATTTCACACTTTTCACATATTGAGTTTTGGCAAAACATGCCAAAACCCCATGGAATGTAAAGTTCAAAGTTAAAAATCCTACCAAAACCCCAAATAATGAAAAAAAAAAAAAGTCCTGATTGAAACGGTATGCCATATGCGTGGGTGCACACAGAGACATGGTCACCAACTTACTCAAATGGGATGCATGTACAAGTGCAATTAGAAGAAAAAATCAAAGTGTTCTGTAATTTCAAACATTTTTTTCTTATTCAAATGAAACGGCCTCGAAACTTGGAAATGCCCCCCACAAATAAAAAACCTCTTAATATCTATCTCTCACATGTCCTGAATCAAAGAGTATGCCATATGCATGGGTGCACACACACATGGCCACCAACTAACTCACAAGTGCAATTACATTAAAAAATCAAAGTGCTCTATAAATTGAACAGCCTACACATTTTCAAAGGAAATGCTCCGAAACTTGGGAATGCCCCCCACAAACTAAATATTTTTGGAAACTACACACCCTCAGCTACGTAATGGTGTCATACTTTCATACATACTTCTAGATTTTGTGAAAAAATAAAATAAGATGATTCAAAGGTTGAAAACTTACCTAAACCCCACTAATTGTCAATCTCCCACATGTCCTGAATCAAACGGTATGCCATATGCATTGGTGCACACAGAAATGTGGCCAGCAACTAGGTCAAATGGGACCCATACACAAGTGCAATTACAAGAAAAAAATCAAAGTGCTCTGTAACAGCCTACTCTTTAACAGCCCCTAACCTTGGAAATGACCCCTACAATTAAATAAAACACTAAATGTCAATCTCTCACATGTCCTGATTAAAACCATATGCCATATACGTGGGTGCACACAGAATCATGGCCATATGGTTTCATACATACATGAAAAATTTAAGCCGTGCTTTGAGGAGATATTGTGAAAAAATAAAATAAGATGATTCAAAGTTTAAAATAATACCTAAACCCACTTTACAAGTAAAAAACCCACTAAATGGCAATCTCCCATATGTCCTGAATCAAACGGTATGCCATATGCGTGGGTGCACACAGAAAAGTGGCCACCAACTGGCTCAAATTGGACGCATGTACAAGTGCAATTACAAGAAAAAAAAATTTAAAAATGCCACAACCCACCCCCCACGCACACACACTCCCCCTTTTAGTGGTGTTTTAGTGAAAACCGGTTGGAACTGAGAGTCACACAAGTTTTTGCACACTTTACTGATCCTAAAAATTCAATTCGGCCTTTTTTTGGTACCTTAAAATTTCCTAAAATAGGCTTAGTTTCTCTTGAAATCTGAGGGAATGTCCCCCGATACCACCGGGGACATTGAGAAGACAAAGTTTTTTGCCAATTTATGGCTTGATGTAAAAAAAAGGGGGGGGGGTTATCAATTTAAGAATTTTTTGTATGTGCATTTCACTTTATTTTTATGGCATTCCCAAAGATCTTAGGGAGTGATAAGGAACTTGGAATATAGGCAGAAATGACAGTTTTCCAAGTTGAAATCCGATCGGAAAAATCACTTGCTGAAAATCATTTTCCAGTAAGGGATTTTTCATTCATTGGCAAAGATCTATAATTTGGTGATCACCAAATTTTGATCTCTGCCCCCATTTTGTTTCTAAGTCTTTGCTTAAACTTTATATGTGAATAAACTCCCAGTAAGATAACCTAAAGTGCCAGGTCTTAACCAATGAGAGTACAGCTAGTAGTTTGAATACTAACATTTAAGCTGCCTTTGCTGCTCTGCTGCAGGGTGTAAAGTCATTCATTTGGGTACAACTAGAGGGCGGCCTTTAGCTCTGCTTTCATTTCTGTGCAAAAATCTTTAATAACAAAGTTGCTTAAAAATCTTAGATCTCATTTGTAACCATATTACTTAATAAACAAAACAAATTATATACAATTAATTAAGTATACTTACACCCCTAAGTTTGAATAGAAAACTTAAAATGACAGGTTTAGCCACACCTCTAAGAGTGCTACAAGGTTTCCATGTGGACAATAAAAGGAAGTGGAATTTTCTCTGTCACTCCATCGGCAGCTATTCACCAACTGGGAGGTCCCCACTGGATTTGACAGGAAGCGCACCAAATAAAAACCCTCCCATACTCCGCCCCTTTCGTCTTTGTGCGTTTCCTGCCGGATGAAGAAGCACTTTATTGCATGCAGTGGGCTTACCTGCCATTGTGGCATTTCCAATGGGAGTTCTCTGTCCTCTCTCTCCTGTTGCAGCTCCCCTTTTAGTTGCACCTCTGGTAGCCTAGGGGAGAGCCTAGTGACCAGGCTTGAGGAGTTATAGCTGTTGCTCTGCTCCTTCTATATTGTTGAAAAAACGGACTTTGACTTAGGAACCGGAAGTGACGTCGCGGCAGAATGTGTCACCTTTTCCGGCCTATTTCGCGGCCCAGAGTGCTGTTTTTCGCGCGTTTTTTTTTTGCTATCACATCAGTGCACCCTCCCCATCATGTGGTATAAAGGGTTGCACGCTACAAGGACTTCCGGTTTCGCGAAAAACCGGAAGTGACATCAGACGCCTCTGGGTATGTGTCTCTGCTGTTTCTATGCAGAATCCAGGTTTAAGCTTGTGTCCAAAGATTTCAAGTCTGGTTTTTTTCTACAGACTTCCTTGCTGGGTTTCTGCCTATTGCTGCCAAGCTAGTACAGATGCCTATTTTCATATTTCCATAATAAAGAACCATTGGAAGTATCTAAGATTTGTCGCTCTAGGCCAACACTTCCAGTTCACTTGTCTACCATTTGGTCTCAACCAGTCACCAAGAGTCTTTACGAAAGTCCTTATAGCACTGGTGGCGGAGATAAGGAAAAGAGGAGTCCAGGTTTATCATTACCTCGATGACATTCTAATAGTGGCAGATACGAAACAAACAGCTTGTAAAAGAAGTCATTCAATATCTAACCAGTTTTGGGTGGATCATAAACATGGAAAAGAGTCAACTAGTTCCTTCCCAGGAGTTAATTTTCTTGGGAGCTCTTTTTCATACAAAAGAAAACAGTCCATTTGCCTATCCAAAAGTGTCCCACTATTATCCGGAATGTTACCGGTGTAAGAAAGGCTTCTACCATCTCAGTAAAGGAGTGTCTAAAGACGCTGGGATATATGTCTGCTGCAATTCCTATGGTGTAATGGGCAAGATGGAGAATGGGACCACTGCAGAGTTTCCTCCTAAGATCAGTCAGAGACCCTCAGTTGAATCTACAAAAAAAGCTAAAAATACCCCTAGAGGTAAAAACCTCCTTAAAATGGTGGACAAAGATACAAAATTTATCAGAAGGAAAGCTCCTGGAGGATCCCGTAGAGGCGTCAATAACGACAAACGCATCAAGTTTGGGATGGGGGGCTCATTGCGGAGAGCAGTATGCTCAAGGTCTCTGGGAAAATTCAAAAGAGTCAAATTCAAATGTATTAGAGATAAGAGCCATTTGGGAAGCTATGAAGACATTCGCAGAAAATATCATAGGAAAACATGTAAGAGTAGTTTCAGACAACGCTACAGCCGTAGCTTATGTTCGGAGGCAAGGGGGTACAAAGAGTTGTACCCTGCAAAAGGAGATTTCTCCAATCTTAAGGTGGGCAGAAAAGAACCTTCAAAGTCTCTCGGCAATTCATATGCCAGGGTTACAAAACAATGTGGTAGACTTCTTAAGTTGAAAGAGAATAGATCCAGGAGAGTGGAGTCTCCATTTAGATATATTCGAGGACATATGTCAAAAATGGGGTCATCCCCAGTTGGACCTTATGGCCACAGCGGAGAACGCAAAATGCAAAAACTTTTACGCAAGATGGTCGGATGCCAAGGCACTAGACAGGGATGCTCTGTCTCAGGATTGGTCGAAACGCCTTTTATACATTTTACCTCCAATCCCATTAATATGGAGAGTTCTGAAAAAGATCAGACGAGAGAAGGCGGATGTAATAGCAATCCTACCCTTTTGGCCAAGGAGGCCTTGGTTTCCTTTATTAAAAAACATGAGTGTTCGGAAACCAATAAAAATTCGAACCTTTCCAGGATGGTTACATCAGGGTCCGGTGAATTATCCGTTACACAACGACCTCAGTTTGATGGCCTGGAGATTGAAAGGATAAAACTAGCTAATTTAGGATTCCGGGAGGAAATTGTAAACTTGCTTTTATGCTCCAGGAAGCTGTCCATATCTAAGTAGTATTATAAAGTCTGGAGTAAATTTCTTTCCTTCTGTGAAATTGCTGGTACCAATCCATTTAAGCCAGAAGGAACCTGTGTAGTGAAATTTCTCTTTTCCGGATTTCAACTAGGTTTAAGCAACAGTACCTTGAGAGGGCAGGTTTCTGCTATATCTGCATTAACTGACAAACCTTGGGCGGAAGATAGATTAATTAGGAGATTTTTTAATGCCCTTGTTAATCCACAAGTTAGTCCTCCTGCCCTACTTGGAGTTTACCAATAGTATTACAGGCACTGACGGGTAAACCATTTGAGCCTTTGGAAAAAACCTCTATCTGGAACTTGACATTAAAGGTTGTTCTACTGGTAGCAATCACCTCTGCATGTCGGGTGGCGGAATTGTCATCATTGTCAGCCAGGGAACCTAATACGACAGTGTTTCACGATAGAGTTAACTTGAAACCTACCTTTAAGTTTCTTCCAAAGGTGGTAACACAGGAACATTTAAATTGGGAAATCAATTTACCATCCTTTTGCCCTCAACCATCTAATGAAAAAGAAGAGCGTCTGCACACTCTAGACCTAGTCAGGTTGATTTCTTATTATTTAAAGATCTCAGATCCCTTGAGAAAAACTGATAAGCTCTTCGTGATTCCGAAAGGAGTTAGAAGAGGAGAAGCTCCAACAAAGAGAACATTAAGCAAGTGGATTGTTCAAGCCATTGTTAAAGCTTATGAGGTCAGAGGTGAGGCAGTTCCGCAAGGTCTTAAAGCTCACTCGACTAGATCGATTTCTACTTCGTGGGCGCTTCAGGCAAAGACGCCATTAGAGAAGATTTGTAAGGCAGCAAATTGGTTGTCCTGTAAAACCTTTATCAGGCATTATCATCTAGACGTGGCTTCAAGCCAAAAGACACAATTTGGTCGAAGAGTATTAGAAGCAGTTTTACACTCTTGATCATTAATAAATTTATTTGTGTTTAGCAGATTTTTTGTCCCTCCCTTCATTAGCTCTGGTAAATCCCAGTTGGTGAATAGCTGCCGATGGAGTGACAGAGAAAACCAGAAATTGTTTCAACTTACCAGTAATTTCTGTTTCTTGTCACTTTCCACGGCAGCATTCACCAGAATTCTCCCTCCCTTTTACAGATCATACATTAATCCTTACAGCTATAAAACAAAGACGAAAGGGGCGGAGTATGGGAGGGTTTTTATTTGGTGCGCTTCCTGTCAAATCCAGTGGGGACCTCCCAGTTGGTGAATGCTGCCGTGGAAAGTGACAAGAAACAGAAATTACTGGTAAGTTGAAACAATTTCTGGTTTTACTAACATACAATGAGGTTCTGATCTTAAACTGTTGGCAAATAAATAATTATCTTAGGCATTGTACATGAAAAGATGGGAAGTGTAAGGAAGTTCTTGTATTACACCCAATTATGTGCTGTATGTAAAACACGTGACAGTCTTAGCCAATTCAAAATTCTTCGGATTCACACATTTACCCCCCTTCTTAATAGAAAGAAATAAGTCTATCCAGTTTCTGTTTGCTTGACAGGAAATGGTGTCTGTATATGATAAAATGACTTTGCATGTCTATTAATAACATGAGGCTTTGAGGTACATTCTGTTATAGGAGGTCTGCTTCATCTTATACTCTGGGGAGCTTTTAGCTCTTTTGGGGGAAAGTTGGGGTACCTCACCATAATCTTTGAAGCTAATCAATTCTGTACCTCGAAGTCCTAACCCCACAGCATCAGTAAATTTGGAACTTGCTGTGGGAAATGCTAGTAAGTATGAACCTAGCATGTTAATCTGGATCCTGTATAGGGTCCCATGTTCCCCAATGGTGCTGTTTAGATTGAACTGCACATTGTGGCAGGATTGCCTGGGTCTGTTCTCAGATCTGCAGGGCAAATGGATCACTTGCATGTTTAAACCCTACTACATTTTTCCAGCATTCTGTGCAGCCAGGGAATGCTGGGAGTTGTAGTTATTAAACTTGTGAAAAGTTCAACACGCATGCATGTATGAGCTACAGGACGTTAAGAAGAAACTGCAAGCAGAATGCTGGGATTCGTACTTTTCAAACATAACATAGTAACATAGTAACATAGTAATTAAGGTTGAATAAAGACATTTGTCCATCAAGTCCAACCTATTCCCCTTTTTTTTTTTTTTTTTTTTTTTTTAACCCTACCTAATAGTTGATCCAGAGGAAGGCAAAAAACCCCAGCTAAAAAAAGGGGGAAAAAATTCCTTCCTGACTCCAAACGGCAATCGGAAAGTATCCCTGGATCAACCAGATCTATATGCATTAATACCAGTAATTCTCAATATTTTTTAGTTTTAGAACATGTTAAAGGTCACATGTTTAACACCCCTGCTCTATACCATTAAGCTGTATTACATCTGGACACATGCCTTAGCTACAGGACATTAAGAAGAAACTGAAATTGAAAACTCCCAGGAGTTTTGTTCTGTAGCAAAGGCATGTGTCCAGATGTAATACAGCCTAATGATATAGAGCAGAGGTGTTAAACATTGAACCTTTCCCATATTTGTAAACTACAACTCCCAGGATTATGGGAGTTGTAGGCCCTTTGTTTAACACCTCTGCTCTATACCATTAGGCTGTATTACATCTGGACATATGCCTTAGCTACAGGACATTAAAAAAAACTTACTGCAAACAGAATGCTGGGATTTGTAGTTTTCAAACATGTGAAAGGTCACAAGTTCAACACCCCTGCTCTATACCATTAAGCTGTGGTACATTGGACACATGCCTTAGCTACAGGTCATTAAGAAGAAACTTACTGCAAACAGATTCCTGGGAGTTGTAGTTTTCAAACATGTGAAAGGTCCCAAGTGTAACACCCCTGCACTATACCACTAGGCTGTATTACATTTGGACAAATGCCTTTGCATGCCCCTGCCCATTTCTCTGGGGATGAGAAATATGTGTTTATTTGCCTCAGGGGTATCAGTGCTGTGTGTGTGTGTGTTTAACATGTTTGTACCAGTGCTGTCTCTGTATTAGTGTTATCTATAAATATCTGTACTACATGTCCATATCAGTGCTAAGTGTGTGTATCAGTACTGTTGATGTTGGTGCGATGTATGTATATCATTACTACATGAGCACGGTGCTTTGTGTGTGTAATGTATCAGTGCACAATGTGTGTGTAAGTACTGTTTATGTTGGTGCTGTGTATGTATATTTGTACTAAACGAGCATATCAGTGCTATATGTGTATCAGTGCTGTCTGCAGTATCAGTGCTATACATGCATGTTTGTTATACATGTGCATACCAGTGCTAGTTATGCCTATCAGAGCATTATGCATGTGTATCAGTGTTATTTAAATTAATGCTATGTATGCATTGCTGTACTACATGTACATATCAGTAATGTGTGCATATCTGATCTACATGTGTATATCAGTGCTAGGTGTGTGAATCAGTGCTGGCTGTGTGTATCAGTGCACCTTGTGTATGTCAGTGCTGTGTATGCATGTCTGTACTACATGTGCATATTAGTACTAGGTGTGTGAATCAGTGCTGGGTATGTTTATCAGTGCTGTATATGTGTGTCTATTCTACGTGTGTATATTAGTGCTAGGCGTATGAATAAGTGCTGGCTGTGTGTATCAGTGTATCATGCGTGGGTCAGTGCTGCATATGCATGTCTGTTCTTTATGTGCATATGAGTATTAGGTGTTTGAATCAGTGCTGTTTGTGTGTATCTGTGCACCAAGTGTGTATCAGTGTACTATGTACTACATGTGCATTTCAGTGTTAAGCTTGTGTATAAGTGTTGTGTCTGTATTAGTGCTGTTTATGCATGTCTGTACTACATGTGTATAACATTGTTAGGCTTGTGTATAAGTGGTGTCTGTACTTCATGTGTATAACAATGTTAAGTGTGTGCATCAGTGCACCTTGAGTGAGATTTAGTACATTGTGGGACTACAGTCAGGTATGCACGATGTGTGCCATGATAAGAGGTCAATGTAAAACATGTTACGTTTCACACTATAAGGTTGTGAATACATGGAAATGTGTATTGCGTTAAGTGCACTAGACTGCACACAGGCTCCATAATGTCAGTGTAACATCATATAGTGTGGGGTTAGAGGTTGCTATACATGATCCAATGTCAATATCGCCTTTCAATCTATCAAAAACATGGTAAATGTCCTCGATAATCCAATCAATTTGATCAAATACTTACAACTGATCGGAATATCGATGCCGTGTTTGTTTATCAGTGCACCATGTGTGTATCAGTGTTTATATTCGTGCCATGTATGCATATCTGTACCACATGTGCATAATGATGATAGGTGTGTGTATCAGTGCACCATGTGTGTATCATGGTTGTATTAGTCCCATGTATGCATATCTGTACTACATGTGCCTAGTGATGTTTGATGTGTGTATCAGTGCATCATGTGTTTATCATTGCTGTCAGTATTAGTGCTATGTATCATATCTGTACTACATGTGCCTAATGACGTTAGATGTGTGTATCAGTGCATCATGTGTATCATTGCTGTTGGTATTAGTGCTATGTATGCATATTTGTACTGTGTGTGTATATCAATGCTATGTTAGTTTATTGATGCTACATTCTTGCCTTACAGGAAAAGAGATAAATAGTTGGTGCAGAATATCTTTGTACTTGGTCATTAAGCTTAACGGTATGGACGAGAGTTAGCTGATGGTAGGGGTTACTGTAGAACTACTGCGTGATGGATATTTCCCCTCTCACATTAATTTTGATCCGACAGCACTACTAAGGATATCCTGGTGTTAATATTCTGTGTCCGCCCCCCAAATGAGAATGAGAGGGTTAACCCACTGGGTGTGTGTGTGTGTTTTCTCTCACTCATCCACTCGGGGCGAAGACAGGAGCCGAAAGTCAGTCAGTTACAGTAAGGGAACTTTTTAAAAAAAATTAAGTTGCCGCCTGAATTCTTTTACATTCTTTTTTTTCTTCTAAACTCCTTCCTGACAGTGACAGCAGGGTCGGACTGGCTGGCTACAGGGGGGGGTGGTAGGTAGGGAGATAGATAAACAGACAGTGATAGACAGATAGATGAGAGAAAGGTAGATAGATGGAGTGATAGATAGATAGATAGATCATATAAATAGATAGATACAAAAGTAGATAGATAGACAGACAGAGATAGATAGATTAGATAGATAAATATCAGAGATAGATAGATAGATAGTAGAGATAGATAGATAATAGAGCTAGATAGATAATAGCGATAGATAGATAGCAGAGATAGATAAATATCAGAGGTAGATGGATAGCAGAGATAGATAGATAATAGCGATAGATAGATAGATTACCTGATGTGCTCCTAATACTGGAGAGACCACCTCTCCCACCCAGGAGCATCTGAATCCCAGATTTGGGAAACACATAGGTCCACTATAATACACCCATTGACATGTACAACTGTAACATACGATAACAATCCCTGCATATATTTTTTTTTTTTTTTGCCCTTCACCCCCCAACAAAGCTGGGCGAACATAACTGATAAGCTACAATAGTCTGACTCGGGAGAAGAGTAACAAATATTGCTCTAACCCGCAGAAACTGCATCTACGTGCACCCCCACAATTGCCTCTGATTTCAATCAGAATGTTGTTATTTTCCTATGTTATTAATGTTATGACATGTTATGAAAGTTTTGTGTATATACCGGTAACAAGAAAAGTTATACATGCCTTATTCTGCTCCTTGAAACCCACAGGGTATAACCGGGTCAAGCTAAGCTGGCTATTCTCTACCTATATCTATAACAATGACGCTTAAAGTACTTTCATGGAACGTAAGGGGCCTAAACGACCCAAGTAAAAGATTAGCCGTTTTCACCCAAATCCGCTCCTACCAACCAGATATCATCTGCTTACAGGAGACACACCTACTCCCCTCTAACACCCACTTCACTTTACGACCATGGCTAAAATGGGCGGCACCTTTTCCGCCTTTTCTAGTGGAGTATCCATACTGCTAAACAAAAACCTCCTCTACGAAGTACTTGAAGTTAAATCTGACAAAAGAGGCAGATCCCTATGTGTGGCCCTAAAGATTAATAATGCTATTTATGTTTTGATGGGGATGTACGACCCACCCCCAGCCTCCCAGATACCACTTAAAGAAGCCCTTACATTCCTAACTAAGTACCCTCAAGCAGACCTCATATGTATGGGCAATTTCAACGCCTGTATGACCCCATCGCTAGACAGATTTAGACAAACAACCCGACAAACAAACACACCCACCACAAACACAACACTATATAACCTAATCAAGGAACTTAGATGGATAGACGCCTGGAGAGCCCGACACCCATATACAAGGGAGTACACCTGCCACTCTAAAAACTCCCTCTCCCGTATTGACTACATATTTGTTAATAAGAGACTCTCTCTCCACATAACTGATGTAGTGCACCTGCCACGTAGCACCTCTGACCACTCCCCCATACTCCTCAAACTGAATAACCCCACCAATGAACCACCAACCATCAGGCCCTGGCGTTTCCACTCATTCTGGCTCAACCTATTCCCATCCCCCGACACGGTAGAGAACCAAATCACAGAATATTTTTCTCTCAACCAGTCTACTGCGACCCCTAACATCAGATGGGAAGCCTTTAAAGCCACCCTAAGAGGCCACCTCCAGTCTACCATAACCCACATCAAACGCGACAGTAGACAAAATGAAAAAAACCTAGCACAAAACCTACAAGATGCCGAAAAAATGTACATAGATTCCCCCTCCCATTACAACAAATCGGCATGGCAAATAGCACAGTCACTCTATGACAACTTACTCACTGAAAAACACTCCAGAAAAGAATTCTTCACCAAAAAACACTACTTTGAACACGGACACCAATCCGCCAAACTATTAGCAAAAATGGCACACGGACCAACAGACCAAAATACTATCCTGCAGATCAAAGACCCCTCACTAGGACTACTATCCGACACAACTGGTATTCTTAAGACCTTTACTACCTACTACAACACCCTCTATAAATCACAACTCTATACCCCAAATCCTGATTTCAATCGCAAATTCCACAACACTACCTTCCCCACACTATCAATTACAGACTCCAAAGACCTGGAATCAGAGATCAAGCTGGAGGAACTCAGAGAGGCCCTGGGGAACATGGCGTCAGGTAAATCACCAGGCCCAGACGGAATACCGGCAGAAATCTATAAAAGATATGATGAACACATCCTCCAACATCTCATGGAGATATACCAAAACGCCTACGAAGAAAATGAACTCCCTCACTCCATGTATGACGCACACATAGTCCTAATCCCCAAACCAGGAAAGGACCCACTAGAACCCAGCTCCTACAGACCAATATCCCTCTTCAACATCGATTACAAAATTCTAGCAAAAATACTCGCAAACAGAATCCAAAAAATAATCACTAAAATAATCCACCCTGACCAAACAGGCTTCATCCCAGGACGATCAACTTCAATAAACATCCGGAAAACCCACATCCATACACAAGTCGACCACGACAACGCCGGAACCAGAATCATGCTATCCCTTGATGCCCAAAAGGCATTTGACTCCATAGAATGGCCCTATCTGTGGTTCTGCTTAAAAAGTTTTGGCTTCGGCCCAATCTTCTGTAAGTGGGTTAAACTGCTGTACATTCACCCACGAGCGTCTATTAAAATCAACAACACCCTCTCAGAACCATTTAATCTGACCAGGGGCACTAGACAGGGCTGCCCCCTGTCCCCATACCTTTTTGCAATAGCAATAGAACCCCTGGCAATCCAACTAAGATCACACCCAGACATAAAAGGACTCACCCTTGGTCAACACACATCCCTAATTAGCCTTTACGCAGATGATATGATTATATACCTTGCGGACCCACATAGCTCCCTTAGAACAACCTACTCAATAATCTCCAAATTTGGCCCCCCCACAGGGCTCTATATCAACTGGGACAAATCAGTGCTATTCCCCATCGACAAGCAGGCACACCTCCCACCCTTCGCCAGACACTTGGTGCCGGTGGTCAATCAATTCAAATACCTAGGTATAACCATAACTCACTCACCCACCGACTCCCTACAACTAAATATTCTGTCCCAGCTGGATGTGGTGGCTGCTAAGCTGAGGACGTGGCAGGGTCTCCCTATTAAACTGATAGGTCGTATAAATCTTATAAAAATTATAATCCTCCCCAAACTCCTTTATAGACTACAACACAGCCCGATATATGTACCAGATGTCTTCTTCAAGAAGCTACAAAGCTTAATGATCACCTTCCTATGGGGAGCTGGCAGGACAAGAGTCAAACTTAAAACTCTACAAAGACCAAAAAATATGGGAGGACTCGCCCTGCCCAATTTCCACCTCTACTATATAGCGGGCCAACTCAAGTACTTCAAACTATGGCTAACACCCACACCCAACAATGACACACACTCAAACCAATTCTCCCTATACAGCTCCGAAAAACTGCTGCAAGCTTGCCTCCCATCACACCCTCTCTCTTTCCTAGAACAAAAGACCAACACCCTCCCAGGTGGGGGCACGGCCCTCCACACTCAAATGTATAGAGTCTGGAAAATCGCAAAGACACATCTATCCTTTACCGGAATACCGGAAGACGCCCCCCTGTGGCACAACCCATGCTTCCCTAATTTGGCCTCTCTAGACGCAGCAGATTTCTTCCACCAATTAGGGGTGACCAGTTTCTCCAACATCATTCAGAATCAAAAACTTATCTCATTCCTCTCATTCAAACAAATATTCCAGGCTCCTGACACACTACTATTTAGATTCCTCCAATTAAGATACTGTCTACTATCCGAATTCCAGGGCCCACATATCCCAGTATACCCACACCCCGTGATAGAAACCTTCAAAACAAGTGGAGAAAAACATATAGTCTCAATCCTATATACCCTCCTTACTCAACTAGCCGCAGACAAAGACACCCCTACCGTGGTGAATAAATGGCTTGAATTCATCCCATCCCTTAAAGAAACCGATGTAGAAGATATTCTTGAATCACACCTCAAAGTTTCCCCTTCCGCCCCTAACAGACTTATGCAGTTCTATATAATCCACCATGCATATATTACACCACTAAGGAAATCCCGAATGTCACCACTACACACCTCTAATTGCCCCAGATGCCTGCACCCAGATGCCAACTTCTGGCACATGATATGGCTATGCCCCTATATCCAAAGATACTGGAAGAAAATCACCCATTTCCTATCTAATACCCTCTCAATTCCAATTCCAACGGACCCCGGCTTATGCCTCCTGGGGATACCCGAGGATGATATCTGGGATGGGAACCATCTCTCTTTCCTCAGAGAAACATTATTTTATGCCAGACGCACTCTAATACTACATTGGATGAACCCCAAAACACCTAAACTAAAAACTTGGAAGTCAATGATAAAAAATATCCTCCCCATGTTAAGGTTTAATTACCTCAGTAGAGGATTTATCAACAAATTCAACAAAATCTGGTCCCCTGGTACTCACACTATGGTGAACCTTTATAGAAGCCCCATATAAACAGAGAAACCCGAATGGTTTGATATAGCGACCCAGAAACAACAGAAATAAAATGAAAAAGTGAATCCCAGCAAACCCGGTTAGACCTTGATTAAACTCGACCACAAACTAAAATATACTGTAATAGTCAAATAAAAATAAATGGAAAAGGTGAAACCAAATAACTATAAATGTATGTGCAATCTATATCGAAACAACTGATGTTAAAATGATTACTTTTCAACCAAACATATATACAATATATCCGAGTTGAATTTTGAAACGTTTTTATTTGTTTTAATAAACAGTTTAAAAAAAAAAAAAAAAAAAAAAGTAGTACCCACAAATAACATTTCACATGACAGGTCCCTTCCCACAGTTACCGTATATACTCGAGTATAAACCGAGTTTTTCAGGCTGTAAAATACAGCTGAAAACTTGGACTCGGTTTATACTCGAGTCACTACTTACTTTAGCACTCCGGCAGCCACACGATCATTCCCTGTACTGGCGGTGCCGGCCGACGTCACTGCCCGGCGCCAATTAGTGACGTCAGCTGGTGCGCCAGTACGGGGAATGAGCGCGCGGATGCTGGAATGGAGAGGACGCCGGAATGCTTACCTGATCGCGCTGCCAGAATGTGATCTTCAATGCTGGCACACAGGCACAAGTCCCAACAGGAAGCCCAAGTTACTGGATGGAGGAGAGCCCACAGGTACAAACTGAACTGGGTGGGAGGGGTGAGGGTGGCATTCAAGATGTTTGGAAACTACAACTCCCAGCATGCTTTATTAGCTGGGAGTTGTAGTTTCCAAACATCTTGTATGCCAAGTTTCTACCCTCGGTTTATACTCGAGTCAACAACTTTTATTAGATTTTTTAGGTGAAATTGGGCACCTCGGTTTATACTCGGGTCAGTTTATACTCGAGTATATACGGTATGTTCATCTGAGGTGTTTCTGAAAAGAATTCTGGGAAGTATAACGTTACAAGTATAAAATTTAAGGTCCAGAGAGCTAGAGGCATCATCCTAGGTTTGTTTGAAAGGAATGAGAGCTTTCAATAGAGTTACCCTTTACACACTTTTTCTTACCTTATTATATGGTAAGGAGTGTCGCCCACACTGGATTTAAGTCAGCTCTCAGTCCAGAGTGTCAGTGTCTCACATGTTTGATTGGGGTATAAACAAAAATGTGGAGCTGGATTGATTTGCTCTAAAGGTTTTATTCAACTTCAGATAGTCAAGGTTTCATTAACCTTCAAATTGGTACTCTAATGAGAAATGCATTGCACAGAGCTGTGCTAAGATAAGCTTCATTATCCTCCTCCTGAAGTTAATTCATAGTAGATGGTACTGCCTGATATGCAGAGCAGCAGTGGAAAAGGAATATTTCTGAAATCTGGGGGCTTCTTCAGATGTGAAGTGATTTCTGTGAAGGCCTTACTAATCCCATTGATTGCTCAGTTCAGTAGTATGTTGTAATTGGCTTGCAGTTGGTCAATTAATAAACTTTTATTAATTGGTTAGGCTCCTAATTGTCTGTAACACTGAAATGTGCAGCATTGTGGAGAAATCATCTGTAATTATCCACAATATCTTTGTTAGTGGGTGTTGTATTTTTTAAATTTGAATTCCTGACTACCAAGCCTTGTTTACAGAGAGATCATAGACTGGTAACCGAGCAATAACTTGCCAGTTCTGCAAAAGAGGTAATGTGCCACAGAACTCTCTTAACCTGTGCAGAAATGTGTATATTCATATACATAATGGATAGATCAGAGCACCATACTTTATAAATAAATCCTGTGGAGCGCATATAATAATGTGGTGCTCAGAGGGTTAATATAGCTAAGCATATATTGAAGAGACAACAGACTGTCTAAAAAAAGACCCTCTTACAAAGCACAATCCACTTGTGGATAATACAAAAATAAACTTAATTGAACACAATAACCCATCCACATCATGCTATTACAAAATATCCCATATAAAAATCACTCTAAAATTGCCCCACACTCTGAGCGTCCTCAGAGAAACATAAAACCACCCCCCAGGAACAAATCAGGAACCCTGCTATGCAGTAAACAATAGAACTGGGCTGTTATTAAGTGACCAGATTGGCCAGTCCCAAAAATTTTCTTGCACACTAGACTGACATCCAAGGTACCGATGTACATGTAGCACCCTCAACCAAATTACCTATTTGCGGGTACTTACCAGGACCAGCCCATCCACACAACCCTCTCCACTCCGGATTACGAACGGTCAAGGTAAGCTGTCCTCTTCACCCCGTAAGGTAATAGCTAAATTGTACCTGCTGTCCAAAAAAACTTGTGTGGTCACCGGTTCAAATGATTGCGGTGTCCCAGGAAACGGCGAACTCCTCACCATCGCCTTACAAACATCCGACGCGCGTTTCACCCGTGTTACCCGTATCAGTGCGGGCTTTGTCAGGGATTGCACAACACTCGCGGGAGTTTCTTTACCAATCGGGCCGCGGCCCGGGCCCCCCCCCCCCCCCCCCAAACAAATCATTGCGTATCACAAATTAGCAGCCCTATCCAAACACAGGCGGCAATCATAGGCTACTAAAACATTATTATGCCTAGTAATGAGAATGACACACTTAATGCAAAACACAATTATACAATATGTAGAAAATCGGCATGATGCCAACATATAGCTTTCTCCTATTCCCAAAATTTATAGTATTGCTTACCGTATATACTCGAGTATAAGTCGAGGTACATATTTGGAAAATCTGTAAAAACTGATTGACTCGAGTATAAGTATATATATAGAAATTATGACCTTTACTGCCTTCTGATTCAGTATTGTTTTTTGGCTTAAGTTGCCCTTTAAATGGACAGCAGAATTCCCATAAAGGCAGATGTAAAGGCAGATCAGCTCCTGTAACTTTCTATGCAGGTAAAAGATTTTTTTACCACAGCGCCACCTACTGGTTACAATCCACAATTGCAGCATTTGGATCTAAATAAGGACTTGACCCAAGTATAAGCAGAGGCTAGGATTTCAGGCTAATTTTAAAGCATGAAAATCTCAGCTTATACTCAAGTATATACGGTAGCAGATAAGAGGCAGGTATATAGCTTAGATATGATTTCCTTCAGTCCCTGGGTGCTGATTATACCGATAATAAGATGGTTTGATGGTTTGATATGCTATTCTAGGAGTTGGGGAAACTCACATCCCAGCTCCAAATGGTTCTCCTGTAATCCCCCCCCCCCCCCCCCAAGTCCCAAAAACTGGCCACCAGGAGTACTGCAGAGTCCATATAGGACTCTGCCTCCTGTCTCTCCTCCGGGAGTATATTGTCCTGCGCACTGCAGGCCTCCCCCCCCTCCCTCTCCCTGCCGTTTTACATATAATAGCTATCCTTCCCCCAGCCCCAAACGCTATAAAAGATTTTACAGGAACTCACCCGATCTTTACTTGCCTTACCTCTCTCCCCTGGCATTCTGTGCAGCCAGCAGCTGCGTCCGTGATTGGCTGCCTCTCAGCCAATCATGGACGCGGCTGCCGGTCCGGACCCCCTGCTTGCAGTTTCATGCAAGCAGAGGGCCTGTACAGTACACTGCAGGAAAGAGGTAAGGTAAGTAAAGATCGGGGAGTTCCTGTAAAATCTTTTATAGTGTTTGGGGCTGGGGAAAGGAAAGCTAGCAAACATTTTTTGCCCCAAACTGAGAAGACCCATCAGATTTACAGCCTCTAGATGAGCAGTGACAGTGCTGAGGGAGTCCAGCAGCCAGACTACAGGAAGCAGGAAGGAGTGTAAAGGCAGATCAGCTCCTGGTAACTTTCTATGCAGGTAAAGAATTTTTTTTTAACACCTACTTGTTACAATCCGCAATTGCCAGCATTTGGATCTAAATTAGGATTTGACCCAAGTATAAGCCGAGGTTAGGATTTTTTTAGGCTAATTTTAAAGCATGAAAATCTCAGATTATGCACAAGTATATACAGTATTTTATTAAAAAGGAATATTAATATTAATGAGTACCATATAAATTGTATAATGGGTGTGCTTTCCATAATTTGTGTGAATCTGCAGGCAGAGGTGTTAAATCTCTTGTTTTGATATTTTCCTTGAATCTTGAGTATGCATGCATGTTGTAAATGTTATTTGCTTTTAATGATATTTATAATAATTGAGTTCATTGTTTAGGTGTAGAGCAGTTTGGCATTTTATTATTTTGCAGTAAAAAACTATTATTTTTACATGCCCTTTTTTTCCACAGAGGAAAATGTTATTTTATTTTTAGAACAATTCATAAGCCTCAGTGGAAAGTGAAATGTTCACTTTTTAACTTTGTAAAGTTAAATTTTGATGTGAACAGTTCCCACTGGGCTAAATCCAAGTACATGGAATTATTTAACTGTATTATTTAGCTGAATTTTAAAGCTTGGTAGCAGCAAAAAAGGACAAAGTAACATTAGTGGCATAGTAAATCACTGACCAGCTCATAATGACATTAAATTCTTCTGTTAGATTGCTATCTTGTATGTTGGGAAATCAATATTAGGCGACGAGGACAAATTTTTCTAATGCCCTGGTTAACAAAACACACCTTTTTTTTTTTTTCTCTACAATACGGAATATATTAATCCTTCCTGATTTGTGGGCTTTCAGGTCTTCCTACTATAAAGAGCTAGAGATATTCCATAGTAGCCTGTACAATAAAAACAGGTAACAGGGCACATTCAGTTTACATTGCATCAATTATATTACAATTTTTACTTTCTGTATTATTGTCTGCCCTTTTTGTGGAAAGAAACAAAGCTTGCAACAAGCTTGGCTCCTCCTTTGTTTTCTATGCCAAACCGTAACAAATTATTTTTCAGGTGATAACCTCTGCTTTAAGTGAAGTGTTTTGGCTTGAATACGTACATTTGTTGGTGTATACTAATTTGTTAGTTTAAAGAAAAAAAAAAAACATTTCTGCTCCACCCAAACATCTTCTATGAAAAAGAAATTAAGATGTATAAAATGTTTAAATATTGTTATAATTGTCATAAAATTTGGCAAATAGTATAGAATAGTATTTGAGGTTGAATAAGGACATATGTCCATCAAGTCCAACTCATCTAGCAATATTCTCATTTGTTGCCTAACTGTTGATCCAGAGGAAGGCAAAAATTCACCAAATTTATGAAGGGGGGGGGGGGAATTCCTTCCCGACTCCAACTGGCAATCGGAAATTTCCCTGGATCAACTCTACTTTATGTATCAATACCAGTAACTTGCAACATTCCTTGTTTGCAGAAACTCAATCAGCTTTTTTTTTTTTAAACTGACCAGTGAACCTGCCATAACAACGTCTGCTGGAAGACAGTTCCATAGCTTCACCGTTCTCACAGTGGCCCGTTAATGTATTTATACACAGTAATCATATCCCCACGCAAGCGCCTTTTCTCCAGTGTACATAATTGTAACTTTTCCAGTCTCTCTTCATATTCAAGCTCCCCCAATCCCTGAAACACCTGAAGAAGGGGGCACTTAACTCCCCCGAAACGTTGTGTTTTTGTGTGATATGTGGTCCACAATAAATATATGATTTTTTTGGCGGGCGATCTTCTGCTTCTTGAGTTTGCTGAGACTTTTCTGGTTTAAGGGAGAACCATTTGAGGTATCTGCACCCACAGCTTGGACAAGCGTGCACCTCTACCTTTTTTCTCTGCTGCCCTTCTCTGAACCCTTTCCATTTCAAAGATGTCCCTTTTATACACAGGGTTCCAAAATTGCCCTGCATATTCCAACTGAGGCCTTACCAATGCTTTGTAAAGAGGGATAATAACATTTTCCTCCCTTGAATCCAAACCTCTCTTTATACAAGACAATACCTTGCTGGCTCTGGCTGTTGCCGCCTGGCACTGCTTTCTTCCTTCAAGTTTGTTATCCACCAAAACTCCAAGATCCCTTTCCAACAGGGATTCACTGTTGGAAAGGTTTGACAAGATCTATTCCTCCTAAATCCATGCTGGTTACTACTTATAATGCCAGTCCTTGAAACATACTCTAGAATATTGTTCCATTATTGAACTTTCCAGTATCTTCCCCACCACTGAAGTTAAACTTACAGGCCTGTAATTACCCAGCTGTGAACGACTAACCTTTTTGAATATTGGAATAACTTAAGCATTTTTCTAATCCAGAGGCACACATCCGGACATGAGGGAATCTGCAAAAATAAGAAACAATGGCCTAGATAAAACGGAACTTAGCTCCCTAAGTACTCGAGGATGTATTTTATCCGATCCAGGAGATTTATCAATATTAACCATATTTAGCTCTTTCTGTATCATATCCTCGGTTAACTAAAATGCACTTGAATCTTTTATACCATTATTGCTACTATACTCTGATAACTGTATTTGGATCTTCTATAGTGTATACAGAGGGAAAAAAAATATTCAAGACATTTGCTTTATCACCATCCTCCGTGACTAACTTATCCCCATTAATTAATGGTGCCATATTTTCAGTCCTCATCTTCTTACTATACTAAAATTTTTAGGCTTAGTGATGCTTTGTTCAGCTATCCTAACCTCATTAGGTAATTTTAGATAGTTTGATTGCTTTCTTACACTCCATGTTAAAGTTTTTATAATCCCTAAAGGCCCTTTCCGTTCCCTCTTTTTTTTTTTTTTTAAAATGCTTTTTTCTTCCTTTCCATTTCTCGCTTTACATCAGAATTCAGCCACATGGTTGCGGATTTATTTTTTTACATTTATTTCCCAAGGGTATAAATTTAGATGTGAAATGGCTTAAAATCCTCTTAAACACAGTCCACTTTTGTTCAGTACCTTTACATGATAATACCTTATCATAGTTGACATTCTAAAGAGCTACTTTTAAGCTGGGAAAATTTGCTTTCCCGAAAATTAAAAGTCTTTGTTAACCCCGCACACTTTTTCTTTCGATAACAAAGTCCAAACGCTTCTATTTCATGGTCACTATTCCCTAAGCCTTCAGTTACCTTTATATCTATAATGCACTCCACAATGTTAGATGATAACCAGATCCACTTTATTTTGCTTATTTTCATGCTGGTGAGGCCAGTATAATGCATGCATAAGAAAATATTTCCAATTTTTAGTCTGCAAGATTGTCTTCCTAATGTAATAAGATTTATAACTTGCTGAGACTGCTTTACTTCTATATTGCCTGGGGCAAGGCACTAAATTACTGCACTGGTTTTGAACTGTGAAAAGGATGTGCATATCTGGTTAAAAATATATAGGAATCACCTTGTTTTAAAAAGATAATACATCATATATACTTTTACTATATATGTTTTATTTAATTAAAGGTGCTAAATTTGTCTTGTGCTGTTAATTTGCCTCAATAAATCAGATACTGGTCTAGAAAACATCTGATTGAGTATTGCAGATATAGATCAAATGCAACATTTTCCACCTCTTATTGACACCTAAAGCCTCATAACACGCATGCGATCGCAATGCATGATTATCGCCTGGAACGGCCGTGCATACACATTGTGCGTCTCAGGTCAGCACACACGAACGCATGTGTGTATGAAGCTAGTATAAGTATTTTTTTTTTTTTTAAAGACTGCAGATCTCCCTTAAACAAAACACTGGTCAAATGTTAGTTACCTGTCTCCAGATATATTTTGCACTTTATTACATGCATTAGCTACCAGATATTTAGGGCGCGTTTTAACACACAATCCAATTGCTCTCCTCCCCCCCCCGACTATTTTACGGCTAGAGAGACCCTTTAAAGGGCATGTCCACCCTCCAAACTAAAATTTAAGCCACTACTGGCCCCATTGTGTTGTTTAAAAAATTCTTACCTTACATCACTGCTCCTTATGGTTATCCTGCAATGTCTGCTCAAACTCCAGGAAACTGAAGAGTAGGTGGTGCTGGGACCCCCCCCTGCACGAGATTGGAGGGGGGGGCCTCCATCAGCTGTTTTTAAGCAACTGATCACGCGAACGAAGGAAACTTTAAACATAATCCACTGTTTAAAAGACCGGACCCGAACTTGCGGTTCGGGTCTGGTCTTTTAAACAGCTGGTTGCGCGCATTTCCTTCCTTACGTGCAGCCGGCCCTTTGTAAGTACCTTCCTGCTGCTTTTTTAACAAAAGTTGGCGGATGGGGGGGGTTAGGGTTCCCTACAGTATATAAAAAGTAATTTTTGCAGGTGGAGATACCCTTTAAAATTTTCAAGTGCTTCATTATCATTATCGGAACTTATGTTTTTTTGTCCGAATCAGACATTGGGCAATCTGACCGGTCAGAAAACCACAGCTGATCATGTATTCCTCTATGGAACAATCACTCGGTCATGGCTACTTTTGACAAATGGTTGGTCGGGACAAGGATCCAATCATGTTTACCCAGCCTTAAATGTATTAAGTTATAGATTAAAACACAAAGCAAATTTTTAGCGTAGATTGTAAGCTCTTTGGGGGCAGTGCCAGTAAATGGATTAAAGTGATATATATGTAGCGCTATACACGGAATAAAATACTTACATACATACATATCTCCTTAACTATATAATCTGTGTTCTCTCATTGGTATTAATGTTGTTTTTTAGGGTAAATATTTCCTTTAAGCTATATCTTTATTTTTATGAATGTTCAGCATTGGTCACAGAAGGGAGCTATTATTTTTTGAAGAACCACACATTTACATGTGAAAAAACTACATATGGTGCTGGTTATTGACTGTACTATTTTTGAAGTGGACAAATTCTTACAAGGCACTTGAAGAGCATAAATGGAAAACAAGCACTGGAGTAGAACATTTCCCCCCAATATCTTGCATTACCTTCTGTTTGTAACAGTTTCACTTTGGAGTACAGTGTAGGACTCTAAGGATAGCAAATAGTTTATTATAGAAAATGAATGGGCTAGATTCACAAAACATTTTTAAAAGAAATTGCTATTTATTTTTTATTGCTGCATTTAAAGATATAAATAATTATCACATAGTTTGCTTAATCCATGTTTTCTTTCTATATTTATTGCTTGTTTCACATCAAGGTGATGCTTTTTTAGTAAAGAATGATTTTGTCAAACCAGACTCCATAATGTTATCTTCTTATTAATGTAAACATTGCACTCCTATTAACTTTTACTTTTATAATGGAACATAAATAGACAATTAAATAAATGTAGATTCAAATAAAAGGAAGTTAACATTATGTAACATGTAACCTTAATATTTTCTATGCAATAATTGTTTTTGACAATAAAACAGTGACATTTTCCATCATCTGAGAACATTTCTTGGCAGCTTCCATACTGTCAGATATAGAAGTCTCACATGAATTGACTTGCCTTGTGAAACATCAGCAGAATCTAAGAACAAGTTCTCTATACTTTCTTTCAGTTTGTTTGCTTTTTCAGTGCTTGGAGCATAATTAAAACTCAAAATATTCACATAAGCAGCCTCATTAAATTGTGCGCTTCTAACCAAACTACATCAATAAAACTGAATAAATCTTTCCCTTAAGGTTTATTAAAGAGAAGACTGAAGAAATGTGAAAGCTTTGAATTAATATAGATTGCCTGCAATTTATTGGCTGCTCTTATTTGATGCTGTTTTTTTCCGGTGGATTTGATTTGATGTTATTTTAGTTATTTTATTTAAAAAGCTCATATCCTGAATAAGCATTTTTGAAAAATGCTAGAAATAGAAAAAGGTTGTTTTTTTCCTTGCCAAATTCGGTGATTTCATTAAAACAACATAGAACAAAATTGCATATTAAACTCACCTATGTTGTTTTCTGTTAATTCTATTTGTTTTTATCAATATACATTTGTCTAAATGTAACCAGCAGGATAAGGATTTCTCAGCGGTGCTTGTTAAGACTAAAATAGAAGATTTGACTTTTAATCTAAGTTACTATTAGAACTTTTTTTTTTTTTAGAAAAATGCTAAGATTGTAATAATACGGTTGTAAAGAAGTACATGAAAAACAAGCAAAACAGATTTTAAAGGCTAACTGTGGTCTTGAATTCTTCCAAACTAGTAAGAATTATATAAAAAGCCTTCCATCATACCTTCAAAATAAAACCTAAATCACATCTCTAGATAAAATGTGTGAGAAGTTATTGCTAGAAAAGTTCAGCAATATTATTTCCTTCTTGAACTCTTCCTGTTTTCAGCCATTTGACCAGCTTGAAGTCATGTGACCAGCCTGTAGAGGTAAGGTGATGTCATTCAAACTTTTGGAGTTCAACCTACTGGAAGCAGGAAGTTTGAACATTCACCTCAATATCATTTCTCTCAGGTTGAAGCCAGAGATGTGATTGTCGGCTCATTATAAAGAAAATACTGCAGGCTTTCAACCCTTTTTTTAACCCTAACTTGTTTGGAGACCACAGTTGCCCTTTAAATCTTGTTTTTTTTTTTTTTTAATATTCATTTTTTTTTATTTATTGAGCATATAGAGATAAGAGAAATAAGCAGAAGACAAATACAATTGTTACATGGTGTTTTAGCATGTCTTTACAGTAAAGTAATCGGCAGCGTTTTATAATTGTAGTAATACAGTAGTTCGTCAGGCTTTTAATTGTTCCGTATCTATGGTTGTAGAAACCTGGTTGTAGCTCAATAAAGGTTTTTAATTTTAACTTTAACTTTAAATATCGGGAAGAAGAGGGAGGGTGAGGTGGATGGTTAGGGGGGTGGATGGTTAGGGGGAGGGATGGGAGGGGGGGAGAACTGGAGAGAGTTGTTAAAAGGAAGAAAGAAAAAAGGTTTGTAAAGTTTAGTCTTGGGTGAACAGATCTTGATATCACTTTTGACCTTCTGTGGTTAGTTTTGCGTTGTACATGGTTTAATGGTTCATGTTAGTTATTTGTATGGGTTATTGTATACATTGAGTAGTATTGGTTAGTTTGTTAATAGTAGATTTGTTGTCTTGCCATAACATCCAGGTAGATGCTACTTTATCATAGCGGTCGTTTGAGGAGGCGAAGGCTTTTTCATAGTGCATATTGAGGTTGATGGTGTTAATTATTTCTGGCCAAGTCGGGATTTCAAGGGTTCTCCAGTATCTGGCTATCTTTATCCTTATAGCTGTAAATACATGTAGCATGATAGTTGTCATATATTTTGGGTAGTCAAGGATGTCTACATTCAGTAGTGCTTGTGCTGGGTTAGGTGGCAAGTGCCAAGCTAAGATTGTTGATAACAATTTGAAAGCGGTCTTCCAGAGATCAGCTAGTTTGGGGCATTGCCAAAACATGTGTATTAGAGTGCCCTTTTGTCCGCATTGTCTCCAGCACTTTTGGTCATTTCCTGGGTTATATTTGTTTAGTAGATCCGGTGTTTTATACCACCGTGTTCGCATTTTAACATTAGCTTCCCAGTGTTTGACACATTTAGATAGTTTGTAAGTTATTTTGATTGCTTTATGCCATTGCTCTTCTGTGATATTTATTTGTAGGTCATCCTCCCATTTTTTGTGGGGAGGTATGTCTTTAAGTTCTGTAACTGATGTGATCGCTTTATAGTTGATTGTTATTCCTTTTTTGTTGTGTTCCAAAGCTAGCCATCTTTCTACGGGTGAAGTGATTTGTTTTGTGCTTAGCGGGTTTTTTTGCATTACGTGTCTCACTTGGAGATATTTATAAAAATCTCTGTTGTGGATCTGGTATTCACCTCTCAGGTCTTCGAAAGTTCTGAATCCTTGTTTGTTGTATAATTGTTTTAGTTGTGTTAGGCCTAGTGTTTGCCAAAGTGATAGGTCGAGGTCTGGGACTAGAAGTTCTATTGAAGTGATTGGGATTTCTCTCCGTAGTCCTTGGTAGTTCTCGTGCTTTTTGCATATCTGTGTCCATGTGTGGATAGTTGCGTTTAGGGCTGAGTATTTCGGGATTGTAATGTGGGAGGTGAGGATTTTCTCTGTTGTGATCTGGGCTGCTCCAAGTATTTCTCTTAGAGAGTTGTTTCCCATTAGAAGTTGCTCGTCCTCTGCCCAGTATTTTTCCTCAGTGTCTGACCACCAGTGTTTTAGTTGGTCGAGTATTGTTGCTTTATGGTAGTCTACGACACTGGGGATTCCCAGGCCACCCATCAGTTTGTTTTGATATAGTAGTTTTTTGTTAGTTCTGGCTCTGCCTCCAGACCAAATAAATTTTTCAATTATTGTTTGTAATTTTTGGAAGTATATCTTTGTTGGCTGAAGGGTAATCGTTCTAAATACGAATATAATTTTGGGGAGGAGTGTCATTTTGATAGCTGAGATTTTGCCAAACCACGAGAGGTTTTGCTTTTCCCATTTTTTGGTGAGTGTTTCGGTTATGTGTAGCAGCGGGGTGTAGTTTTGGTTGAATAGCTGGTCGGTAGGGAATGTTAGTTGTATTCCCAGGTATGGTAGCCTTTGGTTTTGCCATTGAAAAGAATATTGCTGTTGAAGGGATTCTTTCGTTTCATTTGTGATATTTGTTGCTAGAATTAGGGATTTGCTTTCGTTCAATTTATAATATGAGACTTGGCTCGCTTGTTTCAGAACTTCAATTGTTTTCGGGAGGGATATTAAGGGGTTTGTTAGCGTCAGTATGACGTCATCCGTGTAAAGACAGATTTTGTGGTGTTTGTTGCTTTTTATGATGCCCGTTATCTGTGGTTGTGTTCTGATGGCTTGTGCTATTGGTTCCATCATTAATGCAAATATGAGGGGGGATAGCGGGCATCCTTGTCTTGTTCCATTAGTGAGTAGGAATGGTGATGATTGGAGGCCTGCTGCTGATACAATGGCTGCTGGTTTGGAATATAGTGCACATATAGCTGTGAACATATTACCCTCAATGCCGAATTTATGTAGTACTCTTTTCATATATAGCCAGTTTATTCTATCGAATGCCTTTTCAGCGTCGATCGAGAGCATCAACATGGGTATTGCCTTGTGTTCAGCCAGTTGCATAAGGTTAATCAGTCTGCGCGTATTGTCAGATGCTTGTCTGTAGGGGATGAAGCCAACCTGATCTGGGTCTATTATATCTGGCAGAATAGTTTTCAATCTTTGTGCTAAAATTGTTGCATATAGTTTCACGTCTGCGTTTAGTAGGGATATGGGTCTAAAGTTTTCTGGAGTTGATGGTTCCTTTCCTGCTTTAGGTATTGTAATAATTCGGGCTGTTAACATTTCTTGTGGAAATTTGCCTGTTTTTGTGGCCTCAATATATGTTCTGAGTAAGTATGGCGATATTTCTTTTTTGAAAGTTTTGTAAAATTCGCTCGGGAAGCCATCTATGCCCGGTGTTTTATTTTTCTTTAGAGAGTCTATACCTTTAGTTACTTCTTCTTGTGTGATATCTCTGTTTAGAGCTGCTGCTTGGGAGCTCGGAATTTTGGGAAGAACTACTTGTTTCAGGAATGTCTCTATTTCCAGGGTGGAAGGGTGGTGTATTTTGTCGTTTTGTTTTAAATTATAGAGTGATTCATAGTATTTTTTAAACGTTTGCACTATATCGTATGGGTTTGTAGTTTTGGTTCCTTCTTGATATATATACTTGATCCTGTTTTTGTTTTGCTTTGTCTTTAACTTGTTAGCTAAGGTTTTCCCTGCTTTATTATCTGTGGCGTAAAATTTGGCTCCCATTTTTCTGTAGGCTGCTTCGAATTTTAGGACGTTTAGTTGATGTAGTTCCAGACGTAGTTCTTCTGCTTTTTGTTTTGCTTTTGTGTTTTGAGAGAATATATATTCTTTCTCATGTTGGGATATCTCTGTTATCAGTGAGGTCTGTTTGGCCAGCTTAGCTTTTTTAAGTCTGGATGTTTCCTGTATTAGTATGCCTCTGATGTAGGCTTTAAAGGATTGCCATAGTGTGATGTCTGTTATTTCTTGGTTGTCGTTTAGTTTGAAGTATTCATCGATAGTAGTCTGTAGTTTGGTTTTGAGTTCAGGGTTTGATAAGAGATAGTGATTCAGTCTCCATGAGTATGTTGGGATATAGTTGTTGTTTTCTCTGATTTTTATGGTTATATGTGCGTGGTCTGACCACAGGATTGGACCTGTCTGCATATTTTCAATCTTGGCTAAAGTGTTGATATCCGTCCAGCACATATCGATACGGGAGTATGAATCATGGACTGAAGAGTAGTAGGTATACGTTTTATCTAGCGGGTATTTACATCTCCATATATCATGTAAGTTGAGATTATGTTTGGTTTGAGCGATCTTGCTTTTGTTTGTTCGTAGGGTGTTAGTAGAGTCTAAGTCTGGATCTATAGTTGCATTGTAGTCTCCGCACATTATAATATTTGAGTTCTTGTTCGTTATAAGAGCATGTATCTTCTCTAGGAATTTATTCTGTTTACTGTGAGGGGCATATATATTAATCAGTGTATATGGTTTACTGTTAAGCAAACATTCTATGATTATGTATCTACTTTCAGGGTCTATTGTTGTGTTTATTGGTTGAAAGTCTATTGTGTCTTTGATCGCTATTAGTACTCCTTTGGTCTTCTTTTCTTTTGTTTGGGTAGTATAAATATATGGGTAATTCTTGTGTGTGCATTTGGGCATTTCTCCTTCTTTAAAATGCGTTTCTTGGGCAAATATTATATCAGCTTTATTCTGTTTGGCTTGGTGCCATAGCATAGCCCTTTTGTATGGTGAGTTCAAACCTCTAACATTTAGAGAAAATAGTGTTAGTACCATTTATAAATGTAGTTAGTTGTTGTGTTAGTGGTTGTTAGAAAGGAGTGAGTCTGGGTATATGATAGTATAGCAAATGTTATATATAGACATAGTATTATCAGAACATTTATCAGAATTACATTCATAATTATTGAAACATTCAGTGGCATTAATTTCTTTTTCTTGGCTAGAGGATGGTTCAAGCTTGCTGTAAGAAAGATCGTTAGTAGCATCATTATAACTTTTGTTTTATATAAGGTACCGATATATAGGATATTCCTGTTAAGTACATAACCACATTCATCAATTTGCTTTGGTTGAGTATAAATTGGTTTAGCAGTTTTGTTATTCAAATATATTAAGGTCATTCTGGATATCTTAAACATCATATATAGAAAAACATTATAACTATTAACTTTAAAAGAAGGGGAAAACATAACATAAAACAGTTGAGATCTTAACCTGTCGTTGATCTCGAAGTCTTTGGGGTAATAGTAAATTGAAAAGTCAGCCAGTTCAGAGCCAGAATTACATATATATGTTGGTTCAGAGTTGCTATCTTGTTAGACACCTGAGTAGTCACTTGGGGGAGCTTGATGGTGAGTTTCTTGATGAGTATGTTTTTGCTTTATTCCAGGTGTGCTGTAGTTTCGTTGGTGAGTTGTATCCGGCTGTATGAGTTAATTGTGTTTCAGGGGTCTTGAGGTTCCACTCTTTTAATAATGTTTCAGCCTCTTGTAGGGACTTAACAGTATGATAGGTTCCATTTTTCTTGATGATCAGTTTGGTGGGGTAACCCCATCTGTAGGGAATCAGCGAGTTTCTCAGTGTAGTAGTGACGGGTGCGAATTGTCTTCTGGCTTGTAGGGTGTTCGGTGAAAGGTCCATAAAAATTTGTATATCCTTATAGGGGGTTGGCATTCTTGGTGTTTTCCTTGATGCTGACATTATTTGTTCTTTAATATGAAAGTAGTGCAATCTCACCAAGGTATCTCTGGGGGTATCCTTGGGTAGGTGGGGGGGTTTTCTAATTCTGTGTGCACGGTCTATTAGGATGTCGGTTTGTGTTGCTTCGGGTAGGATGGTAAGTAGAAGCTTATTGAGGTATGATGTCAGTTCTGTGGTGTCAATTGTTTCAGGGATGCCTCTTATTTTAATGTTACGTCTTCTGGATCTATCCTCCATGTCTGATAGTTTTAGTCGGAGTGATGCTACTTCGTCCTGAAGGGCAGAGTGTGAGTCTATTAGATCATTTACTGATGAGACGAAAACCTCCATTTTATTTTCCATATGGTCAGTGCGTTGACCAATATCGTTTAGTGATTTTTGTATATCATTAATAGGGGTTCTTAGGTCTTTTTGTAGGGTCTCATGCAGGGATATCATCATATGTTTTAACAATTGGTCTGTTATAGGAATGTTTTGTGTTGGAAATGAGAGCAGGGAGTTTCCTACCTCCTCAGTTGCAGGTTGATGGTAGTCCTGGGATTCAGCCTGTAGCTGTAAGTCCTGGGCATTTGGTAGTTGATGTGTGTGTTGGGCCCTTGTGGGCTGTTGACTATGCTGAGGTGCTTGGCAGTGGGCTTTCTGGGCCTGTTCTGGGGATCGCTCCTCACTTGTTGGGTTAATTAACCCTCTCCATGGGTGTTCCTGTGTTTCCCCTGTTAGCGTGGGGGAGCTGTGTTGCTCCGGAGCTGAGTCCGGTGAGTTTGGACTCGAGTCGGATCTCCCTCTGTCTGAGTAGCTGGATGTGTGTGGGGATCCGGCGCCATCTTTGCGGCCCTCGTGTTTGCTGGGATAGTAGTCCGTTACCTTGCCGGACTCCGATTTGGCCGGCTTTCGTCTCCCCATGCTGTTGTGCGTACCAGTAGGTTTCCTTCTGCTCGTGGGGATGGGGTTTGTGGGCTCTCCTGGTGTCTAAGTGCTGGTTTCTGGTCTCTGTTAGCCGGAGCTTTAGGATTCAGCGTCCATTTGCCTCGGCTGCCTGGCTCCGCCCCCCTAAATCTTGTTTTTTAACCTCTGCCATTACTATGTGGTTCCCAGTATTTTATGTCAAAAGACAGGCATAGTGCAAAAGAACTTGGCGACTATAAAGAGGTAATATCAGAAAATACACTTTGGGGCATGTTTATAAATGTTTGTTAATTTTCTATGCCGTTTTCATCATATTCACATTGTGTCGATAACCGGTTGGAAAAAGGCATATCAACATTCCGTGTACTGCCATGGTAAATGCTCAATCGTATTTATAAAATGGTGAAAAGTGTTGTATTGCATTAAAGGGTATGTCCACCCTTAAAACAAAAACCTGTTGACTAGTCGGTTATCTGACTGCAACCCCAATTGCTGTTTTAGTTTATTATATGAGTTTGTAGATATTTAATGATGAGTTATATTCCCTTGTGAAATAGGTATCTGCCTCCTCTCTCTGCTCAATGAGCTTTTTATAAGCTTGAGCATGTGCAGAGGGGCAGCAGGGGAAACTGTGATGTCGGCAGTCACAGCCTGAATTGCCTGGAGGGAGGCAGGGAGGACTCTGCCAGAATGAAAGCAATAATTATCCTCAAAAATCTTCTTAAAAATGAATGTAATAAGCTGGTAAAAATAGCAGTTGGGGTTGTGGGCAGATAATAGACAAGTAATCAGTTTTTTGTTTTAAACCTCCAAACTCCAAAAGTTTGAATGAAAGGTGATATTTCTACCTTTAAAATAAGCCATCAACCACCTCTTTACATGCTTTACATCCCAAGATATGTGCAAATCTCTTATCACAAAGTTAAGGGGTGGGAGACATCCAGATGACATTCCAGAGGCTGCTCCTCCACCTCGCACATCCGCATATAACAATGCATGTGGGGGAAACCGGAAGTCTCTCCCCCTCCCTTCTGTAGACCTATCAGTAGTGCTCTGATTTCTCATGTACTTTACAGTGCAGATGTCTCTCCTTGCTTTGTGCTGTTGGCTTCCTGCTCTGTCTGTTTCTTCACTTAGGGATTCACTGAGAGGTAGGTAGTGTAACCCCTCACGTGCCCCTGTGGCCCCTCCCCCACTTGCACATCAGAAAACTGTGGGTCTGAGGTATAAGTGAGGGGAGGGGCCATGGCACCTTTGAGTGGGTGGGGCCAAGTGGGATTGCAAATGAAAGGGCCAAGGGGGGCTGCAAGGAGGGTCCTGTAAGAGAAGGGGCCCATAAGTGGGAGGGGCCATGGGTGCTGCAAGGGAAGGGGCCGGGGCATTCCAAGGGGAGGAGGAGACACGGAAGAGGGATTGTCACATGGTTTCAGAGCAGGAAGTAAGAATTGCAGGAGGTCTGGCGATGCTGATACCATATCACACATAAAAATGTATATATATTTAACCCTTTAACTGCCACAGATCATATATTCACGATCTGTGCAGTGAATGCTCAAACTGCCACAGATCGTGAATATACGATCTGTGGCTTTCCCTTTAAAATCGGAAAAACACCGCGCCCTAGGGCCGACCCGGGGGCAGCATTCAGCTGCCCCCCTAGCCCCCTCGACCCCCCCTCGGTTGTGTCCAAATCCGAGGGGGGGATCGGGAGTTATCTTACCTTGTCCAGCGGAGCTTCTGGTCCCACGTGGATGAAGAGGAGGAAGCGGAAAGGGAGACCCCGGTGACGTCACGGAGCTTCCTCCTTCACCGGGGTCTCCCTTGAAGTGGTAGGAGACTGCCCCTGGTGGTCTAGTTGAGGTACTGCAGCTTGATCTCCATTTGATCATGCTGCAGTACCTAGTATAGTACAAGCTGTCAAGCTGACAGCTTTACTATACATTTTGTGAATGGAACTCAAAGTTCCATTCACAAATAGGATTTTTTCTAAGTCTTTGCTACTTAGCGAAGACTTAGAAAAAAAATGGGGACAGAGATCAAACCTTTTTTTTTTTTACCCTAAAACTATAAATTAGAAAAAAAACGTTGTCTTCTCCAAGCTCCCCAATGTCCCCAGTGATATCGGTAAAGTAAACACGGATACTTATTTGTAAGATTTCAAGGGAAACTAAGCCTATTTTTTATAAGGAAATTTTGCAGAGGTACCAAATAAAAACCGTATTGAATTTTTAGGATCAGTAAAGTGTGCAAAAACGTGTGTGACTCTCCATACTAACCGATTTCACTAAAATACGGCTAAGTTGCCTTGAAAAAAGGGTAGGCTGTTCAAATTACAGAGCACTTTGATTTTTTCTTGTAATTGCATTTGTGCATGCGTCCCATTTGAGCTAGTTGGTGGCCACGTCTCTGTGTGCATCCACGCATATGGCATACCGTTTGATTCAGGACATGTGGAAGATTGCTATTTAGTGGGTTTTTTTGCTTGTCCAGTGGGTTTAGGTAGGATTTCAATCCATGAATCATCTCATTTTATTTTTCACAAAACCTCGTAAAAACACGGAGTTCTTTGGATCGCTGGGTCTGGAATTCTTCATGTATGCATGAAAGCATGGAACCGTAACGTAGCTGAAGGTGTGTAGATTCCAAAAATATATAGTTTGTGGGGGTAATCTCCATGTTTTGGGACTGTTTCCTTAGAAAAAGGGTAGGCTGTTCAAATTACAGAGCACTTTGATTTTTCTTGTAATTGCATTTGTGCATGCGTCCCATTTGAGCTAGTTGGTGGCCACGTCTCTGTGTGCATCCACGCATATGACATACCGTTTGATTCAGAACATGTTGTTGATATTTAGTTGGGGGTTTTATTTGTGGGGGGCATTTAAAAGTTTTGGGGCTGTTTGAAATTACAGAGCACTTTGATATTTTTCTTGTAATTACACTGGTGCATGCGTCCCATTTGAGCTAGTTGGTGGTCACGCCCCTGTGTGCATCCACGCATATGGCATACCGTTTGATTCAGGGCATTTGGAAGATTGATAATTGACAAGTTTTTTTTACATGACATGGAAATTTGCCATGATTTTTAACTTTGAATTGTATTTTTATAAATTTTTCCTGAAAATCTGGTAAGAAAGCGAAATTGTACACAAAACTGCACCCACACCATTGGTGGTATGCATAAAAGAATCACACCATTATGTAGCTGAAGGTGTGTAGAGTCCAAGAATATATAGTTTTGGGGGGTATTTCTAATATAGAGGGGTGTTTAGTCTGACAAATCTGAAAAGTTGCTGTAATTGGGCCACTGTTCATTGGCTCACTTTGTGGCTAGTTGATTCCACGTCTGCGTGTGGAACCATACATAGGGCATACCGTTTGATTCAGAACATGGAGGAGATTGATATTTGGTAACTTTTTTTTACATTACTTGGGATTTTGGGATGTTTTACCTTTGAGAGTGTTTTTTTTTAAATTTTTTAGAAAATCTGCTAAAGCTGTGAATTTCTACAAAGAACTGCGCCCACACCATTGATGGTACGAATGAACAAACTACAGAATTTCGTAGATAAAGGTGTGGATTTGAGAAATATATGGTTTGTGGGGGTTGTTTGTTGGGAAAAAATTGCAGACTGTTCAAATTCAGATTTGACTGAATATTTTTGCTGTTTCTGAGCCATTTGGCATTATTTCACTTTGTGTCTTTTGGCTTCCACGTCCACGTGTGTAACCACACATATGGCATACTGTTTGATTCAGGACATTTGGAGGATTGATATTTAGTAGCTTTTTTTTTACATTCCATGGGGTTTTGGCATGATTTCTACCTTTTGAGAGTGTTTTTGTTCATTTTTCAGACAAATGCGAATTTCTACGAAGAACTGCGCCCACCAAAATTGATTGTATGAACGAACAAACTACAGCGTTACGTAGCTGAAGGTATGTAGATTCTGAGAATATATAGTTTTGCGGGGGTGGATATTCCAAGTTAGAGGGGTGTTCAGTTTTGGAAAATCTGGGAAAATGCTGTTATTGGCTCACTGCGCATTGTTTTACATTTTGACTAGTCGCTTCCACGTCAGTGTGGCACACCGTTTGATTCAGGACATTTAGGAGATTGATATTTGGTAAGTTTTTTTTACATTACATGGGGTTTTGGTGTGATTTTGTAACTTTGAAAGTATTTTTCTCTATTTTTCCAGAAAATTGTGTAGAAATGCGAAATTCTACGAAGAACTGCGCCCACACCATTGATGGTAGAATGAACGAACTACAGTGCTACATAGCTGAAGTGTTTAGATTCAGGAATATATAGTTTGTGGGGGGTATTTGAGTTATCAGGGTGTTTTGTGGAAAAAACTGCAGAAGTGTCCAAATTCAGAGTTGGCTAAATATTTTCGCTGTTTCTAACCATCATGCATTGTCTCACATCGTGGCTTTTCGCTTCCACGTCCGCATGTGTAACCACACCTATGGCATACCGTTTGATTCAGGACATTTGGGAGATCGATATTTAGTAACTTTTTTTTTAGATTCCATCAGGTTTTGGCATGATTTCTACCTTTTGAAGTTGTTTTTTGTTCATTTTTTCAGACAAATGCGAACTTCTACAAAGAACTGCGCCCACACATTGATGGATGAATGAACAAACTACAGCGTTACATAGCTGAAGGTGTGTAGATTTCAGGAATATATAGTTTGTGGGGGTTATTTCTAAGTTACGGGGGTTGTTTTGTGGAAAAAACTGCAGACTGTCCAAAAGCGAGTTGGCTAAATATTTTCGCTGTTTCTGAGCATCGTGCATTGTCTCACTTTGTGGCTTTTCACTTCCACGTCCGCGTGGGTAACCACACATATGGCATACCGTTGATTCAGGACATTTGGGAGATTGATATTTAGTAACTTTTTTTTAGATTCCATCAGGTTTTGGCATGATTTCTACCTTTGAAGTTGTTTTTTGTTCTTTTTTCAGAAAAGTGCGAACTTCTACGAAGAACTGCGCCCACACCATTGATGGTATGAATGAACAAACTACAGCGTTACATAGCTGAAGGTGTGTAGATTTCAGGAATATATAGTTTGTGGGGGTTATTTCTAAGTTAGGGGGGTGTTTTGTGGAAAAAACTGCAGAACTGTCCAAATTCGGAGTTGGCTAAATATTTCGCTGTTTCTGAGCCATCGTGCATTGTCTCACTTTGTGGCTTTTCGCTTCCACGTCCGCGTGTGTAACCACACATATGGCATACCGTTTGATTCAGGACATTTGGGAGAGATTGATTTGGTACCTTTTTTTTACATTCCATGGGGTTTTGGCATGATTTCGACCTTTTTGATGTTGTTTGATGTTAATTTTTTTTGAAAATCTGGTAAAAGTGCAAACTTCTACGAAGAACTGCGCCCACACCATTGATGGTATGAATGAACGAACTACAGTGCTACATAGCTGAAGGTGTTTTAAATTTCAGGAATATATAGTTTTTGTGGGGTTTTTGAGTTGGGGGGGTGTTTTTGTGGAAAAACTGCAGACTGTTCAAATACAAAACTGGCTAATTTTTTTTCTGCCTACTGACATTTGGCATTGGTCACGCTCTGGGTTAGTGGGTAGCCATGTCTCTGGGTACACCCATGAATGTGGCATACCGTTTTATTCGGGAGGGGTTAGGCTTTCATATTTGAGATGCGTTTGAACTTTCCTCCACAGTTTTTAGCTGAAATTCGCATTTGATTTTGTCTCTGATTTTACAGTTGAGGAAAAAAAGGAAAATGTGAGAAAGTAACTTACAATTTGACGAAGAGCTGCGTCCGGGTATCTGCATTTTGATCAAAACTAACCTCACTCGTAAAATCCTGCGAGTGTGTAGTTTCTAAAAATATCTCACTTGTGGGGATATTTTAGATAATTTGGTAGATATTCTATGTTAACTGTCAGTAGTGGTTACACATTTTAATTTGGTGTAATATTCTAGGAGGTGCAGTTTTAGTTTGGAGGGGTCTCCTGTACAGGAAACGTCAGGTACCTACATATATCTGGTATCGTTGTACTCGGGAGTATCAGAGCTTTTAGAAACAGTAAGATTTTTGTGTGTAACCTTAAGATAACTATAAGTAAAAATGGGAAAAATCCATGAAAATTTGCAAATTTTTCATTTTTTTTACATATTTTACCCATAATTCCAGTAAAATTTCCAGAAAAGTTACAAAATTTTGTTACCATGTTAAAGTACACTTTGTGCTGAAAAAAACAATGTATAATATTCCTGATTTACTGCAAGGTTTCCTACTGTAAAATTAGTCTAAAGCGATTAAGGACAAAATCCTGAAAATTCTTCTGGCAGTTAACGCAAAAAAAAAATGAAAATCTCCTGGCAGTGAAAGGGTTAAAACTATGTAAAAAAAAAAAATACCCAGGAAAACAATTCCTGTCAATTGCTAATGCATGCGAAAATGCATTAGTGGCCATATTTCTAGCTTGGAAATGGGTCCCAAGAAGGTGTCAATACATTATGTTGGGTTTCCCAATACAAATAAGGTACGTGGGGGGGGGTAGGCGATTTTCAATCCCTTGCCTTCAGCGTTTTTTAAATTTGGAGGGTTATTCAATAAAAGTTCTTAAAGTTTAAAATGGTGCTAATTTTGCCCTAACCAATCAGATGTTAGCTTTCAAATGTTAAATAAGTTCTGATTGGTTGGGGCCAAATAAGCACCATTTTAAACGATAAGAACTTTTATTGAATCTCCGTTTGTCTTTCTTTTTCCGCTTTTCTAATTTCCGCTTTTCACCATTTCATATTAAATTAAAAATCTCTACATGCTAAAGACCCCTCTGTGATGCTTTCTGATGAAGTGCCCTTTGTAGGCATGAAACGCGTCAGGCTGGTGTGTATTTGAGTAATCCTCTGTTTGCCGTTCATAGATGCTTTTAATATATCCAAATAAACGTCACGTTTTAATATAGACTGACTGGTTCCCGTGTTTAGTTTTTGGAGGAGGCAAACTCCATATTGGCTTTTCCCCTCTGTGATGTTGCCAAATTCTCAATTACAGACCTGGACTAGTATTGGTTGATGCTATGGTGCAATTTCCCTTTTCACCACGATACTGGTAATATTACCACCACTCATAGCCGCAGCAATAGTCTCTGCAGCGAAAACTATCTGGTTGTTAAATATGACCATTGTGATGTCCTGCATAAGCAAAATGGCAAAAATAGCACTTCTTTATAAATACGGTAGGCCCCTTAGTTTTAGACTGATTAATTTGCTAATAGTTTAAAAAGATGTAAGGCTAATATAAAAAGGACAATCATTTAAACTGAATTATGCAGTGTATAAATTATCTTAATGTTATTGGGGCTTAAATTTGATATTGTCTTTTTGGGCAGTCCTTTGAAAATCCTGAGGTGCATTATATTAGTGTAACATGTAAAACTGTATTTTTATACTGTGAAAGAGATTAATCTAGCTGCTTATAAATGGTAGGTGGTTATATTATCAGAAAAGTCATCCCAAGCAATATAAACTAAATGATGGGAAAAAGTAAAAATACATACATACATACAGATCCTAGGACTTTATGACATGCATTTTGAGCAGACAATACATCTCATTTTTATTGTTTAATAAAAGTATTGATAACCAGGTCGAAGCTCTACAAATGTCTCCCATCAAGGCTTCAGATCTTGTACAGTGGACAAACCACTTTGATTCTGTGGACTTTGTAACTGCCTGCTCTTTCTTGACGCAAGAATGTTAGATCACTATCTGGTCAGATTTTCTCAATGACAAAATTATGTATTTATATATTTTAAGAACCCTGGCTATATTCAGAGTTAAAGGGCATGTCCACCCCCCAAGCTATAATTTAACCCACCACTGGCCACTGTTCGAGCCTCGTCATCGTAAAAGCTATGGGAGCCATGATACCCAAGCAGGATGAGTAGCCTCCTTCTATGTTTAAGATGACTGTCTGTTGTTTAAGTCCTGGGCATGTGTAGGATATTTGCTATTCTGGTATCTATGTTGCCGAGTGTCTCAGTAGTGACAATTATCTGACGAACTATATGTATCTGAATTGAGGGGTTCCCTTTTGCGGCTGTTCTTATTTATTTGCACTAGGCCACTTGGTCATATTCCAGTGAGAGAAGTTGGAACTTACACCTTGTGACGGTGCATCATTGTTGTGACTGAGGCCATACCATCAATGAAGAGTGTTTAACTCCAGAGGCTCGAACATCGTAAAAGCCTACATGTGTTACCCCGCCTAAGCAGGATGAGTAGCCTCCGTATATTGTGATCTATGTACAGCAGTTCTTATTGGGTCCCTGGCAGGCCGTGGTTGATATATAGGCCTGGAGTCATTCTGAACTTGTATATTTAGTGACATTTCACTTTTTTCTATTTTTCACCGAATATATCCAGCACGAGTTTCAGGACCAAATATTTTGAGACCTTTTTGGGTAATTTTTTCGACTGGGGACGCCCAGTGTTCTATATTGTACAGTAATATTGTTCTTATATATATATATGAGGGGAGGGGGTTGATACATTTATGGTGTGGGGTGTTTTACTTATTCTGTGCCAATAAATCTGCTTTTATATTCATGGGATATCAAGTGTGCGAGTGCTTTTTAGGGGTACTTGGGAAGGCTATCTTCCTATTTTTGTTATTTTAGCATCCCTAGCACCACCCAAAGGTAATTTTGGGTAACACATATCCGTGTTACCCAAAATTATATCCGTCTAGATTGGGAACATACCTTTGTATTCTATAAAGGTTCCATAACTTTTATAGATGTTAAAACATGTTATCTAAATGTTTTTATTTTGTGCTTTGTTGTATAGGTCAGCCAGCTGAAATGTTAATCGAATCATCAGTTCTGCTTTTGCTACTGCCTAAAGTAAAAATTTTACAAATTTCGTCCAATGTTGTTATGGATTTGATCACCTTGTAGGTCTGCATTTTTGCAGAGAACAGATTTAGTTGTGTGAATGTCATGTGCTTACATATGCTTAAAAAAACCAAGCCCAATTTAAAGATAATCTTGCAACAGAAACATTTAAAGTTAGCGGTTGATAAGATAGTGGATAATGCACCCCCTACTGTAAATTATAAGGATATTATAAGTCACTGAGGCGTTCCATGAACATATAAAAACACGAGTCCGCAGGCCGAGTGCCTTTTATACAGGACACGGAACTCCAAGGTGTCTTCTAATATCCGTATAATTTACAGTAGGGGGTAAATTATCCATTATAATTCACCTCTTTCAAAGTTTTTTTGTCAGGTATTCCCTGCCTGTAACACCAAAACCCTCTATGTTAAACAGACAACACAGTGCCCCCCCTTCTTAGATTCACACACACCCTTTTTCCCACAGATACACACTAACTTGTTTCCCCCCCCCACAAACTTATTCCCCCCCCAAGCATTCCATTCCTTAGAACTCTAAACGGAACTTGCTTCCCCCTCCTCAATCTCCCCTTTACCTTTTATGCACGATTGTCAGAATGTTCTACTTTCCCCCCTCCGCTGCCCGGCACTAATTATATATTCATATATATAATTTTACTTTATAGAAGAAAATCTTTCTCCTCTGGACATACAGTAGGTTTAGTTTTTCCTAAATTGTCTATACCCTAGAAGTAATAGTAAGCAATCTATCAACTCTCACCACTGTGTGTTCATGGCAGCCTCTATCAAACTGCTCAGTTACAGGATTTACTTACATGCCATCCCATTCTGACAGCCTTGCCATTCCATTCTGGCAGCCTTGATAGAGTTTGTATACGGGACATAGCATGCTGGCTAGTGATCTCTCTCTATGTAGGCTGTAATATATAAATAACAATTTTATTTTTTGTGTAATGTATACTGGTTTGTTGACTGAGGCATCATGATTTTCTGTGGTCACATTGCTCTTTAGTGGTTTTAAAATACTGTGTGGTAATTATGGCTGAAGGATGATATATATTATAACACATTTCTAGAGAATATTTTATATAGTGATATGTCCATTTTTTAAAAAAATAATCTTAACTAGATTTTAACATACGGAACATACTAGCACTAATATTTTAAGAATAATTAAGATTTGTTAATCCTCTGAAAAATAAATTAAATTAATTATACTACATTGGTGGACTGCGGATCGAGAAATCTGTATATAATATAACACACCAGAAGTGGAATTGAACACTTTATTCACATATTTACTATGTTTATTTTAATTGCAGTTGGTCTTCGAAATAAGATTAGCCTCTCCTGGGAGGAGTGACAAGCCTCACTCTTGAGCACCCTTTTCTTTATAAATGGGCACCTGTATGTAGTTGACTCACACTCGAGGAAGAGAAAGGCCCCACGAAACATAGTTTGGATTGTTTGTCATCTTATTAACATAATCTGTTAGATAAATTACCGTATTCTCCACCATTGGAACATCAGGAGTCCAAATAGGCTTAGATTGTAAGCTCTTCGGGGCAGGGATCTCATTGCTAATGTGTAAAGACTTGTTGCACTTATATTAATTTATATATAATTTATATATATGCTTTCTTAACCGGTGTATGAAATTGCATTTAATTTAATTTTTATCTGTATAATGGCTTGTACTTATCCCCCTTGTTTGTATACTCTGTATTTTTAAATGTACAGCGCTGCGTACCCAAGTGGTGCTTTATAAATAAAATTATACATGCATACATACATAGGCAAAGAGGTACACCCCCAAAACAAACGCTAATTTCAATTAGTATTGCAGAGCATTTTTTAAAGAAAGATTGCTTTTACACCTTTTTTGCAGTGCTGTGTTATCTGATAAACAAGGTTTTTTTTTTCATTTTCATTTTTTTTGTCTTAAAAGTGACCAGCTACCTTTCTAAGAATAAGCATTAGTTGCAAATACTGTATAAACTCTTTTATGAAACTTGCCTATTAATACTAATTTATCAAAAAAACAGTTATTGGCAGAGAATAATACTAGCAAACTCAGCTCTAATGTGGTTGTGTAGTTGTCTGTCACTTGGCTTTTTTAGTTGAATCAAGAATTGGGGGATCGGTGTGAAATATTTTACCAAAAGGCACTCTGTGGCGCTCTCATTTTTTTCCCTACTATACTATTATAAGAACCATCTGTTTATGAACTAAATGATTAAAATTAATAGGTAATAGATGTGCCCTACAATGTCCCTGGGTGTATTACAGATGTTAAAAAAAAATATATGCACCTATTGTACGTTTGTTATGCTTAGTGCTAGTAGTACACCTAGTTGATGTTTTCTATCTTGAAACATAAGAGAAACATGGAAATAAAGTTTATAGAAAACAAGGCATTACCAATTCCACATAACTATAGTGAGCTACTATAATAGTTAACAAACATAATATAACCCTGTGACTGTTTATTGCAGTGTTTCTCAACCTTTTTTTCTGTGGGGACTTTTTGTGTCTCAGGGAACCTCTACATAAAATTATAATTATATATTATTTTTCTTTTTTTCCCTCAGTCATCAAATCTTTTAAATATATAATTTATACTACTATAAATGATAGATTTATAAATACATCTCTATTTAAAAAAATACACTCAAATTCACCGTAGGGGTGGAACACTTACATAAAAACGTTATTTGTTTTTATTTATCTCTCGGACATCAATACACCAAATACATAATTCATATATAATATTGATAAATATATAGAAAAATATATCTGTATTCATCAAAATGGTGGAACTATACAGTTACTTTCAATCTCTTGAGGAGCCCCATGCAACCTTTCCGGGACCCCAGGTGTCTCTGGACCCCTGGTTGAGAAATACTGGTTTATTGTATATGCAAACTAATTCTATATAGTTTGAAGAATTAGTGCAATATATATAGTGACATAAATTAGTGGTATAAGGGGAAATGTAAAATGATACACTTAAAGTTTATTTCCATTACATGTAGGGGTAGGGGTGCTTATAGACTTTTGGCACCTGAGACAAACTTTTTAAAGCTGCCCCATATATCTTCCTGCAAAACTATGAAGAAACAAGAAATTGGCTGTTATCAAGTCTTTTTTTACCAAACAATTCTTTGTGTTCTTCTGTTTCAGATGTGAAAATGATGATACAGTAATGGAACCAGTGAACTATGCAAACCAGCTACCTGTATCAGAAATTATACACCAGGTACTGCTTTTTAATTTGGAATTTTTTTTCTGTGATTCTTTTCTGTGAATTTAAATCCCTCTTTACAGTAAGAGGCCTTAAAGGCCAACTGTGGTCTCAAAACAAGTGAGGGTTCAATGAAAGCCTGCAGTATTTCCTTTAAAATGAGCTGACAATCACATCTCTGGCTGGAGCCTGATAGACATTACATCATTACATTTGTGAATGTTCAAACTTTCTGCTTCCAGTAGGTTGATTGATTGCTTCCAGTAGGTTGATTGATTGATTTAGCAGACAAGAGGCAGGTATATAGCTTAGTCCTTGGGTGCTGATTATACCGATAATAAGATGGTTTGATATGCTATTCTAGGAGTTGGGGAAACTTACTTTTAATGCATGGTGTATTTGCAAGAATCTATAGTGCATTGTGTTTTGTAGTTAATGTGTGTGTTGGAGATCCTGGAAGGGAATTGCCTGGGAGCTTAGTATTAAATCACCTAAGGTGCATATCTCTTTTCTTTTCCAGAGAGTGTGTCCGGGCAGGCCATATAGTTCAGGGAGAAGTTTATTATTCCACAGGGGAGTATGTTTATAATAGTCATTAAGCTGTAGAAAGTGGTTAGTGAGGTTCCAGACTCTGACTGCTTGTTTGTGTAGAGTGGTTCCAAGCCGTATTATGTGTTGTATTGGGGCCAAGTAAGCCATGCAGAGGCTGGCTTAGAGGTGGTCATCATCATATCTGAAGCTGTTGGTGGGTTCACAGAGTTAACCCAACATTGAAGGTGTTTCAGTTGGGCCGCCCAATAATATAATTATAAGTTAGGAAACGATAATCCTCCCACTTGTAAAGTAGTTATCTTAGTTCTTGCTCTTTTATTGTCCCATATAAAAGAGAAGAAGGCTATTGATTTTGGTAAAAAATGATTAAGGTATGTATAGTAGGGGATGTTGTATTTTATATAGGGTTTGGGGTAATAAGAATATTTTAACCATTTGTATTCTACCCCTTAAATTAAGTGGGACATGTTACCATGCCAAGGTTTTGTTTCTTGTATGGTCTATCAATGATGAGATATTCAGAGAATAGGTATTTAAATTGTGTAACGAATGGAATAGGTATAGAGTTGGAGATTCTATCAGGGCGATTTACAGAGTTAAATGTGCGCTAACCGTTTTGTTACAGGCTTTAACTCCATATTAGTGCCAGATGCGAGGGCTACGTCAAAGACACCCATGCATCCGGCGCTCATGATTCAATATCTAAAAAAATCATGCACTACTTTTAGCGCATAATTTTAACACCAGCTAATATCCCTTTTGGGATTTACCCACTTGCGCAAACGGGATATTGAATCGCGTTCGGGATATTTACTCAGAGCAATAGTGGATCTGGGTAAATCGCCTTGTATGTGTTGTAAAAATGTCTAGAGGATAGAGTGTCAATTTGTCCCAATTAATCAACAGGCTGGAGTGGGTGCCAAGAGTGTTAGATTAGGTCAAGATTAGGTCATCTGCGTATAAACCCAGCCGTTCCTCATATTGATCATTACAAAAACGCTGTATATCTTTATTGGTTCTGAGACTCAGATTTGGTTATTAACTGAGAATAACTATATAAACAAAACAGAAATTCTATAACTTGTAACATTTGATTTGCTGGTCGCCAGTGTCATCTTTAGTAAGATATAACCCTTTGGTATTTATTATTTACATTATGGTTTCTTTTATTTGTGGGTCCTAGGGCAGTACTGGGCATGGTCCAGGGAGCATTCTCCTACCAGTTCTCATGACACGTATACAGCATTTGTTTATTGTATCTACCCGTCTGGATCATATGTGCCCAATAACCCCTCACCCCTCCACCAAGCCCCCAGGACCCGTTGTATAGACTGTTATTTCCAAAATATAGATCGAAGAGCCTGCAGCAGAGGGAGAGAGACCCGGTTGACAACCTGGGCAGTGTGGGGTTCAGCATCATAAGACAGCCCATACGCAACAAAAGACATGTTATTAAGAATAGCAGCACTGCATATAAGTCAGGATCTACCAGCAGTTCCATAAGTCACCATATATGCCCCAACCCACTAACCCCAAACCGTGATAATTCTGATTAAATACCAGAATATTCAGTTTATCAGATTTTACATTTATCAATTCTGTTAGTCAGTACACCATTATACATTGATATTGACATATTTGCCTCATTTTGGGATTGTCTATTCCAAATGGTCATAACAGGGCTGTTAGGCATGGGTTAAGACCGGAGAAAGGGGAGGGGGTAAAAGGACAAGATTCTGTAATAGAAAGATGGCACCTGTATGTTTGTGTGATTCAATAAACAGATTATTCTGAGGACAAGGGTGTACTTCCACTTCAATGCTTGTACCTGTCTGTATGGGTAGTGTTGCTGATGTAGCTTGGTTGTCTGTGTTGGATTATTACATTCGCTACTGGTCTTGACAGTATCTCAACTTATATGTTCGCCTGCCAGACCATCCCAACCAACGTTTGATTTCTGTAAAAGGTACTCAAGAAATTAGGCTGGGTCTCGTCCAAAGGGGCATAAAGGGCACCAATGTAACAAAAGAGCTGCGGGGGGGGGGGTTTTACAGTGTTATATCTAATCAATAATATGGTTTACTGGCTCACTGGGGGGTATAGTTAACCAAATAAATGAAGTTGCAGATTAGTTATTGCTTGGGGGGGCATAATGTACCTTGCCTGGGTAAGTGTTGCCATCTCCCCGGAGAATTCGTATGTGTGCTCTATAGTAGGCACCATGTTAGTTTCTGCTAGGTTGACCGAAATGAGCATCCATCCAACATGTAGCTTCCAGTGGGTTGTCAAAAATTTGGTGGTATTATCGTGCTGGATGCGTAATCGTGCTGGATACGTCATGGCATAGGGGAGGTTCAGGTCCTGGAGGTCGCCGTTTGACTGCCATAAACCTTGCCCTCTTTTTTTTGTAGGTCGATAGAATAATCTGGTAACAGCATGACTGTAGAATTTTCCACTTGGATCTGACCTTTCTGTCTGTCAATGCGCAGTATGATGTCTGTATCTTTTGCATTCAGCAGTCAGGCTAACATGGTCTAGGCCACAAGCCTGGGGGTGGGGGTCAGACAGGAACCCGGTAAGCACTTTCCACTGTAAATACTGGGGACATATTGTCGGTGCCAAATGTCTCCCAGAAAAATTTGTCTATGTAGGCCTCCGGTTCTCCTCCCTTAATCCCCTCCGTCATCCCCACCAATAGTTGGGACCTGTTCTCCAGTTCATCTGATCTCGCCTCTTGTCTCAGGAGTCCCACGTTGGACCTCACCTCCTCTATTAGTAAGGGAGGCTTTTGACTCCTGCACCACTACCATTATCTGTGTGTTCTCCCACCGGCGGGTTCGTAGCTGATGCTGCCAAAGGTTCAGGGCTAACTGATACCACATGTTCTGCCTTCGGGCTGTGGGAAGCGGCCTGCTCCTGTTGCTGATGAGCATATTTCTCCAGTTTGTCCGCATATGTGCTTTTACGTCTACTCAGTACACCATCTTGGCCACGGCCCCAGGACGCATTGCACTTGCCATTAATGTTCTTATGATTTTTTGCCAAACAAGTGTGTGACCGGCTCTTCATAAAGTCACCTCTGTTAGTATTTTGTATTTGTTTCTTACTTTCAAGTAGTGTTTATATTGCTGTCTTGTACTTTCCACCATTCATCTCTAATTTGCATATGTGCATAGTTATATGTGTAAAATGTATATGATGTGAATAGGATTATGTTCATGAGATTCCACATTTGGCATTATTTGAGTTAGAGGACACTCGCTGTGGCTTAGAGAACATTTGGCAGATGTTTTATTCATGTGCTAGTGAATGTATGCAACTGTTAGTGAATTAGGTTAATTAACTTCACTTGTGTCCTAAGGCTGATGTACCCTTCTTTATTAGAATAGAGAGTTAAAAATATCCGTAACTGCAATACCATTAAATGCCCTTTGGATATTAATTATCACTGAATTTTGTTTGAAATAACCTTGGACCATAAATGTTTTGTCTGCAAAAGGTTTGTTTACTTAAAGCTAATGTCAGTTATAGCTTAGAGGCAGATTTATTTATTAGCACACAAACGAAACAAACCCTTATATGAGGGTATTCAAAAGCTTTATTTAAAAATCATTATTTGAATGTGGAAGGGAATGAGTCAAAATATATTCAAAGAGCTTCAGTTCATGCTTAAATTTAGCAAAGGCCCACAGAATTACCATATAGATACCAAATATTAATGCTGCCTTAAAAAGACAGCCTGGTCTACATATTTTGGTTTTATTTGAAAAATAGGTATGGATACAAAATTGTCAAGTTTAAATATCAAATTTTTTAAAATCAAATTTTCACAAATAGCAAGATACAACTGCTCCAAAACGTTTTTTGGAATTTTTTTTTTAAATCTTAGCTGTAGAGTCTGAGATACAGAAAACCACAGCATTTACAGGGAAAGACTTGTCACTCCAGAAGCAGAAATTTTAATTTTTTTCCCCAAGATACACCTTGGAATGTTCCTAACAGTAATTTCGACTGATTAGCTTTTGGATGGCTCAAACATGCTCAGATCTCTACTGAGCAACTGAATCAACCCAGGACCTGGGTCAAGCGCAAGACCATAACAGTCTCTATTAGGGGTCCTGCAAACAGGAAGTCAAAATTTCGGAAGCATTCATTTATACACTGATAAAATGCTGAATGGGCAGGTTAAGATCATTGGGATTGGGATTTTTTCTTAAACAAACAAAGAAAAGATGATCAATTTTTTCTTAAAAGCATATGTATTTGCACTAAAACAGTGTGTAAGTTGTAAATAATAGGTAAATATAACTTAAAGGGTATGTCCACCCTAAAAACTATAGTTTGTTGTAGTGTAGTTTCCCCCTCCCAACCCTAACTGCATTGTAAAAAAAAAGTTAGCAGAAACTTACTTACCAGCCCGGGTTCCCTCGGCCTCAGCCTCCTATGCAACTTCCGGGAACGGAGTTGCATTGGGGGCTTGGCCGGCTCCCACATCTGTGATTAGCTTTAAGTCACTGCGACACAGCATGCATTGACGACATGTTACATGCGAGCAATGACATCTTACGCGCGTTCTTCAAATGGCTGCAGCATTGTTTGGCAAGGGATGTTAGAAATTTTGACACGCTCATGGGGGCGGAGCTAAAAACTTAATTTCAGAGGAGGAGGAAGCCAGCAACATTCAAGGAGTAATGATAGACTATGGTAGGAGAATAGAACAAAAACAATTATACACTTTTATATTTGAAGCCACAGCTATCCAGCAAGCTAAAGTTGATTTTACAGTGTTGTTTTGGTTGTAAGTACAATTGTAGTAATTGGAGGTGATGGCAGCGAGTTGAGATTAGAGAAAATAATTTGGCAAGGTAAACTCTTATTCTTTAAAGATGACTGCATGCTGCCGCTGACATGCTTTCTGCCCTTCCTTCGCCTGACTCTCAGTGACACCCCCCCTGTAAAAAGTTCCTTTAAATTAACATATTTTTTTCTCTAAGAATGACTCTAAGTGAGCTCCAAGAGTCAAGTGACTTCCATCAAATAAACCACATAATTAGAAAATAGTAAAGGATAAGCAGTACAATGCTCTGCATGAAAGCTTTATATTCCCCCCCCATGGTGACCTTTTGATGAACAAAATTAGAAAGCCTACGTATCGAAAAATGTACAATTATTTTTTTACTTAAGCATGGAAGTGTCAAAAGCCTGTTATGTTAATTTTCCATTTTTGTAACAGTTAATGTCACACAACATGTTTTCTTTACAGTAGAGGTTTAATGACCTGTATTTAAGCCTTCATCCAGGGGTGCTGTGTTTTATAAATTCTGAGAATTCCTTGGCGACGAATATATTTTATTATATTATTAGGAATAATAATAAAAGAATATTTTTGAACAGCCTTTATGACTGTAAGGAGAAAAGTAATGAAAAAAGGGTCAAAGACATCACATTCAGTTTTTATTTATTGAATAAAGATCCATAAGGATTTATAAGTAAATAATTTATTAATATATTGTCAAGTGTATAAAAATAGTATGGATGGTTTACGTTTACGAAAGGGTTTACCATTAATAGTAACTTACTGGCAAGTTTGAGCATGCTCAGTTTTAAAACATTGTTACAAACACGACAATTATCCAGATGAGCATTGATCTATTAATCCAGTCTAACTGGAATTGCAGTGACATGTGATACACTGAGATTAGGCCACACTCCTATTTTTGAGTGAAGGAAGTTTCTTAAATTGATTAAATTTAGTCACTTGTTATGCACTGAAGACTGAACCATTCTGTTTGGTGTTAAAGGAATAAAGGAAAGCATAGAAAAATTGGCCCATACATAATCATATGGTACACATTGCTCCCACACATTGGTCTGTTATAGTTTGATATAAGACTGTGTTCTGACGTGTATCCGATGTGTTGCATACCCTCCCTATAACCCTTTAATATTTACACTTGTAGGTACAGAGCTACAGGGAGAGGATAATGAAGTGAACCTTATATTAGCACAGCTCTGTGTAATGTATTTCTCAATAGTGTACCTATTTAAAAGAGAATGTTGGGTGGTATTTTGCTTTAACACTTATACAGGGTTATTCAATTAAAGTTCTTATCGTTAAAAATTATGCTAATTTTGCCCCAACCAATCAGATGTTAGCTTTCAAATGTTAAATAATATCTGATTGGTTGGGGCAAAATTAGCGTCATTTTTAACAATAAGAACTTTTATTGAATCTTCCTGATAATGCATTATTTGTCATACCATTTTCTTTGTATATTCCCCATCATAAAATATGTTAACAGACTTAAAGGGAAAGTCCCCAGAAAACATTGTACTATGGGAGTTTTCCTGGCAGTGACATGGAAGCCTTTTGTGTTACAGAACTATGTAGCTTCATTAACTAAATGCAGCTTACTGAATTTTTTATATTAAAAGAGAACTATACCCCCCCCATACTCTTACTGCAGCTTTTGTATTAACAGAGAACTATACTTACCTCCCCTATACTCCTCCCTTTCATTAAAGGGCATGTAAAATGCAGAAATCACCATCAGATATGAGCGCACCAGCAGAAAGTGTTTACCTTATTTGCTTTTCCTCCTCCCTATCTCCACCATTGCCTTGTTTAAGTTCTTTAAATTTCAGTTTGTGAAACAGGAGTGGGGCACAGCTGGCAGCTAAGTGCTGTCAATCACCTGCACACTTTACATGCTAGAGACCATACCCTGACTTGATGACATGAAAATTACAGCATATAAATTGGACTCTGGTTCTACCATTGCAATTTAGTTTACAGTATAGTAATGGCCAAGTCCATCTATACATGCACTGGGGCTGTATAAAGAATTTTTATGGGAAAACATTTCAGAAAAGAAAAAACATAACAAAACTGTCCTAAACAGGATAGCAAACTCCTTCAAACTGCTGCCCAGTCGCTTTAAGCAGGGAGATAGCTGAGCTAGATTTGTCAATCATCTGAGAAAAAGCTTGAGCATATGCCCCCACTCCAACTGTGTCAAAGATTCAGCAAGTGTCTGAGCACATTAAGAGTATGCATTCAAACTAATAAAGTTTAGTGTACCCCAGCCCACCCCCAACCGCCATGTTAGTTTTGTAAAAAAAACAAAAACCTGCAGAAATAGACATACGATCATTTGTTCCCTAGGCTCTCTGCATAGCCGGCAGCTGTATCTGTGATTACTGGTCTGGCCCCCATTCGCAACTTCCGGCAAGCAGAGAGCTGGGAGCAGACAGACGATGGAACGAATGGTGGTAAGTATTTTGGTGTGGTGTTTTTTTGTTGTTTTTTTTGGGAGGGGTGGTCTGTGGTACCCTACAACTTCAGAAAAAGTTATGGGGGTGAAGATACCCTTTCCAGGCAGTCCCCAGTGTGGAGACCTAAACCTTTAGGTCTCCTGTAGATCAGTTGTTTTTTTTACTTTCCATGACCAGTCTGTTCCACTTCCACTTCCTTCATCAGTCTAGGGACTGTGATGACATTCATGGTTAAAATCCTTGCTCATCTGCTCCTGGTATAATGCATTTAGACTCCTTTCCTAAAGTTCCTCATTTTTTTTAACCAATATAATAGCGTGTAATGACTTTTGGCACATTTTGTCTTTTGCATTTGTAAAGCCAAATAGTAATGATATTAATATTAAAGGGGAACTGTGCTCTCCATATAAGTGTCCTCCATTAAAAAAATCAAAGAATCATATGTGCTTTCTTAAAGGGTGTCTCCACCTTCCAGACAAACTTTTTCTGTAGTGTAAGGAACCCTATCCCACCCCCAACCACCATGTTGGTTTGCAAATAAAATATTTGGAAAGGTACTTACAGAGCTTCTTCCCCCGGCGTTCAGACCCAGCCTTCTGCTTGCAGGAAATTGCAAGCAGGGGGCTGGACTGGCAGCTGCGTTGATGATTAGCTGAGAGGCAGCCAATCACAGACGTGGCTGTAGGCAGTGCAGAATGCCGGGGGAACGAAGCTCTGTAAGTACATTCCTCACTTTCTCTCTTTCACAGCAGGAGAGACACGTGCAAACCAGAAAATGAAACATTGTATATTTGTAATTTTAGATTAACATCAGCTAGAGCAGGGCTTCTCAAAGGAAGGGTGTGCCGGGGCACACTGGTGGTGAGTGACAGATGTGTGCCTCAGAACTTTGATAGTGAAAATATTTCAATAGTATTACATATTTTTGTTATGTTTTAATCTAAAAATAATTATAGTGTGATACAAATTGCAGAGCAGTCAATGTAATATCATTAGTTATCAAATTATGAAATATATACTGTAAAGTGCAGAAAAATATGGGTAGTCACAACATTAAAAACACAGGTGTGCCACAAGAAAAATTTGCATTGGCAAGTGTTCCACGGTCTAAATACTTTGAGAACCACTGAGCTAGAGACATCCTAAGTTTGTTTGAAATGGAGAGAGCTCTGTTCAAACAATGGCATTTATATTGAGACCACAGTTACCCTTTAATGATACCGTTATTCTATTTTTATAACTGGAAATTTATGAGACATCATAACATTACCGAGTTGGTAGTATTTCATTGAAAAATGTTGACCACTGGCATAAAATACTGCAGTGTTCTCCCCAGAATTTTTTTCTAGCTGGGTGGCATAGAAAAATTGGCCAGGTGGGGCAGGATGGTGAAATTTGATTGTAGGGAAAATGAGTTGTGCACAATTTTTATTAATTAATCAGTGTTCTTCCCAGTGTATTTTAGCAATGTGCAACACATTACGGTCTATTGGTCTGTCTGTCTAGACAGGCACAGACTGAGAGATAGATAGAGACAGACAGATACAGACACAAAGAGACACAGATACAGACAGGCAGAGATATGGACAGAAATACTGATGGACACACACAAACATTTTGCTGGCCATTTTTTTAAACAAGTTCTCTGTTCTTTATCACAATCTATCCAGCTGGAAACTGCAGAGGCAAAAGCAGCTGATTCCTGCATGTTATTTTTTTTACCATAGTAGCAGTGATCTGGAAAATTGTTATATTTATTTGAAAATAATTTATTGAGTCTGTACAAGATAACACAAGCAAAATCTTTTTGAGTAATGTAAATGGGTTCCAGGGTTCAAGAAATATTAATTAAATGAGCAGTGTGGTCTGTCAGTCTCTGTTGGTTAATTTACTTGAATTTAGTGCTGGCGGGTGTATATATTGTGTTAAAAGGGCAATTTATACCCCTTGCTATTCCCTGCTGTTGACATTAGTGAGCTGACCTTTCAGGTCTTGTAACAGTCCTTCTTCTTTATCTACTGATTGGCTGTTGGATGGGTCAAACATGCTCAGATCACTACTGAGCAACTGAATAAACCAAGGTGCTGGGTCAAGGACAAGACCATAATGGTCCTTATTAAGGGTCCTGTAAACAGGTAGTCTGTATTTCAGAAGCATTTATTTATACACAGACAAAATGCTGAATGGGCAGGTTAAGGTCATTAGGATGGAGCAATACTGCTCTTTTCTTCTTAAATGTATATGTATTTGCACTGTGCTTCCCCTTTAATGGGGGGAAGTACCTGCACAGACACAAAAAAATGGCAGTTGAGAATATTAGCCTATAAATGCTGGCTGGTCACATGACACTCACATGGCTGAAAACAGAAGGTTTTCAAGCAAGTAATATTGCTGAACCATTCTGCAATAACTTCTCACAAATGTTGCCAAGAGATGTGATTTAGGGTTCATTTTTAAAGTACGGAAGGGGGCTTTTTATATAACCTTAACTTGCTTTGAAAAATTGGAGACAACAGTTACCTTGTGTTTTTTTGTTTTGTTTGATACACAAAACAGAGTCAAAGTAAACTTTTTGTAACCAACTAATGGAGATGTAAAGGTTGAAAACCCTTTTATTCACATTTTGTATTAAAAAAAACATTGATCTTGTCTCCTCCGTGTATGGTATATCTAAGCAGTGATTTGGACCCATATTTTCCATATAAGTTAATTTATTGAGGGACAGATGTGTCCTACAATGATCCTCATGGGTAATTACTTGCTAATCCTTATACACCAGTGATGGTGAACCTTTTAGAGGCCAAGTGCCCAGACTGCAACCCAAAACCCCACTTTTTATTGCATAGTGCCAACATGATCATTTAACCTGAATACGGAGTTTTTACTTTAGAAAAAGAACTTTTATTGAATCTCCCTGTTAATGACAACAGCCATGGACTAGTTTGGCAATAACTTTTTTATTGTACAACACTAGCAGTCATTTATCATAAATGTTTCCCCAAATGATTTTTAGAAGTAGCTTTATACAGATCCAAGAAATTGAATTAATTGATTCATAATGTCAAGTTCATGTCATCCCTTAGCAGTTATATAAAAATCATATAAGTGGCTTTTTTTATTTCAAACTTTATGGAGTTTAGATTAATTATATAGAAGGTAGTGAAAACAATTGTGCATTAACTTTTAATAATCTATTTACATAAATGTAAAGAAAATAAATATTACATAGCCCTTTAGTAATTCTCCTTTAATTCTTTTAGATTATGTACTGAAATAGATGCTGTTTCAAAATAATGCATTACAAGCAATTCACAAGAGTAAATAATGGTGAGAATTAGTGCTAAATATAGAGAAGCAATAAGAGCAATTAATCACAGGCTGACAAACTTTTTAGATCCTATTTGTGTAACTAACCTATTTTAAAACAGAATTACTTGTAGTATTAGGGTTAAAGGGACAGTTCCATGGAAATTATCAATATTTGTTAAATTGTTAGTTAATGTGTAATGCCTTCTTATTTATTCTACATATTCTCTCCCATTTTGAAAAATCAGTTGATTTCATACCCTTTGCGGTTCCCTGCTGTTGACATTAGTGAGCTGACATTTCAGGTTCTAACGGTCCTTCTTCTTCCCAGGATGCACCACATCCTTGGAATATTCCTAACAGTTATTTCTACTGATTGGCTGTTGGATGGGTCAAAGATGCTCAGATCTCTACTGAGCAATTGAATCAACCCAGGTACTGGGTCAAGGGCAAGACCATAACAGTCTCTATTAGGGGTCCTGCAAACAGGAAGTCAAAATTTCAGAAGCATTTATTTATACACTGATAAAATGCTGAGTGGGCAGGTTAAGATCATTGGGATGGAAAAACACATCTTTTTTTCTTAAACAAACAAAGAAAAGATAATCAATAGTGCATATATATTTGCACTAAAACAGTGTGCAAATTGTAAATAATAGGTAAATATATTAAGGGTCTCTATTAGGGGTTCTGCAAACAGGAAGTCAGTATTTCAGTTGCATTTATTTATACACAGACACAAAATGCTGAATGGGCAGATTAAGGTCATTTGATGAAAAAATACTGCTCTTTTTTCTGAAAAGCATATGTATTTGCACTGAACTTCCCCTTTAAGGATATGTACAGTGCAAATAATCTTAAATAGGTATTGTTGCAGTTTAATCTGAAATTTGTTTTTGTAACATTGAGCCGTCCTGGCAAAGTTACTGTAATAACCCCACAAGGAGGATATGATGGTCAATTGATCTAATGTACTTAACCTTTGTGTACACTCAATATTTTTTAATATAATAAACAAGATGTGAATTTATATATTTCAGAAACCAAAGCAAAAGGAATGGCACCCCCCAGGAGGATTTATTTTAGGGTTATGGACATTGATTCTTATAGTTTTCTTTGAGACCTATGGGCTGAAGCATATGAAGCATGTCTTTTAAATGATAATTAATTATCTACACCTAAACTACTGAGAATTCTGCACTGATGGACACTGGAAAATTATTAGCAGATCGTTTGATTGAGGATTAAAGTGGAAAGCTTCAATGTAAATCAATAAAATGTTTTTGGAATATTAATGAATACGCCTTTTTATTGTTCTGTAGTTTTGTAAATTTAGCTTTTTATCCTATTACACAGTGGCCATCAAGGCTTTTTTCTAATTTACAACATAATACATATGATGCTCTACAAAATATTACTAAGGTTTCTATAAATTTTAATATTTATATTTTTATTTATTTTGCCTCCTTTAGATTTTAGTGATCCTTCATATTCCTGTCATGGTGAATTGACAGCTTGCATACTAAGTACAGCCTTTCAGATCAAACTGGTATTTGGGGTAATTATGAATCTAGGAATCGGTGAGCAATTAGAATTTATAGCAAGACCTAGAAACACATAGTAAACCTTTCTTTGATTTTTCATCAAACTAAAATGTCCAGTACATTTTGGGTTATAAAGCACTTTGCTTTGTCAAGATTACAGTATGCAATTATCTATGGAAATGTAAGTTATTCTGAATGGATAAATCCCTAATAATCATAAATATATAAAAAAAACTAAAGCTTCCTGTACACAACTGCTCTGATTGAATTGTAAAAAAAAGTGCCAGATAACTTACTTACCAGCCTTCTTTCCCTGGAACAGGGTATCATTAGGGCCTGGACCAGCAGCCGCGTCTGTGATTGGCTGAGAGTAAGATGACAGAACGCAGTCTAGTAGGTACATTTCTGGGCATTTCCCCCCCCCCCCCCTCCCCACCATGCGGGCGGCCAGGAGGGCTTTGAAGGGGCAGAAGCTTTTTCACACACAGGAACCTACTCTTCAGTTTCCTGGACTTTGGATAGGCACTGCAGGACAATCATTTGGAGCAAATGAGTAAGGTAAGGATCTTGCCCATCTTCAACCACACGTCACAAGTTTAGGCTTGTATGTACGGGATACCACAGACCTTATATCCAGGATTTAGAGGTCAGTGATGATTTTCTCCTTGTGATGTTGAATCCCTCTATAACAACATTGATCACCAGATGGGTATTGAGGCAGTGAAATACTTCCTAAGTATGAATTTGTTTTTCTTTGACAGACACCAATTTATACTTGAAATTCTATATTTCATACTTAGGTTGAATTATTTTACTTGCGTTTATAAAATTCTTGTTCAGCAAAAGGGTACTGCCATGGGCGCTCAATGTGCTCCCTCTTACACCAAGATTTTCTGTGTTTCACAGCCTATATAGACACATGCCAACGTTTCTTTTTATGGAGTGGCCCCAGACAGGTTTTATTGGATTTCATACATTTACTGAAAAAAAACAAATATATTCTCAATGCATACTATTTCACAAATCTAAATTTTGGATGTAACCATTAAGAAATTTGAAGGTTGGCTGATTACGATTATGAAAACCCACTGCCTCCAACTCATTATTGCACTTTAATAGTGCACATCCAGATACACTTAAACGCTACATTCCCTAGATATAGACTTTATGGTAGAATCGGACAAATTGGTAGACAGATTCTTGGTATGGGGGTTACCCGAAGGTAAACAGAGCACAGTCACAAGCAAAGAAAAGCTCCCAATGTGCACTTATACTGCCCAGACTAAGGACAGCGAACATAACGATCAGATATATCTCCGCTTTCAATAGCGAATGGGGTCTCTTACCGATAGCCCTTGAAAAGACATGGCACATTCTAACTAATGACATTCACATTTGGACATATGTTACAGATACACCTGTCATGACTGCCAGAAGGAGTAGACACCTGGCTGACACTCTTACAAGAAGCCACTATATGAGACAGTGTTCAAACCACACAAGAGGTTTGAGACTGACAGGTACATATCCCTGTGGAAAGTGCTCATACTGTAAGTTAATGTATTGGAATGAATCTTGAAATGAATGCTTTTATATTAAAGGGAAACTGGTCTCCAAACAACTTAAATTACTGACTCATAAAAGTTACAGTGGTGGGAGGCTGACTTGTGACATTCCTGAGGCTTCTCCTGCACAGTGCCGCCGGCGAGCACAGCCTCAGACTCCCTCAGTGTGTGAGGGAGACAGGAAGTCCCTCCTCCTATCTGCTGTATGAAGTCCTGACAGAGAAGGTAAGGGAATCTACAGCCCTTCTCTTTCACTGTGTGAAAACAGCCTTTTCAGGAAGAGGTGTCTGAGTAACCCATGGCACCCGCGAGTGGGTGGGACCACGGCACCCGCGAGTGGGGGGCCACGACACCCGTGAGTGGGCGGGGCCACATGGGTCTGTAAGATAATGGGTCATGGGGGGCCTGCAGCTGGAGGGACCATGGGGTCCATGAATGGGAGGGACCAGGGGGGCTGCAAAGGGTAGGAGACACAGGACAGATTGACCGTTTCAGAGCAGGAAGCAGGAAGTGCAGGGGACCTGGTGATGCTGCTGCCATATCACACACAAAAATGTAAATATCTTCAAAAATATGCAAAATAAACAATGGAAATAAATTGCAAAAATTCTCAGCGGAGCAATTCCTATCAATTTACCTCAATTTACATAAAGTCATTTTTGGACCACAGTTCCCCTTTAAGAAATTCTTTTAATTGTAAGAGCGATCATGTTATCCCCTAAAATGTCCTTGCAATCTCTTGTATGTCGTTAAAACAACTCAAAAACTTAAAGATTACAAAATACATTTCTGATACAAGGCTTGTAGAGAGACACCGACTGCAGGGCAAATCTGTCACTACTGTTGCAGATCATTTCTATAACAGGCATGGAGGGTCTTATAAGGATTTGAAATGTTTTGGACTACATGGCATAAGAAAAAACATTCGAGGTGGAGTTCTTAATAAAACTCTGCTCAAATTGGAAAGTCAGTGGATTTACCAACTGGGGACCCAATCACCTAGAGGAGTAAATGAGGAATGGGATCTCACCCCCTTTATTTAATTGGCATCTAACTTTCTATATACTTCTTTCCTAGAGAATTGGGATTCTGTACTGACGATGATTATATGTACTACTGAATATTCCGATTTTGTGACATGAGTCCATGGGGGGGGGGGGGGTTACCCTTACCTTTTGGATCCATTGTTTGGTATTTTCTGACTACGTAAGAAATGTCCATTTGCCTACTGCTTACCATCTTTCTCCTGTCTTTTTTTTGTGAACTTCTATGCTTGGAACTGTGTGACTTGAAAAAAGCAAACCAGACTTTTGTACTAAATTTACAATATCTCTTCATTACTACCACTTACCTGGATTTCTGGGAGCCTGAGGGATTGACTCTGGACAACGCACATTTGTATCCTGTTTCAGTGCGCTACTGGATTTTATACTTTCTTGACAGTCTGTGGCCCTGAAGGATATTTGTTCCCTTTTAGGATTCTCTAAAGTCCTATAAGAAACGTTTTGGATACCCACTGTTTGTATTGTTACTATTACTTTTTTCCTCTATTTTCCTAGATGTGATGTATCTATAAATTTACTGTAATGCCTGTTGACTCTATATACAGTACTTTTGACGGCAATTTTGACCTGTTAGGATAAAGATTGTTTACTTATACTTGGTCTCTTAACTGGTCCAGCAGGAGACATGTTTTTAATCATATGTTTTAATTTACTTTTGGTGTGGTGTTAGGGTTTTTGAGGAGTTTTGTATATTTTTATTATCACAACTTTTGTTATCTGGTTTCATTGCAGGCTAAAACCGAGTCTTTTGAAATGTTTGTCACATTTCAATAAAGTTTCCCGCTGCTTAAATCCAGCTTGGTTGCGCGTGACGTATGAAGCAACAGTCTTGTGAGAACACGTGTACGCGATTCTTCCAGATATTTAGAGGCGGAAGTTGCTTGTGTTTGGCACGCTGTTGAGAAAGCCTAAGGGTGAAACGCGTCCAGCGGACCCTCCTGCCTGTCCCTGACTAATGACCTGGTGGTGACTGTGATACTTGAACTTACCTAGAAATATAATTTTATTATATATTGTTATGTTGAGGTCTTGTATAGGGGGTTATGTGTGGAGCATTTATATTTATTATCTGATGCCTATTTGTATATTTATACGATATCTGACATTTGTGGCTGGGTTTGGGATATGGAGGGTGCACTTTCTTGATGTTTTTAAATCTTATATCTTCTGTTTTAGTGATCCCCATTTACTATTATTAAAGGTATTTTTAATGACTATTGTTATATAAATCTTTTTGAGTGTTCACTCTTGTCACTTTTTTCTTTAATGTGTTTATCTTGTAAGGATTTATTAACACTACACAATGGGGCCAACAGTGTGTTAAATTTTAGTTTTGGGGGTAGACATGCCCTATAAAGTAGGGGGTGCATCATGTGACACTGATGACAACTGTGTATGAGGTTTATAGGGTTGCATCTTCCAATTTGTAGGATATGCTTTGCTCTTGTATATTTTAAACATGTAAATAACATTTTTTTTTAAATCTCCATTAAATATGGTACTTCAAAGGCCAGAGAGGAGTATAGAGTGTTCCCAAAAGAGTTTGAGTCTCCTCTCATAAGTAGAAATCACTGCACTTTGTCAGACGGATAAGGGCTCCTATCGATATAGTATTAAAGTGAGAAAATGGACATGTGTAAACAGCTTTCTGAAAGAGTGTTGGTGGGCTGCTATTGTTTTTATTGAATCATCATTGTTTTTTTGTGGTTACACTGTAAAAATAAATTGTTATAATATAGTATTGTGTATCTTTGCTGTTTGGAACCTCTTCCCTTTTTTTTTATTGCTAAAGCATTGAACCAAGATGTAATGTCGACAGCAGATGGCCATGAAATCAAAAATGAATTCATAGTTACTGGGATTTTGTCTTCCATATCAATCCTTGGCAGCATATTCTCTGCAATTACAGTTCGAAACCTTCGAAAAAGGATCAAAAAGGAAGAAAGGTGGTCAATAAAAGCCTGCTACAATAATCCAATGCCCATGCTGTTCTGTTTATAAAATCTGATTTGTTGTTACAGATTAATAGCAATGGCAAAATTGTTTCAAGCAATTATTTTGTAGCACATGTGATTTGATAATTTTCAAATATTTATGGCACTATGACACTAGGGCTAGATCCCTCTATGTGCGTTGTCCGTTTTCAGTGCATTTAGGACAATGCATTTTGTGTCTGTTCCGGTCGGTTTGCAGGTTAACAGACATGCGTTTTTCTATTTGTTCGTGTTTCCGGTCCGTTCGTGTTCCTGTGCACAAAAAAACCCACAAAATATAAGTTTGTCCGTGTGTGTATGTTTTTTTTGCATTCCCATACACTAATATTAAAGTGCGATTCTGACACACAGACAAAAGGTTGTGCATGCATGCGAATATAAAAATGGACCTCATAGATTTGGAACACAAATTATATAGTGGGAACTGATTTTCGAGACTTCCATTATATTTAAAAATACATTGCGATTCACAAAACGTAAAATGGAATAGGCAACGCACATAGTGGGACCTAACCCTAATGGGACATTGCAAATATTTCTCTTTGACTGTGCATGAATAAGAACATATGCCATATTTTAGTAACCCATTTCAAGTGCATGGGGGGCAGATATTTACTAAATGGGTTTAAAATGTTGGGTTTTTAAACAAGGTCGAAACAAAGGTAAAAGGGGTGAATTTTAATGAATAATGTACCCACTATTAAAAATTATAAGGATATTACAAATCCCCTTGGAGTTCTCTGCCCTTTATAAAAGCACTCGGCCTGCAGCCTCATGCTTTCATATGGTCACAGAACTCCTTTGAAACTTCTAATATCTTTATAATTTACATTAGGGGGTACATTATTCACTATATACAATATAGCACTGAACATATTATGCAGTGCTTTAAAATGATCTTATCCAATCACAATAAACCCTGCAGAGAAAAGCTTACAAACTAACAGGAGCCTGTAGCTAGAAAAACATTAGTAAAAAGTGCACTGCCATAGCGTTATAACTTCAAATTCAATATCAACAGATATCAAATCTAAATATCTTTTTTTTGGTTTTGCAAGACAATTGTTTGGAATTCATTAGTTGCTATTACTTTCCCCAGCACAAATTGTCAAAATAAATCTTTTGCATATTTGTGTACATTTGTAACATATTTTATGGGCATGTGAGATTCACTTACAGCCCTGAGGTGTTCACAATGTCTATTCAAGAAACTGCAGGATGGTTGAAGGTATTTTTCAGCACAAACCAACAAAGCAAAAGTAACAAAACAATGGCTCACCTGAGCCTCCAGGTCTCACTGTATTCACTAATAGGGGTTAAGTTAGATAGAGTTTATATCAATTCACAGGTTGAATTGAATAGCAAAGCTGAACAGCAGCTACCTTACAACACTACCTAATTAAGCAGAACCCCTAGCCAGGCTCCAGGACCCCAAATCTGTCTCCAGATTTTCATAATGCTTTCTTTTAAACTATTTATCTCTGTCTTTTCCTGGAGCCTTAATATACAAACAGGAAGATTCAATAAAGGTTCTAATTATTAAAAATGGTGCTAATTTTGCCCCAACCAATCAGATGTTAGCTTTGAAATGTTAAATAAGATCCGATTGGTTTGGGCAAAATTAGCACCATTTTCAACGATAAACAGGATTCAATATAGGCATAATCTATGTAAAAAGGATATATACACTTTACAATGTACACATTTTTTAATTACTGGAAACTGTAAATCTTCCCAACTATCACTACCATTTTTTTGTTGATCGGCCCCCTATCTCTTTAGATATGCAGTCTGAAACATCTTACATTTCAGCTGTCAAACTATTCTTTTATGTAAAATTTTCCTGTAGCTGGAATTTTGACAGTTGGTACATGAACTGCATGGTGGGAAATTACCTCTATTGATGCTGCCTCATAGGGATTACTGAGCATGCTTTCCCTCACAGAGATTCAGATCTCTGGCAGGGGGCTGGGGGATTTGAAGGACTGAGCTTGAGCAAAACATGTACAGTATTGAAGTCATGCAGCAACAAAAACACATCAGTGCTGCTGACCTGTATTCAGCTCAGTACCCTCCATTACAACTACCCAAAATACCACACCTAGGGCCATATTTATAAAAGATCGGTATCGTTATCGTAAAATACCGATCGTTGTCGTAAAATAACGACCGGGTTTTTACCGATAACGACCGTTATTTACCGATAACGACTGTTATTTACCGATAACGACCGTTATTTACCGATACCGGTCGTTATCGGTGAATAACGACCGTTATCGGTAAATTACGACCGGTATTTACCGATAACGACCGGTATTTAACGATATCAGTAAATAACGATATCGGTAAATAACGGTCGTTATCGGTAAATAACGGTCGTTATCGGTAAAACCCGGTCGTTATTTTACGATAACGATCGGTATTTTACGATAACGATACCGATCTTTTATAAATAGGGCCCCTATTGACTCAAGGGAACCTGAACCATGCGGACATAGCCAAACTCAAACTAACAGCATGGAAATTGAAGTTCACCCCATGAAAAATCGGGGACTGTCCGAAGAGGTCATAAATACACTTATGTCCTCAAGGAAGGAATCAACATCAAAATCTTATTATAAGACGTGGGAACATTTTCAATACTGATGCAATACCAAAAAAGTAGAAGCAAAAACAGCACAAATAGAACAAATACTTACATTTTTACAAGAAAGTTTGCAGAAAAAGTTAAGTACTTCTACATTAAAATGCCATGTATCCGCAATATCAGCAGCGCTGAACAAAAACTGGGCTATGGACCCATTTATCATAAGGTTTTTTAAAGGGATTAAGCATATCAGACCACCAATTAAAACACAAATCCCTCCATGGGATTTAATATTGGTCCTTAACATGTAAAAAAAACTCCCCTTTTGAACCAATAGATGAAATAAGCATAAAGCATCTAACATTGAAAATATTGTTCCTGGTGGCCATCACATCAGCAAGAAGGGTGTCGGAAATGAATGCGTTAAGAGTCTCACATCCATATCTTATCTTTCAAAAGGACAATGTCATACTAAGACCCGACATTCATTCCAAAAGTGGTATCACAATTTCATATGAACCAAGAAATAGTATTACCTGCATTTCAAGAAAATAACACAGATAGTATGTTGGATGTGGGAAGGGCACTTAAACAGTATATACAAAGAACACAAGAATTCAGAAAGTGTGATTCCATGTTCGTCCTGTTCCAAGGTGAAAGGAAAGGGCTTCAGCCATCAAAACAGACCATGTCATTGTGGATAAAGGAAACCATCAGACAAGCATACAAAGTGACAGAGGTTTCAGAACCTGATAGAGCTCACTCAACAAGGGCAGTGTCCACATGCTGGGCTTTCTCGGCGATAGTACCAATTAATGAGTTCTGCAAAGCCGCAGCTTGGTCTAATCCTACTTTTTTTCATAAAACATTATAAACTTGATGTATTGAACAAAGATAAATCAGAATTTGGTTCCAAGGTTCTGGAATCAATAAAAAAGTAAATAAATATCTATTATGCGAAAAAATCCCTCCCATTATTTGTGTTCCTGTTCTGGAGTCCGGCAGTGGAAGGGTTCCACCCCCCTTACTATTAAATGGAGGTGAGGTCTCATAACATAATCGTAAAAGACATGGAGGCATGGGGGAGGAGCAAAGCTTTTATTGGATAAGGAGGCCTGTCACTCAAACTATGGTAAGGAATTAACCCATTCACTTCCACTGCCGGACTCCAGACCAGGAAAAGAAAATCTCGGTAAGTGTTTTGATTTTCTGGTTTTAAAGTCATATCCAAATTGGAAGCAGAGTAAGCTTTTCTGGGATAGGCGCCTGATGATTTTTTCTCATATTGCCCCTCATCCACTGATAAACTCAGCCCAACTAATAATCCAGTTTGTCATGCTCAAATTTATCCTGCTTCCTTCTCTGTTCATTCTTGGCAATATTTTTGTGTTAAACTATCAATATAGTCTTTAAATTCAAACAGTTCAGTGGCATTCATACATGTCTTTAATAATGTATCTGAGTCTAACACTTCCTTCACAACAGCATCTAGCTCTTTTTATGAATTCTATCTTAAGTGACATAACATCCAAGGAGCTTTATTTAAAATTTGTGCAAAGCGTACCTTATACTCCTCATTGTACGCAAAATAGTGAGCCTCAGATTCATTCGCAAGCCACGTGGAATCCACTTATGTTGGTAATAAGCGGCCTGCGTAAGTCCGTGCAGCTCCATGTCAATCAACAATCCAGATTGTCACAAAAAATGATACAAATCGTAATCAAACGCCTGCTTGCGGAACTCACAACTCACAAGCATTACTGTTTGAGGCTCAAGCAGGAGAAAGCAGAGGAAATCTCAGAGGGGCAGAGCTTAACATTCAGCAAACCAGTAACAAGATGTCAGCAACTTCCAAGGCACAAAGCTAGGCTCTGGAGGGGCATATGTAAAAAAAAAAAATATGGCAACAGTATTTTTAAAGCTGCAGCTTCCAAATAAACATAACTTGATTTTACAGTGCACTTATCCTTTAAAATCACAAGTTGGAAAGATTACCGTATATTGCAGCCAGCTAGAAGTCAACTTTCCACCATTAATGTACAACTAATTTTCTTAATGTCACACGGTTTCTCGTTCTTATCATGGATTTTAAGTAATATAATTTCCATTATCATAAACTTTTAAACAGATTGATTTTATTATTCATATTTTATGCCAATAGTTCAAAAATAATTAATCATTTCTTCTGTTTGTATTGATTAGGATATTGGTTGAATATTTTCAAAATGTGTGGCTTGATTAAAATGTCAGATTACTTGGAATTGTTCCATATCTGCTGGCAAAGGAAAAATATTTTTATTGACTTTCTTGTGCTCTACAGTAGGACATCAAAATACTTTTTCTGACTTTGTTTCCAGATACAAGTAAATACCCGAATTAAAGTTCTAACTTCACCTAAATTTATGAGATAGAAAAATATGACTGGGTTTCACAGTCCTCAAAGTTTATTTAAACTGTAAAATTCCCAAATTCCCAGGTATTTTTTTTTAATCTAAAAAAAGACATACAGCTGATAACTTATAGCTGCACATCAATATCAACTATTTTCTAAAATTAAATAAACATCAATATGTAAAAGGTGTAAGTATATTTCAAAGTGTAATATTCAATACTACTGAGCCCCTAACAATCCATTAAATATAAAAGGTACATATAACTGCCTATATAATATCCAGGAGATTTACATAGTAAACATAGTAATTAAGGTTGAATAAAGACATACGTCCATCAAGTCCAACCTATTCACCCTCTTTTTTTTTTTTTTTTTTAACCCTACCTAACAGTTGATCCCTATGAAGGCAAAAAAACCCAGCTAAAAAGGGGGAAAAAATTCCTTCCCGACTCCAAACGGCAATTGGAAAGTATCCCTGGATCAACCAGATCTATATGCATTAATACCAGTAATTCTCAATATTTTTTAGTTTTAGAAACTTATCCAGGCTTTTTTAAAGCTATTCAATAAACTTGCCATTACCACATCTGCTGGAAGACAGTTCCACAGTTTCACCGTTCTCACTGTAAAGAAACCCTTCCTAACCTGAAGATGAAACTTCTTTTCTTCCAACCTTAAAGGATGTCCACATGTCCTCTGATATGACCTATTAGTAAACAATGCACCAAAGAGTTCATTGTATGGCCCATTAATAGATTTGTATAAGGTTATCATGTCCCCACGCAAACGTAGCTTCTCCAATGTAAAGAGCACTAACTTGTCTAATCTGCCTGCATATTCAAGCCCCTCCATTCCCCTTATTATTTTAGTTGCCCTTCTCTGAACTGCCTCAATTTACAAGATGTCCCTTTTGTATATGGGATTCCAAAACTGCACCGCATATTCCAAATGAGGCCTTACCAGTGCCTTGTACAGAGCGAGAATAATATTTTTCTCTCTTGAATCTATTCCTCTCTTTATACAGGACAATATCTTGCTAGCTCTAGCCGTTGCTACCTGGCATTGTTTGCTATAGCTAAGTCTGTTATCTACCAGAACCCCCAAATCTTTTTCCATTACAGATGCACTTAACGCACAGTTATTTATGGTGTAGGTGGCACAGGGATTATTAAATCCTAAATGCATCACCTTACATTTATCTACATTGAATCTCATCTGCCATTCTGATGCCCATCTATCTAGGTCTGCTTGCAGCACTTGCACATCATTTGAAGTTTCCAATGCTCTGCACAGTTTAGTGTCATCAGCAAACACTGAGACCTTGCTCTCAATGCCCCCATCTAAGTAATTTATAAACAGATTAAACAGAAGCAGGCCCCAGTAAATAACCCTGAGGCACTCCGCTTAGAACTTTAGACCACATAGATGTAGCTCTATTAACCACCACTCTCTGTTTGCGATCCAATAACCAGTTCTCTATCCATGAACAAATGTTTTCTTCAAGGCCAACAGTCCTCAGTTTAAACATTAGTCGCCTATGTGGCACAGTATCAAAAGCTTTTGCAAAATCCAAATATACCACATCCACTGCTGAGCCTGAATCTAACTTCTTACTCACTTCTTCGTAGAACCCAATTAAATTTGTCTGGCATGATCTATTTCTCATAAATCCATGCTGACTACTACTAATAAGATGATCTCTGGAGACAAAGGATATGATCCCATAACAAAGTTTCCAGCACCTTCCCTACCACTGATGTTAGGCTTACAGGTCTATAGTTACCAGGCTGTGAACGACTACCTTTTTTTTGCCGCTGTATTTTTTCCAATCCAGCGGCACATCCCCAGACCAAAGTGAATCTGAAAAGATGAGAAACAGTGGTCTAGATAGAACTGAACTAAGCTCTTTTAAAATCCGAGGATGCAATCCATCTGGTCCTGGGACTTTATTGTTATTAACTTTGTATAATTGTTTCCGTACCATAGCCTCTGTTAGCCATTATGAATACTCTTCATTTCTTCCCTGCATATTTATATCTGTTGTATTCAATTAGATCAACTGGACTTGAAATGTAGTTCTTGAAGACGTTTCGCTAGTCATCCGACTGGCTTTCTCAATTCAGAATGACTTGTACAAGAATCTGTGGCAATTATGTACCCTGGAAAATCCCAATTAGCATATCACAGCCAGGTGTTAAGGGTGTGATTGGATAGTGGCTAAGAGGTGTTATAGGAACGCCCAGAGTAAGGTGTTAAAACAGCATTTTACATGGCAGACAGTTGGTGTCGAACCCCCCCCACCTCTATTTAGGCTTAGTTTCTTTATTTTCACATAAATGGCCTCCTTAACACCTCTCTTGAACCAGTCACGTTCCTTCGCCAATAAGTTAACATTCATATACCATGACCTGGATGAATGAGAACCTTCACAAGCATATTCCCTGCATATTATTACAATCCCTGCTGTAAGGACAAGGATTCTCAACAGTAAAAACCGATGTAAAAAAACTGTTTAGCAGATTATCCTTTTCGGCATCCTCTACAACCACCTCAGCCCCATCCTGTATATAAAAAGGACATCTTTGAAATGGAAAGGGTTCAGAGAAGGGTAACTAAATTAATAAGGGGATTGGGGGAGCTTGAATATGAAGAGAGACTGGAAAAGTTACAATTATGTACGCTGGAGAAAAGGCGCTTGCATGGGGATATGATTACTGTGTATAAATACATTAACAGGCCATACAATAAACTATCTGGGGCATTGTTTACCAATAGAACATGTCAGAGGACAGGCGGGCATCCCTTAAGACTTGAAGAAAAGTTTAGGCTTCAAGTTCGGAAAGGGTTTTTGGAACTGTCTTCCAGTGGACATTGCGATGGCAGGTTCATTAGAATTTTTTTCCCCTTCATAAAGTTGGTGGTGTTTTTTTTGCCTTTCTCTGGATCAATAGTTAGTCAGGAAATGAGGGTATTGCTAGATAGGTAGGACTGGATGGACGTATGTCTTTATTCAACCTCAAATACTATACCACACTATACTGATCTGATAAAAGCAAAATACCATATATACTTGAGTATAAGTCGAGATTTTCAGTCTTTTAAATTAGCCTGAAATCCTAACCTCGGCTTATACTTGGGTCAAGTCCTAATTTAAATCCAAATGCTGCAATTGCAGATTGTAACCAGTATGTAACCAGTATGTGTTAAAAAATCCTTTACCTGCATAGAAAGTTATAGGAGCTGATCTGCCTTTACACTCCTTCCTGCTTCCTGTAGTCTGGCTGCTGGACTTACTCAGCACTGTCACTGCTCATCTAGAGGCTGTAAATCTGATGGGTCTTCTCAGTTTGGGGCAAAAAATGTCTGCTAGCAAATGACAGCTTGAAACTACAACTCTCGGGTGACATTTTTAACTATTGGGGGTCAGAGTGCCCTTTACTATATGGGGGTCAGGAGAATTGTAAATAATAGTTAGCTTAATTATTGAACCTTACCACTCCACATGTTAAGAAACTTCAAGTCCCAGCAACTAAAGCATGATGGGAGTTGTAGTTTCCAAACATCTGGAGTGCCAAGGAATTGGGGGTTACTGGTACTGAATTTGGCCATTACTGTATGGGATGAATGTATGGGAATTCTGCTGTCCATTTAAAGGGAAATTTAAGCCAAAAAACAATACAGAATCAAAAGGCAGTAGTGGTCATAATTTCTACCCTCGGCTTATACTCGAGTCAATCAGTTTTTACAGATTTTTCAGGTAAAAATAGGTACCTCGACTTTTACTCAGATCGACTTATACTCGAGTATATATAGTAAGCGCCTATTGCCCACATGGGTTACTATTTTATCCGGATTGTCCACCTTCTCCTACGTTTTTTGATAGTTTGGGCAAAATTAAAATTTACAGCTTGGCTAATTTTCTTTTAACAATAGTTTTTCTTTAAAAAGTGGTGAAAAAGAAGAGCAGACATGTCTAAAAATTTCACCCAATTACATCGTCACTCATGCCAAAATATTAGTAATTATTTGGAACCAACATATTAACAAATTACCAATCGATAAACCAAATCATAGTCAGGCATACTGGACTGTGATTGGTTGTGTGTACGAGACCAGCTAGCAGCTTGCAATCTGTTAGTTTTGTAGACTGTTATTTTAACAATGCTTCTTTGTTACAACCCCCCCCATATATTTATAGCTTTTTTTATGTGTATGTATTTTTAAATAAACTCTATTGTACCAGCCTTATGTTATGTAGTTATTGAAAGACAATGTACAAATATAGCACATACATTGTTACAGTAAATTGATCTTTGTACTGGTATCTGCATAGTGTTGGAGTTTGATATAAGTGATGATGCGCACCTTAAGGATATAAAGTCACAATTAGTTCCCTGACTATAAAAGCATGAGGCCCTAGGGAACTCTAAGGTGACTTTATATCCTTTTATTTTAGTTGTATAGTTATTTCTTATAATAAAGATAAATGTTTTTACATTTTTGTGTGAGTGATTTTAAATGATCTGCTGTCCCCTCTGCCATTTATAAAGTAAAAAAATGAAATTGTAATTTCAGGGTAAGACCGTATTTAAAAACAGTAGAAACAGAGAGACAATTTTGTACCTAGTGATTTTCTGCTAGCCGGTAAGTAAGGAAAGCTCATTTGTCCCCCTGGAACATCCCCAAATCTCTCAAATACCCATTGGGTGGCCTTAATGCCATCTGCATGGGGTATAAAGGTTGACAGACTTGCCACGTCAAACATGGCAAGTATAAGATTCTTGTATATCAACATTCTCAAGCAAATCCATGCTATCTCTGATGTATGATGGTGTGATACACATCAGAGGAGCCAACACTTTGTTGCAAGTGGACAAAAAAACCACTAATCCCCTGATACTAATGGGTGACCCGATGGTTTACCCGGGTCCTTATGCATCGCAATGTATAAAGTGTTGGTGTCCTGGGATTCTTCACAATAAGTAGTTCTTTATCTCCTGCAGTCAGTATGCCCCTATTTACAAACATAGTGAGGCAATTATTGATTATAGCCATTATTTCAGGGAGGGGATTCCTAATCAATTTCTGGTAAACCTTAGTCACATTCTATTGTTGTAAGATCTCTCCTAGATAATACCATGACCACTATTGCCCCTCCATTGTCAGAGGGCTTAATAGTGATCTTGGGACTTGGCACCTAGTGCCAGCCTTTCAGCATTAGTAATATTTATATAGTCGTGTTTAATCCATTCATAGTCTTTCTGTATGGACTGAATAAAAGTTTAATGGGCACATAATGTTGAAAGCACAAATGTGAATTTCTTCCTGAGCCCCAATTCTCCTAGGTCCAACATCTCATCCTCCTTGATGATGGTCAGAGCTGTTAACCCACCCTGGCACGAGGGTCTATTAAAAAAATGTGCTTTCAGTCTTAATGATCAAAAAAATCTATATAGATCTATATCTGCTTGAAATTTATTCCCCCTATGCGTATGAACGAAATTGAGAACTTTAGACAGTACCTGTACTTGTGTGGATGACAGTGTTGCATCTAAGAGATTGTAGATTATCTGCCTATCCCGGGCTTGTAATCTCTCCCCCTTTGGCTGACTTGTCATCTCCTGGACCTGCCACCATCTTCTCCACCTTTAGTTCCTTCAGGCTGGTCTGTGGAATAAGTCAAAATTTCCCCCCCAAAAAGGGGTATAGACAACAGCGATTGAGACTGACAGAGACTGGGTACCTTGGCCCCTAATGGATTTAATAAAGATTACAATCTATTTGTGTTTTTATGATGGGATGTTGTGTACTTCCCCTTTATACCACAGTAGGACACTGTGTCATTCACTAACCAGAAATGTGTATTGTTTGTAGCAACTTCCTGTTAGAACTTATTTAAATGTAAAAATGTAGTTACTAATATATGAATGTTACCACTGATGGAGTGGCTTGATAAAGGGATAATGGGCCATAGTTACGGTATAAAGGTGCGGTATTGCTTTTTAGGGATAACGCGCCTTTAACGATCGGTAAACCAATTGATTTGTGATTGACGTTAATTAATGATTGGAAATTACTGATAACAATCGTGAATGTACTATAATGCAATCTCAGATTTACCATCTCCATTAAATACCATTGCGGTTGTTTACTACTGCATGGTATTCTACGACCGAATGCTTGTTAATTAACAAACGTTCAGTGTAAATGTACGACCACAGCCGTAAATTATGTCAGTGTCCCGAAACTTTACTTTGTAAACATCATACAGTGACCGTTATATATACATATACATATATATATATAAAATGCATAGGTGTTACAGGTGGCTAGACATAGGGCATGTGATTCCAAAAATAGGAGACTTACAGGGAGATTCAATAAAGGTTCTTATTGTGTAAAATGGTGCTTATTTTGTCCCAACTAGGGATGGCCGGTTCGCGAATCCAAACCCGGATCCGCCGCGGATTTATCCCGTCCGCGAACGGCGGATTTTTCCGGATTTTCCGCCATCTGACCTTCCGATTCGCGGATTTTTCACATTTTCGAAAATTTTCGAAATTACGAGTTTTCGCGTATTTTCGGGAATTTTCAAAAATACGGGAAAACACGTATTTTCAAAAATTTTCGAAAATACAAGGATTTCTCTTAATTCCAGACATACATATTTTCGAAAATTTTCAAAATTACGGTGATTACTTGTATTTTCGAAAATGCATATTTTCGAAAATACATGAAAACTCGTAATTTCGAAATTTCCCGAAAAACGGGAAAACTCGTAATTTCGAAAATTTTCGAAAATATGAAAAATCTCGTTATTTCTAGGGTATTTCTAATTTTAACGGGTCCGCTCGCGGATTTTCGAACTTTCGAATTTTTTCGAAAATTCGCGGATCCTCGAGCGGACCGGATTTTGCGAAGTTCGGACATCTCTAGTCCCAACCAATAAGAACTTATTTAACATTTGAAAGCTAAAATCTAATTGGTTGTGGCAAAATTAGCACCATTTTAAACGATAAGAACTTTTATTGAATAACCCTGTTAGTACTTCATGCAGGATTCCCTTTGTGACTCAATTTTGCAAAGAAAGTGAAGCTTTTTATAAATCCATTAGATGTCACTGGTATCTACTTAAGGAGTCATATCCCACCATTGAAGAGTTTACATCCCCCCCAGTGGTTCCATATAAAAGAGGATGCACTCTATACAATAGATTGGTACACTCTGTACAGCCTAGACAAGTAATAGGGAAGATGAACACTAAAGGTATGTTCCCTTGCCGGTCTTGTGCCCAATGTAAGTGTGTTATTAAGGGTGATGTCTTTTATCATCCCACAAGACATTTAAGCTCAAGGAACTTTATGTAAATGTGGTGTACTGCATAGTTTGTTCCTGCAAGAAAATGTATGTGGGTAAATCCACCCAAGCTGTTAAGGGTAGAATTTCCTAACAACGTTCTACTATCAGATGCAAGAACAGCAAGCTGCCTGTAGCGGCACATTTTGTGCCTGTTGGTCATTATGAAGAAGCGAATGTATTAGAAGCGGTTCACTGTCCTCCAAGGGGTGGAGATTAGAAGCGGTTCACTGTCCTCCAAGGGGTGGAGACAGGGAACTGCACCTAAGTAGGAGGGAAATTTGGTGGATACACCGCCTAAACTCCCTCTCTCCTAATGGTCTCAATAAAGATTACGATCTGCATGTTTATTTATAGTACTGCTGTTAGGTAATATCTATCGAGTTCTGTTAGATTTCCTCAATGTGCCTCGTTGCCTCTTTAGATTAGCATTAACATGAGATTAAGGGGTTTGGTTATTAAATAGCCCCCATGTACCTGTTATATATATAATGCATTAGGCCACCGGATGGAGTGTTAAGGGTTAATAGGAGAACTGGGAAGTCCTTATGATGTAATAAGGGGCGTGTTTATGGAGTATGCTGAAAACCATAATAACAATTATATAATAGATTATAATTTATATATATATATATATATATATATTTACAATACAAGAATTGTGGAAGCACTCCAATTAGGCTAATTTACAACTACATTTAGCGGAAGTGCTACTGATCTGGTCAAACATTTATAGAAACATAGAATGGATAATCAATGCACATTCCTAGGCCCCATACAATATCATATTATCTGCACACTGGCATACTTTATAAACAAAGGGGTTTTAGTATACATTACTGTGATCACATGAATGAAAAGCCTTCCAACCACGTCAAGGTAACCCCAGTCTGGAAGGTCCTAACGTCTAACCTTTTCAATTCCTTTTACTTAAATTACGATTAGCAAACTTTTGCATTTCTCATTCTTACACACTGGATCCATATAACAGGCTCTCTCCCTTCCCCCTCAGCCCTTTGGCTTTTTAAAATGAGGGAAGAGGCCATCCAGTGCTTTATATTAAAGGCATAGGACCTCCCATTAAAGGGGCGTGTTGGGGGTGCTATTACCACATGGAGGCTTGACCAAGCCTCCCAATAAATACATACAATACAAGAATCGTGGAAGCACTCCAATTAGGCTAATTTACAAGTACATTGAGGGCTAGGCCACAGTAGCGCGTTTTTCACGTGTTTCGCGCTCGCGATTGCGCACGCGATTTTCGCTAAAATGGAAATCGCGGGAATGCAAAAATTCCCATACAGGAACCCTTCCATACAGGAACCCTGCCCGCCTCACCAAAAAGTTTGCCCCCGGTGCCAAAAACATATACAAGGGGTCAAAAACGTTCTGTTCTAATGTTATCTTTGTATTAACTTTGGTTCATCCTTTTTATTTTAGCTAAACCAGCAACTTCTTACTAAATCCCAGGACAACTGGACATTTAAATTTCCACCAAGAGGAAAACATTAAAGGGCCTCTATAGTGAAAAAACCAAATTGCCCCTTTGCAAAGTTAAATTCATGTACTCTGTGCTGCCTTAATTCTATCTGTGTCAGAGACTCTGTTTAACCATGGTTTCAGATCTGTGTGCAGCACTCCCCCTTCCCCCTCCCGTTACCTCCTCCATGTCTCAACTCCGGCTAACCGACAAGCTTATCATGTGCAGTAGGAGTTAAAAGTTCAACATCCTGAGAAACACACCCACGCACAGTGGCCAATAGAAAGCAAGCTGTCCTGGAGACATGGAAGAAGGAGCTCCGTACAGTTTACAATCTCTCACTTTGTGACCCATCATCAATCAGTGATAGCTATTAAGAAGGGGGGTCAAGTGCAGCCTTATATCTAACATCAAAGCTACCTCTCTCCCCCTGCTAATGCTGTTATCTCTATGTTTATTACAGAGCAGGGAGGGGGGATCACGTCACAGGGATTTGATTGACAGTCCAAGTAGGAGTAGAGGAATGCAATCACATATTCTTCTAACTGGTGTATCTCAAGACAGAGAGGGAATCTGAAAAAAGTGAAGACACTCTGGGGGTTGTGGGGAATTATAGATCACATGGAAAGAAAGAAAAAAAAGTTCATTTTCCCACTATAGATGCCCTTTAAAATAACATGAATAGGGAGCTCTGTGAAACATAAATGATGTTTATATTGCTTTCTTATATATTTTCAGACATCAGTATTCTTTAAAAAAAACTTTTCAATATATTCAATAGAGGATGCCTTTCTCTACACAACCAATCTTGTAGTAGCTCAGGAGAAACCAAATCCTTCCAAGATAACTGACCTGAGTCAGTTAAGTGAACCTTGCCACAAAAATGTAGACAAACATCAATTAATGGATACAAGCCTTTGTCTTATTTTAATTAAGCAACTCTGTCAGTCAGTGGTTGGTTCTGCTTTGTCGGCAACACAAACTTGGGTTCCAGTTGATTGATTGGTTGAGGTATTCTATTTAGTTTCCAACATTCACAAGAAAATAAATTCTCTTTGAAGACAGAAATCAATTAGCAATAAACAGCCTTTTCACAGGTAAAAGATAGAAATATCAATGGTAATACATTGTCAGCAATTCTCTATGTATATGAAAAAAAGACAATTTTTTTTAAAAAAAAGAAGTCTGTATTTCAGTACATACATCAAATAAAATAACCATCATTTATCAAAATACAAGGACAGTGCATCTAATCTGAAATTGTTCAAATAGTTTAATGCATACTGGTAAAAAAAAATCACTAAATCTATTACTTACAAGAGGGGAAACAGGCATCAGAAAACTCAATTAAGTGCAATATAATAAACTGCTTGTATTGTTTTAGTAAACATACATACATGAGCAAAGATGTACATGTCACACTGACAACCAAGAGAGAGCAATTTTCATTACGATTGTCCTAGTCTGCACTTCTTAAAAAATCTATGGTTGATTTTAAATCATCATTTTTTTTTTTGGTGGTGATGAGAGACATTCGCCCCTTGTTTGTGATTCCCTCTCCACATACATACAATACATGTAAATATCATCAGAACATTGGTTTTATGAGCTTTCCGGAATTTAACTCTGGTTTCCAGTCTGGCTGAAAAAAGACAATATTAAAGGTCCGTGCCCAGTTAGCAAAGACTTTCTTTTCAGTAATAAAACGGTGATGGCTTCCTTTCCGTCCACGCTCATGTGAAATATACATTGTACATTCCTCTGGTCCCAAAGGCTCGTAATAGTGATAAGGTACTGATGTGTGGTTTGGAGCCCTGTAGAAAAATAGAAGAACATAAATGACTAGGAGCACAATTTCTTTTATGTTCTTGAAGATAAACAAGTAGCTGAAGACACTTAGACGCATCTTTTACATCAACTGATTTACAAAATACAACTTATTGCTCTACGGACCTGACAAATGTAAAATTGCCTAAAAAGGTTAAAAAATTTTATCAAGAAATAAACATTTTATTAAAATCTACATGTTGGCTGTTTGCATATTTACTAAGGTTTGCTGCAAATCTAAATTAGGAATTAGCCCTTATAACCTTTGTTTAAGTGCTGTGTGAAATACAGTAAGCTGTGCAGTATATATATACACAAATACTGATATATATATGCACAAATAAGCAAACACACACACTGATACTTAGTTACACTAATCGATCCAATATCGGTTAGCGCAAATTTAACTCCTTCATTACGGCGGCACGTTGGCTAACACAGAAGTTAACCATGCAGTTGAAACAATGTTACAGTATTTGCCAATCCAGTGATGCCCAACCTGCGGCCCAGCTGCATTTTTTTGAGGCCCACACAGAGCCGCTCCCCACGGCCCGCTCACAGTTCTCAGTGCCGCTAGAGTGCCCCCCAGCTTCGACTGGGTTGGGCACCCCTACGATAGGCTAACAATTGTGGTACTTTATAACACAGCTAATGGCTGGTGTTTAAAGTACCGCAATGGTTAATGGTGGTCCGCGATGCACCTAGAGTCATCAAGAGTAATCAACTTTTAAAGGAACACTAAACCTATTTTTGTAAGTATATTCCATCCATTTCTATTAATCACAGGGAGGTGAGAACACTTATTCCCACTTCCCTGTGAATAATAGAACACCCAGGGGACACTGGAACTTACCTTACCGCCGCTCCACACGCAACTGCTTCTGCACTGACAGCCGCTCTGTCAGTGCAGAAGCACCTATCTTAGCACCTATCTTAGGCGCATGCGCGTCAATACAAAAGATAGGCAAGCGATCGGGACAGCGCAGCTGTGAGTGGAGCGGCGGTAAGGTAAGTTCCAGTGTCCCATGGGCATTCTATTATTCACAGGGAAGTGGGAATAAGCATTCTCACCTCCCTGTGAATAATAGAAACGGATAGAATATACTTACAAAAAAGGGTTTAGTGTTCCTTTAAGAACCCCCCAAGGTTTTTAACGTTATCAGATGCTGCTGACATTACTTACCAGCCTTCTTTCCATCGGTGTGCTTCTGTTTACTTACCATGCCTTTTCCGTGCACGAAAGCACAAAAGTTAAAGGGGCTGGAATGGCAGCATCTCCTCTGATAGATTGAGACACAATGTAACATCGCCATTGTGATTGCACTGGGAGCCGATAGCGGATAGCTCTCCATGCACAGCTCTGAGAATTACTAGACACAAAGATAAAATAAGATTTTTAAAATAAAAATAAAAAAGTGCAGCGAGTGCCTGATTCCTTGGTACAAAGGTTTTAAGATGTATGTAAAAAAATAAAGTTTACACACATGCAGAATTACCGATAGGTATAAATGTAATGAAAAAGAAATCCTGAAGGCTTTAATTGTATCTTAATTTGTAGATTGAGGGTTTCTGTCTCTTATGTACAACACAGTAAAAAAAACAATAGATATAGGGGGCACATTTCTATTAAATTGTTTTAACTAGGGTCATATCAATAAGACTGTGCTTTCCCAATTGCAATATTATTATTCTCACAAACGTGAAATTTCTTATGTCATAAATAGTTTAAAGGGCATGTCCACCCTAACACCCTAATTTTAACCATTTTATCACATGCATTTGTAACCAGATATTTAATTGTAAATTATATTCCCTTCTGGCAAAGGTATCTGCTTCCTCTCTCTGCTCAATGAGCTTTTTAAAAGCTGGAGGCAGCAGGGGAAACAACTGTCAATCATTGGTTGGGATGTCAGCAGTCATAAGCTTGATTGACTGCATGGAGGGAGAAGCCAGCATACTCTGCAAGAAGGGAGGCATTTATTATACTATCTGTTTAATAATATATTTAATAATATGGACATGCCCTTTAATTGACAACTACACAGTAAATATCCATTTTTAAAAATAAAAAGTACATGGGGCACGGAGGTAGAGTTCAACTTTCTAATTTATAATCTAAAAACCTCTCCTCCAAGAACACCAATAAATTATAAACTACAACGCCAGTAAATGGCATTACCCCCATCCCCCTAAAAAAAGAGATAACATAAGTGTGTGTATGTACACTATCTGAGTAAAGGAAGAACACCATACGCCACTCTGAGATCACCAGCTGGCCTATGGCATTCTTTCTATTTTTACTCAGTGTATAGAGACTTGAAGATGGGCATCAGCTGTACTGCACCTGGAGCCATTAAGGTGAGTGTGCATACCTATCATGTATATGTATGTACTGAACACTATCTGGCCATGCCTCCTGACCTACATCTCATGCTCCCTTTCATAATCAGGATTTACAGGATTGTCAAGAGTTCCCACAGTATCTTAAAACTGGGCATGGGCAAGGAACGTCATGGCCACTGAATAATCTGTGTGATGCTAGAATATACCCATATCAAAATGAGACATCAGAAACGGATTAGCTCACAGCTTAATTTTAACCATAAGCTAGCATTAAAATCCAGTACTAAAAGTAGTGCAAACACAATATTGAATCGCGAGTGCTGGCTGCGCAGGTGTCTTTTCCGATTTCCGTGCAGCCACCGCACATGGTGGTCTGTCACATTTGTTTTGCAGATTTTTGTACTCTGTAAGATTGTGCGTTTATAAAATGTGTTTTTTCCTTTGTTGTTCTTTGTATGTGTCCCATTAAGGGGACATTCTCTTTTTTTAATGTCGAGTACTATTTATATTTGTTCCGTTGGCTTTAAGGCTGGTACACAACATACAACTTTCCTCCTGACCGACACTTTGAGACTTTCGGCTGGTTGGCAAAGAAGGAAGACTGACGGTCGCGGCAAAGGCAACCACGGCCGACAGTAACCATGACCGAGCGAGTAATCCCATAGAGGACCGCACGATCAGCCGTGGTTTTCCAACCTGTCCAATCGTGCGTTCGTCTGATTCAGATGAACAAATGGTCATCGGTCGGTCACAGCCTCCAAAAGGATCCAGTACATTATTGTATGGTGTGTACATAGCTTTAGAGGCCCACCTCTGATGAAGCACAGCCCAGATTTGTGGCTTGAAACCTGTCTAATAGAGTTTTGGTTTTATTTATGAAGTTTGCCAATTGTCCCAGAAAAGTTTGGCATCTTACTTTATTGAGGGCAAAATGTTATGAGAATGTAAAACCAGGTGTAATACTTAATAAGCATCTTTAGACTTAGGCAAGCAATCTCTCTACCACAGAACATATACATGCGGGCTGTTCCAGTTGCTTTGTGACGTAAATATATGTCAAACAACTCACGTGGTATATTGAAGTCCTTGTTAATATTTGCAATATTTGTGATGCTACATCTCCAGGGACTGTGCAACAGGACTTGCAATTTGATTTTTGGTAAATCTTGCATAGATAAAGAATCTGCATTTTTTTTTATTGATTCCCTTTCAAAGCAAAATATATTGTTTACCTTAAGGCCTTTTTATGTACATTATATGCGTGCAGAATGAACTATTTATTATGATTACTTTAAATATTACCTCTATTGCACACAAGGGACCCATAAAAAGGTCATAGTTCCCTAAAGTATGAGCAGACTGAGCTCATATCCTAAACTAGACGTAAAAAGGTGATAGTTCCCCAAAATGTTTTTCTGAAAGGTAGACTGGCCTAAACAGGGCTCTGGAATTCTCAACAGCCAGTGATCTGGTAGCCAGAAATAAGTTACACAAAGGACAGCCATCCATGTATTTGTATGTTATTTCTTATAAAGCACTACATATTGCACAACGTTTACAATTATTTAAGCAATTACCATCAGGCTCTGCCCCCTAGAGCTTATAATCTAATTATTTTATTTTCACGTACAACCTATACAATCTATCAGAATATTATAAAGATTGTGGAGGAAACCTACACAATCACAGGGAGAACATACAAACTCTTTGCATATTTCTGGCCAAAGGAGGATTTGAACCCAGGACTATAGTTTTGCAAAGCATCATTGTTAACCACTGAGCCACTGCCCGTACATGGAAATTTAGAATATTTTTGTACTAGAATTTGATATACATGAACCAATATTATATTTATAAATGGGAAGGTAGGCCCATCAAAGAGATACCCAACATGGAGGCCTTGTTCCACTGTCAAGGGGAGATATTAATATCTTGGTAAATATGCATTAAACATGGGCCATGTTTAGTCCTGTAGGAACCAATGATTATTACAGAAGAGGAATGTGATCTTTCTGAAAGGGTAGTATTTGGAGTATTGAATCTAAAATGTAATTTTGCCTTTGATGTCAGGAGTCAGGACTGGGGTGCTTATAGCCAGTGAGTGTCAAGAGTAACTGTGAGTAAAAAGCGGATTACCGATTAGCATATTACAAATGCATGTAATAAACTGTTAAAATAGCAGTTGGGGTCACTAGTTTTTTGCCTTAAGGGTGGACATGCCTTTAAAAGGCTACTTAATTCTGTTTTTCCTCTGTGTTTGTAAATTGGGCAGTTGATTGGGGTCACTGCTGACCTCCAGTTCTTAAAATAATGTTGGTCCCCTGATACAGACCTAAAGAGAAGTGGTATTAACCATTTGCAAACATGTGCCGATTATCTTATACCGAGTATATTGAGATAGATTGTTAAAGTAAAATGTATGCATTTTTGTAACAGATGACAAATATATTCCAGTGGATTCTGTCTTTCATATGCTACAAATCTTCAACTTATGTGCCCATTTAAGACTACAGCTCCTCTTTTGGGATTTTGCCCTGCCCCCACCTTATGACCAGAGCCTGCAAGGAATGTGCTTTCCTATTGGCCAGGTAACAAAGTGAGCAAAAGTGTGGAGCTGGAATGGACCAGTGACTACCTACTTAAGTTCCCCTATCAGTTTAAGCTAAAAAACAGAAACATGTAAACATATTAAATAAAACAACCTTATAAGAAGAGTGGATCCCATCCATCAAATATATAGTATGGTAGAAATGAACAGGGAGATTCAATAAAAGTTCTTATAGTTTAAAATGGTGCTAACTTTGCCCCAACCAATCAGATGTTAGCTTTCAAATGTTACATAAGTTCTGATTGGTTGGGGCAAAATTAGCACCATTTTAAACGATAAGAATTTCACATAATATTTTTATTTATCTGTAATCATCAGTACATATTTGTAACAATTACAAAACAATATATTTAATGATGAGGTAGAGGGACAAATAAAGGACTTCATCAGATTGACCTTGATATCCCACTTCAGTTTACATTGGAGTTATAAGACATTACTATATACATTTAGAGAATAATAACAATACTGTATTAGTACCAGTAGTGTTGGTAGGCAGCATTTCTCCTGGGAAATAGGAAACCTGGGAAACCCAACAGTTTCATAAAAAAATTGGTTCCGTGAGGGCAAAATGTTTAGCACCTGGATGTTGTCCTTGACATATATTAGATTTACATTACAAATGTGAGAAATTATAATCTAAGACTGTTGGCACCACCAAAGTGAATAGTGATTTTTTTTAAATTTGGTTCTGACTCCTTTTTGGATTAGGCATGCATCTAACCATAACTACACATGCGCAATATGAGTGATGAGGGGAGCTTACTGTGGGTACTTTAAATGCCAGGGGTACAGATGGTGGTGTCTGCAAGGTCTGATGTGGCACAATAATTATATAGTCAAGATGGTGGTAAAACCTGATAAAGCTAGATTTGTGATACTGGAGGGGTAAGGTGATGTAGACATAAGACTTTGGTGGTTGTGATTTTCATGATGTGCGCTATATTATATGTTGTCCTTCCCTGCACAGCCTGAAGGAGAAATATTGTGTAAGGTTAATAAATGCATAGAACTGTTCCTTTAAATATGAGATGCATTCACTCCTTAAAGGGTATGTACACTGTAAAAACATATTTATATTATTGGATAGATTTGGCTTTAAATATAAAGATGGGGTTTTTTTTGTTTTATTCCCATCCCACACCCTACCTTAACTGCTTGAATGTTGCTGTTCCTCCTCCACTATAATGTCATTTTGAGCTCTGCCCCCACAAGATTCTCCAAATCTCCTACATTCTCTAGGTATGGGAAAGCTTGCAGCTATTTGTAGAGTGTGCGCGTGGTGTCAGTGCGCATGCGACATGATGTGCATGTTAGTTGTGGTTGTGCGCGTTTGTGCATGCGTTCTAGTTTTGAGATAAGAATGTGCATTTCGGTGCATTGCCACGATTCCCATGTTCGGGCAAAAAAATTTATATCAGGAGAAAAACTTGGAAAAGGATTTTATTATTGATACCATAAATTTAAAGTAATACAAATATAAAAATAGAAGAAAAACATACATATTTGTTAAATGAAAACACTTAAAAAAAAAAAAAAATAGACAGGAGAGCTAAGAAATCACCTTTTGAGTCCTTCTCCATCTTCGCTTTTTTAATAAATGATCAGCAATTATCACAATGATAAGATAATGTCATAATTGTGGTAAATGTAAACAATATTAACAAATTATAAACGTCATGGAAACAGGAAAAAAAATATATTAATAATGCAGTCTTTTTCAATGTGTTGCTGTTATGCAACCTGCTTTCTTCCTTGGAGTTAAATCAAAAGATTTAGTTCCATTTTTAAAGTGGTCATTGTGTCAATCTCAATCCTACATTTTATAAATAAACAAAATCACCCAAATCACCCTCCGCGCATCACAGAACCATCGCTTATACAGACCCTCAACTCAAACTACCTCCTCTCACCTTAAATCTTTTTCTATTGTGGCTCCCATCTTCTGTTATTCTATTCATCTCTCTCTTTGTCAAGAAACGAAGAGCACTGCATCAGTTCTTACTATGGCACTTCTACTCTTCCCTGTGTATCTATGTTACCCAACTAATTCTGTCAGTTATCAACACATTTATATACGCAGATTAAGGGCCATATTTAAAAACCTGCGGTATGCACAATCAGAGCACATGTGATTGAGCAAAAAAATGTGCAGCGCACAGTAGTGCACTAGTCTGACAACATTAATTCACTATATTTATACAGACATTCACAAGCAGGGTCAGGTTTATATATTAAAAGCCTGTAGACCAAAAAAAAATAGATATTAGCCTTAAAGGAGAATTATATACTCTGACTAACTTCTTTTTGGTAGTAACTGAAAGTTTTCAAGCTCCTCCTCCTCCCCCTCCTTCACTTAAATATGTTCTCCAATGTCAGTGATGGTATAATTGTCAGTGACAATGACTGTAGAAGTGGCCAAAAAGCAGTTGGCTACTACATGAGTATAATAGGTCCCACCCCCGAACCACACCCATTTTTACTTTTTTCGCTTTACTGGGTAAAAAATGTATTTATGAAAAATGTGAGCTGAAAATCACAGTCTGGTTTAAATATTAACTGAAAATGAGGGGATGTCAAATGTTTTTTGATGTGCTGCAAATAAAAGAGAATCAAATTGACATTGACATGGCAGAGATTGACAACTGCCCCTTTAACCACAAGTACATCCAGCCTTGTTTATAACTGATCTATTTATATGCTCCAGATATGTATTTATAATTTCATAGGGTTTGTATTATTAGTAGGAGCTAGAATGAGATTGAAATTGGCTAGTGTGGTGTACATAGCCTAAATGAGGTTCCAAATATGACTTAAGATATATTCAAGGAAATTGCTTTCTTGAGTATTTTTTCAATTTACTTTCATTAGTTTTTTTTATTTTTTACATAATTTTGAAGATATTTAAATGTTATATGTAATATAATAGCAGCATCACCAGATCCCCTGCACTTCCTGCTTCTTGCTCTGAAACCATGTGACAGTCCCACTTCCCTGTGTCTCCTCCCCCTACTCATGGGCCCCCATGGCCTCTCCCCTTGCAGTCCCCTTGAAACCCCCTGTGGTCCCTCTCACTCCTCCTTTAAAAACTGTAACTCAATCTCTTCCTGGTTTCTTCTGCATTCTCCTGCACTGAGCATGTGCCAATCGCAGATCAGAAGGAGGAATTAGTATTTGTGACCACAGATTTAGAACCTCCCACCCTCTATCTTTCTGATCAGTGATTTCTTCATATCTTGGGTTGTGCAGCACATAGAGAGGTGGCTGGTGGGTCATTTTAACAGTAGCAACATGACCTTTTATTGTTTGGAGACCACCATTCATTCCCCTTTAAGTTGAGGTTCCTGACTTCTTTTTTTCCATTATCCTCACTAGCTAGTACCATAACCATTAAAGCATGAGGAGCATTTTGCTGAGAAGGGCTTACCAACCATTAATTACTATAGGAAGATGAGTGTTTAGATTTGTTTTTTGTTAAGGTTCCCACATGGAAAATCACTTTAACAGATGTTAGAATTAAGATAATTTGTAACTGCATCCCAAATAGTTATCCCAAAACCATACTGATCCTTTAAATTAGTGGTCAGATCAAGGCTCATTTTTATTTTCTAAAGTAATACCAAAAGGTGCATTTGGTGCATTACACAGTTTTACTTCCCACATATATTGCAAAAACCAGTTTAACTTTACTGTTTACAGCCACTTCACTAAAGCTAGGTACACACACTAGCTATAAAACCCCAATACCGTCAGATCCGGTGGTATCGGGGCTTTATTGCTAGTGTGTGTAGTGGCTTTCCCAAATCAGCGCGTGGCCCCCTGAATGTTCCTTTCTGCCTAGCAGTCGTTTGGACCTGGACCGCAGTAGTCTCCCTATAGGGGAGTCAGCCGCGGCTGAGGGAAACACACAGTCTCGAGCGGCCTCCCTATGCTGTGTATATGCTGTGCATATTAAGAATGCTCGGGACTGTGTGTATCAGATCTTTGAAAAATTATGTTATGACAGGATTATGTTTCAAAAATCTGTACTGTGTGTACGCACCTTAACTGATGTACATAATACATGGCTTAAAGGGTAACTGTGGTCTCGAATTCTTCCAAACTAGTAAAAATGGTATAAAAAGCCTTTCATCGTACCTTCAAAATAAAATCTAAATCACATCTCTAGATAAAATGTGTGAGAATTGTTTCAGCAATATTACTTCCTGATTAAACACTTCCTGTTTTAGCCATGTGACCAGCTTGTAGTCATGGGACCAGCCTCTGTCTGCATTAAAGGATAACTGTACTCAATGCATTTTATTTTTTTAATTGCTTTAAAAAGAGTAAAGGTATGCAGTCCTTCCCATACCTTTTTCCCCCTGATTTTGATGCCTTTCTCTGCCTTCAATTAACCATGCTGTGAAGGAGGCGTAACAATTTGCCTGCCTCTAACTGTCACTCAAAGCTAGCATGAGGGAAAACACTCCTCCACCCATCCTTGATCAGTTGGATTATGTAGGCTGTATCCTAGCAACAGTATATTTAAAGTTTATTTGACTGGCAGGAGGAGGAGAGAGGATGTAACAGACATTCCAACCAGCCAAGTGTTATGTTAACCATGGCCCTGAGCCATCTAGGAGGCGGGCTTTTAGCACTCATCTTTGCTGTGTGATATCTAAGGGAGGTCAGCATGGTTGTAAATTTGAGTACGCAATTTCAGTTGCTGGAAGTGTGGACATGTAATGGTGGTGATGTTATTTTTTTTGCTATTGTTGTCCTTTAATAGGTTTCTACTTCTCAACTGTCAATTTTTTTACCCAGGAAATTCCTGATTTCCCCAGCATTATGTCTTTACTGAGCATGCTTCTCCTCCGGGGCGGACGGGTGGGGCAGATGTTAGGTGATGTCACTCAACCTACTGGAAGCAGGAAGTCTGAACATTCACCCCAATGTCATTTCTCACAGGCTACAGCTAAAGATGTCGGCTCATTTTAAAGGAAATACTGTAGGCTTTCATTTAACCCTAAATTTTTTGAGACCACAGTTGCCCTTTAATGTTTACATTACATAACACTCTAGAAATCTAGATGCATTCTAATTCTTTGTGGCCAAACTTAATCCTGTAGACTGATATGGGAAAACGTTAAATTATAACAGTATTTAGTAGTAAATTTACCTGCAGAAATCAGGTGGCACCATTCCATAAACATTTATTCTGTCACAGAGCTCTAGTGCAATCGACATTGTAAACCATCCAGTACTCAGCCAAGTGTTTGAAATCTTCCTGAAAGCAAAACACATCATTATGATCCTTAATCACAATTTTTACAGTTTGCATGCTTGAAATAAGCAACATATTTTAATATAATGCTATTTTGTCTAAACTGAATTAGCTTGCATTTATTTCAATAGACTATTGCATTAAGCATACTGTGGCTATAAATAGTATTTACTTAAATTGGGAAATTGGGAGTCTGGATTTAAAGGGAAAGTTTAGCGCAAATACATATATTTTTAAGAAAAAATAGCAGTAGTTTTCCGTCCTAATGACCTTATCTTGTCCATCCAGCATTTTGTCTGTGTATAAATAAATGCTTCCGAAATACTGACTTCCTGTTTGCAGGGGCCTTATGGTCTTGCCCTTGACTGGATTGATTCAGTTGCTCAGTAGAGATCTGAGCATGTTTGACACATTCAATAGCCAATCAGTAGAATGACTGTTAGGAACATTCCACATTAGTGTGTATTCTGGGAATAAGAAGGGCCATTACAGAACATAAAATGTCAGCTCACTAATGTCAACAGTGGGTAATAGCAACTGTTTTTCAAAACAGAAGATAATATGTAGAATAACTAGGTATGCATTATATAAACTAAGAATTTTAAAAATAATATTTTCCACTGAAGTTTCCCTTTAAATATGTAAAAGGTACACTGTATTCATGCAGTAACTGACAGATCTATGACTCCTCCCCCACTCTAACTTCCTCTTCATTAACATATACTTTGCATAAGTCAGAGAATGGGAGGGAGAATCAGTGACTGACACACTTTGTGATTTATCATATAGATGCTTAGTAGGGCAATACTAGTTAAACAGAGACAGTCGGAAGAGATGCAATAGGGGAACATATAGCACATATACATAGCTACTCAATACATCAGATAGAGGTGCTTATAAATTAAATTAACTATTTATCTGTGTAGGAACTGTCTAAACCATGTCAAAAACATTTCTAAACAACTCAGTAATAAAATCTTATTGAGGAAGTGTAATTGCGTATGTAACTATAATGATCTGCCCAGTCTAGTCGCCAATTCACACTAAAAACTTCTCAATGCTTTATAGGTTTATAGTCAAAGGTAATATCTTTTGGAACACTGAGGTTTTCCAGTAAGGGAGGGCAATTTACATTCAATTTACATATACATTACATCTTAAAACTACAGCAACTTTACATATGCCAGTGAAAAATGAACATAGTCAGAATTTGCAGGAATTTCACTGTGATGACATCCAAGCCATGTTCCAATTTGTATATAAAACCTCTAAATGCATTAGGATATTAAGTATTTGGGGTATGCATATTTACAGCTATGTTTATTTATTAAGGACCATTAATGTATGCAGCCCAATACATTATAGAATTACATAAACCTGTATGTGGAATGAATTATTCAAATATAAATAAATGAAGAACTATACTGAAAATATCCCCCCCCCACACACACACACACCCTAATAATACCCAGGTTGAGGAACTATACTGCTAGGTCCTCACCACTGGATTTTCCAGACTAATGCTTAGTGCCGGTTTCCCCCAGACTCCTTAATAGTTTCAGAACATGTTGAACAGTTCTGGACTGTGAGAGAGGGCAGGACTAGAGGGCACTATGAAGAAATTTCAAAGAATAGCATGGAGCAACTAGGGCAAACCCAAGGTCTAGGACATAGTGGTCTATGGTTTTCACCCTGTGCACTGATGAGGAGGAAGGTTTAGTTTAAGTTTAATTGCCCATTAAGCAGCCATCCCACACTGCCATATGTAGCTTCTGGGCAGGGTGGGGATAAAGGGGCATGGCAGGACAATGTAACGTCAATGATGTCACCAAAGGGGCAGGGGCAAAATTAGGGGTGCAACGCGGCGCGTGGGATGTAAATTATGTCATAGAAGAGGCATGGTTAGGGGTGAGGCATGCGGAAATAGGCATTCTGGAAGCGGAAACTGCAGGTAAGTTAGGGTTGCGGGAGTTTGAGAGAGTTAAGATTTAGGGTGGACATACCCTGTAACCTTCCATAAAATCCTGTGATTCCTAATATAATTATTACAGTAAATTACACCTTGTAACTTGTCCATGTTTAAGGGAGAAGAGCTTGGTTATATTTTGTATAATACTTTATTCTTACATATTTTTTATTTTTTTTTTAAACCCAAAGGGATGGGGGGAAGTGAGAAAGCCTGTTATATTGATCCAGTCTGCAAGTATGAGAAATGCAAAAGTTTGCTAATTGTAATTGTAGTAAAAAAGGTTAGAAGTTAGGACCTTCCAGACTGGGGTTACCTTGACGTGGTTGGAAGGCTTTTCATTCATGTGATCACAGTAATGTATACTAAAACCCCTTTGTTTATAAAGTATGCCAGTGTGCAGATAATATGATATTGTATGGGGATTCGGAATGTGCATTGATTATCTTTTCTATGTTTGTATTAATGTTTGGCCAGATCAGTGGCACTTCTGCTAAGTGTGGTTGTGACTTAGCCTAATTGGAGTACTTCCACAATCCTTGTATTGTATGTATTTATTGGGAGGCTTGGTCAAGCCTCCATGTGGTAATAGCACCCCCAACACACCCCTTTTATGGGAGGTCCTATGCCTTTAATATAAAGCACTGGATGGCCTCTTCCTTCATTTTAAAAAGCCAAAGGGCTGGGGGGAAGTGAGAGAGCCTGTTATATGGATCCAGTGTGTAAGAATGAGAAATGCAAAGTTTGCTAATCGTAATTGAAGTAAAAGACATTTAAAAAGGTTAGAAGTTAGGACCTTCCAGACTGGGGTTACCTTGACGTGGTTGGAAGGCTTTCATTCATGTGATCACAGTAATGTATACTAAAAGTATGCCAGTGCACAGATAATATGATATTGTATGGGGCCTAGAAATGTGCATTGATTATCTTTTCTATGTTTATATATATATATATATATATATATATATATATATATATATAAATATATATATATACACACACACAGAGAACACGATTCTGCTTATTATTACGGGTTAAGACAGTAGACTATATTCAAAACTATGTGTAAAAGAAAAGACAGTATTGCAGAAATAAAAGTAACATCATATTTCTTGCCTTTATTTGGAAAGATACAAGTGACTTGAAGTGGTCTTCTTAGGTGTAAGTATTCTGCATTAGTGGACTTCAATGGGATATTTAAAGGTAACAAGCCTTGAACCTGTCATCCAGGGGTCCAAAACTGTGTGACAAAATCCATTTAGAACCAAAAGCTTACTATGGCCTCTAAATATATTTTAATGAGTGTCTAGTCAAAGAAATATGGAACTTTCTATAATTTTAGGACAAGCAAATTAAAGGGCATGTCCACCCCCAAACTAAAATTTAACCCACTACTGTCCCAAGTTAAAAAAAATCCTTACCTTACATGTCTGCTCATTATGTCCTGCAATGCTTGTCCAAAGTCCAGGAAACTGAAGAGTAGGAGCTGTCTTCCTGTCCAAAAGGTTTCTGCCTCTAATGTTGCCTCTAGGAGGTAGTATGACATGCCCAGGGGAGCCCTTTATCCCACCCACCAAGGTCCCTCCCTAGCTGCCCTTCTACCTAACATTAAAAGTTTTTTTTACTGTAGTGTCCTACCCAACCACTGTGTCAGATTACTAAAAAAAAATTGGAAATCTACTTACAGATCTTTATTGCCGGCAGCCACATGACCCACATCTGTGATTGGCTGCCTCTCAGCCAATTACAGACATGGCTGCTGGTCCTGCCCGTTTGCCAGTTTCGGCAAACAGGGAGCCGGAACAGTGCCCCTCGGGGCTGTAAGAAGAGTTCTGAATCTTTTTTTAAGTAATTAGATATGGCAGTTGGGGGTGAGCAGGGGTAGCCTACATTATACTGAAAGTTTTTATTTAAGGTGGAGATACCCTTTAATTTAAATAATTTTTATTATTATTATTGAGAATTTATATAGTGCCAGCAACTTCCATGGTGCTTTACAATTACATGTATACATTCCCATCAGGCCCTGCCCTGAAGAGCTTACAATCTAAGCATTCTAAGTTCATTATTTGACACACAAAACCACACATCATTGTGGGGGGAAATGAAGTGCCCAGAGGAAACCCACGCAAGCATGGGTAGAACATACAAACTCCTTGCAGATGTGTCCAAGGGTGGATCAAACTCAGCTAACTATTGGGCCACCGTGCTGCCTAACTGAAATCATTTTAATGTCAAATGAATTACACTGTGTCCTGGTCTAAGATCCAAGTTTCATTCATCTAAAATGAAAAATGTGATGAATGATACATTGAAATAATGTGGATCTGTCCGAATTAGGTGAAACAAGCAGTTACCCACATAATTATACATGTACCACTAGAAAGACTGTGCCATGATCAATTATTGCTATTCTATTTAAAGGTTATCTCCACTTATAAAATAGACTAAGCTTTTTTAAGTTTATTAAATAATGGAAATAAAGGAGGAATGTCTTACCTCCCGTTCTTCATTCACGCTCCTCCCCTCTACTCTGACAGATCCCAACTAGAGATGGCCGTAAAAGTCATAAAGTTCGGTCCGTTTTTGAACTTTCGAACTTTAGTAAAAGTTCGAAAGTTTGAATTTGGACCCATTAAAGTCAATGGGGGAATGATAGTTCGAAAAATTTGGATGGTTTACAGCTAAACTAACAATGGTAACTTACTGTAAATGGCTGTGGCACCTAGCAAATGGTCTGGGGAACATGTGACTATCACCAAATTTTTTTTAAACACGAGTGGGCAATTCACACAAGCTACATTCGAGGGTTACGGCCAATTCGAGGGTTACCGAAAATAGAACCATAAATTCGAGCGTTACCGAAATCAAATGATACTTTCGAGGATTACCAAAAATGGACAATAGAAACTTTAGAGGGTTAGCAAACGATACATTCTAGAGATAGCGAAAACGATCCATACATTCGAGGGTTACTGAAAATGAACGATACATTCAAAGGTTAGCAAATGATACATTCTAGGGTTAACGAATGGCAGGTAAATTCAATAAATATCAAATTTTCGATAATTATTGAAAATACAGCCGCAAGTCCGGAAAGTCCGAGAAATCCGGGTCCATTTTTAGTCCCAACCAATCTTTGCAATGCATTTGTATACATTGCAAAGGTCCATTGGGACCTGTCATACAAATTGCGGTAAGTCCAAATTTGGCAAAAAGGCAGCGAAAACTGGTGAAAAATTTAACAAACCTTTATACATATGCCTGTCTATTTTACTACTGGAGATAATCTTTAAATAACATACGCTACAACCAGTTTATACAAGAGTTTTTATTAATCGATAAATAGTGATGGCTTTACTTCATCTGATCTGTTGTACAGTTGTGCACTATGTTGTACAGCTATGTATTGCTGGAAGTGCAGATTTACTTTCCATCAATCTCTTGGTGCGTCTTAGAATTTTAAGGCATCTGAATTTTATCATTAAAGTCATGAAATGTCAGTTATCTCCCTTCTGAACGTCCCAAATGCCCCATAGATGTATAGAGGTTATTGACATCAAATGAGGAAAACCCTTTCAGGGATTTTTTACTATTTTTTGCAGGCATTTGTCATCATTACTTCAAAATTATCAAGTCATTCACATGACTTTGTATTAGTTTTCAGTACGTGTCAGGTATTATTTTACTATATTGTTTACTTAATTAACCTAAATGGGATGGAAAAATCACAAGATAGAAATGAAGAATATGATATACCAACACCTGCTCAGTGTCAAAATTTAACATTTCAGGGGGATTTTTCCTCCCTTCATCAGATGGTGCTAACACCCCAAAGTGAATCTTATAGAGGTGCACAAACTCCACCCATTTACAAAACCCACCCTTTCCAATGTGGTTGGAAATGTGGTTCCTGTTCCATATTATACAATAAATGAAAGAGTAAATTATATTTTAAAATGTCTGTGTGGACTGAATACATAGGACAGACTGGGAGACCAGTAAAATCAGGATCATTGAACATAAATGGCATTTGTGCTAAAAAAAAGCCTTTTTTTAACACAATCTGTGGAAAACTGCATGCTGACACAGGTTTAGGGGGCATAAACAAATATAGCCGTTAACACACATTACCCTTAGATTCCACGGGGCATAAAGGAGCATGGCAGGCATTTGCTAGAGAACAAGGTAGTATATTTCAATATATTTTCAAGGGGCTATTCTTTCTAAAAGATCTCATTATGGGGAAAGAGGTGTCCTTTAATAATGAGTGATAATGGCTCTTAGTGCTTTTTCCTAATAGGTAATATTTAATCAGTGGTAGATGATTGACTGAACTGAAATAATTTATTCTTATATAGTATTGTAGTCTTGTATACTGTGCAAGATTTTTCTACTTGCTATATTGGCTGATAGAGCTGGCCTACTATTGCTCAGCATTGTTTGCATTATACAGTAGAACCTCACAAACTTGGTTCACTGTAGTAATAAACATTAAGGGCAAATCCAAATGAAAAATGGTATACAGGTAAATCACCCCCTAATCTGTAATAGTTTGAAATCTGAAATCCAAACCTGAAATCCTGCACAATGTCCTGTTTACCCTGTTTCTGCTTCCTGATTCTTCCAGTTAGCAACTGTCAGTTATGGATTTGACAGTTGACATCACAGCCAATGACTGAATGTTAATCCCCTGTCTGCCTCTTCTGAGCATGCTCAGGCTCAGCACAGGTCACTCAATTGCTCAGTTTCCATGAGGCATGCAGAAGCATAGCAGGCATACAGTAATGAATTAAGAGGTGAAAGTAGGATAAATCAGCATATTTTAAAAAGGACATTCTTTCTAAAAAAATGTTATTATGAGGGTGGAGTTGTTCTTTAAGGCCCCAATGGGTTAATTGGGGTTATATTATGCCTCAACCACTGGGTAATAGGTTAACTCATGTTATCCTGTAATGTAAAAAACAATCTATTTATACTTTCATTACATTTTGGCATTTTTATCTAATGGCACCTGCCATGTGTTAGAGACGTATTTCCTGAAATGACTTTGGACTGTAATGGAATTGTGTTGCCTAAGTCAATGCTATCTACTGTCATGTCAGATGAAACAACCAGTTCTGTTCTTTTGTATAAGGAGATAATGTAGTAGGCTTGTATAATGTGGGTTAAAAACAATAAATTGGATCCCCTGCCCCTTTCCTTGTCTTATTTCTGCAATGATAACATGTAAATTAATTTTAGCAACATTAAACATTATATTTGACTTTGTCATCTCTATTTAGCTGTAAATGTAGCTTGCAATTAATGAGTTTCAAACCTAGTTTACAGTCCATATCTGTTATTCTCTGGGGCTTTGCTATTTTAAACACTTTACATTAAGCCTGGAGTCTCCTCTTGCAGATTTTCTCTTCCCTTCCCTTTTTTTTTACTTCAGATAAAGCATTGTTCTATTTTGTTTCCAATTTTCTCAGAAACTAAAGCTAGGTACACACGGTATCGATAAAGCCCCGATACCGTCAGATCCAACGTTATCGGTGGTTTATCAGTACTGTGCTTTTCTGAAAGAAAAAGAAGGAAAATTTCCCTCGACTGCGGTAGACTCCCTATAGGGGAGTCTGCCGTGGCTGAGGGAAACACACAGTCCCGAGCGTTCTCCTATATGGAGTATATATGGACTGTGTGTATGCAGATCTTTGAAAAATGACAGACAGGAGCTGCAAGATCCTGTCTGTCATCTTTCAAAAATCTTTTAAAGCCACATCCAGTGCCACAAGATTTCACAGATTTAAGGAAATGATTTAGGTAAAAGAACTTGAAAATTGTTATTGTGCCCCACACGAAGGAATACTGACTGCTCCCTGTTTGCTGCTCTTGATCCTACTTTAAGGGGACACTAAACCGATATTATGAAGTACAGGAAATCTGTATCTATTATTCACAGGCAGGTGAGATCGCTTATTCCCATCTCCCTGTGAATAATAGAATGCCTGGGTAACAGAGATATACTTACCTACCAGCAATCCACTCGCAGCAATGCACAGAGAAACACTGTTGACTCCCTGATGCAATGGATGGACGCTGTTGAGAAAGCCGCATTTAGGGGTGAAATTTGTTTGCTGTTTACTCATATGGCCACGTGTCCTTCCTCTGGGCTCTCCTAATCCAGATACTACAGTGTACCCCCTGGGAATGACTGATTTTACTCTGACTACAGACAGATAAGTGCAATTTGAGACTAGGGTGTATGGCTTAATGCATATTTGATTATGGAAACTAGTACTAACTAGTTTACTACCCAGTAGTGAGGGTTTTGTAATACAGAACGTTTTTAAATTGTTTTTAATGTTTGTTATCACAGTCTTTATCCTGTGTATGATTACAATAAAGGGTGTGTATATACATTTTTTGCTACAAGATTGAGTGCTGTGCATCTTTGTTCTTTTGTGTATTTGCATTAATTGCTATGTCACATGTAGAGATCGACTAGAACTTGAACTCGAGTTCGAGCCAAAATATTCGAGTTTGAACGGACTTTGACTTCTCGAACTATTTCTCGGACTTTCGATATTTTCCAGACTTTTGATAATTATCGAATGTTCGAGGCGTGCAAATATGCGAGTAAAATGTCTATTATACCAATACGCGAGTAAACATCGAACAAACGAATATGCAAGTAAAATGTCTCTTATACCAATACGTGAGTAAATATTGAATTAACAAATATGCAAGTAATTAAGAATAATATTTTAAAATTTCCATAAAAACATTGAAAGAAAGATGTTGCATTTTAAGGATTAATGAGACCAATCTGAATTAAAGTAGAGTTGTAGAATCCCACTGATTTCTACCTAAAACCAATGTTTTATGAGACAGATATTGTTCAGATTAGTATCATTTTATAACTAAGCAGCCACACTTGCTGTCACTTGATTCTAACAATGATCAATTGTGGCAGCTGGTTTAATGAATTCTGCTCTGTGAAATGAAATAGAAGTGGGACTCTACATACTGCTCAGCAGAAGGGCAAGTGAAAAGTCATCTTGGTTCTCATTTTTTTTCAAATAAAATAACGTTCGAAATCTGTCATCTTGTTTATGTGTACCAGGCTAAACAGTATTATTTCTTATACCTCATAAGAAGGTATTTCTGTAAAATGGGAAAGAATGAAAATGTTTAAAAAAAAAAAATTATTTGATGGTTATTTATTATTTTACTTTAATCAGACCATGTGGGTAAAATTTACTTACTTCCATATTGGTGTGTATACATCTGTACAGAAAATACTCTGTATAGAGACAGTGAATACAGGGGTCAGGGCCCAGGGGGCGTGGTTCTTTGATGACTACATGGGTGTGAGCTGCACTGGAAACAACATGGAAGACTTCTTAAGGTTCATACACACGTGTGATTGTGGGTCCCGACCCGCGGTGCACAATGTGTTCGAACGAACGTTTCAGCCGATAATCGGCCTTTGTGTGGGCCCTTTATCACCCGAAACGGATCCCCGAAACGATCCCCGACCGACCTGGCAGATCTCCAAACAAATGTTCGTTTCAACTGACAATGGGCCCACACGCGGGCCGATTATCGCCCGAAATGTTCGTTCGTACACATCGTTCGCCACGGGTTGGGACCCGCGATCGCACGTGTGTATGAAACTTTAGTTATAGAATCTATTACTTACATGTGCTAAATGCAACTTATTAGAGAAAATCTTACAATGTATAGGTGTTCTGGTGAGAAAAGCTTTCAAATTAGGATTAAAAATGTGAAGTTTAGTTCTCCTTTAAAATTCTGCTGAAGCAAAATTGCTAATCACCACCTAAAGAGTTTAGAGGTTGCTTCAGCAAAGTTGGCTAGGAGAACGTGATTCATGATATTCAGTGAAAATGTGTATGTGTTCCACAGCCGATTTCCCAGGTCCCTTAGCCATTTATAGTAACATACTATTGCTCAGTAACATACTATTTATATCTTAAATTTAAGAACTTTCAGATCTTTATCTCTCATTGACTTTATTGGGTCTGTTTTTGGCTTTTCGGAAATCCTAAAAGGGAACAGAACTCACCTGTTTCGAACGTCTCTAGACAGAACTAAACGCTTTTTGGCATTATGCAAAAATATTTATACATGCAATTCTGTATAATATATGCCTGCTATATTACCGGATGCCCCATGAAAACAATAGGCCAGTGTGTTTTAACAGCTTTATTTCTTCACACCCTTTTCATCAGTATTGTGAGCTAGAGATAAGTTTTGGGGACTGGGGTGCTTTACAATACCTAGATCTAATATTTCATTTGAGGGGTGGATTTGTCCATTATATGGGATAAAATGGTCATTTCTAAACCACGCGCACTACTTCTTTTAAAAAAAGTGTCCCTAGAAATTTTTCAGAAATCTTAAACTGCAAAAAATAGATCAACTGTTGTCAATCTTCACTCATACCAACGGTATAAAAATCAGCCTTAATACGCTGCTCGCTATTTATTTCCAACATACAGGGGCATAATTATATAGTTGCAGTTTTTAGCGTAAAGGATAAATAGTGAAATTGGTGTTTACAGATCAGTTAAGCAACACCCTCATCAGATTGGAATTTAATTAATGACTGCCACATTTATCAGTTGGTAAATACAGTCTGCAGGATTTATTGACTGGTGAATACAGATTGCAGTTTTTAGAGCTGATATTTAGTGACCAATAATGTCTGCAGTCAGTGCAAACTCCCACATGGAAATAATAACTTGCAGTTTTAGTTTTAGACCAGCAGCAATTGTGCAATAAAAATACAAGTGATTATGGTAACAAGGAAATCAATACTGCTGCTGAATGCTAAAATGTCTGCATATATTTAATAACATACCGGTATTCAGGTATTGAAGACTATGAAAAACACTGTTTCTGTAGACAGTCACCAACTATTCTTAGCACAGCAAAGTAACCAACTCACCTTTCTATCATGTAAAACATTCACTAACTTCCACCTACAGACATTGACAGATAATAACAATTCCAGGTTATATTATTTTAATTATCCCTAGATTTTAAATCAATCCCTTCATGATCAGACTTACTATATTTCAAATATAAAACATAAAAACTGCTTGGCCCCACTACCCAGTGCACAGAGGCAAGTGCACGCGATTCGTGTGTTTTCATGCGCTTCCATTGATGATGCCCTACACTAGTCATATGACACTAGGGAGGGAAAATGGCTTATTGTGCACAATTTGGATGATTTTCACTTAGTTTTCAATGTGCTTACTTTTATTTCCAACAGTTTAGACATTAATGGCTATGTGTTTAGTTACCAATAATGGTAATCGCATGCATTACAAAAACAAAGTGCACATGCACTATTGCAAAGGCTGGTGCAGCACAATATGCCCGAGAAAATTGTCTAGTGGGTCCTAGCCCTTAACTCCCAATATCATTTGTATGAGGAGCAATAGCACAAAGCAAATTGCTTCTGCCAGGCTTCCTTAGTGCTTCAACACTATCTTTAATACAGGAAGTCCTAAGGCACTAACCTGGCATATGAAAACTGTATGTGCTGTAGCCGCCCAATGAAACAATGTTCAATATTCAATCTTACCTTCCTACCCCAGGTACTTTTCAATTTTAAAAAGTTAATTTTTACAGTCTAGTTGTCACTAAATAGGGAATAGAGGTGGACAATGCAAAATGAGAATTAGAAAGCTTGTAGCTATTTCTAGGTAAGCTGTACCTTTAAAAAATAAAGAATCACCTGAATAAATCTGTATGTTTTATCAAATATTATATAAAACCTGATTTCATTCTGATCTTCCACTGCATTAAAATATGAAAATACTGTACATAAACAGTATTGAATTTAGGCAAATTTATAAAATGTACAGATAACTTTGCGGAATGTTTCCAATACTTTTCATAGGTGAATAAATTGCCAAACTGTAGCAGGAAAAGAAGCTTTTTGGAAGCTTGTAGGAAACATCTTATTTTATGTGCTGATTACACGTTGTCATTAGCTGCAATGCTTTACAATTCAGACTGCATGAACGTATGGTAACTGCAAATTGGTTTGGAAATAGGTACGATGATAAAAATGCTCGTTTTCTAAAAATATGAAAAGCAAAATTGAAAAGCTCAAATTGAAATTAGGTCTATTTAAAGCAAATGATGTAAAAGCAGTGTCATCCACCAGGTAACAAAACTGGATGTTTCCTGATTTAATTGCTGGGTTAAGGATATTTTTCCTCAAGGTTTCATTTTAGTTCTATAACTCAGTGGTTCTCAAACTTTTTCAGACCGTGGCGCACTTGGAAATGTACATTTTTTTCTCGAGGTACAATTGTGCTCTTAATGTTGGACTTAAAGTTGTAATTACCTATAGTTAATGCACTTCACAGTGCATTTTATATTCTAAGCAATGTAGTGGAAAGTGTTGAAATGTAATATCAATTTATATTTTTTTTCTATTAAAAAACAATTTATACTGGTGAAAATATTTCCACTACCAAAATTCTGAGGCACATCTCAGGCTTGTAAAGTCATACCAGTGTGCCCCGACACACCCTTTGAGAACGGATTACCAGTTCCAATATTGCTCTCCAGCTCTGTCTCAAATTTCCACCCTGTGGGTCTCCACTGTTACCCTGTTAACTGTATAAGATTGAGCGGCAGAATGAGACAACTTGTGCAGCCCCTGCTGGGAAGGTTCCTTTATTGATGCGGGCAAAAAAAAACTTTTTTGGGCCTAAAACATGTTGTGGTGCAAGGATCACTAATAAAGAAGCCTTCTCAAGGTAAGTACTAGCTTAGTGCTATGAGAAAACTGCACAAAAGGACCCATGGCTTTGGGAAAATGCAACACAATACAATTACAGTTTAGTTGGGGGTGGCACATTACAATTATTAATCGTTATGGGAAAAACACATTTTAGCATTTGTTAGGACCTGCACTGCGCTACAGTATGGGGTTATAATCAGGATTTTGGGGGTTGGGAAAGGTAAATATAGAATGTAATTCTAGGGGTTTACATGCCCTTTAAGGACCCGCCATACCGACTTTTAAAAGGTATGTCCACATGTCGCACCATCGCACTGCCCTAACTAAATTTTAATATATAAACCTCAACCTCACGAGGTTATAGCACTCACAGCTGTCCCCAACTGTACTTACCAGCCTTCGTTCCCCTGCTAATCACAGGAGCGGATGGCGGTCAAGCACCTCCTAAGCTAAGCAGAAGGCAGCAGGGGAATGAAGGCTGGTAAGTACTTTTGGGGACAGCTGTGAGTGCGATAAATCTAGTGAGGTGTGGTTTATAGTAATTCCCTGCAACACATCAAAATTTAGTTTGGAGGGTGGACATACCTTTCAACTATACTTACATTTACCAAATACGCTTCTATAACTACAGCATGCCATGGCCTTATTGACTCCTCTGCAGCTTCTGGGTCTGACAGTCAGTCATGACATAAGCAAAATGGCCAGTTGCTGAATTCCATCCCTGAAGCTGTACAGCAGAAGCTTCATCTGCTGCTGTGCAGCACATATATAACACATTCAGCAGCAGAGGAGGTGTCTACTAGCTGGCAAGAAATCAGGCTTCTAATGATAGAAGCATCTTACGTATAGAAAAAAGTGGGTTTGGAAATGGGGCCTTATTAATAATAACTGGGATTTCCATCCATCTATCAATCCATTAATCCTACATTCTTATTTAATACTAAGAAACAACTCCTAAAAATAAAAACCTACAAATTATAAGTTAAAATAATACTTCCCAGCCTTCTTGTAAAACTTTAGTAACTGTTATTAACACTAGTCTCAGCACAAGATCCTGTCTAATCCTAGTCTTGGTTTAACGTTCTTATACAAGGTGGTGCCTGTAGAAAAACATCAGTTGACCCTCCAAAAAAGAGTTTCTACTAAAAGCACAAAAAAGTAGAGGAACAGATATTCAGTAGAATATTCCACATGCTTTTTATTTTATCAAAGGCTTACAATATGTGTTTCACACTGTGATTAGTGCAACGTTCACAATCCTCTCTCTAACCCAACAGACAAAATATAAATATAAAACACAACCCCCATAACCCCCCCCCCCAACACGTGAATTAAAACCTGAGAGTGGGATGGCGTCAGCATAAATGGTCTGGCAAATATTCACTGTTTAAAAAGTATCTTTACATTTTTGGTTGTGCTCCTTTCATGTAAAAATATGCATAGGCTTGTATGTGTTTAGAATCCGTTCAACGCATTCCTCAGGAATCAAAAAATAGAGTGAGTTATAGTCAGACCTGTTGTCTCTTTTATACTGATAATTTTCACTGGGTTTCCAGCAAACCAACCGAGGTACATCATATGCGTTCCAACATGCATTCCACCTCCATGTTGGATCGCGTCTGGAATAGAAGGTGTTATTTTGGCCAAGGAGGGGCTAATTTAATTTTTTGGCTTAGGAGGTCTGTAGACTCATCCTTTATCTAAAAATTGCTGGTATAACGGTAGAAGGACTTTAAGAACAGGATACTGTTTATCACCAATATAAGGAGGCTCAATCATGGTGAATACACAGGCATACATTATAATGAATGGACCAAATACTATAGATTAAAATATTCCTTCTATAAATCAGAAACCTTACTATATGTACACCTTAAAATAACATTTATAAAAAATATATAAGAAATATATATAAATGTATAAGCATAGATATATGTAAATGTAAAATCATATAAGAGCATTGGAACTTTTTTTGGCCATTTTTCTCAAATTTTCACTTATTCTTTCCTTCAATTTCCTACCAGTTCTACCCACATATTGATGTCCACAGCCACATTCTAATAAATTACATTCTGGCTATTGCAAGTTATCAGATTTTTTATTTCCAATGTTTCCTTAGTTGACCTGCTTGTAAATTCCTTTATTTTATGTTTGCCATGCTTTTTACATCCTTTACATTTTCCACATCCGTAAAAACCTTTCATATTAGGGACCAAATCTACTTTTTTCTTCTTAGACCTTAAATGGCTCGGTGCTAAATGTTTTTTTAGGTTTTTGCTCTTCTTAAAGATGATTGTTGGTTTGTTAGGTAGTATTTTTGAAAGATGCTCGTCCTGTTATAGAATATGCCATTTTCCCCCCCAATAAATACCTGATTTTCTTGTCTCCTTGTGTAATAAATGGTGCAGTTTTCCTCTCTTTGTGGTTTCGGCTTTGGTCTTAGTAATGTTGCTCTATCCATTTCTCATACGTTTTCTTTATTTTGTTCTAAAATATGAGTTTTGTATAACCATTTTATTTTGTGGCAACTATTATTTAAAATATAGGAAATATATAAAAATAAGTTTTTTATTTGATTTCATTGTTTTCAAGAAATAATTTGAGGTACAAGAAAATAGCTTTCGTTATGTGGCATTCAGAGGTAAACTGTAGATTTAAATTATTTGTATTTAAAAAGGTTAAAAAGTCATTTAAAGACTCTTCTGTACTAGTCCAAATTAATAAAATATCATCAATAAAACAGTTTCATAAAACAATGTTTTTCATAAAAGTACTCTTAAAAACAGTTGTCTCCACCCATGCTGCCATGGGTAGCTTGGAGCAAATTTTGTACCCATCGCAGTCCCTTGTGTATGTAAAAAAAATTATTTAAAAAAAATAAATAATTATGGGTGAGAATAAAAAATACTATTAATAAAAATTATTTTTGCTTGTTTGGTATATCTGTATTCCCCTTTGATGTATCTTCGGTTGATTTTATCCCATATTCGTGAAGGATGCTAGTGTACAGGGAATTGACATCAATTGTGCACCAAAACCAATTTTTGTCCCCTGTCATGGTTTCTAAGATGGTAAGAATATGAGTTGAGTCTCTTGTATAAGATTTTGTCTTTTTTACATATGGTTGTAGGAAGGAGTCAATATATTCGGATAAATTACTAGTTAAAGAATTTATGCCTGCTATGATTGGGCAAACTGGTGGTTTTGTCACATTCTTGTGATTTTTGGGTAAATAATAGAAGGTAGCTAGGACTGGATGTTTTATGTTTAAGTAGTCAAATTATTTTTTATTTATAATGCCTTCAGCTAAACCTTCATTTAATAGTGTTGTAAATTCTATTCGGTTGGTTTCTATTAGCGTGGTCTTTTTTCAAAGTTGGATACGTGTTATTATCTCCTAGCAATCTTTCTGATTTTGCTATGTAATCTTCTTTGTTTAGAATTACAATCCCTCCACCCTTGTCTGCTGGTTTAATAATGATGGTATCAAGTCCTTTAATGCTTTTCTTTCTTGTACTGTTAAATTGGTATTTCATCTGTCATGATTTGTTGAAATGTTTCAATATTTCTCCCTTTGGATTGTAAAGGGAAGAACTGTAAAAAAAGTGTAAGGTTATCTCTATTTAATGCTTTATGACTAAGATTAAAAAACTAAACTTACATTTTTTAAAACCTAATGTGAAAGTTTTTCTCCCCAGAACACCTATACATTGTAAGATTCTTCTTTAGTAAGTTGCATGTAGTACATGTAAGTAATAGAGTCTGTAAATAAGGCTTCCATGTTGTTGCCAGTACAACCAACAGCCCATGAGTTCATCAAAGAACCATGTCCCCTGACCCCAGTACTCACTGTCTCTATGCACAGTGTGTTTTCTATACACCAATATAAAAGTCCCTGATAAGACTTTGAAAGCTGCTTGTTACCCTGAAATTTATTTGCCAGTCAGTGTGAGTTGCTGGGAAATAAACTGAAGGGCAGCTTATCAGGGACTTCCAAATTCCATTTTTTTCAATATTTTTTCCTAGCAAAAGATAAAGCTTCAAAATGTACCTGGATTATCTGCCTATTCCCTGTTGGCACACCGGGTAAGGCACCAGGTTTAAAACACACAGTTTAGAAGGTCACAAGTTCAATACCCCAGATTTACCTTTTTTTAGTTTCTATTATGGTCCAAAAAAGATAAGGCTTCTAAATGTACCTAAAATTCTAGCTTATTCCCTGGTGGTGCACCTGGTAAGATGACAGTTTTAAAAACACAATGTACCATTGATCTCTATAGTTTCTCTGTTAGCCAAGAGGTAAGAACTCTGCAAGACAGAGTAAATGTACAAGTTGCAGGTTCTATTCCCCAGACTTTTTTTTATTTTTGCTGCAATGTTAGTTTTCCGTTTCTTAGATCCATGCTATCTATGAAATACACTGCAAAGATTACTTTTCCTTTTGTATGAAAAGTAAAGGATTATATCTTTATTAGGACAGGAGCATCAAATGTATTTGAAATTGAAATCCCTGTTCTGTGTCAGTGAGAGGGAGGATCTCTGTGCTGTAATCTGATTGTTTGTCAGCTTCTAGGCTGCAAGTTCCTATTTTCGATCTGTTGAGCACTACAGAGCATGTGCCTATACACACTTAGCTGGGGGTTTACCCAGCTAAGGTGGATTGTGGTAGCCGACCCCTAGAACTCACATGTTGTTTTCATAAATTACCCAATGACCACAACAAAGGGAGAGGTAAGACACAGCTTTTTGCATGTTTGTGAATGTGCTTTGTCTACAGGGACATTGTTGTCTGGTGACTTTAGTTCTCCTTTAAAGATCCCTTGAGTGTTTACTTTCTCCTCATTTCTTCTCTTATTTTCACCCCCTCTTGTTCCTCTCAGTCTGGCGTGCGTTTTCTCTTTGGTAACGCATTCCATTGATTTGGTTTCCATCTTTCTTTCTCTCTCACACGTTCTCCTAAAAAAATATTCCTGATTAGTGGGTTCAGTTCTATTGGTTATCTCAGTTCCTAGTTTTTGGTTGCTGTAATGTCTCTGAGCCTGTATTTGCCTCAGGGTGTATGTTTGTTTTTGTCTCCATGTCATCTCCCTTTCTCTTTGACTGCGACTGTATTCTCTCTCTTCTTAAGGTCTATTTTGTTGCCTATATGTTCTTAACCATATGGGTTGGTCATATGGTTTTATTGGTCTTTTGTGGTCATATTGATGTATATTCTCTGTTATATCTTATGGGGGTGTCACCAAACAGGCTGTTCTTTCCATTATTATTGTAGTCATTTTTTATGTTTCCAAAGTTTGTTTTGTTTGATAATAATAATGTCTTTATTAGTTCTGGTAAGCTTGTCTTTTATAGTCCATATTTTGACCTATTGATTTCTGATCTGATTTCAGTCATTTTTCCTTGGATTATTTTTATTTCGTTTTCATGTTCATTGACAATTAGTTCCATTTATTTTATTGAGCATTCCTCAATGGTATCATACTATCAGAATATACTGTTGGTGATTATTTGAGTCTTAGACCTCTCGGTTCTTATTTCTCTATATTTTCTCAGTGTTTGTTTATCCCACCACTTTTTTGTTTCCTTTAAATCCATTTTTCAAGTTGGAAATATAGATCTCGTGATCAAGCACTTCTGCTCCCTTCAGGTTCCAAATCCTGTATAAAGTTCTGTTCCATAATTTCAAACATGTTGAATAAATCTCTTTCATGACCCATTGGTTGCTGTACTTGAAACTGGTGAACCAGTGGAAAAGGTTCGGGGTTTGTAGTGATTTGACAAGCAGTAAGAAACAGTTTCTAGCTGTACATTTTTGGAGTGCTGATATATATATTGACCACTGGCGCTTGAAAAATTTTCTTACTACTTGTCATATATTCACAGTTTGTTCAATACAGATCCCCGTAAAGCTGGTAAAGAGTCTACAAACTGGACCCCTCAGTCTTTGGTCTGTGTGGAGAAAACAGTCACATCCAATTCCTCAGGTGTACAATGACTATACCCAAAATCAAGAATAAGTTCCCTAGATATGATGTGGTGCAAACCCAACATCTTAGTCTTCAGTTAAATCCTCCACAATTATTTAACCTCTTTTGTGCTGATACTTGCAAAAGAACCACCTCAAAAAACTTTTAAAGTGCCAAGACGGCATTTCTTCACCCATGCTTATTATCCATGTAATTTCGCACTGACAGTCCACTTGCATTCTATTTAACATGAGCAGTGAAGACAGCAGGGTAAACTTCATGGAGGGAGGTGATTCCAGAAAGAAAGCAATAATTACACTATCTGGTTAGTAATACATATAATAATGTGCTGAATTTAGCAGTTGAGATTGGGGGCACGTAACAAACACATTATCTTTTTTTTTTTTTTTTTTAAGGGCCTAAAAGCCCTTTAAGTAAGGTTGGAAGCACTTGTTACTTGTTATATTATTTTCAAAATAAACATTAATTACTCAAATACAATTATAAAAAACCTGCAAATTGCATTTCTTTAAACTATTTGGGTACAAACAGGGAGATTCAATAAAAGTTCTTATCGTTTAAAATGGTGCTAATTTTGCCGCAACCAATCAGATCTTATTTAGCATTTGAAAGCTAAAATCTTATTGGTTGGGGCAAAATTAACACCATTTCAAACGCTAAGAACTTTTATTGAATCTCCCTGAAAGTTTTTAATTGTAATGATTATTTTATTAAAATCCTTATAAACTGCAAACATTCTGCATTCCCTTTATGTTCAGAAAATACATGTTTATCTAAACCACGCTGCAAGATGTCCTCTTTTTCTGTGTTCTTCCTGTCAGTTTTCTCAGTGCTCCAAAAACATCTCTTTGATACTATTGATCCAGAGTATTAAATAACCAAATATATTACTCCCCACCTCTGACAAGTGATTAGACTTAACTACACCCCATCACTTCTGATCCGTCAAAACTGTCTTCCTAAAGGGTAACTGTGGTCTCCAATATTTCCAAACTAGTTAGGATTATATAAAAATCTTTCTGTCGTACCTTTAAAATAAACCCTAATTTGCATCTGTAGGTGAAACCTATGAGAAGTTATTGCTGGAAAGGTTTAGCAATATTACTTCAACACTTCCTGACCAGTCTGTAGTCATGTAATCAGCCTGCCTATTTGTTTTTTATGTCTGTGAAGGTACTTCCTGATTTCCCCAAGCATTAGGTCTTAAAGGACAATTATATGAAATAAACCCACCCTCCCATTGGACCCACCAATGAATACTTCCCAGGGTGAGGACCTTAATCGATAGGTCCTCACCTAGTGGTTTTGGTCATCCCCCTGGTTAGTATTCATTGGTGGAGGGTGGGTTTACTTCATATAATTATCATTTGGGGGTTTAGGCTTAATACTGGTAATTCCTCTTTCAGGGTTTTTGAACCACCAATGGAGCATTCCAGCAAGTCTCCAAAACTTGAAAAAACACTATTTAATAATTTCTCACAGGCTGCAACAAGAGAGGATTTTATTTAAAGGCTTTTATTTAACCCTAACTTGTTTGACCCCAGTTGCGCTTTAAGAAAGGGCACACCATGCATTTACCACATTTCTTTTTTCATCTTTTGGGAGTCCATCCTACGTTCCCCCTTCCTAACCAAGTCTCTAAGGTGTTTACCTCATGTACAAAATGGCTGTGATTTATTAAGTCCTCCAGACTTCTTTGTTTTTTCGGTACAAAAGTTATTCGATAGCCGTCTGTCATTGCTTAGCCAATATCAGTGTCTCTTTAGGATTTTTGTAAGCCCCCCCACTGTTGGTTAAACCTCATTATAAACCTTACTTTATCATTATCATTCAAGATTTTTAAAAATAATTTTATCCAAAAATAAAGGCTCGTTCATACTTACCTGACAAACATATCCAACGAACGACGCACAAAGGTAACGAACGGCCATTTCAGACAATAAACGCACGTGTGTTTATTCATACAGTCGTGTGTCGTTTGTCAACGAGCAACACCTGACCAAATGCATAAACACATGCAATTACTGGTCGTTCGCCGTGTGTGCGCACGTGCTTGGGGTTCGTTCATCGAGTTCAACTTCGTACATGTGTACGAGGCTTAAGGGTTTCCTAGGTTACCAGCTTTACTGGCAAATGAACAAATATTCAAAATCTGCCAGACCACTGTACTAAGGCCATCCCGGTCTCAGGTTTTAATTTACATATTTAGGAGGTTTATGGGGATTGTGTTTTATATTTTGTATATTGGGTTAGAGAGAGGATGATGAATTTTGCACAAATAATAACATGATACAAACTTATGATAAGCCTGATTTCATATACAAAAAAAGCATGTAGAATATTCCACTGAATATTTGGTCCTGTACTTTTTTTGGGTAAGAGTGCCATTAGTAGAAACTTTTACCTCTTATTTGGAGGAAAAACTTTAGTTACTGTACATTACTGTACATATACTTTTTCCTTGCTTAAATGAAAACTGTACCTGTCTTTTCCCGTTTCTTTTTTGAAGAGTTCATCAAACTGAAGCATCTTGTGTCGTGTAATGATGTGTATTTTTAATCGAGGTAGTATCTTGTTTATTAGCTGTAGGTTATTATAAATTAAGCCTTTTCCATCTCTCCGCATGTAGTTGCTTGGGCCCCAAAAGATAAATACAGTACCTTCACTCATGTTTAAGAGCTCATTTCGGTTCCTCAGAATCCTCTGAATGCTAGAGTGTGCAATCACTCGAAGGCTTGTTTTGTTCCCAACATCTTGTCCATATCCCCTTGTGGGAGCATCATTCATACGTATAACGCACTCTGTCTGGTCGATCTTATTACCCTGTTTACTTCCCAGCAGGTGTCCAGAGCTGGTTACTAGAGCACACGTATCGCAGTGCATTTTCAGAGGCTGTAGGAACAAAACAAACATAAATATTTATTTTACATCTCTGAAAGATAGTATAAATGATCGCTTTTAAGACAGTGTTTAATAAATAATAAATCCTCAAATGGCTAACATCAAATAAGACAGAAATGCAGCATAAAATGATACATCACTGCTGCTCTTGAAGGTCATAAGGAAATTTTTAGCAAAATTGTTTGCTTCATACATGAGCAACTCAAATTTTAATAGCTTTCCCTTGCAAATACTGTATTATTGTTTAGGGGCGTTGCGTTTCTCCTCAGCTAGAATTCTAGTGTTTGGGAAAGAATAAAAAGAAGTAACTTGCAAAAGATTTTAAATACTAGAAAACCTTAATTAACCATTGCTATTATTTTTATTGTGGATTTATATAGCATCTTCTGTATCGCTTTTCATCTACATGTATATATTCACTCCAGGCCCTGCCCGAAGAGCTTACAATCTAAGTTCATTTATTTGACATTTATTTGACACATACAACCTATCATTATGTCTTTATGATTGTGGGGGAAACTGGGGTGTCCAGAGGAAATCCACGCAAGCACAGGGAGAACATACAAACTCCTTACAGGACTTTAGAGCTGCAAGGCGTCAGTGCTAACCACTGAGCCACCATGCTGCCCTTTAGTAGTTAGTAGGGCGCTGGTGCCATGAAAAGCATGGTTGCAATGCAACGCGTTTAATGATCATAACCATTTGTTTGCAATGTGTTTGTGTCAATAATCCGTTATATGGGAGCGCATGTGATTTGCAAAACAAGGGGGATTCGAAAACAGATTGCAGCGCAGCGCATACAGTGTCGCCACACATGCGGGAGTGCAGGAGCCAGTGTGGCCTAACCATAAATGTTATGCATACATGTTTTGCAAAGGAACTATATAACACAGTTCTATTTATTCTAGAGATCTATTTATTTATAGAAACATGTTGCTGCACCCCGTATTTTCACATCTATTTTTTATCTGTGTATTGTCTTTATACACAGACACTTTATAGGGAAAAGACTCTCTGTAGGGAGAAAACAATGGTTGCACTCAACCCAATTGACCAAATGGATGTAGTGCACCTAAATTTACTTTATTACATTTGGCACCATGTACACAAAACGTTCCAAAAACATAGAAACTTAAATACACAGACAGTAATGGGCTGGCTAACTAGAAAGGGAAAGTTTAAGTCTAACCTTTGAATTTGGCTTGAAAGACCGCATTTTGTGCTGCAGATTTTAAAACTCATTAATGGCAATGATGAGGACATTGTTGTTTTTTACTTACCATTTAAATATAGCTGTCACAGGAATGAATGGGTATGTCAGTTGGTGTGTACTCGTGGCAGGTTGGGGGATAAAAAAACTTAACTTTTTTGATGATTGGTCAAAATGTGTTTCTTGAATATACTTACCCTTTAAATATGGTTGCCACATGAATGAGTAGCTTATTTGGTGTGTGTACTTGTGTCAGGTTGGAAGTTAAAAAAAACTGTTTTGATTATTGATCAAAATCTGTATTTTGTCTATAGATACCCTTTGAATATGGCTGCCACAAAAATGGAGGGGTAGGTCAGTAGTTGTGTGTGTGCCAGTGTCAGGTTTGGGGTTGAAAAAATGATTAGTCAAAATTTGTTTTTTGACTATAGTTACCCTTTAAGTATGGCTGCCACTGAAATGGAAGGGTAGGTCAGTAGGTGTTTGTAACTGGGTCTGGTTGAGGGGGTATGCCTTTTTTGTGTTTACAACCATAAAACTAACTTTTTTTGAGGATATATCAGTAGGTCACTAGGTGTGTGTACCCTTGTGAGGTTGGGGGTATGTATTTTTGCATGTATGAGCATATAATTAACTTTTATTGAGGATATATCAAATTTAGTTTTTGTGACTTTATTTACCCTATGGCTGCCACAGGAATGGAAGGGTAGGTCAGTAGGTGTGTGTACCCATGTGAGATTAGGGGTATGTGTTTTTGCATGTATGACTATATAAATAACTTTTATTAATGGATCAAAATGAGTTTTTTGAATATAGTTACCCTTAAAGTATGGCTTCCATGGGAATGGAAAGGTAGGTCCGTAGGTGGGTGTATCTGTGTCTGTGTGGAGGATTGGGGGTATCAGCATTTGTGTTTATGACCATATTATGTTTTAAAATGTACACATTTGAGGATTGTTATTATTATAGTCTATGGGGAAAAATGTCCCAAAATAACACCGGGACATTTTAGCTAGGTAATAGCACACTTCTTCTATATGCCCTGCATGTCGGTACCGAATTTCATGTCTCTAGCTCAAAAACTGTGGGAGGAGATACAGTCCAAAAAAGCGGAAGAATAATGGAAGAAAAAGAAGAAGAAGAAATAGAAAGAACAGTAATTTGGCTCTTCAAGCCAAATTAATAAACGCCTGCAATGTGAATAAAAGCCATTTTCTTTCATCCGAAAGCTAATAGAGATGTACAACTCTAGAAGGTTTTTCTGTGTATCGGTTTCTAACATACTCTATTTTCTTTTGAATGTCTGCCAAAACATGCCTGCTGAGAGAGAAAGAAGGGGGAAAAAAAGAAAAAAGAAAAGGCAGCACCCTGGCGCCATAAAGAAACCTTGTATGTCAGCACTCGCCACTCTCTGCTTCTTGTTGCTGCAATTAAATGTTTTTCACCTTTACTTTCTGACATCACAGTCGACACCAGTTTTATTTCTTTATTTTCCTTTAGAAAAGCTTATTCTTGACAGGTTTCCTTATTAGCACAATAGGGCTGAATTTATTTCATTGTAGTACTGAGGCTCATAAACCAAAATAAAACTCTAAGAAGGGGCAATCACCTTTTTATATCTATAAATAAAGGAAGGCCCTCTGTTGTTTGTTACAGCTAACTCTTCATAGGTTTTATTTTAATTTGCCAACTCATTAATTATCACTATTATCACTAGGGAAAGTTTAAGTATAAACTTTATCAATTTGTCTTAGAAGGGAATTTGTGTGTCTGTGCTGCAGGCATGGGTGTTTCTAGGGATTTTGGCACCTGAAACAACTTTTGAATGGCACCTATAGCCTAATAGGGCTATTATCTATCACCATGTGCAGTGCAATCCACTCACTATAACAGGGCAAGCAGTGTGGCAGGCTGGCAGCATTTGTTAATTTACACTTGCTGCCCTAGTGATTGCAGTGTGCCACACTACCTTGCATTTCAGGGTCGGTTATTTTTATGGTCATAATCAAACACTGATACCTTCAAATTTTGACGAATTATTAAAAAAGTTTGTTTTTACCCCACAACCTGAAACAGTTAATACTGTTATGACAGTTTATACAATTGTGATTTCCATAACTGATTATATTATACAGTAATTCATACATAATTTCATAGAACCCTCCACACTTAAGGGGACAATCTCACGCTCCCATTTCCTCTTTTTTCATCTACAAATAGCTCTCAAGTGTTTAATGGGTGTGGCTAAAATTGGGGGCGGATAGAGGGGCGGGAAAGGGGGTGTGGCCTAAAATATTTTTTGCCACGCTACGTGCGTCAAAAGGAGTGCCCAGAAGTGTCCCTGATCTTTTGAGACCCTAGAGACACCCCTGTCTAACTCTTAACACTAAATGAATTGTTATAACTAGGATTATTTACAGAAGAGTATACTGTCCTACAGAGCCTTAAATCAACACCATTATTTAATAGTACCTAGGATAAGGACCTAAACTGCTAGGTCCTCACCCCTGGGTTTAGGCCACTTAAGAACAAAAAGAGGAACCAGAACGCTACTTGGATGAACAGGTGATAAAAGAGGGAGAACCCCTACAGTTTATTCAGACACAAAGCAATCCAATGTTTCAGGGGGACATATCCACCCTTCCTCAGGGATAACCACTTGTTTATTGTTATCCCTGAGGAAGGGGGGATATGTCCCCCAGAATATTGGATTGCTTTATGTACAAGTATAGGGGTTCTCCCCCTTATCACCTGTTCATCCAAGTAGCGTCCTGGTTCCTCTTTTTGTCTGCAGTGATGATTGGCCCTTTGGAATGGGATTTAAAATGAGCAGCACCGGAGAAAACTAGCAGGTGTGTGTGTGCCTTTTTATTACTGTTTTAAAGGGTATGTCCACCCCTAAAACTAAAATTTAACCCCATACTGGCCCCACTGTGTAGTTAAAAAAATACCTTACATCACTGCTTTTTATGGTTCTCCTGCAGTGCCTTTTCAAAATCCAGGAAAGTAAAGAGTAGAAGTCAGTGACTCATCCGGTGCCTGTTTCATCCTCAACCTCAACATGGTCTGAGACATGCGCAGGGGAGACCTTTCTCACCTGCCTCCCACCATCCAGATCGATCCTCTACAGCCGTGGCAACTAGTGTGAATCCCTTTTGCCATAAGGTAAGTGACCCCTGCCCACCCCCAACCACCATAATATTTTGTTAAAAATATGTTTAGATTGTTATTTACAGACCTTCCTCTCCCGCGGCACCTTCAATGATGTCATCTGTGTCTGTGATTGGCCGCACCTCAGCCAATCACAGACGTGGCTGTCGGTCCGGCCCCTGCTTGTGACTTCCGCAAGCAGGGAGTTGGATCGGAGACATTAAGGGAAAAAAGACTCTGAAAGTAATAATCTAAGCATTTCTTTAAAGAAAAATTACAGCTGTTGGCGGTGGGCAGCTGGTACCTACCTTATGTGAAAAGATCATTTTCAGGGTGGACATGCCTTTAAACCTCTAAAAGTGCTGCACTTGATCTATGGGAAGATACCCTTTGCAAGGAGCTTGTCTTTTCATTGGACAGTCCCAGAAGAGTTTTGGACTCCAAGAGGGGGGTGGCATTACAATCCTTTCATGACTTATGAGCATATTTATAAAGGTCCATTAACGTTACCATTTTGTTACTGTCCCACATCACCGCAAAATGATCATCATTTAACAATGTATTTGTAAAGCGAAACAATCATTATTTACCGGCATATTTATAAAGCCTAATATTGACTTTGGGATCAAGATTCGGTGGCATCCTCTGCTATGTCTGTGTTTCCGGCGACGGTCATCTGTGACACCTGCACCGCGGATATCAGCAACGTTGGAGAAAAAAGAAGACACCAGAGACCTGAAAAGGTCCTTTTTAGGACCTGGGGTGGTCCTGGTTTCAAGCTGCGGGACCCTCCCTATCAAAAAGGCTCTTATTAGAGCCTGAAGGGCTCTTTTAAGAGCCAATGGGGGTCCTGGTTTTGAGCTGCATGGCCCCCAACAAATGAACTTGTTAGTGCAACAAGGGGGCTTCAAAGTGCAGCAAAGGCACTTATAAGTGCCGGGGAGTTAGTCCCAGTTTAAGCTGCGGGTCCCCTTAAGCCCCACTCACCAGTGCCCCTAGTGGGGTGGGGAGTCCCTGCATGTATCCCCCCTCCGGTGGCATGAACCCCCCCCTGTTCCCCCCCCCCAGCTCATCCACCTAAGTTTGGCCATTTCTGCCACCCCAGAGTTGGCGAATTGAAAAGTCCGAACTTTGTAAATACAATCGAGCGTTAACGGTGGCGATATGTGAAATGTCGTTCGCATCGATAATGACTTTCGCCTCTTTATAAAAAGCGATAAATCTGATTTTGCCAAAAACGCTGGTGGAAAGTTAACGAACCTTTATAATTGTGCCCATTAGAATGGAGAAATTAAAGCAAATCCAGGGGTGAGAACCGGGGTACTATTAGAGGAGGGAGGGTTGGCCTATGATCTCTAAAAACAATTGTCTAACTCCTTATTCAAATCTATATTTGTAATTTCACCCTCTATAACTCTAATTAAAAACTCATGATTACACTAACACTTATTGAGCACGCTTATTTAAACGTCAATGAAAATATCATATGATCTTAGAGGTTTTTATACTGTACTGGGCTAACTGTCAATGCGTACAAGATCCGAAAAATGGTAAAGCAAAAGCTACACTAGGAAGTCTTCAACTCGAATTAAAATCATGATAAAACTTGCTGGTAATGTTGCATATAAGCGTTTTTTTTGTAGACACATATGTTTCAACTGAGTGCATAAGCTAAACAACTTAATATTAATTTATATTTTCTTAATAGTACTTCCCTAAGATGAATACCTTGTATAACTGAGACAAAACTGCCAAAAATATAAAACATTTAATGTACATTTTGTAATATTACTCTCTAAAATAATTAAATATATAATATTCCCACAGTGCTGTCAGTAAAGATGTAGAAATGTGCTATAATTTAATTTATCTTGAGACTAAAACATATTAATTTTACTGTTAAACCATAAAATAAACAAAATGAAATATAATAACATTATAAAAATAAGCCATAAAATACAGTAAGTCTATCCATAGAAACTGCAAAGTGCAGATTTGTGGAAGATTTTATTGTATACATCTGCCTTTAAGGATGCTGCTATTACCCTGATATGCATATTAGCCCATGTATTGTAACATCTGCATGTACACTTCTATTTATTTAGAATATAGAACATTAAAAATTCTCACACCTGTATTAGTCCTTTTGTGAATAAAAGCACCATTTAACAACAGATTTAAATAGAAATGATTTAGGGCTAGGCCACACTAGCGCGTTTCAACGCACAGTTAAAAAGAGTACACTAGTGTTGGCCAAACGTTCTGGTGCGCTGTCCTGCATTGCGATCCGCTAATAAGAGAACGTGCAATCAGCATTTTTTGGCGCTTCTAGATTGGCCTCACCCTTACTGGTTGTCTGGAAGGATTGTCATGGGTTGTGGCCAATGTGCAGAGGAAAAAAATCAATTGATGCATTTCTGGGTCTCATCTCACCAAGATACAAGACTGAAAGTTAGGTGTAGTGTGAACCTGGTGGATCGGCAATAATTATAAGGCCAGCGATTGTCTGAAAATGGGAAGCTTACTATAAATACTAAGAGGCCCTTTTAAGATAAAGCTATTTAGAAAAGAAAATAAACTATCAAAGGTCAATTTTAGACTTCTCCCACCCCCTCTAATTAAAACCAATGAAAGACCTAAAACTCTAGGCCCTCATTCCTGGGTTTAGATCTCCTTTGAAGTTAAAGAATAAGTATGCTGTAAAACAATGTTAAGTTTAGTTGGAAGCTGCAGCTTTAAAAAAACTATTGCCATTTTTTTTCCTATGCCACTCCAGAGCCTAACTACCTGACATCAGAGACGAGCGTGCTCGTGCTTGGAAGCAGGAGACTACCTTTTTTTGAATGCTGAAGATGTTGGAACCAGGGAACCTCAGAGGGACGGAGCTACACAGTCACCTAAACAGATTCATGAAGTCGGCAACTTTAAAGCAGGAAAGGTAGGCTCTGGAGGGGCATAGAAAAAAAATGCAAATAGTTTTTTAATTCTGCAGCTTTCAACTAAACTTAAAGGCTATGTCCACAGTAAAATGTAATTTTTAATATATCATTCCCCATAGGCTCCCAGCCCCAACCGCATTATTTATTTTTTTATAAAGCCCCCCCCAACTCTTTTACATTACCTCCCCTCTTTCCTCGACGCGCTCCGGCCCTTGCTTGCGAGGAAATGCAAGCAGGGGGCGGGACCGGCAGCCGCGTCTGTGATTGGCTGAGCGGCAGCCAATCAGGAAGCGGCTGCCGGCTGCTCACTCCGCGTAGGAAAGCGGAGAGGTAAGTAAATTTGGGGAGCTTTATAAAATCAAAAATTATGCGTGGGGGCTGGGGGACATGGGGGGAAGGAGATATTAAGGGGGATTAATGCTAGGGGGAGGGATAGCAGAACGGGAGGGAGAGGAGGGAGAGGGAGGGGGAGGGAGGGGGGAGAAGGGCTGCAGTACGCATGGCAGTGATTCTCCGGGAGGCCAGGTAGCAGGCAGTTTATATGGACCTGCTAGCCTCCTGGTGGGCAGTTTTTGGGACTTTGGGGGGGGACTACAGGAAAACCAGATGAGCTGGGATGTGAGGTAAGGATTAAACTACACTACATGGTGGGGCCAGTAGTGGGGGGGGGATTATAGTTTTGGGGGTGGACATGCCCTTTAACATTATTTTACAGCATACTTTCCTTTAAGATCACCAGTTTGTGTACTCCCCCATCCCTCTTTAGGTGAGGGCAGGACCTAGCATATTAGTGTACTTTCAATGGAAGGGGTCAAAAGTCAACCACAGCCACAGCAAGCAATTTTGTGTTTTTCAAATCAAATCAAATATCTGGCATTAAAGTCACACAAGAATTAAAACCAGATTGTAATTTACCCTAAAAACAAGCCCGATATTAAATCCCTGGAGTGGACAGTGACTCATTTAGTATATCTAAATCTAGATGTTTGTGTCTATACCTTTCAAGTAACCTGATTCCTGTGAATGTCAATTAAAATTCATGTAAGATTTGCATACTGTTCTTAATATTTAAATAGGTTGTATAAAAAGAATTCAACACCATCTCTGTGTTTTTGAGAACTGTATGAGCGTATTCTGTCTGTAGACCAGTCTTATCAGTAAACAAGGCAGCTATGGTGAGGTAGGCCAAAAGGAGCTAAATGCCCTCCTCAGAGGATAAAAATGGAGCAGAGCCTTCCTATAACAGAAGGTATCTTGCAGTCTCATGCTATATGAATAGCATTGCCACAGTATACAGTAGGCAATGGCAAAATGTTATTCTAGCGCTGTAACTTTCTTATTTATAAGAGACTTGGCTTTAGCAACCTCTGCCTAAATTGTAAATAAATTATATAGAAAATGACTAATAATATTATCTCTGGTTAATATTTGCACACCATCTGACAATGCCCCTAACACTATCTCAGGTTTCATAATGTAAACACTGCAATTTATTGTTTATATGTGTATTACATCTATGTTAAAGGAAATACCCCCATAACTAAACTTTAGTTTAAAACTTACCTTGAGTGCACTCGTAACCAGCTCATCTGGGTATGGACTGTCAGCCATTAGCTTTGACATTTTCTGTGTATTATAACCAACATGCCATAAAACTGATCTGTTTTTAACCACATAACTATAAAAACAACTATAAAGAATAAATTAACTGCAATGCAAAATAGCTTGTATCGACCACTAGAGGTTTTACAGCCTATTTCTATAAAACCATTTCTTTTTCTGTTGTAGCTAGTCCTTTAAACATGACACAGATATAAACTATAAGATCTCTGGTGACATTTTAGAACCATTAAATCTAAATTATAATAGTGAAAGAAATCTTCGTTTCCATGACAGGTCTGATGACAAGGTTGCACAATTGCTTGGTACAGCACTTGCGATGAATGTACGGGACAACCCTGCAAATTGCTTGCACATATAAAGCTTAGATTTACTGAGCGGATTCCATTCTGCTTCCAATAAATGTGTCCAGTGAGGAAGATTAGTATCAATCATGGCCCTGTTGGAGTGGTAGATAAGATACAGTGATAACCTAAAGCAATCAAACAGAGTAATGATGTAGCCAGGAAAAGCAGTTAGTAAAGAAAAGGGTATATGTGCGTTAAAAAGAAAAACCAAAACGAACGTTAAAGGATATATCATAATGATTAATATTGCTTGTTTTAAGAGACAATGGCTTATACGAGCAAAGCAAAATCTAAAGGAATGGTTATTGCCTCTTGTTTATCTAATAAATGACAGAGACCCACACATCAAGCTACATTGTTTAACGTTGTTCTTGGAGTCTATTGCTAAAGAGCAATAAAGTCAACAGATCTTGCACTTCTTTGACTGACCATGAACAAAAAACAAAAAACAATTTCAAGATTTTATAGGTCTATATGTTTTCAGCGGTTGGAACCCTAAAGTGCATTTCTTGGAAAAGGAAAAATCAATAAGAACAAGACTGATTGAATTTTGTTCATTTTATAATTAGAACTATTTGTACTGAATTACTATCCTTAATAATACCAATTTTTCTACTAAACAGCCCTACTATGGATTCACAACGGTGAAACTGTGGATCTGTCTTCCAGCAGATGTGATAATGGCAAGTTCATTGAATAGCTTTAAAAATGTCCTGGATAAGTTTCTAAAACTAAAAAATATTGAGAATTACTGGTATTAATAATATACTGTAGACCTGGTTGATCCAGGGATACTTTCCAATTGCCATTTGGAGTCAGGAAGGAATTCCCCATCCCCCCTTTTTTTTTTGCCTTCCTCTGGATCAACTGTTAGGAAGGGTTAAAAAAAAGTGAATAGGTTGGACTTGATGGGCATATGTCTTTATTCAACGTAAATTACTGTTACTAAGTTTAAGGTTTTGAGTTTTTGGGGATTGATATAATCTGAATAGGGAAAGGGGTGGAGATTATAACAAAATTATCTTACAAAGAGAGTCCAAGAGGATTTACAGGTTGAGGACCCACATGGGTTAAATGAAGATATACAATTTTCTTGTTTTTTTGTGATTTGGGTTTGAACTTAAATGTAATATATGCCATGTCGGAATGCAATTTGATCATAAGGTACATGTGAAATGTAATCATGTTCCACCTCTAAGAAAGGACCTGTTAAAAAATAGCTCAGAACAGGAAGTAAGATTAGACCTGAGAAACACGCATTGGCTGATGTTTTGACTGGCAGGGTGCCCCTGCTTTGAGATACTATGGCCCAGTTTGGCGTTCCCATGTGCCATGATCTTAGGTCAGACAGAGCTCAGTGATGATACAACTTTAGGATGTCGGTGTACTGGTTGGAGTAAGCGACAGGTAGAACAGCTTTGTGCTGAATGGCCTGCGGGTGGGTGAAGAGTCCTGCATGGGAGCCTAGTTCCAATTAATTTCCGCTGGTACTGTGTGCACGTCCCAATATTATTATCTGATGCTGGGATGTTACATGGCTTTCTTACCATTAAGCTCAGTTTAAGGATTTTGATACTACCTATAATTCAGAAGGTACCATTGGAGGGATCTATGAACATTGTTTGGGAGAGACACTTGGTAAATATACTCCATGACTGAAGGGAAGGGTGTTCTCTTATACTCTTATATTTATAGTAATGATAGGCTGTGGTTTTGTTTAGTGAAAAGGACTCTCTATTATATCTTGGGATTCAGGGCTATTAACCCAGCAATAATTTGGATTATTGAATTTGGATTTAAAGAATAAATACAGGAGGTATATTTCCCCTCAATATTAGTCTTCCATAGTATTTTTGGATAAGATTGCTATTGGTAGAATCTTTTTCCTTGGTATTATGAATTTGGTGAACAGTTGCATTGTTCAAACATTTTCTAATAAAATTATCTACCTAATTTCAATTCTAGTCCTACTGTTATTATTATTATTATTATTATGGTATTTTGAGATAATATATATGAGATAAATAGGTAGGTACTTAGATCTTGCTAACTAGATTGAAAAACATTATAAGGAGAGGGCCCAGGTTTACATTCAAATAAGGGCTAATGTAAATAACTGTTGTGTCATGACTTCCTATGGCTTCATAAGTACTTTTAAAAATAATGATTTTACAGACTAGCTTATCCAGGTGATCTGCTTTACATAAAAAAACAAATAGCTATACAGCTTGTGAGGTGGACTTAAGGGGGCAAAATCCCCCCATATGGCATAAAATACAGCAGGAGGTACATCACAGTCTCATCGAATAAAAATGTTTTGCACAATTAGTAAAAGTAATAAGGAATGATTTCTAAGGGCTAGGCCACACAATGCATTTGTGCACGCGGTTTTGGTTAAAATGGAAATCGCGATTTACGATGCACATACGGTTGTGCATGCATTGGCGTACACCATTTTTTTATGCAAACGCATGCATTGTAGTGGGGCCTCGGCCCTACACTCATCATTACCAGAAAATTTGGTGGAGACATGCAAAGTTTCTCCTTTATGTCCCTGTGGCTAATGCATGTGTCCAGAATCACATACCAAATACAATTTAACAATTAAATTGCCCGGTACCAGCCCACTTGGGGAGTTTACGCACGCACATGCACAGAAGCCGAAAGTCACACACACACGGACTCAGGGGCGCACAGTTGGGCTTTTATTATATAGGATTTGGAGACTCTGGCCCCCACAGAACTATCATATAATGAGCAATAATGTACATTTTCTTTTATAATGAATGGGGAAAAAATGCCCAGCTTAAAAAATAATGTAATCATTCAACCTTATGCCTTTCCCTCGTTTAACAGGCATGATAATATCCAAAACCTGTCACATGGGTCGCAGTGTGATCTTAATGCAGGCAAAGCAAGAAAGACATAATTCTATATACCATAGGGTATCGTTAAAAAGCCTGCTGTACCTAGACAGTGGTTCACTTGAAACAAAGCTGGGTTGTCATGGCAACTTGCTCTGCAGAATACTAAATATGGAACAAAATATGAAATTATCAGCTGCAGTTGCAAAGTTCTTTAATTACTTTTAGCTATTCATTACATCGGAGATAAAGACTCAGCTCAGTATTTAGTCTGACTCTAACAATTCCACTCTCACTGACTGTATGCACCAAGGTGACCAGACACAACTAGTAATCTGCCACTTGGTTGCACATATATTGGATAATAGCCAGTTTAGCAGATTGCACTTTTCTTTCAATGACCTAGGGGCATATTTATAAAAGAGAGAAACGTAAGTAGCGAAATGTTTTCGCATTCGCTTTTCGCATTGGTTATCGCCAAAAAGACAGTTAACGCTATTTATAAAGGTAGCGTTAACGAATGGCGAAACCGTTTACGCGAGCTATCACTAAAACCCTTTTCGCCTTACTTCGCAATGGTAATTTTAGCGAAAAGGGAGAGCGAAAAGGCATTACGGATTTATAAAAGAGCGAAAGGTGGTTTTGCGTTAAAAAGAGCAAAAGATTAGCGCGACCCTGAAGGTGGTGAAAAGTCATTGTTTGAGCGAAAAGGCATTCTAATGGGTAATAGTTTGAAAAAGCGAACGCGCATTAGAAGGGCGATCGCGCATTAGAATGTAATATGCCTTGGAAAAGCGACATTAGAAAGGCGATCGCGCATTAGAATGTAAATGCCTTGGAAAAGCGAACGCGCATTAGAAGGGCGAACGCACATTAGAAAGGCGACCGCACATTATAATGGAATATGCCTTGGAAAGGCGATCGCGCATTAGAAAGGCGAACGCACATAAGAAAGGTGACGCGCATTATAATGGAATATGCCTTGGAAAGGCGATCGCGCATTAGAAAGGCAAACGCACATTAGAAAGGCGACCGCGCATTATATTAGAATATGCCTGGAAAAGCGATCGCGATTAGAAAGGCGAGATGTGCAGGGCAAAAGAAATGTATTCCAATTGAGAAATCTAAGAAGATTGACTAAATAAGAGGTGGCTGACTTCTTGGTAAATGTGAGGTGGCCATTTTGAACTTGACATCATTTTCTAGTGGGCTTTTCTGGTTTCGAATGGTTTTCGCAATGCAGTCTTCTTAGATGCGTTAAGTTTTCGCTGCGATACTTTTCGCTCTTTATCGCGCCCGTTCGCCTTTTTCAGCTGCGAAGTGTTTTTTCGCTTTTTTATAAATAAGGCGAAACGAAGCCCCAAATGGCGCTATTTTCGCTGCTATGTGCTGCGCTAATTATTTGGCGAAAAAGACAATCCTTTATAAATATGCCCCCTAGTGTGGTGGGTAACAATTCCCAACTCGTTAATCTTACATGTAGGATTTTTTGGGGGGAAAATAACCATGTTTGTTGCATGATTAACAAAATCGGCCTTATTCAGTTAGAGGAGCAAAATTTTGCCAGTGTTCTTAATCTGCAGCAAACAAGCACATGTTATCAAATGTTTTCTAACTGTAGTAGACCAGTAAAAAGGTTAAATCTGATTAGTTATTGGTTATTTTTGCCCCATTGAATAAGCCTGAATGTGTGTACGTTTTCAACTGTTAACTGGTATAACCTGCAGATGTAAACACTATCAGAGCGATGCATGAAGAGCTACTAATGGCTCCTCTGTGATTTGAGCACAGATATGTTTCTCTGTACTTTGATGCGATTAGGAACTTGCATCCACCAACCCCAAATACAGGGGATAAGCATACAGAGCTGTATCCAGATTCTGGGCTATGTCTTCCAGCTGTCATACTACACAGCAGCGTTTTGATAAAAAGCAATTGCAGTACAAGGGTCCAGACCAAACATTTTCCAGAGTTGCAGCCTATTTTTCCCTTTGCTTCCCTTATGCTTTATTAAAGTGCCGGGAGCCCAGCATTCCCTCTTTAACTCCAAATATTTAGTTTCATTACTGAACATTTTCAGATTTCTTTTTATAAATCAGCTTATAGCTAAAAGGGTAAAGAATTGCTCTTGGCAAAGGAATGATTAAGGGATGAATCTAGAACTACTGACTGCTTGCTGATAATACTGCACAGTTAAAGGCTTTGACACCTACAAATGATTCCAAGGTGAAGTTTCAAAACATGAGGATTAAATGGAAATGTTTTTTAAATGATTGCCTAGTTCTATATCTTTAAACTTGCACTTAGCACAATTTGTTTTGCATTAGATTTAAAGGGCATGTCCACCCTGAAATCTATCTTTTTATATTAGGTAGGTAGCAGCTACCCACCCCCAACCGCCATAATGTAACTTCTAAAATATACCCAAATCTTTACTTACAGCCCCTTCTCTCCAGCAACGTCTCCTATCTCCCTGCTTGCAGAAGTTGCAAGCAGGGGCTGGTCCGCAATCCACATCTGTAATTGGCCTCATCTTAGCCAATCACAGACGTGGATTGCTGATGTCATCGAAGACGCCGCAGGAGAGAAGGCTCTGTAAGCAACTGTCGGGGCATTTTTTTTTCAATATTATGGCGGTTGGCGGAGTATGGCGGAGGATTTCACGCTAGGTGCCACGACCTCAGAGGCTGGATACGGATGGTGGGAGGGGAAGGGGAGGGCACCCCTGCGCATGCATCAGACCTTGATGAGGTTGAGGCAGATACAGGCACCAGATGAGTCACTGACAGCTTCTACACTGCAGTTTCCAGGACTTAAAAAGGCATAACAGGTGAACCACGAGGAGCAGAAATGTAAGGTAAAGATTTTTTTGAACTACAGAATGCTGCCAGTATTGGGTTACATTTCAGTTTTGGGGTGGACATGCCCTTCAAGATTAAATTTTGAATGCTACATATCCTGTTCTTAATTAGGAAATTATCTCGTATTTCATGCTAAATGTGGTTTACCGAGGGAGCAAAGTTGGAGCTATCCATGTCCAATGAAGTACTTTTCTATTGAAAGTAAATGCATGGCTTACTTTGGGCTTAACCGCAGGTATTTCCTTAAATAGGAATAAATCATGTTTATTTTTCTAAGCATCTTATTTAATTGCCAGGCTAGACTTATTATTGATATTATTTTGTGTTTGTATTTCAGCATTTGCCTATCTCTCAGTCTCATTAAAACCTTCACATATACGTTTACTTTGAATGTAATAACTTTTACATGTGAATATTACAGATTATTAATACCATATATACTCGAGTATAAACAAATTTACAGCTTCAAATATTACTGTGCCAAAAATATCTCTAGGGGTTTCAGGATAAAGAACCTCCCCAGAATAGGTAGAAAATCATTTTGTAAAGTATAAAATGGTGTGAAGTGCTTAGTAAGTGTTCTTATGATCACATGTTGCTAGTGATCGACAACATGTAAAGGTGGACAGAGATTGTGGCAGAAGAGAATCACATAAATAAAGGAGATAAGAGTTTTTACCGAGAAGCTTAACAAATACCATGATAACCTTAAGTTTCAAAAGATCCAAATATAGGAGAGTATGTGAGGACTATAAAGAAGGTTTTGTATATCCTTGGCTTACCAGCATTTAGAGACCTTGTGGGAAGCAAAGTCTGGATCATGGACGTAACACAATGAATACGGCATTGGCGTATTCATTGTGTTAAGTGTGGCACTAATGTGGCAAAAGAATATAAAACTTCCGCCGTGGCAATACTTTCCGCAACAAAAATGATTGGCTTTATAAATATATGCGAAAATATTAATTTTTGCCATTGCGATGTTCTTCGCTAGCAAAATGGCAAAAATATCGATCATTTATAAATATGCCCCTTCAAGTTAAGAAGAGAGGGGTAAAACTTAAGTGATTTATGGATTTGCCACAAGATGGTTGATGGGGTTAATTAACTTTAAAAGTTTTGAAAAAAGGGGTACGGGGTGGTTTGTAAAGTAACCTATGTTTTTTTCCAGGTCCTAAATGTATGCCAAGTCTCATTAAAATTGTCCCAGCTGTTCGGAAGTTTTTCTTGAACAAAAGCTGATTGAGGTAAATTTACAAACACATTGAATACCCGGCTAATAGGATTTGTTAATTAAATGTCAACTTCAAAGTAGTAAAGTACATTTTAATAAACAGACAAAAAAAACAGGCCAATAAAGTACAGAAATAGTGGGGTAACCTGGCTCAGGCAATCTGAGATGCTGAAAAGGTTTGTGCTAGATCTATTAATACATAGTAAAAAGGAGGAGAACACCTAAAAGAAAAGAAACAAAATAGAAGCCATGGTTTGAGCAAAGGAATAAACTTGTCAGAGCGGTGAAAAACTTTCAGATATATAGTATTAGTTAAAGGAAAAAAGCACAACTTGAAGAAGAGCAATTCTAGCAATAGTAAAATCTATCTAGTAATATTCATTGAAGGAGATAAATATATTCCTGATTACTGTCCCAGGTAATAATTCCAATATTTATTTAAACTGAGAAGTGTTTAGAAAATGCAGTTTAATACAATGTTCTGTTCTAAACACTTATTTTGTTCATATAGGTATATTTAATTGTTCACATTTAAATGTGATGAATAAACTTTTTATCATGCTAATACTGTGTAGAGCATACACAGTATTTTACAGTAAATTAGTTATCAGTTACAAAGAAAGACGTCTTTTATTTCTATTAACGGTTTGCTGTTTCTCAGCTGCTATTAAAAAAATTAAAATTTAAAATCAGAAAGAAAGTGATTAAATTAGATTATTCTCTGCAGTGGTGTAACAAGGAATTACTGGGCCCCAGCAAAACAATGCTGGGCCCCTATCCGTGCTTCATCAACATTGGGGTTCTGGGAGAATGCTATACCTGTCATAGAAAAAAATAAGATGGGGCCCCCTTGCCTTCCAGCCCCCCCCCCCTCTTCCCTGGTAGTTACGTCCCTGAATATCTGCAGGTTAGTGGCTCGGGTGATGTTTTCTTCTATGTAAGAAATATTGAAATCAAGGTGACAGCTAAAAATTATGATTGCTTCATTGTGGATAATTCCATTGTTGTCAGAACATAGCATAAATATAATCTCAACAGAATATTCACATTTTATTGCCTAGATCTGCAGATTAAAGGAGAGTACCAGTCATAAAACATTCTCCTTATTGGGCTTTAGGTGCATCATTGGACATGTGTACAAGGCTTTAGCCAAAGATAAACCTTAAAGATCATTATATATATATATATATATATATATATATATATATATAAGGAAAGTAGACAAATGTGGTAGCACTCCTGGGTCTTGAGTAAAACGATTTAAATTTATTAAGTGCAAAACGCCAACATCAACGGTTTCGGCCGCCATCTTGGCAGTCATCTTGGCCTGATGACGGCCAAGATGGCGGCCGAAACGCGTTGATGTTGGCGTTTTGCACTTAATAAATTTGAATCGTTTTACTCAAGATCCAGGAGGTGCTACCACATTTGTCTATTTCCTCGTATTATCAAGGAAGGCACCCGGGGATCCCACAGCAAGAGGCGAGGAGTGCTACCTTCTCTACATACATTATATATATATATATATATATATATATATATATATATAATTTTTTATTTTATATTGTACATGATTACATTTTCTTTTCCTCTTGTTATGAATTTCCTTATCATGACCTCTAAAGCTTTCATATATTTCATCTGATGCAATGCGTCTCACTCTTTGTAACTTACTCTTTGGGATAGATTTTACCACCCCTGGGGCCTGGAACTGTCAGCTTTCAACATATTATATCTTTTTGATGGTTTGGTATATAACACTCTACTTATTGTCCTCCGCTTCTTTTCAACCATCTAGGTAGTGGATGACATGCTCATTCATTTCAGTAGTATTTTTACTGTTTTATGAAAAGCGTTCATATACTCCAACATTTAATTGTGATGTTTATTTGTATATCTCTAAAAAAGAAACATATAATACACAAACCTAAAATAACACTTTAGATATGGTGAAATAGTGTTATTTCTGTACAGGGCGTGCATGAAGATATTAACATATTCATGCACCAGGTGCATAAAATCAGGCAAGTATTTTTTCTATCAAAACAATTACATAAAATCTAACAAAATATATCAATAAAGTAGAGATAATAGTAGATAACTTGAATAGCCTCTGTGTGGGGGTAATAAAGTGTAACATGACTGTAAATTGATACTGACGAAGATGTCATATTTCCAGGTGTCATCTGGAACATCCACCCATAGTTTAATCTCAATTTAATGTAATTTTTTGAAAATACTTTTTTCTTTTTTAGATTGTATTTACATTTAACTTTTTCACTTTCCATATTTCTCCACCTTATACAATGTTTAAAATAAATAAATAAATCAGTAGTAAGGCATTAGGATTTACAGTAGCTTGGTCCTAACCTCATGAGCATTCTAAAAATGCAATTTTAACCTTATTCTTTTAATGTTTTGTTTTTTTTAAAAATCCATTTGTTTGTGGAGCTCCAAAACAACCAAGCCGCCGCTCGATGCAGTTGCAGGTTTCTAACCAGACGGTGCGATCTTATAAGTGGGCTTCCATCCCGCATGAACAGCAAACAGACCAAAGTAAGGAGCAAAAAGCCAAACATCCTTTAAATCAAAAAGCTTTATTTAGGCACATCCGTCTTCAACAGACGCATAGGGCATTTCGTGGAGCTCCAATTTACAAAATTGAGAAGTGGCATTTGTATGTGACCTCACAAAGAGGCACATTAATATAACCCCCGAAATTGGTAATTGCCTTAAAGGGCATGTCCACCCCCAAAACTCAAAATTAATCATTAATTGCCCACCTTGTGATGTTTAAAAATAACCCTTCCTTTCCTCTGAAATCCCTATGGCTGCTAAGAATGCCCGCATTGAACTTATAAAAAGTGAACACTAGACACTAGGAGGCTTAGGTACCTTATTTCGTTTCTTCCTCCTTCTCTGCCTCCGGGAGAAATATGTCCTGCGCACTAGAGCAAACCTCCCCAAACGCGGAAGCATCCGCTCCCCCCTCCCTTCGAGTGACGCGCCTCTGTTGAACAAAAAACGAGATTTCCATCTCGAAGCAGTGCAAGTCAATGGGCCAATCACGGGTCTGCATTTCGGCAGCCAATGGCCATACAGCAATATCTTCTGCTGGTTCCACCAATCCGGTACATTTGGATACCAGCTGGTAACAGAACAGCCAATCATATTGTGAGAATTACGATCCTGCAGAACTATTTGGCTGTTAGCAGTGCTGCAACTCCGGAGCAATTTTTGATTATTATAAGGTTAAAGAAAATGTATATATTTAATAGAAATGCCTCAATTCATTTAACCTATCATTGCCAGTGATAAAGATTGCAGTGATAAAGATGCACAGCACACGGGTAGCCACATGTATTTGTTGTTTTTTAGGCTGTCCTCATAGTGCAGGATAATCCAAGGGCCGGTTTCACACCCGCGAGTGAGCACGCACAGCGTAATTGCGTCACTTGATTGACAGGTGCATGAAGACAGAGACGGCCTTAGGCTTCAGAAATACAGAGGCTCATATCTTTTGAAGTAAATCGAGTTGGATAAAACTAATATGGCATTTTAGGTAGGGCACCTCAATACTACCTAATTTGAAAAGTTCATTTTGGGGGATGGACATGCCCTTTAAAAACCATTTGTACATTTTATGAAACAGCAGTGAATTAATGTCATCAGTAACCAGTGTGGTTATTTTACTATATTTTACTAGATTAACGAACTAGATTAAAGAAATAGCCATGTACCATGTGGTATAGTATTGATATTTTGTGCCTTGGTTGGTATTTTAAAAAAATACAAATGCTGTTATAAAATGCAGATATTGCATGGCAGAATTAAGCTTGATACACACCACGTGATCTTTAATCCCGACCGACCGCTTACCACTAGCATGCAATTTTTTCGGGCCAATCGACCAATACACTAAAATATTGGTCAATCCGATCAAAAAATTGCATGGTGTGTACACAGTCTGTACATGGTATTGGGTTCTTATTTAAAAATCATTTAGGTCACAGACAATTTTTACCTTTTTAAGTAATTTCTCTATGCCTGAATAGAATATTTTTTGGTATTACTTTTATACAGAGAAAAAGAAAAATTCAATAACTGATGTATCAAATTAAGTTCCTAATGACCAAGCACCATTTCCCTTCATAGCAATCCATATTCTTGTGAATGATATTTCAAGTAGCATTTTTCATGCAATTCCTGGCCTAACGCTTGCCATTCCTGCAACATTCGGAAAACTCCTGGCTCATGATCATTTTGCTACCTAAGTCATCTTACAACTTAATCTGCGTAACATCAGGTCAGTGTCAGGGATGGACTAGAACTTGAACCCGAATTTGAGTCAGATGTTATGTATGAACCCTCAAATTTGCCCATTACTCTCCAAAGCTCCGTTCTGTAACTCTCAAATTTGGCTATAACCCTCAAATGCAGCGTTCAAGCCAAAAATACTATGCTTTAGCCTGACAATTGCCCGATCCTGTGGAAAGTTAGTGTTTAAATGATATGTAAATGTTCCCCAGACCATTCCCTAGGTCCCAGAGCCATTTACAGTAAGTTATCATTGTTATTTTAACTGTATTTTATCAGAACTTTTCAAACAAGTTTTTCCCATTGACTTTAATGGGTCAGTTTTTACTGAAGTTCTATAATTCTAAAACATCGGCCATCTCCAGTCAGTGTATGACCAGGAGAGAAAATGTGTTTTTGCCTGAAATTTTCCTTTAACATATTAATAGTATAGGAAATTACTGTATGGATTTAAGGAACTCTGGAAAAAACTGAAGATCTGAAAATCCGAACACAGAATGTACTTTCAAAGGAATGTTACCGACTGTACTAGTTATTTTTGGTAACCCTCGAATATAACCTCAAATGTTCAATAACCCGCGAAAATAATATGAGAAACTACTTTCAAGTTTGGGAGTATATATTTGAGGGATATCGAAAGTACAAGGTTATTTTCGATAGTTACAGAAGATAACCTCGTACATTGGGTAACCCTCGAAAATATGTTCCGATATCCCGGAAACCAAATGATCCGCTCGGTTCCCCTATGAGGTTCCGTGTTGGACCCGGATCCCATCTTTACTCTTAAGTAGAGTTGTTGATAATAACTTACTGGATGGCAAAAAATGCATTTAAAAGGACTGCATTCATTTCAGTCAGCTTCCATTTACAATGCAATCATTCTTATTCAGATGCAAGCTAAAAGCTTCCAGCAATCTCATAACCCTTCTTATAACAATTATAATTAAGTAGGCTTCCATCTGTATGCTTGTAACCTTTACTTTGCATAAATATGGAAATTCACTCTGGTTGACTAACTCCTTAGCAAGAATACAGTCAGATCCATGTTAATTATTTGAGAAGTATTCAACATTATCATAACAAGACACTTTAAGAAAATGATTTGAAAAATACTTTTATGAAAGGATGCATCAAATGTATAATTTTTGGTTCTCTCTCTTGCACTCACATAACTTTTTTATACTATATCATGTACAGTAAATACCGTATATGCTCGAATATAAGTTGAGATTTTCAGGTTTTAAAATTAGCCTGAAAATCTAACCTCAATTTATACTTGGGTCAAGTCCTAATTTAGATCCAAATGCTGCAATTGCGGATAGTAACCAGTAGGTAGCGTGTTAAAAAATCCTTCATCTGCATAGAAAGTTACAGGAGCTGATCTGCCTTTACACTCCTTCCTGCTTCCTGTAGTCTGGCTGCTGAACTCACTCCTCAGCACTGTCACCGCTCAGCAGGATGCTGTAAATCTGATGGGTCTTCTCAGTTTGGGGCAAAAAAACAGCTGCTAGTTCAGTGCAAGTCACAGCTTGAAACTAAAACTTTCAGGTGACACTTAACTATTGTGGTTAGGAGAATTGTAAATGATGGTAAGCTTAATTAAAAGTTCATTGAACCTTGCCACTCCACATGTTTAGAAACTACAATTCCCAGCAACCAAAGTATGCTGGGAGTAGTTTCCAAACATCTGGAGTGCCAAGGAATTGGGGGTTACTGGTACTGGATTTGGCTATTACTGTATGGGATTAATGTATGGGAATTCTGCTGTCCATTCAAAGGGCATCTTAAGGCACAAAACAATACAGAATCAGAAGGCAGTAGTGGTCATAATTTCTATTCTCAGCTTATTCTCGAGTCAATCAGTTTTTACAAATTTTTCAGATAAAAATAGGTACCTATTATACTCGGATCGACTTATACTTAAATATATACAGAATCACAGTTGGTACTAACTAATCTGTTAATACCACCATGGTTAATAAGCACCCTCATGAAAGCTTTGGGACTTTGTATTTTTGGGGTTAGTAAATATATTATTAATATTTATAAAGAAGAAAGCCAGTAGCACGTTTGCAAAGGATCCAAATACCATAGTTCTATCCGAAGAACAAGAATATAGCAGGACCTGATGACACATGATCACTGAAACATGTAGATGATGTGTGATATTTGAATACCTGTTTGAAAATACAGATGAGTGCTCCAGATCCTGCCATTTTATTAATATTTATAGATATTCTTCTAAATGTCCAATATTTTACATTGATTTAGTGGGCTGCACCTTCTGAATCGTTGACTTACCTTATAGGCGAAAGTGTTTGGCTAATGAGCCCTGGAAAAACCGCTAAACCTAATTTTACTGTATTTCATAGATATATAGACAAAAGAAGATTTTGATTGATTAAAAAGAAGGGACAGTTCAACATTTTAAATAGATCATGATGGATCCTTTATCTTCTCTATGTAATCATTTCATTAATTTACCATACGTTAGAGAAGATACATGTCAGCACTCATCTTTTATATAACAAATTATACCGCTACTCCAATAAGGGTTTGTGTTAATTTACTTTATTATTACCTTTGGTTTCTATTTTTTTTATTTCCTGTTGTGGTTTTCTTTCCCTCTGAATTGTAGCAGTTAAATTTCTGTTGAAAAATTGCCACTGCAGCTAGATCAATTACTGCCTCTTGTACTCCAGGCAGGAGTCATTGTTCACATGCCACTGCTAATTTATTTATTTTTTCTATATTTATCAGTGAGTTGTAGCTAATATTAACTGTGTGTTGTTTTAATGATATCAGTTCATCCTTGAATTACTTATACAGCACAGAACATATTGCCATTAACATCAGATGTTGTGTATTGCATTTGCAAAAGCTTATTAAATTATCATAATATATCAATAGTCGTAAATTGGCTATTTTGCTCCTTGGAAAATATGGATAGGAACTATTTCTAAATAAATTGCACCACTTTATGTATCTGAGTACTTAAATTTTACAGATGATATGTTGTGTTTCTCAATTAAGTTTTCTCAAACGAAAACATCTCTCTTCGTTAATCTATCTTGCCAGGCCTGATTGGCTCTGTGCTCTGAAACTTTATTGAAATGACAGATATGTTTTTCTTTACACCTATTTTTTGTCAATAATATGAGGGATGAATTAGACATTTACATTTCTTTGGGGATGTTAATTTACAGCCAATTAGAAGGAGTCACAATGGTAACTATAATATACCCTGACCTTTATACTTGTATTTAATTACCTTTTATTTGCATATAGATTAAAAAGTTCTATTTTAGCATTTTAGTTTTTATTTCTTTTATAGTTTACCTATTTATTTCTGTGGTTTATTTCCTTATAAAGATCTGCTGGTTCTGAAAAACATTTAAATTTTTTCTAAAATGCTGAAAACCGCCCAAAACAAAACAAAACAAAAACCCATTTAAACTAAATGGCTAAAGACCTAAAGACAGCATTTTGTCCATGTTCCACTTCCCAGAGTCATGCAGCATAGGGAATCCAACACCTATGCACACAATTGGATACCTGAAATAAAGCAACATACTTTTAAGGATCTGATGTTGACAGCCTCTGGGGTGGGTCACTTGTACTGTATTGGAGTAACCATGTCAATAAACTAAACAATTTCACCTTATGAAATGCACATGAGACCCTTTCAAAGTCTGCAATCCCTTAAACAGGGATTGATTAAAATTGATTGAATAAAATTCACCATATAACATTTATTTTAGGCTGATTTGCAGGCAAAATTGGTTAAAACAATGATTGGACGTGTTAGTTAGAAATTTCTGCCCTATTGAGGACTGCTGACAGTGTCTTTTTATGGGACAGAAGACATGTCTCATAGTTTTATGATTCCTTTAATCAGCCCTGGCACACAGGGGTGTAACTACCAGGGGCACAAGGCCTGCAACCACAGGGGGCCCCCATTTTCTTGTTTTTCATATGATGGATATAGCCTCTTCCAAGAAAAACACTTTAGAGCAGAGATATATTTGCTGGGGATCCATTGATTCCTTATTACACCACTGATGGCTCTCCAAAGATGCACTAGCAGAATCTGGATTTTACAAATGGCATCAGTGCTGCAAAATTAATTTTAAATAACAGCTGGGTCTTTGTGATCTACACCCACATGTCTGACTCCTGGGTAGATAGAAACAGATCCATTTTACACACTGGCAAACCTCCACCTTCTCATTCTGAGAAGGAATATGTACGGTACCGTAGCATTAACTTTCCAGCTGGGTAAGTATCACAACTGTAGTTCCAAAACTGATGCAGAAGTGCAGATTGGACTTGCTTGAACTATCCTTCTTTCAGTGATGTTAATATTCATGGGCTGTAAGGAAATCTATATTTTTTTTTGTAGCCTTCAGGGTGCTTTCCTTGGTACTTTGACTGGTAGGATCCCACACATCATTTATAATGGTGAAGCTGTTTCTGTAGTTCCCTAGGAAACCTGCCTCACAGGGTGAAGTTGTTTTTCTCAGTTTCCCTATTGCCCCTCTGCACAAAACTAATCTGTCAGGTCATAAATAACCAAACCCAGCAAAAATATTCCCTGGAGCACAAAAGAACTGAACCAAAAAGAAATAAATGAGGATAAAAAAGGATTACCAGTATAAATTATTCATATGTGCACTTTATGGGCCAGGGACATATGACAAGACTACGCATTATTATTAACAGGGTGTCTGAGGAAAAAGTAAGATGGAGGCAAAATCCGAACTGTTTACAAAGTGGAAAATAAATAACATCACCTGAGGAGTTTCATTCCCAATGCAATGTCTTCAAGAAGATTTAGTTCTATTGACTGCTGGTTAAAATTTCCTTTTACTTGAATACAATACAAAATGCACTTAACATTTAAAATATCTAATACAAGATATTGTTTTTATTCTTACTAATGTAATTAGACATTATTTAGAATACCACAAACATAAATAATGTTTACTCTCATACACATGTATGTGTTACCATCACTTTAAGAAGGAAATGGCAGCAACCGGGTGGGTTTTCACAATACATGCAGTTTTGATTAACTGAGCAATTATATAACCAAAGATGGCCCATAGGGGAGAACAAGAAACATTATTAAGCAAGTATTGCATTGTGTAATACTCCACTGGCACCTTAAAGGTTTGGACAGTCATCACCAAGAAACATTATTAAGCAAGCATTGCATTGTGTAATAGTCCACTGGCACCTTAAAGGTTTGGACAGATGTCACCAAGAAACATTATTAAGCAAGCATTGCATTGTGTAATAGTCCACTGGCACCTTAAAGGTTTGGACAGATGTCACCAAGAAACATTATTAAGCAAGCATTGCATTGTGTAATAGTCCACATTGTCATAACCAAACAAGAAAACATTGCTGGAAGGTGCATTGGCCATCTCTTTTCTTGTTAGTTTTAATGTTTTGGTCAGATCAGTAGCACTTCCACTATGTTATAATAATGTTGCCATAGGAGTGCTCCCACAGCCCCCCTTTCTGTTTAGACATTGTCATAACCAATGTAGTAACTAGAAACCAGAGAATACGTACAAAATTAAGCAAGGAGTATAGAGGACATACAGTACTGTTTAACATTGTGTTGTTCCAAGCAGACCTGTATAATTTGGACAAATTGTACCATTTAATTTATTAGATTAATTCCACCTTGAGTTTTACTTCTTTGTAGTATGTTGAGGCTGGTATGGGAGAGTGAATTGTAGTAAAATGTAATTTTGAAATTATGAATTTTTGCATCCTTAGTAGTAAGACTGGTAAATTTTATATAAATATTGTCAATAAAGGAGTATAGGGAAAACTAGGATCTAGGCAAATTCTAGTTGTGGGGTTTAAAATGAGTTGTGGAGTCATGTGTGGTATTTGATTTGGTAGTTTTAAATCAAATAATTGGGCCTACAGACCATTTGAAAGAAAATGATTTGATTTGATCAGATAAGAAAGTGGAGGGAAGCTGCATGAACTCCGGTCTGGTATTTGTTCTTGATTTCCTATCTAACATAATTAAGCCAGTAATTTCGAGCTTTAGTTAAATTAAGTTAAGATATACTATAAAAATGTTTTAAAAATCCACAGTATTTCTTCCTTTTATCAATATAATAGCTGTGACTAACCTTTAATATTTGTGTCATATTAAAATAAATGATTCACAATGAATGAAGCTATACAATGTTTTGACAGAATGAAGTAGAAATATTTGCTGTTTTCAGTCATTTTTTCCCCCTTAATGTTGATGGGATATACTTCCAATTTCACAATCGGTAATGATGCATTTTTCTATATAATATAGTTCCATTAGTACATGCAGCACCTTATCTATAATGCAAGACCAAAATGGAGCAGCCATCAATGCTATTATCATTTGTTTTCAAATAATATATCTGCTGTACAATTTTTGTTATATTCTTGTTACTAAAACTTAAAAGACAATTATACTGTAAAAATTTACTTTTTTAAAATGAAAAGCACCTGGGGCAAGGAGATAGGATAGATTATTCCCACCTCCCAATATTGTTTTGTTGAGGAGCTACAGCATATACAGTTTTTATCTGCCAGGTTATGGCCCTGGGCCATTCTATATTAAAGTTACCTGAGGAAGGGGTGCAGAGTCCCGAAACGTTGTATGTTGTTTTCGCACTATTAAAGAAATTTTCACTTGCAGTAGTGTGCTCCTCCACTTTGATACCTTGCTTGGTTATGGAGCCCTGGAAGTAGGGGGCTGAGAGGATTGCACCTACCTATTTGTCTGGCTAAACCAGCCAACAGCGGTGTGCCTAAGTACACTTGAAACTTTTGGTTACCGAATGTTACATTTCAGGGTTACCGAAATCAAACGATACATTCGAGGATTACTGAAATAGGCCACTACATTTGAGAGTTACTGAAATCAACCACTACATTGGAGGGTTACAGAAATTCGCAGAAATTCGCATTTCAGGTTTATCGAACGATACATTTGAGGGTTACCAAAATCGAAGGCTACATTCGAGGGTTAGCGAAATCGAAGGATATATTTGAGGGTAACTGAATTAGAACATTATATTTGAGGGTCACTGATTCAAGAATTAAGTCAGCGCGTTTGGAAAACCTGAACTAGTTTGAAACCAAACTAGTTCAGATAGTTTGAGTTTGTCCAAACTCGGGTTCGGGTACATCACTATTGACTTTATATCTGATGATTGAGACTGCGATGCTGCAACCTGTTCTTAAATACATATTGTAGCTGTATATATGTATATGTTATATTCCAATGATAAACCTGGAGGCACAAGGCTTTGGCGGTATTAGCAAGGGAAAGTATGTAGGGTTCTCATGTTTAGTACTAGGTAGTGCAAGGAGATAAGATTTTCAGATTCATGTTCAGACAGCCTGGTTTCACTAAATAATCTGCAATGAGCTCATTCTGAGATGATCAGAACAGCTCTGCATATTGTAAACACAACCTTTTAATACACATATAAGAGATGGTATAGTACAACTAAAAAGGGTAAGTTTAAGTATAAACTTTTATCTTGAAAGTCCACACTTTGGAAGGCAACATGCCATGGCTGTGTGTTTCTGTGTGTGCTTGTAAAACTGATGAAAAAGTACCTTCTGATCAGCTGTTTCAAATCAAGAGAAAGATAATCAATGTAAATTATGTATGTGACACAGCTTAAACCAATCAAGAAACAGGTAATCAGTGTTCATTATGTCTGCAACACATCCGAATGCAATCAAGAGACAGGCTACCAGTGTTGGTTATGCCTGCGACAGTCTATTAAAGTCTATGTGCTAAAAAGTCTGTAAATTTGTCAATAACTTGGAAACACTTAGCTAGAAGCTAGAGGAGTAACAGTCTAAAAAATGGGTGACATACAAGTGAAAAATAAGAAATAGAACAAACAGCAATTTGGCTTTTTCAAGCCAAATTAATTATTGATACAACACTGGTGAGCCCAGGGCTAAACATAAAAACAAATCCACATGCAGCCAATTTTGAGACTGGGGTTCACCTTTTTGGTTATATGGTTTTCTATATCAGGGCCAGTGGTAATAATCTATCAGACGAAAAACACTTCTTTTATTTTCTATTATATTGTGTGTTAACAATATTGCCTGATGTGTACAGGAGAAAGCTACAGGAGACGCTACTGTTTGTATAAAATAATATCTAAGTGTAATTTAAAAGCAGTAGAGGGTGAAAAAAAAAATATTTCTAGCCTGTGATATAACCATTGCAAGCTTTTTTCTTCCATTGTCCCACTGGGCCATTCACAATCCTGTCTGCCTCCTATAATTCAACATTTTCACATATTCAATTGGTCATAGCTTTCTGCAGAAATATATTTGAAGAAAAAATACTTAACATTTTTGAGACTACAGAATCTTCCAACAATGATTTACAAAAGTATTCTTTACTTACTTAAAGGTAAACACAAGGAGGCAGCTCCAGTCTCAACACATTAGTTAATTTAATTTTTAGCAACACTGCTAGCAATCTTTAAATCAAAGCTTCCAGTCTCACCAGTTGTAAAAGATTGTTTGTTCAACAACTTTACTGGCCTGTCTATCTAATTTTATTTTCTTTACTCTCTTGATGTTATGACTTTATAACATAAAGTTTATAAAATGACGTATTGACTTTCCCCAAAGATTTCTGCGTGTCGGACAGTAGCTCTCAATTTTGTAAGTGATTTAAATATTGTCTGAAAAAGTGGAAAAGCAATAACCATTTTCTCTCTAATATCAAAAGTTAAAGAATGAGACAAGTGAGACAATCAAATATCAGTTATTAATATCCTACTTAGAGAAGATAACATTGTTGTATTTCATAATAACCTCAGCTTTGAAAGCCTGTAATTCACATTTACTGTTTAACAGAATATGCCTCTTAGGATTTAATAATAGATCACAAGCTGCTGGGTAAGCCATTACCTGGTGCTTTAATACTTTCCAGGGACATATTCTGTGACGTTTAAAGCAAATTGAACAGAAAACTTGATCCAATTAACTGTGCTAATTTTACTCAAGTACCCTTTTCAGTAAATGTTAAGGAAAAAACAAAACACTCCTTTCAAAAGTTTTTAACTTAATGGCAGGACAAACTTTTAATAGCCCACTGATTTGTTTCACTTCAATATTGGCACCCCCCTATTGGAAATAATAAACCTTAGCTAATTAGGTTATTCATTGGAATTCTAAATTTGTCTCTACTCGCTGATTCATTGCTTAGCACCTCAGGGACTTGTTCTGAAAACTCCATCTATTTTATTGCTAGCCACCTGGTTCATTTTGAGAGGTTCTAATGTCAGACAGCCGCACAACTGAACATAAAAGCGTATCGCACTGTTAATACAAAATCAATGGCCACAAGCAGTGGAATTCAAAGAAAACGTATATTGAAACCTACATAAAATCTGGCAAAAGAAAGTGTGATCTCCTCTGAAACATTGTTATTTTTATAGATAGGCTAAATAAAGTAAGAATCCCCATTGCTACAGTATAGTTAAGCCGTTGAGTGTTTCTAAAAAATATACACAAAACGTTAATTTCTGTTGTTGTAACATAGTTACATTGTAATTGAGGTTGAAAAACAACATACTTCCAACAAGTCCTTTTCACCCTCCTTTTTAACCCTACCTAACAGTTGATCCAGAGGAAGGCAAAAAACCCAGCTAAAAATAGGGGGTGGGGGATTCCTTCCTTTCTGACTCCAAATGGCAATCGGAAAGTACCCCTGGATCAACCAGAACTGCAGTATATGTATTAATACCACTAATTCTCAATATTTTTTTGTTATAGAAACTTATCTAGCCCACTTTTAAAGCTATTCAGTGAATTTGCCATTCCCACATGTGCTGGAACTGTTCCACAGTTTTCATCATTCTCACTGTAAAGAAACCTTTCCTAACCTGAAGATGAAACTTCTTTTATTCCAATCTTAAAGGATGTCCACGTGTCCTCTGATATGACCGATTAATCAGCAATGCACCATCTGTCTGCATATTTAAGCCTTTCCATTCCCTTTATTATTTTAGTTGTCCTTCTCTGAAATGCTTCCATTTCCAAGATGTCCCTTTTGTATATGGGATTCCCAAAATGCACCGCATATTCCAAACTAGGCCTTACCAGTGCCTTGTAAAGAGGGAGAAAAATATTTTTTCTCTTGAATCTATTCCCCATTTTGTACAAGACAATATCTGGCTAGCTCTAGCCGTTGCTACTTGGCATTGTTTGCTGCAGCTAAGTCTGTTATCTACCAGAACCCCCAAATCTTTTTCCATTAGAGATTCACTTAACACAGAGCTATTTATGGTGTAGGTGGCACCAGGATTGCAAAACTACAGAAATTCTGATAGTCCAAACCTGACTATGATGTTGAAATTTTGTAGCAGTTCTAAGCAGAAACTCTGTACTGATCCATGGACCTGCTAGCGGAACGTCTATTGGAGGTTTCATTCAACCTTAATAGTTACACATTTCCACAGCATTAATAGGCAGAACTGTACACATTTAATTTCTTCCATATATACTGTTTTAGTCTGCATACATAATATTATATACAGTGTAATGAAGCTGGTCACAATACAAGCAGCCCACAAACTAAAATACAGGCACTTGCATTTCTAAGATTTTACTGGCATTCTGTCAGCATCAGTCCAGCATTTGTTAAAGGGGGGCTTCTTCTGATTGTCCTGGGTAAGGGGGAAGTGGCTTTTCGTTGAGCTGGTGAAAGTTCACCCCTCATATGAATTTTTTTCACCTTAAAAAGTATCAGTTCTGGAAACTTTGTGGGTCATTTGGGGTCTGCTATACTGCTGCTATGGAAAATGTTTCTTTCCAAATTGCCATTGAACCACTCATCTGGAGAACTGAGAGGGAGGGTCAGTTGTACATCGCTTTCCCAATGACACCTAATATTAGAAGTAATGGCATGTGACATCTTGAAAGCAACGATCATCTGCAGTGTAAAAGCTGTGGGAAGTGAAGCAATCAGACCTATTTATCAAAGTCCTCCTGCCTGCTAAGTAAAAGAAAATCCCAAAAGAAAGAAAAATAGGTCTAAGATATGTGAAATGCACTTTAACACTAAAGTAAGAGAAAATAAGTTTATAAAAAAAAACATTAATCTATTTAAAATGCATTAAATATGTAATTTATATGCAGCTATAGGAACTTTTAAAGATTGTGTCTGTCCCTTTCAGCTCTCCACTCCTGGCTTCTATCTCATGAACAATAAACCTACTTTTAAATGGGAAAGTATTGTATGTGCACTAACAATAGTTTTCTTAATAGATAAGCTTTCAGGAGCTTTATCCCTTCTTCAGATCTTTACATCATCTGGCAACTAAAAACCTTTTACAATATAAAAAAGTATGAAAGTATAGTGTTACTCGGGACGCACGATGTGTACGAATTTTCATTTTGGCCATTAATCGGGCCATGTATGGACACTTTATCGTCCGAAACGGCCATTCAGACATTTATCGGCCGAAACAAACATTCGTACACATTGTGCGTCGTGGGTCGGGACCCACGATCGGACGTGTGCAAAAACCTTAACAAACTTTAACACTATCCTTTTTAATATTGTAAAAGTTTTTTAGTGTGTTGTGCATCGTGCGTCGCAGGTCAGGACGAGTTGACAGATGATGTAAAGATCTGAAGGAGGGAGGAAGCTCCTGAAAGCTAATCTATTAAGAAAACTATTGTTAGTGCAAATAAAAAGATTATCACATACAATACTTTCTCATATTTTTGTATACTACAAGTGCACAATACAGTGTAATACAGCTACAATCAATTTAGCTTTCAAATGAATGATTTGTGGCCCGTTTTCTGGGTGGCTCCAGATGTTTTGCTACTAGTGAAACACTACACATTGAATTTCGCTAACACAGCCAACAGGACCATTTAAAAAACTTTTGTGCAATGGTAGCATACCATCTTTGTGAAAGTAGGATAAGGGAGGAAGACAGGTTAGGTTGAGTAGTGGAAAGCAGAATGAGACAGGTACTTATGCTTCTTGCCATATTAAAAAATGGGTCACAAAATTTAGCAAACAATTATGGGAGAATATAAATCCACAGGTTACTAGGTGGGGTTAAACCAAAACTTGCACAGGCTATGCTGTGATAAATTGTTTCACACACAACATGTTTCGGTTGTCAGGCAACCTTTACCCAGTGTAGGGAGGTAGGAATACCTATGTTCGCTACAAATAAAGGTTTAAGATAAGCAATCTTTAAAAATAATTATCACATTTTTAGGAATAGTGTTGTTATTTAAAGTAGAACCAAATGTACATTTTTAAACCCTAATGCGAAAGTAATGCTGTAATAGATTCTGTAACTAAGAAGGCTTCCATGTTGTTGCTAGTACAACCCACAGCCCATGTAGTCATCAGAGCCACACCCCTGACCCCAGTATTCACTGTCTCTATTTACAGTGTGTTTTCTATACAAATGTCTCCACACCAAACTAAAAGTTCCTTGTTACCCTGCAGTTTCTTTATCAGTCAGTGTAAATATAAAATATTCAGCTATGTTTACCAACATGTTCCCCAATGTTCATAGCAAAAGATAAATCTTCTAAATGTACCTCAGTTATTTGCATCTGCAATGGTGGCTCAAGTTGTAAAGCAGGTGTTTTAGAAACAAACAGGTTTGAATCCACAGACTAACTTTTATTTTGTTTCCATTATGCAAAAAAAAAAAACATTCCTATATGTACTAATGTGTCATATAGTATCTCTGGGTTAAGGGTAAAAGCTTTGCTCTTAGCAAGAGAGGGTACACAAGGTTGCAGGGTTAATTCCCAAGACTTACACTGCAAAGATTACTTTGTATGAAAACTCAATGTTCAGTTCAGACTGCTTACCATATCCTATAAAGCACTATCCAACATAGCCCCTCCATATATTTCAGAGCTGATCCAGCGATACCGTCCCAGGCGCAACCCCCTGCTCCGCAAACGATACCCTCCTCTCATCCACCCTGGTCACCTCTTATCATGCCCACATTCAGGACTTTACTTCTGCTGCCCCTCTGCTCTGGAACTCCCTTCCTCCGTCTGTCTGTCACTCACCATCCCTTAACACCTTCAAACGTAACCTTAAAACCCACCTCTTTTGGAAAGCATATAACCTGGAATAAACATTACCCCTCTTACCACCCAATATGATCCAACCCGCCTTTCAAGCTACACTGCCAATCTATTTACTGCCTACCGATTCCTGCAACCTTATGTCTCACCCCATATCCTCTAGTCTGTAAGCTCTTTGGGCAGGGTCCTCTTTCCTATTGTATCACGGTATTGCTGTAAGAAACTTCTCACTCTGTTTACTTATATTTATGTATTACCTGTGTATTACCTGTGTAATATGTATGACTTTGTATAACATGTATTACCCTGTATGTAATGTATGACTATGTAATTGTAAATCGCCACGGAAGATGTTGGCGCTATATAAATCAATAATAATAATATGTTTGGAGGAAAAAATGAAATCCCTGTTCTGTTTCAGGGAGAGGGGGAGACCTCTGTTCTGTTGTGTGATTGGCTGTCAGTCTACAACTTCCTAGTTTTGATCTGTTGAGCACTAAAGCATGTAAAGAGTACCACGTACACCTTGTTGTGTTTACTTAGCTAAGGTGGATTTATGATAGCTGACCCCTAGTAAACACAGGCTAATTTCAAAGGAGACTTTAGCTCTCCTTTAATGAATGGTAGTGTTAACACACCTTTAAGGGTGCCACACCTATGAGGTGCCAGCTACACCTGCAATGGAAGTCTATGGCCACATGCTTCCCCAGGAAACTCTGGCTAGACATTTCACTTCTAGCACTGTTTCCCCTTGCCATAAAATGTGCCCAATTGTCAGGCATTAAATAAAATATTGATACAGATGGAATGGCACCTGTTCTTTAATGCACATTTAAAGGAAAATACCATATAGATAAAGGAAATATACACTCACAATATGCTTGCGAAGGTTCTCATTTATCCAGGTCATGGTATATCTGTTGTATTCAATTAGATCAACTGGACTTGAAATGTAGTTCTTGAAGACGTCTTCAAGAACTACATTTCAAGTCCAGTTGATCTAATTGAATACAACAGATATACACTCACAATATTTATTATTTCATAATTAATTCTATAGAATTGATGGTACAACACAAACATTAGTTTAGTTTATTGTGTGACCAATATTACATTTATTAAAGGGCATGTCCACCCTTTTTAACAACTTTTAGCCTTTAATAGAATACCCTCCCCCAGCCCCAACCTCCATAAAAATAATTTAAGAAAGTGACCAAATCTTTACTTACCTTCCCTCTCTCCTTCGACGCCCGGCCCGGCATTCTGCTTGCAAGACACTGCAAGCAGGGGGCGGGACCGGAGGCAGCCAATCACGGACGCGGCTGCTGGCTTCTCAGAATGCCGGTGGAGAGAGGGAAGGTAAGTAGAGTTCTGGTCACTTGCTTACAATTATTTTTATGCGGTTGGGGCTGGGGGAAGTTGTTCTATTATACGGGCAAGGGGTTTTATGGTAGGGGGAGGGATAGCAAAATGGGAGGGAGAGGGAGGGTGAGAAGGGCTGCAGTACGCATGCCAAACTTCTCCCAGAGGCCAGGTAGAAGGCAGAGTCCTATATGGACACTGCTATCCTCCTGGTGGGCAGTTTTTGGGACTTTGGGGGGGGACTACAGGAGAACCTTATGCAGCTGGGATGTGAGGTAAGGATTTTACTACACTACATGGTGGGGCCAGTAGTGGGGGGATTATAGTTTTGGGGGTGGACATGCCCTGTAAATAGAAATTAATAACCTCCCATTAAAGGGGTCTATAAACACTTTCCTGTAAGCCATGTGGTTGGTAAAACAGACCAAGTACAACATAATGTATCAAACATATTTGGAAAAATGCTGCACTGTGAATATATAAAAGTTTAGGCTGCATCATCCTTTAATCTTATGAGAGATAACGTGCTTTGCATGCAATATGTGATTATACAACATTTTCTGGAATAGGCATCTAAGTAAATTACAGCAAATAAAACTTTTTTTTAATAATGATTGTGAACTAGAACATTATAAAGAATATAGTCCCTTTTCATTTTGTTAAGAGGATCCATATTTAATGTATGAATGCGCTCTCTGTCATCTGTAAGCTTCTACACCCTTACAGAAAGCTATAAAAGTAATTGTTTCATGGATCAAGTAGCCTGTATTTGACACAGTAATTGAGTGCATCAATTTGTGGGTTTCTTTCAGCTGTATTTTTGTATATGTTTTATTGCAAACAGAACAACCAAGGATCGTGTATCTTTAATCTAAGTAGTCCAGAACGGTATTGCCATGACAAATATACATTTAACCTTCAAATCTAAACAGAGATAAGGCAAAAAATGGGTTGCATCATATTACTAAGTACTGGGAATAATAAGCTTGAAACGTGTCCAGCATTTTCTCAATTTTAGAAAACAAGACTAAAAGATAAAGGAAAATGATATATTTAGATTCTGAGTTTAAATATAAAACATTCCTCTGTTTAGTAAAGAAAACAAGGGTTTGAAAACAAATGATATTTTATTGCTTAAGGGTTTTCTTTCCAACAAATCTTTCATAATTGAAAAAAAAAAAACCAACAAGAAACGTAAAATATCTCTTAGGCTGGGTACACACCAGCAGATATTTTCGGCCGACCGACCGATTCATGGTACTTTCGTTCGGTCGGCCAACCGACCTCGATCGTTCGTTCGGCCGGATCGGACGAACAAACGATTAGACATGTCGGTAAATTCCAATCGTTTGTGCAGTTCCCTATGGGATAGCATGAACGATTGTTCGCACTTTTGGCCACGGCAGAATTTGCCGCGACTGACGGACATTTGTCCCGGCCGAGCGCTCGCTCGTAGCGAGTGCTCAGTCAGGACAAATAGTCTGTACATGTGTACCCAGCCTTATTCTCACTGATACCACTGCTGCACATCGTCGTGTCAAGACTTTTAACAGCAAAAATAATTGGCTTTATTAATACGATGAAAACAACGATCTTTGCCATTCCGATGTCCTGTGATAGCAAAATGGTGAAAATAATGATTGTTTATAAATGTGCCCCTTAGTGTTCTAGCAACTCATTAAACTTAGTTAAAAATACATCTCTCTATTCAAATTGTGCTGTCAATCTAGTTAATCTACATCATGATTTCAATTTGTGTATTTTATTCTATACACATAGTAAAACATGCAACTGTGATCTCAATTACCACAACCATCGCCAATTAGCTTATTACCATAGTAAACGTTCAATCATATTTATAAAATAGCGATAAGTTGTTCCTTGCGTTAAGTTCGGCCATTTTAAAATCACCAAGTCTAAGGTGGAGAAAGTGCACAAGTGCCTATATATGTAGCTTGTCAGTGGGTCTTTGGAAGGTGCCAATACATTGTAGAGTGTTTCTCCACACTCTCTAATAAGGCTGTAGTATTTACTGTAATAAGATTGGCAATTTTCTGGCATGCCAAGATGCCATTTTCTATTTTTGCCACTATACAGTACTTAATGCAGGGATGCCTAACCTGGGCCACCCTGGGCCATGGATGTAGCCCTGCTCCTGATCTGCCGAAGCTACTCCCCTTGTCATGCGTGGGACTTGTCTGGTATCAGCAAGGTGCAGTCGTACTGTCTGTTCTTACACAAACAAATTGCCACCAGGGTTTCCTTATATTTTTTTTTTTTGAAAACTTGATGCTGCCTTCTTTGTACATTTTATACTTTCAAGTACAATTTTTTTCTCAGGAAGAAAAAAACATGTCAGGAACATTTTATTTTTGTCTGTCAAACCTGATAAAACAGACTGTGGAGCGCTCATCAGTGCACGTAAACTCTGCTAATGCCTATCATCTTTAAAGTAATTACATATTTCACTGATCTATTATGCCATAATAATAGTATTCCAGAGACACTGTAAAACTATGGTTTTATATTTGCATATTATTCTTTTTAATACCAAAAAATAAAAGTCACTTTCTGAATGATTTAGTCTCATTAAAGGGTATGTCCACCCTAAAAACAAAATTTTGTTATATGCTTGCCCCTGTCCCCACAGCCCCAACCGCTATATTTATATTTTTAGAAAGCTCCCCAAACTTTACTTACCTCCCTTCTTTCCTCCGCCGCACTGCCGGCCCTCTGCTTGCGAGAAAATGCAAGCAGAGGGGCGGGACCGGCAGTCGCGTCTGTGATTGGCTGAGCGGCAGCCAATCACGGACGCGGCTGCTGGGTGTTCTTTTCGGCGGGGGAAAGAGGGAAGATAAGTAAAGTTTGGAGAGCTTTCTAAGCATATAAATATAGCGGTTGGGGCTGGGGGGACAGGGGGAATCCTATAGCTAAAGGGATTTATGCTAGGGGGAGGGAATCCTTAGAGGGAGGGAGGGGGAGGGAGAAGGGCTGCAGTACGCATGCCAAACTTCTCCCAGAGGCCAGGTAGGAGCAGAGTCCTATATGGACTCTGCTATCCTCCTGGTGCAGTTTTTGGGACTTTGGGGGGGGGGACTACAGGAACCTTATGGAGCTGGGATGTGAGGTAGGATTAAACTACACATGATGGGCCAGTAGTTGGGGGGTTATGTTTTGGGGGTGGACATGCCGCTCCCCAGTTAACACAGTGGTCTGCAGGAAAAAAAACAGCAAATATATATTCATATATAATAGTCTAAACAACAAAGCAAAGTAGTACAAAATTCATAGGTAATAAAGCAATATTATATGGTGCAAAGAAGTTAAGGGAAACTTTCTGCAGCAATTGAGTCAAATTACTAAAAGTAATGGCTGCACAAATAGTAAAAGGAGGGGAATATGGTAGAGACAAAGGAATGGTAGAAATCCAATTAATAAGGGGAAGATCGTAGAAGAGAAAATGTAATATGTTATCCATTAAGTTAATATCCAGCTATATGTATTCCAATTAACCATAATAAAGCTGGATGCTTCTCATCTAGAACTTTATTCTGGGTACTCATAGGTACAGCATCTGCAAGACTTTGCTGTAAGAGAAATTCTACAATTAGCATCCCAGCATGCTTACAGTGTGGTTCTGTAGCTAAGCTGAATATAAAGGTAGCTCATCTCTGAGTTATAGTAACCCAGTGTGTTTTAATAAAACAAATCTTTAAATGGTTTTATTACATTTTTGAACATGCTACTAAGGATATTACTGGTGAATATGTAATAAAACAAGATCAGCCAAATACTGTTTTGGAATCTTAATTACCGAAAGTTATGTGTTTTGGGTTACGATCCCTCATCTTGCTCTCAATAAGCTGTCTCCAAATGAACATCATGATTTAATGGCCCTGAAATTTGTAACATTTTCCGTCTGTTTTATTGGCAGCATCAGATGGAAAATAACACCAAAAAAAGGAATAGATATAAAGTTTTATAGAGATGTCAAGGGAACATTGGCCAAACAGATTCACTAAAGACATATAGGGCAAGGTCTGTTTAAAGGCATAAAGGGTAGGCAATTTCTTGTGCAGCAGTTGTAGAATTTAAATCCCACCAGCATATCCAGTATGGGAGGCCATCATGGTTTGCTACCTCTGCAGTCAAACAGGGTATAGAATCTCCTACTACAGCCAGCCAGCCAGCACTGCAATAAGAATAATTAGGGTGATACTAAGCACCGTGATTCTTAACAGGTAACTGTGGTCAACGTAAAATGCTCAACAGGGTCAAATTTAAAACAACCTGAGAACCATGGGGAAAGATTTATACTATAGTTAGGAAACAAACGCCGGTAAGATGAGCCAATTTAATTCATTATCCATTTGCACTCCAGTATTGCTTATATTCAGTCTTGATGTAAATTGGCCAAGCTTTGCTAAAGATTTTGATTATGGGTAACAGCTGTGCTTCTATCTCATGTCTTCTCTTTCCCCTCCTCCATTTTCCCAATCTTCATACCTTTCCTTTTCTTTTCATTCTGACCTTTATAGATATAAATCACGCAGTACTGATAAAAGGTGGAGTCCAAACAAGTCCATCGGGACAGGCTTTTATCGTCTGTTTGTTAGTGAGCTGATACGAGCCACTGGCCAGCTGCATGATATGAATATGGGGGGGGGGTCATATCGGCACTTAACTATAGATTGTTTAAAAGTAAACCTTTTTTCTTTTGTTTACAATATTAAAACATAGTTGCATCATTATATTAACAAGCATGCTGCATATTCAGTATAGAACTGAAAAAAGAAGTCTGTTGAGGCTCTGCAATTTATTCCTTTTTCGATTGACTGTTGATAGATTAAACTAAACTTAATTCATGTATTGCTAGCTTTAGGTTCATAGGGAAAAGGAATAGGTGCCATATTGTGTGCAAATTATGTTCATGTTTATATTTATGTTTACAACCAGTATAATATTCAGTTCACCCCATCATTTTGCTTTTGCAAATTACTAAACTCATAATCCAAACCAGCTATGGCTATGTCAACAACCCGTATGTTACTTGTGCCCAACATGGTCCTGCTGTAGAAATGATCTAAAACCTGTTTAATTGCAATAATAACTTTATTGTATATGTAATGGCAACTAGACAAATTTTTTTTTTAAGGTTCAAAATACATTCAATAAGCCCTTTCCAGGCCCATGCCATGTTATGTACAGTAAACTGGTGTATTAGCCTTCATTTTAACACATTAACTTGAAATTCTTTGTAATCGTTTGTTGTCACCATCTTATACACAAATACAAAAAAGAAATGAAGCACAAGGCTTATTTTTGTGAATGTTCATTCAGGTCATGGTATATCTGTTGTATTCATTTAGATCAACTGGACTTAAAGTTCAGTTCTTGAAGACATTTTGCTAGTCATCCGACTCAATTCAGAATTGAATTGAGGACCTACACTGCTAAGTACCCAGCCCTCGGTACAATGGTTGGGCCTCTTAAATACAAAGATGGCTGCCATTAACAAAACTCTCAACTTCCAGTATTTTAAAATCAGGTCTCTGGATAGCGTGTTCAAAATCATTGTCCTAAGGGACTCTGTCAATTAATGCACTTATCAGCAATAGTGTTGTATACAAAGTAATTGCTGTTTGCAAGCTTATTTATGACAGTTTTTATAAGATAATACAAATATAAGTTTTTATCACTAAACAAATCTGTCTCAGTATCATTTAATAGCTACACAGACATGACATAAAACAGAATCTGAAATGAAATTCACCATGCATTTGTAAATATTACACAATTGGGGATGAAAATGCATCAAATTCTTTTTACAATGGAGACTTTAAAGGGTATATCCACCCCCAAAATTATATTTTTCTGTAGTGTAGGGTACCCCAGCCAACCCCCAACCGCCATTTTAATTTTTTTAAATCAAGCCTCAGAAATAGACTTACGATCCTTTGTTTACTCTGTTCTTTGCTCCCGGCTCTCTGATTCCTGGAAGAAACAAATAGGGTCTGGAAAGCAGCAGCGTCTGTGATTGGCTAAGAGATGGAACAAAGGATCTAGTCTATTTCTGGGGCTTGTTTTGAAAAATTAATATGGGTTGGGGTACACTAGGTAGGGGATGAAGCAGCCTAAAGGGACCCAGAGGATTGAAGGAAGGGAGAGCTCCCCTACACATGCCTGAGTCCTCTAAGAGGACAAGAAAGAAGCAGGGACCGGATGACACACTGACAGCTCCTACTCTTCACTTTCTGGGACTTTGAACAGGCACTGGAGGAGAACCATAAGGTGCAGAGCAGGTTAATAGTGGGTTCAATTTTAGTTTTGGGGGTGGACATGTCCTTTAAAGGGCATGTCCACCCCCAAAACTATAATCCCCCCAACTACTGGCCCCACCATGTAGTGTAGTTTAATCCTTACCTCACATCCCAGCTCCATAGGGTTCTCCTGTAGACCCCCCCCAAAGTCCCAAAACTAACCACCAGGAGGATAGCAGGGCTCTGCCTGCTACCTTGCCTCCGGTAGATATTTGCCATGCGTACTGCAGTCCTTCTCCCCCCTCCCTCCCTCCCTCTCCCTCCCGTTCTACTATCCCTCCCCCTAGCATAAATCCCCCTTTATATGTTCATGTTCCCCCATGTCTCCAGCCCCAACCGCACATTTTTTATTTTCAAAAAGCTCCCCAAACTCTTACTTACCTCTCCTCTTTCCTCGCTGCACTGAATGAAGGCAGCCGCCTGCCGTGATTGGATGCCGCTCAGCCAATCACAGACGCGACTGCCGGTCCCGCCCTCTGCTTGCATCTCGCAAGCAGAGGGCCGGCAGTGCGGCGGAGGAACGAGGGGAGGTAAGTAAGAGTTTGGGGGGCTTTATGAAAAAATCATTCAGCGTTGGGGCTGGGAGACATGGGGGAACATCATATTAAAAATGATTTTTAAGGGTGGACATACCCTTTAAGTTATTTTAGCAAAAAAAAATAAGGTTCTTTTTTTGTGATTTTGTATATTTTACATTTCATTTACCAGAATGGACTGAACCTTGTTTTATTGTTTATGGTGCAATGTTAAATATATTTCATATTTTTGGGTAAATATAGTTTGAAGCAAGTATAAAGCACCTAAAAACAATGAATTCAACAAGAAGACTTTTTTAATTAATAGAAAGTAATAGCGTTTCTCATGGAATTATTCCCATTTATCATGTACGGCTGCACGTTATTATAGTAAACGTATCACTGCACTTTACCTCTTTGGATAATCCATTTAAAATTGATGTTCTGTGTCAGTCTAATTACCGTTATTGTATTTATCATTGCCCTTTTATGCAGCCAAGGGCAGAAGTTATAGCTTGCAAAATCCTTACTGGAAATAGAAGTAAAAATGACTGCAGAGTAAACTAGAAACATTTACTTTTAGTAAAATTAATACCACAAGGCAAAGTATTAGCTACAGAATACTTTTTCTTTGTAGTTATTATTTTTTATTGAGAAAAATAGTAATATAAAATTGCATAATTTCATTATATAAACTTTGTAGTATAATAATCATTACAGAAGGCACAGTTGTTGGGTAAAGAGAAACATTAATAGGATCAGAGTATTCAATTAAAAGGCATGTCCACCCTGAAAATGAACTTTTAGCACCCCCTGCCCACCCCCAACAGCCGATATATCTCTTCAAAAAAATGTTTAGATCGCTACTCACAGCCCTTCCATGGCATCTCCTCCTGGCTCCGTTTAAAGGAAGTCGCAAACAGGGGCTGGACTGGCCCCACAGACGTGGCTGCTTTCAATGGAGATGCTGCAGGAGAGAAGGGGTTGTAAGGGCTATGCCACACTATCCAATTTTGCACTTGCGTTTTTTCAGATTATTGAAAACGCGGCAACGCACCGAAAACGCACATTTTCGGGTGCGTTGCGATTTGTGATCCACATTTTTAATTGCAATCGCATGCATTTTCCTATACTTAATGAAAAAAATGCATGCGCAAATGCAAGGATGTGTGATTCCATGTGCGATTGCGTGTGCGATCTAAAATTTTTTTTAAAGAAATATTTAAGTGGTTGGGGGTGGCCAGGGGGTACCAACCTTACGTCAAAAGGATTTCCCGCTAGGTGCCACGGCTGCAGAGGATGGATCCGAAGGGTGGGAGGAAGGTTGGGGGGAGAAAGGGCTCCCCTGCACATGTCACAGTCCTTGTTGAGGTTAAGGAAGTAGCAGGCACCAGATGACTCACTGCTCTCACTTTTCCCTTTGCCTCTCAAAAGTTTCTGCCTCCTCAAAGGGTATGTCCATTCAAAAATTAACTTGCTGAGCCGCGGCCGAAATCCCCGACGCATCTCCAGTCCTTTGCACAGTGTGCGCATGTGGAAGCGCCGGAGGTATCGGGGATTTCGGCCGTGGCTCTGTCAGCGCTGGAACGATCCCGGTAAGTTCTCCTGCTCTCCTGCAAGATTAACTGAAGAACGGGAGGTAAGAAATAGTGCATTTACCTCCTGTTCTTCAGTAAAACAGATAGAAAGCAAGTTAATTTTTGAATGGACATACCCTTTAAAGCTTTTCTTGCAAGCTTTTACATGGTCAGAGGAGGCAGCTAGGGAAATTGCATTAAGTCATTGGCTGTGATGTCATCGGTTACATCTATAATATAAGATTCATACAAACGTGAAATTTTTTATTTGAGAGGTGAACTTGCCCTTTCAAATAGGAGATTTCCCCATCAAAATTTTATCTAACCTATCTTAATGCTTTGAATAGTTGAGGACATTCTAGCTGAATCTTTTATGGTTTTTATAAAAACAAAAATGATTATGAGAGAGAATATCCTTGTCTAATTCCATAAAAAATTAGAAAGTTTAAAAAAAAAGTAGTCCTAAAATCCTGAAGAACAGATTTGGTAGACGGATTTGCATGTAATGATAATATAGCTGAATTATCAATTTTAATGAAGATTCCTAATAATAGCTTTGTAGACATTCCATAATGTAACATCCTTTACGTCATCTGTATTAATAAGGGAGAAATATTTAATAAGATTTTTAGAAATTATTTTTGTATAATTTTTTTAATTGATTAAAAATATTAAATTTAAGTGCTAGAGTTTAAAGTCCGTCCCCAGACATCACATCTCAACTAATCACTGACATCACTGCCAGTCCGGACCCTTCTGCTTCTGCCGTGCATGGAAAAGGCACGGAGCAGCAGCAGAAGACAGACAAGGAAACGAATACTGATATGCGTACTTGCACAATAGTTTAAACCTTGCAAGGTCTAGGTTGGGGTGGGGGGGGGTAATTAGCTTATATCTAGTTTGGGGGGTGGATATGCCTTTTAATACCATCCTGTAACAGTGGAAAGTAAGGCATGGTCAGACATTGTAATTTTATCTTTTTGTAACTGTCTTTTATCTGTCAAACAATAATCAACTTTAACAAGTTAAATCTTTGCATAGAAAGCCTTGGAAGCATCTCCAAGAGTTATATAGATCTTTCTGAAGGGGTAAAGAGTGAATGTCCCTATAGGGGTATTTATTTACATTTGTTGAGTTTCTAGTTGGTCTTAAACCTGATTTAGATCACCACACATTAATGTATAGCTATGTCCATAACATTTTTTAATTATTTGTCTGAGGAATCTAGTTTGCTTACAATTTGGGGCATACACATTTGCAATAACAATCTATTTATTTATTTATAAGTATATCTAGTTTCTGGGTCAATTTCTATATTATATAGAGGATCGGGTTAAAGGCCTTAAGTAGGTGAGGAATCAAATTTTTTTTTTTTTGCACAGTCGAAAGCGCTCCATTTGTGCAACATTGCACGATCATGTGCCTGTTTCCGGCGTGCTGGTGCTCGCTTCACTGTGGCCTCAGCCTTACTTTTTTCGTATAAAGGATTTTAAAAGTGCATTACTAAAACTGGCCATTCAATTCCTCAAAATTATACCAATTCGATATTCAATCAGTTTAACCAGAAGGTTTCTGTTATATTTCCTGGCTGGATCATGTTTGCAATTGTAATATTAAATGATTGGGCCAGGTGGTTGACGAAATGTTGCAGGAGGTAACTTTGTAGTGTATGGCCAGTCTAATTGTAGATAATTAACAAAAATATAATGTTAGAATGTTGTTAAAATAAAACATACCAAGGTCGGGGGAAAAAATTATTAATGCTTTCTTACCGTAAATAACAAGATCACCAAAATAAAACCTTTTTTAAAATCTCTGTTGTATTCAATTAGATCAACTGGACTTGAAATGTAGTTCTTGAAGACGTTTCGCTAGTCATCCGACTGGCTTTCTCAATTCAGAATGACTTGTACAAGAATCTGTGGCAATTATGTACCCTGGAACATAATTGCCACAGATTCTTGTACAAGTCATTCTGAATTGAGGAAAAGCCAGTCGGATGACTAGCGAAACGTCTTCAAGAACTACATTTCAAGTCCAGTTGATCTAATTGAATACAACAGATATACCATGACCTGGATGAATGAGAACCTTCACAAGCACTTTTTTAAAATCATATTGTCTTTTTTTTGTCCTTGTATAAAAATATTTGAGAAAGCAGCAATCATATAGGAGCTACATCTCACTCATAAAGTCAAAGATTCCCAAAGGGGTAGGACTTTATTACCCCAGAGAGCATTTCCTTTTACGTTTGGGCTTAAAAAATGGGTTTCATACTTTATGACTTAGTATGCTTGGCTTTAGCTTATATTACATTACTGAATGGAGGTGGTGGCCTCTGTACTATAGTAATTTTACTAGTGTAAAAGCAGAATAAGTAGGATTTTAGAAGTAATCCCTTTCTCCTGATTATGAGCATATTATAAAAAATACCTTGCAACAATTAACTATTTGTTTGACCTACAATTGTGAAGGTTCTCATTCATCTAGGTCATTGTAGGTCTTGGTATTCAGTTTGATCAACTAGACTTGAAATTCATATCTCTAATAGAAACAAGAATTATCAAAAAAGTCAAATACCAAGGGTTATCTTAAAGTTATGAACGCAGCTGTCAATGTACAACAGCGGCTATAAATTTATGACCACAATCGTGCATTTATGTCTACGACCATACAATACTGCCAAGGTAGTACACTACTGTTGTGTTAATGTAGAGGCAATACTGTGCGGTAGCACAATACTGCTTGGTATCTATATTTTATGATGTGCCAAATTTATGACCTTGGATGTAAATGAACATAATAGCAAAATACAGCACCTTCATAAATGCAGCCCTGATTTTTATGTGGGGGGAGATTAAATTGTAGCTGTACTAATGTATGGCCCAAAACAAAAGAGACATTCATCGGGTTAAGGCTCACACTGTGGTCTCCATACAACTGACATTTATTTAAGAACTCCCTTATACCTTTCAAACAAGCCTAGGATTATGTATCTAGCTTCTCTGGTTCTTAAGTTATAAGCTTGTGAATTTACACTCAGTCAGGATAAACAAAGAAGTGTGTGACAGTCACATGATGTGCTGTTTAAGAAGCCACATCCCACCAAAAAAAACCCCAATCTTCTCTGAAGCCAGTTACAGCAGTAAGATACTACTAGGCATGCTCATGTCTAAGGCATGGGGGGCTGAGCAATGGTGCTAGTGATCTCACAGTGCAAACTTGAAACATCATCCTTATATTCTGCTATAAGTTTGCATAGACTGCAGCTAGAAGCATGATCCTGAAGTCGTTTGAAAGGAATGAATGTTCTCTTAAATAAAGTGCACTTGTATGGAGACCACGGTTACCCTTAAAGAAAAAAAGACATAGGGTTGAAGACTGTTAAAGATCTAGGGCAAAGAACAAGACTGGATTAAAACAGGTGACAAGGTAGCCATTTATGCTAAAGAAACCAGGTAAAGAAACCAAGCCTGAATAGAGGTGGAGGAATTTTGCCATGTAAAGTTCATAAGTAGGCACACTCACTTAAGTCTTCAAGAAATATTCATTTATTCTAGTGCTGAAAAACAAAAACGCCAAATATACACACAACGTTTCGGGGGGTTTAGCCCCCTTCCTCAGGTGTAACTTGTGACTACAGAGTGCAAGGTATATATAGGGAATGGAGTCATACATCCAATTAATTAACTCCACCCTCTTAATGAGGCCAACCTTAATGTGAACAAGTGCTGTGCATAAAGTGCTAATTAACAATACATATAGATACATTCAAAATATAACAAACTGATCCAAGTGTATATATAAAATACATATATATCTTGATTTAAAATGATTCTTTCTAGATCAACCTCAAATAAAGTGCTATCATATATAAAAGAAAGTGTTAAGAAATATATTAAGAAGTAGCTATTCTCCAATAATAATAAATAGTCATACATGCATATGTGTAGTAATAAATAATCATAAATATATGTGCAGCAGTGTATGTATCTTGAAGACTTAAGTGAGTGTGCCTACTTATGAACTTTACATGATTGAATATACTCACCTGCAGTGGCACAGGTAATTAGTAGTGCACCTCAGAGTTCTGCCTGTCAGGATCATTGCACATGTTTGGAAAGTGGAGGAATTTTGCATCCACTGTCTGCCATATACAAATGCAGTTGTAACACCTTACCCTGGGCAGTTTTGCTACAATGCAGGGTCTCTGACACCTCTGTTATATGCTAATTTAGACACATTTCAGGATATGTATTGCCAACAGATTCTTGTAGTCATTCTGAATTGACAAAGCCAGTCGGATAACAAGCGAAATGTCTTCAAGAATTAAAAATCCCTGTGTGTTTCTAAAACCAGCACTTTAGCAGTGAGCCTCTACTGCACATGCAATAGATGTAGGTACTGGATATACTCGAGTATAAGTCGAGGTTTTCAGGCTGTAAAAACAGCCTGAAAACTGAACCTCGACTTATACTCGGGTCAGTCACTCACTTGATGGAGGAATCCGGCTGCCGCATGCACTGATGGTCGCATCCACTGATGTCAGTACTCGGCGCCGGTCTCATTTCCCGGCGCCGAGTACTGAACATCAGTGGATGCGACCATCAGTGCATGCGGCAGCCGGATTCCTCCATCACAGTGCATGCGGCAGCCGGATTCCTCCATCAAGTAAGTGATGTCGGGGGCCCGGGCTCTCCTTCAACTGTGACAGCACCCACAGCACCTGGAAAAAGGTAAGTCTGCATAAAAAAACTGTACTGTACTGTAGTGGAAGGGTGGGTACTGTAGTGGCAGGGAAATAGGGTGGGGGTGGGGGGGAGAGGAAGGGAGTCATTTGGGTCAGGGACAGGATAGGTAAGGTAAGGTAAGGTAAAAACTGTACTGTACTATAGTGGAAGGGTCATATTTTCTACCCTCGACTTATATTCGAGACAAACAGTTTCTACTAAATTTTGAGGTAAAAATAGGTACCTCGACTTATACTTGGGTGACTTATACTCGAGTATATACGGTACATTTAGAATCTCTTTTGCTAGGAAAAATGTCATTAAAATCATTTGCCTATTTTGTATTGGTCCAAAAAGGGGGTCAGCAATTCACGCTGGTTAGGAAATAAAAAAAGAGCTGCTATAAATAAAGTTTGCACATGTAGAAAAGTAATATTTTTTTTAGAAACAAACAAAAAAAAACCCCAAAAACTTATTCAGTAGACTTTTGTATAAATAAGCCAAGGGATTTCAACCTGTGACTTCTAAAAACACAGCATTTATATTCTGTGCCACCAGAGATACAACAATGAATACAGGTACAATTAGAAACTTTATCTTTCGCTAGAAACAGAAGTATAGAGACCATGAATACTGGGTCAGGGGGCATGGCTCTTTGATGACTTTATGGACTGTAAGATGTATTGGCAACAACATAGAAGCCTTCTTAGTTAAGGAATCTAATACTTACATATACTAAACACAACTTACTAGAGAAGAATTTTACAATGTATAGGTGTTCTGTGGAGAAAAGCTTTCATATTAGGATTAAAACAATTTAAGATTAGTTCTCCTTTAGCCTCTCCATTAAAGGACAATTATACTTAACTTTACCCCATTCCACCCATTTAATTGTATCCAGGGTGAGATCCTAAACCGCTAAGTCCTTACACAGCTTAGCGGGAACACTGCTTCTGGGTACTTTACTAATCAGTTGGAATACTTACATGAGTGCACTCAATAAAGAAAATGTTTGCAGTATAGGTCTGCCGAAGGCTCTCTTCCTTTTTTTTTTTTATACTAAGGACTTTACCACTAAGGATGGGTGGAGTGTGGGAAACCTAATGTAAGTATTCCAGCTGATCGGTAAAGACATAGTAGTTTAGGTCCTCCATCCTACTACTGATAAGTGGAAGAAGAGGAACGAGGTGAGTATAATTGTCCTTTAAGCATAGTATGTATTATGTAAATGCAGTATTTTCAGCAGTGCTTATTTCTTTCGTCAACCCCTATAAAGAAGCCTGGACATTTCTTCCTTGATATATAAAGTTGAATTCCTTCGTAGTGGAAGTGCTTTCAATCTGTTACTTTTACTGAAAAGTAAAGACATTTTCTAAGTCATTGCTTCACACTATTCAACAAGCTTTATTATTCCTATTCAGACTTACAAAAATGGAGACAAACTAGCTTGCTCACTGGTCTATAAGAATATTTTCAACTGATATTACGGATTAAAATGCATTAATAGCTTTATTTGCAGTGATCTTTATGGTACATTTTATTTCTTTGTGTGGGAATACTTTGGCTGTCACTGCAATTTATATCATCCGTAAAGCAAAGAAGGCTCTGTAAAAATTCACACAAAGTCTACTTCTGCTTCAGTCATTTGTGATTTATACTGGATTATATAAAGTGAAATAACAAGGGATAATGCTTTACTGATGCAGAAAAGATAAATGCATGATATTATTCTGTAAACCTTTTTAAAGAATAGTAAATATAACATGTTTCATATTAATGTCAAATTTTGTAGTTTATAAAGAGTCTTTCAGTAGAATGATAAGTATGTAAGTAGCTACAACATCAGCCAAATCAGCCCAGGTTTTTAGTTAAAGGGCCCCTCAAATGAAAAGTTATGTATAGGTAAAATACCCCCCCCCCAAAGGAACATCAGGCAAAATTTCAGGTTAGACTTAATGTATAACTATACTTACCTCCACCCTGTTCCACCAAACCCAGCTGTCAGTGGTACCCAGGGTGAGTATTGCAGGGGATAAGAGGCTAACCCAACAGCGAGGACCTGGTGGTTTAGGTCCTAAACATTGGTGGTCAGTCGGTAAGGTGAGCATAGTTGTCCTTTAAATCTCTCAACCTTCTAACTATTGCAGTAGTATATGGGGGTAGATTTAACTATTTAAAACTTTTAATTTGAGAAATAAACTTGCCCTTTAAGTTTTTTAGTAGGTTATGGCGTAAGCCTTCTGTTAAGAAAAACTAAAAAAAAGTGAGGCTGGACTGCATTTAGCAGCTGAAGAACAGGGAGTACATTTAAAAGACAATTATACTCACCTCATGCCCCACTCCTCTTCTCTTTCGGGTTTAGTCTGCTTAATTTGAAACAAAGCTGTCAAATTTTGTTTCGTGCAGCCACCTTGCTCGACTTGTTCCTGCACAATAGGAAGCCACGATGTGCAAGAAGAAGTCTCTCTATTAGTGATCTGGCCCTGGGCTGAATGGGGGGGTGGATCGAGGTGAGTTTGACAGCTTTGTTCAGAATAAGCATTCTAAACCCAGAGATGAGGACCTAGTGCTTTAGGTTCTCACCCTGTGTACTTTACACTTAGTAGTAGAGAGATGTACCGTGTTAGCCATTGATGACAGTTTATATCCAAGATGTCTTTACTTTACACTTGTTTGCTTAGTTCAGATTCAGCAGACTAAGCCCCAAGGTGTGGATCTAGCAATTTAGGTCTTCATCCTAAGCACTTTCGTTGGGAGGGGGTGGGTGGGAATCCCTATTGTTCTCCTATAATGTGGGGGGGGGGTAAAACGTTCTACCTGTAAAAATATATGTCCCCTTTTTTTGTGGTCTAATTAGCAAAGCTAAATTACACTTGGAACTATTAAAATAAACCATCAGCATTGCACACTTCAAACCAATAAGATTAAATGCAAGAGGTTATTTTAGGGATAGATAACAGGTGCCAGAACCCCCCTTTTTGCTGTTTTGGCACTTGTTGAGTCACTGCTATTGATAACTAACTTCACACTATGCCATAATTCTCTTTAATAGTAGCTTACTGAGCCTGAGGTTATTGGAATGAGCAAAAAAAAGGAAGTGGTATTTGTTTGTGGATAGATTAGAGGTCACCCACAGTAGCGCCAATGGGAGCCTTCATGCTGATTGTACTGGTGCCAGTATTAGCCTGAACTGGACTAAAGTTTTATGTAACATAAATTAATCTCTTTTGCACAGCTATTGCCCACAGTAATGACCAGTGAACTTACACACATTACCTAAGTATAAAATGACATAAGGGAACAAGGATTTATAAAACAATTATGTCTTTACTAAAATTGGGTTTGCATCTGTATCAATGCTTAGAAAAATGTTTAAATGCTGAGATAATATATACATGCCTAATACTTTCCCCCCACTGAACTCCTTGGTAACAATGTTGCTAATTTTTAAAATGTATAAATTTCAAACAGCAAAAAGTCAAGGGGCACTTTAACAATTTGCTCTGCCTTATAGCTGGCTGCTATTCTATAATTAAAGATAAAGAAAAAAATGTGTGCATCTGCAGAGGAACGGTAATACAATTTCCCATTTTGTATTTCAAAATGGGAATGTAAAAGAGGATGTGCCAAATGTTGAATGCCAATTATAACTGTTTCAAGAATCCCTCTTTTGAAAATCCTGGACTTGCCCCGAAACAGTATCAGTTACAATGTTTAATTAAAAAAAACAAAACAAATGAAGACATTACTACTTCATAGGGCTCCAGTAGAACACTCTTAAAGGGCATGTCCAAGGGGTAAGGTAGGTAACCCCTACCCACCCCCAACCGCATATGTCTTTAAAAAAGTCCCACAAATTTTACTTACTCAGCCCTTTTTCCTGCGGCGATCCGATCTGGCCTTTTGTTTGCAAGCAGGGGCCGGACCCCATATGCCGGTGGTTGGGGGTGGGCAGGGGTTACCTAACTTACCCCCAAAGGATTTGAAGATAGAATCAATGATGGCTAAGGATGGATCCGGATGGTGGGAATAGGGGGGGGTACTGCGCATGCTCCAGACATTGATGAGGACAAGGAAACAGCGTGGATCAGAAGCCTCACAGACTGCTTGGAGTCTTCAGTTTCCTGGACTTTGAGCAGGGATGTAAGGTAAGATTTATTTTAAACTGCAGAGTGTGGCCAGTAAACGGAAAATTATAGTTTTTGGGGTGGAAATGCCCTTTAAAGGGTATGTCCAGCATTTTTTTAAACTTTCTTTTATTCGGTTTAACTGAAAAATGGGGGGTTAATGTGCTATGTCTTACCTCCCGTTCTTCAGTAAAACCTGCAGGAGAGAAGGAGAAACTTACCGTGGAACGATCCAGCACTGTATTCTCTGACATTCTCCAACGCCTTGCACTGTCTGTGCTGCATGCACAATGCAAGGGATTGGAAATGCATCAGAGCATGTCAGTGGAATCAGAGACTGTCAGCAGTGCTTGATCGATCCGTGGTAAGTTACTTCTTCTCTCCTGCAGGTTTTCCTGAAGAACGGGAGGTAAGACATAGCTCATTAACTTCCCGTTCTTCAGTTCAACTACCGGTAAATAAAAGAGTTACAAAACTGCTGGACATACAATTTAAATCCCCTATGTTGTTATTCTTGTATTCTTTTGTACCCATTTCATTTCGTCAATGTTTTTTTTTCAGAAACTTTATTTTAATGTTTAATGAAAAGATTAAGTTAAAATAACTTTCATACAGTATATAAATGCCAACAGGCATACATATGGTGTGCAGGAGGTATAAACTGTATATACTATATACACTCTTTAGGATTAGTTCATGTTACAACTATTGAAAAACATATACCTATATACATATCATTTCAGGCATAAATTGTTTCTTTACATAGAGTAATAGGGATAGAACAAGATATAGTAAGAAAATACTACAACTACTACATTGTGTCAAAACATTTATCTAATCTAATTTAGTTGTTAAAGCTGAGCTATCATTCGGCACTCCATGTCCCTGCAAACCTTAATGGAAAATGTTAAGGCCCTCTGGCCTATTAGACGAATACTGTATGTTTGCAGCGTTCAGCATACTATGATCACGTACAGTTACACTTTACAGGGACTATCGTCTTATCTGGGAATCAATGACAGTGTTTCTTTTCTTGCTATATGACCAAAGATATTTATTCAATTCGGATACTAAATAGTGCATTTATCATAATGATATAGGTTTTTATCAAATATAGTGTTGGTAAACAAAGCAACTGTACACTTTTTCTGACAGAAAATATTCTTATTTACTAGACCTAAAAGTAGAAAATGTAATAATTTTATTCCCCCATTCTTATTACAGCCTGCTGTGAGATTTTATATAAAGCAAATCACAGTCACCATTTGCTCTTCAGGCAGTTGATTAAGTGTGCTGTTTGAGACAATATAAATTCTACCTATTTCCATTTACAGCAGTAGTACATCTTAGCAGGGGTGAAGGAAATTATCTTACAGAATACATTTCCAGGGTGTGCATATTAAGCTACAGATATGTTTCATATACTTCATATTCATTTATATTATTGCTAAAGACGGTCCATTATTTTTCTATGTCTTTTCAGTTATGTACAGTACCGCTAACAAATAAGATTTTCATGCCAAGTAACGCTATAAGCTACAGTATCTCTGACTGGCTGTGTAATAAATTGACAACTAGAGTCATTTAAAACAGAAAACAGTACCAAAATGTCCACTCTCAAGTACAATGTGAAATTCACATTAATAACAAAGTGCTAACAATCCCTAAAATACATTTGTGTCTCCATTATATTCATACAACAGTAAACTAATAAGTATTTCAAATGTATGTATATAATGGAGACATATGCACATCTTAATTGCTTTTAATGATTAGCGCTTGGTATATATACTATGGTGCTGTTCAAGGGATTTTAAGCTTTATTTTAATAGTGTGCACTTTTGGTCTTTCCTGCTTTATACTTTAATTGGTGTAACAAAGGGTAAATATTTTTAGAAAGATGGTCCCCTACTAGCACTCTGCTGATATTAATATTTTTGTTCCCTAAAAATTATCCCATTAATGTTGCCTTGTTTACTTTTTAGGACCATAGTCTCACCTAACCTTAAAGGAGAACTAAACATTTTTTTGTTACCATAAATGTGAAAGATTTCCTCTCCAGAGCACCCATGCATTATAAGATACTATTGCATTTACATACCAGTTGCATTTATGTACATGTAAGAATTGGATTCTATAACTAGGAAGGCTTCCATGCTGTTGCCAGTACATGTCTTTCTCCATGTAGTCTTCAAACAGCCTTGTTAGAATGTGCACCTATTGGCCATGCCCCCAGAACCAATAATTCACTGTCTCTGTGCAGGATATTTTCTACACAAATGTTTCCACACCAATATGGAAGCACTTCATATGACTCTGAAAATTGGTGTTAGACTGCAGGTGACGTGAGTGGCACAAAGCTTACCAGCCTAAACAGATTATTTTAGTGCCTTTTTTTGCTTCCAATCTGTGCTTAGAAAAAAAAATGAACAGGGAGATTCAATAAATGCTCTTATGGTAAAAATGTTAAATAAGATTAGCACCATTTTTAACGATAAGAACTTTTATTGAATAATCCTGTAAGTTTCTTAGTGTAGTGTGTATTTTTTCTCTGATAGGATAGTAGACTTATGCAGGTTCAAATCCCCAGATTTACTTTTATTTTTTACTAAAATTTTAATAAATTTACAGCAATTTATACATGCATGCTACAAGAAGGCTGTGAGTAAGGGAGTGTGGGAGGAATTAGGAGTACTCACTAAACATTAAAGGGCATGTCCACTCCCAAAACTATAATCCCCCCCACTACTGGCCCCATCATGTAGTGTAGTTTAATCCTTACCTCACATCCCAGCTCCATAAGGTTCTCCTGTAGTCCCCCCCCAAAGTCCCAAAAACTGCCCACCAGGAGGATGGCAGAGTCCATATAGGACTCTGCCTCCTACCTGGCCTCCGGGTGAAGTTTGGCATGCGTACTGCAGCCCTTCTCCCCCTCCCTCTCCCTCCCGATTTGGATTCCCTCCCCCTAGTGTAAATCCCTTTCCAGCAAAGATTCCTCCTGTCCCCCCAGCCCCAACCGCTCCATTTTTATTCTTAGAAAGTGCCCCAAACTTTACTTACCTTCCCTCTTTCCCCCGCCGAAATGAACTCCCAGCAGCCGCGTCCGTGATTGGCTGCTGCTCAGCCAATCACAGACGCGACCGCCGGTCCCGCCCCTCTGCTTGCATTTTCTCGCAAGCAGAGGGGCGGCAGCGTGGCGGGGGAAAGAGGGGAGATAAGTAAAGTTTGGGGAACTTTCTAAGAGTAAAAATAGAGTGGTTGGGGCTGGGGGGACAGGGGGAATCATATATTAAAAATGGTTTTCAGGGTAGACATACCCTTTAATAATTTAATGACAAAGCAAGCACAGATAAATATGTGTGTGCCACCATTTTACTTGTCTCAAATTGTAGTTTCAGAAAATGTAAAGTTGTTTCAGTGAGTACAGTGACCCTTTAAAGTCAAGATGGGCTTTGCTCCCCTCTCTTAAGAAGGGTTTTTGTTTAGTTTAAACTGCCATCATTATTGTTATTATTATTAAGGATTTATATATTATTAAGGATTATGTACCAGCATTTTCCGTGGCACTTTTACAATTACATGTATAAATTCATATTAGGCCCTCCACCAATGAGCTTTTAATCTAAGCATATTTATTTGATAAATACAACCTATTAGTATGTCTTTATTATAGTGGGGGAAACCGGAGTGCTCGGGGTAAACCCACGCAAGCACAGGGAGAAGATACAAACCCCTTGCAATGTGTCCAAGGGTGGAATCGAACTCATGACTTCAGCACAGCAAGGCATCAGTGCTAATCACTGAGCCACCATGCTGCTATTTATGCAAGGTGGAACTAGAAGAAAAAGGCCCATTTATTCCCACCACAATTCATGAACCAAACAATAAATGTTATGTATCAATAAATGATGTCAGTAAATAGTAATTAAATAAGAATAGTGTTGTGAAAGCCAATTAAGTTATGTTACACCCAACAAAGGGCGACATTTATAAAGGTGTACCGTAACACAATTTTTACGACTGTGATCCGAATTGAACGTACAGTAATTGCGTAAAACTATGATTGCTGTTGTACAATTATGATTGTGACTGCAATAGTAATTTGTAATTGTGTGATCGCCTATACAATACCATATTGCAGTACATCCGCGTTTGTACTTTCTGTTAATGCAGGTTTTAAAATTCTGCCACTGCAAAACTATCCCTTTACAACTTTGATTGTTGCTTTACTAAACGTAAAAGAGAATATTTTACAAAGTTTTAAAAATGCATAGTTCTTTCTGTTCTTTACAATATGTCTTCTATAACTTCATTTCAGTCTACATTACAGTGGTTGAAAAAAAACTGCCAGTAATATATGCACTAGATAGCTTATATTCTTTTAGGTACTTTTGGAAAACATAAGCGCATGATCCAGGGGATATGATTTTCTTTTCCTATAATAGAATTCAATTCTGTTCACACAAAGATGCCTGCAACTGCATTTACATTTAGAAGCCTGCAGTATTTGTCTAGATTACAAAAGATTAAAGGGATAGGAAATTGTGAATTCAGTTGGTGAAACACTTTAATACCTAGGATGAACAATTAAAGTAATTTTATTACAGAAAAACATACAGTTTTAAATTGTTTGCAAAGTGACTGTTTGTAAAATTAGTTTAGGTTATAACATATGATTTACTGTAGTAGGACATTTCTAAAACAAAGTGTACATGCTCATGCCACAATATAGCATTGCCCGTTTGTGTGGGCTAAGGCAAACTGAAAAGTTTGCTCATGGCACGCCCACTGGCCATTAGAAGATAAACAAAAAACAAAACAATCGAAATGTTACGCTTACGTAAGCGGGTAAGTGAATCTGCTCTTAACTTTGTGGGCTTGGCATGAGGGCATGTTTGATTCACCAGTTTGTGTGGACTAGGAATGAAGGCATCATTAATTACCAGTCTGTTTGGGCTGGGCATGAGGGCATCTTTTATTCACTAGGGTATGTGGCTGGGCATGAGGGTATCTTATATTTAAAAATATAGTCCAAAGCGCACTCCAGCACACAACTGTTGGCTGTTTGCCAGACAATAAGTTGGTGCAATCCTCCTGCCCTCTAATCCCTCTGGGCTTTCTCAACAAAAAAAACAAAAAAACGTGAATATGAAGACTATGAAGATTATATGAGTTACAATTTTGCACACTAGAGAAAAGGCACTTGCGAGGGGATGATTACTGTGTCATGCATTGTTCACCAATAGAGCATGTCAGCATGTCAGAGGACACGCGGACATCCCTTAACACTTCAATAAAAAAAAGTTCAGTCTTTTACTGTAAGAACGGTTAAACTATGGAACGGTCTTTCATTGGACGTGGTGATGGCAGCTTCATTGATTGTTTAAAAAAAAAAAAGCTAAATGAATTTCTAAAAATAAGTAATGTTGCAGGTTACCGATATAGATACATAGTGGAGTTGATCCAGGGATATTTCCGATTGCCATTTGTAGACAGGATGGAATTTATTTTACCCTTTATACTTCTGGGGAATTTTGCCTTCCTCTGGATCAACAGGAAATGTAGCTATTGCTGAGAAGGTTGGACCAGATGGAAGTATGTCTTTATTCAACCTCAAATACTATACTTCTAAATGTTGCTAATAAAGGGTCAGGGAATATAGCAGCAAGCAGCATTCACGATGAAGGCATCTTGTTTTGGAAATTATCGAATACACAGGACCAATTTTGAGAAATACTGAATATGAGAACCCTCAATCCCGAATACATAAACCATCGTTTCGGAATATGGGAGAAATATCAAATAAGGGAACGTTCAATTTTAAATATTAGAAAATTATTGAATATAAAATGTGGAAACTCGATAATATTTTAAAGAGAAATTTTTCAATTCTTCACACAAAAAAAGTCAGGCTGTGGGTCATGGTGGATCAGGCTTGAGTACAGGTAATCAGGGTTTGGTTAGAGTGGAGAATAAAGCATGGACTTTTAGGCCTGGTACACACTGGAAATTTTGACCCAATCTTTCAGACTGACAAACTACAGATACATAAACTGATCAACCCCCCCCCACACACAACACTGCTAATATTTTGTTACAGCCAATCAAAAGGACTACTAAAGAATATGCAATCGGCTGAAAATAACAGATATGTCCAATAGAATTACTGTCTGATTTGGACAAAAATTCAACCCTATAGACTGAAATATGGCTACAGCTGGTCGATCAGGTTAAAATATCACCCCATGTGTATCTGGCCTTACAGAATGTGAATTTCATGGCAATGGAGTGTGGTCCAAGAATTAAATACTTTGAATTTTCAAAGCTGTTCATTTTGAAAATTTTACGTTAGAAAATAATAGTGTTCTTTTAGCCATTTGGAAACATTTGGTTTTAATTAACCTTATATGCAGTGTAGAAATTCATTTTCTCAGATTGTTTTAATGTCCATGTCTGTCCATGTACGCTTGTGTCTGTGCACTGAAATTATGCAGGTTATGGCAAAATATAAATTCTTAATCATTTCACTGAACTTAAGTTACTTACAAATAGTTAATTCTCTGGAATTTGTTAAAATTCTTGCTATAAGGCATAATATTTCATTAGAATTTGTCACCTAAACTACAGTCTGCATCACAACCACTCTCCATTACCCATTACATATGTTAGGGATTATGTGGGTTTTTAGTTACTAAAATTATTATAGTTACATATTGGCCATTATTTCAACCCACTTACTTTTTGCGAAGTTCTAGGGGCATATTTATAAAACTCTCCATTTTCCGCCTAGTTAATAACAGCGAACATCGCAGTGAAAACAATGCTTTTTGTGACTTCTTTTCGTGGTATTTATAAAAAAGCGGAAAAAAAAGACTTTGCGTCTGAAAAACGCGAACAGGCGCGATAAAGAGCCAAAAGTATCGCAGCTATAAAGAGCAAAAAGTATTGCAGTGTAAAACTTAATGTGTCTACAAGATAACTGCTTTGCGAAAACCATTAGACATAGCCAAACAAAAGTAGCTCCTCCCCACTCATTTTCTCTAGCCACAATGATAGGCTTAAGCTGCTTGTTTAAATAGTGTTTGTTATCAATCAAACTTTATTGTTCCTGTTTTTTAATTATATGAAATTTGTAGCAAAAGAAGTGAAAACCACATCCAATCATTGTTACCGGCTAGCCAGCTGCTCAACATTCTTGGCACTATATTTCAATTTAACAAAAATTGGGAGAATACAGAGAAAGAAAAATAATAAAGTTGACAACACGCCTATTAACAACGTAAATGCGCATTCGAAGGCGAACGGACAGAATGAGTTGTTTTAACACTACCAAAAAGCAGAGCACAAAGCACCCACCCTGAATGCTAACAATTGGCCTTGCATTGGAAATACAAAAATGACCTACATTGCGACTGCTAAAAAGCCCCGAAAAAAAGGGGGTGCGGGTGCTTTCACGTGAAAGACAAAATACAGACCTCATTTAAAGTCCAAGCTAAAAATGTGATGAAAAAGCCAAAAGAATGTTTACGTCACATAAACTCATTGTGGAAAGTATACTAAAATTTAGCGAAAAATAAAAATCTATACCTTCATAGTATATGTCCAAAAAAACAGTTAAATAGTATTAAATCATTTGTATAACGTGTTGTAATTTTTGGGTGCATTAAAAATCATGAAAAACTTCAAAATCTCAACAGACATGGTAAAAAGATGCCTCTTTTCGCCACCTTCAAGTTCGCGATAATATTCCGCTCCATTTAAAGGGCATGTCAACCCTTCTTAAAAAATGTTTATATAATATTCTCCCTGTACCCCCAGCCCCAACCACATAGTTTTAAGTTCAGAAAGTGCCCAAAAAGAATATTATATAAAAATGTTTTTACCTAGGGGGAGGGAATCTAAATCGAGAGGGAGGGGAAGGGAGGGGGGAGAAGGGCTGCAGTGCGCATGCCAAACTTCATCAGCCTCTGCTCTACATCAGCCTCTGCTCTAGACCTTCTTATTTTCATGGACACTGGGACAGACCCTTCTGAGGACATGACTGACTGTCTGTGGTGTGGCTGGGTGGGATGGACTTAGATAGGCCGCACCTTTTATTTAAAGGTGCGGTTTTCTATCAAACAAAAATATGTGCCTTTATTTTAGGCTAAAAAGAAAAATCCTGGTCTATAGCAAATATATTTAACAATATATAACAATATATTGTTGCCTTTCTGTGTGATTTCTAACCAGACATATACCTGTGTGAAGTCAAGTCCTCCAATCACTTTTTACCTCTACTTCTTTCTGCCTATGGCTGAGAAATAATCCATGTGTTCACTTGGGGTAGGATCCAGAGTGACGAGAGGCAAGTAATGCAATGAGCAGCTCTATATCTACTGTACATTTGCTAAGTAGAAGTTAATATAAGTGAAAGTGACTGCCGGGCTCGCTATAGTGAGCAAGTCCATACGTACGTTAAGCAGGTATAGGAAAAGCAAGTAAAACATAATTTTAATCACCAGTTACTGGAAAAATATGTTTTAACCTAATCTTCCCCTTTAACTATTGAAGAGGGTTAAGAATGGCATATCTTGTTTGCCATAAGCAAATTGATTGGAAATAGGAATTTTGGGAATACCTTTTTATAAGTATCACCTTATTATCACCCTACTATTTCCCTGGATGCCTTCTGCTATCATCAGCAAGAATGCATGTGACACATCTCACAAAATGCTCTAAGATATATTACTTAAAAAGCTTCTCATTTGTAACACCTGTAACCTCTCTTTCTTACTAAATAGCTGTGTACAGCACTTTAAAAAAAATGACCTATTTATTTTTTCCTTTATCCCACTGGAATGGAGCCCTTAATATATCACAGTGAGTGCCCTTTCTTTAACATTAGTTATATCTAACAGAATGGAAAATGGACACTATATCAAGCTTTTTATATTACAGAATACATCCTTTTGATTTCAACTGCAAAGGGTTACCTACAGTATAAGACCTCATTATATTTTTGTTATCAAAATAGTTTAGGGAGCATGACAAGGGAGGATGCTGGGAGATGTAGTACAGCTCTGGTAGGTCATTCCTAGGGGGCGCACCGCGATTGTGGAAAAGACTGCAGTGCAAGAGGTGCCTACATGATGACATTACAGTGCTAGTTATGGGAACAGACCCCTTATAAAGGGAGGTCTCCCACGAAGAAAGCATTCAAGTTCAAGCTACGGTTGGTGGTTAATTAGTTAATGTTGTTAATTAAAATGCAAGGCATACATTAATATTTATGCAATATTTGCACATGTAAATTTGTAAATAAAGCTGTGGCCACACACCCATCCGTTAAGAAACTGTTTTTGTGTATTTATTACAATTGGTAACGTATATGTTTAACAAGTTTCAAAAACCGCGATACGTTCTACAAGCAAAAACATGGATGTGCTATGGGATCTCCAGTTTCACCCATTGTGGCCAACCTTTACATGGAGGAGGTAGAAAAAAAGGTGCTTAAAACCTATAAGGGCATAGCACCCAGCCACTGGTTCAGATATGTGGATGACACCTGGGTTAAAATCTACCAGAAGGAAGTACAAGCTTTCACAGAACACATTAAAGCGATAGACCAAAACATCAAATTTACAAGGGAAGAGGTACAAAACAACAAACTGGCTTTCTTGGACTGCTTGGTAGAAGTCAGGGAGAATGGTAAACTGGAAGTAGAGGTTTACAGAAAACCAATACACACAGATCAGTATTTGATGTTTGACTCTCACCACCCTTTAGATCACAAGCTGGGTGTCATCAGAACCCTGCAACACAGAGCAGAGAACATCCCCATTAGCACAGAGGTGAAGGCTAAAGAAATTAAACATCTCAGAGGAGCCCTTAAAACTTGTGGATATCCAGACTGGGCCTTTGTCAAAAGAAGTAGAAGGAAAGAAAAGAACAGGTATACCAACAGTGAAGGGGAAAAGTAAAACAGGAGAAAGAGAAAACAGCAACTGCATCAACGTATGGACCAGCACAGAAGAGCCAATTCCTCGGGTCAGGACTCAGCTGTGTACCTGCATCTTAAAGGGCATGTCCACCCCCAAAACTATAATCCCCCCACTGATGGCCCACCATTAGTGTAATAAACCTTACCTCACATCCCGCTCCAACAGGTTCTCCAGTAGTCCCCCCCGAAAGTCCCAAAAACTGCCCACCAGGTGGATAGCAGAGTCCATATAGGACTCTGCCTCCTATCTAGCCTCCGGGAGAAGTTTGGCATGCCCTTCTCCCCCTCCCCCTCCCTCCCTCTCCCACCCGTTTTGCGATCCCTCCCCCTACCATAAAACCTCTTGCCCTATATATAGAATAACTTCCCCCGCCCCAACCGCTAAAAAATATTTTAAGAAAGACCCCCAAACTCTACTTACCTTCCCTCTCTCCCCCGGCATTCTGAGAACCGGCAGCCACGTCCGTGATTGGCTGCCTCTCACCAATCACGGACGCGGCTGCCGGTCCCGCCCCTGCTTGCAGTGTCTTGCAGCAAAGGCCAGGCATCGGAGGAGAGAGGGAAGGTAAGCAAACATCGGGCACTTTCTTAATTTATTTTATAGCGTTTGGGGCTGGGGGAAGTTATTCTATTATATGTCAAAAGTTGATAATAAGGGTGGACATGCCCTTTAAGGATAAGGACATACCTTTGAAGATTGTAATGTTAACATATTGGCAAAGGAACGTGACTGGTTCAGAGAGGTGTTAAGGAGGCCATTTATGTGAAAATAAAGAAACCAACCTAAATAGAGGTGGTGGGGTTCGACACCCAACTGTCTCCATGTACAATGCTGTTTTGACACCTTACCCTGGGCGTTCCTATAAAACCTCTTAGCCACTATGCAATCACGCCCTTAACACCTGGCTGTGATATGCTAATTGGGATTTTCCAGGGTACATATTGCCACAGATCTATTCTAAATTGAGAAAGCCAGTCGGATGACTAGCGAAAAGTCTTCAAGAACTAAACTTCAAGTCCAGTTGATCTACACAAGTTGATCTACACAACATACAACAGATATACCATGACCTGGATGAATGATAACCAGCACAAATCCACCCCTGTATTCACACAATTTGGGACCCAAAAGTCCTTTTAAGGACTAACCCATCTAGTCCTTTGGCCAAATAGGGGTCTAGGGGCCCTATTTAAAAATGTGTACAATCACAATTTAGCGATTATTAATAATGGACGATCGACGTACATTTACGCCGAACGTTTGTTAATTAACAAATGTTCGGTTGTAAAATACCATGCGGTAGTAAACTACTGCAATGGTATTCTATGGGGATCATAAATCTCGTAAATGAGGCCTCTGCCTCTTAAGGTCAGACCACTGTCTCTGGGGGCCAAGATAGTGGTCTGGATGCCAAAACGGCGTGCCAGCTTTAACCCCTTCATTATAGTGCACTTCTGGGCTTTATGTGCACGGTGCCCATTGGGAATGCATCAAATCCAGGGGTAAATGCAGAATTTTAATGGGGGGAGGGGGGGAGATTTCTGAACAAGCACAATAGCAAGTTCATGACAAGAGATGGACTAGAACCGATCAAACGGACCCAAACTATTCCGGATTTTGAACTTCCGAAATTTTAATGATTGTTGAATTTTTGATAATTAGCGAACGTTCTAATCGATGTTCCTCAACTTTAGCGCTCCATAACCTATACAAAATTTGACTAAGGGGAGCATTCACCTACCCCTCCATTAGCGGAGCTCTACGTCAGCGGCCTTTCAGCATGGTGCCACAGTCCTTGAAAACATATACACTGCAAACAACAGGATTCAAACTGGAGGATTTTAAAACTACATCTTTATTTACAATGGGCAAAAGCACACACACTGCTGCACAGTAGAAGATAGAGGAGGGTAGGGTAGGGTAGGGGTTGAAGCAGCAGAAAAACAAGTTGAAGGTCGCACTCCAAAGTAAATTAAATCTTTTATTTAGTGACCAACATTAATACACGCATCATTTCACCTGAGGAAGGGGGCACCGACTACCTACCAAAACGTTGTGTGTATTGATGTTGGTCACTAAATAAAAGATTTAATTTACTTTGGAGTGTACTTGATGGATGTGACCTCAACTTGTTTTTCTGCTGTGGACTATTATCCATGGAGGGTTGGATACCAGAGAGTGAGCACCCCACGGTTGGACAAGAGTGCATTGTGCCCTGTTTCTTACTTGTAGGGGTGAGGCACAGCTTTACAAGTTTAGTGACATTGAAACGCCCTTTAATTCACAAAGAGTGGGTATATACGTTTAGCATATTAACAATGCCCTTATATACACAGAGGTATTATATATGTAATTACATATTAACAACACCCTTATATACAGAAAGAGTGTGGTATATACATAATTAGCATATTAACAATGCCCTTATATACACAAAGAGGTGGTATATATGTAATTAGGAATATTAACAATGCCCTTATACACAAAGAGGTAGTATATATGTAATTAGCTATTACAACACCCTTATATACAGAAAGAGGTGGTATATACCTATTAGTATACACATTTTAATTATAAAAACATCAACATATAAAACCATGCAGTTACTGGAATTTCTAAGGACCAAAAATGAACTGTACCTATTAATCTGTGTAGAATTCAACATAGTTTCTATATCTAACATAGTTTCTTTATCTAAAATAGATCCATAATTCTATGTATATGTGTCATATAATAATATATAGATATTCTCAACTTGCCAAAATTATTATGACAGCTAATCAATACAGATACATCCTTTACTTTTGTTATAAAATATATTAATTAGCTGGGTACACACACAAGCGATTTTTGGGGGCAACAAAATCTTATTTCAGTGGCTGGCAGCGACTGCTGGTTCAGATGAAAGGGCGATTGGACATGACCATAAATAACTGCAGATCGTGTGGTCCATATAGATATTCTCTGCAACCGACAGTGCATCGTTATGGCTGACTGCACGATATCGGCAAACAGTCGGGACAGAGTTCTTTTTTACTGAGACATCCACTTTGCGCTAGAAATATAATATGGAACCTCAGTTCTGATATATGGACATGTCCCCAGACCACTTTCCCAGGTCCCACAACCAATGTATAGTTACCATTGCTATTTTACCTTATATTTAGGTGGATCTGTCAGTTTTTTTTCCCCGTTGACTTTTTTTGCAAATCTTTTCGAAAATCCGATAATCCGCAGGCGGAATGGATTTTAGCGTTTCGTCCATCCCTTTGGTCACACCCACTAGTAAACTCGATCCAAGCTTTTACAGAAGATTAGGCAAGTAAGCATGTGACTGAGGTCAGGGGTGTGGCCAGTCACTGTACATCCACACAGTTATTTCATCCAGTTCTTTAGGGATCTTTACTTAAATGCTATTGACTGTAGTGGGATTTTACAGTATATTGTTGTTTTAGAAGATTTATTTACAGATTCTGGAGTATAAAAATTTGGGTTTAGTTAAAAAAAATTATTGCAATAAAAAGTGAAACATTTGAAATATTGTCAAGATACAATATAATGACTCCTAAAGTAAAGGCTGAATATATTATGCCACAGCCTCATTTCTGTCACTGTTAATTCACAACAAAAGCAATCTGGTGAAAAGTAGAGAAATTAAAAATGTAATAAAAATTAAGCTGGATACATAAGTGAACCCTCTGGGTGAGGGACAATAATAAAAAACATTGGCAAGTTATATGCCGCTTGTTCAGATAAATATAGACCACACCCTGGTTAATAAAATAGTTTATATCTCTTTATTTTTTAATTTGCAATTTGCATTAACTTACATTTCTTTTTTTATTTTATAGTAGTGTAGCGTACTAATTTTTCCTTTTAAGCAAGAGTGAACTAAGAGCTTATTTCCCACTATTATTAAGGCTTTCAGTTGTAGCTAGCAGTAGAATAGTAATTCCCACCTACTGTATCTTAGAATTATCTAGCTAAGTGGTTTGATTGTGGGATTTCCCCTGATGTTCAGCATTTTCTGGCAGACTCTAGGATAAAGAGAATGCTATTAATAGTGTGAAGAAATGCTTTCTCCAAGACACACATGCCTAAAATTAAAAACAATTTAAAATTAAATCTAAACAATGTTATGACATTAAATGGGCTTTCGTCAAATAAACAGAATTACGAAGAAAGCAAATATTTCAAGATACAAAATCCAACGCAGAAATGTTTTATCCTATTGGTTGTGTATTATACGATGGGATAAATCTCTTCATCCTGTCTTTGAGCACTTCCATGTGGATATTTTAGTGTCTTCTAAAAGCTTCAAGGAAAGATTTACTGTGGCATTAATTATATACTGCAAACATTCACAAAACCACCTTCTTCTCATTATACAATATTTCTACACGTATAAAAGCTGTACCTGAATGTGCAGCATATTATATTCTTACAATGCTTCACATTGCAGTTATGTGCACAAGGGATCACACGAGAACATCACTACAATAAACTGTACAACGTTTCATGATTATAGTGCTAGCCTTGGGGGAAATGTGAATAGATGTTCCCTAAAACATAGTCTCCATGCAATGGTGGACACCTCTCCTGTAATTTTTTTAATTTGCGTCAATTAAATTAATCATTGAATGAATTAAAGGTTAAGTACACAGTAAAATAAAGTTATTCTCAATTGGAAGCTGCAGCTATAAAAATACATTTGGCATATTTTTTTTCCTTAAGCCCCTCCAGAGCCAAACATTCTAGGTTAAAAGTTGCTGACATCTTGCTTGTGGTTGACATTTTGCTTGGCCATGACATCATGCGCGCGGCGGTCACGCCCCACACGCACATGGAGCGCATGGCGCGACCAGGAAACAGTAAATGCGGCTTACCGATCGAGCCAGCAGAAAACTTGCAGGGGCGGAGCTAACTCTACACATAACCACAAGCAAGATATCAGCAACTTTAACCTACAAAGGTAGGCTCTGGAGGGGCTTAGGGAAAAGAAAAAGCCAAATGTATTTTAAAGCTGCAGCTTCCAATTGAGAATAACTTTATTTTACTGTGTACTTACTCTTTATCTAATGGCCTTTATCCAATGGCCCAAAGTATGTTATGGAAAAAAAGCCCCATACAGGTAATGATAATGTGTGTACAATATGTTTCGGTTGTGACGGCTGATGACAAATAACACAAAGAAAATGTTTTTGTTTCCAGCTTTATTTTCAGACATGGGGGGGGGGGGTTCATTGCTATGAATATTGTTTGTTTGATCCATAGATTGTCAGTAAAATTACTGTTTGTAACCACTTTAGTTTGATTGATTTCACAGATAACCTGGTCATCAATGACGCCCGACCAAATATTCCTACCACCCAATTTAGAGGCACCACTCAGGCTCCCTTAAGTCACACCAGTGTGCCCGGCACACCCTTTGAGAATCCCGCACTAAACTAAAGTCAGATAAAACAGCCGTTTGCTTAACACTTAGGCGGCGTGCGGCGGTTCCATGATCGCATTTGTGCGGCTTAAAGTTGGCTACTTTGGGGCTATTGGGAATTTTGTTAGTGGTCCTGCTAGGCTATCTAAATCTGCAAAATAACTGTCTGGCTTAAAGTCTAACTGTTTTCTCCCTTGTGTACAGCACATTCCTACCTTTAAGTCGTGTATTCAGTTAGATCCAGTTGATCTAAATGAATACAACAGATATAACATTACCTGGATGAATGAGAATCTTCACAACATTACTTAAGAGTGATTAAGGAGTCAAGCATGACAGTGTAGCCTTGTATTCTGTTAAAATGCCTGGTTTATTTTTTTAATTAATAATTCTGGAGATTCTCTTGTATATTCACTGTCCTGCACTCACATTATGACTCCCTTCTGCAACTGTCATTTCTACCTTGAAAATTAGACATTCCAAACTGGCAGAAGGAGCTGTGACATTAAAAAAATCAATCAAACAATTACACTTTCCTACATAATTTTTTCCAAATGATAAACTAGTACATACTTGAGAATGTCCCAAAAATAAATATAAATGATGAAATAGCAAATAAAATAATTCACTTAGAAAGTCTTGCTGCCCAGCGTTTGCAGTGTTTTTTTTATTAGAAGCCAGTGTGTGTGTGGTGTGTTTGTATTATATGTATATATATATTATATAAAGATGAAACCTTGAAATAAGCAATTAACATTGCCAGGGCCACATCTACCATGAGTGAGACAATTGTCTCAGGCACCACCCGGGCAAGAATTCCCCCCGTAACAGATATGATGTTGTTAAAATCATTTTTTATGGTTAGGTTAACGTTAGTTAGTTTGTAAGGCTAGGTTAGACTAGTTGGTTAGTTAGGGCCCTGCGGAAAGAGTCTACCTTGACATGGTAAACAGCAACACAAGGGGCCGTGCAACCGGGATATAAACTGGAGTCTCTCAGTATAAAAACAATTTACTTTATTAAATGCATATACAGACACTGACTCAAACACATCACCAAACCTGAACAGGTAAGTGCATTAGCATTAATACTTAGCATACAAAATTACTAATCCTATACTTAAACGAGTATGGAATAAAAATAACAAATAAATGCAAGGAAACTGACATAAAGCGCCTAAATACAAAATGTATAAGATACATATGGAGTAGACCATGAAGTTAGGAATACATATGCAAATATGAGTAAAACACAAAAACTCCAGGTGCTATATGATAACAGATAATATATATATTATATATATATATAATATATATATTATATAGGTAATCTAACGAATATAGATACCATTTATATTATATTTTCTGTTATCTTTATAGCACCTCTGGAGTTACTTTGTGTTTACTCATATTTGCATATGTTTTCCTAACTTCATGGTCTACTCCATATGTATCTTATACATTTTGTATTTTAGGCTGCTTTATGTCAGTTTCCTTGTATTATTTGTTATCTTTATTTCTTACTCATTTTGTATAGATTAGTAATTTTGTATGCTAATGTCTTTATGCTAATGCACTTACCATGTCCCTATATAGAAATATGAGGAAGTGTTCAATACCGAACGCATCAGGTGTGGTGATGTGTTAGAGTCTGTATATGCATTTAATAAAGCAAATTGTTTTTATACTGAGAGCTCTGGGTTACACGGTCCCTTGCTGTTTGTCCTGTGGAGTCTGCCTTGCGAAGGGCCCGGGGCTTTGTCGGCACCTGGGCCACCCATTGCTGCTGGTAAGCATTTGTTTTTTTACTTTTGATCGGCTTGAACGTTACATCTTGGCAGGGAAGGTATCTCTCCTGCACGAGTTAGCAATCAGGGCTGGGGGGGTGTCTACCAGGCTCTACAGCACAAGAAAGTGAGTCTCTTCCTGTATCAATCTATTGTTACATTTTGCCTTGTAACTTGTTGTTACTTTATGAGTGATTTTTAGATACATACTTTACCTGACATGGTGACAGGCTTACAAATCATTTGGCTAAAATCTTTTATACTACAGAAAGTATGGCATTTCTAAGTATTGTAACAGTTGAACCACCATGTATAGCAGCTAGGCTATAAAATAAATTATATTGATTTAAGCAACGAAAACCTGAAAGGAGCAATATGGTAGGGACACCACAAGCTTTTTGAGAAAGGGATGTAATACCTGTTTCTAGTAATTTACATTATTGCTAATTGACTGTCTGAGGAACTGTTTAAATACCTATGTGATAGGAAGTTAAAAAATTTTAAATTTTAGCCATGCCCACCATTAATTCACCCCACTGAGAAATCACTAATACTTTAACACGGCGGCGAGCTTCGTGCCAGCCTAGAAATAATCAAGGATGGCATTCAAAAGTGTGGCTCAGGCATCAAAAATCCTAGAAGTGCCCCTGACCTTGTGTACTTTCTAATGGACTACCCTTTCTCATGCAGGTTCTAAAAGCCTGAAGGTGCGGTGCTTGTAAATGGATAGCTGGGCTCATATTGATAGTTTCCCTAAATACAATAATATACATTCTTTAAAATGAAAACTGTTACATATAACGAACAGTAAGCTTGTAGCACTAGGTATAACATTCACTTGTGCCTTTCCACTAATAAGTATGTATGTAGAGTAATGGAGGATCTGTAAACTGGAGCACAAGTCTATGTACTAAAGATATAAAAGAGCTTTTTAAGTCCTAGACGTTCACAATGAGTGGTTTCAATGTTTTCACATTAAAGCCTATCCAGTTCGAGTAACCTGTCAATGAGCATTTGTTGCAACATAAACTGTTGCTGTTTCCCCTAAGGACTCATTAAAAACTACAGTTTTAATACATCTAGTGTGTGCTATAGGAAACGAGTGACCATTTCTCATTCATTGTGAATAGGTCCAAGAAAAGTCAATAATAGCCACAGTATCTACAAATGCACCAAAATACTGGTATTGGTTCCCAGTGCCTGGTAATCTTGAATGCTTTCAACATAACATGAATCTCTTTTTTTGTTGAGTTATCTCGCATGACAGTTGAAAGATTATCCAGCTCGGTCATTCAACGATGCTATCTTGTGCTGTAATCAAGCTACCATTTATCTATGGTTGACTTGTTAAACCCTCTGCCTCTATTGCAATGGTTGGAATACGGTGGTGTAAAAAACATGAAACATTTCTTGTTTTAAGAGAATGAAAGAATCCACAGCAAAGCAATTAAATTTGATTCTCTAAAGTGATACTGAACATATTGTACAATGAATATTACATCAGGACACACATTTTTTTTTTATTTTTTAGTGCAAGATAATAAACCCAAATTATTTTTAGATGTTCATTATTGATGGTCATTCACCTTGTGCTTTTTGCAGTACACTTAATACATTCCCAAAATTTTACCTGTCTTGGTCAAACTGTAGTTTAGCAGGTACAAGGATAGTTTCCAAAAATTAAACCCCCATCCTGTCCCAAACCATCAAAAATACCAAGGGTGAGAACCTAAACCATTTACCTAGCGATTAAGGTCCTCATTCTAGCCCTGGATACTATTCATAGTGCATTAATCTTAAAATACATAATTGTTATTCATAGGCTGCCTCTAGTTTCATGCATCACTAGGGTAAATGTATATACTTTAATATAATAATTGCAGGTGTTTTAAAAATAAAGGTCTGGTAACTACTTACGTCCAGAAAGATTTGCACTCAATGTGCAGTCAAAGCATGTTCCCTACCATGTGTCCCTTGCTTTAGATGCTAAGCAGTAAATCATTATGCAATAATAATACCATTAATCCTTTATGGCTTTCTCCTAGTTATGAAGCTACTTTTCATACTCCATAAGGTTAATGTTGCAATTCATGACACTATTTATTTCTGGGCATCTAACCAGTTATGAACTAAATAACATTTCTTTGCAGCAAAGTATAAAACAACTGCTTTTAAAAAAAACTACATAAACACATTCATTAACCATAAACTAGAACATTAGTTTCACACTATGCCTTATATTAAATGTGTTCACCATGAAGCTAAAATACAGCACATATCTCTTTAAAATTATACATCACATCATTCAGCTCATACCTGTCATATGGTCTCTCCTGGGGTTCAAAGTTAACAGTTTAATAATGTAATGTATGCAAAATAAAACTGAGAGCAGAAAGTTTAAAATTTCATATTTGGTGAAAAAGTTTATACTGCCTTTTGCAGCCATAGACACCAACCTGTCACAGTATACCCAAACTAGCACATAGAATTAATTGGAGACAACATACCATAAGGGTTAAATAAAATTGTTATTTTGTATGATTCAGGTGTCAGTGTGCCAAATAGTGCCCATTCTTTGTTTTTCTTTTTGGAGTAATAATATAACACAAACTAGCACACAGAATTAATTGGAGAAGACATCCGTATACCACAACCTACAGTAGCACACAGAATTAATTGGAGAAGACATATACTACATCCTACAGCAGCACACAGAATTAATTGGAGACGACAAGTATACTAAAGAATAAAAAAGCAAAACAATTTTTTTTTGCCTTTAAATTGGTTCATTGACAAATTTACTACCTGCTTGCAGATTATCCTCCTGTAGAGGGATATAGTGTTTTAAATGTCCACTATATCCCAACCTTGACCCATATTTCCACCATATTAGTATCTTTCTCAGATAGTGGAAACCCAGTCCCACCTCCCTGGGTGGCTGTGAGCTATACATTTTTTCTTACAAATAACAATGGTCTGTTTAAGTTGCATATAAATTTCAGTGCTAAAATACACATTGAGTGCATAACATCCATACAGTTGCATTTAGAAACCTAGCCTAACAGGCTTTTTAAAAAATGTGACCTCATATGTCCTAGCATCGAAACTTAATTGCATGCTCTACAGCATCCATTTTTTTTTTTTCTATAAGTAAAGCCATGTGTGGCCATGTGTGATTCTAGCAAAGCTCTCTTTCCTTTAAAGGCATGTCCACCCCCAAACCTATAATCCCCCCAACTACTGGCCCATCATGTAGTGTAGTGTAATCCTTACCTCACATCCCAGCTCCATAGGGTTCTCATGTAGTCCCCCCCCAAAGTCCCAAAAACTGCCCACCAGGAGGCTAGCAGGTCCATATAGGACACTGCCTGCTAGCTGGCCTCAGGTAGATTTTTGCCATGCGTACTGCAGCCCTTCTTCCCCCTCCCCTCCCCCTCCCTCTCCCTCCCGTTCTGCTATCCCTCCCCCTAGCATAAAACCCATTTAATATCCTGCTCCCCCGTGTCCCCCACCCAACCGGGTATTTTTTATTTTAGAAAGCTCCCCAACACCTTACTTACCTCTCCTCTTTCCTCCGGCAAGTGAGCTGCCGGCAGCCGCGTCCGTGATTGGCTGCCGCTCAGCCAATCACAGACGCGGCTGCCGGTCCCGCCCCTCTGCTTGCATTTCCTTGCAAGCAGAGGGCCGGGAGCGCGGCGGAGGAAAGAGGGGAGGTAAGTAGAGTTGGGGGGGCTTTTTAAAAAAAAAAATAGCGGTTGGGCTGGGAGCCCAGGGGGGACCTTATATCAAAATTTCCATTTTAGGGTGGACATACTCTTTAAAGCAGATATTTAAAATGATTTGGGATGTTCTAATAACAAACTAAAACAATGCTTTCTGACAGTAAAATGGCATGTTTACTTGCTCCCTGCAAGCCTAATTGCATGGTTTAGGTACCTGAAAAAATGGGCTTTTAAAAATCTGCAGCCTCTCTATTTATTTATATTGCCCATATCCAATAGTATAGCACTGTGTACCCAAGTGATGATTTACAAATAAACATATACAAACATGAACACATTCTCATAATAAAAAACCCATTCTAGCCAATGTAATTTACTGGTTTTTGCAGAGCCTGTCCGCCTTTCCAAAAATGGAAACAGCGCAGCACTCCCTGCTCAATAACATTTGAAGTAATTTTTTGCGCCTTTGTCCTGAAGCTTAAAGGGTAAGTCCACCCTAAAATACATGTCTTCTTTAGTGTAGTCTCCCCGCTCCCAACACCAACCGCATTGTCCACTTTTAAAAAAAATGGCAGAGAACTTACTTACCAGCCTCATTCCTTCCGCGGCCTCTGCCCGTAATGTTACTTCCGAAAAGGAAGAAACATTAGGGGCTGGACCGGCAGACGCGCTGGCGGCTATTGGGAATGCCTCTGGAACGAAGGCTCGTAAGTAAGTTCTCTGCTATTTTTTTTTAAAATAGACAATGCGGTTGGGCTGAGAAGGGGAGGCTACACTACAGAAAAAGGGTTTAGCACAACACTTTAAATCCAGCGCGATGAATCTGGAGGGAGGGAGGGGGGATCACAGCGCATGAACAAAATACCTTCCGAGGTGACAGAAGAGGCAGAAACCTTTTGCCAGGAAGAGAGTTCCTTCTCTTCGCTTTACTGGACTTTCGACAAGGTTCCACAGGAACCATTTGGATCAAAGATGTAAGGTAAGGATCTATTAACACTACACAGTGGGGCCAGCACGGGGTTAATTTTAGTTTTGAGGGTGGACATGCTCTTGTTGAGTTTTAAAGAAGGTGCACCAGAATGCACCTTACCCTTTGAAGCTCCTGTGATGCACTGTGGGAACACGTAAGTGGGAGCGGATTACTCTATCATAAATCAACCAAAAAAGCAGAGCAAGCCCGACTTAAACCCACACTAGCCTGTTAGCAGCAAGCTAGTACCACCAGTTAGCACAGTGTAAGGTCAGACTTACTTTAAAATTTGCCATTAAGGAAAGAACGGATTGTCAAGCAACAGCCCAATGACAAAGGAGCATTGCCAATTTTAGATGGAACTGGATGATGTCAGAAATTCAGCTTGGTTGGAAAACACTTGATGATTTCTTAAATACTTCAACTAGGAAAGTTTTAAGAAAAGCTATACCCTCACACCCCCACTAAAAACACCCAGGGTGAGGACCTAAACTGCTACATCCTTACCCCAGGGTTTTCCTTTATCGCCGGTCCAGCTCTGACCCCTCTGTTGCAAAAAGACCTACATGAGTGTGCGCTGTGAAAAAAACATGTCTTCCCATTGGCCAGATTCCAAACTGAAGAAGAGGTGGAGCTGAACTGGACTGGTGAGCAAAAATTAAAACAGACGATTTAGTTCAAAACCCAGAGAATAAAGCTGTTTAGGGTCCTTACCATGGGTTCTATAAATGGTAAGAAGGGATTGCTGCCTTTTCTTTTAGAATGTTGTTCTTGAAGGGACAGTTCAGTGGGAATTATCATATTTGATAAATTGTTAGTTTGTGCAATGCATACTTATTCATTCTACATATTCTCTTCCATTTTGAAAAATCAGTTGATTTCATACCCTTTGCTGTTCCCTGCTGTTGAGTGGCTGACATTTCAGGTTCTACATTCCTTCTTCCCAGGATGCACCACTTCCTTGGAATGTTCCTAACAGTTATTTCTACTGATTGGCTGTTGGATGGGTCAAAGATGCTCAGATCTCTACTGAGCAACTGAATCAACCCAGGTGCTGGGTCAAGGGCAAGACCATAACTCTCTACTAGGGGTCCTGCAAACAGGAAGTCAGTATTTCGGTTGCATTTGATTTGGCAATCAAGGTCATTGGGATGAAAAATACTGCTCTTTTTTGAAAAGTACATGTATCTGTACTGAACTTCCCCTTTAAACAAAGTAGTAAAAATATGTACTGTGATACTTTTAATGGCTAACAGTTTATTTTAGTAGACAAGCTTTCGAGGGATCCACCCTCTTCCTCAGTCAGAGCAGTACACCCGAGAAAGAGGATTGATCCTTCGAAAGCTTGTCTACTAAAATAAACTGTTAATTCATTAAAAGTATCACAGTACTCTACTTTTTACTACATATATTGGACTAATATGGCAAAACAATTATTGTTCTTTAATACTGCTCATTTAATTGAATAATTACTTTGTGCAGCGGAGGCAAGCAAAATCCAGGTTGCAGAAGTCTGAAAATTGACAGTGGGTAAACGTTATAAAAAGCCAACCATATGTAACAAAACCTGAAGGTCTGACCATTTTGACCCCAAGAAAACAAAAGCCATTTTTAGGTCACTACTAACAATACTGTTAGAATAACACTTTACAATTCTGTAAAAATGGATTTGTGTAAATTTCTGTAAAAATGTATTTAAAATAAACTTATAATCAACAGTTTAATACTGAAATAACAATATAAGACAGAAAAAGAAAATAATGCACCTGGCCTGCACTGTTAAGAACAAGTCTTAGCTTACACTACTGTACTGTTTCTTTCTAAACTGAAGACAAAGGTAGATGGTGCAGTAAATGCAGGATCTCCTGGCTTTTCTGCCAAATTCAATAATATGTGGGGGTGCTCCCTTAGGCTACAGACTGAGAAGGCAGGCAAAAACCACATAGTAACGAGCAAGAAACATATTGTTTGGAGATCCCTGTTGTTTTTGCTCTCAGTTCACCTGCTGAGTGTACTGCTCTGCCTGGGAATTGTACGTGCTTTGTATAGTCCAGATCAATTCCCTGTTTAACAACAAAGTTTAAAGGCCAATGTCACCAACACATCTGCAATCACCCTGCTTCACACTCAGTCTAACGCAATCTTAGGTTAAGCTGTTGCCAGGCATTGACCTGAAGCCTAATATATTAGCAGTTGATCTAGCATGTCAAAATGAAAATCAATATAGTCGTACAGCAAACTGCTCAGCAACTCTCCATGCCACGAAAATTAAACAATTATGTCCAAAATGCACAACTAGTCACTGTCAGAGCAGCAATGAACCCAGGGCAGACCCTGAACCTTACAACCCATAGTTACAGATTTTCAAGCCGTATTTACCTACCTTGTGGTCTGATACACTGATATACCCATCCAGGACTGGACTAGAGAGGGATTCCTTGGGACTGTTCTCCTTGCGAATTTGTGCTCCATGCAGGTGGCTCGGTTGCCTTCTCCCTTCCCATGCTGCTGTACATGATCAACAAGCTGGTGCACATGGTGCTCAGAGCAAAGAACACTGCAATCCCATGGCGCTGGACAGAAAAAGCACATTATTTCTCAGCAGCAGGAAACTTACTGTACACACAGCTAACCTATTACCATGGAAATAAGTGAATACAAACATTTATAATCAACAATTCTCCATTGCCATTTTACATGCTGCATCCTATCCCCCATTCACATATGCTGTACTTTAACTCAATGTAACATTACGCCATCTCATTCCATCACAGACAGGGATCCACAAGTGGGTATTGTTAGTGTGTGGTTCAACATCACTGATCTATACCTACTTGCTGGTCAGGTAAATGTACTGACTGAAGCTTAAGTCAAATCAGGTCAGGTTTCCAGTGAAAGAATAAAATATTCTTAATCAGCACAAATAAAACATTCTGCACAATACCCTGGAGGGGAATGTAACAATAGCTCTGTGCTCCTGGGCTGGAGTCAGACCCCAGCTATATTTTCCTTTAAAACCTTCATTACTTTTTTTTTATTAATTCAGACAATACAAATTAGTCTAGACAATAGTGTATTCTACACAATGGCTGGCTTGATTTGTATAAGAGTTTTACCATCCTTGTGGCTGGACCCTCCTGTATTGTGCTGAACACTTTCTGTGCTGTTGGATGATCACATGGTACTAATACAGACACTGTAAGGCTGCATGCCATGTCAGGTAAGTTTGTACATAGGCTGGACCATCATGCTCTAAGGATTACTGAGCCAGCCCTAGGATCCAGGTCTGTGTGATGGGGAAGCCTTGCAGTTATCTTGGGAAAGTTTCTCCCTGATCCCACTACTTGCATGCCCTGCCAGACTGTGACTGGGTGTGTATGGAACACTGATCTCCCCCTATTCTATACCCTAATGACATGACACAACTATAGGATTTTACCATTGACTCACCACCAGTGTCTTCATCTTGTGATCCTTCTCTCTCCCTGGATGATCAGGCGTTCGAATAGTCTTGGTAAACCAAGACTTCTCCTATGTGCTGCTTCCATTGTATAGACTCTCTGACATGTCATAAAGAAAGCGAAAGGAGCTGTGGGAGGGGCCAGCTGTAGGAGCTGTGCGGCTGTAGCAGAGATTAGAGAGACAGATTAAACTGGACCCTCTTGTCTCTCTCTGTCTCATCTACACAAATGCTCCCTGTCGGAGTCCGTTGGGTCCTAAAGGCGTAGCTCCAGCTTGCAGAACACAAGAGGTGTCATTACAATAAGACAATAAACACATATATGTACCATAGAAGAAATTCTGCATTCATGTAATGTATTTAGCTGTCTAAATATTCTATCCACCCAAGGAGATCTGTCCATCACCCAATGTTTCATTCACATAGAGAATAAAGTCCTTTTACAGAGGATCAGCTACAGAAAAGAAAACTCAGAATCAAGGCCAACAAAAGGAATCTTTATTATTATTTCACATCCCCCATGTTTGTGGATAAAACATTCACTTCTCCTTTTTGGTGATATTAAAGGTTTATAGCAGCAGCCCTATTAAAATGAGACATACCAATACAAGTTTTTTTGTTGGGTTTAAGCTATTGAAACTGGCGAGCTTCTAAATTATTTCAGTGTCTTAATTGGCAAGCTACTGTATCTTTGAGAGGAAAAATCACAAAAAAGGGATACATTTGGCTATATAATAGTGGGTGCAAAACCTAATGTATAATATGTATGTATTTTATTTCTTATATAGCGCTTCATATCCGCAGCGCTTTACAATTATTTTTACTCATTCACATCAGGCCCTGCCCCAAAGAGCTTACAATCTAATCACTTTATGTACACATACAACCTATCAGTATGTCTTTATGATTGGGGGAACCCGGATTGCCCGGGAAGAAACCCACGCAAGCACGGGAGAACATACAACCCCTTACAGATGTGTCCAAGGGTGGAATCGAACTCAGGACTTCAGTGCTGCAAGGGATCAGTGCTAACCACTGAGCCAGTGTGCTGCCCCAGCCACTTGGGGAAGCAGCGCTGAACAGTAATAAAATACAAGTCAAAAAGGTCATACAGGGGGATAAATACATAATAGTTCAGAACATACATATATAAATTAGAAGTGCTAGAGCTTTGCCACAAGAGGAAAGGAGGTCCCTGCCCCATAGACTTACAGTCTGTACATGTTAAGACCCATAAGTTATAAGTATGTTACTTGGTAACACCCTCTTTAAATGGGATGTTCAGGTTATTGGGGTTTGTGATGGTGTGGTACAATCCAGGAGAGTGGTGCCAACTGAGATCAAGAAGAAAGTTAGGGAACCAAGTAATGTTTGAATTGTTTAAATAGTGATGCTTTTTGTGTGAACATAACCTAGAAGGATTTTGAATTACTGTAATATAACATGTTTAAGTTTCATACACACTATGTGTATGAAACAAAGTTTAGAAATAATTGTCTGCCAGGGAATATGTCACCCAGTAAAAAGATGAAAAGATTGGCTTCATAGAACTTATATTTTTAAACAGAAAGGATTGCTTAGGTATGTACATAGGTAAATGTGTGTTTTTTTTCTTAAATGAATGCCCATTATTAATTTGGCTTGAATAAGCAAAAATTCTGTCTTTTCTATTTCTTTTCTTTTTTTTTTTTTTTCTTATATTTTCTACTTTTTGGACTGTATCTCTTACCACACTTTTTGAGATAGAGACATGAAAAGGCACAGCACAACACGCGGACACATAGGAGAAGTGTGCCATAATCTATCTTAGAAATCCATATAAAAAGTTTCTGATTTATCTGCAAATTTAAAGGATATTTCACACAAAAAAGTGAACTATTCCTTTAAAGCAGTAATTGAAGACCGGAGGGTAAGACTGCTTCGGTTTAGTTTACTTATCGCGCAATATCCCGCATGCGCGCTATAGTGCAACTAAACCAGGAAGCAGTAGGCATTTGTCAATGGAGCAGCGGTGGATTGTGCGCTAGGTATTAAACTTACCTTCGGTCCTGGATCCTGGTGAAGTGATTGAAGAGGAAGGTAAGAATAGGTCCTTTACCTCCTGGTCTTCATCACTGCTTTAAAGGAATAATTCACTTTTTGTGTGAACTATTCCTTTAAGGATTTTTTCGTACATAGACTTTAATGGACAGGTGTCACAGGCATAATCAACACCTGCCTCTTGATTATATTCACGTGTAAGCAGACCTAATCAGCACAGCTAATTACCTGTCTTGATTACCAGCTGATTACCATATTTGCAGGTTTTAAAACTCACATTAATAGAGATTTGTGCAGCCTTTCAAGCCAAATTCAAATACACTTAATATACTTATATACACTGTCTGCCCCCTATTTCTTTAGATATCCAATTTGAAGCATTTTAATTTCAGCTTCCATTAAATGGCCTTATTATCATAAATTATTCTGCTGTGTACAGTTATATTGTTACTGGAATGGAGACACTTGAGTGTGTAATTGCTTGGTGGGAAATTCCCTCTCCCATTGATAGTTCAAAGTGATTACTGAACACGTTGGGGGGGGATACTAAGTTTGAGGAAAACTGCAAGAAATACTGGATGAAGGCATGTAGCACCACACACACTTAAAGGTAACTGTGGTCTCCAATTCTTCCAAACTAGTAAGGATTATATAAAAAAACCTTCCATCCTACCTTCAAAATAAAATGGAAATCACATCTCTAGATAAAATTCGAGAGAATTATTGCTGTAAAGGTTCAGTAAATTACTTTCTGCTTGAACAATTCCTGTTTCAGCCATGTGACCAGCTTGTAGTCATGTGACCAGCCTCTGCCTGTATAGTAGGCTCCCATTCTCAACTGTCAATTTTCTCCCCAAGGTACTTCCTGATTTTCCCAGCATTAAGTCTTTACTGAGCATGTTTTCTCCCCCGGGCAGAGGGGCTAGCAGAGGTAAGGTGATGTCACTCAACCTACTGGAAGCAGGAAGTTTGAACATTTACCTCAATATCATTTCTCACAGGCTCCAGCCAGAGATGTGATTGTCGGCTCATTATAAAAAAATACTGCAGGTTTCATTTAACGCTAACTTGTTAGAGACCACAGTTGCCCTTTAAGAGTAATGCATTTTACATGTATTTTAGTAATACTAATATGGAACAAACTAATTTTTTTTCAGTATGCGTACCCTTTAAGGTGTCAGGGTCCATCCCTCTCTTGCTAAACTATGCCGTGTTTTTAATATGAAATAATAAGGAAAGATGTGTGATTCAATGATTTACCTTTAAGTTAGCCATTAAAATCTTTCCATGGGTATCCTATAAGAAGTGACACAGCAAAATGCAGCTATTCTTACTGCATCTATTCTGAGCTGTGATATGAATGAGACTCAACAGATATGTGATGTCATTTAAAGACTGGTATCCGTCTACACTCCAGAATCTATTTCTAATGCTACTTGTCTAGAGGGATTATCTGTTTTATGCAGTTAAAATATGGAGAAAACATTTGATCATGGCTTTGGATCACTGAACATTGGCATACATTGCTTATGTGTCTATATAAGCTTTTGTAGACTGAGACCTGTCCTAACAGATTCCGACAGTAATTGCTGCAGTAGAAGTGCTAGGTCCAACTTGTGCGATCCGAAGTGCGTTTTGCAATACGATCGCAATTCCTATTCACATTGCTAATGCAATGCTATCAGAGTGTTCCCTCTATGAGCACTGTGCTCTGATCCGTTATTGGAACACCCAAATGCATAACATTTTTTGCGTATCTTATGAATTCCAATAACACAGATGGGTACAGGATTGCAGCGCACATAGCTTATAACGTACAGCATGTAACATGCATTTGGGGGGGTTAACAATCGTTGTGCCCCCTACACCATAAATAACTCTGTTGTTAAGTGAAAAATATTTATTGTATTAAGAGGGGAATAGATTCAAGGGAGAAAATATTATTCTCCTTCTTTACAAGGCACTGGTAAGGCCTCATTTGGAATATGCGGTGCAGTTTTGGAATCCCATATACAAAAGGGACAACTTGGAAATGGAAGCAGTTCAGAGAAGGGCAACTAAATATTAAAGGGAATGGATTGGCTTGCATACAGTAAACTCTCTGGTGCATTGTTTACTAATCGGTCATATCAGAGGACATATGGACATCCTTAAGATTGGAAGAAAGAAGTTTCATCTTCAGGTTAGAAAAGTTTTCTTTACTGTGAGAACGGTGAAACTGTGGAACTGTCTTCCAGCAGATGTGGTAATGGCAGGTTCACTGAATATGGTAGCTTAAAAAGTGGCCTGATAAGTTTTCTAAAACTAAAAATTATTGAGAATTACTGGTATTAATACATATACTGTAGTTCTGGTTTGATCCAGGGATACTTTCCGATTGCGTAGTCAGGAAGAAATTTCCCTACCATTTTTAGCTGTTTTTATTTGCCTACCTCTAGATCAACTGTTAGGTAGGGTTTAAAAAGGAGGTGAAAAGATTGGACTTGATGGTCGTATATGTCTTTATTCAACCTCAATTACTATGTTTTTTATGCATTGCAAAAATTCTGCATACCTGCTTCCAATTCCAACTGATATATTCAGCGCTTTATTAGATGCATTGTTAACCAGTCTTTAAAAATTGTTTTTGCCTCATTTTGGCAGAGTAAGCTGGCTCCTCCCTCATGCAGTCAATCAAAGCTTTGACTGCTGACATCACAACCAATAATTACTGCTGTTTTCCCTACTGTCTCCACTGCACATGCTCCTAACCTAAGTTCAAGAGAAGCTCATCCTAAACTTGTTTTGAAGGGTATGAGACAGCTCTTTTGAATAGAGGACACTTGTATGTAGACCCTTAAAACCTTCTCTAATATGACTGGTATTAAACCATTTATTTTCACTGTTTCCAATCCTCTCCTTTCTTCGAGATGAGATTCTATATATAGTTTATTCCTGTAAATATTGCTCTTAGAAAATCCATCAATAAGGTTAATCTTTCTACCAAATATTTTGGGTACATGTGTATTATCGTGTAATCTCGCTGAACATATCTATAGATATTAAATGTATGGCACAGATTACTTTCCCTGTTTATCTGTATATATATAGTAAATAATGTACCCCCTACTGTAAATTAAGTCACCATGAGTTCTCTGTGGCCATATAAAAGCACGAGGCTGCAGGCTAAGTGCTTTTATACAGGGCACGGAACTCCGAGGTGACTTTTAATAATACCCCCTACTAACTTACAGTAGGGGGTACATTATTGATTATAATCTACCCCAAAAAATCCTTTCTCCTCTCTCTCTCTCCCTGACATCGGATGCTGCCTCACTCCTTCTCTTCATACAGTCCTGCGTGCATAAGAGAAAAGTCCCTGTCTCCCACTCCTCTTCTCCCCCCCCATCTTACCCTGACAGCGGATGCAGCCTCGCTCATGCTCTTTATACAGCCCAGCATGAGGAAAAGAGAAACACAGCGCAAGAATGAGGAAAGTGCATAATGTTCAATAGCGGGTATCTCGGGTCCAGAAGAGTTACCAATTTCATTGGGGGGATGACTTCCGTGTTATAATCGGCACGATACTACGTAGTAGCTCGACGATTATAAGGATATTATGGGACTGTTCGGCCCATTAGTGTCCATTGCAGGGGTAGATTATAGAAGCATTATTATTTGGCAGGGACGGATTTACCATTAGGCACAAAAGGGAAGTGCCTAGGGGCGCCAGTGGTTACAGGGGCGGCTTTCAATGTGCCCCCTTCAGTAGCCACTTAAATTTGCAGCACACATCAGGATTTTAAAAAGTATCTGACAACCCCTATGGTAAAGTTAACATTATTATTTTATAATTTATTAATTACCATTTCATGTTTATTTGCATTTCCTAAATTTCAACATAATAATATGTTAAAATTTGGTGTGGTTTAGGATTTGTGGTCTGTGTTTAGGGGTGGGTTTCAGGGCGCCAGCTATTGTGCCTATAGTTTCCTGATATGTAAATCTGTCTCTGTTACTTGGTGAGTTGTACCAACATATGCACAAAATAAGCATAGCCCACCATCAGTATAGTGGGTATTTATCTTCTTAATAGAAAGTATAGTTTAATCATTTGTTTACAGTCCTGTTGCTTCCAGGAGACATACTCTATAATATTATTATATGACACCATATAACATAGAATATATGGATCTATTTTAGATAAAGAAACTATGTTAGATATAGAAACTATGTTGCAATTCTACACAGATTAATAGGTACAGTTCATTTTTTGGTCCTTAGAAATTCCAGTAACTGCATGGTTTTATATGTTGATGTTTTTATAATTAAAATGTGTATACTAATTAGGTATATACCACCTCTTTCTGTATATAAGGGTGTTGTTATATGCTAATTACATATATACTACCTCTTTGTGTATATAAGGGCATTGTTAATATTCCTAATTACATATATACCACCTCTTTGTGTATATAAGGGCATTGTTAATATGCTATTATGTATATACCACCTCTTTCTGTATTAAGGGTGTTGTTAATATGCTAATTACATATAACTACCTCTGTGTATATAAGGGCATTGTTAATATGCTAATACGTATATACATACCCCTCTTTGTGAATTAAAGGGCGTTTCAATGTCACTAAACTTGTAAACTGTGCCTCACCCCCTACAAGTAAGAAACAGGCACAATGCACTCTTGTCCAACCCGTGGGTGCTCATCCTCTGGTATCCAACCCTCCATGGATAATAGTCCACAGCAGAAAAAACAAGTTGAGGGTCACTGAGTTGGCGATGAACAGGTAATCCCGTTCTTTCCTGTCCAGGATCAAGTATTCCATTCCTTTATCTAAGATTGTAAGTGATTTGCTTTGTAATGCTAGCAAGGGATTGGCAGTCAATCTCTCATACTGAGACTTATCTCTAAGTTGGTGCATTCTTTGGTCATCACGACCATCTTTTCTGGATCTAACATATTCCATGGCTTTTCTTTCCCTTTTAGACATATTTTGTTTCAGTATGTCCCCCCGAAATGTTGTGTGTATTGATGTTGGTCACTAAAGAAAAGATTTATTTACTTTGGAGTGCAACCCTCAACTTGTTTTTCTGCTGTGGACTATTATCCATGGAGGGTTGGATACCAGAGGAGTGAGCACCCACGGGTTGGACAAGAGTGCATTGTGCCCTGTTTCTTACTTGTAGGGGGTGAGGCACAGCTTTACAAGTTTAGTGACATTGAAACGCCCTTTAATTCACAAAGAGGTGGTATATACGTAATTAGCATATTAACAATGCCCTTATATACACAGAGGTAGTATATATGTAATTAGCATATTAACAACACCCTTATATACAGAAAGAGGTGGTATATACATAATTAGTATACACATTTTAATTATAAAAACATCAACATATAAAACCATGCAGTTACTGGAATTTCTAAGGACCAAAAAATGAACTGTACCTATTAATCTGTGTAGAATTGCAACATAGTTTCTATATCTAACATAGTTTCTTTATCTAAAATAGATCCATATATTCTATGTTATATGTGTCATATAATAATATTATAGATATTCTCAACTTGCCAAAATTATTATGACAGCTAATCAATACAGATACATCCTTTACTTTTGTTATAAAATATATTAATTAGCTGGGTACACACACAAGCAGATTTTTGGGGGCAACAAAATCTTATTTCAGTGGCTGGCAGCGACTGCTGGTTCAGATGAAAGGGCGATTGGACATGACCATAAATAACTGCAGATCGTGTGGTCCATATAAGATATTCTCTGCAACCGACAGTGCATCGTTATGGCTGACTGCACGATATCGGCAAACAGTCGGGACAGAGTTCTTTTTTACTGAGACATCCACATTTGCGGCTAGAAAATATAATATGGAACCTCAGTTCTGGATATATGGACATGTTCCCCAGACCATTTCCCAGGTCCCACAACCAATGTATAGTTACCATTGCTATTTTACCTTATATTTAGGTGGATCTGTGCAGGTTTTTTTCCCCGTTGACTTTTTTTGCAAATCTTTTCGAAAATCCGATAATCCGCAGGCGGAATGGATTTTAGCAGTTTCGTCCATCCCTATTGGTCACACCCACTAGTAAACTCGATCCAATGCTTTTACAGGAAAGATTAGGCAAGTAAGCATGTGACTGAGGTCAGGGGTGTGGCCAGTCACTGTACATCCACACAGTTATTTCATCCAGTTCTTTAGGGATCTTTACTTAAATGCTATTGACTGTAGTGGGATTTTACAGTATATTGTTGTTTTAGAAGATTTATTTACAGATTCTGGAGTATAAAAATTTGGGTTTAGTTAAAAAAATATATTGCAATAAAAAGTGAAACATTTGAAAATATTGTCAAGATACAAATAATAATGACTCCTAAGTAAGGCTGAATAATTATGTCCCGCACAGCCTCATTTCTGTCACTGTATTAATTCACCAAAAGCAATCTGGTGAAAAGTAGAGAAATTAAAAATGTAATAAAAATTAAGCTGGATACATAAGTGAACCCTCTGGGTGAGGGACAATAATAAAAAACATTGGCAAGTTATATGCCGCTTGATTCAGATAAATATAGACCACACCCTGGTTAATAAAAAATAGTTTATATCTCTTTATTTTTTAATTTGCAATTTGCATTAACTTACATTTCTTTTTTTATTTTATAGTAGTGTAGCGTACTAATTTTTCCTTTTAAGCAAGAGTGAACTAAGAGCTTATTTTCCACTATTATTAAGGGCTTTCAGTTGTAAGCTAGCAGTAGAAATAGTAATTCCCACCTACTGTATGCTTAGAATTATCTAGCTAAGTGGTTTGATTGTGGGGATTTTCCCAGTGATGTCAGCATTTTCTGGCAGACTCTAGGATAAAGAGAATGCTATTAATAGTGTGAAGAAAATTGCTTTCTCCAAGACACACATGCCTAAAATTTAAACAATTTAAAATTAAATCTAAACAATGTTATGACATTAAAATGGGCTTTCGTCAAATAAACAGAATTACGAAGAAAGCAAATATTTCAAGATACAAAATCCAACGCAGAAATGTTTTATCCTATTGGTTGTGTATTATCAGATGGGATAAATCTCTTTCATGCCTGTCTTTGAGCACTTCCATGTGGATATTTTAGTGTCTTCTAAAAGCTTCAAGGAAAGATTTACATTGTGGCATTAAATTATATACTGCAAACATTTCACAAAACCACCTTCTGTCATTATACAATATTTCTACACGTATAAAAGCTGTACCTGAATGTGCAGCATATTATATTCTTACAATGCTTCACATTGCAGTTATGTGCACAAGGGATCACACGAGAACATACACTACAATAAACTGTACACACGTTTCATGATTATAGTGCTAAGCCTTGGGGGGAAATGTGAATAGATGTTCCCTAAAAAGCATAGTCTCCATGCAATGGTGGACACCTCTCCTGTAATTTTTTTAATTTGCGTCAATTAAATTAATCATTGAATGAATTAAAGGTTAAGTACACAGTAAAATAAAGTTATTCTCAATTGGAAGCTGCAGCTATAAAAATACATTTGGCATATTTTTTTTTCCTTAAGCCCCTCCAGAGCCAAACATTCTAGGTTAAAAGTTGCTGACATCTTGCTTGTGGTTGACATTTTGCTTGTGGCCATGACATCATGCGCGCGGCGGTCACGCCCACACGCACATGGAGCGCATGGCGCGACCAGGAAACAGTAAATGCGGCTTACCGATCAGGAGCCAGCAGAAAAACTTGCAGGGGCGGAGCTAACTCTACACATAACCACAAGCAAGATATCAGCAACTTTTAACCTACAAAGGTAGGCTCTGGAGGGGCTTAGGGAAAAGAAAAAGCCAAATGTATTTTTAAAGCTGCAGCTTCCAATTGAGAATAACTTTATTTTACTGTGTACTTATCCTTTATCTAATGGCCTTTATCCAATGGCCCAAAGTATGTTATGGAAAAAAAGCCCCATACAGGTAATGATAATGTGTGTACAATATTGTTTCGTGTGTGACGGCTGATGACAAAATAACACAAAGAAAATGTTTTTGTTTCCAGCTTTATTTTCAGACATGGGGGGGGGGGGTTCATTGCTATGAATATTGTTTGTTTGATCCATAGATTGTCAGTAAAATTACTGTTTGTATAAACCACTTTAGTTTGATTGATTTCACAGATGAACCTGGTCATCAATGACGCCCGACCAAATATTCCTACCACCCAAATTTAGAGGCACACCTCAGGCTCCCTTAAGTCACACCAGTGTGCCCGGCACACCCTTTGAGAATCCCTGCACTAAACTAAAGTCAGATAAAACAGCCGTTTGCTTAACACTTAGGCGGCGTGCGGCGGTTCCATGATCGCATTTGTGCGGAGCTTAAAGTTGGCTACTTTGGGGCTATTGGGAATTTTGTTAGTGGTCCTGCTAGGCTAGTCTAAATCTGCAAAATAACTGTCTGGCTTAAAGTCTAACTGTTTTCTCCCTTGTGTACAATGCACATTCCTACCTTTAAGTCGTGTATTCAGTTAGATCCAGTTGATCTAAATGAATACAACAGATATAACATTACCTGGATGAATGAGAATCTTCACAAGCATTACTTAAGATGAATTAAGGAGTCAAGCATGACAGTGTAGCCTTGTATTCTGTTAAAATGCTCTGGTTTATTTTTTTAATTAATAAGTTCTGGAGATTCTCTTGTATATTCACTGTCCATGCACTCACATTATGACTCCCTTCTGCAACTGTCATTTCTACCTTGAAAATTAGACATTCCAAACTGGCAGAAGGAGCTGTGACATTAAAAAAATCAATCAAACAATTACACTTTCCTAACATAATTTTTTTCCAAATGATAAACTAGTACATACTTGAGAATGTCCCAAAAAATAATAATAAATGATGAAATAGCAAATAAAATAATTCACTTAGAAAGTCTTGCTGCCCAGCGTTTGCAGTGTTTTTTTTTATTAGAAGCCAGGTGTGTGTGTGTGTGTGTATATATATGTATATATATATATATATAAAGATGAAACCTTGAAATAAGCAATTAACATTGCCAGGGCCACATCTACCATGAGTGAGACAATTGTCTCAGGCACCACCCGGGCAAGAATTCCCCCCGTAACAGATATGATGTTGTTAAAATCATTTTTTATGGTTAGGTTAACGTTAGTTAGTTTGTAAGGCTAGGTTAGACTAGTTAGGTTAGTTAGGGCCCTGCTGAAAGAGTCTACCTTGACATGGTAAACAGCAACAGCAAGGGGCCGTGCAACCGGGATATAAACTGGAGTCTCTCAGTATAAAAACAATTTACTTTATTAAATGCATATACAGACACTGACTCAACACATCACCAAACCTGACAAGGTAAGTGCATTAGCATTAATACATTAGCATACAAAATACTAATCCTATACTTAAACGAGTATGGAATAAAAATAACAAATAAATGCAAGGAAACTGACATAAAGCAGCCTAAAATACAAATGTATAAGATACATATGGGAGAGACCATGAAGTTAGGAATACATATGCAAATATGAGTAAACACAAAGTAACTCCAGAGGTGCTATAATGATAACAGAATAAATATATATATATATATATATATATATATATATATATATAGGTATCTATAACAATAAATGATACCATTTATATATATTTATTCTGTTATCTTTATAGCACCTCTGGAGTTACTTTGTGTTTACTCATATTTGCATATGTATTCCTAACTTCATTGTCTACTCCATATGTATCTTATACATTTTGTATTTTAGGCTGCTTTATGTCAGTTTCCTTGTATTTATTTGTTATCTTTATTTCTTACTCATTTTAGTATAGGATTAGTAATTTTGTATGCTAATGTCTTTATGCTAATGCACTTACCATGTCCCTATATAAGAAATATGATGAAGTGTTCAATACACGAACGCATCAGGTGTGGTGATGTGTTAGAGTCTGTATATGCATTTAATAAAGCAAATTGTTTTTATACTGAGAGCCTCTGGGTTACACGGTCCCTTGCTGTTTGTCCTGTGGAGTCTGGCCTTGCGAAGGGCCCGGGGCTTTGTCTGCACCTGGGCCACCCATTGCTGCTGGTAAGCATTTGTTTTTTTACTTTTGATCGGCTTGAACGTTTACATCTTGGCAGGGAAGGTATCTCTCCTGCACGAGTTAGCAATCAGGGCTGGGGGGGTGTCTACCAGGCTCTACAGCACAAGAAAGTGAGTCTCTTCCTGTATCAATCTATTGTTACATTTTGCCTTGTAACTTGTTGTTACTTTATGAGTGATTTTTAGATACATACTTTACCTTGACATGGTGACAGGCTTACAAATCATTTGGCTAAAATCTTTTATACTACAGAAAGTATGGCATTTCTAATGTATTGTAACAGTTGAACCAACATGTATAGCAGCATAGGCTATAAAATAAATTATATTGATTTAAGCAACGAAAACCTGAAAGGAGCAATATGGTAGGGACAACACAAGCTGTTTGAGAAAGGGATGTAATACCTGTTTCTAGTAATTTACATTATTGCTAATTGACTGTCTGAGGAACTGTTTAAATACCTATGTGATAGGAAGTTAAAAAATTTTAAATTTTAGCCATGCCCACCATTAATATCACACCCACTGAGAAAGTCACTAATACTTTAACACGGCGGCGAGCTTCGTGCCACGCCTAGAAATAATCAAGGATGGCATTCAAAAGTGTGGCTCAGGCATCAAAAATCCTAGAAGTGCCCCTGAACCTTGTGTACTTTCTAATGGACTACCCTTTCTCATGCAGGTTCTAAAAGCCTGAAGGTGCTGTGCTTGTAAATGGATAGCTGGGCTCATATTGATAGTTTCCCTAAATACAATAATATACATTCTTATAAAATGAAATACTGTTACATATAACGAACAGTAAGCTTGTAGCACTAGGTATAACATTCACTTGGTGCCTTTCCACTAATAAGTATGTATGTAGAGTAATGGAGGATCTGTAACTGGAGCACAAGTCTATGTACTAAAGATATAAAAGAGCTTTTTAAGTCCTAGACGTTCACAATGAGTGGTTTCAATGTTTTCACATTAAAGCCTATCCAGTTCGAGTAACCTGTCAATGAGCATTTGTTGCAACATAAAACTGTTGCTGTTTTCCCCTAAGGACTCATTAAAAACTACAAGTTTTAATACATCTAGTGTGTGCTATAGGAAACGAGTGACCATTTCTCAGTCATTGTGAATAGGTTCCAAGAAAAGTCAATAATAGCCACAGTATCTACAAAATGCACCAAAATACTGGTATTGGTTCCCAGTGCCTGGTAATCTTGAATGCTTTCAACATAACATGAATCTCTTTTTTTAGTTGAGTTATCTCGCATGACAGTTGAAAGATTATCCAGCTCGGTCATTCAACGATGCTATCTTGTGCTGTAATCAAGCTACCATTTAATCTATGGTTGACTTGTTAAACCCTCTGCCTCTATTGCAATGGTTGGAATACGGTGGTGTAAAAAACATGAAACATTTCTTGTTTTAAGAGAATGAAAGAATCCACAGCAAAGCAATTAAATTTGATTCTCTAAAGTGATACTGAACATATTGTACAATGAATATTACATCAGGACACACATTTTTAGTTTATTTTTTTTAGTGCAAGATAATAAACCCAAATTATTTTTAGATGTTCATTATTGATGGTCAACCTTGTGCTTTTTAGCAGTACACTTAATACAATTCCCAAAATTTTACCTGTCTTGGTCAGAACTGTAGTTTAGCAGGTACAAGGATAATGTTTCCAAAAATTAAACCCCCATCCTGTCCCAAACCATCAAAAATACCAAGGGTGAGAACCTAAACCATTTACCTAGCGATTAAGGTCCTCATTCTAGCCCTGGATACTATTCATAGTGCATTAATCTTAGAAATACATAATTGTTATTCATAGGCTGCCTCTAAGTTTCATGCATCACTAGGGTAAATGTATATACTTTATAAAACTATAATAATTGCAGGTGTTTTAAAAATAAAGGTCTGGTAACTACTTACGTCCAGAAAGATTTGCACTCAATGTGCAGTCAAAGCATGTTCCCTACCATGTGTCCCTTGCTTTAGATGCTAAGCAGTAAATCATTATGCAATAATAATACCATTAAATCCTTTATGGACTTTCTCCTAGTTATAGAGCTACTTTTCATACTCCATAAGGTTAATGTTGCAATTCATGACACTATTTATTTCTGGGCATCTAACCAGTTATGAACTAAATAACATTTCTTTGCAGCAAAGTATAAAACAACTGCTTTTAAAAAAACTACATAAACACATTCATTAACCAATAAACTAGAACATTAGTTTCACACTATGCCTTATATTAAATGTGTTCACCATGAAGGCTAAAATACAGCACATATCTCTTTAAAATTATACATCACATCAGTCAGCTCATACCTGTCATATGGTCTCTCCTGGGGTTCAAAGTTAACAGTTTAATAAAATGTAATGTATGCAAAATAAAACTGAGAGCAGAAAGTTTAAAATTTCATATTTGGTGAAAAAGTTTATACTGCCATTTGCAGCCATAGACACCAACCTGTCACAGTATACCACAAACTAGCACATAGAATTAATTGGAGACAACATACCATAAGTGGTTAAATAAAATTGTTATTTTGTATGATTCAGGTGTCAGTGTGCCAAATAGTGCCCATTCTTTGTTTTTCTTTTTGGAGTAATAATATAACACAAACTAGCACACAGAATTAATTGGAGAAGACATACCGTATACCACAACCTACAGTAGCACACAGAATTAATTGGAGAAGACATATACTACATCCTACAGCAGCACACAGAATTAATTGGAGACGACAAGTATACTAAAGAATAAAAAAGCAAAACAATTTTTTTTTGCCTTTAAATTGGTTCATTGACAAATTTACTACCTGCTTGCAGATTATCCTCCTGTAGAGGGATATAGTGTTTTAAATGTCCACTATATCCCAACCTTGACCCATACTTTTCCACCATATTAGTATCTTTCTCAGATAGGTAGGAAAACCCAGTCCCACCTCCCTGGGTGGCTGTGAGCTATACATTTTTTCTTACAAATAACAATGGTCTGTTTAAGTTGCATATAAATATTCAGTGCTAAAATACACATTGAGTGCATAACATCCATACAGTTGCATTTAGAAACCTAGCCTAACAGGCTTTTTAAAAAAATGTGACCTCATATGTCCTAGCATCGAAACTTAATTGCATGCTCTACAGCATCCATTTTTTTTCTTTCTATAAGTAAAGCCATGTGTGCCATGTGTGAATTCTAGCAAAGCTCTCTTTCCTTTAAAGGGCATGTCCACCCCCAAAACTATAATCCCCCCACACACTGGCCCCATCATGTAGTGTAGTGTAATCCTTACCTCACATCCCAGCTCCATAGTCCATAGGGTTCTCATGTAGTCCCCCCCCAAAGTCCCAAAAACTGCCCACCAGGAGGCTAGCAGGTCCATATGGACACTGCCTGCTAGCTGGCCTCAGTAGATTTTTGCCATGCGTACTGCAGCCCTTCTCTCCCCCCTCCCTCCCCCTCCTCTCCCTCCCGTTCTGCTATCCCTCCCCCTAGCATAAAACCCTTTAATATCCTGCTCCCCCGTGTCCCCCACCCAACCGGGTATTTTTTTTTTTAGAAAGCTCCCCAAACTCTTACTTACCTCTCTTTTCCTCCGGCGAAGTGAGCTGCCGGCAGCCGCGTCCGTGATTGGCTGCCGCTCAGCCAATCACAGACGCGGCTGCCGGTCCCGCCCCTCTGCTTGCATTTCCTTGCAAGCAGAGGGCCGGGAGCGCGGCGGAGGAAAGAGGGGAGGTAAGTAGAGTTTGGGGGGCTTTTTAAAAAAAAAAAAATAGCGGTTGGGGCTGGGAGCCCAGGGGGGACCTTATATCAAAATTTCCATTTTAGGGTGGACATACTCTTTAAAGCAGATATTTAAAATGATTTGGGATGTTCTAATAACAAACTAAAACAATGCTTTCTGACAGTAAAATGGCAGTGTTACTTGCTCCCTGCAAGCCTAATTGCATGGTTTAGGTACCTGAAAAAATGGGCTTTTAAAAATCTGCAGCCTCTCTATTTATTTATATTGCCCATTACAATAGTATAGCACTGTGTACCCAAGTGATGATTTACAAATAAACATATACAAACATGAACACATTCTCATGATAAAAAACCCATTCTAGCCAATGTAATTTACTGGTTTTGCAGAGCCTGTGCCATTTCCAAAAATGGAAACAGCGCAGCACTCCCTGCTCAATAACATTTGAAGTAATTTTTTGCGCCTTTGTCCTGAAGCTTAAAGGGTAAGTCCACCCTAAAATACATGTCTTTCTTTAGTGTAGTCTCCCCGCTCCCAACACCAACCGCATTGTCCACTTTTAAAAAAAATGGCAGAGAACTTACTTACCAGCCTTCATTCCTGCGGCGTCTGCCCGTAATGTTACTTCCGAAAAAGGAAGAAACATTAGGGGCTGGACCGGCAGACGCGGCTGGCGGCTATTGGGAATGCCTCTGGAACGAAGGCTCGTAAGTAAGTTCTCTGCTATTTTTTTTTAAAAATAGACAATGCGGTTGGGGCTGAGAAGGGGGAGGCTACACTACAGAAAAAGGGTTTAGCACAACACTTTAAATCCAGCGCGATGAATCTGGAGGGAGGGAGGGGGGATCACAGCGCATGACAGAATACCTTCCGGAGGTGACAGAAGAGGCAGAAACCTTTTGCCAGGAAGAGAGTTCCTTCTCTTCGCTTTACTGGACTTTCGACAAGGTTCCACAGGAACCATTTGGATCAAAGATGTAAGGTAAGGATCTATTAACACTACACAGTGGGGCCAGCACGGGGTTAAATTTTAGTTTTGAGGGTGGACATGCTCTTGTTGAGTTTTAAAGAAGGTGCACCAGAATGCACCTTACCCTTTGAAGCTCCTGTGATGCACTGTGGGAACACGTAAGGTGGAGCGGATTACTCTATCATAAATCAACCCAAAAAAGCAGAGCAAGCCCGACTTAAACCCACACTAGCCTGTTAGCAGCAAGCTAGTACCACCAGTTAGCACAGTGTAAGGTCAAAGACTTACTTTAAAAATTTGCCATTAAGGAAAGAACTGATGTCAAGCAACAGCCCAATGACAAAGGAGCATTGCCAATTTTAGATGGAACTGGATGATGTCAGAAATTCAGCTTGGTTGGAAAACACTTGATGATTTCTTAAATACTTCAACTAGGAAAGTTTTAAGAAAAGCTATACCCTCACACCCCCACTAAAAACACCCAGGGTGAGGACCTAAACTGCTACATCCTTACCCCAGGGTTTTCCTTTATCGCCGGTCCAGCTCTGACCCCTCTGTTGCAAAAAGACCTACATGAGGTGCGCTGTGAAAAAAACATGTCTTCCCATTGGCCAGATTCCAAACTGAAGAAGAGGTGGAGCTGAACTGGACTGGTGAGCAAAAATTAAAACAGACGATTTAGTTCAAACCCAGAGAATAAAGCTGTTTAGGGTCCTTACCATGGGTTCTATAAATGGTAAGAAGGGATTGCTGCCTTTTCTTTTAGAATGTTGTTCTTGAAGGGACAGTTCAGTGGGAATTATCAATATTTGATAAATTGTTAGTTTGTGCAATGCATACTTATTCATTCTACATATTCTCTTCCATTTTGAAAAATCAGTTGATTTCATACCCTTTGCTGTTCCCTGCTGTTGAGTGAGCTGACATTTCAGGTTCTACATTCCTTCTTCCCAGGATGCACCACTTCCTTGGAATGTTCCTAACAGTTATTTCTACTGATTGGCTGTTGGATGGGTCAAAGATGCTCAGATCTCTACTGAGCAACTGAATCAACCCAGGTGCTGGGTCAAGGGCAAGACCATAACGGTCTCTACTAGGGGTCCTGCAAACAGGAAGTCAGTATTTCGGTTGCATTTGAGTTGGCAAATCAAGGTCATTGGGATGAAAAAATACTGCTCTTTTTCTGAAAAGTACATGTATCTGTACTGAACTTCCCCTTTAAACAAAGTAGTAAAAAGTATAGTACTGTGATACTTTTAAATGGACTAACAGTTTATTTTAGTAGACAAGCTTTCGAAGGATCCACCCTCTAACTCAGGTCAGAGCAGTACAGAGGAAGAGGATAGATCCTTCGAAAGCTTGTCTACTAAAATAAACTGTTAATTCATTAAAAGTATCACAGTACTCTACTTTTTACTACATATATTGGACTAATATGGCAAAACAATTATTGTTCTTTAATACTGCTCATTTAATTGAATAATTACTTTGTGCAGCAGGAGGCAAGCAAAATCCAGGTTGCAGAAGTCTGAAAATTGACAGTGGGTAAACGTATATAAAAAGCAACCATATGTAACAAAACCATGAAGGTCTGACATTTTGAACCCAAGAAAAACAAAAAGCCATTTTTAGGTCACTACTAACAATACTGTTAGAATAACACTTTACAATTCTGTAAAAATGGATTTGTGTAAATTTCTGTAAAAATGTATTTTAAATAAACATTATAATCAACAGTTATAATACTGAAATAACAATATAAGACAGAAAAAGAAAATAAATGCACCTGGCCTGCACTGTTAAGAACAAGTCTTAGCTTACACTACTGTACTGTTTCTTTCTAAACTGAAGAACAAAGGTAGATGTGCAGTAAATGACAGGATCTCCTGGCTTTTCTGCCAAATTCAATAATATGTGGGGGTGCTCCCTTAGGCTACCAGACTGAGAAAGGCAGGCAAAAACCACATAGTAACGAGCAAGAAACATATTGTTTGGAGATCCCTGTTGTTTTTGCTCTCAGTTCACCTGCTGAGTGTACTGCTCTGCCTGGGAAATTAGTACGTGCTTTGTATTAGTCCAGATCAATTCCCTGTTTAACAACAAAGTTTAAAGGCCAATGTCACCAACACATCTGCAAATCACCTGCTTCACACTCAGTCTAACGCAATCTTAGGTTAAGCTGTTGCCAGGCATTTGACCTGAAGCCTAATATATTAGCAGTTGATCTAGCATGTCAAAATGAAAATCAATATAGTCGTACAGCAACTGCTCAGACAACTCTCCATGCCACGAAAATATAAAACAATTATGTCCAAAATGCAACAACTAGTCACTGTCAGAGCAGCAATGAACCCAGGGCAGACCCTGAACCTTTACAACCCATAGTTACAGATTTTCAAGCCGTATTTACCTACCTTGTGGTCTGATACACTGATATACCCATCCAGGACTGGACTAGAGAGGGATTCCTTGGGACTGTTCTCCTTGCGAATTTGTGCTCCATGCAGGTGGCTCGGTGCCTTCTCACTTCCCATGCTGCTGTACATGATCAACAAGCTGGTGCACATGGTGCTCAGAGCAAAGAACACTGCAATCCCATGGCGCTGGACAGAAAAAGCACATTATTTCTCAGCAGCAGGAAACTTACTGTACACACAGCTAACCTATTACCATGGAAATAAGTGAATACAAACATTTATAATCAGACAATTATCTCCATTGCCATTTTACATGCTGCATCCTATCCCCCATTCACATATGCTGTACTTTAACTCAATGTAACATTACGCCATCTCATTCCATCACAGACAGGGATCCACAAGTTGGGTATTGTTAGTGTGTGGTTCAACATCACTGATCTATACCTACTTGCTGGTCAGGTAAATGTACTGACTGAAGCTTAAGTCAAATCAGGTCAGGTTTCCAGTGAAAGAATAAAATATTCTTAATCAGCACAAATAAAACATTCTGCACAATACCCTGGAGGGGAATGTAACAATAGCTCTGTGCTCCTGGGCTGGAGTCAGACCCCAGCTATATTTTCCCTTTAAAACCTTCATTACTTTTTTTTTATTAATTCAGAATCAATACAAATTAGTCTAGACAATAGTGTATTCTACACAATGGCTGGCTTGATTTGTATAAGAGTTTTACCATCCTTGTGGCTGGACCCTCCTGTATTGTGCTGAACACTTTCTGTGCTGTTGGATGATACACATTGGTACTAATACAGACACTGTAAGGCTGCATGCCATGTCAGGTAAGTTTGTACATAGGCTGGACCATCATGCTCTAAGGATTACTGAGCCAGCCCTAGGATCCAGGTCTGTGTGATGGGGAAGCCTTGCAGTTATCTTGGGAAAGTTCTCCCTGATCCCACTACTTGCATGCCCTGCCAGACTGTGACTGGGTGTGTATGGAACACTGATCTCCCCCTATTCTATACCCTAATGACATGACACAACTATAGGATTTTACCATTGACTCACCACCAGTGTCTTCATCTTGTGATCCTTCTCTCTCCCTGGATGATCAGGCGTTCGAATAGTCTTGGTAACCAGAGACTTTCCTATGTGCTGCTTCCATTGTATAGACTCTCTGACATGTCAGTAAAGAAAGCGAAAGGAGCTGTGGGAGGGGCCAGCTGTAGGAGCTGTGCGGCTGTAGCAGAGATTAGAGAGACAGAATTAAACTGGACCCTCTTGGTCTCTCTCTGTCTCATCTACACAAATGCTCCCTGTCGGAGTCCGTTGGGTCCTAAAGGCGTAGCTCCAGCTTGCAGAACACAAGAGGTGTCATTACAATAAGACAATAAGACACATATATGTACCATAGAAGAAATTCTGCATTCATGTAATGTATTTAGCTGTCTAAATATTCTATCCACCCAAGGAGATCTGTCCATCACCCAATGTTTCATTCACATAGAGAATAAAGTCCTTTTACAGAGGATCAGCTACAGAAAAGAAAACTCAGAATCAAAGGCCAACAAAAGGAATCTTTATTATTATTTCACATCCCCCATGTTTGTGGATAAAACATTCACTTCTCCTTTTTGGTGATATTAAAAGGTTTATACAGCAGCCCTATTAAAATGAGACATACCAATACAAGTTTTTTTGTTGGGTTTAAGCTATTGAAACTGGCGAGCTTCTAAATTATTTCAGTGTCTTAATTGGCAAGCTACTGTATCTTTGAGAGGAAAAATCACAAAAAAGGGAATACATTTGGCTATTATATAGTGGGTGCAAAACCTAATGTATGTATGTATGTATGTATGTATTTTATTTCTTATATAGCGCTTCATATTCCGCAGCGCTTTACAATTATTTTTACTCAATTCACATCAGGCCCTGCCCCAAAGAGCTTACAATCTAATCACTTTATGTACACATACAACCTATCAGTATGTCTTTATGATTGTGGGGGAACCCGGAGTGCCCGGGAAGAAACCCACGCAAGCACGGGGAGAACATACAAACCCCTTACAGATGTGTCCAAGGGTGGAATCGAACTCAGGACTTCAGTGCTGCAAGGGATCAGTGCTAACCACTGAGCCAGTGTGCTGCCCCAGCCACTTGGGGAAGCAGCGCTGTACAGTAATAAAATACAAGTCAAAAAGGTCATACAAGGGGGATAAATACATAAATAGTTCAGAACATACATATATAAATTAGAAGTGCTAGAGCTTTGCCACAAGAGGAAAGGAGGTCCCTGCCCCATAGAGCTTACAGTCTGTACATGTTAAGACCCATAAGTTATAAGTATGTTACTTGGTAACACCCTCTTTAAATGGGATGTTCAGGTTATTGGGGGTTTGTGAATGGTGTGGTACAATCCAGGAGAGTGGTGCCAACTGAGATCAAGAAGAAAAGTTAGGGAACCAAGTAATGTTTGAATTGTTTAAATAGTGATGCTTTTTGTGTTAACATAACCTAGAAGGATTTTGAATTACTGTAATATAACATGTTTAAGTTTCATACACACTATGTGTATGAAAACAAAGTTTAGAAATAAATTGTCTGCCAGGGAATATGTCACCCAGTAAAAAGATGAAAAGATTGGCTTCATAGAACTTATATTTTTAAACAGAAAGGATTGCTTAGGTATGTACATAGGTAAATGTGTGTTTTTTTTCTTAAATGAATGCCCATTATTAATTTGGCTTGAATAAGCAAAAATTCTGTTCTTTCTATTTCTTTTCTTTTTTTTTTTTTTCTTATATTTTCTACTTTTTTGGACTGTATCTCTTACCACACTTTTTGAGATAGAGACATGAAAAGGCACAGCACAGACACGCGGGACACATAGGAGAAGTGTGCCATAATCTATCTTAGAAATCCATATAAAAAGTTTCTGATTTATCTGCAAATTTAAAGGAATAGTTCACACAAAAAAGTGAACTATTCCTTTAAAGCAGTAATTGAAGACCGGGAGGTAAAAGACTGCTTCCTGGTTTAGTTTACTTTATCGCGCAATATCCCGCATGCGCGCTATAGTGCAACTAAACCAGGAAGCAGTAGGCATTTGTCAATGGAGCAGCGGTGGATTGTGCGCTAGGTAATTAAACTTACCTTCGGTCCTGGATCCTGGTGAAGTGATTGAAGAACGGAAGGTAAGGAATAGGTCCTTTACCTCCTGGTCTTCAATCACTGCTTTAAAGGAATAATTCACTTTTTGTGTGAACTATTCCTTTAAGGATTTTTTCGTACATAGACTTTAATGGACAGGTGTCACAGGCATAATCAACACCTGCCTCTTGATTATATTCACGTGTAAGCAGACCTAATCAGCACAGCTAATTACCTGTCTTGATTACCAGCTGATTACCATATTTGCAGGTTTTAAAACTCACATTAATAGAGATTTGTGCAGCCTTTCAAGCCAAATTCAAATACACTTATATATACTTATATACACTGTCTGCCCCCTATTTCTTTAGATATCCAATTTGAAGCATTTTAATTTCAGCTTCCATTAAAGTGCCTTATTATCATAAATTATTCTGCTGTGTACAGTTATATTGTTACTGGAATGGAGACACTTGATGTGTGTAAATTGCTTGGTGGGAAATTCCCTCTCCCATTGATAGTTCAAAGTGATTACTGAACACGTTGGGAGGGGGATACTAAGTTTGAGGAAAACTGCAAGAAATACTGGATGAAGGCATGTAGCACCACACACACTTAAAAGGTAACTGTGGTCTCCAATTCTTCCAAACTAGTAAGGATTATATAAAAAAAACCTTCCATCCTACCTTCAAAATAAAATGGAAATCACATCTCTAGATAAAATTCGAGAGAAGTTATTGCTGTAAAGGTTCAGTAATATTACTTTCTGCTTGAACAATTCCTGTTTTCAGCCATGTGACCAGCTTGTAGTCATGTGACCAGCCTCTGCCTGTATTAGTAGGCTCCCATTCTCAACTGTCAATTTTCTCCCCAAGGTACTTCCTGATTTTCCCAGCATTAAGTCTTTACTGAGCATGTTTCTCCCCCGGGGCAGAGGGGCTAGCAGAGGTAAGGTGATGTCACTCAACCTACTGGAAGCAGGAAGTTTGAACATTTACCTCAATATCATTTCTCACAGGCTCCAGCCAGAGATGTGATTGTCGGCTCATTATAAAAAAAATACTGCAGGTTTCATTTAACGCTAACTTGTTAGGAGACCACAGTTGCCCTTTAAGAGTAAATGCATTTTACATGTATTTTAGTATATACTAATATGGAACAAACTAATTTTTTTCAGTATGCGTACCCTTTAAGGTGTCAGGGTCCATCCCTCTCTTGCTAAACTATGCCGTGTTTTTAATATGAAATAATAAAGGAAAGATGTGTGATTCAATGATTTACCTTTAAGTTAGCCATTAAAATCTTTCCATGGGTATCCTATAAGAAGTGACACAGCAAAATGCAGCTATTCTTACTGCATCTATTCTGAGCTGTGATATGAATGAGACTCAACAGATATGTGATGTCATTTAAAGACTGGTATCCGTCTACACTCCAGAATCTATTTCTAATGCTACTTGTCTAGAGGGATTATGCTGTTTTATGCAGTTAAAATATGGAAGAAAACATTTGAATCATGGCTTTGGATCACTGAACATTGGCATACATTGCTTATGTGTCTATATAAGCTTTTGTAGACTGAGACCTGTCCTAACAGATTCACGACAGTAATTGCTGCAGTAGAAGTGCTAGGTCCAACTTGTGCGATCCGAAGTGCGTTTTGCAATACGATCGCAATTCCTATTCACATTGCTAATGCAATGCTATCAGAGTGTTCCCTCTATGAGCACTGTGCTCTGATCCGTTATTGGAACACCCAAATGCATAACATTTTTTGCGTATCTTATGAATTCCAATAACACAGATGGGTACAGGATTGCAGCGCACATAGCTTATAACGTACAGCATGTAACATGCATTTGGGGGGGGTTAACAATCGTTGTGCCCCCTACACCATAAATAACTCTGTGTTAAGTGAAAAATATTTATTGTATTAAGAGGGGAATAGATTCAAGGGAGAAAAATATTATTCTCCTTCTTTACAAGGCACTGGTAAGGCCTCATTTGGAATATGCGGTGCAGTTTTGGAATCCCATATACAAAAGGGACAACTTGGAAATGGAAGCAGTTCAGAGAAGGGCAACTAAAATATTAAAGGGAATGGATTGGCTTGCATACAGTAAACTCTCTGGTGCATTGTTTACTAATCGGTCATATCAGAGGACATATGGACATCCTTTAAGATTGGAAGAAAAGAAGTTTCATCTTCAGGTTAGAAAAGGTTTCTTTACTGTGAGAACGGTGAAACTGTGGAACTGTCTTCCAGCAGATGTGGTAATGGCAGGTTCACTGAATATGGTAGCTTAAAAAGTGGCCTGGATAAGTTTTCTAAAACTAAAAATTATTGAGAATTACTGGTATTAATACATATACTGTAGTTCTGGTTGATCCAGGGATACTTTCCGATTGCGTAGTCAGGAAGAAATTTCCCTACCATTTTTAGCTGTTTTTATTTGCCTACCTCTAGATCAACTGTTAGGTAGGGTTAAAAAGGAGGGTGAAAAGATTGGACTTGATGGTCGTATATGTCTTTATTCAACCTCAATTACTATGTTTTTTATGCATTGCAAAAATTCTGCATACCTGCTTCCAATTCCAACTGATATATTCAGCGCTTTATTAGATGCATTGTTAACCAGATCTTTAAAAATTGTTTTTGCCTCTATTTTGGCAGAGTAAGCTGGCTCCTCCCTCCATGCAGTCAATCAAAGCTTTGACTGCTGACATCACAACCAATAAATTACTGCTGTTTTCCCTACTGTCTCCACTGCACATGCTCCTAACCTAAGTTCAAGAGAAGCTCATCCTAAACTTGTTTGAAGGGTATGAGACAGCTCGTTTGAATAGAGGACACTTGTATGTAGACCCTTAAAACCTTCTCTAATATGACTGGTATTAAACCATTTATTTTCACTGTTTCCAATCCTCTCCTTTCTTCGAGATGAGATTCTATATATAGTTTTATTCCTGTAAATATTGCTCTTAGAAAATCCCATCAATAAAGGTTAATCTTTCTACCAAATATTTTGGGTACATGTGTATTATCGTGTAATCTCGCTGAACATATCTATAGATGATTAAATGTATGGCACAGATTACTTTCCCTTGTTTATCTGTATATATATATAGTAAATAATGTACCCCCTACTGTAAATTAAGTCACCAATGAGTTCTGTGGCCATATAAAAGCACGAGGCTGCAGGCTAAGTGCTTTTATACAGGGCACGGAACTCCGAGGTGACTTTTAATAATACCCCCTACTAACTTACAGTAGGGGGTACATTATTGATTATAATCTACCCCAAAAAAATCCTTTCTCCCTCTCTCTCTCTCCCTGACATCGGATGCTGCCTCACTCCTTCTCTTCATACAGTCCTGCGTGCATAAGGAGAAAAGTCCTGTCTCCCACTCCTCTTCTCCCCCCCCCATCTTACCCTGACAGCGGATGCAGCCTCGCTCATGCTCTTTATACAGCCCAGCATGAGGAAGAAGAGAAACACAGCGCAAGAATGAGGAAAGTGCATAATGTTCAATAGCGGGTATCTCGGGTCCAGAAGAGTTACCAATTTCATTGGGGGGATGACTTCCGTGTTATAATCGGCACGATACTACGTAGTAGCTCGACGATTATAAGGATATTATGGGACTGTTCGGCCCATTAGTGTCCATTGCAGGGGTAGATTATAGAAGCATTATTATTTGGCAGGGACGGATTTACCATTAGGCACAAAAGGGAAGTGCCTAGGGGCGCCAGTGGTTACAGGGGCGGCTTTCAATGTGCCCCCTTCAGTAGCCACTTAAATTTGCAGCACATCAGGATTTTAAAAAGTATCTGACAACCCCTATGGTAAAGTTAACATTATTATTTTATAATTATATTAATATACCAGTTCATGTTTATTGCATTTCCTAAATTTCAACATAATAATAATGTTAAAATTGGTGTGGTTTAGGATGTGTGGTCTGTGTTTAGGGGTGGGTTTCAGGGCGCCAGGCTATTTGTGCCTATAGGTTCCTGATATGTAAATCTGTCTCTGTTACTTGGTGAGTTGTACCAAAATATGCACAAAATAAGCATAGCCCACCATCAGTATAGTGGGTATTTATCTTCTTAATAGAAAAGTATAGTTTAATCATTTGTTTACAGTCCTGTTGCTTACAGTTAAATATTTTCTTGCCTTTTTATGTGATGTTTGGACGACTGGGTGAAACATCAACAGGGAAATGCAATACTTACTCTCCGCACTCCTCTTCCTTCCTTTCTGTTCCTTGCTGAAATCACTTAGCGGGATATACTGTATTGCAGAAACCCGGAGGGTAAGGAGCACAGAGGTAATGCTTTAATTTAAAAGAAATTCGTTTTTGTGCTACTAAGTAGTGCAAAACAAACATTTAGCGAATTGCATTGGGTGCCATGCCCCACAAAATATTAAGAGTTAAACCCACGCTAACCCTATATTACATCGGGAAGTATAGGGTTATCACACTTTGGGACATTATCAGCTGATATAACATCTCCCCCCCAAGCTCTACAGTTCTTTTCTCTGTTAATATTAATCCCTTCTTCACCTTACCAAAGGAAGATTTAAGGTAGCTAATTAGACAGATAATCAACCATCACTCTCTCCCTTGATGAAGTACTGCCTGGTTTACTGGGAGAGGGGAGAAGTGAGTTAAGAAAGTAAAGAATTTTCTTTTTAGGAAATAGGAGGTAGTGTTTGTAAAATCCGTGCATATATTACATTGGTACTTCTCTACTTGAGGGAGATTTTTCCCCCATTGTCTGCTGTCATTCAAGGATCTCTCTACTCCATTCTATTTGCTTCTATTGTCTGCTGTGCTTTTGTGTATTTTACTCTGTGAAATGTGTTTATGTAGACAAATCTCTTACTTATAATTGATCATTTAAGTTCTAAATCAAACGTTCAGAAACTGGCATCTGACAGATAATGTAGTTAGATATCTATGCTATGTGAGGTCCTACATACTGTACATATGGACATGCATATACTTACAATACTGCCCTCTGTTTGCACCAAGGCTCTAAAGCTGGGTACATACATTACCAATAAAGGATATTCCCATTTGTAGTGTGTGTAGCTATGAAACAACCATTTCCAATGCTGACAAATGTTTATGGTCAGTATTGGAAATGGTTGTTATGGGCTGAAAATTTCCCTCAGTCGCAGTCGGCTCCCTGTACTGTAGTATAGGGAGTCACGCACAAATGTTAGGGTGTGTGGCAGTTCTGAACGCTCTCCCTATACTTAATATAGATAGACCCTTCTAAAATGTAAGCTAGGTAGACACCTAGTGATTTTTCCTCCTGACCGACCGTGCAATACTTTTGACCGGTCGGCTAGGAGGAAGGACTGTCGGTCACGGTAAAAGCAGCCGCGTCCGACAGTTACCGCGACCGAGGTTTTCCACCATGTCCGATCGTCCTTTCGTCCGATCCGGACGAACGGTCGGCCGGACATGGCCACATTCGGATGCGATAATTTCGGTCCGATCGACCGATGCACTGAACTATCGGTCGATCAGACCGAAATATATCATCATGTGTACTTAGCTTTAGCCTCATCTTTTACAGATGTCATATGGAATCTTACATATATTTCAGTCATCTGTCAAAGATTGATATAGTGTGCACTCTGCTTTAAGCTCTTTGTTAATGAATTAAAAAGGAGCTGTGTGAAAAATATTTAAAAAGCTCTTAAAGGGTATGTCCACCTCCTAAACACAAATTTTCAGTTTGATAGAAAAAAAACTCCAAAACCTAGACCTCGCAAGGTCTAAACCATCTAACTATGTTCCTTAATGTACTCACAGAGGTTTTAGTGATTTGCTGAGACACAGCGTGTTGGCCAATCTATGATGCGGATGCCAGTTTGGCCTCTTCTGCTGCTTCCGTGCACTGAAAAGGCACAGAACAGCAGCAGAAGACAGCCCAAGGGAGTGAGGACTGTTAAGTAGATTTAGGAGCAGAGTTGAACAGTTTATACCTTGCAAGGTCTAGGTATTAGGTTTTTTTCTATCAAACCTGAAATTTGGGGGGTGGACATATAATATTAAAGTCAATAGAGCTTAAAACCAGGCATTTTGTGTATTTTTAAAGCCCCTAATATTTATAATCAATTTGAATTCCATATAACACATCCTTGGCAATTAGCAATAGTCTTGTGACAAAAAAAAAATTTAACTAACATCCTAGTTAGTTAAATAGATATAGGTGACAGCATGGGTGTTCACTAAGTCTCCTATTAATTATTAATAATTAATAAATATTAATAAATATATTTAGTACATTGTTGTTGAAGGACTGAATTTATATAGCATTTATAAGGGGAATACCATATATATTGTATTGGTAGTTGATTTTAAGAATAATATATATATAATTTTTACATTTTTAGATTGTAACTTAAGGGTTTCTTGTTTTATCTTCTAATATTTTTACAAACAATAATAAATATATTTATATATATATATATACTTTTTATTTCACCGTATACGTATACATCCTTGTTAGTGTCTGACAAAGCAAACTGTATGGGTCCTGCCAGCATAGCTTAGTAGGAGATGGCAGATAATATATATATATATATATATACACACGTAAAGAAGTTAGCGGTACTCACATAATCACAAGTCTTGAAGCCATCTGCATGGGTGCTTCCACAAAAGTGCTTTAAATATATATAATGAAGGAAGCTGCGCAATCCTGGGATACTTAGATAAAATCAAATTTAATGTCATCAAAGTTGATGATCCCAGGATACTCCCCTGGATTTCTCTCTAAAAAAATTAAATTAATGTGCACTGCCCAGATCTTCTGCTGGCCCTTTAATAAAAGGCAGAAGGAGAGTCTCAGCCAATCGCGAGTGTTACTAAAATCAGAGTGAGCGGGAGATTCAAACTCCTGCTCTGACGCTCTGCACTGTCCATCCAATCGCAAGTGCAGAGCAGCAGGAAAAAAAATCCCATATGATGTACATGTATCAGTAATCCCAGTATGATTTACCTGTATCAAAAATACCAATATGAACAATCCCAATTTGCTGTACCTGTATAAATAACCCCCAGTTTGCTGTGCCTGTATCAATAACTCCCAGTTTGCTGTGCCTGTATCAATAAGCCCCAATTTGCGGTACCTGTATCAATAATCCCAGTTTGCTGTATCTGTATCAATAATCCCAGTTTGCTGTACCTGTATCAATAATCCAAGTTTGCTGTACCTGTATCAAAACCCCCAGTTTTCTGTACCTGTATCAATAGTCCCAGTTTGCTGTACCTGTATTAATAATCCCAGTTTGCTGTACCTGTATCAATAGCCTCAGTTTGCTGCACCCGTACCAATAATTTACCTATTGATCTATCTACCTATCTCTCTCTCTCCATCTGTCTCTATTTCTCTCTGTATATGCGTATGTCTAGCACTCTGTTTGTAGATATCTGCCTGTATCTCTCTCTGTCAATATCTTTATGTCTGTCTCTTTATGTCTATCTTTTTATATCTCTGTCTGTCTCTGTGCCTATCTATATATACATATTTCTTTATCTGTCAATTTCTGTTTATCTGTCTATTATATTATGCTTTATTTATATTTTTTAATATTATATTAAATTTTCCAAACTATCCCCTCCACAAGGCCACTCCCATGGCGGTTATTATTCCCTTTTGGCCCCCCCCTGGAAAATTTTCTGCGGACTCCCAGATTCTGTGTAATTGTAAATAAATTTTATAAGTCAGGGTGCACACATCAAACTAGGGGCAAACCCGCAACCCCTTATAAAATAAGTTTGCCACACTCCTTAATCTCAAAAAGATTTACATTTGTTCACCTCACAGCGATGTTTCAGGATGATTCTGTTGTTTTCTCAAGCTGTATAACAAATGGTGAACATCAGAATCAACTTATCTTTTGCTACAACATCACATGACCTACCACAATATGTCACATGGTACTGAATACATATCACATGATTGAAGACGACAAGTGGTGAACATATTAAAGGCTAACAAATATACATATAAATCATGGTCTTTATTTAAGCCTTTTGGTCACAAAGTATCAAGTTTATGTATCCAGGCAACTTCCCGCTTTCTACGTTTATTTATACGATCCCCCCCTCTCAAAAACTTGCCAACTTGTATTGTAATAATACAAAACATTTAAAGGGCAAGTCCAGCCCCAAAATCAAAACTTACATACAGTGGCATAGCTACAGACTTATGGGTGCAAAATTTGGGCATGGGCCCCTCAACACTGCCGCAAACACAAATCGGCACGCAGACTAAATAATCATTTTCATAAAAAAATATCCAAATTCAATTAGCATTTTTTTAAAGGCACTCATTTTAAAACAGACACATATACTTTACCCATACACCTGGCAAAACAGATTCGAATAGCATTTCAAAAACTAATATCCTTAAACCTTCTAAAATAGAGTGGTAAAATGCTTTGTATATAACCACTGGTAAAATAGTTGACACAAAGACTGGTTAAATGCTTGGCATGCAGACATTGATAAACTGGTTGGGAAACTGACACTGCATACAGCCAGCCACTGGTTGTCCACACAGACTGTTTGTTTTGGAATCTTAGCACAAAATGGGGCCCCCTTCTTGGCCAAGGGCCCTGGTACAGTCGCATCCCCTGCACCCCTAGTAGCTATGCCCCTACTTACATAATAATCACCCCCCTAAACGGTAATAGTTTGAAATCTGAAATATATAGGTCTAACCTGAAATCCTGCACAATATCCTGTTTCCCCTGTTTAGCAACAGTCAGTTATGGATTTGACAGTTGACATCACAGGCAATAACTGAATGTTGATCCCCCGTCTGCCTCTTCTGAGCATGCCCAGGCTCAGTACAGGTTTCTAAATTGCTCAGTTTCCATGAGGCATCCAGAAGTATAGCAGGCATATAGTAATGAATTCATAGGACAAACTATGATATATCAACAGACAGATCAAGAGACCATTCTTTCTAAAAGATGAGGGTGGAGTTTTCCTTTAATATCATTAGGAGTATGACCAACTTCCTGGAAATGTTTCAGTACTGGTAAGGTGGTCTGCATACATCGAATGGATGATCAATGTTGGGACATGTGATGCTTGACTTTCTGCGTTGTCTCTCCTATATATAATAGATTACACAGGCACTGTAAGACATAAATACAAAAATCCATGTTACAGGTAAAGTGTCCCTTTAATGTGTACACCTTTCCTGTAACTGGATATATAAATTCAGTTATTTTATTAACAAACCTGCACTGGCACTGCACACAGCCTGTACACTGGAACATCCCACTTTGGGAGCGGCCCAGGAATGTATACTTTTGCACATCAGGTATAGCAGCCTGGATTTGACTGTTTCACAGGCTCTTAGGTTTCTTATAGTATATAAGGGGGAGGGTTTGAAATTCAACAATATATATATATATATATATATATACAGGTGCAGGTAAGGAACACTCCTTGGTCTTCAGTGAAAAATATGTTTGTTATTTTGAATCACATCTCTGTGCACATAGAGATATGGTGTGTGATTCAAAATAATAAACATAATTTTCACTAAAGACCAAGGACTGCTCCTTACCTGAACCTGTATGTATAGTCTAGGATACCACCCGGGCTTCTATTCAACTGTGAGCGTCTACATCCACGGACAACACACATATATATATATAATATTCCCAGTAATATAGGCACTTACTTCTAGCTGATCTCTTGCCTTGGTGCAATTGGTTAGGACTGGCCACAACGTTGAAGCCTTCTTAGTTACAGAATCTATTAATTACATGTAAAGTTATGCTTGTGAAGGTTCTCATTCATCCAGGTCATGGTATATCTGTTGTATTCAATTAGATCAACTGGACTTGAAATGTAGTTCTTGAAGACGTTTCGCTAGTCATCCGACTGGCTATCTCAATTCAGAATGACTTGTACAAGAATCTGTGGCAAGCTGGGTGCAGAACCCTGCAACACAGAGCCGAGAACATCCCCACTAGCACAGAGGTGAAGGCTAAAGAAATGAAACATCTCAGAGGAGCCCTTAGAACTTGTGGATATCCAGACTGGGCCTTTGTCAAAAGAAGTAGAAGGAAAGAAAAGAACACAAATACCAACAGTGAAGGGGAAAAGCAAGACAGGAGGAAGAACATGGTCATCCCATATGTAGCAGGGGTCTCCGAGAAATTAAGAAGAATTTTCAAAAAACATCGTATCCCTGTCTGCTTTAAACTGAACAACACACTGAGGCAGCAATTGGTACATCCAAAAGACCCAATACCAAAACACAAGAAAAGCGACATCATATATGCAGTGCAGTGCAGTGAAGAATGCTCTGATTTGTATGTGGGGGAGACCAAACAGCAACTGCATCAACGTATTGCCCAGCACAGAAGAGCCAATTCCTCGGGTCAGGACTCAGCCGTGTACCTGCATCTTAAGGATAAAGGACATACCTTTGAAGATTGTAATGTTAACATATTGGCGAAGGAACGTGACTGGTTCAAGAGAGGTGTTAAGGAGGCCATTTATGTGAAAATAAAGAAACCAAGCCTAAATAGAGGTGGGGGGGTTCGACACACCCTTAACACACTAATCACACCCTTAACACCTGGCTGTGATATGCTAATTGGGATTTTCCAGGGTACATAATTGCCACAGATTCTTGTACAAGTCATTCTGAATTGAGAAAGCCAGACGGATGACTAGCGAAACGTCTTCAAGAACTACATTTCAAGTCCAGTTGATCTAATTGAATACAACAGATATACATGTAAAGTTATGTTTTCCTTCTTCAAATGTTCTTCTATTCACAATGCTCTAAACCACTGAGAAGTAATTTTTGCTTTCCCCCTTTTATTCTTTCAAATGTCTATTCTTATATCATCCAATCTCCACAATTTTAGAGGCTTCCCAGTGACCGGCTACAAGCCATATAATAGTTTAATAGTCAGGGGTTATTAAAAAGGAACAGATCTATTCAGTAATAATGTAAAAGGGATCAATAGGCAATTTCTGTTTGGTAATATATGCATACAACTACACTAGAAAAAAATGTTCCAAAAGCATCAGATCATTCAAAAATAATTGTTGATTAGTTTCTTTTTGCTGTTGAACTATGTCAATGTTTCTTTACATTACTATATTAATATACCGTATATACCATATATACTTGAGTATAAGTCGATCTGAGTATAAGCTGAGGTACCTATTTTTACCTGACAAATTAGTAAAAACCGATTGACTCTAGTATAAGCCGAGGGTAGAAATTATGACCACTACTGCCTTCTAATTCAGTATTGTTTTGTGGCTTAAGTTGCCCTTTAAATGGACAGCAGAATTCCCATATATTAGGGATGGGAGGAGGTGGGGTTAGGGTGGAGTTGGGGGTGTTCCTGGGGCGTGGCCACCAAAAGGGGGCATGACTTGGGAGGAGACTGAAGTCTCCTCTCAAGTCAGGGAGTCAGGGGTGGTCTCACGGGAGTGCGGGAGACCACCCCAGAATGAGTGAGTTTTTGCCCCAAACTGAGAAGACCTATCAGATATACAGCATCTAGATGAGTAGTGACGGTGCTGAGTGAGTCTAGCAGCCTGACTACAGGCTGTGATTGACAGTTATCTGTGTGACAACCATTTATCAGAGTCTCTGCCAATGATTTTACTAGTGTCTGGTTTCCAACCAGTTATCAGTCTGTGTCAATGATTTTACCAGTGTCTGTGTTCCAACCAGTTATCAGTCTGTGCCAATGATTTCCCCAGTGTCTGGTTTACAACCAGTTATCAGTCTGTATCAATGATTTTACCAGTGTCTGTGTTCCAACCAGTTATCAGTCTGTGCCAATGATTTCACCAGTGTCTGGTTTCCAACCAGTTATCAGTCTGTGTCAATGATTTTACCAGTGTTGTGTTCCAATCAGTTATCAGTCTGTACCAGTGATTTTACTAGTGCCTGTGTGACAACCTTTTATCATTAAGTGGCTTTACTGTCTATGTGGTATTTTATATTAACAAGTCTGTGTGTGCTGGACAGATGCTTGTGTGACAACCATTTATCAGTCTGTGCTATTTTACCAGTATCTGGGTTCCAACCTTTTATCAGTTTGTGCCAATGATTTTACCATTATCTGTGCCAATGATTGAACTAGTAGAACAAACAAGAAAAAAGATGATCAATGCACATTGCTGGGCCCCATATACTATCATAATATCCATGCTAGTGCACTAGCACAGATATTATGATAGTATATGGGGCTCAGGAATGTACACTGATCATCTCCTTTCTTGTTTGTTCTAATAGTTTGGTCAGATCAGTAGCACTTCCACTATAGGTTATAATAATGTTGCCATAAGAGTGCTCCCACAGCCCCCCTTTTTGTTTATGTAATAATTGAACTAGTGTCTGTGTTCCAACCATTTATCAGTCTGTGCTAATGATTTTACCAGTGTCAGTGTGATAACCTTTTATCAGTCTTTGCCAATGATTCTATCAGTGTGCGGGAGCCAACCATTTATTAGAGTCCGTGCCAATGATTGTATCAGTGTCTGGGTTCCAACCAGTTATCAGTCTGCTCCAATGATTGTATCAGTGTCTGGGTTCCAACCAGTTATCAGTCTGCGCCAATGATTGCATCAGTGTCTGGGTTCCAACCAGTTATCAGTCTGTGCCAATGATTTTATTAGTGTCTGAGTTTCAACTATATGGTGTGATATAAGTGTAATTGTATATGTGTGTGCTAAAGTGAGTCTGTTTAATATGTGTTATAGTCTGTGTGTAACATGTCTGAGTTGGTGTGTGTTATGGGGGGGCTGAATTCTATTCAGTGTGGTTAATTTCATAAATTGCCCAGCAGCCACGGCAAAGGAAGAGGTGGGAAACAGCTTGTTCAATCTTTGTAAATTTGCTCTTTCTATTGGGACAATAATGTCTAGAGGGCATAACTAGGAATCACTAGGCCCCCCAGCAAAACTATTATGGGGCCCCTATCCATGCTTCATCCACAGTGGTTTTCTGGGATGAGGCTATATCTGCCATAGGAAAATAAGAAGATGGGGCCCCCTTGGCTCCCGGGCCCCCCTGCGGGTGCTCCCCCTGTAGTTATGCCCCTGCTAGAGATGGATAAACAGTACAAGAAGATCCCTTTTCATCTAGCTGCAGTTTAACGGGTTCTATAATTTTTTCTACCTTACTTATAATGCCTAAAACCAATGTCTGAATATTTTGTAAGGTTTATAAACATTACTATTTAAATGTTTTTATGCTGTTTCTAAAAACAAGAGGTTTGACAAACAAGGGCTGTTTTAGAAGATTCAACAGGCATGAGCATCTTTTGCACTTGTAAGTTGCTTTTTCAAATTCTACATTTTCCCCTATGAAAGCAATATGACAAATCAGGCTGACTCAAGGGGAATGGTGCGATCATGCACAAAAATTTAACAATGCCTTATGAGACTTGCATGTTAAAATACCTGTGTATGTATGTAATATGTATGACTTTGTATAACATGTATTACCCTGTATATAATGTATGACTATGTAATTGTGAAGTGCCACGGAAGATGTTGGCGCTATATAAATCAATAATAATAATACCCTCTTATAAGTATATTGGCTAGTTATTAGGAGTGTTTCTGATACAGTGTTTCTGTGATTCAGTATATTATTTGTATACTGCTGTATTGATGAACACAGTTGTTGTAGCATTTTTCTATTAACTAATATTAAAATATTTATAAAAACTAGATGTTTCTATTTTATTTTTCCCCGTTGTGAAATTTTCATCTGAGGGAAAACAATTGTTCACACCATTCTGAGAAGCTAAGAAACTGCACACATAGGTTAAGACTAGAGTAAGCTTATTATCTGAATTCATAGTACTTGTTTAAAACAATATTTCGATATCAATCTGAGTACACAAAACAGTGGGAATATTGCATAAATAGGACAAACCTGAGAATTAGTAATATTGTTGCAATACCCCTGGGAATATTTATTTGTTCTTATGTCCAGCTCTATATGAGCTGATTAGAGACGGCCAAACTTCATAAAGTTCGGTCCGTTTTCGAACTTCAGTAAAAGTTTGAATTCGGACCCATTAATGTCAATGGGGAGTAATAGTTAGAAAAGTTTGGATGATTCACAGCTAAACTAACAATAGTAATTTACTGTAAATGGCTGTGGCACCTGGGAATTGGTCTGGGGAACATGTCACTATCACCAAAATTTTTTAAACACTTTTTTTGCACAAGGTACAATTGAGGGTTACGGCCAATTCGAGGGTTACCAAACAATACTTTCAAGGGCTACCGAAAATATAACCATAAATTTGAGGGTTACCGAAATTGAACGATACTTTAGAGTATTATTGAAAATGAACTATACTTTCGAGGATTAGCGAACTATACATTCTAGGGTTAGCAAACGATACATTCTAGGGTTAGCGAAAACGAATGATACTTTCGAGGGTTATCGAAAATCGAAAGATACATTCTAGGGTTAGCAAACGATACATTCTAGGGTAAGCGAAAATGATCCATACATTCGAGGGTTACCGAAAACAAATGATACTTACGAGGGTTATCGAAAATCGAAAGCTACATTCGAGAGTTAGCAAACAATACATTCTAGGGTTAGCGAAAATGATCCATACATTCAAGGGTTAACTAAAACAAACAATACTTACGAGGGTTAGCGAACAATACATTCTAGGGTTAGTTAACGGCTCGTAAATTCGATAATTAACAAAAAACGAACTAGTTCGAATAGTTTGAGTTCGTCCGAACTCATAAAGTTCGAATTCGGCTTTGTGTCCATCACTAGAGCTGATACCTTTGTGATAGACAGATAGATTGATAGGAAGACTGATAGGAATATCGGAAACACGCTAGCAGACTGAACACACAGCAGCAAAAAAGTCACTAATATAAATTACTTACATATGCAAGAATGTTTTATGCTTTGTACATAAATGTATTCACTTTACAAAGCAATCAAAACACAATACACATTATTAAATGTGTTACTAGCAGGGGTGTTTCTAGACTTTTTTGCCACGTTTTCCACACCCTCTAAAAGACAAAAAAAACCAAACAACAGGTGATAAGGGTGTGTAAAGGTTCGTACACAAACGTTTGTTTCATCCGATAATCGGCCCGTGCATGGGCCCTTTATCAGACGAAACGGTCGGTTGTTCGGAGATCCGCCCAGTCGGTCGGGCAACGATCCCCGACCAAACGGCCCTTTCGGCTGATAAAGGGCCCATACACAGGCTGATTATCGTCCAAAACGAACGTTTTTACAAATCGTGTGTCGCGGGTCAGGACCCGCGATCGCACGTGTGTACGAACCTTAAGAGATGCACACTACCCTGAAGTAGCAGTGGAAATTGGATAGTGTGTAAGGGAAATTAGTACACAGGAATATTTTATATGGTCTTCATGTGTTAAATCACATAAACCTCGCAATAATATATTATAGATTAATAATTATGTAATATTTATATATTAATTTAATAATTATGTAAAAGATTACGTTCTTTATGATTTTTTTATTTTTTTTGCTGGTCAGCCTGATGCCCCTCTCAAGTACCAGGGCACCTGCTGCCCTGAGAAAAATGTTTCATCTTGCCTCATTACAGATTTACCCCTGGTACCCTCCTAGAGGGGCAGCACGGTGGCTCAAGTTTTAGCACTGATGCCTTGCAGATCTGAAGTTTTTGAATTCTCATGCATGCGCATGCATGCACGGTATAGTATAATTTAACCTGGAAGCAGTCGGGACTTGTTACATTAATTAAGTAATGGGAGGTAAAACATAGCTCTTTTACCTCCCGTTCTTGAATTAATGATTAATAGGATATGTTCACTTTTTGAGTGAGCCTATCCTTTAATGCTACAAAAATATCCTAAGCTGGGTACACACGATGAGATATTTCGGTCCGATCGACCGATAGTTCAGTGTATCGGTCGATCGGACCGAAATTATCGCATCCGAAAGTGCCCGTGTCCGATCGACCGTTCGTCCGAATCGGACGAAAGGACGATCGGACAGGGTGGAAAACCTCGTCCGATCGTGCGGTCCTCTACGGACCGCACGATCGGTCGCGGTGACTATCGGACGCGGCTGCTTTTGCCGCGACCGACAGTCCTTCCTCCTGGCCGACCGTTCGAAAGTATCGAACGGTCGGTCAGGAGGAAAAATCGATAGGTGTGTACCCAGCTTTACACAAATAGCAAAACATATATTCATTCAATAAAGAGACTTATTAACTAGAAAGAATTGTTAAAGGATTAATTGAACATGTACATCTCAGATATACTCAAATTGGTTAGAAATTGATTAGATGCATGGTAAAGGAAACTTTTTCAGGTAAAGGAAACTATTTCCCAGTCATAAGAGGCTGGGATTGCAAATCCCTTTCTAAAGAAATGAAGGACAGTACAGAAGAAATGGTAATCTTTTCAATCGCATGCTGCATGGATGGCCTAGTGGTTAAGCAGCCGTGGTAGGCTATGATTTTCATGGCTGATGTGGTTTGCAGCTCTGTGTCACCTTGTGGGAAATGACTTGATCATTATGTTTCCTGTTATTACACTTGTAACACCAGTGCCCTTTTATCCATTACATACTAGACTCTGTATATCTTTTAGCATAGTGCATCATTCTTGTTGTATTATTGGGATCTAAATGGTATTCTGATACAGATATTCAACGTTCATAGGATTTTTGGGAAAATGAAGGCAACCAATAGCAAATGTAAAAATGATGAACAGTGTATTTTTATAAGACAGGAATTGTAGGTTTAAAGGATCAATTCCCTCAAAATGTGAACCTCTCCTTTTTTCATTGATTGAAAAATGGGATAAAGGACCTATGTCTTACTTCCCATTCTTCAATTACTGTTACAGGAGCTGGGAACTAGAGATGTCCGGTTCGCGGATCCGAACCTGGATCCACGGCGGATTTCCGAGATCTGCGTATCACGGATCTAGCAGATTTTCCTGGGAAAAAGCTTTCTGAATCTTTTCCTAACTGCGGTGGAAAATTTTTGAAAGTTCAAGAAATTTCGAAAATTCTAGAATTTAGAAAATTTGAATTTTCGAAAATTTAGTAAAAATGATACAGTAACTTACTGTAAATGTCTCTGGGACCTGGGAAATGGTCTGGGGAACAGACAGAATCTGATTGTAACCAATTCTGATTAGTTACAATCAAAATTTTCAGAAAGAATCAGATTGGTATACTAACCAATCACAATCTTTTCCCATCAGAATTGGTTACAATCAGATTCTAATCTGATTATAACTAATTCTGATTGGTTACAATCAGATTCTTCCAGAAAGCATACCAATCAGATTCTTACTGAAAGAATCTGATTGTAACCAATTCTGATTGGATACAATCAGATCCTTTCAGAATTTCCGGAATTCTGCTTTCCGGATTTTCCAAAATCCACGGTCGAAAATTTTCATGTATTAAATTCACCAGTGGCAGCTATTTTTCTCCATGCCAACCCCCTGGATATAAAAAGCAGCTAGACAGGCGCCATTTTGTCGGTGTGTTAAAGTAAGTTTAGTAGAGACCTGACAGTGTAGGGGTTGGAGAGATTTTTTTCCCCCTGCTTTTTAAGCTTTTCTGTAGCACTTGTTGTTGAACAACTCCTGTATTCACACAATTTGGGACCCAAAAGTCCTTTTAAGGACTAACCTCCCCTATAAGTTTTTTTATACAAATTAAGTGTCAGGCCTTTTAGAGGTCCAAGGGCCCTCTTTAAAAACACACGGTATCACAATTTAGCTATACTGTGCGTTATTGAAAATGTATGACCGCTGCAGTACATTTACACTGAATGTTCGTTAATTAACAAACCAATTCTGGGGGGCCAAGACAGTGGTCTGGATGCCAAAATGACGTGCCAGCCTGTGCTATGTAGCCCCTCCATTATAGTGTACTTCTGGTGCTGTACATGCCTGGTGCCCATTATAATGCTTCAAATCCAGGGGCAAGCGCAGGATTTTTAAGGGTGGGGTGGATTTCTGAACAAGCAGAGTAGGAAGTTCATGACTAGAGATGGACTAGACCTGAATTTTCGATAATTATGGAACGTTTAAATTGAGGTTCCTCGACTTTAGCACTCCATAACCTATACAGAAAATAGAATAAGGGGTGCGTTCACCTACCCCCTCCATTAGCTGAGCTCCATGTCAGCAGCCTTTTAGCATGGTGCCGCAGTCCTACACTGCAAACAAGGGGCTTCAAGCTAGTGGGTTTTAAAACTTCACCTTTATTTGTAAGCAATTCTAATTGGATACATTAAAATTATTTCAGAAAGAATGTGATTGGTATACTAACCAATAAGATTCTTTTTCAATCAGAATTGGCTATAATCACATTGGCCTGTTCCCCAGACCATTTCCGAGGTCCCAGAGCCATTTACAGAGCCAAGTTACTGTATCATTTTTTATAAAATTTTCAGAAAATTTCTTGAAAACTTGAAAATTTGGGAAATTTTTTAGAATGCGGAAGCTTGAAAAACAGTAGGATCGTGAGGAAAGTGTTGGATATATGCACGTGTTCCCCAGACCATTTCCCAGATCCCAGAGCCATTTACAGTAAGTTACCATTGCTATTTTGCCTTATATTTAGGCGAATATGTGTGGATTTTATTTCTCCCATTGAATTTAATAGATTTTTGCGTGAATTTTTCCATAAATCTGCGAATCCGTAGGCGGAACAAATTTTAGCAGTTTCGCCCATCTCTACTGGGAACAAAGGACTTACCCACAAGTGTGAGCTCTCGCTGATTCACTTGATATTTCCCGACTGTTTCTGGATTCAATTAAACTATAGCGTGTATTAGCGAGCATGCAACCTCTCATTCTAAAATTAATGCAAAAAAGAAAAGGTTTATCTTTTGAGTGAAGTAATCCTTTCACTCATTTACGGAGGAGGCAACTGGTATGTAACAGCTATATTGGAAGTAGAGTAGCCATTGATTAGGGCAACTCTGGGTCTGATCAGCAGCAATATAGGATTGCCCCTGTTTATCACTGCTGTAAACTTCAATAGTACTTTGAAGATACAATAGTACTTTGAAAATAGTACTTTGTCGCTTTGAAGATATCTAAATGATGTAAATACGATACCTTTATTAGCTAACGATAACTTATAAAAGTATTACCCTGTAACCCTTAAAGGAAATGTTCACCCAAAAACAAATTCACATTTATTGGTAGACAACAAAGAGGTACTAAAATAAGAGACAACTCTCACCCTTCTATGTACTATTCCAGAGATATATGCTGATAAATGTATTTTGTGTTTATGATGAAAGCTCCACCCCTTTACACTACTGGCCAATCACACTTCAGCACCAAAACAAATTCATTAATGAAAAAAGTAAGAAAAGAATTGATCATATATACTACTTCTATCAGTAAATCACACTAAAAACCTCTTTCTGTACCAGCTCCCCTACCAGGCTGTCAAATTAACTAAATCTTTGAAAATTTGCTAGGAAAAGCATTGGAAAACCTGGCTTTTCTTAGGGGGAGAGGAGAGTTCAGCTCTAAGCACCTACTGAGCATCCATGTTGCCAGTGGGGACAGGGAGGGGAGGCACTGTGATTGAAAGAAAGCAAAATGTTTTCTACATAGCTCTCTGAGACCAAAGCACATGAGAAGTTGAGAGTGAATTGTTTCTGATCTATCAATAGGTTTCTACTGTAAATGAAAGTTAAGTAGGTAGTTCCTAATTTGTTCTCCCTAATTTTTCTCAAACCAACAAGTGAAAATGTTGTTATAAATAAATAATAATAAATGTAAGTCTTCTTGTGATATTATAACAGTTAGTTCCTACTGTATATCTGATTTAACCTTGAATAATCCACCCACCTCTTTAACTCTTGCAAGGGTCTTACCCATTATGACTAATGGGTCATATATAGCCTAATCAGTACATCAGCCAGTAGCTGATTTTATATGTATAGGATAAAAAGTGAATTTAAAGGCTCCCACAAGACTTAGTCGGTTTGTATTCATCACTATTGCTGCAAAGCATAATCATGTGTATTTTGTATATAGCTTTATTCTCTCTGAACTGTGACTAAAGTGCAAATTGCATACCATTCTTTTAAGAGTATAAAAATTCAAAGATCTTTATACATTTTCCTTTTGTAACCAGAAACGCTTTTAATCTGATCTATTTATACTAAAGCATTATAACTCTGCAGGATCATTTTGCTAAAGTGTTTTGTGCATTGAAATGCACTCCATCAAAAATTCACTGTGCTGGTCACATAAAAAATGCCTTACAAAGCGCTTTTGCTGAAATTAGCATTAGAACATTCCATTCCACAAGTTTTAAAAAATGATGCCTGTTTCTGACTATTTTATGTGGGGGGGGGGGGGGGCTATTAGTTATTTATTACAATTGAGGATGAGATTAAATTCATAGAAAATATTAACACTTGTTAAAATAGACTTTTCGGATTTACTTTTGGATGCTAGTTGGCCTTTGTTATAATATCTGATTGAATTACCTAAACACTGTGTCTGAGTCATATGTTCCCTAATGATTCTGCTGTCGTGTCTTTGCTGCGTCTCTTATAGTTAAAAAATAATAATCACTGTAGTTATCTGTGTTTTATGTATAAAGCTGTATGTTGGTATTTGAAAGATTTTTGCCAAGTAGATAAATTATTATTAGAAATTTTATGATTAACATTGAAAATGTTTTGGGTTAAAAGGCATCACTGCATCAAATAAATTATATAAAAATGGCAGAAAACATTGTGGGCCTGGTAATTTTTCATCCTCTGGCTGTACTTGACACTCAAATTAGAAGCACAATGAGGGAACTTGATGAATCACTGAGAGCAAATTATCTGCTTTTCCAGTGCCTCTGCAACACACTACAAAGGGGAGCTCATGCATTTTGCAGCAGAGACTCTTAAGCTCATTCTATGCAGGTTGCCAAGTTCTGCCATATCTCCGGGGATGCACTATGTCATGCTATAGTCAAGCACCATATTTATGATTTAGGAAATGCTTTGCTATTTAACATCTGTTTCACAATATGGTTGACCAAATTTCTTGTATTTATAACCCTTTACAATAGTAATTCTTAAAAAGAGTGTGGGTTCTTAAATTAGAAATAAAATGTATTTAATATGGCAGTATATATATATAAATGTTTTCAATTTCTTTCAATGTAGAATAAAAACTTATCAGCCCCATTAAAAAGATGGTTTCTTAATATTTGCTCTTAGTTTCATAAACTAGACATGATTAAAAAAAACTTGAAAAAAGGTTCTAGGGATAGGTAGCTCACACCTTCTAGTCACTTTGTTGAGTCACCCTGCTATTTAGCCAGGTGGCTGGGAGAATTGCTTTGTATGTGATTGCTCTTCTAGCTGCCAGTAGAAAGGGATAGAGGAGGTACTAGTAAGGATGTGTAATTTCAAATCCCCGAACCATTGGCATTTTCAATGCAGATTAAAATCCAGGAATATTAACATTTCAAACATAATGCTGATTCAGGTGCAATGTCTTATTGTCTGTGCAAATATAATTTTTAATAATCCTATACATTCAGGGCTGATGCATGAGGTGCATAAATTTGCCCATGCTAATATTTTTCAGCAACCAATTAGATGTTAGCCTTTTACTGGGTTACTGTTGTTAGCTACCACCAGATTGGTTGCTACAGAATAAAAGCATGGGCAAACTTTTTTAATATTAAAGCATCTTCCCCAAAGATCATTTTGAGACTAATTAGGTTCGGTCCCATTCCCCCAGATTATATACTGAGATTTAACTGATTTTTGAAAACTCTAAGTTTATGAACGTTTTTAACAAACAATCAGGGTTATTCAATAAAAGTTCTTATCTTTAAATTTGCCCCAACCAATCAGATATTAGCTTTCAAATGTTAAATAATATCTGATTGGTTGTGGCAAAATTAGCACCATTTTTAACAATAAGAACTTTTATTGAATCTACCTGAAATGTACCAAATCTAATTTTAATATAGGGCAAGCTAATATCTATCATTCCTTGCAACACATTGTTATAGTTTATGCCTTTTTAATTGTTAGCTTTGTGTTTAGTGAGTGATTGAGCTCTGTTTGGGTTTTTATTTTACATCTGATTTATTGTTATTATTTTTTTAGCACTTTCTACAAAACTTTTTGTCCATGCTTTAGTATGTCCTCCTTCAATCTTTTTTTTTTCTTAGATGATTTTTTTAATAGTTATTAATTATTATTAATAATTATTGTTAATTAATCACTAATTAATAATTATTATATATTCATGTATATTATATAATATATAATATATTATATTATAATTATTGTTAATTAATAATTATTATTAATGAACAATATTCCTGTTTATGTGAGCTAGTGGAAAAACATGTCTTAGAACTAAAATCTGCATTCAAATAACTCAAATACAATATCATATTAAGAAGATTCTGTTTATTTCTCGAATTTTGCCCCATGCCTATCACTTCTACCAAGCAGCTAATCCATCATTACGTTCTAGACTATCATTGTCTACCACGATTGTCCCCAAGGCAGAGCCATCAGCAGACAGGACATTAATCCACTCAAAGTAGTTACTGTTCCTTCAGGCAAGTACTTAGCATATAAAAATTTCTACTGGCACAACAGCAGAGTAGATGGAAATTTTCATTTTTTTGAGTATACGAATAGTCATTATAGTTATGCATAACTTAAAAGCCCATTTGAGGTTAAAATATTGCTGCTCCTATGGCTGCCTGATTTGAACCGGAGCTTTGGATGCTGCCTCTTAGATTTCTGGCAGATTTCTTTTAATGATTAACAAGTTTTGGCCTTTTGGCTCCTAGCAGTTCATCTCTTTAGTATGGAGGGGGTAAATTGCTTAATTTTTGCACCAAGCAAATATACAATAATTTGCCAGTCATAGCCTATGCTGTTTATTGTGATGTCAAGAGTGATGAAATTACAATATAGACAGTGTGCAACAATGTTTCACATTTTTATAATTGAGTAGTTTATAGTACCATTAAACCACAGACATATTTCTATAAGACATATACATATATAAGAAAAAAATATTTAAAGAGGAACTACGGACTCCATACAAGTGTTTAAAAGCTCCTAGCTGCAATCTATTCTAACTTACAACAGTAAAAGGGATGTTTTTTTCTAATTACGCTGTGAGCTGTGACATTACTCGCACCATTGCTCTCTCCTACTAATGGGACAGAGGGAAAATGCCATATTTTCAGTTGTGACATAAACCCCGCCCATTAATTCTTAATAATTTTTAAGCTAGCCAAAAGCCTGGAAAGGAAAATGTTTAATAACAATGGTACAAATGGTAAAGTCCTGCCACAGTTTGGCTATTCTGCCTACATTTCCCATGAATCTCTGTGCATATTCAAAAGCAAGGAAAGAGTAGAGAGGCCACATGTTAACTGCAAAGAATTTTTATTTCAGGTGATGGAATCTTACACAAGCAAACCTTGAGAAAGGTCCGATCCCTAAGGTGTTCATAGGCAGAGGAAAGCATAGGAATATAATGCAGGAATGTACTGTAAGTAACTTTAGAAATTATCAATTTTTTGGAGGTGAGGATTCAACTAATGATATGTCTGTCACAGCATGAAAGAGAGAGACAGCAAACTAGGAAGTGAACATTTATGTGCTTATAACTTTGGCTTCACAGCAGCTAGAAACATAATCCTAGGCCTTTTTAAAAGCCCAAGAAAACTTTTGCTAATGGCCATGGTATTGAGGGTCCATGTTCAGTATGTTAACAACTGTTCCCCTTTAAGTTAAATAACATAAACATGTATTCTGTAAAAGTGGAGCACATGTAAAAGTGGAGCACATGAATAGAATAAATAAAAATGGTTTTGTTTAACTAAAACAGTATTCTATTACGTGCAATTTTCATCATAGTTTTTCTTGCTATTGAAAAACACAGCTATTCCAATTGTTTTGGAGAATAGACTAAAAAGACAAATTCAGAAACTACCAATACGATCGTAAATCTATGATAACGAAAGTTGTAGATTTATGATCCCCATAGAATACCATTGAGGTATTAAACTAACGCATGATAATCTACGGCCGAATGATTGGTAATTAATGAACGATCGGTCGTAAATGTACGATGTACATTTATGACCACGATCGTACATTAACCAGTCCACGGTATCTCTAAAAGGCAATACCACAAGTTTATAAATATGGCCCATACTTCTCTATTATTCAGGTCAAGCAGTACTAAATAAGAAAGGGTACAGCACATCATTAAAGTGCATTTTAGAAATTTGTTTTCTAAACTTACTTACCAGGCCTTCTGCTGCTTAATATAGTAGTAATGTAGTATAGTTGGATAATGTAGTATCCAAGTAGTAATAACATGGTAATCGTTTAATTATTTTTCAGCATATTGCAAGTTGTGCCACAATGTTGTTTTATCCATGCAAAACCCTTACCTCTTTGGAAACTCACCCAAGAAGTGATTATATTTTTTTCACAGTGCCATATTTATAAAGACGCGGTATAGTTTTGTAGCAATACCGTGCCTTTAATGATAGGTTTAACAGTTTTCAAATCAATTGTTAATTTCCGATCGCTTTGACGATCATTAATTTACGGCCGTTATCTTAAATAGGGAGAGACTAATGCACTCCCCTTCAAAATATGCAAATAAGCAACAAATACTTCAGGGGAATTTCCATGTTTCTATGGTAACCTTTAAGAAATGCTATACCTATTAAAAGGTTTTTTCAACATTCCACAAGCAAAACCAGAGAGCCAGCAACAGAATGGTTTTGGCTTTATTGAGCCTCCATCAGTGTAGCATAGGCCTCTGGTATTTACAATTCGAAGTGCCTATAGGCAGACGTTTCTAATAAATTAAATAAAATAGGGAGAGAATAAGGCATTGCAGCTCCCCTTCAGAATTTGAAAATAAGGAACGGAGACTCATCAGCATGCTTCTTGTGGGTGTTTCCCTCTTGAAAAGACATGTCTGCATCTTCAATTTTACCAAGCAAACAAATGTGCAATAAGCCAGATAAAATAATTTGATTACCTCGTTAAACATGGAAATGTGGAAATTCAAACCTTAATGTATGGTCTGCCTTTTATTTACTGTTTATTCAACAAATCAATCAGAGTTTGCATTTTAAATGTTATAAAGAAAAAAACGTTTGGCTGATGGTCGTACTAGAACTAGTAAAATGTTGATTTTCCCTTATTTTAGTTAAATGAACAATGAAGTCTGAGCATGATGATGATAATGATGAAGAATTAACTAGATAAAATAGGAAACAAGCTCATTATATTCGAATTTATTTATTCTACCTTATTGTTAAATATTACCCCAGCAGGGCCACATAATATGCAGAAAGTTCCATCAACTTACATTTTTGGCAAACAGTAAATAATGTACACTATGGTATAAACAATAGTTTAAAATGGATGGAATCTTTAAACCTCAATTTTACAATCATACAGGGTTATTCAATAAAAGTTCTTATCGTTAAAAATGGTGCTAATTTTTCCCCAACCAATCAGATGTTGCTTTAAAATATTAAATAATATCTGATTTGTTGGGGCAAAATTAGCACCATTTTTAATGATAAGAACTTTTATTGACTCTCCTAATAGTTTGTGTATTTGTTTTTATGTTTCTTAGCGCCAATATATACTTTAATACAATCTACATTTAATTTGTTTCAGTCAGACCCCACACAGAAAACGTTACTATTTTTTAATGGTACTACAAAGGTGACTGCAATCTTGGGATCCTTCGATTGCTTTCAGAGTCCTTAGTTCTGTGAGTTTCACATGACACCATTGAAAAGGTCAGTTCTAGCCTGAAGCATCAACTTATTAAGCAATCAATGCATCTACCATAATCAACGACCTTCAACTGTACTGGCTGCTGTTTAATTAATTAATTTGACTCCGCATACGCCCATCATATTTAATGCATTAGGTATTCTTTCATCTCCTACAAACACCCAGTGATCTTTAAACCCTAGCAGTCCCGATAAAAGTTCAGTTTTGCAATAAATGTTATTTCCTAATATTCTGGCTCAGCCTTTTCTTTTATATCATTGTCAGGTGTTGAGCAAAGGAAATGGACACGTTATCCAGTTGACATTTATATCAAAGCTAATCTCAAACTATAAATAAATGAAGATGCTGTAGAAACTATTATATGCTGTAGAAACCAAACCCATTCTTTACTTTCTTTCTATATTTCCAAATCACATTTTATTCCTTACAAATTATTTTCTCTATCTTTCCCTTGTTTTTTTTTTTTTTTCCTGTTTTAAACCCACAATGATTAATTTAGTTATAATTTTATTGATATACTCCAAGGTGTCAAATGGCCACATTTTTAAATACTGTCAGGGAGATTCAGTAAAAGTTCTTATAGTTAAGAACTAATTTTGTCTCAACCAATCAGATATCATTTAACATTTGAAAGCTAAAATCTGATTGGTTGGGGCAAAATTAGCACCATTTTTAACGATAAGAACTTTAATTGAATAACCCTGATAGTATTTTAGAATGTCATTTGGGAGAGTTTTCACCAGTTTCCACTGAATAATACTGTATATTTTTGTTTTGTTGTAATACTGACTACACTGCAGTGAATTACATACAGTATTCTGTCATTAGTTTGGTATTAAAGGTGTAATCCAGTATTAATAAAATACAAAACAAATACTGGTGCTGTCCCAAATCATGTAAAGCTTGGTGGATGTTTGACCACAACCACCCTTCTACAGAATGTTACTCATTCTCTTAGCATTAGGGCCCTATTTATAAAAGATCGGTATCGTTATCGTAAAATACCGATCGTTATCGTAAAATAACGACCGGGCTTTTACCGATAACGACCGTTACTTACCGATAACGACCGTTATTTACCGATACCGGTCGTTATCGGTAAATACCGGGCGTTATTTACCAATACCGGTCGTTATTTACCGATAACGACCGTTATTTACCGATACCGGTCGTTATTTACCAATACCGGTCGTTATTTACCGATAACGGCCGTTATTTACCGATATCGGTAAATAACGGCCGTTATCGGTAAATAACGACCGGTATTTACCGATAACGACCGGTATTTAACGGTATCGGTAAATAACGGTCGTTATCGGTAAAAACCCGGTCGTTATTTTACGATAACGATCGGTATTTTACGATAACGATACCGATCTTTTATAAATAGGGCCCTAGATTCTTTATTAAGCTTCTTACTTAGAATATCCTTATCTTCCTGTTATTACTTTTTAACCTTCTAATAGTTTCTAATATGCCTTCTTTATTGTTTATTATCTTATGTTGAGATTAAAATGTTCATAACTCAACCTAATTATATTATGAGTACTAAAAATGAACTCTCGCATCCTAGAGGAATATGAGCAATTTTATATGAAAGAGGTATGTCCTTTCAATAAAGCAAAGGTTCTTATCACTCAAGCCAGTTCACTTGACTGCTAATGTTTATCATCAATTTTGACTGAGATATAAGTTCTCTTTCTTTCAAAATGAGATGCCAGTTTTTCAATCCTAAATACCTTTCTGTGCACTGACACTTTACAGCAGCTCTCAGATTGTTTTATTGCAAGCAATTCATTTTACTTAGACTGTAAGGGCAAATTTGTGTGATCTTTGTTTGAAAAAAAGTCAATACAGAAGCTGCAGTTTTGTTTTTTTTGGCTTAAAATTCTAAGTATTATTATAATATTATTTTTAAAATGCCAAATTTCTCTAATAAGAATAAGTTGGATGATAAGTTTGAATTAAATTATACCACATGATCGGCATCAAAAACACAATGTTTTTTTTTATAAGGGTGATGCATTTTCTTTTATTATGAATTAACAGATGTCAAATGGCTTCTGTCATCCTGATGTGAAATATGGTAAAGTTGGAATAAGTAAGAAGCTGGGATAATGTACTGTAAGATCTGCTCCCCTAACCAGACTCCTGAGGTCAATTATCATATGTCACATAAATATGATGTAATGACCAAAATAATCTATATGCTTCATTATGTGCTATTTTGTTATATGAAGTGGATAGCTGACCTCTATATTGAAGGAAGGTCCTTAGTCTATTAAAGTAATGATTTGTGGTAAGGGTGAGCTATTCTGTACATTATTTATTTATTTTATTATGATTATCCTTTGTTTTGTAAGTAACACTGTTTTTTTCCCTGATAATGTGTGTAGTTGTCCCTTAAAGCATTTTATGTTTTTAAAAAAGTAAAATAAAATAAGGCACTTTATACTTGGCAAAAATCCACTGTAGACTAGCCTGAGCTAATGTCAGAGATAAATCCCTTAAATGCGTGTGATTTTAATGGCCTATTTGCAGGGCTGCCATCAGAATTCTCTGGGAAATGGAAATAACCTCTCATACTCCCAAACAATACAATTATAACCACTTTCCCACCTTCCACCCCAGTAAAATGTAAAGGCACTCTCCTACATTCTCCCTAGTAATATGAGAATCAACTCTATTACCCCAGTATAGTTAAAAACCTCTCTCTCCCCCCACCAGTACAATGAAAATCCCCCCCATCATACAAGTACAATTAGAAGCCACTCTCCCCATTACCTCCCCCCAGTACAATGAAAAAACCTCTCCCCCCTTTCCCCAATACATTACAATTAGAAGCAACTCTCCCCAGCATCCCCCCACTAAGTACAAAGAGAAACCAGTCTCCTTCCACCAGCTCAACGAAAAGCCACTTACCCCTTACCCAGGACAATCAGAAGAAGCCCCCCTTTAACACAATAAAAAAAAACACCAGCACCCAATGAGAAAAGGTTAAGGCTTTTTAAAATAATTACTTAAAATAGCTGCTGTGCATGATTCCACATACCTCCACAAGATTGATGTGCTGAAATGTGTATGACATATTACGCCAGAAATAACTTTCCTGGGGTCTGCCTGTCCTGTCGAGGCCCTAAGATTCTTGGGGCCCAGTATGGGAGTCCCCACTGCCCCCCCTCCCCGATGGTGGCCCTGAGTATTTGTAAACAAGCAGTGTCACAAAATAGCAGTGCCACACCGTGTGATTGCAATACACTGCTAGAAATGCTATTTTGCAAAGTGTCGATATTTTAAACAGTGTCTGACCTCATCACGAAAAACTTATACCATAAGGCAGTTCGTAAACAAGTAAAATTTTCAATCAACATCATTGTGCTATTTTAGGATACTGAAGTTGATATCAGTATTTCCAGTCACAGCATTTATTTACAATCGCATTGTTGTTTTTTGGCTGCATCTTAAATTAATGATGGAAAGTGCTGTATCAGTATCTGTTTGTACTGTGCTTTTAAAAATAGACACTTTTAAATTCTAAATTGTGCCTAAATTAACCAGCTTACTATGCAGCATTGAAAACCCCCGTCCCTAACAGTTAGTTGCATAAACAGTCACTGTAGTTACCATTAAAGACAAAGTTAACTTTTTTTTTTAATTTTGAATAAAGTTTAGATTTCACAACAACATATGTAATTCTCTAGACATTCATACTTACTAATCTTATTTAGCGACATCATTGTGACATTAGAAAACAAACATCTCTAGGTATCAGAGATCAGAGGTTCATCCCTTATTGGCAAGGTATGATAGCTAAAACAATTTCTTCCTTTTAATTTTTTCACTAACTTAGAAAAAAAACCTTCTAATAATTGGCCATATGCTGCTACGTATGTTGCAAACCTTTTGGAAATTTTTGAAAGCTCGGAAAGATGCTGAAGGCTCTTAGCGCTATTGGCATGATGGTTTATTGTTTACAAGCTGGATTTTATTTTAGAGGACTGTATCAAGAAATAAATGCTATCCCAATTTAATTACCACTGGGTATAACATAGTTTTTAAAATGGTGTTTAAAGGAAGAAAATAAAATTTCTTCAAAGGATGGTCCAAGCGATATTTAATTCGAATTATATTCTAAAGAATTTTAAGCTTCTCTTTTGTTAAGTACTACATGCCATAAAATGTATTATCAATAGATTAAATTAAATAAAAATGACTTACAATTGAATTAAAATTACAAACTCTACAAATATATATTATCTTAGTCCACGGATATTGGAATATCAACAAAATACTGCACTGAATTTTGCATTGTGATTTTAACTTATAAACCTTAAAGGGACTGTAAACTCCCTTAAACCCCTAAAAAGAACTATGTGCCATTCGTTTGTATTATTCACAGGGAGGTGAAAATGCTTATTCTCACCTCCCTGTGAATAATAGGACGCTCGGGGGACCTGGAACTTACCTTACTCGACGCTCCACTCGCAGCCGCTCCTTCACTAAACAGCTGTTCCCTCCCGATCGTGCGCCCTATCTTAGGCGCATGCGCGCCAATACAAAAGATAGGTGGTCGGGACAGAGCGGCTGTCAGTGAAGGAGCGGCTGTCAGTGAAGGAGCGGCTGCGAGTGCAGCGGCGGTAAGGTAAGTTCTAGGTCTCCCGAGAATCCTATTATTCACAGGGAGGTGAGAATAAGCGTTCTCACCTCCCTGTGAATAATAGAAACGAATGGCACATAGTTCTTTTTTGGGGTTTAGTGTTCCTTTAATCTGAATTAATAGCTCTCCACCAGAGCACATGTCTAACTTTCCCCCCACCGTTTTTAAAAAGTGACGAAACATGCTGCTACCTGTGGCATGATATCAACTTTGTGGCAATGCCTTACACCCACTAAACAATGCCGAATTAAGAAACCTTCCTAGGTGATTACAGGGGTATGCTGGGAGTTGTTGTTTTTAAACATTTCAATACACTAGGCAGACATTAGATAGATTAGACCAACATCTAAAGATCAAAAGATCATATTTTACAAGCATCAGTTGTTATCTTGAGACATTCCCATCTGGCCCATTTATTTTGGGATTGCAAAAGAGAACAGGCTAGGTGGTTCTTAGATTTGTCGATAGACAAATGTCTAATCTTTTATCTAATATATATGTAGTGCATGGGCTCCTTTAGCATATATTATTATTTGTATCTGTATTACTGCTTGCACTTTTTCTCTTGTCTGTATACTCTGTTTTCTCTGATGTATTATAATGTACATTGCAGCTTACCTAGGCAACGCTTTATAAATAAACATACACATGCATAAATACCTTGTGATGTGCATAAAAAAACTGTTTGGGGAAGTGTGGTGAAAAGTAATTTTGCTTCTTTCTAAATTGTGTTAAACAAAAAAATATCTGTGAAATGTAAAAAAGGAATAGCAATGGAATAACTTTGCAGCTTTCTAATTTTGCCCCTCTGACTTTCAAATAAATTGGATGATTTTAATAATATTCTATGCAAATGTTTATAATTCTACACATACATATAATCCAGATACATTTCCCTTCATGTAATTTTTGCATTACATTAAAGGGTAACTGTGGTCTCAAATTCTTCTAAAAACTAGTAATAATTATATTAAAAGCCTTCCATCATACCTTTAAAATAAAACCTAAATCCCATCTCTAGATAAAAGTTGTGAGAAGTTATTGCTGGAAAGGTTCAGCAATGTAACTTTCTGCTTGAAATCCTTCTGTTTTTAGCTATGTGACCAGCCCATGCCTGCATTAATAGGCTCCCCTTCTCAACTGTCAATTTTTTCCTCAGATACTTCCTGATTTCCCCAGCAATAAGTCTTAACTGAGCATGCTTCTCCCCAGGGGGAAAAGGGCTGGCAGAGGTCAGGTGATGTCACTCAACCTACTGGAAGCAGGAAGTTTGAACATTTACCCCAATGTCATTTCTCACAGGCTCCAGCCAGAGATGTGATTGTTGGCTCAATGTAAAGGATACACTACAGGTTTTCATTTATCCCTAACTTGTTTTGAGACCACAGTTGCCCTTTAAGCCTTGACTGCACTCCTATCCTTTGCGATTGCGCTCCAATATTAAAGATACAAGTGCAACCAGGACAGCAAGCTGATCATCTTGAGCCGCAAGTAGAGCACCGAAAGTAAGTTTATCTGTGTAACTCAGATGTTCTATTATTTACAGGGAGGTGGGAATAAGCGATTTGACCTCCCTGTAAATAATAGTTACATATCACATGCCTCTGAAATACAGAGGCATGTGAAATGTCTGGAAACATAGAATAATAAATTGACTTTTCCTTAGACTGGGGAATTGGCTAACATTCTAAGACTGATGAATTGTCTGCAAATGTGAGGCTGATATATTGGCTGACATTCTGAGACTGGTGAATTGGCTGGAATTTTATGACTTTTGAGCTTATATGCTGAAGCTGGTAATTTAGATGACATTTGAAAGGGTATGTCCACCCTTCTTAACAACTTTTAATATAATGTTCTGCTTTGTCCCCCAGCCCCAACCGCAATATTTTTATTGCCAGAAACTTCCCCAAACATTACTTACCTTCCCTCTTTCCTCCGCCCCACTGCCCGGCCCTCTGCTTGCGCGAAACTGCAAGCAGAGGGACGGGACCGTCAGCCGTGTCAGGCTGGCTGAGAGACAGCCAATGACGGACTCGGCTGCCGGTAGTTCTGAACGGCGGAGGAAAGAGGGAAGGTAAGTTAAGATTGGGCAAGTTTCTGGCAATAAAAATATTGCGGTTAGGGCTGAGGGACGAAGCAGAACATGATATTAAAGGGATTTTGAGCTAGGGTGAGGGAGTCCAAAACAGGAGGGAGAGGGAGGGTGAGGGATGGGGGAGGGAGGGAGGGGGAGAATGGCTGCAGTGCGCATGCCAAACTTCTCCCGGAGGAGAGACAGGAGGCAGAGTCCTATATGGACTCTGCTATCCTCCTGCTGGGAAGTTTTTGGGACTTTGGGGGGGGGGGTTACAGGAGAACCATATGGAGCTGGGAAGTGAGGTAAGGATTTTTATACACTACAGAGTGGGGCCAGTAGAGGGGGGAATTATAGTTTTAGGGGTGGACATGCCCTTTAAGAGTGGTGAATAGGTTGACATTTTAAATTGGCTGGCATTTTGGAACTGCTGATTTATATGAAAATATAAGACTGGTGAATTGGCTTGCATTCTGAAACTGGTGAATTGGCTGGAAATATGAGATTGATTATATGATTTGCAATCTGAGACTAGAGATGGACACAAAACCGAACTCGAACCCGAGTTTGAGCCAAACTTTATGAGTTCGGGGGAACTCAAACTATTTGAACTAGTTCATTTTTCCGAACTCGTGGCTGTATTTTCAATAATTATCATAAAATTATCGAATTTAGGGGCCTTTTGCTAACCCTCGAAAGTATTGTTCGTTTTCGGTAACCCCTCAAATGTATGGATTGTTGTCGCTAACCCTTGAATGTATAGTTCACTAACCCTCGAAAGTTTCTTCCATTTTCGCTAATCCTCGAATTTTCACTAACCCTCCAAAGTATCGTTCGGTAACCCTTGAATTGGGCGTAACCCTCAAATGTAGCTTGCGCAAAACCCGACAATTGCCTGCTCGTGTTTAAGAATTGCTTTAACAAGTTCCATTTCCCAGGAGCCACAGCCATTTACAGTCAGTTACCATTGTTAGTTAAGCTGTAAAACATCCGGACTTTTTCAAACTATCACTCCCACATTGACTTTAATGGGTCTGAATTTGAACTTTCGAACTTTTACTAAAGTAAGAAAGTTCGAAAATGGATCGAACTTTATGAAGTTCGGCCATCTCTATCTGAGACCAGTAAAATAACTTGCCAATAGAAACCTGTATTCAAAACTGGAATATTTTACCAGGACCTTGACTGCAAAGTTTTTCTGTCCACAACCACACGCATTACTATTCCCCAGCCCTCTTTTACATCACCAGGAATCTGAAGGCTCTGATGCATGTTTAGTGAATTGTGAATACCCTTCAGCTGAGCCTGTATCTCAGTCTTATGGATGGTTAGTAGTTACTCAAGAAACTACTTGGGCAGTGATCAAGGTCCAGGTCAAATTCCTTGCCCCTTCCTGTACATGGGAGCATGGAATCATAGAAGTAAGGGGCATGTACAGTAAAAAAAAAAAATAACTTTAGCTATAAATGTAGAGGACCCCCCCAAACCCCAGTTTCGCATTATGAATATTTGCTAAATATGTCCCTGAAGTATCTTATCTTACCCGGTCCCTCCTCCTCTGCTCTGTGGTTTACAGCCGGTCTACTTCCTGGTCACAGTTTTCTGTAAAATTGCAACATGACACCATGCCCAGTTGCCTGACAGCCACATCCAGGAAGTAGAGCCTCTGGCTGCACGAAAGCCCTCTGCTCTTGTTTTTGCTTGAAACAGGAGCAGAGTGTGGTGCCTAGGTGGCAAGGGACCACGTTCTCAGAAAAACATTGGGTGAAAAAAAGATACAACTATGAAAATAAGTGCTGATAGTATATTAATGGCAAATAAGAATTCCTTTGGTCTTTAATATGTTTGAATAACAATACTCAATACAACTATACTCATACAATCTAACGTTTTTCAATGCGATGCTGTGAGACCTCAGCCTTAGTTTTTGTCTCAACATAGTGTGTGGTTTTGAAAGAATATATTTATATAGAGGTGCAACAAAAATGGCAGTTTCACAGCATTGACATTTTTGTTGCACCTCCATTATATTTGTTTATTGCACTGGCTTCTGTTCATGAATATGCGTGTCTTCAATAAAAGCACGTTATTATATACATCTGCCACGGCTGATTTCTAAGTTAAGGAGCAGTCCGCTCTCCAGTAGAGATGGCCGGTTCGCGGACCCGCCGCGGATTTCTCCCGTCCGCGAACGGCGGATTATTCCGGACTTTCCGGACTTTCCGGACTTCCGAACTTCCGAACTACGGATTTTTTTTTTTTACGAAAATTTTCGAAAATACGAGTATCTCCGTAATTACGAGGATATACGATATTTTCGGGATCCGGAAAAACCGAAGATCCTCGTAATTACGAGGATTCGCATAATTACGAGGATTCACGTAATTACGAGTATTCTCGTAATTACGAGAATACGCGTAAAAACGAGTAATTCGTGTAAATTTTTCAAGACGGAGCAAGCCACATGATCCAAATTAGCCAATGCAGCTATCATAGTTACGGAAAGCCTCGTTTTTTTACGGAAATCCTCGTTTTTACGGGAATCCTCGTATTTTCGAAAAATACCGTTTTTTTTAAAGTCACGCTAGCGGACTGTACTTTTTAGGTATTGTTGGCATTTATACGTGCTTCTAAGGCCATTACCCAGGTCCCTGAGTGGTTAAGTGTACGTTACCAAGGCTATTTAGACCACTTTTAATGCGGATTTTGCCGAACTTTCATTTTAATACGTTTTAACGGGTCAGCTCGCGGATTTTCGAATTTTCGGATTTTTTTCGAAAATCCGCGGATCCTCGCGCGGACCGGATTTTTCGAAGTTCGGACATCTCTACTCTCCAGTATCTAACCTTCATTTGCAGTATCGCAAGACTTGCTGAAGTCTCTATCTGGGAGGGGGGACCTGCACTCTGGAACACAGCACGACACATGTAGAACACAGAGGCATTTGGTGAGAGCTCCTGCCCTGGACCTCGGTACGTTACCATTTATGTACATCTCAAGATAAAAATTGTGAGAAGTTATTGCTGGAAAAGTGGAGCAATATTACTTCCTGCTTGAAAACTTCCTGTTTTCAACCATGTGTCTAGCTTGTAGTCATGTGACTATCCTCAGCCTGCATTAATAGGTTCTCCTTCTCAACTGTCAATTTTTTTTCCAGGTACTTCCTGATTTCCCCAGCATTAAGTTGTAACTGATCATGCTTCTCCCCCCCTCGGGGCGGACTGGTGGGGCAGAGGTCTGCTGATGTCACTGAACCTACTGGAAGCAGGAAGTTTGAACATTCACCCCAATGTAATTTCTCACAGGCTCCAGCCAGAGATGTGATTGTCGGCTCATTTTAAAGGAAATACTGCAGGCTTTCATTTAACACTAACTTGTTTTGAGACCACAGTTGCCCTTTAAAAGCTTGTAGGTACCCTGGATCATTATAACAAGCCGAAGGCTTAATAAAAAGGTAAAAATATGTTGCAGAGCTGCAACATTATACAAACTTTTTATTAGGAGTGTACATTCTGTTTCATTTTCCACTGCAGCACACATATTTATTTTTCTACTTTCAGTATAATTGCATTGCCCACCAGCATTAACATTAAGGCTGTATGGAGATTCATCATCAAGATGCAAAGTGCTCAAAGTGGATTCTCACTGCATTAGCAATCAGGGGCCTAACTACAGGGGAGCAGGGGTAGCAACCGCAGGGGTGCCCGGGAGCCAAGGGGGCCCCATCTTCTTATTTTTCCTATGACAGATATAGCCTCCTTCCAGAAAGCCACTGTGGATGAAGCACGGATAGGGGCCTCATCATAGTTTTGCTGGGGGCCCCAGTGGTTCCTAGTTACGCCACTGTTAGCAATCTAGTGCAATGAGCAATAATTCTTACATAGCAAAAGGTTTTTTTATTACAGTATTTTAATAAATCTTTAACAGAGTATATTTGTTTTGCTTATTACTTTATTTTACTTTTAATAGAATAAAAGAACTGTGTTAATCTGACTGTATTTTGTATGGGATACATAAAGTGTGTTTGTAGAAAGTTTGGAGCTATTTTTGTTATTGATAAACTATTGCACATTATAGAGCAGGTAAATGTTTAGATTTTATTGATGCTTTTCCTGCTGTTGAGCAAAATTTCCCCCACCCCACCATGATGGTGGTGGACCCAAATCTGAACCCAAGCTAGGGTCAAACTTTATGAGTTCGTGCGAACTTGAACTATGCAAACTCGCAGACCTATTTTCGATAGTTATTGAAAATTCGATAATTTTCGAATCGATAAACCTCGAATGTATCATTTGGAAGACCAAGTAGAGTACTATGAATGTGCATGTGGAATGTGAATGTTGCATGTGGAAACATGTGGAAACACTAGAATTGGCCAATCGTGGGGATAAGTAGTGTTTAAACGAGTTTTGGTGATATGGACATGATCCCCAGACCATTTCCCAGGTGTAACTGGGTAACTGTAACTGTATTTTGCAGGACCCCTAATAGAGTCTGTTGTATGATTAACCACACCATACAGTAGTTGTCTGAAACGCGTCAGGGTGACCCTTACCTCAACCCTAGGATGTTGCTGTGACCCACCTGACAGAGATTTCTTAACAGGTACTTAACAGGTAAATTATGGTTTCGTTATGACCTATCATGGTGCTACAGCTTTTCTCTTTGCTTCTGTTCTTACTATAGAGGAGTGAGCACTCCCTAGCTGAACTAGCACCGGGAAGTGGTCTCAAGGAACAGCTGGAATAGTGGAGATCAGAGCTGCCAGTTTTCTTTATATCTGTTGTTGTCTTACCCTTGACCCAGCTCCTGGGTTGATTCATTTGCTCAGTAGAGATCTGAGCATATTTAACCCATCCAATATCACTCATGTGTAATATCATCAGGAAATGGTGCATCCTGGGAAGAAGAACTGTTACTGAACCTAAAATGGAAGCTCTCTACTTGCCATAAAGCATAGCAAAGGGGATTAAATCAAATTATTTTTCAAATTGAACTGTTTGTTAATGCCAAAAAAATTAACAGGGCCGAAATTGACATAGCAATTTTGGCTCTTGGTGGATCCCAATTTCATTTTAAATTGCTTGCACACACTTATACCAGGATTCACTGAGAGATGCTGTACATATGGTTTAAAGTCATGCTAATTAATTCACTATTGGTTATATGACTTTAAACCCTTGCTTGTGTCAGCTGCGCAAGCATCCAGAGACACTCGCTCAATCACCGCCAGTACATACTGTGTAGTGATTTAAATTGCCTTGCTGTCATAAACTATTCTTCTGTGAGTTGTTTTACTGTAGCTGGAATGGTGACAGAGTTTTGACAGTTGGAATGCTGTATGCTGTGTGCTGTTTTGACAGTTGGATTGTTGGAAAAAAGTCAGGTTAGATTAAAGTGGGAGTGGTTAAAATAGGGAGGGGGGATAAAGCTCCTGAGCAAAACATGTGCTGGATTGAAGGCATACAGCAACACACACACCTCAGGGTAGGTGCTACTTACACTTATTTATTTATAAATTAAGATGAGGAAAAGTAATTTTTTCAGTATAGTGTCCCTTTAAACTGCAGTGCAGTGTTTCTCAACGAGGAGTACAGGGATCCCTGGGGTTTCCTGAGGGGTTGCTAGGGGTTCCTCAAGAAATAATGGCAGGAACAGTATGGATCCTCCTATGTGTTAAATTTGAGTGCATTTTAAATTATAGACCTATTTGTAGATCTGTTATATTTGAATGAATTATGTATTTTGATAATATGATAAATGGGAAAGAGATAAACACAAATGTTTAATAATTTTCCTAGGACATGGTCATTTTTACATGGGTTCATTGTGAAGTGTTGAGAAACACTTGTTTACTGTGGTTTTAAGAAGGAAAACAGTGGGGCAGCTCTCCATAAATATCCAAAAATATGAATATATATATTTTTTTTAACAGGCAATGAAAAGTTAATGAAAATTTAATCTGGTAGTGACTTCAGGTCAGAGCCGATCATTTGAAAATATGGATTTTTCATGAAAGTACGGAGACAAGGGCCCACTCTAAGTAGCACAAAGGACATTTATTCTTCTGAGAATACATCTTGTTAGAAATCTAGACAAGGGTGTCTCATTAAGAGAAAACGAGCTGCCAGGAAAATGTGCTAATGTATAGTGTAATCTTGAACTGAATTCTTGAAATAACAAATTAAAAGGTTGTAAATATAATTGTTCATATCAATTCCATGATTTAAATAAAAATAAAATAAAACCCCTCATATGATTAATAGATCAGAAAATGCAAACCAATCCTATTTTTGGATAATATAGTGTGGCAATCTGCTGAGGTTTTTGTTATATAACCTATGCTGTTAATACATGAAGAATACTATAGCATTACCCTGGAATGTGTCTCAAGTAGTCTATAAAAGCAAGGAGTAGGGAACCTCCTGAACACAAGGTGTAGATTATAGGATAGATTATATCTGCTTGGTTAATGCAGATTCAATAGCAAACTCTTGAACCTTTTATTGCATCAGCCCCATAATATATAGATTAGGAAAAAGGGAGCTTGGAATGGAAAATCAGTGTCAGTATAAAGTTGCAGGGAGGCACACTCTGTTAAGTATTTTAATACATTTTCATTTATTAGGTGCTGAAAACAAAAACCAGGTACACAACGTTTTGGGGGTTAAACCCCCTTCTCAGTGTCCTGTGTCCCAAGGCCAGAGTCCTTTCTCAGTGTCCTGTGTCCCAAGGCCAGAGTCCTTTCTCAGTGTCCTGTGTCCCAAGGCCAGAGTCCCTTCTCAGAGTCCAGTGTCCCAAAGGCCAGAGTCCCTTCTCAGTGTCCTCTGTCCCAAGGCCAGAGACCCTTCACAGTGTCCTCTGTCCCAAGGCCAGAGACCCTTCACAGCGTCCTGTGTCCCAAGGCCAGAGACCCTTCACAGCGTCCTGTGTCCCAAGGCCAGAGTACATTCTCAGTGTCCAGTGTCCCTCCTCCATGTCAAGTGTCCCCCTCAGTATCCAGTGTCCTAAGGCCAGTGTCCCCTAAGTGTTAAATGTGCTTAGGCCAGAGTTCTCCCTCAGTGTCCACTATCCCAAGGCCAGAGTCCCTTCTCAGTGTCCAGTGTCCCAAGGCCAGAGTCCCCTCTCAGTGTCCAGTGTCCCAAAATCAGAGTCCCTTTTCTGTGTCCAGTGTACCAAGCCCAGTCCCCCCTCATTATCCAGTGTCCCCCCTCAGTGTCCAATGTCCCAAGTCCAGAGTCCCTTCTCAGTGTTCAGTCTCCACTTCAGTGTCCAGTGTCTCAAGGCCAGAGTCCCTTCTCAGTGTCCTCCTCAGTGTCCAGTGTCCCAATGCCCCATTGTCCAGAGTCCCCTCTCAGTGTCCCAAGGCTAAAATTCCTTTTCCATGCCCAGTGTTCCAAGCCCAGTCCCCACTCAGTGTCCAATTTCCCAAGGCCAGAGTCCCCTCTCAGTGTCCAGTTAAAATGTGGAGGGTGCTATTCATTTATTTCTTTTAAAAAAGCAGGGATCTTTATCAGGCATAGGGCAATAAGCTGCTACCAATAGAGTTTCCGGTAACCTCTCTGATTGCATACAGTATAATTATCTTGGCTCAGTTTTCTAATCTATGCAAAGACTAATTCAAGAGGTTTGGAGAAGTTTCCGTTGGGAAGGGAGCACCAATGGAGACTTGCTTAAGGCACCCAAATGTCCAGGACCAGCCCTGCATTTATTGTTATTGATGCATGTATAGCCCTGTAGTCATGGACAGATGCTAGTAGTACTCATGCAGTTACCCTGAAAGTGGAAGCGTCACAGAATTGGATGTTATAGTAATATTGCACCAAAGAGTCACTGTATAGACTGCTTTCTGTCTACTTAAAGAGCATGTCCACCCCCAAAACTAGAATTTAACCCCCTACTGGCTGTAGTGTAATAAAATACTTACCTTACATCCCTGCTCCTGTGATTCTCCTGTAATGTCCCTGTAAAGTCCCAAAAACTGGCCACCAGGAGCACTGCAGGGAGGGAAATTGTTTCCGCCTCTGAGGCATCTTCTCAGAGGTTTTTGGCTTGCTCAGAGCAACCCTCCCCCCCTCCCTCTACCTCCCCCTCCCTCCCATTTTCCTCTCGCTCCCCCTAGTGTAAAACCCCTTTGGTATACTGTAGGGCTTCCTCCCCCAGCCCAAACCTCTATATTATTATGTGCAGAAACTCCCCCGATCATTACTTACCTCTCTCCCCCGGCATTCTCCACTGCCGGCAGCTGTGTCCGTGATTGGCTGCCTCTCAGCCAATCACGGACGCGGATGCCGGTCCGGCCCCCTGCTTGCAGTTTCATGCAAGCAGAGGGCCAGGACAGTACGCTGGAGGAAGGGAAACCTACAGTACCCCAAAAGATAAAAAAGGGGTGGACATGCCCTTTAACTATTTGTGTCTTTATGATCCTATATATCATAATTAATTTATCATTATAATAACACAGAGCTACAAAATGTCAGTGCTGTAAAAATAAAGGATAATAATATTAATAGTATAAAGACATTCTAGCTGTTTGTACTTAGACCAGTCCTGATATGAACATCCTTACCTATGTCAATAGATATTTTCACTTAACATTGTCAAGATAGATATTTTTCTCTTCATTACCATCTATACACTTCAGTATGTGTTTTCAGATATTTGCTATTATTATGCACAATACATTTATGTCTAAAATGCAAAAAATTGTCAGAATCTAGGACTACATTTATAAAGGCATGGTATCGCTATTTTACTATTCCGAGCCTTTAATCAATCATGATTACGTACAATTATGATCACGGTCGTACATTTATGATCGGAAACATAATTGTACAATCACCTACACAATACCATAGTGGTAGTCTACTATCGCTTGGTATTGTGTGGCTGAAGGGGTGTACATATACGTCTGTGGCTGTAGATTTATACCCGCAGTCGTACTTTACGATAAACCGCGATATCGTAAGTTTCGAATATTGCAGGTTTCAAATTTGGCCCCTAATGTGATGACAAATGTTTAACTTTTCCAACTGAATGAAAGAAGAAAGTGGCAAAAGCTTAGGAAAAAAATGATATAGATTAAAAGTCACCAGAGTAATCAATGTAATAAATTTCTCTCTTGAGATATTTTCTTGACATTTGCCATAAGTTATAACAAGACAAGCATAAGATTCTACAACAAAATATCCGTTCATTGTCAGGCTGGCATTTCAAAGCTACAAGGATAACCTGGCATGTAAGAAACTAGAGATAAAAGAAGAGCTGACACCCTGATAGATTACAATTAAAATGTGCCTTGCCTTTCACACACAGCTCCTTCCCTATTAGATTCTTACCCTGCCATTCTTGGCATATGCTCTGATGAAAACAACATTTTCTTTTTAATATAAAGAGATTGATTGAAATATTAATGTCTGCTTTATTGCCCTACATTTGGAAAATGTATTATATTTTTTTCATTTGTCTGATGAAATATTTGAAACCTTTTCGCAGGAGTCACATTCATTTGTCAAAGGTAACCTGAAAATTTTACCATGAAAAGGAGATCCTAATCAGTTTAAATTTCCCAGTTGTAAATGTAAAATTGTAATAATGTTTTCTAACGGGCAAAAAAAGCTGATGTCTTAAAAAAAAAAAAAAAAAGCCTAATGCTAATACTCGCTGGAGGACAAACAAGTCATTTTAATTAAAGCCCCTTCCTATACACAACAATATTTCATACGGTATCCTTAGCTCATATTTTTATTTTTCAACCTTTACAAAGATCAATGCAAAGCATGCTTGTGGGACAATAAAGCTTATTTATTGGAAACAATACAAATTAGGTGGCACTGTAACTACATTTCATTTAATTTTTTTTAAAAAAATGATGAAATAAAAAAATACAATGAATCTGAAACACATAACATGGCTGCGTAGTTTGTTAATAAAGAACCAGCCTATTTGAATCCAAAATAACCAATAAGAGAGGGTGGTGCCCTAACAATCTAGTACAATGTTTCTCAACCAGGGGTGCGGGGACCCCTAGGGGTCCCTGAGAAGTTGCACAGGGGGTCCTCAAGAGATTGACAGAAACTGATTGGATCCACTATTGTGATGAATATGATATGGCTGTTATTTATAATAATTGATAATTATATATAATAAATTGAAATAGATAATAAATAATTCAATTAACCTATTTGCACCAATGTATCAGATATGCAACTTAATATTTTATACGTACGATAATTTTTACTCCAGTTCATAGCTGGCATATACTGTAAATCCTAGTAAAGCCAAATGTAAAAATCTAGATAATAAATAGACTCTTCAGCTGCACAATTTCAGTGTACTGAGATTATAAAGAAACATATCAGGGGAATTTACTGAGATACACAATGCAGAATTTTCTGTGTTTAAAGGGACACTAAACTCCCATATTCCAAAAAAACAACTCTTTGCCATTCGTTTGTATTATTCACGGGGAGGTGAGAACGCTTATTCTCTTTATTTCTATTGGCCACTGTGCGTGGGTGTGTTTTTCAGGATGTTGAACATTTAACTACTACTGCACATGATAAGCTTGTCGGTTAGCCGGAGTTGAGACATGGATGAGGTAACAGAGTGGAGGGGGAAGGGGGGAATGCTGCACAGAGATTTGACACCATGGAAAAACAAAGTCACTGACAGAGATAGGATAAAGGCAGCACAGTGTACATGAATTTAACTTTGCAATGGGCCAAACTATAGATGCCCTTTAAAGATGCACTCCTGTCCCAGTTTCAACTTCTGTGTCCTTACCCACAAATCCAAAAAAATGAAACTGGCAAAAAAAGGATAAACTGTCATGTTTCTTTTCTAAAATGGACATTTTAACATTGGAAACAACAAGATGGTTTTTAGATGCTGGATGTAGGAAAAAGGCCGTTCAAGAGAATGGTTTTGGCATGAGAAATTATTTACAGCATGAGAATATATTGATCTTGAGGACATTATATTTTTTTTTACCTAAGACCCTATTATGGTTATCTCTACAGGTAGATACAAAGGTTTGTTGCTAATGTTTGCTGATTCATAGTTCCCCAAAAACAAACTGCCATTTCTGAGAGTAAAAATAAAAGACATCCTATGGGGAAAACATTTTATTATCTCATGGTGAGCGATTGTTTTCTGCAGGAGAACAATTTGTTTGTTCTCCTGCTCAATTTGGCTGTTCATGTGTGGGTTTCAAATGATCAATTTAGCAAATTTCCCCTAGTGGAATGTTACATTTTCATTTAACTATAATCCATTTTATGTAGGTGTCTTTACCTATTTATCAGACTATTCTATTTTACTACTCAACAAAAAATCAGGGCTGACCAAACATAGCTTTAAGTTAAAAGTCAAGGTTTCATTAATGTGGTTCATCAGTGTGGCCATGAGTGTGCGGCTTGGTCTTACATTGCACAGTCTCCCTACACAGTCTCCCAGTGGAAAGAGTTAGATTGAAGCACTGAAAATATGCAGATCAAGAGGTATAAAACCTTAGGGGAAAAACATAAGAGAAATATGCAAATGTTGCTCAATGAGTTTGTCCACCCCCCCAACTAAAATTTGTCCAACTGTTGGCCCCACTGTGTACTGTCAAAATATTCCTACCTTTCTCTTCTGCTCCTTATGGTTTCCTGCAGGGCCTGATGAAAGTCCAAAAAAATAAGTAGGAGTTAGATCTGTACCTGCCATTTACTGCTACTCTGAGAGGACTCTGGCACACACAGTGGAGCTCTCCCTCCTGTCTTTGTATCCCTCAGCGGCTACAGTGGTGTAAGGGGAAACAAACTTTATATAAGATAATTCAACCCCCCTAAACAACCTTATATACTAAGATTAAAACACAGAACTCAGCCCCTAAATGCATTTACATTCCCTTTGCTCCCTCTGCTGACCAGCAGCCACATCAGTGATTGGCGGTGTCTCAGCCAATCACAGACCTGGCTGCGAGTCTGGTACCTTGGGACATATTTATAAAGCGTGGTATTGCAATTAAGCGATACTGTGCGTTATCGGTATTGTACTACTGCGGCCGTAAATGTACATCGTAGAATACAACGCGTTAGTAAAATACCGCAATGGTATTCTATGGGGATAGTACATCTATTATTATTATTATTATTGTGGATTTATATTGCGCCAACATCTTCCGCATCGCTTTACAATTACTTGTATACATTCACATCAGGCCCTGCCCTGAAGAGCTTACAATCTAAGCATATTTATTTACACATACAACCTATCAGTATGTCTTTATGATTGTGTGGGAAACCGAAGTGCCCAGAGGAAACCCACGCAAGCACGGGATGAACATACAAACTACTTGCAGATGTGTCCAAGGGTGGAATCAAACTCAGGACTTCAGCACCGCAAGGCATCATTGCTAACCACTGAGCCACCGTGCTACCCACCACTGAGCCACCGTGATCAGATTTTGCAGCCACTGTGCCGATCTATGATCTATGATCGCGTTATCGTAGATTTTTGATCGTTATCATTACTTTATGATTGTTATTGTTAATTTACGATAACGATCATAAATTAACGATTGTTAAGCCAATCAGAAATTAAAAATCAGTTTAATGATCGTTAAACCAACCGTAAAAAGCATGGTTTCACCTTTATAAATATGGCCCCTTCTTCTCTTGATAAAGTCAAAGAGTCATTCCAGCACACCGCTGTTGGCTGTATGCCAGACAGGTAGGTAGGTGCAGTCCCTACATCCTTTATACTGCTGTAACTTGATCCTGGAGTCATTGCATGGAGACCACAGTTTCCCTTTAAAGACACTGACATACTGTATATGCTACTTCCAATTTTGTTAAAATCCACCGTTATAAGTGTGTCTCCCTTTAATGGCTTCTCATTTTCTATACCAACAATCTATCATACCCCCATATCATAGTTATATATGCTTGAATAGCATCTCTCCCATTAGTCTCTAGAGTTACCCATTAACTTTCTCATTTTAACTTTTGTTTAGAATATTTTAAGCTATGAGGCCAACAAAGCCAAGCTATTCCAAGTTTATTTCCTAAACTATATGCATTTGTTAACCCATCTTAACTTTTTTAGAAATTTCTAATTTTGTAATTATTGATGTTCCTATTAATAATTTAAATTGCCATCTTAATCAGCAGGTGATCTCTCTTACACTGAGCACAATGTTAACTGTGCACAAACAAATGTATGTATGTATTTTATTTCTTATATAGCGCTTCAAATTCCGCAGCGTTTTACAGTTATTCACATCAGGCCCTGCCCTGAAGAGCTTACAATCTAATCACTTTATGTACACATACAACCTATCAGTATGTCTTTATGATTGTGTAGGAAACCGGAGTGCCTGGAGGAAACCCACGCAAGCACGGGGAGAACATACAAACTCCTTGATATCCAAGGGTGGAATCGAACTAAGGACCGCAGCGCTGCAAGGCATCATTGCTAACCACTGAGCCACCGTGCTGCCCACCACTGAGCCACCGTGATCAGATTTTGCAGCCACTATTTGATCAGCTTTATTCTTTTGATCATGTTTTCACTTTTGTTTTCTACCAACAGGTCATTTAAAAGTATCTTAGATGAAACTTTTTTTTAATTAATAGATTGTCAATTCTAATAAACAACTTTACTGATCTTATAGGCCAGTGTTTGCACAAATTGCTTAAGACAGTAAAACGAGCATTTGGAATTTGGGCTATTAAATTTTCCATTAGACACAGGTAGCCATTGTTCCATTTCATGACAGTTCTTACAACGATCCCTTTGGAACTCAAATTAACTTTTATCAGCATGATGAAAAGAAATGGTCTGGAAAAAGTTTTGCCTATTACACACCGCAGAATACTGTATAATGTGGCATTTATAGAGAATTAAATGTATGTTGTTTGTATAGTATACTCCATGAGAAAAAACGTTTGTATTGTTGATAAAGGAAATCTTTCAGTTGAAACATAAAGACATGAAAAATGTTTAAAGGATATGTCACACCCCCACAAAAAACATTGCTTACCAGCCTTCTTTCCTTTGGCATAATTCTGTGCCTTTTCCATGCACGGAAGCAAGTAAAAGGGGCCGGACCGGCAGCATCTCCTGTGATTGGTTGTGATTGGGGGGTTCTTAACACAATATAAAAGGTTTTTTGGGGGGTGGACATACCCTTTAAATCTTGTAAACAATCAAGTTACTACCTCACTCTTCACTCCATTTGCATGGGGGAAGACATCCTTGCCCATTATAAATCTCATCTCTCTATTCCTTGGTGGAGAACACTAAACATGCCTATGACAATTACTTACGATTCATTTTGCGATCTGTCAGTGTGTGGAAAATGCATGTCAATGTATGACAATATGGGTGGCCACATTGAATGTGCTACGATCACCATTTTTTTGCAAATCATATGCGCCCCAATAACAGAATATTGCACAAAGCAAATGGACAGTAACGTCTGCTCTAATAATAAGATTTCCATAGGCCAAGTTGAAATGGTGATTTGATTTCCTTCAAAAGCCTCTTTCAACATTTAAAGGCTGAAAACCCTTTTTGAAACAACAGACAAGCTGGAACATGCTGTTCAATGGACCAAAATGAACATTCAATAATCTTCGCACAATCCACCCCTGTAGAGCAACATGTACATTTTGTAAACAATAAAGAAGGCTTCATTTTTTGTAATTACATAAAAGTTTCGTCCCCCCCCTCTTTTATGCTGTTATGAATGAATTCTGATAACAATATCCCCAGTGAATTCTTGACATTTAAAAAGAATACCTATTCACTCTATTGATCAGACCATTAAAAATGACTTTAGAAGTGAGTAGATACAGTGGGTTCCTGTAGGAGGAAGAGAGAAAATGGCATTAAAAGGTAGACAGATCATGTTGAGAAAGAAGCTAAAGGGAAAACCTTTTTAAAACCTTGTTTATACCATGGAATCAAAAATGATCTTTATTTTGTCAATGATAATCATGTAAAATATATATATATTTAAAAAAAAAAAAAAAAGAAAAAAAAATTGTTTATGGAACCAAACAAGCAAACTCATCAGTGTATTTTAAACTCTGCAAGAGAGCAGGGCGATGTTAATGACATAGTAGTCTCTGACTGCTGCTTAAATGTAACTAGAAAAGTTTGTTAATTATAAATGACACTCACTAGAAATTCAGTCAGGGCTTATTATGCAGCGAGATGTAGGCAGAAATGCTGATTGACTTCTTTACATTATCAGCAGTAGAAAGCACAATATATTGACTGCACCAGCATGAATAGCAACATGATTCCCAGGACAACTTTATAATCACTGCAAGCATACCACATTGCTTTAGTAGAGTGTTCCACTAGCCTATCACCAAGCAGCACCTTGGTCTGTATTTGTAAAGAAAGAAAGACAAATACAGTTTTAAAAACTCAGGAAAAAAACATTTTCCTGACTAATAGACCAAATAATGTAGAATTTGTTTCCTCCTCATCAGAAATACAGTGAATTCAGGCACTCCACTGACTACACTCCCCGCCACTGGCTCAGAGTTCCTTAGCATATATTTAAAAGAATCACAACAACATAAAAATACTTTTTTAGTTTGTATTAATCATGTTTCACTAAAAAAAGTTGGGTAGTTTAAGCCTTTATATTCAATATGGTTGCAGATACAGCCTGGCAAAGTTTAAAAAAATCTTCTGGTATATGTAGCAGCTTAAATCAATGCAGCTCCATTTCAAACCCTCACTCATTGTGTTAATTTATATATACATTATATATACAAATATTTAAAGGGCATCTATGGGAAAATTAACTTTTTTTTCTTTCTTTCCATGTTCCCCAGAGTGTCTTTATATTTTTCAGATTCCCTCTCTGTTCTGAGATACACCAGTTAGAAGAATATGTGATTACATTCCTCTACTCCTACTTGTACTGTCAATCAAATCCCTGTGACGTGATCCTCTTCCCTGCTCAAGCCTCTCCCTCCTCCCTGCTCTGTAATAAACAGAGATCTGAGCATTAGCAGGGGGAGAGAGGTAGCTTTGATGGTAGAGATAAGGCTGCACTTGACCCCCCTTCTTGATAGCTTTCACTGATTGATGATGGGTCACAAAGAGAGAGATCTTTATTTTAGCAGGACATGGAGAGATCCGTGTCTCCAGCCCAGCTTTATTTCTATTGGCCACTGTGCGTGGGTGTGTTTTTCAGGATGTTGAACATTTAACTACTACTGCACATGATAAGCTTGTCGGTTAGCCGGAGTTGAGACATGGATGAGGTAACAGAGTGGAGGGGGAAGGGGGGAATGCTGCACAGAGATCTGACACCATGGAAAAACAAAGTCACTGACAGAGATAGGATAAAGGCAGCACAGTGTACATGAATTTAACTTTGCAATGGGCCAAACTATAGATGCCCTTTAAAGATGCACTCCTGTCCCAGTTTCAACTTCTGTGTCCTTACCCACAAATCCAAAAAAATGAAACTGGCAAAAAAAGGATAAACTGTCATGTTTCTTTTCTAAAATGGACATTTTAACATTGGAAACAACAAGATGGTTTTTAGATGCTGGATGTAGGAAAAAGGCTGTTCAAGAGAATGGTTTTGGCATGAGAAATTATTTACAGCATGAGAATATATTGATCTTGAGGACATTATATTTTTTTTTACCTAAGACCCTATGATGGTTATCTCTACAGGTAGATACAAAGGTTTGTTGCTAATGTTTGCTGATTCATAGTTCCCCAAAAACAAACTGCCATTTCTGAGAGTAAAAATAAAAGACATCCTATGGGGAAAACATTTTATTATCTCATGGTGAGCGATTGTTTTCTGCAGGAGAACAATTTGTTTGTTCTCCTGCTCAATTTGGCTGTTCATGTGTGGGTTTCAAATGATCAATTTAGCAAATTTCCCCTAGTGGAATGTTACATTTTCATTTAACTATAATCCATTTTATGTAGGTGTCTTTACCTATTTATCAGACTATTCTATTTTACTACTCAACAAAAAATCAGGGCTGACCAAACATAGCTTTAAGTTAAAAGTCAAGGTTTCATTAATGTGGTTCATCAGTGTGGCCATGAGTGTGCGGCTTGGTCTTACATTGCACAGTCTCCCTACACAGTCTCCCAGTGGAAAGAGTTAGATTGAAGCACTGAAAATATGCAGATCAAGAGGTATAAAACCTTAGGGGAAAAACATAAGAGAAATATGCAAATGTTGCTCAATGAGTTTGTCCACCCCCCCAACTAAAATTTGTCCAACTGTTGGCCCCACTGTGTACTGTCAAAATATTCCTACCTTTCTCTTCTGCTCCTTATGGTTTCCTGCAGGGCCTGATGAAAGTCCAAAAAAATAAGTAGGAGTTAGATCTGTACCTGCCATTTACTGCTACTCTGAGAGGACTCTGGCACACACAGTGGAGCTCTCCCTCCTGTCTTTGTATCCCTCAGCGGCTACAGTGGTGTAAGGGGAAACAAACTTTATATAAGATAATTCAACCTTATATACTAAGATTAAAACACACTCATCAGTGATTGGCGGTGTCTCAGCCAATCACAGACTAGGCTGCCAGTCTGGTACCTTGGGACATATTTATAAAGCGTGGTATTGCAATTAAGCGATACTGTGCGTTATCGTACAACTGCGGCCGTAAATGTACATCGTAGAATACAATGCGTTAGTAAAATACTGCAATGGTATTCTATGGGGATAGTACATCTATTATTATTTTTATTATTGTGGATTTATATTGCGCCAACATCTTCCGCATCGCTTTACAATTACTTGTATACATTCACATCAGGCCCTGCCCTGAAGAGCTTACAATCTAAGCATATTTATTTACACATACAACCTATCAGTATGTCTTTATGATTGTGTGGGAAACCAAAGTGCCCGGAGGAAACCCACGCAAGCACGGGATGAACATACAAACTACTTGCAGATGTGTCCAAGGGTGGAATCGAACTCAGGACTTCAGCACTGCAAGGCATCATTGCTAACCACTGAGCCACCGTGCTGCCCACCACTGAGCCACCGTGATCAGATTTTGCAGCCACTGTGCCGATCTATGATCTATGATCGCGTTATCGTAGATTTTTGATCGTTATCATTACTTTATGATTGTTATTGTTAATTTACGATAACGATCATAAATTAACGATCGTTAAGCCAATCAGAAATTAAAAATCAGTTTAATGATCGTTAAACCAACCGTAAAAAGCATGGTTTCACCTTTATAAATATGGCCCCTTCTTCTCTTGATAAAGTCAAAGAGTCACTGCAGCACACCGCTGTTGGCTGTATGCCAGACAGGTAGGTAGGTGCAGTCCCCCATGCCCTCCACTCCTAGGGGCCAGAGAAGTCTCCAACAAACAAAGGAAGTAGGGGAGCACACTACTGAGGTGAATTCACATTTTATTAAAGTAACCACATACACAACATTTCGGGACGCCCTGTCCCTTCCTCGGGGACAGGGGAAGAAAAAAAAATCATTTTTACAGTGTAGTTGGCCTTTAAGTATGACAGGATAAAAAGGAGATATTATCTTGCAAAAAAATTGTGAGAGAAGTAATAGTTGTAAAAATGGAGGACAATCAAACTTGTCTCATAGTAACAAAATATCTGGGACTGCTATTCTAATAGTTTTATATTGGGCGTACCTGAAGGGGCCTGCCCCCCCCCCCCCCCTGTGAGATTGGAGGATAGACCCATGACTCCCTCCTCCCTCCACAAAGATTCCACAATCTACAGCGACCAGCCATTTTTAAATAGCTGATCTAGCATATGAAGGAAACATACGAACGAACAGCTGTTTAAAAAACAGGAACTGAACCAGAAGTTAGGGTCCGGTCTGCACAGATTATGGGCCTGTGGCGGGCCCTACTACCATAAAGGCCCCCGCGGGGGGGGGGGGGCGGTAGCTACACCACTGTTTTATATTATCATTTGAAGATCTGAATTGCGGTGTCTGTATAAGCAAAATGTTTATCCAAGTCATTTGTAACACAGATGGTAGCTTTGTGCCAATTGGATAACAAGTAGAACAAATTACCTTAATCCAATGATGTAGTCCTATTTGAATGAGCTCTCTAAGCAAAACCTTCACAGATATATCTCTAAGCAGTCAGTAATTTAAAGAAGCTTGTTAACTGTTCATGATGGAAACCAAAAACTGGCTCAACCTGCCAACATGTTCAGATTACAAACACTATACCTGCTGATATTGTTTGCAATGGCCCTTATGCTAACCTTTAATTACCCATAGGACACATTTCTGCTCTTATTCAGCACAGGCACAAGCAATCATCATAGCTAATAAAAACATTACTTTGACAAATCTCACATCGTATAAAAGTTTCTCAAGGTAGGTAATTTTATTTTCTTCAGAAACACCACATATGCTAACATTTTTATCATAAAATCTGCAGCCTTATAAAAGCGAAGACTTTGTGGAAACATAGAAATTATTCAGCAGTCTCATATGATTTCACGTGAATCTTAGTTCACTTAAACTGTGAAATGGATTTGTTTTTTACAGTCCATTAATTAAAAATGAATGAAGAAAATCCTTTGCAATTTTACGTAAAATATATTAGTTTGGCTGTTCTCCTCCTTCTGAACTCTCTTCTCTAAAGGAAACATTTATAGCTGAAAAATTCATTAGTCAAAAATGGTCCATTACAGAGAGATGTACTAATTCTCTTCCAAGGCCTCTTGAAATTAGATCTTGGCTAAACATCTGTGCAATCAAATATAATGTTAGATGCATTTAGCTCTGTTTGGGCCTATTTGGATTGTCTTTTATAGAGAATAAAATGACAAATTTGAATTACTTGTGAAATTATTTTATTTGTTATCTTAAAGAAACAAAACTAATGTGGGAAATCACATTAGCTGAGGACCTGAACAGCTTTATTTAAATTTAATATTCTTTCTATCAAACTGTGCTGTGTAATCAGTGGCCTGTGTCATTGATGTTAATGGAGTTGTTTGAGGGGTTAATGCATTAAATGCTGATCATCACTAGGGAAGTACAACCTTTATAGAGATTGAAGCATATTGGCCCAGGTTCCTAATCAAGTGAAGAATCAGCTCAGGTGAAGTAGTTTGTAGTGTTTACTTGACCTTTAATTTATTACTGCTAAACAAAAGCAGACTGTGCACATTACAGAAAAGGCATAAAAATGTATAGAAAGATAAAAGTATTTTAAACAGCAACAACCGCTGCAGTTTACTTACTCTGATAGCATATTCTTTAGTGAAATGTAACTTTAAGTAAATGTAGGAGTGGAAATGTAACTTAGGGTTTAATTGTTGCAATTATGCCAAAAGAATAATGAACCTATTAGAAGAGAGAACTGGCAATTACTTTGAAGCTTATTGGAGTACAGCTGTGAAGAAGCAATGCAGCACAATGCTAAAAAGATAGTTATTTAATAGGAAATTGTAGACTATTTACAAAACACCAAAATGTTTTTTTGATAAATATAACATAAATTCTAGTTAGAAAAAAGTTTTTTAAAAAAATGGATTAAAGAAGATGTAAGTCTAACAATAAATTTAGGTGATTCCTCATGTATTTAGAACTATATCTGCTATATATCAATTTATTAATTCTAATAAAGTATGTACCTTAAAACATTTCAATTGTTAATGCTTCCTTTATTCCTGTGCCCTATGGTCCTTTGCTGGTGGTTAAATAAACCCTGTTTAAGTCTATAGGGATTGTGCCAAATAAGGATCTGGCTCGCATGGAGGTGCAATCAGAAGCAGATGATTAGAGATGGTCTGACCTCCTTTGGTTAGGTTTTCAAAAACGGACCAATTAAAGTCAATAGGGACAAATAGTGTGAAAAGTTTGGGTAAAATAAGGTTAATAAAGCAATGGTAACTTACTGTACATGGCTCTGGGACATGGAAAATGATCTGGGGAACATGTTCAAACATCCAGAACTTCCTAAATACTAAATAACTTCCTTCACACACTCGCTACTTTCGAGCTTCTGCATTCGACATTTGATAATTATGCCCGGAAATTCTATTTTTTTTAGAATCTGTCTCTGAATGCTCATTTTTATACAAGAGGAATTACGCCCAACATGCAGTGGTAATGATTCCTGGTTGCATACTTTTTTTTTTTTTAAATCTGTCTTTAAAGGGAAAGTTTGTGGAAAATATTATTTTGAAAATTCTTAGTTTATATTATGCATGCCTAATTATTCTAAATAGTCTCATCCATTTAAAAAACAAATCAGTCAAATTTCTACCCCTAGCTATTTCCTGCAGTTGCTTTTAGTGAGCTGACATTTCAGGTTCTGTATTGGTCCTTCTTCTTTGTAGAATGCACATTAATGTGGAATGTTACACAGACAAAATGCTGAATGGGCAAGTTAAGGTCATTAGAATTGAAAAATACTGCATTTTTTTCTTAAAAGTTTATGTATTTCCACTGAATTTCTCCTTCAATCTTTATTTTTGCTTCACAGCAGCAGGACCCAGTTTGCCCCCATTATTGAGGAGCCAGTCAAGCTTGGCCCCTCTGGACATACCACTCACCACATTGGCTTCTCTCCCTCAGAGTATCCATCGTTCAAGTGGGCAGAAGGGTAACACATCATAATCACAATACAACTGTTGAGCTGTTTTTTTTATACCCAGGGGGTTGACACTGCTAAAAATATCTGTCACACCCTCTTTCCCCTATATGATGCAAATATAATGCAAATTACAAAATTAAAGTTTAAAGGAGAAGTTGCAATACATATACTTTTAAGAAAAAAGTGCAGTATTTTTTCATTCTTATGGCTTTAAGGGCAAGTCCAGCCCCAAAATGAAAACTTACATACGGGTAAATCACCCCGCAAAACCCTAATAGTTTGAAATCTGAAATATATAAGTCTAACCTGAAATCCTGCACAATGTCTTGTTTCCCCTGTTTCTGCTTGCTGGTTCTTCCAGTTAGCAACTGTCAGTTATGGATTTGACAGTTGACATCACAGGCAATAACTGAATGTTGATCCCCCGTCTGCCTCTTCTGAGCATGCCCAGGCTCAGTATAGGTTTCTAAATTGCTCAGTTTCCATGAGGCATCCAGAAGCATAGCAGACATACAGTAATGAATTCATAGGGCAAACTAAGATATATCAACATATTTTAAAGAGGCCATTCTTTCTAAAAGATGTTCTTATATGGGTGGAGTTGTCCTTTAACCTGCCCTTTCAGCATTTTGTCTGTGTATAAATGCTTCTGAAATATTGACTTCCTATTTGCAGGACCCTTAATTGAGACCATTATGGTCTTGCCCTTGACCCAGTGCTTGGGTTGATTCAGTTGCTAGGAATGTGCATTGATCATCTTTTCTATGTTTGTATTAATGTTTGACCATATCAGTAGCACTTCCGCAAAATGTAGTTGTATATATACTAGCAGAGTACCTGGCTTTGCCCAGTTTTTCTAAAGATCCAGCCCGAATCTGCTTTCTAATCTGACCCACAAATCTGGTTAACTTCGGGTGCCCGATACAATGCAGGATTCTAGAGCAGATCTCATCCCCAATTAACCTACCTCATGACTAGAGATGGTCGAACTATTGCAAGTTCGGTCCGTTTTCGAACTTTCGAACTATATGGAAAGTTTGAAAGTTCAAAAACAGACCCATTAAAGTCAATGGGAGTCAAATAGTTTGAAAAGTTCTAATGAAATACAATTAAAATATCAATGGTAACTTAATGTAAATGGCTGTGGGACCTGTGAAATGGTCTGGGGAACATGTTTGAAAATCAATTTTCTCTCATTCGCACTATTTTCGAGCTCGTTCGCGCCTAGGTACCATGTACATTTTACTCGCGGATTCGATGCTTGCGTATAGGCTTTAATAGAGACTTTACTCGCGGATTTGCTGTTCGCGCCTAGATACCATGGAAATTTTACTCGCGAACACCCATTTTTCTTTTTGACCTGCCAAGCACTCTGGACATAGGTGTCCACTTTTTTTATCTTGGTGATGTCGTTGCAAACAAGTAGGTTGGCCAAATTCCTGCCTCTTCTATATGTGTGACGAACATTAACATTATCAAAGGGCAACGATCTGTCCCCGCTGATCAAGTCCCACCTGTAATTAATTAAATCTTTAAGTTGTCCACTATACGGGGTATAAGTGGAACAAAAATTTACACATGCTTTACTCTTGGGGTTACTGCGTTTTGTTCTGGGCAAATGATCACAGTGACAGAAATTTGTTCAGGTTCCAGCGGACTCTTAAGTTACGGGATTACTTTAAAGAATGTTCTGTTGATACTAACATTGCTAATGATGCATGTGTTTTTGACTCTTTCAGGCCCAGGAGCACATTCGATCCCCCCAATACACCGGCTTCTTTCAAGATGTTCCAGAACATGATTAGTTCCGATGTTAAAAAGATGCTTCAAGGTAGGGATAGGAAATATGACAATCTCACCACGCTGGAGAGACAGGCTATTAATATGCTTAAATCTGACAAAGAACTGATTATCAGAGCGGCTGACAAGGGTGGATCTATTGTGCTCTTGGACCGTGAGTATTATGAATGTGAAATATTGTCTCAACTACAGGACACTTATGTATATGAGCCTCTGGCGGGTGATCCTACGGTGGCCCTTAAGGCACAGTTGGATGAGCGATTGACGATAGCCTTGGATATGGGTTGGATCACCGAGGCCCAATTTGGATTTCTGGTCACACGTTATCCTAGATGTCCTTTGATATATACTTTACCTAAGGTCCATAAAAGTTTGGTTTCACCTCCTGGCAGGCCTATTGTCTCATCATATGGATCATTATTTAGACCTATTGCTGAGTTTATTGACCATTTTTTACAGCCAGCTGTGAAGACCATGCCTTCTTACTTACGTGATAGTCAACATTTAATTGAGACTGTGGGCACGTTGAAATGTCCTATAGACAACTTTATGTTTTTAACCTGTGATGTCAGTAGCCTGTATACTGTCATCCCTCAAGAGGATGGCATTGAAGCCTGTAGGTCGGCTCTTCTTGGTATTGAACACGGGGGACCACCCATTGAGTTCCTTATTGATTTGTTGAGATTTATCTTAATGAATAATTATTTCAGATACGATGGGGCATACTATGCCCAGAGGGTTGGCACGGCGATGGGATCTAATGTGGCCCCATCCCTTGCCAACCTCTATATGCTTATGTTCGAAAGGAAATACATCATCCCAGCCACTGAGGGACTGGTGTGCTTCTACAAACGATATATAGATGATTTGATTTTTATATGGAAGGGTACTGAACAACAGGCCATTGATTTTGTTACCAGTCTTAATGAATTGAATACCCCTATAAAACTCTCTATGACCATTGGGCATGATAAGATTGAGTTTCTGGACCTTAAATTGTTTAAGACCACATCTGGGATTGGGACTACTTTATATAGGAAACCAATTGATAAAAACTTAGTGCTTCATGGCACTAGTTGCCATCCCACTAGATCCAAGTATGCTATTGCTTATAGTCAGTTTTTGAGAATGTTGCATAATAACACAGATAGTTCTAGGGCGGAGGCCCAATTAGATGAGATGTTCCAAAGATTTTGTGAGAGAGGATACGACCCAGACCAACTCTGTCATCAGCTACATAGGGCCCACGATTTCTGTCACTGTGATCATTTGCCCAGAACAAAATGCAGTAACCCCAAGGGTAAAGCATATGTAAATTTTTGTTCCACTTATACCCCGTATAGTGGACAACTTAAAGATTTAATTAATTACAGGTGGGATTTGATCAGCGGGGACAGATCATTGCCCTTTGATAATGTTAATGTTCGTCACACATATAGAAGAGGCAGGAATTTGGCCAACCTACTTGTTTGCAACGACATCGCCAAGATAAAAAAAGTGGACACCAATGTCCAGAGTGCTTGGCAGGTCAAAAAGAAAAATGGGTGTTTTAGATGTCCTAATTGCATTACATGCAGCTCAATGCTGACTGGTCAGAAATTCACAACATCCTAGAGACGGGACTAAATTTACTATTAAACAACGTTTCACCTGCACAAGCAGGTATATAATTTATTTTATTGTTTGTCCATGCGGACTTTATTATGTCGGCAAGACAAAAACAATGTTCAAAGAGCGCATGGCCAATCACCGTACATATATTAGGAATGCCCTATCTGCTAAAGATGCTGGTTGCATTACAAGCAAGTTTGGTGACTTGTTAGTCGCCAGACATTTCAAGAAGGAAGCTCATCAACTCTCTAGCCTTCGTTGTATGATTATAGATGGCCTTTCTGATGAGCAAATAAGAGTGCCAGGGGATAAAGACAAGTTACTATTGCAAAAGGAGGCCAGATGGATACATAGACTCCAGACTTTATCCCCTAGTGGATTAAATGAGCAGCTTTTGCTACATTGTTTCTTATGAGTGATTCATTCAGGCTGTTTGTTATTTCTTCAGCCATACAATATTTTGTTACGAATTATTGCAAATGATATTTAATTCTATATACTGTCATTGGCTTTTATGCATTTTAACAGTTTTATTTTTTATAGTTTTTGTACTTTTGATATCCAATTAAGCATCTTATGTGCACTATGGGATGACTCTGTGGTGGGTGGGGTAAGTAATGTGGTGGGTGGGATTTAAATGTGATCACTTACAAGGTGTTGTATTATCCTGATGACGGCCCGTGAGTAGGGCTGAAACGCGTCTATGTGAATAAAGAATTTCTCTTCAACTTACAAGTCCCGTGAGTGCTGCTCATTCTTGATCAATTGGATACTTGTTTGGTGTGCAATTAGCGTAAATTAGCGTAAATGGCGTGCACTCTCCTGCTCCAGTATTACCCGGGTGCTGTCTGTAGGAGTATATATATAAGAACGGATTAAAGAAGCACTCCTGGGATTTTGCAATACAAACAAACAGCTTTATTATGCCATCTTGTTCAACCAAGATGGCGTAATAAAGCCATTTGTTTGTATTGCAAAATCCCAGGAGTGCGTCTTTAATCCGTTTATATATATATATATAAATATATACAGTCGAAGAAATATGACACACTCACAGGTCTTGACAAGAATGTTCAAACAAGACAAGTCAACATGTTTCAACCTATACCAGGCCGTCATCAGGACCAACCCCCTAAAAACCCTGTTACCAATACACAACATACCCCTAGAAACCCATAAATCTATTAATGAATATATGCAAAACATTTTTTAATATACATATATCGAAGTACTCAGTAAAATTGTTATACCTTCAAATCCAACAGTCGCAGCAAATCGGCAGCAACAGCCATCATAAATAAGCTCAACACCGGGATAGTGCTACTTCCGGGCACGTCACAGACAGGCAACATATTGCAAAGCAGGCCGCAAAGTAATCCAACTGAGAGGGCAGATCACATGGTAATCTCCCCGACAGAGCGGTCATATGGTAGGAAACCATAGCAACCGCAAAAAATAATTATTTGGATGTATATATATATATATATATATATATATATATATTCTTAACCTTTGAAACTTTATAACTTTATTTATGTAAATTTAATTTATCTGTATAATGGCTTGTACTTATCCCCGTTTGTATACTCTGTACTCTGTAATGTACAGTGCTGCATACCCAAGTGGTGCTATACAAATAAAATGATACACACACCCTTATACATACATACTTTACCTGGAAAGTTTGGATAATACCTCTTAGCCTCAATGCATCCACACCTTGCATTCAGAAGGTCCCTAACATCTGGCTGTCATATGCTAATTGGGACTTTCCAGGGTACTTAATTTTTAACAGATTCTTGTACAAGTCATTCGGAATTGAGAAGGCCAGAGGGATAACTAGCGAAATGTCTTGAAGAACTAAACTTTAGGTCCATTTGATCTAACTGAATTCAACAGATATACCATGGTATAGATAAATGAGAAGCTTCACAGCCAGTCAGTAAAAAATTACTGTTAGGAACTTCAAGGTACAGTAGTTTGCATTCTGGGCTACAGAACCTGAAATGTCAGCTCACTAATGTCAAGAGCAGGAAATAGCAAGGGGTGTAAATTCTGTTTTTTTAAAAATGGATGAGAATATTTAAAATAATTAGGTATGCATAACATAAACTGAGAATTTTCAAAATAATGAATTATTCACTGAACTTTTCTTTGACTTTTTTTTTTTTAAACCCCTTTTTTTTGAGGTATGCAACAAGGAATTGTTGCCACACTATGCTGGGCATGATTCCCCTAGTATAAATATAGCCACCCCTTTTTAAGAGATTCAGAGACAGATTCAGAAACAGGTTCCAGAAATAAAATTTTTCGAAAATTCGAAAATTCTTGAATTTGTGGGATAATTATCGAATTTTGAATGCGGAAGCTTGAAAGGTGTGTGTGTGTGTTTGTGTGTGTGTGTGTGTGTGAAGGAAGAGGCTTTATTTCAAGTTCTGAATATTTGTACATGTTCCCCAGACCATTTCCCAGGCCCCAGAGCCATGTACAGTAACTTACCATTGCTATTTTAATTCAGAGATAGATTCTAGAAATATATTTCAGAAATTTGAAAATTATCGAATAACCGAAAAGTTCAGAAGTTCGAAATTGAAAAGTTCGGGTTGGTTCGAACTATTAAAGTTCAATTCAAACTCAGGTTTCAGTTCGATTTCTAGTCCATCTCTACAGATATTGAGATTTGGAAGAAAAGGTGGAGCAGCACCAACAATAACATACATTTCTATACAACTAATAATATTGAGGGCTAGGCCACACTAGCACATTTTTCACGCGTTTGCACGCACGTTTTGCGCTCGTGATTTCGCCTGTGATTTTCGTTAAAATGGAAATCGCGGGAACGCAGAAATTCTTGTGATTTCCAATGCGGGTAACGATGGTAACGATGGTAACGCATGTGTTCACCATTTTTTGTGCATTAACGCATGCGGTTCCATAACAGAAAATGGCAAAATTGCATGTGCAAAACACACAAGAATCATGCACACCAAGTGCTATAACGCTTGCGATTTTGTGTGCGATTCTGGTGAGTTGCAGTGTGGCCTCAGCCACATAGTTTACATAATAAACTTTATTTACCCTGATCTTTAATTTTATTATTAGAATTGAACCCATTTACACATAGTTTTTTGCCAAAGATAAAGTAGTAGAAAAACATTAATATAACTTCTATATTATTTAAAAAGCAGTCACATTGTTAATTCATGGACCAGGCTATTTTTAATCTTTTCTTAGTGCACCAAATCTGCTTTTCAACCAACAGAATAAATATATAATGTAATGTATAAGGTAATAGAAATCCAACACATTACTTTCTATGTTTCAGTAATTGAACTACAGTAATGGTATCAGTAAATTGTTGACCAAGGATTTTTGTAACTTTAATATTTAATTTACAAAATTTGCTTGTATGTGTAGAAAAATTCTGTAGTCAGTTAAAATGAAATGACAGTGCTACATCTTTATTCAAATAGATGTGTTCCATTATATTATAATGCTGGCCATTCACTAAGCTCCATACCTCCAGACTTTTCAACAACTGCTTGAGCCGATTATTTTGCGATCGACTTTTGAATGCAAAAGGAGTTGGACAGAGCAGGAAATGTTGTTAGAACATTGGGTGGTAATACTGACAGACTAATAAATATTAGATATATCATCCAATCAAACATTGTGGCCAGCATAAGGGTAGAATGGATTAGCATTTTGTCTACTGTGTATAGTTATGTAGAGACCATGTCATAAGAGATAGAGAATATTCTGTTGAGCTGGAGAGAACAGGAGTTCCTTAACATCTGGAAATGTTAAAACTTAGATAGAATTGGATCAGGTACATATATTATTATTATTATTGTGGATTTACATAGTGGAGTGCCCAGAGAAAACCCACACAAGCACATGGAGAGCATACAAAATCCTTGCAGATGTGTCCAAGATGTGTGTACTTTTATTAAATCCAAGGGTGGATTCAAACTCAGGACTTCAGCATTGCAAGGCATCAATGCTAGTCACTGATCCACCATGCTGCCCATATATAAAATGCCAAGCTTGGCAACCAAAATACAAAACCTTCACTGGGACAGTAAAATGGTCCTATATTTTAAAGATGCCAGGAAAATATTAATAGGAAATTCTGAATGCAACAGAGGTTTTGCAGTGGAGAACAAATAGGTCTACAGGAGGAACCAGAGCAATCATATTCTTACTTGTCTGGGTCCCTGACAGCAATTGCTTTAGGAGACTGCATTTACCTTGAATGTGGCCCAAAAATGTTGGGGGTTGCACTTTTTCTATAAAGTATTCAAAGAAGATATAATATTTAAGTTGATAAAGTTTAGTTATCTGTAAGAGAGAAAAAAATTCTCAGTGGACACAAAGTTTTGCTGGCCATACATCAAATACTGTGCATCAAATAAATATCAGTGTACTTTCATAGAATCAAACTTATATGTACTGCATTATACCTCCCGACATCCTGTGACACCCAGGTGGTTGTCAAAACATTGCAGAAATATTAGGAGGTATGTTGCATAGTGTACAGCCTTCATTACACACGTTAAATTAGAATTTACCAGCATAAACTCTTTTAAATATAAGTTACGTATTAGGTCAATCTCTGTAACATACTGTATACGGTACAAATTGAATTGTACCTATCATTACACTATAGCCTTTTATTAACTTAATTTACTTGAAATTCAGTCACTTTTAAATGGAAATAGCCCCCAAACCCCTGCAAAGCAACCCCCACTGTTGTGATCTTGCACATCTATTTTCATTAATCAGCCCCATGGACAATAACATTGTGTATAGAGGATAGAGAAAATGTCCTTTGTCTCCATAAAATCAGCTTTTTATATATTCAAGAAAATTCCAATACTTGTCTATAGGGACTTTTGACAGACAGACATCCATATTAAAAATCTTATAATTGTAACCATTGTTTCCCCTTAATACACTATCAGGGTTATTTAATAAAAGTTCTTATTGTTAAAAATGGTGCTAATTTTGCCCCAACCAATCAGATGTTAGCTTTCAAATGTTAAATAAGATCTGATTGGTTGGGGCAAAATTAGCCCCATTTTCAATGATAAGAACTTTTATTGAATCTCCCCGTTTATTTTTAATGCAAGAAAGTGCTCACTACTGCTTGTTTTTCAATAGAAACTTTGGATGAAGTTTGAACACATTGATTTTCACTATGGGCCAGAAGGTCAGATTAGATAAAAATGATTAATAATTTATAGCATAGGATACAATTCAGTTATTAAACTGAAACCTAGAAAATATCCCTAAAGGCAATCTGTGTAATATAGCAAAGTGTACAATACAGTAATGATTTCCCTGGATCCATACCTGATCCTTTACTCTCTAAACGCAAGAAACATTGCTGAGTTTTACATTCCGTAGGCAACTCGATATTTATTGTTTAAATCTGTTTTGTACTTTAATAAAAGTAGGTTTCCTTATTTATCTGTTTATTTTTAAATATGCTTTAAACCTGTGACATGGATTTACTTGTAAACATTATTTAGACATCTGTATAGAATATGTTTGATGATAGCAAAATGCATTAATATACTGTATCCTCAGATTACTTAAAGTAATGTTGAATTGTCAAAAGTCTGACTTTAAACACATAGCCATAGCCTTGGTCATAAATGTGTTTTTATAGTTTGAATATGACTAAGCAATTTGTATTAAACAGTCTCACACATCCATTCATAGCACACTCATAGCTCACAAAGGTCCCCTCACACATGCCAACTTTCCTTTTAGCTGTGACAGTGTTCATATGCTTTTTTTTGCAAACAGCGATCATGGTTATTACCAAGGGCACTAGCTTTATCTGCATAAAACATTGAAAGCAATTGACAGCCTGTAGATAGTAACCTGTGCCTCATGCTATGATATGGATAATATCTGTTTTCTAGTAAAAAGAAAAATTACTAAACCTAAAGCATTTGAAAGGTTAATGTGAGGTTATTGTGAATATAAACCTTTATCATTTATCAATTTTTTTTGTGTGTTGGAAACATGAATGTTTGCAATAGAATTATTTTATTGGCTTTTACTTATATATATAGAAAAGAAATAGAAAATCTGCATGCATCTCAATGTTAAGCTTAGCTGAGAGACGTGCAATATAAACATTTTGAAATCTTTCAAATTGCATGAAACTCATATGAAGTTCACAAATAGCACCAGGTCAATAAAAATAAACAGGCAACCCTTCTACTTATTAATCAACACAGTACTTGGTCCACCATTAATGCCACCCACACATCAATCAGATGTTTGTCCTTTGATTGATGTAACATCTAGTACTGCATGAACTTAATCTTGGAAAGTTGTCACAAAATTCCCTATTCATTTTGTAATCTAAGATGCAAAATGATCAGCCAAGCCGATTGTCACTTAACCAAGGAGCCGAATTCCACACCCAATGCTGCCTTAGTTGGTTACTCTGCTCTCTGCCGCTGAGCATATGAATTCTGTAAAGTAGGTAAAGATGAGCTACCTCCCAAGGACTTCATGCAACTCAAAAAGGGAAATTGCTCTGTTTATTAACACGACATGTTTCGGACTTTCGTGGTCCTTTCTCAAGTGTAACACAAAAGTCTGAAACATGTCGTGTATAAACAGAGCAATTCCCTTTTTGAGTTGCATGAAGTCCTTGGGAGGTAGCTCATCTTTACCTACTTTACCAGTTGTTACTTAAACCTTAGTACAGTAGTTATGTCTCATTGGGTGGTATTTATAAAATGTGGTATGGCTATTACACAATACCATGTTTTTAACCAATTTATTTTTATGGCCATTGTTGTAAAATTATAGTCATGGTCGTCAAATTACGACTGTGCTGTAAAATACTAATACTGTGTGCCATTGTACTACTGCATGGTTTCTTGCACCCTTAAATGTAAGCCTGCGGACGTATTTTATGATAACAAATGGTATCTGTAAATCTGCATTGTTTTAAAGGCTGACATGTTCTATTGGAGAACATGCATAGCATTGTTTATTGTATGGCCCGTTATGTGTTTATACACAGTGATCATATTCCCACCCTAGCACATTTTTTCTAGTGTGCAGAACTGAAAAATGGGCTTCATGTTCAAGCTCCCCCAGTCACCATATTAATTAATTTGCCTTTATCTGAACCCTTCCATTTCCAAGATATCCTTTTGTGGAAACACTTGGTCCCTGAGTGCATGGGTCCTACCGAATGCTGATTAGAAAATGTTAATGTATCCATGCTATCTTTTAGATTTTTTTTCTTACACCAACACCAACTGGCCATGGTGTAGCCCATCCTGTTTCTATATCTAATGTTGGCTGAAACATGTCTGTTGTTTTGTATTTAGTTCTCAATAGTGACCTATTGTAAAAATGATAACTCTCTTCGTTCACTTACACATTTGTACTTGAAAATCCAATTTAAATAAAAATTCCAAACACATTTTTTCCTCGTTAAAAAACAGGCACACTCAAAACGAAAATGTTTCCGAGGTTTAAAAGGGCAAATACAAACCAATGAACATTTCTTCAGAAAGAGATTGTATTGCACCTTATGAAAAAAAAGATAAAATCATAGGCTGTAGAGCTCTTCGAGTTGATTAAAAAATAAGTCTGCAATTTTTTTTTACATTAAAAATGGTTAGGGGAAATAAATGACAATGAACCAAATGGAAAAGATTATATGAGGTAATTAGAAATATTGATTTTTATAGGTTGTTGGAATATTGTGTATACAGTTCATTTTAAATATAACTTTTTTTGAAGGGCATGTCCACCCCTCAAACAAAAAAAGAATCATTTTTGCTTACCTGCCCTCACGGCAAACACATTACTATTATTTGATAGTTCAGGAAATAGAAAACATGGATGCAATTAATGTTTACATTTTACACTGCATCAAATTACTTTGGTAACTTGCTTATACTTTCTTAAGGACTGACTCATCAGTACAGAGCCCATTGCCATTTTACTGCCCTTAGTTCTTTTTGTGGTTAAGTTTGGTTCAGTGGTTCTAAGTTGATTGCATTGTTGGACACATCCTAATTTCAATTGAATGCAAGCTTGATTTATTTCTATCTTCTGCAATCAGTTTCATTAGACAAGCGCAGCAGTTAGCTTAGCCAACAAATCTTATATTTTTGTATGGTTACCCCTTGCTCGTGTTGTATTCCCTCTATGCAGCTTTTGGTAAAGGCCGGTACACATGAAGGGACATTTTGTTCTGCGACCAACAGTTTGCGCAACTGAACCTGTGGTCTTATAGGGAATCTACAGTTGTCCGTGATTTACCAACAGGTCCGATCACCCGTTTTTATCGATCTGGACGAACGTGGCCAAAACCAGTGCAGATTTTTCAGCCCCACAGGCCAACACAGAAGTATTGGCCAATTGGGCCGAAAAAAATCTGCCTGTGTGTTCTCAGCCTAAGCTTTTCTAAAGTGAATCCATTTAGTTTATCCTAAACATAATGTAATTGTTTATTTGATAGCTCCGGCCCGAGTTAGGGGGTGGGGCGCCTGACTCGAGTGGGTGTCAGCTGAGGATGCTAGGAGCTGTAGGCAGGAGTTAAGCCCCTCCTCACGGGTCCCGTTGCATGCCTTCTGAATGGCCACGTCGGGTCTCGCGAGATCGGAAACGTGACGTCACGGATGACGTCACGCGATGATATAAGAAGGGGCGGGCCACGAGGTTTAGGCGCATTTTGATAACATTGCCAGAGGAATCACTTCTCTCGGGCAATCACATCAGCAGGCACTTTGGAGACAGCCAAGATGGCTCAACAGGATAATGAAGCAATGCTGAATAGGATTAGGGAGAGGATCAGCACAGAGTGGGCAGGATGGCTTCAGGAGATTCTCAGTGCAGACTCCCCTATCACCAGGAACGTGAGTACTGGGCTTAGGCCCACTACCAGGTCTGCTAGCCGGCTGGTGGCAGGCTTAGCACCCCTCCCTTGCCCCTCTCTATGAGTCCCAGCCCCCCACGAGCCAACAGGGAATGTCGGGGTTCACAGATCAGACAGTCAGGCACAGCGGGCAGTGACTAGGGCCTGCTTAGTCCTTTAACATGGTACATCCATCTGAGTTAGTTCGGGTGGATGTCCACCATCCTCATTTGGAGGCTTTGGAGGTAGGGCCTGTGGTTCCCAGGCGCCCCGCTTCAGCATCAGGTAGAGGAAGAACCAGGGGCAGAGGAGGCTTTGCCCCTTGGTTACCACGGTCCGCCTGCCCAGCTGTTGCAGCAGCAACGGCGGGGGACATAGCTAGAGACCCTCAACCAGCGCCGCAGGCGAGTGAGTTGGACAAGGGAGACCAGGAGTTTGTGGATGCCAGGTCCACCATTTGGGGCATTACCCTGCGCCCACTAGATTAGGAGGCTAGAGGAAAGGAGGACACCCAGAAGAGGAGTCAGCCTAGGAGGATTTACTTGTAAACATTATTTAGACATCTGTATAGAATATGTTTGATGATAGCAAAATGCATTAATATACTGTATCCTCAGATTACTTAAAGTAATGTTGAATTGTCAAAAGTCTGACTTTAAACACATAGCCATAGCCTTGGTCATAAATGTGTTTTTATAGTTTGAATATGACTAAGCAATTTGTATTAAACAGTCTCACACATCCATTCTAAGCACACTCATAGCTCACAAAGGTCCCCTCACACATTGCCAACTTTCCTTTTAGCTGTGACAGTGTTCATATGCTTTTTTTTGCAAACAGCGATCATGGTTATTACCAAGGGCACTAGCTTTATCTGCATAAAACATTGAAAGCAATTGACAGCCTGTAGATAGTAACCTGTGCCTCATGCTATGATATGGATAATATCTGTTTTCTAGTAAAAAGAAAAATTTACTAAACCTAAAGCATTTGAAAGGTTAATGTGATGGTTATTTGTAATATAAACCTTTATCATTTATCAATTTTTTTTTTGTGTTTGGAAACATGAATGTTTGCAATAGAATTATTTTATTGGCTTTTACTTATATATATAGAAAAGAAATAGAAAATCTGCATGCATCTCAATGTTAAGCTTAGCTGAGAGACGTGCAATATAAACATTTTGAAATCTTTCAAATTGCATGAAACTCATATGAAGTTCACAAATAGCACCAGGTCAATAAAAATAAACAGGCAACCCTTCTACTTATTAATCAACACAGTACTTGGTCCACCATTAATGCCACCCACACATCAATCAGATGTTTGTCCTTTGAATTGATGTAACATCTAGTACTGCATGAAACTTAATCTTGGAAAGTTGTCACAAAATTCCCTATTCATTTTGTAATCTAAAGATGCAAAATGATCAGCCAAGCCGATTGTCACTTAACCAAGGAGCCGAATTTCCACACCAAAATGCTGCCTTAGTTGGTTACCTCTGCTCTCTGCCGCTGAGCATATGAATTCTGTAAAGTAGGTAAAGATGAGCTACCTCCCAAGGACTTCATGCAACTCAAAAAGGGAAATTGCTCTGTTTATTAACACGACATGTTTCGGACTTTCGTGGTCCTTTCTCAAGTGTAACACAAAAGTCTGAAACATGTCGTGTTAATAAACAGAGCAATTTCCCTTTTTGAGTTGCATGAAGTCCTTGGGAGGTAGCTCATCTTTACCTACTTTACCAGTTGTTACTTAAACCTTAGTACAGTAGTTATGTCTCATTGGGTGGTATTTATAAAGATGTGGTATGGCTATTACACAATACCATGTTTTTAACCAATATTATTTTTATGGCCATTGTTGTAAAATTATAGTCATGGTCGTCAAATTACGACTGTGCTGTAAAATACTAATACTGTGTGCCATTGTACTACTGCATGGTTTCTTGCACCCTTAAATGTAAGCCTGCGGACGTATTTTTATGATAACAAATGGTATCTGTAAATCTGCATTGTTTTAAAGGCTGACATGTTCTATTGGAGAACAATGCATAGCATTGTTTATTGTATGGCCCGTTAATGTGTTTATACACAGTGATCATATTCCCACCCTAGCACATTTTTTCTAGTGTGCAGAACTGAAAAATGGGCTTCATGTTCAAGCTCCCCCAGTCACCATATTAATTAATTTGACTTTATCTGAACCCTTTCCATTTCCAATATATCCTTTTTGTGGAAACACTTGGTCCCTGTGTGCATATGGGTCCTACCGAAATCGATCATCCTATGCTGATTAGAAAATGTTAATGTATCCATGCTATCTTTTAGATTTTTTTTTTTCTTACACCAACACCAACTGGCCATGGTGTAGCCCATCCTGTTTCTATATCTAATGTTGGCTGAAACATGTCTGTGTGTTTTGTATTTAGTTCTCAATAGTGACCTATTGTAAAAATGATAACTCTCTTCGTTCACTTACACATTTGTACTTGAAAATCCAATTTAAATAAAAATTCCAAACACATTTTTTCCTCGTTAAAAAACAGGCACACTCAAAACGAAAATGTTATCTCAGAGGTTTAAAAGGGCAAATACAAACCAAATGAACATTTCTTCAGATAAAGAGATTGTATTGCACCTTATGAAAAAAAAGATAAAATCATAGGCTGTAGAGCTCTTCGAGTTGATTAAAAAATAAGTCTGCAATTTTTTTTTTACATTAAAAATGGTTAGGGGAAATAAATGACAATGAACCAAAATGGAAAAAGTATTATATGAGGTAATTAGAAAAATATTGATTTTTATAGGTTGTTGGAATATTGTTGTATACAGTTCATTTTAAATATAACTTTTTTTTGAAGGGCATGTCCACCCCTCAAACAAAAAAAAGAATCATTTTTGCTTACCTGCCCTCACGGCAAACACTATACTATTATTTGATAGTTCAGGAAATAGAAACACATGGATGCAATTAATGTTTACATTTTACACTGCATCAAATTACTTTGGTAACTTGCTTATACTTTCTTAAGGACTGACTCATCAGTACAGAGCCCATTGCCATTTTACTGCACCTTAGTTCTTTTTGTGGTTAAGTTTGGTTCAGTGGTTCTAAGTTGATTGCATTGTTGGACACATCCTAATTTCAATTGAATGCAAGCTTGATTTATTTCTTATCTTCTGCAATCAGTTTCATTAGACAAGCGCAGCAGTTAAAGCTTAGCCAACAAATCTTATATTTTTGTATGGTTACCCCTTGCTCTGTTGTATTCCCTCTATGCAAGCTTTTGGTAAAGGCCGGTACACATGAAGGGACATTTTGTCTGCGACCAACAGTTTGCGCAACTGAACCTGTGGTCTTATAGGGAATCTCACAGTTGTCCGTGATTTACCAACAGGTCCGATCACCCGTTTATCCGATCTGGACGAACGTGGCCAAAACCAGTGCAGATTTTTCAGCCCCACAGGCCAACACAGAAGTATTGGCCAATTGGGCCGAAAAAAATCTGCCTGTGTGTTCTCAGCCTAAGCTTTTCTAAAGTGAATCCATTTAGTTTATCCTAAACATAATGTAATTGGTTATTTGATAGCTCCGGCCCGAGTTAGGGGGTGGGGCGCCTGACCTCGAGTGGGGTCGTCAGCTGAGGATGCTAGGAGCTGTAGGCAGGGAGTTAAGCCCCTCCTCACGGGTCCCGGTTGCATGCCTTCTGATTGGCCACGTCGGGTCTCGCGAGATCCGGAAACGTGACGTCACGGATGACGTCACGCGATGATATAAGAAGGGGGCGGCCACGAGGTTTAGGCGCCATTTTGATTAACATTGCCAGAGGAATCACTTCTCTCAGGGCAATCACATCAGCAGGCACTTTGGAGACAGCCAAGATGGCTCAACAGGATAATGAAGCAATGCTGAATAGGATTAGGGAGAGGATCAGCACAGAGTGGGCAGGATGGCTTGAGGAGATTCTCAGTGCAGACTCCCCTATCACCAGGAACGTGAGTACTGGGCTTAGGCCCACTACCAGGTCTGCTAGCCGGCTGGCTGGCAGGCTTATGCACCCCTCCCTTGCCCCCTCTCATCTGAGTCCCAGCCCCCCACGAGCCAACAGGGAATGTCGGGGTTCACAGATCAGACAGTCAGGCACAGCCGGGCAGTGACTGAGGGCCTGCTTAGGTCCTTTAACATGGTACATCCATCTGAGTTAGTTCGGGTGGATGTCCACCATCCTCATTTGGAGGCTTTGGAGGTAGGGCCTGTGGTTCCCAGGCGCCCCCGCTTCAGCATCAGGTAGAGGAAGAACCAGGGGCAGAGGAGGCTTTGCCCCTTGGTTACCACGGTCCGCCTGCCCAGCTGTTGCAGCAGCAACGGCGGGGGACATAGCTAGAGACCCTCAACCAGCGCCGCAGGCGAGTGAGTTGGACAAGGGAGACCAGGAGTTTGTGGATGCCAGGTCCACCATTTGGGGCATTACCCCTGCGCCCACTAGAATTAGGGAGCTAGAGGAAAGGAGGACACCCAGGAAGAGGAGTCAGCCTAGGAGGGATTTACTTGTAAACATTATTTAGACATCTGTATAGAATATGTTTGATGATAGCAAAATGCATAATATACTGTATCCTCAGTACTTAAAGTAATGTTGAATTGTCAAAAGTCTGACTTTAAACACATAGCCATAGCCTTGGTCATAAATGTGTTTTATAGTTTGAATATGACTAAGCAATTTGTATTAAACAGTTCACACATCCATTCTAAGCACACTCATAGCTCACAAAGGTCCCCTCACACATTGCCAAATTTCCTTTTAGCTGTGACAGTGTTCATATGCTTTTTTTTGCAAACAGCGATCATGGTATTACCAAGGGCACACTAGCTTTATCTGCATAAAACATTGAAAGCAATTGACAGCCTGTAGATAGTAACCTGTGCCTATGCTATGATATGGATAATATCTGTTTTCTAGTAAAAAGAAAAATTTACTAAACCTAAAGCATTTGAAAGGTTAATGTGATGGTTATTTGTAATATAAACCTTTATCATTATCAATTTTTTTTGTGTTTGGAAACATGAATGTTTGCAATAGAATTATTTTATTGGCTTACTTATATATATAGAAAAGAAATAGAAAATCTGCATGCATCTCAATGTTAAGCTTAGCTGAGAGACGTGCAATATAAACATTTTGAAATCTTTCAAATGCATGAAACTCATATGAAGTTCACAAAAGTACCAGGTCAATAAAATAAACAGGCCACCTTCTACTTATTAATCAACACAGTACTTGGCCACCATTAATGCCACCCACACATCAATCAGATGTTTGTCTTGATTGATGTAACATTAGTACTGCATGAAACTTAATCTTGGAAAGTTGTCACAAATTCCCTATTCATTTTGAATCAAAGATGCAAAATGATCAGCCAAGCCGATTGTCACTTAACCAAGGAGCCGAATTTCCACACCAAAATGCTGCCTTAGTTGGTTACCTCTGCTCTCTGCCGCTGAGCAATGATTCTGTAAAGTAGGTAAAGATGAGCTACCTCCCAGACTTCATGCAACTCAAAAGGGAAATTGCTCTGTTTATTAAAACGACATGTTTCGGAATTCGTGGTCCTTTCTCAAGTGTAACACAAAAGTCTGAAACATGTCGTGTAATAAACAGAGCAATTTCCCTTTTTGAGTTGCATGAAGTCCTTGGGGGTTGCTCATCTTTACCACTTTACCAGTTGTTACTTAAACCTTAGTACAGTAGTTATGTCTCATTGGGTGGTATTTATAAAGATGTGGTATGGCTATTACACAATACCATGTTTTTAACCAATTATTTTTATGGCCCTTGTTGTAAAATTAGTCATGGTCGTCAAATTACGACTGTGCTGTAAAATACTAATACTGTGTGCCATTGTACTACTGCATGGTTTCTTGCACCCTTAAATGTAAGCCTGGGACGTATTTATGATAACAAATGGTATCTGTAAATCTGCATTGTTTTAAAGGCTGACATGTTTATTGGAGAACAATGCATAGCATTGTTTATTGTATGGCCCGTTAATGTGTTTATACACAGTGTCATATTCCCCCTAGCACATTTTTCTAGTGTGCAGAACTGAAAAATGGGCTTCATGTTCAAGCTCCCCAGTCACCATATTAATTAATTTGACTTTATCTGAACCCTTTCCATTTCCAATATCCTTTTTGTGGAAACACTTGGTCCCTGTGTGCATATGGGTCCTACGAATCGAATCCTATGATGATAGAAAATGTTAATGATCCATGCTATCTTTTAGATTTTTTTTTTCTTACACCAACACCAACTGGCCATGGTGTAGCCCATCCTGTTTCTATATCTAATGTTGGCTGAAACATGTCTGTGTGTTTTGTATTTAGTTCTCAATAGTGACCTATGTAAAAATGATAACTCTCTTCGTTACTTACACATTTGTACTTGAAAATCCAATTTAAATAAAAATTCCAAACACATTTTCCTCGTTAAAAAAACAGGCACACTCAAAACGAATGTTATCTCAGAGGTTTAAAAGGGCAAATACAAAACAAATGAACATTTCTTAGATAAAGAGATTGTATTGACACTTATGAAAAAAAAGATAAAATCATAGGCTGTAGAGCTCTTCGAGTTGATTAAAAAATAAGTCTGCAATTTTTTTTTTACATTAAAAATGGTTAGGGGAAATAAATGACAATGAACAAATGGAAAAAGTATTATATGAGGTATTAGAAAAATATGATTTTTATAGGTGTTGGGATATTGTTGTATACAGTTCATTTTAAATATAACTTTTTTTGAAGGGCATGTCCACCCCTCAAACAAAAAAAAGAATCATTTTTGGTTACTGCCTCACGGCAAACACTATATCTTATTTGATAGTTCAGGAAATAGAAACACATGGATGCAATTAATGTTTACATTTTACATGCATCAAATTACTTTGGTAACTTGCTTATACTTTCTTAAGGACTGACTCATCCGTACAGAGCCCATTGCCTTTTACTGCACCTTAGTTCTTTTTGTGGTTAAGTTTGGTTCAGTGGTTCTAAGTTGATTGCATTGTTGGACACCTCCTAATTTCAATTGAATGCAAGCTTGATTTTTTTATCTTCTGCAATCAGTTTCATTAGACAAGCGCAGCAGTTAAAGCTTAGCCAACAAATCTTATATTTTTGTATGGTTACCCTCTGCTCTGTTGTATTCCCTCTATGAAGCTTTTGGTAAAGGCGGTACACATGAAGGGACATTTTGTCTGCGACCAACAGTTTGCGCAACTGAACCTGTGGTCTTATAGGGAATCTCACAGTTGTCCGTGATTTACCAAGGTCGATCACCCGTTTATCCGATCTGGACGAACGTGGCCAAAACCAGTGCAGATTTTTCAGCCCCACAGGCCAACACGAAGTATTGGCCAATTGGGCCGAAAAAAATCTGCTGTGTGTTCTAGCCTAAGCTTTTCTAAAGTGAATCCATTTAGTTTATCCAAACATAATGTAATTGGTTATTTGATAGCTCCGGCCCGAGTTAGGGGGTGGGGCGCCTGAACTCGAGGTGGGTCGTCAGCTGAGGATGCTAGGAGCTGTAGGCAGGGAGTTAAGCCCCTCCTACGGGTCCCGGTTGCATGCCTTCTGATTGGCCACGTCGGGTCTCGCGAGATCCGGAAACTGACGTCACGGATGACGTCAAGCGATGATATAAGAAGGGGGCGGCCACGAGGTTTAGGCGCCATTTTGATTAACATTGCCAGAGGAATCACTTCTCTCAGGGCAATCACATCAGCAGGCATTGGAGACAGCCAAGATGGCTCAACAGGATAATGAAGCAATGCTGAATAGGATTAGGGAGAGGATCAGCACAGAGTGGGCAGGATGGCTTAGGAGATTCTCAGTGCAGACTCCCCTATCACCAGGAACGTGAGTACTGGGCTTAGGCCCACTACCAGGTCTGCTAGCCGGCTGGTGGCAGGCTTATGCACCCTCCCTTGCCCCCTCTCATCTGAGTCCCAGCCCCCCACGAGCCAACAGGGAATGTCGGGGTTCACAGATCAGACAGTCAGGCACAGCCGGGCAGTGACTGAGGGCCTGCTTAGGTCCTTTAACATGGTACATCCATCTGAGTTAGTTCGGGTGGATGTCCACCCTCCTCATTTGGAGGCTTTGGAGTAGGGGCTGTGGTTCCCAGGCGCCCCCGCTTCAGCATCAGGTAGAGGAAGAACCAGGGGCAGAGGAGGCTTTGCCCCTTGGTTACCACGGTCCGCCTGCCCAGTGTTGCAGCAGCAACGGCGGGGGACATAGCTAGAGACCCTCAACCAGCGCCGCAGGCGAGTGAGTTGGACAGGGAGACCAGGAGGTTTGTGGATGCCAGGTCCACCATTTGGGGCATTACCCCGCGCCACTAGAATTAGGGAGCCAGAGGAAAGGAGGACACCCAGGAAGAGGAGTCAGCCTAGGAGGGCCAGGAGCAGCCAGAGGCACGGCAGGAGAAGGAGTAGATACTCGTCCTCAGGCGAGATTAGTGATGACTCCCTCAGCCATAGGTGCAGGGGGCTCCATGGGAGCGATCGTCGTAGGCGCCGCTCACATTCCAGAAGCCACAATGAGCCCCGACGCTCACACTCCCGGGGCAGGAGATCAAGGGCCTCCCAATCATCCATGTCTGACAGGAGCAGGGTTTCTTCGGCTGCAACCTCGAGAAGGGAACGCACCAGGGAGAAGAGCACTCCCCAAGAAGGTCAGCAGCTGCAGCCGTTGCCAGCGGAAACACCGGGCCCTGCAGAAGTCATCATGGTACCAAGTCCCTCAGGCAGTGAGTACACATGTGCTGGGGCATGGGGTACGTCAAGTGGGGGGATAACAGTGAACTGGTCCAGGTGTTGCGGGCATTGATGGGAAAATTGGACACAATGCCTTCTGGCTCATCAGCGAGTCCAGTCCCAGGGGGAACAACAACTCATGGGCTGTGCCATCTCTTGCTCCCTGTTCGAAATATTCAGTTCATTCTTAGAGTGGGCAATAGCGTATGAAACCAACTCCATGAACATCATACATCATTTAGACGATTTCTTGTTTGTCGGCCCGGGAGACTCTGTTCAGTGTGAGTTTTTACTTTGTTCATTCAGTTTCTTAATGAAAAGGTTTGGGGTTCCCGTCGTTGAAAAGATGGTAGGCCCTACAACAATGTTATCCTTCCTGGGAATAGAGATCGATACAGTTAAGATGGAGTGCAGGTTACCTGCCGGGAAGGCAAAAGATATGTTAGACGCAATTTCCTCCAGGTTAAGAAAGTTACGTTAAGGCAGTTACAATCTCTATTAGGTTCTCTGAATTTTGCATGCAGAATAATGCTGATGGGGAGTTTTTTCCAGGAGGTTGTCGTTAGCTTCTTGGGGCGTTCCATCCCCTCATCACCACATTAGGATCACTAAGGTGTTGCGTGATGACCTGAAGGTATGGCATACCTTCCTGATTAACTATAATGGTAGGTCTTGTTTTCAAGAGGAGGAGCTATCTAGTCAGGAATTACAGCTCTACATGGACGCGGCTGGGTCCGTAGGGTTTGGGGCTATCTTGGAAAAGGAGTGGTGTGCAGCACCTTGGCCTGAATCTTGGAAAAAAGGCTACTACTGTAAGAACCTCACTATCTTAGAGCTTTTTCCCATAGTGGTGGCGGTAGAATTATGGGGGTCCAAAGATACAGAATAAAAGAATTCGCTTTTGGACAGACAATGAAAGTGTGGTCTATGCCATTAATAATATTACCAGCTCCTCTCCCCCAGTGTTAGCATTACTTAGACACCTGGCACTCAGGTGTCTGGAGTTTAACATAACTTTCAGGGCTAGGCATGTACCGGGTGTTCTTAACTGTATGGCGGATGCTTTGTCTCGTTTTCAGTGGCAGGATTTTCATCGGCTCAAACCGGACGCCCAGCAGCAGGGATTAGATTGCCCGGATTCTCTATGGGAGATAATCAGCAGCAGCTGAGGCAGTTGGTCCAATCGTCAGTCGCCCCTTCGACTTGGGCGATCCACAGTAAGGCCTGGTCTGAATGGCTCTTATTTACAGTTGAGAAAGATATTAATGTTGGTTCTCATATCAGGTTGGAAACTCTCCTGGACTACTTAGAACATCTAAGGTCAACAGGATCCTTGGGCTTAGTAGCCCAACGTAGGTTAGATGGTTTATCTTTCTTTTTCAAGTTGTTAGGTTGGAAAGACATGACCAAGGAATTTGTAGTAAGGGCCATTCTAAAAGGTTGGAGAAAAGAACACGTGGCGGTGCAGCCCAGGCGTCCCATTACCTTTAAATTGCTGGTTAGGTTAATCGAAGTCCTGCCTCGTATCTGTAATTCCCCCCATGAGACCAGTTTATTTGAAGCCAGTTTTGCGCTCGCTTTCTTCGGGGCTATGAGAGTGGGGGAGCTAGTGTCAGCCAGTTCAAAAAGACTAGGAGGCTTATTGCTAGAAGACCTATTCATCTCCAAATCTGTAATTAGGGTAAACATAAAGAGATCTAAGACAGATTTATTTGGGGAAGGAAAATGGTTTTCAATCTTCCCCATTTCATCCTCTTGGTGCCCAGTCCAGGCGATCTGTAACTTTGCTTCGATTAGACCACCTGCTCCCACCTTCTTATCACATCAGGATGGTTCCCCATTAAATAGATTTCAATTCGAAGCTGTGTTGGAAAAATCTCTTGGTATATTGGGTCTATCCCCTAAGGAATTTGGGACCCATTCATTCCGAATCCAACAGAAGCGTATTCGCTGGGTTTTTTGGAAGAAATAGTTCGCAGGTTGGGGCGCTGGCGGTCCGGTTGTGTAGCGCGTTATATTCGCCCTGATTTGGCCGTTAACTGAGTTTTCTTTTCTAGGTGTTCAACAGCCTTCGGTCTGGCTTGTGGGGCATTCATACCTGTACTGGGCGGCACAAAGAGCAGAAGTTCGACCAGGAGGACGCAATTTAGGATTACAATCGGCGATGTTGTATTGGAAGGGGATAAGGGGGCTAGCTTGGTGGCAAGTAATGCTCGAGGTGGTTCTGATAAGCAGAGTTGATCCAGGACCCACTGTCCTGGTGATTCACTCATCCGGGAATGACCTCTGCTGGAATCGTCTCTTGGATCTATTATTTCTAATGAAAAAAGATCTGATAAGATTCCGATCCTTATTCCGAGAGATGATTATAGTCTGGTCGGAGGTCATCCATAGAGACCAATGGCAAGGGGCCAGAGATCAGGGTGCAGTTGAAAAAGCCAGGAGGGTTCTGAATACGAGAATTTCTAGGTTTATTAGGTCTCAAGGCAGGGTAGTTATTAGACATCGCCAGTTGGAGAGCGATAATAGAAATGAGACAGGATGGCGTGCACCTTAACGAGATAGGTTTAGATATATTTTTATCAGGATTACAAGATGGGATTGAGCAGGCGCTATATATGTTGGGTGGCGGTCAGAGTTCAGTGTAGGATTACACTGTCTCCTTAGTGGCGGATACATCCTTGCAAACGGTATGGTTTCAGAAGCCGTTACATGCCCTCTGGGGACCCAGAGGCCTGGCATTTAGCATTGGCTACTTCTGGGAGTTTATTGGAGTTAACACAAGGATGTAGAAATTAAGATCTGGCCTATTGTGGTAACACATGTTGTAATGTGTTAAAATAAAGCTGTGGCTGTTTATTGACACCCAACTCTGTGTCTGCCTGTTCATTCCATTTAAGTTTAGATCATTAAAGCGGGTAAGGTTAACATGGGGAAGCAGCCTAGTTTATCCCAATCTAGGTCAGTACTTGCTTGTTATGTTTGCTCAATCAACCAATGGGTTATATATCAACCAATGGGTTATATGCCTTTAAAGATTTTATTTTTTATTGTAACACTGTCTATTACTTTATTAAGTATTTATTTCATTTAGGATATTCATACATCTCATTCCACCTGTTCCTTCACTTTGCCTTTCACACTGTGAGGTTAGTGCAAGTCTGAGACACCAGTAAATGATACATCAATGAATGTGCGTTTTAAAAAAGTCAACTGAGGATAAACTGTATGTTAATATGTTTAAAACTGGATTTTTCAGAAATTTGATTTACTCAATGGCTAGACAGAATAATTAACTGTATCAAATAGGCTTAACTCATTTTATCTGACAAGTTCTCTTTAAATTTCCATCAAACTAATTTTCATAATTGCAGTCATTAACTATCATCATAAAACAGTTATACCATAATGAAGAAGTAAAAATATTTGAATTTTTAACGTTTTAATTGACCACCGTGTGTGAAAACTTTATATATTAAAGTTAATATTATAGATTTATGGACACATTTTCATTTAGAACTGTATGGTGATGGAGACTGTTAGCAAGAGATTATTCACATATCGTATTTTGTTGAACTATAACTGTAAAATAATTAATTTCTAATAAAAATTAGAAGGCCCAATTCCACACCAAGCCCTTAGGTCTGTAGCTAAAACTCTAGAACAAATGCATGGTATATTTTACAAATTATTAACAATTACTGTGTACATGATTCTAGGTACTAATCCCCTGGGAACATCATAAAGTTAAATCCCCCCAATAAAACCAAAGAACGCCAAGGTTAGAATCATCACAGTTAAATTTGACCTTTCTTTTCCTTTATGTTTATGTTCATGTTAATAATGATTGTGTTATATAGCTACGTTGATTGTATGCAGCATAAACACAGAGGTAAAATGTAGTAAAGACATTATATACAATAAGTATATTGAAAAAGAAGGGTGAAAGACCAGGTTAGATTAGTGTACCTCTAAATATTTGTATTTGGTAAACATTAACTAACTCATTTGGTTGTGTCTGCATGAAAATGGTTGGTGTCAGTAAATAAGAGTGGGAAATGAGATTTACTGAAAATCCTTTTTTGTTACACACTGACAGAGTTCACAGTGGAAAGCAGCAGGAGAGAAAGTACAGAACGGAAACATTTGTATTGAATTTCTATTTACCAGATGGTGTCATTTAGATTTCTGCCACCGTTTGGGATAACTGCAAACAATTTTAATACTTTGGCTTATAGGCAAATATCCCAAAAAGTCCAGGGGACCTTATCATGCAGTGCTAGAAAATACACTCAGCCAAATTTACGAAGAGATGCAATGCAAATATTCCTGTTTTAAATCAGGCTTATCTATTTACAACTAGGAATGGGTTTCTAAAGGGACCTGGTTCTGATTTGGATTTCTGGTTCCAACAGAATTTTTGAGGTCTTGGCGTATTCTCGAGATCGTAATTCACGAATTTTCGAGGTTTTATTGTATTTTCAAAATGCCACTGAAAAACAAGGTGCAGACTAGTGAAAACAGTTTGCCCGTGAAAATTACATTATTGAATGATTTTTTAAGGTTGTGGCCAGTGATACATGTTCCCCAGATCATTTCCCAGGTCTCTTTGCCGTTTTCACAAAGTTAATATTAATACTAGATTTTAAATTTAACCATTTACCTTTTCATAACTTTTTCGGAACTTGACTTCCTATTTATTTCTATTGAGTAGGTCAAATTTTTTTAAAGTTTTCAAAAATCTGCAGTTTCATTCATCTCTATTTAAAATGGGTTAGTGTTACTTTAAGGACACAGTGGTGTATGTGCAGATTTTGCAAAAGACACCCTTACAGCTTTTGAGAATATTACATTATATAATGTTTTAGATTCTTTAAGCATGACATTTTAATGCCAGAATATAGTCACACATCAAATAAGACCCGAGTGCGAATTTATACAAAGTCACAATCACAATGTTAAATACACTACAGCCAAGTACTTGTGGCTCCAGGTAAATCCATATGATTATATCTGGCATGAAATATATAAAGCCTGCTGATAAACTATGACTGTATTTAGCAGTTCAGATACACATGCGCTATGGTACATTTCTGTTTGGTTTAAAGGGCATGTCCACCCCCTCAGCCCTATTCATAATTAAATTAAGGACCCAATATTTAACTTCATGCCTGTGGTCCTTGAAGCTCTGTATTGCTTCTGATCACCTGTGCAGGACTCACTGCACTTAAACACTAATAAACCAAAAAACACCATGATGGTTGTCATGTCACCAGGAAGGAGGACTGGCGAATGAAGAGGATCATTGGACATTTTGTAGAACGCAACACTTCAGGAACCATGGGGAGTAAGTATAACAATCTCAGGGTTTGGGGGAGAGGCTTATGCAGGTATTGCTTACCTAATCAGATTAATAGGAAAACATGAGTCTGAGTTGAATCTTCTCTTTTTTATGTGTCCCAGTTTTATTGTGATAATGGAAATGCTCCCTTGTAGAACACATTCATCCTATACCCAATTAGGATTGCAACCTTTTCCCACAAAACAAAACTTGGCTTAGGTGGTACAGCATGAATATGGGTTGGGGATGGGGCCTCATTGTCAATTAACTTACAGTTAGTCTAGTGCTATGGGGTTACCCTAGCATACTATATAGTTTATAGTTATAGACACCATTGCATTAAAAACAGGGGGACATAGAATTTGCGTTTGGAGTACTGGGAATACTGCATACTAAAACCTGAAAAAAATGAATAACATATACTAGTCTTTCAAAAAGGTCAAACAGCAATAGACAGTCTTTAGAGAAATAACTGTTCGAATGTTCAAAACAACATATAACTATAAAGCTATGTAAAGAACAATGAATATAAGTATGTAAGTACTGTGCTCAATTCTGTGCCTATATAATCGCTCTCATTTCCACCAAATGATCTAATGAACTGAAAGGTAATGAGCAATATTTCTTTAAAATGCATCAAGCAATAATGTCAAAATGCTGATTTATTCATTAAGTATAAATGAGGTTAGTAAATATTCATGAAGTTTTTCTTCCCATGTATAATTAATCTACGAGTCTCTGTTCCCAAAAGCATTTAGTATTGGGGAATACATTCTCATTTTCACCTGTAGATAAATTAATCATACTCAGAAAATAACTCTTCCCTGCTTTTCCCAAAAACTGAACATACAGTTTTCCTAAACTTTATAGTATACGTAAATTTACCTTGAAGGTTTAGGCAGCTGTAAATACATTTGTTAAAGAGGAAAATGTGTTTGTAATGGCAGATTCATTAAAACCTGATAACGCTGGAAACAATCTCCTCTCCAACTGGCAATTAGCAGGGTTTTATTTGTCTGACAAATAAGTAATATTATCTCTTCACAGCTTTCTTAATTTAATTCCCCAGCAGGATGAGCTGTCTAAATGCCAAAGCTCCTTCGAAATACAGGTATCTATATTAATAATCTAAGTACTCAATTCAATTCTATTATTGATATTGCATATTCTCTTTTTCCCCCAATTTGTTGGCAGCAGTTAACCCTTTCCTGCAGCCAGGGGTCATTCCAGTAGACACACAAAAGTTTTCCACTAAGGGCTAGGCCACATTAACACGTTTTTAGCGCTTTTGGTTAACATGGAAATCCTGAAAACGCAAAAATTCCCAGGATTTCCGATGCACGCGCGTGCACCTTTTTTTACTCAAACGCATGTGTTTTTATATTACATTACAAAAATGCATGCGCAAATGCGGCACAACAATGCATGAAAGCGCACACACAATCGCATGCGATAGCGATTGCGTGCATGATTTATTGCGTTGTAGTGGTAGAAGTTATGGTATAAAGAACATTATGGCAAATCTGCCTAGGTTTCAGGTTCCTCCCTGAGTGGTGTTTTATTACCTACTTCATGGGGTTTAATCTGTGCAATAGAAGTCACTTTATTAGGAGTCACCAAATATCAGTCAATCCCACAGCACTCTTTTGGTCATGTGGGGTCCAGAGATAATGTTTCCTTATAGTTCACTTAATCCATTATCTGTCAGATAAGGAAAGACAAACCTTATCCAGTTTCCAAACATGTGCAATGATCCTGACAGGCAGAACTCTGAGGTGCACTACTAATTACCTGTGCCACTGCAGGTGAGTATATTCAATCATGTAAAGTTCATAAGTAGGCACACTCACTTAAGTCTTCAAAAAATATTAATTTATTCTAGTGCTGAAAATCAAAAACGCCAAATATACACACAACGTTTCGGGGGGTTTAGCCCCCTTCCTCAGACAAACCTTACTTCATCCCACACATAAAATTACCACATTCTAAAATATATATGTAAGTATATATATAAGTTAAAAGTAACCATGCCTGGGCATCCCCAGTGGAGATGGCCGAACTTCCAAACAGTAAAAATTAAAGGCAATGGGGAGATAATGGGAAGATAATAGTTCGAAAAGTACAGATAAATAACAGATAAAATAGCAATGGTAACTTACTTAAATGGCTGTGGCACCTGGGAAATGGTCTGGGGAACATGTCCATATCGTCAAAACTCATTTTAACTCTTCTTTCCCCACGATCAGGCAATTGTCGGGTTTCCGCATGCTACATTCAAGGGTTACCAAATGATACATTCAAGGGTTATGAAAATATGTCAGCGTTAGAGTCAGTTCCGATAGAGTTTGAATAGAGAGTTCACTAGTCCCCAGTAATAGTGGTCCCATATATAGAAACAGCACTCAAGTCAGCTATCAACTGACCCAGTGCAAACACACCTAAAATCAGGCAGTCCCAAAGTCTAAATCAATGGAGGCATGCTCCATGTGGGTTTGATCCTGGCTGCAATTAAAAATATCTAAATCGTGGAGCAATACTTTGGGACGCTAGTGGGGGAATTCACAGAGGAGCGCTGCTTTCTGTCCTTAACATCGTGCTAACCAATTTACAATCAGTTAGCGTTACGTTAAGTCTTGCTTTGCGGAAGCTGTGGGTGAGATTCACCCAGAGCCGCGTAGCCTCTGGTAAATCTCGTACGGGAGATTTGCCCAGAGCATTTGCAGCTCTGGGTGAATCTCCCTGTAAGGGCTAAACTAAACATGCGCTGAATTGCCCACGTTACCCGAATCCACATACTGTACCATCTGGAGACTTAAATGGGTCGGCCCCTCTGTGCAACCAGTTCCTTTGTCCAGAACTCCATACAAATGGTTGGGATTAGCCACCCTCTTCACCCCTAGTCCTAATAACAGTCCACCACACGTACTTACAGATTTTGTGCACACACTCCTACTTCGCTTGCTCTTTCGGAATAACACCAAACTCAGACCGTACCACCCTTGAACTTTGCACCATTACTACTCTCCTATGCGTGATTCACCAGTCTTATGTCATTATCACGCAGGCTTTTTCAGGGTTACCATTTAAGTCCCGAGGTGGTATTTAATCAATTCAGCACATGTTTAGTTAAGCCCTTAGAGGCCCAAAGTATGAGTCCAACATTGTGTGTCTTTAACAGATACAAACACTAAAACATATAGATAAAAACACTAGTGAAAAAACCACAGTATTAGAACATATGGAAGGTCTAACAATAGATTATACATACATATAGTAATGGTAATATAATATACTGAGCGAAATAAAGACCATTTATATACATTAAAATGGAAATGAATATGGTATATAAATATATTTGTGAGAATAAAGACCCTATTCAAAAGGTAGATGAATAAAAGCAAAACAGAGAGGGGTTATCCCTTTAAGGCTTTACAAAAGCTTTTTATAGAGCTATATCAATCCCAATTCTATATGGTAAAGATAGTTTCTATGACACCTTACAATGAGGCATAAGATTTGTATATTTATATCTGTGTGGCTGCTGTAATAGTGCATTTGAATATCTATGGGACTGCTGCTGTATATAGTGTATATGTATATCTATGGGACTGCTGTATATAGTGTATATGTATATCTATGGTACTGCTGTAGATAGTGTATATGTATATCTATGGGACTGCTGTATATAGTGTATATGTATATCTATGGGGCTGCTTTATATAGTGTATATGTATATCTATGGGACTGCTGTATATAGTGTATATGTATATCTATGGGGCTGCTGTGTATAGTATATATGTATATCTATGGGGCTGCTTTATATAGTGTATATGTATATCTATGGGACTGCTGTATATAGTATATATGTATATCTATGGGGCTGCTGTATATAGTGTATATCTATGGGGCGCATTTTGAATATAATACCCATAGTTCACTACTTCTTAGTGCAGGGATGATCAAATGTTAGCCACACCCAGAAAGGGAAGACATGTCTACCTGGGAAACCAAGCCCACTTTACCGTGGGGCCATCATTAGTTTGCCTCTGACAACAACAACCCTTGGAGCACCCCTAATCTCCCTACAGTGTATATGGAGAATCTTTGGTTTGCAAAACATTTACAGTAAATAACCAGCTTCATATACGTAGGGCCAGGCCCCATTTATGCAATTCGGTTGGCAAAACTAGATCTGATCGTGTTTCTGAATTGGATAGCCAGTGCCATTGGAGTGGTCCAAATATGTGTGCATGATTTTTTCTGTGTATCGCATGTGTTCCAATAATACAGATGTGTAATGGAGTGCAGCACACATAGCAAACCGGCAGCGCACTGTAAAAATTCAGCATGTATGTACATGTGATTCCTAACACTAATACTGTTTGGATTTTCTTATTTTTAGTCATTGCTGCCTCTGTGTTCCTTTGGTGTTCCCACATCAAAGTATTAGAGGTCCTGTAACTGATCTAATCACACTCACATTATCAGCGTTACTATGAAATTGTTGGTGGAACAGCAATAAGAGTACTCAGCTGTATCTATTAAAATGGAAATATAAGTAGACTAGCAAAAGTGTGCCCGTTGGTGCACAGTGGGTTTTTTATGTGTTAATTTTATTTAGTTTTATTTGCTGGAGTGTTAGTTACATATATATAGATTAAAATATATGTGTAAGCTACCCGCCACTTACAAGGCCCTCCATATTAGGGTAGTCCTATCTAAGAATGACATTTTAAGTAATAATGCTGTAATTTTTGTAGTGTAATTATTATGTATTGGATACGTTTTTTCCTAATGATAACTTCCCGCGGCACTTGGAGCCTTTCCCGGTAGTTCCGTTTTCCAGGGGTAGTTTGTGGCTGGTCGCGGCTGAAAACCAGGCTCCCAGGCCCCGCCGTGAGTGTTGGGAGGCTCCGCGGGGCTTCCCGCGGCACTTGGAGCCCTTCCCGGTAGTTCCGTCTTCCAGGAGAGAGAGACAGGCCAGGTGCTGTCAAGTTGTATACATACAATACTGTACACACATTAACTCCCTCCTCCAGCTAATCCCCAGGGCTCTCAAGCAGGAACAGGCAGCGTCTCAATACCTAGCAACAGCAGGGATCGCCCACCATTTCTATAGGCAATGCCTTCTCTCCCAGTTAAACGGAACACTATTGGCTTTTACCTGGATTACGACCAATGTGGAAGGGGTTTGTTAGATGCTGTAGTTTACACACATGCGGCAGTAAGGAGGAACCTGGTGCTTGTTTAATATGGGGTATTCCTATTGGTTGCTAGAATACAGTCAGCCACTATTACAGTAATGGGACAATTCATAATAATAGTACTAACCTGGAAGCTGATCATTGTGAGCACTGCTGCTAACAGAATAGGAGAAAGAGACACAGAGAGAGAGACAGAGAGAGAGACAGAGAGAGAGACAGACAGACAGACAGAGAGAGAGACAGACAGAAAGAGAGAGACAGAGACAGACAGAGAGAAGGACAGAGAGACAGGCAGAAAGAGAGAGACAGACAGACAGAGAGAGAGACAGATAGACAGAGAGAGAGACAGACAGACAGAGAGAGAGACAGACAGAGAGAGACAGACAGACAGAGGGAGAGATAGAGAGACAGACAGACAGAGAGAGAGACAGAGAGAGAGAGACAGACAGAGAGAGAGACAGAGAGAGAGAGACTATAATAAAAAATAAAAAACTACTCACATACAGAATCTCCCCCGTTTGAATGGCTGGTCAAAATGGGAGCTTAGACACACCTCTCAAATTTATAAATTCTGCATGGAAGTTTGCTGTAATTTCCCTTATTGTCCTTATTATCCAATAGGTGTGCTTCTTGTAGCTGCTGTACACTACATCACATCCTGACTGACCAATGCATGCTTTACAGTAACATCCTTTAGCTTTGCATTGTGGTAGAGACTACTGAGCATGTGTGAGTTAATGACCAATCAAAAGAAAGTTTGCTTTCCCAGTAAGTGTAGATGAATCCAGCTGTATTGCATTGTGGGAGACTTACTGAGCATGTGCGAGTTATGGCCAATCAAAAGAAGTTTGCTTTCCCAGTAAGTGTAGATGATATCCAGCTGTATTGCATTGGTGGAGAGACTTCGCATCCTGATACAATGTGCTGTGGAGTGGGTGGGCGTGGCCAAACGACACTGCTTTACTGAAAGACTTCCCCTGAAGGGAAGTTTCCTTCTTATGCTGGTAAGTGTCTAAATGTTATTAGTTTTTTGCTTCACTGAACAGTCTCTCTGTTTCTCTCCTCTCATTTTGTCTCTCCCTCTGTCTGTCTCTCTCCCCTGTCTGTCTGTCTCTCTCTGTCTGTCTCTCCCTCTGTCTGTCTCTCTCTCTGTCTCTCTCTCTGTCTCTCGTCTCTGTCTCTCTCTCTCTCTCTCGTCTCTCTCTCTCTGTCTGTCTCTCTCTCTCTCTGTCTGTCTGTCTCTCTCTCTGTCTGTCTCTTCTCTCTCCTCTGTCTGTGTTTGTCGCCCGAGGAACGCTGTTCAGTGTGAGTTTTTACTTTGTCATTCAGTTTCTTAATGAAAAGGTTTGGGGTTCCCGTCGTTGAAAAGATGGTAGGGCCCTACACAAGGTTATCCTTCCTGGAATAGAGATCGATACAGTTAAGATGGAGTGCAGTACCTGCCGGAAGAGCAAAGATATGTTAGACGCAATTTCTCCAGGTTAAGAAAGTTACGTTAAGGAGTACAATCTCTATTAGGTTCTCTGAATTTTGCATGCAGAATAATGCTGATGGGGAGTTTTTTCCAGAGTTGTCGTTAGCTTCTTGGGGCGTTCCATCCCCTCATCACCACATTAGGATCACTAGGTGTTGCGTGATCCCTGAAGGTATGGCATACCTTCCTGATTAACTATAATGGTAGGTCTTGTTTTCAAGAGGAGGAGCTACTAGTCAGGAATTACAGCTCTACATGGACCGGCTGGGTCCGTAGGGTTGGTGGGCTATCTTGGAAAAGGAGTGGTGTGCAGCACCTTGGCCTGATCTTGGAAAAAAGGCTACTACTGTAAGAACCTCACTATCTTAGCTTTTTTCCATAGTGGTGGCTGGTAGAATTATGGGGGTCCAAAGTACAGAATAAAAGAATTCGCTTTTGGACAGACAATGAAAGTGTGGTCTATGCCATTATAATATTACCAGCTCCTCTCCCCAGTGTGCGCATTACTTAGACCCTGGCACTCAGGTGTCTGGAGTTAACATAACTTTCAGGGCTAGGCATGTACCGGGTGTTCTTAACTGTATGGCGGATGCTTTGTCTCGTTTTCATGCAGGATTTTCACGGCTCAAACCGGACGCCCAGCAGCAGGGATAGATTGCCCGGATTCTCTATGGGAGATAATCAGCAGCATCTGAGGCAGTTGGTCAATCGTCAGTCGCCCCTTCGACTTGGGCGATCCACAGTAAGGCCTGGTCTGAATGGCTCTTATTTACAGTTGAGAAGAGATATAATGTTGGTTCTCATATCAGGTTGGAAACTCTCCTGGACACTTAGAACATCTAAGGTCAACAGGATCCTTGGGCTTAGTAGCCCCACGTAGGTTAGATGGTTTATCTTTCTTTTTCAAGTTTTAGGTTGGAAGACATGACAAGGATTTTGTAGTAAGGGCCATCTAAAAGGTTGGAGAAAAGAACACGTGGCGGTGCAGCCCAGGCGTCCCATTACCTTTAAATTGCTGGTTAGGTTAATCGAAGTCCTGCCTCGTATCTGTAATTCCCCCCATGAGACCAGTTTATTGAACCGTTTTGCGCTCGCTTTCCTTCGGGCTATGAGAGTGGGGGAGCTAGTGTCAGCCAGTTCAAAAAGACTAGGAGCTTATTGCTAGAAGACCTATTCATCTCCAAATCTGTAATTAGGGTAAACATAAAGAGATCTAAGACAATTTATTTGGGGAAGGAAAATGGTTTTCAATCTTCCCATTTCATCCTCTTGGTGCCCAGTCCAGGCGATCTGTAACTTTGCTTCGATTAGACCACCTGCTCCCACCTTCTTATCACATCAGGATGGTTCCCCCTTAAATAGATTTCAATTCGAAGCTGTGTTGGAAAAATCTCTTGGTATATGGGTCTATCCCCTAAGGAATTTGGGACCCATTCATTCCGAATCCAACAGAAGCGTATTCGCTGGTTTTTTGAAGAAATAGTTCGCAGGTTGGGGCGCTGCGGTCCGGTTGTGTAGCGCGTTATATTCCCCTGATTTGGCCGTTAACTGAGTTTTCTTTTCTAGGTGTTCAACAGCCTTCGGTCTGGCTTGTGGGCATTCATACCTGTACTGGGCGGCACAAGAGCAGAAGTTCGACCAGGAGGACGCAATTTAGGATTACAATCGGCGATGTTGTATTGGAAGGGGATAGGGGCTAGCTTGGGGCAAGTAATGCTCGAGGTGGTTCTGATAAGCAGGTTGATCCGGACCCACTGTCCTGGTGTTCACTCATCCGGAATGACCTCTGCTGGAATCGTCTCTTGGATCTATTATTTCTAATGAAAAAGATCTGATAAGATTCCGATCCTTATTCCGAGAGATGATTATAGTCTGGTCGGAGGTCATCCATAGAGACCAATGGCAAGGGGCCAGAGATCAGGGTGCAGTTGAAAAAGCCAGGAGGGTTCTGAATACGAGAATTTCTAGGTTTATTAGGTCTCAAGGCAGGGTAGTTATTAGACATCGCCAGTTGGAGAGCGATAATAGAAATGAGACAGGATGGCGTGCACCTTAACGAGATAGGTTTAGATATATTTTTATCAGGATTACAAGATGGGATTGAGCAGGCGCTATATATGGTGTGGTGGCGGTCAGAGTTCAGTGTAGGATTACACTGTCTCCTTAGTGGCGGATACATCCTTGCAAACGGTATGGTTTCAGAAGCCGTTACATGCCCTCTGGGGACCCAGAGGCCGGCATTTAGCATTGGCTACTTCTGGAGTTTATTGGAGTTAACCAAGGATTAGAAATTAAGATCTGGCCTATTGTGGTAACACATGTTGTAATGTGTTAAAATAAAGCTGTGGCTGTTTATGACACCCAACTCTTTGTCTGCCTTTTCTATCCATTTAGTTTAGATCATTAAAGCGGGTAAGGTTACATGGGGAACAGCCTAGTTTATCCCAATCTAGGTCACTTGCTTGTTATGTTTGCTCAATCAACCAATGGGTTATATATCAACCAATGGGTTATTTTCCTTAAAGATTTTATTTTTTATTGTAACCCTGTCTATACTTTATTAAGTATTTATTTCATTTAGGATATTCATACATCTCATTCCACCTGTTCCTTCACTTTGCCTTTCACCACTGTGAGGTTAGTGCAAGTTGAGACACCAGTAAATGATACATCAATGAATGTTGCGTTTTAAAAAAGTCAACTGAGGATAAACTGTATTTAATATGTTTAAAACTGGATTTTTCAGAAATTTGATTTACTCAATGGCTAGACAGAATAATTAACTGTATCAAATAGCTTAACTCATTTTATCTGACAAGTTCCTCTTAAATTTCCATCAAACTAATTTTCATAATTGCAGTCATTAACTATCATCATAAACATTTATACCATAATGAAGAAGTAAAAATATTTGAATTTTTAACGTTTTAATTGACCACCGTGTGTGAAAACTTTATATATTAAAGTTAATTTATATATTTATGACACATTTTCATTAGAACTTTGTATGAGTGTATGAGAATGTAGAATATGTATTCTTATTAACTTTAACACTAAATAATTAATTTCTAATAAAATTAGAGGCCCAATTCCACACCAAGCCCTTAGTCTGTAGCTAAAACTCTAGAACAAATGCATGGTATATTTTACAAATTATTAACAATTACTGTGTACATGATTCTAGGTATAATCCCCTGGGAACATCATAAAGTTAAATCCCCCCAATAAACCAAAGAACGCCAAGGTTAGATCATCACAGTTAAATTTGACCTTTCTTTTCCTTTATGTTTATGTTCATGTTAATAATATGTGTTTAATAGCTACTTGTTATTGTATGCACATAACACAGATAAAATGTAGTAAAACATATATACAATAAGTTATTGAAAAAAATTTGAAACCAGTTAATTAGTGTACCCTCAAATTTTTTTTTTTTAAACATTAACTAACTCATTTTTTGTTCTCATGGAAAATTTGTTTTTCATAAATAAGATTAAATAATTTACTAAAATCCTTTTTTGTTACACTACATATTCACATTAAAGCAGCAGAGAAAACAGAACAAACATTTTTATTGAATTTCTATTTACCATGGTGTCATTTAGATTTCTGCCACCGTTTGGGATAACTGCAAACAATTTTAATACTTTGCTTATAGCAAATATCCCAAAAGTCCAGGGGACCTTATCATGCAGTGCTAGAAAAACACTCAGCCAAATTTACGAGAGATGCAATGCAATATTCCTGTTTTAAATCAGGCTATCTATTTACAACACTAGGAATGGGTTTCTAAAGGGACCTGGTTCTGATTTGGATTTCTGGTTCCAACAGAATTTTTGAGGTCTTGGGTATTCTCGAGATCGTAATTCACGAATTTTCGAGGTTTTATGTATTTTCAAAATGCCACTGAAAAACAAGGTGCAGACTAGTAAAACAGTTTCCCGTGAAAATTACATTATTGAATGATTTTTTAAGGTTGTGGCCAGTATACATGTTCCCCAGATCATTTCCCAGGTCTCTTTGCCGTTTTCCACAAGTTAATATTAATACTAGATTTTAAATTTAACCATTTACCTTTTCATAACTTTTTCGAAACTTGACTTCCTATTTATTTCTATTGAGTAGGTCAAATTTTTTTAAAGTTTTCAAAAATCTGCAGTTTCATTCATCTCTATTTAAAATGGTTAGTGTTCTTTTAAGGACACAGTGGTGTATGTGCAGATTTTGCAAAAGACACCTCTACAGCTTTTGAGAATTTACATTATTAATGTTTTAGATTCTTTAAGCATGACATTTTAATCAGAATATAGTCACACATCAAATAAGACCCGAGTGGCGAATTTATACAAAGTCACAATCACAATGTTAAATCACTACAAGCCAAGTACTTGGCTCCAGGTAAATCCATATGTTATATCTGGCATGAAATATATAAAGCCTGCTGATAAATTGACTGTATTTAGCATTCAGATACACATGCGCTATGGTACATTTCTGTTTGGTTTAAAGGGCATGTCCACCCCCTCACCCCTATTCATAATTAAATTAAGGACCCAATATTTAACTTCTAGCCTGTGGTCCTTGAAGCTCTGTATTGCTCTGATCACCGTGCAGGACTCACTGCACTTAAACACTAATAAACCAAAAAACACCATGATGGTTTCATGTACCAGGAAGGAGGACTGGCGAATGAAGAGCATTGGACATTTTGTAGAACGCAACACTTCAGGAACCATGGGGAGTAAGTATAACAATCTCAGGTTTGGGGGAGAGGCTTATGCAGGTATTGCTTACCTAATCAGATTAATAGGAAACATGAGTCTGAGTTGAATCTTCTCTTTTTTATGTGTCCCAGTTTTATTGTGATAATGGAAATGCTCCCTTGTAGAACACATCATCCTATACCCAATTAGATTGCAACCTTTTCCCACAAAACAAAACTGTGCTTAGGTGGTACAGCATGAATATGGGTTGGGGATGGGGCCTCATTGTCAATTAACTTACAGTTAGTCTAGTGCTATGGGGTTACCCTAGCATACATATATTTTTAGTTATAGACACCATTGCATTAAAAACAGGGACATAGAATTGCGTTTGGAGTACTGGGAATACTGCATACTAAACCTGAAAAAAATGAATAACATTACTAGTCTTTCAAAAGGTCAAACAGCAATAGACAGTCTTTAGAGAAATAACTGTTCGAATGTTCAAAACAACATATAACTATAAAGCTATGTAAGAACAATGAATAAGTATGTAAGTACTGTGCTCAATTCTGTGCCTATATAATCGCTCTCATTTCCACCAAATGATCTAATGAACTGAAAGGTAATGAGCAATATTTCTTTAAAATGCATCAAGCAATAATGTCAAAATGCTGATTTATTCATTAAGTATAATGAGGTTAGTAAATATTCATGAAGTTTTTTCTTCCCATGTATAATTAATCTACGAGTCTCTGTTCCCAAAAGCATTTTAGTATTGGGGAATACATTCTCATTTTCACCTGTAGATAAATTAATCATACTCAGAAAATAACTCCCCTGCTTTTCCCAAAACTGAACATACAGTTTTCCTAAACTTTATAGTATACGTAAATTTACCTTGAAGGTTTAGGCAGCTGTAATACTTTGTTAAAGAGGAAAATGTGTTTGTAATGGCAGATTCATTAAAACCTGATACGCTGGAAACAATCTCCTCTCCAACTGGCAATTAGCAGGGTTTTATTTGTCTGACAAATAAGTAATATTATCTCTTCACAGCTTTCTTAATTTAATTCCCCAGCAGGATGAGCTTCTAAATGCCAAAGCTCCTTCGAAATACAGGTATCTATATTAATAATCTAAGTACTCAATTCAATTCTATTATTGATATTGCATATTCTCTTTTTCCCCCAATTTGTTGGCAGCAGTTAACCCTTTCCTGCAGCCAGGGGTCATTCCAGTAGACACACAAAAGTTTTCACTAAGGGCTAGGCCACATTACAAACGTTTTTAGCGCTTTTGGTAACATGGAAATCCTGAAAACGCCAAAAATTCCCAGGATTCCTGCACGCGCGTGCACCTTTTTTTACTCAAACGCATGTGTTTTTATATACATTACAAAATGCATGCGCAAATGCGGCACAACAATGCATGAAACGCACACACAATCGCATGCGATAGCGATTGCGTGCATGATTTATTGCGTGTAGTAGGTAGAAGATTATGGTATAAAGAACATTATGGCAAATCTGCCTAGGTTTCAGGTTCCTCCCTGAGTGGTGTTTTATTCCTACTTCATGGGGTTTAATCTGTGCAATAGAAGTCACTTTATTGAGTCACCAAATATCAGTCAATCCCACAGCACTCTTTTGGTCATGTGGGGTCCGAGATAATGTTTCCTTATATTTCACTTAATCCATTATCTGTCAGATAAGGAAGAACAAACCTTATCCAGTTTCCAAACATGTGCAATGATCCTGACAGGCAGAACTCTGAGGTGCACTACTAATTACCTGTGCCACTGCAGGTGAGTATATTCAATCATGTAAATTTCATAAGTAGGCACACTCACTTAAGTCTTCAAAAAATATTAATTTATTCTAGTGCTGAAAATCAAAAACGCCAAATATACACACACAACGTTTCGGGGGGTTTAGCCCCCTTCCTCAGACAAACCTTACTTCATCCACACATAAAATTACCACATTCTAAAATATATATGTAAGTATATATATAAGTTAAAAGTAACCATGCCTGGGCATCCCCAGTGGAGATGGCCGCCTTCCAAACAGTAAAATTAAAGGCAATGGGGAGATAATGGGAAGATATAGTTCGAAAAGTACAGATAAATAACAGAATAATAGCAATGGTACCTTACTTAAATGGCTGTGGCACCTGGGAAATGGTCTGGGGAACATGTCCATAATCGTCAAACTCATTTTAACTCTTCTTTCCCCACGATCAGGCAATTGTCGGGTTTCCGCATGCTACTTCAAGGGTTACCAAATGATACATTCAAGGGTTATGAAAATATGTCAGCGTTAGAGTCAGTTCCGATAGAGTTTGAATAGAGAGTTCACTAGTCCCCGTATAGTGGTCCCATAATAGAAACAGCACTCAAGTCAGCTATCAACTGACCCAGTGCAAACACACCTAAAATCAGGCAGTCCCAAAGTCTAAATCAATGGAGCCATCTCCATGTGGTTTGATCCTGGCTGCAATTAAAAATATCTAAATCGTGGAGCAATACTTTGGGACGCTAGTGGGGGAATTCACAGAGGAGCGCTGCTTTCTGTCCTTAACATCGTGCTAACCAATTTACAATCAGTTAGCGTTACGTTAAGTCTTGCTTTGCGGAAGCTTGTGGGTGAGATTCACCCAGAGCCGCTAGCCTCTGGTAAATCTCGTACGGAGATTTGCCCAGAGCATTTGCAGCTCTGGGTGAATCTCCCGTAAGGGACAACTAAACATGCGCTGAATTGCCCACGTTACCCGAATCCACATACGTACCATCTGGAGACTTAAATGGGCGGCCCCTCTGTGCAACCAGTTCCTTTGTCCAGAACTCCATACAAATGGTTGGATTAGCCACCCTCTCACCCCTAGTCCTAATAACAGTCCACCACACGTACTTACAGATTTTGTGCACACACTCTACTTCGCTTGCTCTTTCGGAATAACACCAAACTCAGACCGTACCACCCTTGAACTTTGCACCATTACTACTCCTATGCGTGATTCACCAGTCTTATGTCATTATCACGCAGGCTTTTTCAGGGTTACCATTTAAGTCCCGAGTGGGTATTTAATCAATTCAGCACATGTTTAGTTAAGCCCTTAGAGGCCCAAAGTATGAGTCCAACATTGTGTGTCTTTAACAGATACAACACTAAAACATATAGATAAAAACACTAGTGAAAAAACCACAGTTTAGAACATATGGAAGGTCTAACAATAGATTTATACATACATATAGTAATGGTAATTAATATACTGAGCGAAATAAAGACCATTTATATACATTAAAATGGAAATGAATATGGTATATAAATATATTTGTGAGAATAAAGACCCTATTCAAAAGGTAGATAATAAAAGCAAAACAGAGAGGGGTTATCCCTTAAGGCTTTACAAAAGCTTTTTATAGAGCTATATCAATCCCAATTCTATATGGTAAAGATAGTTTCTATGACACCTTACAATGAGGCATAAGATTTGTATATTTATATCTGTGTGGCTGCTGTAATAGTGCATTTGATATCTATGGGACTGCTGCTTATATAGTGTATATGTATATCTATGGGACTGCTGTATATAGTGTATATGTATATCTATGGGGCTGCTTATATAGTGTATATGTATATCTGACTGCTGTATATAGTGTATGTATTCTATGGGGCTGCTGTATATAGTGTATATGTATATCTATGGGGTGCTGTATATAGTGTATATGTATATCTATGGGGCTGCTTTATATAGTGTATATGTATATCTATGGGACTGCTGTATACAGTGTATATGTATATCTATGGGACTGCTGTATATAGTGTATATGTATATCTATGGGGCTGCTGTATATAGTGTATATTATGATCTATGGGGCTGCTTTATATAGTGTATATGTATATCTATGGGACTGCTGTATATAGTATATATGTATATCTATGGGGCTGCTGTATATAGTGTATATCTATGGGGCGCATTTTGAATATAATACCCATAGTTCACTACTTTCTGTGCAGGGATGATCAAATTTAGCCACACCCAAAAGGGAAGACATTTCTACCTGGGAAACCAAGCCCCTTTACCGTGGGGCCATCATTAGTTTGCCTCTGACAACAACAACCCTTGGAGCACCCCTAATCTCCCTACAGTGTATATGGAGAATCTTTGGTTTGCAAAACATTTACAGTAAATAACACTTCATATACGTAGGGCCAGGCCCCTTTATGCAATTCGGTTGGCAAAACTAGATCTGATCGTGTTTCTGAATTGGATAGCAGTGCCATTGGAGTGGTCCAAATATGTGTGCATGATTTTTTCTGTGTATCGCATGTGTTCCAATAATACAGATGTGTAATGGAGTGCAGCACACATAGCAAACCGGCAGCGCACTGTAAAATTCAGCATGTTATGTCATGTGATTCCTAACACTAATACTGTTTGGATTTTCTTATTTTTAGTCATTGCTGCCTCTGTGTTTCCTTTGGTGTTCCCACATCAAAGTATTAGAGGTCCTGTAACTGATCTAATCACACTCACATTATCAGCGTTACTATGAAATTGTTGGTGGAACAGCAATAAGAGTACTCAGCTGTATCTATTAAAAAATATAAGTAGACTAGCAAAAGTGTGCCCGTTGGTGCACAGTGGGTTTTTATGTGTTAATTTTATTTAGTTTTATTTGCTGGAGTGTTAGTTACATATATATAGATTAAAATATATGTGTAAGCTACCGCCACTTACAAGGCCCTCCATATGGGTAGTCCTATCTAAGAATGACATTTTAAGTAATAATGCTGTAATTTTTGTAGTGTAATTATTATGTATTGGATACGTTTTTTCCTAATGATAACTTCCCCCGGCACTTGGAGCCTTTCCCGGTAGTTCCGTTTCCAGGGGTAGTTTGTGGCTGGTCGCGGCTGAAAACCAGGCTCCCAGGCCCCGCCGTGAGTGTTGGGAGGCTCCGCGGGCTTCCCGCGGCACTTGGAGCCCTTCCCGGTAGTTCCGTCTTCCAGAGAGAGAGACAGGCCAGGTGCTGTCAAGTTGTATACATACAATACTGTACACACATTAACTCCCTCCTCCAGCTAATCCCCAGGGCTCTCAAGCAGGAACAGGCAGCGTCCAATACCTAGCAACACAGCAGGGATCGCCCCACCATTTCTTAGGCAATGCCTTTCTCTCCCAGTTAAACGGAACACTATTGCTTTTACCTGGATTACGACCAATGTGGAAGGGGTTTGTTAGATGCTGTAGTTTCACACATCGGCAGTAAGGGGGAACCTGGTGCTTGTTTAATATGGGGTATTCCTATTGGTTGCTAGAATACAGTCAGCCACTATTACGTAATGGGACAATTCATAATAATAGTACTAACCTGGAAGCTGATCATTGTGAGCACTGCTGCTAACAGAATAGGAGAAAGAGACACAGAGAGAGAGACAAGAGAGAGAGACAGAGAAGAGACAGACAGACAGACAGAGAAGAGAGAGACAGCAGAGAAGAGAGAGACAGAGAACGACAAGAGAGAAGGACAGAAGACAGGCAGAAGAGAGAGAGACAGACAGACAGAGAGAGAGACAGAAGACAGAGAGAGAGACAGACAGACAGAGAGAGACGACGACAGAGAGAGACAGACAGACAGAGGAGAGACTAGAGAGAGACAGACAGACAGAGAGAGAAGACAGAGAGAGAGAGACAGACAGAGGAGAGAGAGAGACAGAGAGAGAAGACACAGAGGGAGAGGACAGACAGAGAGAGACAGAAACCGATGCTATGCATTGTTCTCCAATAGAACATGTCAGCCTTTAAAACAATGCAGATTTACAGATACCATTTGTTATCATAAAAAACGTCCGCAGGCTTACATTTAAGGGTGCAAGAAACCATGGCAGTAGTACAATGGCACACAGTATTAGTATTTTACAGCACAGTCGTAATTTGACGACCATGACTATAATTTTACAACAATGGCCATAAAAATAATATTGGTTAAAAACATGGTATGTTGTAATAGCCATACCACATCTTTTAAATACCACCCAATGAGACATAACTACTGTACTAAGGTTTAAGTAACAACTGGTAAAGTAGGTAAAGATGAGCTACCTCCCAAGGACTTCATGCAACTCAAAAAGGAAAATTGCTCTGTTTATTAACACGACATGTTTCAGACTTTGTGTTACACTTGAGAGGACCACGAAAGTCCGAAACTATTCGCTAGAGGAAAGGAGGACACCCAGGAAGAGGAGTCAGCCTAGGAGGGATTTACTTGTAAACATTATTTAGACATCTGTATAGAATATGTTTGGTTGACTCAGGCAATAACGGAATGTTGATCCCTCGTTCTGCCTCTTCTGAGCATGCCCAGGCTCAGAAGTAGGTTTCTAAATGCTCAGTTCCATGAGGCATCCAGAAGCATAGCAGACATACAGTAATGAATTCATAGGGCAAACTAAGATATATCAACATATTTTAAAGAGGCCATTCTTTCTAAAAGATGTTCTTATATGGGTGGAGTTGTCCTTAAACCTGCCCTTTCAGCATTTTGTCTGTGTATAAATGCTTCTGAAATATTGACTTCCATTTGCAGGACCCTTAATTGAGACCATATGGTCTTGCCCTTGACCCAGTGCTTGTTTGATTCAGTTGCTAGGAATGTGCATTGATCATCTTTTCTATGTTTGTATTAATGTTTGACCATATCAGTAGCACTTCCGCAAAATGTAGTTGTATATATCTAGCAGAGTACCTGGCTTTGCCCAGTTTTTCTAAAGATCCAGCCCGAATCTGCTTTCTAATCTGACCCACAAACTGGTTAACTTCGGGTGCCCGATACAATGCAGATTCTAGAGCAGATCTCATCCCCAATTAACCTACCTCATGACTAGATAGGTCGAACTATTGCAAGTTCGGTCCGTTTTCGAACTTTCGAACTATATGGAAAGTTTGAAAGTTCAAAAACAGACCCATAAGTCAATGGGAGTCATATGTTGAAAAGTTCTAATGAAATACAATTAAAATATCAATGGTACTTAATGTAAATGGCTGTGGGACCTGTGAAATGGTCTGGGGAACATGTTTGTGAAATCAATTTTCTCTCATTCGCACTATTTTCGAGCTCGTTCGCCCTAGGTACCATGTACATTTTACTCGCGGATTCGATGCTTGCGTATAGGCTTTAATAGAGACTTACTCGCGGATTTGCTGTTCGCGCCTAGAACCATGGAATTTTATCTCGCGACACCCACCCTTTTTTTCTTTTGACCTGCCAAGCACTCTGGACAAGGTGTCCACTTTTTTTTATCTTGGTGGTCTTTGCAACAAGTAGGTTGGCCAAATTCCTGCCTCTTCTATATGTGTGACGAACATTAACATTATCAAAGGGCAACGATCTGTCCCCGCTGATCAAGTCCCACCTGTAATTAATTAAATCTTTAAGTTGTCCACTATACGGGGTATAAGTGGAACAAAAATTTACACATGCTTTACTCTTGGGTTACTGCGTTTTGTTTCTGGGCAAATGATCACAGTGACAGAAATTTGTTCAGGTTCCAGCGGACTCTTAAGTACGGGATTACTTTAAAGAATGTTCTGTTGATACTAATTTGCTAATGATGCTGTGTTTTTGACTCTTTCAGGCCCAGGAGCACATTCGATCCCCCCAATACACCCGGCTTCTTTCAAAGATGTTCCAGAACATGATAGTTCCGATGTTAAAAAGATGCTTCAAGGTAGGGATAGGAAATATGACAATTCACCACGCTGGAGAGACAGGCTATTAATATGCTTAAATCTGACAAAGAACTGATTTATCAGAGCGGCTGACAAGGGTGGATCTATTGTGCTCTTGGACCGTGAGTATTATGAATGTGAAATATTGTCTCAACTCACGGACACTTATGTATATGAGCCTCTGGCGGTGATCCTACGTGGCCCTTAAGGCACAGTTGGATGAGCGATTGACGATAGCCTTGGATATGGGTTGGATCACCGAGGCCCAATTTGGATTTCTGGTCACACGTTATCCTAGATGTCCTTTGATTAATACTTTACCTAAGGTCCATAAAAGTTTGGTTTCACCTCCTGGCAGGCCTATTGTCTCATCATATGGATCATTATTTAGACCTATTGCTGATTTTATTGACCTTTTTTACAGCCAGCTGTGAAGACCATGCCTTCTTACTTACGTGATAGTCAACATTTAATTGAGACTGTGGGCACGTTGAAATGTCCTATAGACAACTTTATGTTTTTAACCTGTGATCAGTAGCCTGTATACTTTCATCCCTCAGAGGATGGCATTGAACCTGTAGGTCGGCTCTTCTTGGTATTGAACACGGGGGACCACCCATGGAGTTCCTTATTGATTTGTTGAGATTTATCTTATGAATAATTATTTCAGATACGATGGGGCATACTATGCCCGAGGGTTGGCACGGCGATGGGATCTAATGTGGCCCCATCCCTTGCCAACTCTATATGCTTATGTTCGAAAGGAAATACATCATCCCAGCCACTGAGGGACTGGTGTGCTTCTACAAACGTATATATAGATTTGATTTTTATATGGAAGGGTACGGAACAACAGGCCATTGATTTTGTTACCAGTCTTAATGAATTGAATACCCTATAAAACTCTCTATGACCATTGGGCATGATAAGATTGATTCGGGACCTTAAATGTGTTTAAGACCACATCTGGGATTGGACTACTTTTATAGGAAACCAATTGATAAAACTTAGTGCTTCATGGCCCTAGTTGCCATCCCCTAGATCCAAGTATGCTATTGCTTATAGTCAGTTTTGAGAATGTTGCATAATAACACAGATAGTTCTAGGGCGGAGGCCCAATTAGATGAGATGTTCCAAAGATTTGTGTGAGAGAGGATACCCCACCAACTCTGTCATCAGCTACATAGCCCACGATTTCTGTCACTGTGATCATTTGCCAGAACAAATGGCAGTAACCCCAAGGGTAAAGCATATGTAATTTTTTTTTTCCACTTATACCTCCCGTATAGTGGACAACTTAAAGATTTAATTAATTACAGGTGGGATTTGATCCGGGGACAGATCATTGCCCTTGGATAATGTTAATGTTCGTCACACATATGAAGAGGCAGAATTTGGCCAACCTACTTGTTTGCAACGACATCGCCAAGATAAAAAAAGTGGACCCCAATGTCCAGAGTGCTTGGCAGGTCACAAAAGAAAAATGGGTGTTTTAGAGGTCCTAATTGCATTACATGCAGCTCAATGCTGACTGGTCAAAATTCACAACACCTAGAGACGGGACTAAATTTACTATTAAACACGTTTCACACCTGCACAAGCAGGTGTATATAATTTATTATTTTTGTCCATGCGGACTTTATTATGTCGGCAAGACAAAAACTGTTCAAAGAGCGCATGGCCAATCACCGTACATAATATGAATGCCCTATCTGCTAAGATGCTGGTTGCATTACAAGCAAGTTTGGTGACTTGTTAGTCCCGAAGCTTTCAAGAAGGAAGCTCATCAACTCCTAGCCTTCGTTGTATGATATAGATGGCCTTTCTGATGAGCAAATAGAGTGCCAGGGGATAAAGACAATTTACTATTGCAAAAGGCCAGATGGATACATAAACTCCAGACTTTATCCCCTAGTGGATTAAATGACAGCTTTTGCTACATTGTTTCTTATGAGTGATTCATTCAGGCTGTTTGTTATTTCTTCAGCCATACAATATTTTGTTACAATTATTGCAATGTATTTAATTCTATATACTGTCATTGGCTTTTATGCATTTAACAGTTTTATTTTTTAGTGTTTTTGTACTTTTGATATCCATTAAGCATCTATGTGCACTATGGGATGACTCTGTGGTGGTGGTGGGGTAAGTAATGTGGTGGGTGGGATTTAAGATCGTCGTTACAGGGTGTTGTATTATCCTGATGACGGCCCGTGAGTAGGGCTGAAACGCGTCTATGTGAATAAAGATTTCTCTTCAACTTACAAGTCCGTGAGTGCTGCTCATTCTTGATCAATTGGATACTTGTTTGGTGTGCAATTAGCGTAATTAGCGAAAATGGCGTGCACTCTCTCCTGCCTCCAGTATTACCCGGTGTGCTGTCTGTAGGGTATATATAAGAACGAGTATTAAGAGAGCCTCCTGGGTATTTGCAATACAAACAACAGCTTTATTTGGCATCTTGTTCAACCAAGATGGCGTAATAAAGCCATTTGTTTGTATTGCAAAATCCCAGGATGGTCTTTTATTCCGTTTATATTTATATATAAAATATATACAGTCGAAGAAATATGACACACTCACAGGTCTTGACAAGAATGTTCAAACAAGACAAGCAGTCAACTGTTTCAACCTATACCAGGGCCGTCTCAGGACCAACCCCCTAAAAACCCTGTTACCAACACACCATACCCCTAGAAACCCATAACTATTATGAATATGCAAAACATTTTTAATATACATATATCGAAGTACTCAGTAAAATTGTTATACCTTCAAATCCAACAGTCGCAGCAAATCGGCAGCAACAGCCATCATAAATAAGCTCAACCACCGGGATAGTGCTACTTCCGGGCACGTCACAGCGGCAACATATTGCAAAGCAGGCCGCAAAGTAATCCAACTGAGAGGGCAGATCACATGGTAATCTCCCCGACAGAGCGTCATATGGTAGGAAACCATAGCAACCGCAAAAAATAATATTTGGATGTATATATATATATATATATATATTATATATATTCTTAACCTTTGAAACTTTATAACTTTATTTATGTAAATTTAATTTATCTCGTATAATGGCTTGTACTTATCCCCGTTGTATACTCTGTACTCTGTAATGTACAGTGCTGCATACCCAAGTGGTGCTATAACATAAAATGATACACACCACCTTATACATACATACTTTACCTGGAAAGTTTGGATATACCTCTGCCTCAATGCATCCACACCTTGCTTCAGAAGGTCCCTAACATCTGGCTGTCATATGCTAATTGGGACTTTCCAGGGTACTTAATTTTTAACAGATTCTTGTACAAGTCTATCGGAATTGAGAAGGCCAGAGGGATACATAGCGAAATGTCTTGAAGAACTAAACTTTAGGTCCATTTGATCTACTGAATTCAACAGATATACATGGTATAGATAAATGAGAAGCTCACAGCCAGTCAGTAAAAAATTACTGTTAGGAACTTCAAGGTACAGTAGTTTGCATTCTGGGCTACAGAACCGAAATGTCAGCTCACTAATGTCAAGAGCAGGAAATAGCAAGGGGTGTAAATTCTGTTTTTTTAAAAATGGATGAATATTTAAAATAATTAGGTATGCATAACATACTGAGAATTTTCAAAATAAGGAATTATTCACGAACTTTTCTTTGACTTTTTTTTTTTTTAAACCCCTTTTTTTTGAGGTATGCAACAAGGATTGTTGCCACACTATGCTGGGCATGATTCCCCTAGTATAAATATAGCCACCCCTTTTTAAGAGATTCAGAGACAGATTCAGAAACAGGTTCCAGAAATAAAATTTTTCGAAAATTCGAAAATTCTTGAATTTGTGGATATTATCGAATTTTGAATGCGGAAGCTTGAAAGGTGTGTGTGTGTGTTTGTGTGTGTGTGTGTGTGTGAAGGAAGAGGCTTTATTTCAAGTTCTGAATATTTGTACATGTTCCCCAGACCATTTCCCAGGCCCCAGAGCCATGTACAGTAACTTCCATTCTATTTTAATTCAGATAGATTCTAGAAATATATTTCAGAAATTTGAAAATTTCGAATACCGAAAAGTTCAGAAGTTCGATTGAAAAGTTCGGTTGGTTCGAACTATTAAAGTTCAATTCAAACTCAGGTTTCAGTTCGATTTCTAGTCCATCTCTACGATATTGAGATTTGGAAGAAGTGGAGCAGCACCAACAATAACATACATTTCTATAACACTAATATATTGGGGCTAGGCCACACTAGCACATTTTTCACGCGTTTGCACGCACGTTTTGCGCTCGTGATTTCGCCTGTGATTTTCGTTAAAATGGAAATCGCGGGAACGCAGAAATTCTGTGGATTTCCAAGTGGGGTAACGATGGTAACGATGGTAACGCATGTGTTCACCATTTTTTGTGCATTAACGCATGCGGTTCCATAACAAAATGGCAAATTGCATGTGCAAAACACACAAGAATCATGCACACCAAGTGCTATAACGCTTCGATTTTGTGTGCGATTCTGGTGAGATTGCAGTGTGGCCTCAGCCACATAGTTTACAATAAACTTTATTTACCCTATCTTTAATTTTATTATTAGAATTGAACCCATTACACACTAGTTTTTTGCCAAAGATAAAGTAGTAGAAAAACTTAATATAACTCTATATTATTTAAAAAGCAGTCACATTGTTAATTCATGGACCAGGCTATTTTTAATCTTTTCTTAGTGCACCAATCTGCTTTTCAACCAACAAATAATATATAATGTAATGTAAGGTAATAGAAATCCAACACATTACTTTCTATGTTTCAGTAATTGAACTACAGTAGTGTATCAGTAAATTGTTGACCAAGGATTTTTGTAACTTTATTTAATTTACAAATTTGCTTGTATGTGTAGAAAATTTCTGTAGTCAGTTAAAATGAAATGACAGTGCTACATCTTTATTCAAATAGATGTGTTCCATATATTATAATGCGGCCATTCACTAAGCTCCATACCTCCAGACTTTTCAAACAACTGCTTGAGCCGATTATTTTGCGATCGACTTTTGAATGCAAAGGAGTTGGACAGAGCAGGAAATGTTGTTAGAAACATTGGGGTGGTAATACTGACAGACTAATAAATATTAGATATATCATCCATCAAACATTGTGGCCAGCATAAGGGTAGAATGGATTAGCATTTTTCTACTGTGTATAGTATGTAGAGACCATGTCATAATAGAATAGAATATCTGTTGAGCTGGAGAGAAACAGAGTTCCTTAACATCTGGAAATGTTAAAACTTAGATAGAATTGGATCAGGTACATATATTTTATTATTATGTGGGATTTACATGTGGAGTGCCCAGAGAAAACCCACACAAGCACATGGAGACATACAAAATCCTTGCAGATGTGTCCAAGATGTGTGTACTTTTATTAAATCCAAGGGTGGATTCAAACTCAGGACTTCAGCGCTTGCAAGGCATCAATGCTAGTCACTGATCAACCTGCCCCATATTAAAATGCCAAGCTTGGCAACCAAAATACAAAACCTTCACTGGGACAGTAAATGGTCCTATATTTAGATGCCAGGAAAATATTAATAGGAAATTCTGAATGCAACAAGGTTTTGCAGTGGAGAACAAATAGGTCTACAGGAGGAACCAGCAATCATATTCTTACTTGTCTGGGTCCCTGACAGCAATTGCTTAGGAGACTGCATTTACCTTGAATGTGGCCAAAAATGTTGGGGGTTGCACTTTTTCTATAAAGTATTCAAAGAGATTAATATTTAAGTTGATAAAGTTTAGTTATCTGTAAGAGAGAAAAAAATTCTCATGGACACAAAGTTTTGCTGGCCTACATCAAATACTGCATCAAATAAAATCAGTGTACTTTCATAGAATCAAACTATATGTACTGCATTATACCTCCCGACATCCTGTGACACCCAGGTGGTTGTCAAAACATTGCAGAAATATTAGGAGGTATGTTGCATATGTACAGCCTTCATTACACACGTTAAATTAGAATTTACCAGCATAAACTCTTTTAAATATAAGTTACGTATTAGGTCAATCTCTGACATACTGTATACGGTACAAATTGAATTGTACCTATCATTACACTATAGCCTTTTATTAACTTAATTTACTTGAAATTCAGTCACTTTTAAATGGAATAGCCCCAAACCCGCAAAGCAACCCCCACTGTTGTGATCTTGCACATCTATTTCATTAATCAGCCCATGGACAATAACATTGTGTATAGAGGATAGAGAAAATGTCCTTTGTCTCCATAAAATCAGCTTTTTATATATTCAAGAAAATTCCAATACTTGTCTATAGGGACTTTTGCAGACAGACATCCATATTAAAAATCTTATAATTGTAACCATTGTTTCCCCTTAATACACTATCAGTTATTTAATAAAAGTTCTTATTGTTAAAAATGGTGCTAATTTGCCCCAACCAATCAATGTTAGCTTTCAAATGTTAATAAGATCTGATTGGTTGGGGCAAAATTAGCCCCATTTTCAATGATAACTTTATTGAATCTCCCGTTTATTTTTATGCAAGAAAGTGCTCACTACTGCTTGTTTTCATAGAAACTTTGGATGAAGTTTGAACACATTGATTTTCACTATGGGCCAGAAGTCAGATTAGAAAAAATGATTAATAATTTATAGCATAGATACAATTCAGTTATTAAACTGAACCTAGAAAATCCCTAAGGCATCTGTTAATAGCAAGTGTCAAATCTATGATTTCCCTGGATCCATCCTGATCCTTTACTCTCTAAACGCAAGAAACATTGCTGAGTTTTACATCCGAGGCAACTCGATATTTATTGTTTAAATCTGTTTTGTACTTTAATAAAAGTAGGTTTCCTTATTTATTGTTATTTTTAATATGCTTTAACCTGTGACATGGATTTACTTGTAACATTATTTAGACATCTGTATAGAATATGTTTGATGATAGCAAAATGCATTAATATACTTTATCCTCAGATTACTTAAAGTAATGTTGAATTGTCAAAAGTCGACTTTAAACACATAGCCATAGCCTTGGTCATAAATGTGTTTTTATAGTTGAATATGACTAAGCAATTTGTATTAAACAGTCTCACACATCCATTCTAAGCACACTCATAGCTCACAAGGTCCCCTCACCACTTGCCAACTTTCCTTTTAGCTGTGACAGTGTTCATATGCTTTTTTTTGCAAACAGCGATCGGGTTTACAAGGCACTATGCTTTATCTGCATAAAACATTGAAAGCAATTGACGCATACCTGTATATATGTAAACCTTGTACTTATCAATTTTTTTTTTTGTGTTTGGAAACATGAATGTTTGCAATAGAATTATTTTATTGGCTTTTACTTATATATAGAAAAGAAATAAAAATCTGCATGCATCTCAATGTTAACTTAGCTGAGAGACGTGCATATAAACATTTTGAAATCTTTCAATTGCATGAAACTCATATGAAGTTCACAAATAGCACCAGGTCAATAAAAATAAACAGGCAACCCTTCTACTTATAATCACACACTTACTGGTCCACCATTAATGCCACCCACACATCATCAGATGTTTGTCCTTTGAATTGATGTAACATCTAGTACTGCATGAAACTTAATCTTGGAAAGTTGTCACAAAATTCCCTATTCATTTTGTAATCTAAAGATGCAAAATGATCAGCCAAGCCGATTGTCACTTAACCAAGGAGCCGAATTTCCACACCAAAATGCTGCCTTAGTTGGTTACCTCTGCTCTCTGCCGCTGAGCATATGAATTCTGTAAAGTAGGTAAAGATGAGCTACCTCCCAGGACTTCATGCAACTCAAAAGGGAAATTGCTCTGTTTATTAACACACATGTTTCGGACTTTCGTGGTCCTTTCTCAAGTGACACCAAAAGTCTGAAACATGTCTTGTTAATAAACAGAGCAATTTCCCTTTTTGAGTTGCATGAAGTCCTTGGGAGGTAGCTCATCTTTACCTACTTTACCAGTTGTTACTTAAACCTTAGTACAGTAGTTTATGTCTCATTGGGTGGTATTTATAAGATGTGGTATGGCTATTACACAATACCATGTTTTTAACCAATTTATTTTTATGGCCATTGTTGTAAAATTATAGTCATGGTCGTCAAATTACGACTGTGCTGTAAAATACTAATACTGTGTGCCATTGTACTACTGCATGGTTTCTTGCACCCTTAAATGTAAGCCTGCGGACGTTTTTTTATGATAACAAATGGTATCTGTAAATCTGCATTGTTTAAAGGCTGACATGTTCTTTTGGAGAACAATGCATAGCATTGTTTATTGTATGGCCCGTTATGTGTTTATACACAGTGATCATATTCCCACCCTAGCACATTTTTTCTAGTGTGCAGAACTGAAAAATGGGCTTCATGTTCAAGCTCCCCCAGTCACCATATTAATTAATTTGCCTTTATCTGAACCCTTTCCATTTCCAAGATATCTTTTTGTGGAAACACTTGGTCCCTGATGGCATATGGGTCCTACCGAATGCTATTAGAAAATGTTAATGTATCCATGCTACTTTTAGATTTTTTTTTTTCTACAACACACCAACTGGCCATGGTGTAGCCCATCCTGTTTCTATATCTAATGTTGGCTGAAACATGTCTGTGTGTTTTGTATTTAGTTCTCAATAGTGACCTATTGTAAAATGATAACTCTCTTCGTTCACTTACATTTGTACTTGAAAATCCAATTTAAATAAAAATTCCAAACACATTTTTTCCTCGTTAAAAACAGGCACACTCAAAACGAAAATTTATCTCAGAGGTTTAAAAGGGCAAATAACAACCAAATGAACATTTCTTCAGATAAAGAGATTGTATTGCACTATGAAAAAAAGATAAAATCATAGGCTGTAGAGCTCTTCGAGTTGATTAAAAAATAAGTCTGCAATTTTTTTTTTACATTAAAAATGGTTAGGGGAAATAAATGACAATGAACCAAAATGGAAAAAGTTATATGGAGGTAATTAGAAAATATTGATTTTATAGGTTGTTGGAATTGTTGTATACAGTTCATTTTAAATATAATCTTTTTTTGAAGGGCATGTCACCCCTCAACAAAAAAAAGAATCATTTTTGCTTACCTGCCCTCACGGCAAACACTATACTATTATTTGATAGTTCAGGAAATAGAAACACATGGATGATTAATGTTTACATTTTACACTGCATCAAATTACTTTGGTAACTTGCTTATACTTTCTTAAGGACTGACTCATCAGTACAGAGCCCATTGCCATTTTACTGCACCTTAGTTCTTTTTGTGGTTAAGTTTGGTTCAGTGGTTCTAAGTTGATTGCATTGTTGGACACATCCTAATTTCAATTGAATGCAAGCTTGATTTTTTCTTATCTTCTGCAATCAGTTTCATTAGACAAGCGCAGCAGTTAGCTTAGCCAACAATCTTATATTTTTGTATGGTTACCCCTTGCTCTGTTGTATTCCCTCTATGCAAGCTTTTGGTAAAGGCCGGTACACATGAAGGACATTTTGTCTGCGACCAACGTTTGCGCAACTGAACCTGTGGTCTTATAGGGAATCTCACAGTTGTCCGTGATTTACCAACAGGTCCGATCACCCGTTTATCCGATCTGGACGAACGTGGCCAAACCAGTGCAGATTTTTCAGCCCCACAGGCCAACACAGAAGTATTGGCCAATTGGGCCGAAAAAAATCTGCCTGTGTGTTCTCAGCCTAAGCTTTTCTAAAGTGAATCCATTTAGTTTATCCTAAACATAATGTAATTGGTTATTTGATAGCTCCGGCCCGAGTTAGGGGGTGGGGCGCCTGACCTCGAGTGGGGTCTCAGCTGAGGATGCTAGGAGCTGTAGGCAGGGAGTTAAGCCCCTCCTCACGGTCCCGTTTGCTGTCCTTCTGATTGGCCACGTCGGGTCTCGCGAGATCCGGAAACGTGACGTCACGGATGACGTCACGCGATGATATAAGAAGGGGGCGGCCACGAGGTTTAGGCGCCATTTTGATTAACATTGCCAGAGGAATCACTTCTCTCAGGGCAATCACATCAGCAGGCACTTTGGAGACAGCCAAGATGGCTCAACAGGATAATGAAGCAATGCTGAATAGGATAGGGAGAGGATCAGCACAGATGGGCAGGATGGCTTCAGGAGATTCTCAGTGCAGACTCCCCTATCACCAGGAACGTGAGTACTGGGCTTAGGCCCACTACCAGTCTGCTAGCCGGCTGGCTGGCAGGCTTATGCACCCCTCCCTTGCCCCCTCTCATCTGAGTCCCAGCCCCCCACGAGCCAACAGGGAATGTCGGGTTCACAGATCAGACAGTCAGGCACAGCCGGGCAGTGACTGAGGGCCTGCTTAGTCCTTTAACATGGTCAATCCATCTGAGTTAGTTCGGGTGGATGTCCACCTCCTCATTTGGAGGCTTTGAGGTGGGCCTGTGGTTCCCAGCGCCCCCGCTTCAGCATCAGGTAGAGGAAGAACCAGGGGCAGAGGAGGCTTTGCCCCTTGGTTACCACGTCCGCCTGCCCCTGTTGCAGCAGCAACGGCGGGGGACATAGCTAGAGACCCTCAACCAGCGCCGCAGGCGAGTGAGTTGGACAAGGGAGACCAGGAGTTTGTGGATGCCAGGTCCACCATTTGGGGCATTACCCCTGCGCCCACTAGATTAGGGAGCTAGAGGAAAGGAGGACACCCAGGAAGAGGAGTCAGCCTAGGAGGGATTTACTTGTAAACATTATTTAGACATCTGTATAGAATATGTTTGATGATAGCAAAAGGCATTAATAACTAGTATCCTCAGATTACTTAAAGTAATGTTGAATTGTCAAAGTGTCTGACTTTAAACACATAGCCATAGCCTTGGTCATAAATGTGTTTTTATAGTTTGAATATGACTAAGCAATTTGTATTAAACAGTCTCACACATCCATTCTAAGCACACTCATAGCTCACAAAGGTCCCCTCACACATTGCCAACTTTCCTTTTAGCTGTGACAGTGTTCATATGCTTTTTTTTGCAAACAGCGATCATGGTTATTACCAAGGGCCTAGCTTTATCTGCATAAAACATTGAAAGCAATTGACAGCCTGTAGATAGTAACCTGTGCCTCATGCTATGATATGGATAATATCTGTTTTCTAGTAAAAAGAAAAATTTACTAAACCTAAAGCATTTGAAAGGTTAATGTGATGGTTATTTGTAATATAAACCTTTATCATTTATCAATTTTTTTTTTGTGTTTGGAAACATGAATGTTTGCAATAGAATTATTTATTGGCTTTTACTTATATATATAGAAAGAAATAGAAAATCTGCAGCATCTCAATGTTAAGCTTAGCTGAGAGACGTGCAATATAAACATTTTGAAATCTTTCAAATTGCATGAAACCATATGAAGTTCACAAATAGTACCAGGTCAATAAAAATAAACAGGCAACCCTTCTACTTATTATCAACACAGTACTTGGTCCACCATTAATGCCACCCACACATCAATCAGATGTTTGTCTTTGAATTGTGTATAACATCTAGTACTGCATGAAACTTAATCTTGGAAAGTTGTCACAAAATTCCCTATTCATTTTGAATCTAAAGATGCAAAATGATCAGCCAAGCCGATTGTCACTTAACCAAGGAGCCGAATTTCCACACCAAAATGCTGCCTTAGTTGGTTACCTCTGCTCTCTGCCGCTGAGCATATGAATTCTGTAAAGAGGTAAAGATGAACTACCTCCCAAGGACTTCATGCACTATATAGTGTATATGTATATCTATGGGACTGCTGTATATAGTGTATATGTATATCTATGGGGCTGCTTTATATAGTGTATATGTATATCTATGGGACTGCTGTATATAGTAGAGAGAGAGACAGACAGAGAGAGAGACAGACAGAGAGAGAGAGAGAGACAGACAGACAGAGAGAGAGACAGACAGAGGGAGAGACAGACAGAGAGAGACAGACAGACAGAGGGAGAGACAGACAGAGGGAGAGACAGAGGGAGAGACAGACAGAGGGAGAGACAAACTGAGAGAGAGAGACAGAGAGACTGTTCAGTAAAGCAAAAAACTAATAACATTCTTTAGACACTTACCAGCATAAGAAGGAAACTTCCCTTCAGGAAGTCTTTCAGTAAAGCAGTGTCGTTTGGCCACGCCCACCCACTCCCACAGCACATTGTATCAGGATGCAAGCTCTCTCCCACAATGCAATACAGCTGGATATCATCTACACTTACTGGGAAAGCAAACTTTCTTTTGATTGGCCATTAACTCGCACATGCTCAGTAAGTCTCTCCACAATGCAATACAGCTGGATATCATCTACACTTACTGGGAAAGCAACTTTCTTTGATTGGTCATTAACTCACACATGCTCAGTAAGTCTCTACCACAATCAAGCTAAAGATGTTACTGTAAAGCATGCATTGCGTCAGGATGTGATGTAGTGCTACAGCAGCTACAAGAAGCACACCTATTGGATAATAAGACAATAAGGAAATTACAGCAAACTTCCATGCAGAATTTAATAAATTTGAGAGGTGTGTCTTAGCTCCCATTTTGACCAGTCCATTCAAACGTGGGAGATTCTTATGTGAGTAGTTTTTTATTTTTTATTTCATATGCCATTTACACACTTTTACACACTTATATATCTTTATTTTGTAAATATTAATAAACTAATTAACGTTATACCTTTTACATTACAATATACACTGTCCCATGTATAATATATTTTAGCCTACCCCCCCACTACATAGTACAGTCTAAAAACTCATGCAATCTCCACAAAATGGAAAATAATTTATTAATTAGTAGATAAAATGCATAGTCAGAAATTTCAATTATTGAAAAAGAATAATGAATAACATTTATAGGAGATTCTCCCAGAGTCGCAAATGCTCTGGGCCAATCTCCCGTACGCGATTTACCAGAGGCTGCGAGCTCTGTGAATCTCTCCCGCATGTAAGTATTTAACGCCAGCTATAGCTGGCGTTAAATACTTATGCGAAGACCCACGCACCTCTGGTAAATCGATTTGCGCCGGCTGAGCGAGTGCCTCCTCCGGGACTCGCACAGCCACCGCAAAGCGCGACTTGAAAGAGAGAGAGAGAGACAGACAGAGAGAGAGACAGAGAGAGAGACAGACAGAGGGAGAGACAGACAGAGAGAGACAGACAGACAGAGGGAGAGACAGACAGAGGGAGAGACAAACTGAGAGAGAGAAACAGAGAGACTGTTCAGTGAAGCAAAAAACTAATAACATTTAGACACTTACCAGCATAAGAAGGAAACTTCCCTTCAGGGGAAGTCTTTCAGTAAAGCAGTGTCGTTTGGCCACGCCCACCCACTCCCACAGCACATTGTATCAGGATGCGAAGCTCTCTCCCACAATGCAATACAGCTGGATATCATCTACACTTACTGGGAAAGCAAACTTTCTTTTGATTGGCCATTAACTCGCACATGCTCAGTAAGTCTCTCCCACAATGCAATACAGCTGGATATCATCTACACTTACTGGGAAAGCAAACTTTCTTTTGATTGGTCATTAACTCACACATGCTCAGTAAGTCTCTACCACAATGCAAAGCTAAAGGATGTTACTGTAAAGCATGCATTGCGTCAGGATGTGATGTAGTGCTACAGCAGCTACAAGAAGCACACCTATTGGATAATAAGGACAATAAGGAAATTACAGCAAACTTCCATGCAGAATTTAATAAATTTGAGAGGTGTGTCTATAGCTCCCATTTTGACCAGTCCATTCAAACGTGGGGAGATTCTGTATGTGAGTAGTTTTTTATTTTTTATTTCATATGCCATTTACACACTTTTACACACTTATATATCTTTATTTTGTAAATATTAATAAACTAATTAACGTTATACCTTTTACATTACAATATACACTGTAACCATGTATAATATTATTTTAGCCTACCCCCACCTACATAGTACAGTCTAAAAACTCAATGCAATCTCCACAAAATGGAAAATAATTTTATATAATTAAGTAGATAAAATGCATAGTCAGAAATTTCAATTATTGAAAAAAGAATAATGATAAACATTTATAGGGAGATTCTCCCAGAGTCGCAAATGCTCTGGGCCAATCTCCCGTACGCGATTTACCAGAGGCTGCGAGGCTCTGGGTGAATCTCTCCCGCATGTAAGTATTTAACGCCAGCTATAGCTGGCGTTAAATACTTATGCGCTAAGACCCACGCAGCCTCTGGTAAATCGATTTGCGCCGGCTGAGCGAGTGCCTCCTCCGGGACTCGCACAGCCACCGCAAAGCGAGACTTAACGTTGTGCTAACCGATCATAAATCGGTTACGCGACGTTAAGGAAAGAAAGGAGCGCTGGGCGGCTGCAGCTCTCCTTGGTGAATTCCCCTATTAAAGTCAAAGAATGCTCACTAAATACCATGATTACTTATTCATTCTGTTGAATGCGTAGCAATTTCAGTCTTTCGCATTAATAAAAAAAATCGTAATGTCCTACTTTATGCAGAATGCTCCAGTCTTTTTTTTATGTAAAATGTGCTTGTACAGTCAGAAAAACTCATAGATAAATGATGGAAGTTTATTTTGACAGGCCACATAACATTTTGCATTAGACATTTACTTGACTTAATACTAATAGCTGCTATTTTATCATCTCTCTCCTCCAAAAGAGAATCCACAGCCCGATACTTACAGTACATAGGGTGGCTTCCCATCAAACAAAGAATCATATTCAATACCCTGCTTTTAACCTTTAAATCCCTTCGCTCTACTGCACCTCCCTACTTATCTTCTCTCTTGGTCCCCTATGTTCCAGGCCGTGCCCTTTGCTCTTTACAAAGAAATCTTCTCCACAGACCCCCAACTAACAGTGCAGCCTCCCACCTTAAACCATTCTCTCTTGCTGCTCCCTACCTTTGGAACTCTCTCCCTCTCTCGCTTCACCTGGTGACATCCATTAATGCTTTCAAATCTAAACTATTATCCATTTATACATAATTTATATATATGCTTTCTTAACTGATGTATAAAATTATATTTAAATTAATTTTTATCTATCTGTATAATGGCTTGCAAAGGGACCCATTCATGTATAGGGTGTATCTGTTGTTCTTCTATAATCAAAGGAGATGTCATAACTCATCCCCTAAAGGGTACAGCCATAAAACTCAAACACTATGCAACATGTAACACCAAACAGGTTATATCTAATTAAATGCCCATGTGGGATGTGCTATGTTGGACAAACGTCCAAAGAAATAAAAGAGCGCATAAAAGAACATAAAAGAGACATCAGGAATTTCAAACCTGATACCCATTATGATACTATTGTTTCTAGGCACTTCTTTGAGTCCAAGCATACACATAACCAACTTAAGTGGACTGTACTAGAAACAGTCTCCACACCACTTAGAGGGGGCAATGTAACTAAGTTGTTACTCCAAAAAGAATGTTATTGGATAAGGCACCTATGTACATTGGTACCAAAACGTCTTAACGATTCATGGTCACTCAAATGTTACTTATAAGCCATTTTAGATGTTATTTATAGACATTTCTAATATAGTCTTTTCCCCCCCACAGATAATTCGTCTGCCTATAGCTGACATAGTCGATATAGTCACTACAAGGTAATAGTATCTACAATCCTTAGGCTGTATTTATACTGATCACACAATGTGTTATCTGACCAGTACCCTTATCTTACCTTCAGTAGGCCCTTTGGGCAGTACTTGTTTACGGATATAATTATATGGCAGGCATATAGCAGTACCATATTAAAGGCTTATGTATATTTGCATGGTTGTTTTTCCTGTTTTTTCCTATTTACATGGAGGTCACCATTGGACAGAATGATTTAATTGGAGGATCTATTCACTTGGTGGTGGGAGGGACTGGGATGTAATTTCCTGTATTGTGTGTATATATGTAGTGTAGAGCACTGGTTTTGTACACTTGATAAAGGACTTCACGTCCAAAACATGTCGTGTCAATAAAGCACCAAAAGATATCCTTTGCAGTCTTCATTGTCTGGAAGCACCTGCATACCATTTTTCTCCATTTTTTCCAATTTGACTAGGCTTGCATTTATACCCTTGTTTGTATACTCTGTATTTTATAATGTACAGCGAGCGCTGCATACCCAAGTGGCGCTTTATAAATAAAATTATACATACATACATACTTTAACTTAAACAGCAGCCCCTGTATCTTTGTACTACCACCATATTTAAGAATAGTAAAAACCGACTTATAAAAAAGGTTCTGGACAATAAAATAGAACAGGTTTGCTCCAACATTTCGGGCCTCATTTACTCAGAGCTTCTGGATACAAAACTTTTGTTAAAGGGTATGTCCACCACTTTTGATCATTTTTAATACATTGTAGGGCTAGTTCCCCTAGCTCCAACCGCTATATTGTATTATCAAGAAAGTCCCCCAATTGTTACTTACCTTCCCTCTCTCCACCGCCGCAATGCCTGGCCTTCTGTTTGCAAGGAACGGCTGGACCGGCAGCCGCGTCTGTGATTGGCTGAGAGGCAGACAATTACTTATAAATATTTTATAGCGGTTAAGGCTGGGGGAACTATCCCTACTATCTGGGAAAGGGATTTTACACTAGGGGGAGGGAGAACAAAACAGGAGGGAGAGGGAGGGGGGAGGAAGTGAAGGGTTTCTCTGAGCAAGCCAAAAGCCTCTGAGAGGACAGCTCAGAGGCGGAAACAAATTCCCTGATGGCCAGGCTCCTGGTGGGCAGTTTTTTAACTTTGGGGGGACATTACAGGGGAACCATTTGGAGCTGGGATGTAAGGTAAGGATGTTTATACACTACACAGTGGGGCCAATAGTGGGTTAAATTATAGTTTTGGGGGTGGACACGCTAACCTTTAAATATAGGTTAGTGTGGCTTTAACAACAGGTTTGCATAGGCTGCGTCGGTTTCTGAAAGCGAATTTCCGATTTGTGCCAAAAAACAAAAATTTGCACCACTATTTTGCCGATTTCCACTTTCCACATTTTATTTACTGACTGCTGTGGACCTTGTCTTTATGTGTTTTGTTAAAAGCCTATTCCTTAGCAGCCACCAAGCCTTTTTTCAGGGAAAAGCATTGTGAAAATAACTCTCCAAGACTAACCCTCATTATTTTCTAAGCATTCTAAGCTGTCAGATGAGATGCCATAGAGATGTGCAAGTTGAGAGTATCATTATACACAATAGTTCTTACATATCTGGCATGTGACCTGACAGCACAGTATGTATTGCCCAGAAAAAAGGGGTGAAATGTTTTCCTAAATGTTCACCAGAATTATGGTTTTACACTAGCGCTGTTAGACAGATGGGGTCAGCAGAAAGTGGGAGCCAGAAGTCTGAATTTACAATAGGATAAAATGCCCACTATTTCATTTTCCTCATTTGAAGTGAATGCTGTCCAACTTTTCCCCTTTTATTTCTACGGATAGCGGTCATATACAGACCCCATCTGCCTCAGCCTCAGCCACCTTCCTTACAGAGTTTGAAACTTGGATCTCTATCTTTTTTTCCTCTGACTGTCCTACTGTAGTTTTAGGTGACTTCAATAGTCACAATGACAACACTACCCTATCCTGGTCCTCTCATTTTCTCCATCTAACTGCCTTTTTCTACCTTCAGCAGTGGACCAACACTACCAACCACTTTCTGGACTTGGTCTTAACTAAAAATATTTCTGTCTCACATTTTGCCAGCAACTCCTTCCCACTCTTGGATCACAATCTAATTACTTTATCTACCACCTACTCTCCATCAAGTGTCTCTGTTCACAAAACAGGTGCACCAATCCTTCCAGCTCTATCCTCTTCTCTCAGCTCTAGCCTCATTCCTGTTATATCTGATTCTAACCCTGATTCGCTAATACATTCATATAACCCTATTTTATTGACTACTATTGACTCCTTTGCCCCAGTAGAAACTTGCAATCATCACCCCACTAACCCTCCTCCTTGGCTCAGTTCAGAAACCAAATTCGTATACAGGGCGTGGCTTGCAAATGAAGGAGCAGCATGCAGATGGAGCTCCTGTCTGAAAACTTGCAGAACTGTGCTTATCAAACCCTAAATACCACTGAGATTGCCCATATCTCTAGGATACTACTTCTCCAACATGAAAAAGGGAGGCTCCAACAAAAATAAAGCAAAGATAAAAAAACCTTACCTCCTATTTCAACCCAGAGGAAAAGACTCAAACAGAAATCCAAAATGGCCAACCATAACAAAAGTTCCGATCCAGGTGAAAACAGAACTCCACAAAAAAAGATTTCACCAGTCCACAGCCCCACAATCCAAAGTACAATTCTTGAAAGGATCTACATCAGATTCAAACACAAAAGAGATACTGATATGCTCCTCACCAGACGATGAAGAAAACAGCCATGCACATGGAAAGGAGATGGAGGAAAAGATACAAGGTAAAAGCTACACAAATGAGTGTTTTAATGATTTAACAGAAACAAATGCACCAATCACTATAAAAATAAAAAAAGGACATGTTCACCTCTCAATATAAAGCCTTTGTTAGTGATATGTCTGTTCTAATACAAGATACTAAAAAAAAAATTATAACTAACATTGGGTAAAGAACAATGCACATTGAAAACAAATTACAATTAGTTACTGGATGCCTATAACTTACTCAATGATTCAGTGGAAATTATGCAAAATAAACTAACAGGCCTTGAAAACCGTAGCAGACGGAATAACCCAAATCAGTAAAAAAACAACATACTCCTCGAGATTGTCACAAACTTTTTCAAAATCATATTACCTAAAGCAACTGAACTTGATCTGGTTATAAATTGCATTCACAGATTATCGAAACCCAAAGCCACCCCTCCAAACTCGCCAAGAGATGTAATACTTATATATACTTATATAAAAATATGACCTGCATTCCACACACTGGTTCATTTAATACTTCTATGCGTTTCAGCCCATGTATAGGTCGTCAGGATATATCACAGTCAACCCAAAACTCTTCCCCTTAAGTAGCGGTAAAGTTACCCGCCCCTTAAAACACCCAACACTGTGTAAACAAAAACCAGATAAAACTCACACTTATGATCAAGACCATATGCTCCTATCGGGCATCCCCCGGCAATAACTTATGCCACAGTACCGACCATCACTGTCAGACCGGCTCTTACTGTGATTCATCAATAAGTTACACGATGCATTAACATTCCTCACGCCCGGGCACACTATGTGCACTACGGTATCCCATTGGGACCAAAATAGCAACCCATACTAGTTAACCCATTGCACTGCAATCCAATGAGTCCAAACATCAGTTGAATACATGGAAGACAATCAACTGCCCAGAGGCAACCCAGGAGGAGCAATGTCCCGATCATAATGTGTAGTCACTCCATCACCTAAAAGAAGTAGAAAACAGGATAAAAACAATATTGTACGCGGAGGAATACCCCAGTATCTCTACTACATGCCATAACACTATCATTTGCTACAAATCTCAAAGAGTCATAATACCAAATAGATAGTGACAAATAACAGCTCCGCATGGCTATATTAAAGGAAACAGTTCATTGTAACCATCTAGAGCTAGAGCTAGAGTGGGCAACCTCAATATCCATTTGGTCTCAAGTTTTAACAAAGTTTTCTGAAGATCACCTGAAGAACTTGTCATTGGGACATGATCCACAATAAAGTCCAAGGAACACTCTAGCACACCGGTGTTGGCTGTATGCCAGACAAGTGGACAGGTGCAGTTCCCCTAGCCCTCCACTCCAAGGGCCAGAAAATTCTCTAGCACAAGAAAGATATGGGGGAGCACACTAATCAGGTGAATCACAACTATTTATTGTACAACACATACATGTAACACACAAAACATGTAACAACACATACTCAAGTATGAGAAAGGACAGGGCGTCCTGAACATTGTATGTGTTGTTACAATAATAGTTGTGAATTCACCTGATTAGTGTGCTCCCCCATATCTTTCTTGTGCTAGACATGGTCCACAAGCATACACTTCAATGCCAATAAATTATGGCCCATACTGCGACTGATAGATCTCCAAATCTGTTTCTTTTTTCATCCATTGTGCCAAGTAATGCACACCGTATTGGACTCCTGTGATTTGCCATCCTAACACGAAACGGCATGATGGTCTTTCCTATCTAACATAACCCGCAAGGGCAAGTCAGGAAATAGATCACATAAGTGCTAGTGCGTGTTAGTCTGTGTTTAATTAAAATCCGTTGACCAGTGTGTTGGTGTGGAAAGTCCTTACCCAATATCATGCTACTATACGTTGTACAATTGGAACACCTGTAGCACCTCAACTTAGATGGCCAATAGGCCACAGTGCTAACCTCCTGTTTAGGGGGGGAGTAAATCAGTTCACACTAGAAGGTTCCTTAGATTGTGCCCTCTTTTGTACGCAGGTCTCACTGGACTCCTTCCAAATAGTAAGGTCTCATCTCTTTCAATTAATTGCCAATATCGCCATAATATATTACCAATATCCTTATTCAACGTTGAATGGTCCATTGTAAATATCAACCAGTTCTTATCAGTTTTGGTAGTACCTCCTATTGATGCTTCAGATAATGCCCTCATCAACTGTTCTTTTAGGGTTACTTCTCTATACCCCCTTTGTATAAAATGTTCAGTCATTTCCCTAAGTTGATGTTCAGTTCATTCCACGTCCGTGTTCACTTGAATCACCCTTAAGTATTGTGTAAAAGGGATAGCTTTAAGAAGTGTTGGTGGATGAAAACTTGATTCATGCAAAATTGTGTTGCTATCAGTTTCCTTGTGAAATGTCGTGCCCAATCCATCATTAAATTAAAATATTCTAAGATCTAAAAAATCAATATATTCATTATGAACTGTACAAGTCAACTTGATGGGGGTATTAAGAGCATTGATTTCATTAATACAAGCACGTAGACTATCTTCATCACCATTCCAGATGATGAAGAGATCGTCTATAAATCTCTTATAGAGACATACAGGGAAATTCAATAAAAGTTCTTATCGTTTAAAATGATGCTAATTTTGCCCCAACCAATCAGATCTTATTTAACATTTGTAAGCTTACATCTGATTGGTTGGGGCAAAATTAACACCATTTTAAATGATAAGAACTTTTATTGAATAACCCTGTTAGTCTCTCACCCAGTATGGGATAGATATATCTATCCTCAAAAGATTTCATAATCAAATTGACGAACGATGGGGCCACATTGGACCCCATCGCCGTACCTTGAAACTGCATAAAATGCCATCTCAAATCTAAAATAATTCTTACTCGATATCATTTCGAGCAATTCCATTAGGAATTCAACAGGAGGACAATTATGTCCCAGATCCACTAATGCCTATCTACACGCCTGCATACCCTCATCCTGCAGGATGACCGTGTAGTGCCTTGAGACATCACAGGTGGCCAATACAGTATCATGTATGGAAAAATTCAAATTTTTAAGTATTTCCCTCAGATGGGAACTGTTTCTTAGGTACGAAGGCATGGCTTTCACTGACAGTTGTAGATATGAATCTACAAATTGAGCTAATGGTTTCACAACTGACCCACGTGAGGTCACCCATCGGCCCTCCTGAATGGGGTCTTGGACATAGGGGGTCTGTCCTCTATGACACACTATTGAGATAATTTATTACCCCCAGCACCACTCTTGCGTTCAGAGAGTAACTCAGCCACATATTTTACCACTTCTGTGCACCGGGATATGTTTTTATAGAAACCTAGATTCCGTTTGTTCCATTAGCCAGGGATACACTCACCTGTCCTTATAATCTCCATTAACCTTATGCAGCTTATTACATTTACATTTAATTAATTCAATCTTATATTTCTCCACCTGTGTGCTCAATTTAGTTAAAAACTCAGGATCAGTATGAATATTACACCATCAGCTACAAAATTCCTTATCCAATATCCCTAAGGTGGGCTTCCAAAGTCTATATCCAACAAAGTAGAGATCGTGTTATCCTCCATGTTACACATACAACGGTGTTAGAGCTTAATCAACATTCCAATGGGGTGCTAATCCAATAATAAAATTTAAAAATACGACCTGATTGTACTCTACACACTGGTTCAACCTGCCCAGGTGACTCTCCAAACATCACAAAATTTCCTCCAAACGAAAGAGGTCTTTAGCAGCATTGTCACAAACACTTTATTTAATACATTTTCGCGTTTCAGCCAATGTATAGGCCGTCGTCAGGATACATCACATTCAAACCTCTTCCCCTTAAGTAGTGGTAAAGTTACCTGCCCCTTAAAACACCCAACACTGTATATACAAAAAACAGGTAAAACTCACACTTATGATCGAGACCTTCGGCTCCTGTCGGGCATCCCCCGGCAATAACTTATGCCAATGAGGCGTCATTTCATACAAAAAAAGAGGGGTTGCACTAGCCATTAGAGATGGGATTCGGGTCCGATATGAACCCGGATACGACACGAAACTCCTCCGAAATTCGATTGATCCTTCCGAACTCCACCCAGAGTTAGGTCATGTGCTCATTTGAGCAAAGTACTATAAATTAGAGAGTCAGCTTCAAGCTTTCAGGCCACACAGGAGAAGCTGACAGCTCATTCAGCCAAAAAGGCAAGTAGGTTAGGACCCAGTTAAATAAAGCAATTTTGACGTGGTGACTGGGCTTAAAATAAATTGGCCAACTTATTGAACTAATTGCTTTTATTTATCCAGGATTTAGCAGGCTGTTTGTAGCATCAACCTTATGGAGGTAGCCAATATGCAATTAGAATTGTTTGTGCACTAGCATTCTATTTTTTGTATGTATTATATTTTTGGTCTCTAGTTGCACTTTAATATGGATGTAGAACAGCCCGATTTTTAATATATTCAATAAAAGTTCTTATTGTTAAAAATGGTGCTAACTTTACCCCAACCAATCAGATGTTAGCTTTCAAATCTTAAATAAGATCTGCTTGGTTAGGGCAAAATTAGCACCATTTTTAACAATAAAACCTTTTATTGAATCTTCCTGATAGTCAGTTAATTTGGCTTTAACTATCTCCTGTACGTTGATGATGGTATCGATAAGTGTGACTTTAACTCCTTGTGTGTATTGAATTCCTTGCGCTGGCTGTGCAGGTGTATTTTGTGATACCCGCACAGCCAGCACAAGGAATTCAATACACAATTTGCAGTAGTAGATTCACCCACACACACAAACTGTGTATTGAATTCGGGAAGCAAGGTTTACTGTGTACCCAAGTGTCACTTGCTACATACATACAGTTTGGGTTAGGGAAAAATAAATGAAAATTTACATGCCTTTTCGTATTTAACTACTTATAAATGTACAAGTAGCTTCATTTGTTGCTGAATATTTTGTCTGCATCCATAGGTGCCATTATACATAGATATAAATAGTTGCAGATATATTTTATTTATGAATATCTTTCAAATGCTACAGTATCAAGGTGAGAATTCCAGGGATTATACTTGCTGCTATATACACAGCTTTCATTAAATGTTTTCATTAAAAACTTAAAACCATATGCAGTTTGTAGTTCAGAAGGTTTAGACTTATTAAGACATGGAATAAAGGAAGCACTAAATATGAAAAAAGTGTACACAGCAATGGTAATGTACCATCAAGCTAATAGCAGAGAAGCAAAAGAGGTTCTTTGATGCTTGCATAGCTTCTTTATGAGCTGTAAAAGGGATTTATTTGTATCTTTTATGTATCACAGAGCTACTGGAAGGGTTTACTGTATCCTAAATTGCACCAGTGGCTGAGTACATTTAGAACTTGCTTGAGGATAGGTAGAGTTTTAGAATTTTAAGCACAGAATAAAATGTTCATCACTAAGCAAAAATTCTTTAAACATAGCAAATAAAACAGTTGAATATCAAAAAAGTAACACAGACAGACCCTGCAAAAAGCACTTTAAGGTTTATAAACACAATGTATATAAATGTTAGTCTTGCCCAATGATTGTGTCACGTATGAGTGCTTTATCAGCCAAAACGGCCATCCAGAAAGGACTTATTGTTGATCCAAATGCCCATTTTGGCAGATGCCCATACATGCCTCGATTGTTAAACAAAACTGACTTTCATATACATCATGCAGCGTGGGTCAGCCCTACCGATCACAGGTGTTAATGAGGCTTTAGTGTGTATTTTTTAATGCCAGCTAGCGTAAAACCATAAACTGAATTTTTATAACATTTAGAGATGGACTAGATTAGAGATGGACTAGAAACTTTTCGAGTTTGAATGGACTCGGACTTCTCGAACTATCCCGGACTTTCGAACTCTCGATAATTATCGAATTTGAAAATCAAACGATTTTCCAATCGTTTATGGGATAATTATCAAATGTTTGAATCATTTATGGGATAATTATCAAATGTTTGAATCGTTTTTGGGATAATTATTGAAAATCGAACGCGGGAGCTTGAAAGTACCATGCGTGAGAATAAAATCGTTTTTTTTTAAAGTTCTGGATATTCAAACCTGTTCCCCAGACCATTTCCCAGGTCCCACAGCCATTTACATTAAGTTACCATTGATATTTTGATTGTATTTCATTAGAACTTTTCAAACTATTTGACTCCCATTGATTTTAATGGGTCCATTTTCGAACATTCCATATAGTTCGAAAGATCGAAAACTGACCGAACATTCGGAGGTTTGGCCATCTCTAATTCTCATACACCCTGCACTTCTAGCTCTCTGTAAATAATCTGGACTGTTTTAATCAGCAGTTTCTGGGCTTTGCTTTTAGTCTGAACTTCTATTTTAAGTATAAAAACAAGGATATTTGGGGTTGTACAGTGAAATAAAACAGTAATGTAAAGGTGACAACTTTATTGTCTGATATGATGAACATATTAATTTTTCAGAACAATTGTTATTTTATCAAGCTGATCACCATATTTTGATGTAATACAATATTAATTGTTTGGATTTAGAAATAAAAATGATTGCTACAAGCTCTTTAACTCACATAAAGTATTTTCCCAAAAATATAGAAATATTATCTTAATATATTTTCCGGGGAAACTTAACAATTTAATTTAATTTCATGTTTGGCACAGAACACAAGTGTTTACCAAAAAACTGAGGTGACTGCCACAGGCAGAAGATTTGTGCTTTATTGAAGTCTATAACATGCAGTCTCCATAGTAGGTGGAAGGCATGGCATTGCCCCCAAAACTGCTTTTTAGTAAAGAATTTCATCTCAGTCAGCAACACTGGGGAACCTAAATTTCAGTGTTCAATGAGGTCATTCAAGAGGGAATAAGGCTGAAACAGTTTTATCATAATCTTGTGAATTTATAGAGACACCAAAAAATCCATATGCATTCGCAACTATCACCCAGAATTACGCAGAAAATATAAATTCACCATAATGTTTTTTGATGGCTTTCTAGCAGCTTTAAATCTTGGGGATAAAAATTGTCTCCCAGGGGAATAACTTGTTTTGGTAATTTGTTTGCATCTATTTAATATAGAAAAGACAATCAGTGAGGTAATTTACGTAAGACAAATGTTTCTTTGCAAAGTTAAACATAATATGCAGATGAAAATTCACCTGGAGGGAAATGCTTTGTCTTTTATACCCATACCTGTATTTAGCTCTGCCATTCTTTTCCCCCTTCCTTTCTTTCAGAAATATTTCATTTTGAAAATGACGTAAAAAGGAGCCCTAACCATTATTATCTGTAGAATAAAAAGAGCATTTTTCATGTGACACGTTTGGAAATGAAGTAAACCGAATAAAAGGAAGGCTTGATGCCAGTTTATGAATGCAAATTGTTCTGTACAGTATGTTATACAAAACATGTTTAAACTCGTCTTTTATCCTATTGTGGTAAACAAAGCCGGGAGATACTAAACTTGGCAGCATTGCATAGTCTATATCTTCTAAAGGATGAAATGTTATTGAACAATATCTAGGAAAGGCTGGCCAATGACAAGTTTGGACTTATTGAAACATGAGGCTTAAATGATTGAAATGAATTTTGGTGATTTTCCACATAGATTGTGATGGATGACAAATAACGATTTAAGACCTCAGTCAGTAATTAGTATTTTAAAATTGGTTTCTCTAGTTAATATTGAAATTTGTCTATAATTAATGTAAATGAATATTATTACCCCGTGGTCAAAAAAAGAAAAGATATTACTACAGCTTAAATAAGGATTATTTTCTACCTATTATAGAATTACATATTTGTCACAATTGAATGAAGACAGACCATTCAAAATGTACAGTACCGTAAATGGATTGAACACAACCTGACTTGTGTATGGCTTACCTCATACTTGCACTGGAACATTGCTATGTTTCAGTATAAATGCATCTTCTTTTATTCTAAAATGGTGTCCAATGGTAGTTTGGGGGTTAAGCCTGATATAACAATGTGTTGGTTAAATGAGGAAGGGGGTGGAAAAAATCTCTTATTAGTTAAAACTTTGGAAAGCTTGGCATGCAGTGAGGATACAAAGTGAGAATAACTGTATTTTTTTACACAAATAATAAAATATAATTTTTTTCTCACATCAAATGTCCCAGTTATTGAAATACCATTTAGTAACGGAAATTTTGTACAACGTCAAAAATATTTACCCGCATTTGAAAAATACTGCTATGAGGGGTATTTTTCAAACACAATAAAGGATCAATACTGTATCTATACCACCTAAAATGATCATGTGGAACAACAAAATGATTGACTGTCAAAACAGAGGAATGTTGTGGTTTTGTTGCAGAACTTAAACTTCTACTATCAGAATCCCACTGTAAACCCAGTTCTATTCCTCTATGCATCCTTGACAGTATATTGTCAATGGTAATGCTCTGTTAAATAAATGCAAAGTTCCAAATTCCTTCTAGTATAAAATTCCAACACAAAAACTGTGCAGGATTTAGATCGCTACCAATAGCATTCAAGCCCATAGATATAAAACTACTTCAAACACCCCCGAATAAGTATAAAAACGCTTCAGAGACCTAAACAGTTAGGGGGAGCAGCTCTCCCCTCTCTACAACATTATTTTCTGGTGGCTAGACTAGCGCAGACAATGCAATGGTATAACAAGGTAGAAGTACCTCGCTGGCAAGAACTGGAGCAGAATCTCCTTCCCTCCATACCCCTAGGAGACATAGTATGGCTACCCATACACAAATTGGATATTGTGAAAAATATATATATAACCCATATCTAAAACACACATTTGAACTTTGGCACACTACAGTAAGAAATTACTAATTGAACAACACACCATCTTTAATGACCCCAATATACCACAACCCCGACTTCCAACCGGGAAAGAATATACAAACCTGGAAAGCATGGCTAGATCGTGATATATCTTGAATAGGGCACCAGCAGGAATAATACTCCAATAGAGCCAAGCCCAACATCAATATAAATTACCCCACACTGAATGGTTCCAGTATATGCAACTTGCACATTATATAAACTCACAACTACTTGGATCCAGAACCAATCAACTCTCTCCCTTTGAACTAATTTACAACTCAATCTCATAGAGTTCCCATAATATATCTAAAATCTAAGCATTACTTAATGAATTTCGCCACACCCCCAGATTGGCTTTCATGGACAAGTGGGAAAGCATATTAGGCTCACAGTTAGAGACTAATCAATGGCTAGCTATATTTGACCCACTTCGTAAGTGCTCATCCAATATACTAGTCCAGGAAAAGGCTTTTAAAATAATGCACCATTGGTATATGTCCCCTCAAACAACACATAGAATATTCCCTCAAGCTTCCAATCTCTGTTGCAGAGGTTGTGGAGTTGTAGCGAATATAAAACACTGTTGGTGGGAATGTGCTGAGGTCCAAAAGACATGGAAAATTTGTGAAACTATAATACAAGAAGTACTTCATACTACGGTAATCCTTGATCCATGGACAGCCCTATTTGACAAAAATACAGGCAATATATCTACCGAAAGTAACAAACTAATTCATAGTGTATGTGCTGGTACGAGAACCCTTATAGCGGCTACCTGGAAACAGACCGCCCCCTCCAGACACCAAATAATAACAAAAATATGGTGGTTGTGCGAAAATGAACTGGTGGTTAACAGGCTGAGGGGCATGCTGAAATATTATGACAAAATCTGGAGTCCTTGGATTTACGCGATGTCAGAGTCGGGGGAGATCGAGGATCTAAGGGAGCTGCGGCCCATAGGCGGTTATTGTTGGACCGACAGAATGGAGTGGATGCGGGGGCTACGGGAAGACCGATGATCTGGTTTCTATGCTTTTTTCTCATTTTCGATTTGTTTTTTCTTCCTTTCTTTTCCTTTTTTTATGTGATGATTAATAGTTATTCTATTTAAAAGGTATCTATATCATATAATACCTAAACGCATTATATGATATAAAGAAGATAAAGAAAAGAAAATGTAATGGAAAGTTTAAAAGGCAAAAGTTATATTTTTGTTTATTACTTCTACATGATGTTGATATCGATGTTAATCATGCAAATTTTCTAAATAAAAAATATATGGAAAAAAAAACTGTTGCAGGAGTTTCATGGAAAAGATGTTATACATTTTCATGTAGGCCTAATGGTTAGGTGTCCAAATCCTTTTTTTAACATAGTGTATTTTTAAAGGGGCAAAAATGTGCCCTTATTTTTCTACATTTTTTATGTATGTGATCTGTAAATAATGTATATAATCTGGACCCATTACTTTTTATTACTTGTTACTTTCTTGAGTCTCAAATTGTATAAAAAATATATATTGTAACAATATATATAGTTTAACTTATTACGTTAAATATCTTTAAATTGTAGTGTTATTTACGAATTACCGTTTATTACATTCATATTAAGATTCTTCATAGATTGAAAAGTTTGGGGTCAGATGGGCAAATTACCCTTTATATAAAGAGCAGAACAGTAGGCTGGGCCTGGGTACACAACATGCAATTATTCCTCCTGGCCAACTGTTCCCCACTAATGAGCGATTGGCCGGGAAGAATCACTGTCCGTTGCAGTGAAAGAGGCCGTAATTTACTACAGTGACCAGCTGCCCATTCATCCTGATCATAATTGGCGTTGATTTTTTTGGCCCAACCAATGCACTGTAATATTTTTTGGGCCTTACCAATCCATGTGTTAGTGTTGTGTCTAATAAACCTATTATGTATATTTAAACAGTGTTTTTGCAATCAGAGCCAGATGTGAACTAACAATGACCTTGTACATAACAATAAATATTTATGATGAGATAAATAAATCTGCAAAGCTAAAATAAGTATATGCAAATCTTTATGTTGAGCAGCAGAGATGTATATAGTGTTGAAACTGGACACTAATAACTTTCTACATTTTTTTGGATTTCTGCATTTTTAGTATAAAAAGCACTTAAAGGACGTGTAAACTATGTGAAATAATTACCAACTAATCTCACAGTTATAAGGATTAATTACCACCAATCTTAAATTTTCTTTCCCTCCCCTTCTCTGATCTTCCTTTCCCTTATTTTTATTAGCTCTGGGAGATTCACCCACTCTATTTGCATACTCCAGACCTTTTCCCTGGCCCACTATATGTAAGAACTATCTATTATATGAAACCAAAGCTTATTTCACTGTCACTGCATGGCTAATTAAGTCGGCATTTGGATTATGAAAAAAATTAAGCACTGTATGTATGTATGTATGTATGTATAGTTTATTTATTAAGTGCCACTTGGGGTCGCAGCGCTGTACAATAACAAAATACAAAAATGTCAAACAAGAAGGGCAAATACAGAAATAGTTCAGTACATAAATATATAAATTATATAACTATATAAGTGCTAGAGCCTCTTTCCACAAGAGGAAAGGAGGTCCCTACCCCATAGGGCTTACAATCTAGTTAGGTGGGTAACATACAGATACAAAGGAAAGGGTATAAGTGCAGGAGTAAGACTTGTGCATTGAAAATAAAACAATCATATACTGTGCTGGTTACCAGATAGGTAGGATGTAAGGCTAGATTTAATTCTGCTAATTGAGGTTTCTTGACGTAGAGAGAATGGGAGTCACAAGAAAGAAAGGCGGGAGGAAGCAGTATGAGTGGGGGGTCTGTACACAAAATGGTTCTGTGATGATCAAAAGGGAACATATAGGGACACTAGAGGAGAAGGATTTTGTATATAATGCAGTGTTTAACAGGGAGCCAGGTTGTTGCCTGGTACAGAGAAGATTTGAGATCCTGTTGCAACTATATGTTGCTCTGTGCTCTTTCTGTGCCTTCAGCTAACTTGACTGGGTTTGTGCTGGGCCCCTGAGTAAAGGCTTCTTTGGAAGAACATACTGTAGATATACAGATTTATTTTAATATGCCTTGTATGCTCACTCCCTCATAGCCTAATGCTGCAATTATAAATACTTTTTATTTTTATTTTTTTTCTCCAAAAAGACCATGACTATAGCCATAATTATTCCTAAAGTATTACAGAAATCTATCAAAACAAGTCTTGGATAATAATCTAAATATATGAAATATACCAACTAAACGTAAAATATGCCAAATAACACTGTTAACTTTTGCTATGAATTTGTCAGAGGAGCAACCAAGACCATCTTGGCATCTCTGATCAAGAAGATACAGAGACCACAGTTTAAAAGGGAAATCCAAACAACAGCTATTTCCCAGAAGTTACAATAGTCTGGACGTTTTGGAAAATTCACAAGGAGTAAAGCCATTGCTGAAATAATATGGAGCTTGCAAAAATAGATTCTCAGATCTGGTTAAAATTATTCATCTTGGTCCTAATGCAAACCAAATGACAGAAAGTCAACTCTACTTTTCCTTGTTCATTTTACATGTTTTCCCTGAGTTACATTCTTGTGTTTTGCAGCAGTGCCAGGTAAGAAAGCACTGGCATCATCATGAAATTATGCATTTTTAGCAAAGAAAAATTCCAGTTAAACATTACGGATGCAAACGTTTCTATACAGAATTTCTGCTGACAGGTTCACAGCAGTAAATTCGTTTTGACAGTCAAAACTTTACCAGTAGTTTTGACTGATGACATAGGTGTCATTAAAACTGTTAATTTCGTCCAAAAACAGGTCTGGGTCAAAACTATGGGATAGCCCAATTATTATGTATCTAAGGAGGTCTTGTGTAACACAGGGACTTTTTAATAAGTGAACCAACAAATATAAATGGCAGTGTTTTAGAATTAGAAATGGAAATCCTAGACCAGTTTTTATTTAGTATTATTAATGTTCTTTTTAAAATAAATGTGTTCAGACTGTAGGTATCATTAAATACAGATGAATAATCACATGGGTAAAAGCAGCAAACTGGTGTATTACATGAGCCATAGTAGCATCATAAGAAGTGAAAGATACAGTGGCAATTTATTTTAGATTTCGAGTGTCAGCACTCAAAGAATACAGATGTCAGTAATGATGTGCTTAATACGGATGTAAATATTAAAATAGAGAGAAAACTTTCTACTTAAAACCATTAAAGTTCATGAGTGGGTGTAACAGATGTTCTAGAAGAGTTTGGCTGTGGGGAGTATGAATAGAAATGCCTGCAATATATTCTGTATTTTCTGAAAAGAGCAAAGAGCATGTCATTCATTTTCCAAATAATAAGACTACTGGAGATTGATAAAACACATTCAAAAAACAAAATACTGTATCCCAGGAAGAAACATATGTCAATCAGCCATTGGAAAACATAGCTATTGTTTTATGTTAACATTTAAATTATAGTATCTGCAGTAACCTCTTGATGATGAAACACTGAAAGTAAAATCACATTAACATTTCAACTTCAAATTTCCAGCCGATACAACTTCCTTAGAGTTAAAGTATGCTTTAATGAGCCTTAAATCTAGGTAAAATTTGTGAGAAGTTATTGCTAAAAAGGGTTCAATGTTTATTTTGAAATGATTTTAAAAAGGGCTTCAATCAAACTTTTGGTTCCACAGAAATTCCACAAAACTGTAATAATGGTTGAATAAAGACATACGTCCATCTAGTCCAACCTTAATTCCTTCCTGACACTAAATGGCAATCGGAAATAATCCCAGGATCAACCAGAACTATATGTATTAATACCAGTTATTTTCATAAAATGTTATCCAGCCCACTTTTAAAGCTATTCAGTGAACTTGCCATTACCACATCTGCTGGAAGAAAGTTCCATAGTTTCACCGTTCTCACTGTAAAGAAACCTTTCCTAACCTAAAGATGAAACTTTTTTTCTTTTTTTTTTCTTCTATGCACGAGAGTTTATTATATGGATAATCAATATATCTGCACAAAGTGATGAAACTGCTGCTTTTCTAATCTGCCTACATATTTAAGCCCCTCCATTCCCCTTATTTTAGTTGCCCTTTTCTGACTTTCTTCTGTTTCCAAGATGTCACTTTAGTATATGGGATAACAAAACAGTATATGGGATAAACAAAAACATTCCAAATAAGGGCTTACCAGTTACCAATTATCTCTAGTAATTGTAAGGATACCTAAAATTCTACAGACATGTTAAAAGTATTGACAGCCTCATACACCTAGAGAGCCAATGAAAACATATCTACTGTAGAATATTAATGTTGTAACATTTAACAAATGTTACAACAATTGCTTTCTTGGTGTATGAGACAACTGATTTACATTTTAAAGGTCCCGCTATGCTTTACACCAGGGTTTTCAAAGGGTATGCAGGAGCACACTGGTGTGACTTTTGAGACCCAGAGGTATGCCCTTAGAATTTATGTAGTAAGAAGATTTTCACCAGTATAACTTACGTTTTTGTATTGTTCCTTCTGTTTCCAAGATGTCACTTTAGTATATGGGATAACAAAACAGTGCAGTGTTTAACAGGGAGCCAGGTTGTTGCCTGGTACAGAGAAGATTTGAGATCCTTTGTTGCAAACTATATGTTCTCTGTGCTCTTTCTTGCCTTCCTAACTTGACTGGGTTTTGCTGGGCCCCTGAGTAAACTTCTTTGGAAGAACATACTGTAGATATACAGATTTATTTTATATGCCTTGTATGCTCACTCCCTCATAGCCTAATGCTGCAATTATAAATACTTTTTATTTTTATTTTTTTTTCCAAAAAGACCATGACTATAGCCATAATTATTCCTAAAGTATTACAAAATCTATCAAAACAAGTCTTGGATAATAATCTAATATATGAAATATACCAACTAAACGTAAAATATGCCAAATAACACTGTTAACTTTTGCTATGAATTTGTCAGAGGAGCACCAAGACCATCTTGGCATCTCTGATCAAGAAAGACAGAGACCACAGTTTAAAAGGGAAATCCACAACAGCTATTTCCCAGAAGTTACAATATTCTGGACTTTTTGGAAAATTCACAAGGAGTAAGCCATTGCTGAAATAATATGGAGCTTGCAAAAATAGATTCTCAGATCTGGTTAAAATTATTCATCTTGGTCCTAATGCAAACCAAATGACAGAAGTCAACCTACTTTTCCTTGTTCATTTTATGTTTTCCCTGAGTTACATTCTTGTGTTTTGCGGCAGTGCCAGGTAAGAAAGCACTGGCATCATCATGAAATTATGCATTTTTAGCAAGAAAAAATTCCAGTTAAACATTACGGATGCAAACGTTTCTATACAGAATTTCTGCTGACAGGTTCACAGCAGTAAATTCGTTTTGACAGTCAAAACTTTACCAGTAGTTTTGACTGATGACATAGGTGTCATTAAAACTGTTATTTCGTCCAAAAACAGGTCTGGGTCAAACTATGGGATAGCCCAATTATTATTGTATCTAAGGAGGTCTTGTGTACACAGGGACTTTTTAATAAGTGAACCAACAAATATAAATGGCAGTGTTTTAGAATTAGAAATGGAAATCCTAGACCAGTTTTTATTTAGTATTATTAATGTTCTTTTTAAAATAAATGTGTTCAGACTGTAGGTATCATTAAATACAGTGAATAATCACATGGGTAAAGCAGCAAACTGGTGTATTACATGAGCCATAGTAGCATCATAAGAAGTGAAAGATACAGTGGCAATTTATTTTAGATTTCGAGTGTCAGCACTCAAAGAATACAGATGTCAGTAATGATGTGCTTAATACGGATGTAAATATTAAATAAGAGAAAACTTTCTACTTAAAACCATAAAGTTCATGAGTGGGTTGTAACAGATGTTCTAGAAGAGTTTGGCTGTGGGGGTATGAATAGAAATGCCTGCAATATATTCTGTATTTTCTGAAAAGAGCAAAGAGCATGTCATTCATTTTCCAAATAATAAGACTACTGGAGATTGATAAAACACATTCAAAAAACAAAATACTGTATCCCGGAAGAAACATATGTCAATCAGCCATTGGAAAACATAGCTATGTTTTATGTTAACATTTAAATTATAGTATCTGCAGTAACCCTTGATGATGAAACACTGAAAGTAAATCACATTAACATTTCAACTTCAAATTTCCAGCCGATACAACTTCCTTAGAGTTAAGTATGCTTTAATGAGCCTTAAATCTAGGTAAAATTTGTGAGAATTATTGCTAAAAGGGTTCAATGTTTATTTGAAATGATTTAAAAAGGGCTTCAATCAAACTTTTGGTTCCACAGAAATTCCACAAAACTGTATAAATGGTTAATAAAGACATACGTCCATCTAGTCCAACCTTAATTCCTTCCTGACACTAAATGGCAATCGGAAATAATCCCAGGATCAACCAGAAACTATATGTATTAATACCAGTTATTTTCATAAAATGTTATCCAGCCCACTTTTAAAGCTATTCAGTGAACTTGCATTACCAATCTGCTGGAAGAAAGTTCCATAGTTTCACCGTTCTCACTGTAAAGAAACCTTTCCTAACCTAAAGATGAAACTTTTTTTCTTTTTTTTTCTTCTATGCACGAGAGTTTATTATATGGATAATCAATATATCTGCACAAAGTGATGAAACTGCTGCTTTTCTAATCTGCCTACATATTTAGCCCCTCCATTCCCCTTATTTTAGTTGCCCTTTTCTGACTTTCTTCGTTTTCCAAGATGTCACTTTAGTATATGGGATAACAAACAGTATATGGGATAAACAAAACATTCCAAATAAGGGCTTACCAGTTACCAATTATCTCTAGTAATTGTAAGGATACCTAAAATTCTACAGACATGTTAAAAGTATTGACAGCCTCATACACCTAGAGAGCCAATGAAAACATATCTACTGTAGAATATTAATGTTGTAACATTTAACAAATGTTACAACAATTGCTTTCTTGGTGTATGAGACAACTGATTTACATTTTAAAGGTCCCGCTATGCTTTACACCAGGGTTTTCAAAGGGTATGCAGGAGCACACTGGTGTGACTTTTGAGACCCAGAGGTATGCCCTTAGAATTTATGTAGTAAGAAGATTTTCACCAGTATAACTTACGTTTTTGTAATGTTCCTTCTGTTTCCAAGATGTCACTTTAGTATATGGGATAACAAAACAGTATATGGGATAAACAAAAACATTCCAAATAAGGGCTTACCAGTTACCAGTTACATTATCTCTAGTAATTGTAAGGATACCTAAAATTCTACAGACATGTTAAAAGTATTGACAGCCTCATACACCTAGAGAGCCATGAAAACATATCTACTGTAGAATATTAATGTTGTACATTTAACAAATGTTACAACAATTGCTTTTCTGGTGTATGAGACAACTGATTTACATTTTAAGGTCCCGCTATGCTTTACACCAGGGTTTTCAAAGGGTATGCAGGAGCACACTGGTGTGACTTTTGAGACCCAGAGGTATGCCCTTAGAATTTATGTAGTAAGAAGATTTTCACCAGTATAACTTACGTTTTTGTAATGTGCTCTAAAAATATATATTAAGATAAGATTTCAATGCAGTCAATGAAGTGCAAATTTATACTACATCAATTTATTTCTACAATAATAGCCTAATAACATTCGATAATCCTCGAAAACATGATTGAAAATTTAATAGTAGTTTCCGAGTATTTTTGAGGACTATCGAAAGTTCAAGGCTATTTTCAAGGATTATCTAAAATAGCCTTGAATGTTCAGTAATCGTCAAAAATGCGCTCCGAAGTCCCAAAAGTACGTTGGATTTTCGGATCTTTGGGATACATAAATCCGAAAACGGAATGGATCTTACCAGTTTCGGCAATCTCTAAAAGTCACTAGGATGTGGATGTCTGATTGTTACTTCCAACTCGGAAGCATTCTTATATATGCACACAGTATGAAGAATTTACCCCTCCAAATTTCCATGTCAGTGTATCATAGTTGCAATAAATTACATCAGTTAACACAAATAACAATTCTTAATTGTGCAGACACTCTTTTTAGAGACACTCAGCGGGTTGGAGGAATGCATCTTCAGTTGTTTGTTGTTGACTAATTTAAACAACCTTGTAAACAGGTGTAAACAGATTACCAACAGACAGGCTCATAGTTTTTAATTTCCTGCAATGTATTCTAGCCATGCAGGACAACCATATGCAACAGAAGAGAGAAGCAGGGGTCATAGCTCCTTAACCTCCCAGGCTTCAATCAATACTTTAAAGGAATAGTTCACTTTTCGAGTGAACTGTTCCTTTAATATCTTACTAGGTAACCTCTGAATTATCAATGCTGTTTAATTGCAAAGACAAACATTTGCACCTTTTATATAAGCCTTATTACTGGCTATCAGCCTCTGTGCTTTCAGACTTATGAACATTTCTCCAGCCTTCTCCCCAGGGACAATGGTTTTTTACAACAAATAGTAATTTACCTTATCTACTATCACTGATGATTCGGTTCCTTTTAGTCTTTAGCTGGCCAAACACTTAAGACATTTGATAGATGTGACTTTTGATGTCGCATCTACCAAATGTTTTAGAAAAGCAAGAGGGACTGGCATTTTTACCTTCCAACATTCTCACAAAGTTTTCCAGTCTGGCCCGTTCATTTGCGATTGAAATACGTTCACCAAATATATTGGGCCTGGAGGTTGCACTTACAATTGTCTAACACCACAGGAGGTGTTAGAAGGTCTTGGAAGGTTGGGAAGATAGCGTATCAGCACCTTTACTCTTGCACAGTCTAGATTTTCTTAACCATTGTAAAATATGCGGACAAAAAAGTGCATAATGCACACAGCATGTGGCAAAAATTCAATTCAAAGAGTTCTTGTTTTTCAGGAGACTTCATTTTCTTCTGATGCTTTTTATGTTTCTTAATTGTCATTCCCTTTACAATTTACTTTCAAGCATAAAACCACTGGTGCAAGAAACATCAAGACAAAATCCAGTCAGGACATATGAAGGTTATGTTGTGCAGTGCTGTCCACTTATTTTCCTTGATCCTTTGACATCCATAGAGCACATTTTTCTGTCTAAAATATTTCTCATATTCATTATAATAACTTTTTCAATCAGTCCTAAAAGAAAAATTTACACATATGAGATACGTGTTTATAAAAGTAACCCAAACTATAGAAAACACTTATTATTTATCATCATGTGCAGTGAAGTAATTTATCTGAATACAGAGACATTGCTATAAAATCAAACAATTTCCCCAAAAGATTTTAAATCTAGTGATTCTCTTTACATCTTTCTGTTTGTTCACACCTGGCACCAATGTTAGGGTGTCTATACAAAACACCCCTATTTTGCTTGGCACCATGTTTATGCCAACATTTGGTAAGGAAGCATATTTACTAAGAAAGATTGTGTGTGTAAAAATTGTTGCATCAAACTGAAAATGTTGGATTGGCACTGAATCTATAAAGAGCTAGTTCACCAAACCACAAAAATCCATATAAAGATTAATCCCCCCCTCCCAACTCTGAGACAATACTAGCCTCACTCCCTGATCCACCAGCAAGGTGATATCCTTCCTTATTTATTTTCTTCTCCTTCTTCTGCGTAGCTATCACCTTCCTTGTGTCTACAAGGTCTTTTACGAGCTTGCACACAAGCAACTTTTGGTCATTGGCCATGATGTCATTTGTTCCCTGAGCCAGTACGAATCCCTTTGGATTTTGTGTTGAGATGAACTTTCTCTTCAAAAAAATAAAATCAATCAATAGTTTACTATTCACCATAATTCCAGTGTACAGTTGATACACAATACACCAAACAGTTAATAACCATGTATAATCTTACATTATTTACATTATCTAGGATTAGCTGTTTATTGAAAAGCATAATTAATAACCTACAGTAGAATAACCTGTGATTTGTAGTTCAGTACAATACCAGACCACACAGCTCAGTTATATCCATTACAATCATCCAGGACTATTTCACTGACAGTTTAGTTTGTTGTTATTTGAATTTTTCTTTGGCACCCATAGCAGACCCCGAACAAAAGCTTTCTACGCCTTGTGGAATATGCCCCAAAGCACTATCAATTCAGTGGTAATGCAATAGGAATTTTTAAACTAATTACCTAATGGAAATTCAGAGCATAAAATCTACCACTGGCACCCAAAGAGCACTTTAAACTGTTGAAATCAAAACAACTCACACTGCTTTTTTATTTAACAATCTCATGTGAGAGAATTGGAAACACTAAGACAATTAGAAATAAATGTTCAATGAATTGACTATGCTGTTCTAAACAGAATCAATGTGATGCCTAGTATCATCCAGGAGATTCAATAGAGCAAAGAAATAACCTTAAAACAGCTATTCATAGAATAAACTAAAGACTGTTAAAATGGTGCAGAAGCATTATGCAATACCTAGTTCTACCAGCATATGGTCCATTGCCTTTTCTTAGTAGCAAGTTATTATAGCAAATATTTTAGATATGTATTTAGTTCAGGTTTTCTTTTTGCATTTCTGCCCTGCCTGTAGTTGAAAACATAACACCAAATACTAAATATACATTAATATAAGTGTAAGTGGCATTAAAATGATTCAGATTGGCTATATGGCTATATGGCTATATGGGTATAATAAAGTGTAAAAAGGTTGTGCAGATCTGCCAAAGGGTTACTACAGCATATTTGGCTATAGGTTCATCTTGTTTCTTGTCCAGTTCTTCAATCTGAATCATTATACTAGAAATCCCAAACAAGGTGTTGCAACATAAAAAACAATTATAAATAAACATGTACTATTTAACATTTTGCATGAGTTCCTGATAGCAATTCACTGGTTCTCAATCTTACTTGCTAATCTACAAGTTTAAATCTATTTGACAGTGAAAAAATTAGAAGATTCATTAAAAATAACAATGTCTTGTTAGGTCTAAATACAGAGTTTGTATCCAAAAGGATGTTTTGTTTTGTTTAACATTTTTTAAGTTCCATTTTTAAAATATATTTTGGAACTGTATAAGCTGGCTGCAGACTGACAAATAATCTAGCCAGAGGGCTATGGATCAGCAGGTAAATGCAGAGATTCTATTAGTTTCCTCGACCCAGGGTTTACAGCATTCATTTTAAATGAAATCAAATTCTACACATGGATAGGTACAAATCTATCCTCACACTGTTCTTTTCAGGGGGTTGTAAGTTGTTTCTGAGAAAAGGTTGTTGAATATAAGTTTAACAAGTCAACATTACACTAGAAGAAAATAAATATTTTTACCTCTGTTTATGTAATGATGAAAAGTTTGAATTGAAGATTACAGCAATCAAATTAAACTATAACTATATTGCATATTCCATTTGCCCCAGGTAAAAAGCACCTGGGGCAGGGAGGTAGGACTGATACTTTCTACCTCCCAATATAATTTCTATCATTTCTACGTGGAGCGACAGCACAAAGAAAACTGCTTCTGCCAATTTTCCTTGATGCTTCAGCACTATCCTTAATACAGGAAGGTTCTGGGCACTAACCTGGCAGATGAAAACTATATCTGGAGTAGCTCCTCAATGAAACAATATTGGGAGGTAGGAATAATCAATCCTACCTTCCTGCCCAAGGTACTTTTCATTTTTTTAAAAGTTCATTTATAAAGTAAAGCTGTCTTTTAAAGGAAGGGGGACAACACTGATAACTTATGGAGACCATAAGTTGATCTTGGTTTTTCCACGTGGGAATGTTAGCATTATAAAAGATTTGAAGTATATGAAAAACGGTTCAGCTCAACATTTCATCCTCATTACTAGAGATGAACAAAACTGTTCCATAAAATCCAAAAATCTTATTTTAACCCGATTTTCGATTTGATATTCAAATGCAATATTTTGAATTTTTGATTTTCAATTTTTCGATGAAAAGTTAAGTTTCACAACTTTCGAAAAATCCATTGGATCTGTGGATTATCAAAACTGGCAGGTCCAAATCAAAACCAGTATTTATCATAATTGTTATAATACCCATGTTGTAAAAAATGTCATAAATAACTGCAAGAGGATTCCACAATATATGCTACCTTGTAGTACAAAACTTGGCGCCTATTGAATAAAGTTGTCTTAAAGTCCATTTCTTTTTTGAAGTAGGGCCCTGTATTTTTTTTTAAAGAGATGGAAAAAGTTTCCCAAACTGTGTTATTAAATGCTTGAAATGAAGTCCAAGAGAAACAAGCTTTTCTAAAAAAAAAATCCCCAGGTGTATATCAACAACTCAATATTATATATATTTCATATATTTCTACAAATATGTGTTAAAAGAATAAATTAACTTCACATCTTGATATGTGTACATCTTGGGTGAACCTGCAGGGCAAGGAAATGACTGGTAAGCTTTTCTTAAGTCAACAATTTTCCAAAATGTTCACTATTAAAACTGTAGGGATCAGTTAATAAGGAGAGTAATATATAATTCTAGGCAATATACTTGTGAAGGTTCTCATTCATTTAGGTATATCTGTTGTATTCAGTTAGATCAACTGGACTTTAGTTTAGTTCAAGTTTAGTTCTTGAAGTTCTGGCCTGGTTGTAGTGGTGTATCCTGGTTTCAAACCAAACCTTGATTTGGAACTGCCTGTTTTATACCACAAGTATAAAATTTGCCTTTAAAATCTAAAATTCCTATTAACAATCAAAATCGCTATCAAAAACTGTGATTGAAATGTTGAAAAATCCAGACTCGATTTGGGGTGGAAGCAGATTTTTGGAACTTTGATAGATTACACAGAGCCGTTGTCAGAACGAAACACACCAGTATCTCTATTTGATAGTAACATCATTCAAATACAAAAAAGGGACAGGGAGAAAAGACAATCTCAAAGATGATATAATGAGAACAAATAGTCATGCTGTCAAATTTTATGTTCTCATTATAATGCATTGCACAAGGGCAATATCTCAGTGTGTGTGACAGAATGACATATGTTCTGTCTTTAAATACTAATCCTCTTCAAACAGGTCATTATATGTGAGTTATATACAGCACTAAGAGATTCATAACCATTGTTATAAAAGTGACAATAATATTTTAAAATCAATAAGGTGGGAATCTGAAAATGGGACAGAGTGGGTAGGAAAATATATATTGTTCTAAAATCCTACCATACATTTCAGGAAAGGCAAGATTCTCACTGAAAACATGTTAATTATATGACTTCCCTAAAAAATAAGTGAAAACATGTTAATAATTTGACTTCACTAAAAAATAAGCATAGTAACTTTTGGCATGTCAAGATATATAACCCATTTTTATAGGGCACATTTCATGTTTGGCATATTTGGGAGATTTGAATGAATGAAGGTATGTTTGGCAGGATGATCCATGACACTAAAGCCATGCACTAACAAGGCAAGAATGCAGGTCTCTAACTGAAATATCCCTAGTGGGCAGGTTTAAACTAAATAGACAAAAACTATTACACTATATTAGAGAAGAAAGCTTCAGATGCACTCACTAACATTTAACCTTTATTGTGATAGGGATATATCAAATTATACACAATTAAAAACAAAGGCTAAGTGGCTCAAGCAACTTAATTATAGTGACTAGTGCTGTAAAATGTAAAGTGCCATGTTGAAAAGCATACATATGTATAAAAGTATACCATATAAAAGTATTCAGCGCATCACATTGTGTACATAGCAATGGAGAGATAAAGTTCCGTGCAACACTAATGGATCAGCGTATCTAAATAGTAGCCAAGACCACCACTGACAACAGATGTGTTTCGTCCTGAAAACTTCTACTCTAATGTGATCTAGAATATGGCTCCCATGATTCTCTGCACACAGTCAATATTACAGAGACTGTTACTTATATAGAGCCAATGATCTCCAATACACTGCTGGTGACTACACATAAGGGATAGCAATCTCCTACATTATACAGATTATAATTTGCAGTGTATAAGTATCACTGTATCGCATTATATATTTTTTCATCAAGTAAATACAATGTAATACAGCGATATTGTGTTCCCTTACACTATAAAGGCAAAGTAATATACAGTACCTAACTATATTATCAAAACCAGAATTATGCAAACATATAAATATATATACAGATAAAACCCGGGTGTATAGGTAAGTCAACAAGGCTAATAAAGAGGGCCCCCTTTTCCCCCCTTATATATTATATAGTAGGACCACGTTCAAGTCTATATAGTTGAAGAAGAAAAAAACTGCTGTTCTATCCGTAATCTGTTTCAACACAATAAAGTGTATCTAGTCCATAGAGAACTGCAATTATATCCAGAGTCAGTTGTCACATGATGCGGTGTATATAGCTCATACAAAGAATTGGAGTGAGATATCTGTAAAAACTTGTCAGGTGGGTAGCTGTATGGATGCTTACCGATGTCATCCAATGTACCGAGTTCCTCAGGTTTCGCTCAAATAGAATCGAAAAGTTCATCAAATATTGCTGTATAAATCTAAATAGAATTGTAATTTCTGTGGATAAAAAAAAGAAGTTCAGGAGTAAGTTAAATAAATGGTGTAAAATCTGTCTCCTCATTGATCCTGTGTGGGGCTTGGGTACACAGAATATAGCGAGATCCCGCTATACTCCAAGATCTCACGGTAGTACGGCATCTATCTTTGTGATTTAAACTCCCGGTCTGAGCCAGTTCTGGTGTCGGCGGTGGTCTTGGCTACGCTGATCCACTAGTGTTGCATGGCACTTTATCTCTCCACCCTATTTCATTGTTATGTACAATGTGATGCGCTGAATACTTTTATACGGTATACTTCTATACAAGGCACTTTACATTTTCATCTATGTAGTAGTAGATGCCAATGCCTCTTTATCATTGTTGACTGTAACTCATACATTCTAGGAGAATATACCATCCAATCAATTCAACAGATTAAGACAACATTGCACAGATATAACAAAATATGATGAACAAGCAACAATGCTAAAACATAAACTCCAGGTAAAAGGATATGACAAAAAGAAACCAGTGGAAACAAAGAAAAATATAAGAGATATAGAAAGATCTACTTTACTCAAACCAAAGGAGAAAAAATCTAAACAGAAATAGATTAGCCTTCCTTTTATCACTGATTTTAATAGAAATGGGCAAGAAAATGATAAAGAAGCATTGGCATCTACTACTACAAGATGACATTTTAAGTACAATAATAGCAAAAGAACCAAATATTATATTTAGAAAAAGCAAAAACATGAAAGAGTTGATAGCACCAAGCCATTTAAATCCTCCACAAAAAAAGATATGTAACTTTATGAACGGAATAGAAGGTTTCTATGGTTGTGGACAATGTATGGGATGCAAGTACACAAAGAACTAAAATAAAAGAGATTCAAGATAAAAATACGATTAAAATTAAAATTAACCATCTGATAACATGTAATTCTACAAATGTTATATATGTGATAGAGCAGTGGTGGCAAACCTACGGCACGCGTGCCAGAGCTGGCACTCGGAGCCCTCTCTGTGGGCACTTATGCACAGCAGAGATCACCAGAGTTTGTTACCAGAAAGCCAGAGAGAAAGTGTAGCGGCTGTCGGCTGAGAGAGGTCACATGCTATAGCATTCAGCTCTGCTTGGGTCCCTGTTTTGGATCTCAAACTCCTGTCAAATAATATAGGGGTTAATGGTCACTGTTTTAGATCTTAAACTCCTGTGTGGTAATGTAGAGGTTAATAGGTAATCTATAATCAATTCTATCTACTGTATTGGTCTGTGTCTATTTGAGTTGTTTTTTCTAAACTAAAAACTCCGTATTCAGGTTAAATGATCATGTTGGCACTATGCAAGAAAAAGTGGGGTTTTGGGTTGCAGTTTGGGCACTCGGCCTCTAAAAGGTTCACCATCACTGTGATTGAGTGTGCATACTGGAAGCGATACATTGGGAGAACAGGGAGACAATAGAAGATCAGGATAAGAAAATGTATTAATAATATCACAAAAAGAAAAAAACTTAACATTACCTAATGATTGTAATAATTGTAATGAATTTAAAGAAAGAAAATTCTTTTTTTTTTTTTTACGCAAAACCAGGAAGTTACCGAATTTAAAGATTAAACAGTAGGAACTATACACCCTTGAAAAAGCCACAAGAAAGCGGCGAAACGCATTGGGGTTTCTATAAGAATACATCAAAGATTGGATTATAGAGCATTTTAAAGGAATATTGACCGATTCCATAAAGCTTATTTTAAAGGAACATTGACTACAATATTGACTGCAAGTGAGAAGCCTCTGGATGCTGCTACAGACCATTTGCTCCAGTTAGGCTCCCATAGTTTGCTCTTATTTTTGCTTTTAATTTTTATTCTTGCACTGTTTTGGCATTTTTTGTACTATTTGCACCATAAATAAAACGACACATAAGGAAAACATAAATGTCTTTTTATCTTTTTAATATATGGTTTATTTATATAAAGGGTTTGATGTATTACATTTTAAATTGACGAATTACTAAAACTACATATTTATCTCTTTTATTTTTGGGTAACACATTTGAGAGAAGGGAGCTCAGTCCTGTTGGAATATAACTTTAGAATAATTTTTGCACAGTAGCCACTCTTGAGTCACCTTTATAATTATATTTTCACTCAGAAACTCAACAGTTATGCTACTATCCCATAACAATATTTTATTTCTATAAGGGTGACCCCCCCCAACAAGACATTTGTTGTAAAAAGGCAACAAACCGGGACAACATGTAAACTAGCCTTGTACACACCAAACAGACAGATTTCCTTATCATACTGTTGTTAAGGTCATAGTCCAAATTACAGGATTATGGGAGATTTGGCTTCTTACGATGATGGCTAATTCAAAACTCTGGTTATTCAGCTTAAAAATGTCATTTGCAGGAATTTCTGGAGCAGACTGTACTAAAGAGTTAAAACCTGACCACATTTAAACCTATAATCTTCAAGTGATAGAACAGTAAACCGTAAGACTTAAGCTGTCCCAGACAGCTTATCCACATCATAAGATAAGAAATGTGACATATAATACCCACAATGTAACCTCTGCACTGCAGATTGAAACACAAAACCCATGGACTGCTAACTGCTGCATGTTTGCAATTTATGTTTCTTTCTTTATGGACAAAAATCTGATCTTAAACCCAAACAGTGCACTTAATTAAAGTAAGAGTATCATTAATAATAAATCACAACCCCCCTTGAATGTTCAAGGTCAAACAAACCAGCACTAAGGGTGGCTATAGACGCTTAAATTCCAGTCGTGCGATATTGGGATATCCCAATATCGTACGATCGTCGGATCGTGTATGGATGATCGTTGAATGATCTTTCAACTATCTTACAATAATTTCCCCATCAGGCCAGTTTAAAATATTTTGGCTGACCAGCAATCCAATCGTATGACCCGCAGATTGTACGATCGGATTGTAGAGTCTATGGCCACCATAAATGTATAAGAGAAATATTAGGAGAAATGTTTTATTTAAGCTTAAAATATCAGGATTGCTTAAAGAAATTGCAATATATACAATACATATATTGAACATATGTACATTCATTTTCATACTTAGCACCATATTTCTGTTAAAGGGACAATAAAGGGATAAGTTCAGTGGAAATTATCAATATTTGTTAAATTGTTAGTTTGTGTAATGCCTTCTTAATTATTCTACATAGTCTCTCCAATTTTGAAAAATCAGTTGATTTCATACCCTTTGCTGTTCCCTGCTGTTGACATTAGTTAGATGACATTTCAGGTTTTAACGGTCCTTCTTTTTCCCAGGATGCACCAATTCCTTGGAACGTTTCTAACAGTTATTTCTACTGATTGGCTGTTGGATGGGTCAAAGATGCTCAGATCTCTACTGAACAACTGAATCAACCCAGGCGCTGGGTCAAGGGCAAGACCATTACAGGACTTCCTGCAAACAGGAAGTCAGTATCAGACAAAATGCTGAATTGGCACATTAAGTTCATTGGGATGAAAACATACTGCTCTTTTTTCTGAAAAGCATTGTTTGCATTGAACTTAAGTCAGACGAAATTCTAAAATGGAGGCACATAAGGCCTAATGGCAGCAGTGCTCTCACTTCCCCCTCTTTCTCCCTTTTCTCCTCCCCTGCTCCCCCTCCCTTTCTTTTCCCTCCTAGTCAAAAGGGCCAGCTGGGAGAGGGGAGGGGATGGCGAGGAGGAGGGGCAATGTAACACCTAGGGCCTCATAGGCTGTAACAAGGAAAAGTAGGAGGGGCTAGGAAACAAAGGACAAGTGTAGCATAAAACAGGCAAAACAAGCAGGATGTATAATATTAACTTGTACCTTTCCCTCCCTCCCACCCATCACATTTCGTTCAAAGAAAGAGATATGGATTTTGGGCCATTCATTCGTGTATTGGGCACACAGGAGAGCAAGATCGTACGGTCAGCCCTTGGAGGCTCGGGGTTCAGACCTTACCGGGGGCGCGCAGTTTGGAGGAGAGAAGCCTGGGGTGTGGCCGGGTGGGGTCCCGGTCACTCCTCCGCTTACTCTCGTGGGCCGTCACGGAAGAACGGCACGTGGTTAAAGCAAATTCCTGGGACCGAGAGGGGACTTCTTGCCATAAAACTTGTTTTTAGTTTGTCGTTAATATTTTGAAAATAAACGCAGGGTTGTCGTTAATATTTTGAAAATAAACGCACGTTGGGGCCCTGCCTTTCGACAAAAGTATGGTGTGCGGTATTTAATTTCAGTTTTAATAGAAGGGAAAAACTTTAGGCCATTTAGGGCTTAAAGGTTTTACTGAAAAATTCTTATGGTACTTTCTGCAAACAAACTAAACTATAGAGGAGTCTAGCGCGGCCGATGGAAACACACAGTCCTGAGCGTTCTCCTTATGATATTCATAGGGAGATCGCTCGGGACTGTGTGTATGCAGATCTTTGAAAGATGGCAGACAGGATCTTGCAGATCCTGTCTGTCATCTTTCAGAAATCTGTACTGTGTGTACCTAGCTTTAGTGGATAATGTTGTTTTTGGGGTAAAGATTGAAAAAAATATCTCCTTACAAATGACTTAAAGTACAACCTTTAACTAAAAATAATCCTGTTCTGTAGCACACGTGTATACTTTCAAGTAACATTTCTCTTTTTTTTCTTTGTACGCTTTTCTTTTTTTCTCACAAATTTTTCTCCTCAAATTTAATCTACTTCTCCCTCTCTAAAAAACAACCCTGAGATAATTTTCACTTCTTTGATCCTTATTACAAAATACTACACATTTTCATAGCAGGTCAGAATCAAGAAAAATAACTGCAACATCTTTTTGCCTATGATTAAAAGACTTGTCAAGTGGAAAATTCCATCTTTGCAGCTATCCTAAATATAAAGCATAAAATGAAAAGAATAACTGTCTGACAGATTTTTCTAGCAAATACAGAAAGATGGCCTGTGTGCCTCACTTGGTATTCAGTTGTCATTTGTAAGTGCATTAGTAGGGAGAATGGGAATCAATACAACTGTCATGTTACCATAGAGAAATATGCAAAGCTTTATGGATGAATTGAGCTATGTAAACTCAATTATTTAGTATGCTGCCATGAAACCTTAATGACAAGGAACACAGACAAAGCAGTATAAAAGAAAAATGCTCCCATTGGCTTCCTGTGCTTCAAACAAAACATTTTGTTGTTTTCCTCTAGATTTTTTCCACACATCTGTCCTCTTCAAGCATAGTTAAAGGGGCCTCTGAACTTTCTTTTTATATTTTACTTTTGTATTTGTGTATACTATGTAGACATGGTTTGTCTTTTTCCAAAAATAAATTTAAGGATATTTTTACCCCCTGAAAAATACTCATCCTGTTTGGTAATTTTGTTTTGCAGGTAAACAATGTGAATTCTAAAATCACCTGTTTTTAATTAACCCTAGAGATATCAGCAATCACTGTTTACCTGAAATAAAAATCTAGCAGAACAAATATCTGGAACCAGAACAAAAAGAAAGGTGGAAGTGGACTTTTTAACTAGCCTCGGGGAAAATGTTATCTTGGTCAGCATACAGATCTTTATGTTGAGCCGAGTTGTATTGCAAAACTTTGTAAGGCAAAGTTACTGGGAAACTAAGCAATTTAACTCAGTTATAGATCAGTATCCTAAGTAGGCAAATACAATGGTGATGTCAGCAGACTGCTTACAACAACTAGATAGTGCCAACATGTTGCAATATTGCAGCTATTTCCACACTTTACATGGGGATGCTGGCTTTTCATCAGCAGCAATAATTATTTCTAAAGAAACACTTATTATATCAATGCATACTTGTGTTTCCAACTTTACTTACATTAATTTAAAGATCTAAATAACTTTAAATACCACAAACATGCTGCCAAAAAATGGTCATTATTTCCAGAGTTTAATATTATTTGTATGGAGTATAATGAAATATTTCTAAGCTTTACTGTGAAAACCTAATCCCATATAAACATGGTTACTTATTATGAGCAGAGTGTCAATATTTAAGAGACAACTGAAAAAGTCAATCAGCAGTCTTTCATGTGAAGAGTTTAGTAATTAAAATACTGATCATACTTAATAGATATTCTAAACAAGGGCTGATGTTATTCTCCAGCTGCTTTCCTAGACATCTACTTCCCATTTTCACTATATGGTATTGTTTCTAATGCTGCAGTAAATTAAATATGTTAATCAATAATATGTAACCTAAATCCACAGCAAGATTCCAGTTTCTAAAATCAACATATTTAGTTTAGCTAACATATTTCAAAAGTAGAGCCTTCCATAGAGATGTGCAACCTGTGATGGAGCAGGGCTGCTTATAATAGTTGTAACCACACCCCCAGCCCCAAGCCATGCCAAAGTACCCCTTTGGTGGCGCCCTTTTAATTGGAAGACCTACCAACCACTAACCAACCACCTGTTACACTAATCCAATGGAAAGGTCAGGGTTTTCTCAAGAAAATCCAAACAGATACTTTGAGATTATATTAGTGTCTTTGAATGTGCATTGAACATTTTCTTTATTATTGTTTGTTATTTTTTTGTTACCGTGTTATGTTCTCTTCCCGAGTTCCATTTCCTCCTGTCCTCTTTTTATATTTCCAAAGTTATTTTATTAAATTAAACATGGGTTTTGAATATTTCAAATGTACAAGGGTCTGAATACTTTAACACTGTGTAGAAACATCACCTACTGCATATTAAAGGGCAAGTCCATCCTGAAATCTAAACTTTTTGCATAGGTTAAGCACTTACACACACACCTCAAGACCACACGTACACCTTAATAGATGTTCTTGAAGGCAGCTAGTCATCCTCCATGTTCACAATCTCCTCCTCTAGATGTTGCCCCCTCCTAATCTTTTCCAGCCATGACTAAATGCCCTACCTGGAACCTCTTGCAGCTTTAGGAGTAAGCAGCAACCTCTACAAAAGGAAGGGGAGAATATCCTGATCGCTGCCTTCAGGAACATCTTGAACATTTGTTCACCCCCCCCCTCTTTTTCTCCATGTACATTAACTTCATGTTTAATATTGCAGATTCAGTAGTACTATCAATTTCTCTTTTTTTGCTTTTTTTGCACTTTTTCATTAATTTACATCATAGAGATGTTATGCGTGTAACAGATGTATATATATTTCATCTTGTGTTTTTATTGGGTGTGGTTATAGGGTTTATACTTTTTTATGTATAGTTCTTATACTTTTCCATTTTGTTCCCTTTACCTTTGGTGAGCTCACTTTAAGGGGGCGGACTCTGTCTGATCAGGTGACCCTATCATACCTACCTATTTAAGTTTGGCCCATTCCATTGTTTTTTGTGTCTCTGATAAAGTGCCATATAGGGCACGAAACATGTCAGACATAAAGTTGTATATACACTTGCATTATATGTGAGGCCAATGTTTGCAGGACTTCAACCGCCCGCCATCTTCAATTGTGGGGTCTACATGTAGATTTAGTTTGGGGTATGGACATGACCATTATTAAAGGTTTAAATTTATAAAAATCCACCCATATTAAACTTTTTTGTTTTGCAATAATCACTTTTGCCATCTTTGCATATACATAACACAGCAGCATGAAAACAATTGGCAGCCCAGTACACTTCCTAGCGGAAATAGTGCACAAAATACACTGAGGTATTAGACACTGCAACATTCTCATAGTAACTTAAATCAATTTCTCCATCTAAGACTACATTTTATACTTTCTTCTACTGTATTGCTGTAGCTTCCAATATCTGTGTGCTGCATTGTTGTATAGTCTACTCTTGTGTAAATTGCAGGAAATATATATTTTAAGATGCACTATTCAAATAAATAGCTGCATACATATTGTTCATATGTACAGTATTATTGGTATTGCCAGCCATAAGCTCTAAAGATAATGAGACTGCAGTATTTTAAGTAAGCATCTGAAAATTTGAAGATTATGTTGACACAAGATTTGTTTTTACATGTGTCTCCATGAAAAGGGCTTTTCCTTCTGCACAGTTTAGAGAAAAAAACGAGTGATTCATCTAAATAATATTTCTTGATTCAACCGACTAATGCTTATTTATCCTTTTTGGTTCAATAAAGGTCTATAAAAATATGATCTATTTCCAGACTGCAGTGACAGGTTTTATTTTCTGGGCACATATCCAGTGCTTGCTTTCAGTGCCTCAATGAGGAAACATTTAAGATCCCAGATGTACAGTATCTTATTTTTTTAAGTGTCAGAATATATAGCACCAAAATAGGCATTCTACAAGGATAGCAATTTTTATCTGGCCCAAAGGGTAGTTGTGTTTTAAAGGAAGGAAATAAAATGTAATTTACATTCAAACCAGCTTCTCCTTTGGATTCTTTGCCTAGAATCTTACACATCTCCCTTTCATCTCCCTTCAAACCATTTCTGTTTAAAAACACAGCAAGCATAAATTAAAGTAGATATTATGAATCAACCCTAAATACATTTTACCTAAAAAGGGCAAATATTTATCATTCCCTTACTGGAATTAGAAGAATTATAAAATAAATAGTGTAGAAGCCAATTTCTAAAATGAATATTAGATAAGTAAGATAACAATACCAGAATGCATAGGGTCATAATTATAGTAACACCGTGCCCTTAACGATCGGTAATTTACAATCATAAATCTACAATAGCGATTGTAAAGACACAATGGAAACACAGAAATTACTGCAAAAAATATACAGCACATCGAGGTGTTTCCAGCTGTCATATCAAAGAATGCATCCCACTAAATAAAAGTCTAATTAGTAGTCAGTGAGATTAATATTTTACCCAATTGAATGAAAGTAACATAGGGGAATAAGAGACAATAGTTCTTCCAAGGAAAGTATTATAAAACCAGGGCCACCAATCCTATGAGGCCAAGTGAGCCTTTTGGCTTAGGTGGGACTACTGCCACTCAGAAGAGAGGCGGCCGGCAGCAGCAGCAAAAAAAAAAAAGCGATTGCACACAACCACAAAAGGTGTGCTGGCACTAAAGTTCCTGCTTCCTGACAGTCTCCACCTGTGTGACAGGGGAGGCACCTGTGTGCCTCCCCTGTCCCATTTCATCCTTCTACCACAGTAAGTGGGCAAACTTGTATGTGCCAGTCACTGTGTGAAAACTTGTGTGCCAGTCACAGTGGGCAAACTTGTATGAACCAGTCACAGTGGGCAAACTTGTATGTGTCAGTCACAGTGGGAAAACCTGTATGTGCAAGTCACTTTGGGCAAATTTTTATGTGCCATTCACAGTGAGCAAATTTGTATGTAAGTCACAGTGGGCAAACTTGCATGTGCCAGTCACAGTAGGAAAATTTTATGTGCAAGTCACAGTGGGCAAATTTGTATGTGCCAGTTACAGTGGGAAAACTTGAATGCACCATTCACAGTGGGAAACCGTATATGTGCCAGTCACAATGGGAAAACTTGCATGTACTACTCACACGGTAGGCAGATTTGCATGTATCAGTCACACGGTGGGCAGACTTGCATGTACCAGTCAAACTGAGAAAAATTGCATGTACACAGTGGGCAAACTTGTATGTGCAAGTCACAGTGGGCAAACTTGAATGTACCAGTCACAGTGGGCAAACTTGAATGTACCAGTTACAGTGGGCAAACTTGTATGTGCAAGTCGCAGTGGGCAAACTTGAATGTACTAGTCACAGTGGGCAAACTTGTATGTGCCAGTCACAGTGGGAAAACTTGTATGTGCCAGTCACAGTGGAAAAACTTATATGTACCATCAACAGTGGGCAAACTTACATGTGCCAGTCAGTGGGCAAATTTCTATGTGAAAGTCACAGTGGGAAAACTTGAATGTACCAGTCACAGTGGGCAAACTTGTATGTGCCATTTACAGTGGACAAACTTGAATGTACCAGTCCCAGTGGGCAAACTTGTATGTGCCAGTCACAGTGGGCAAACTTGTATGTGCCATTCACAGTGGGCAAACTTGAATGTACCAGTCACAGTGGGCAAACTTGTATGTGCCAGTCACAGTGGGCAAACTTGTATGTGCCAGTCACAGTGGGCAAACTTGTATGTGCCTTCACAGTGGCAAATTGATGTACCAGTCACAGTGGGCAAACTTGTATGTGCCAGTCACAGTGGGCAAACTTGTATGTGCCAGTCACAGTGGGAAAACTTACATGTACCAGTCACAAAGGGCAAACTTGTATGTGCCAGTCACAGTGGGCAAACATGTATGTACCTGTCAGTCACAGAGGGCAAACATGTATGTGCCAGTCACAGTGGGCCAACTTGTATGTTCTAGTCACAGTGGGAAAACATGTATGTGCCAGTCACAGTGGGCAAACTTGTATATACCAACCACAGTGGGTAAACTTGTATGTACCTGTCAGTCACAGAGGGCAAACATGTATGTGCCAGTCACAGTGGGCCAACTTGTATGTTCTAGTCCCAGTGAAATGAAACAAATATTAACAAATGACAGCATCACTGGTGCGCTGGGCTTTTTTAAAGGAATAGTTCACAAATTCACAAATTAAGTATTCCTTTAATGCATTGATTGAAGACCGGTAGGTTAAGGAGCTATTCCTTACCTTCCATTCTTCAATCAATGCCTATGGAGCCAGGAATGAAGATAGAAAAAAAAACAATCTACCACAGCAGCACTGAAATTCCCAGACACTTCTTGGTTCTGTTTAACTATAACGCACATTAACATGCATGCGCGCTATAGTGTAACAAAACCAGGAAGCGGTCGCGACCAGTGAAAGGTGAGACCTATCACGTGAAAGGTAAGTTTCTTGTATTTCAATTTTCCTTTCTGTATTCTAAATAAATGTTTCTGTGTGGTAAAACTATCATTGGTTTTTCAAATAAAAAGCCCTGTCATGCTTAGAAATAAACTGAAAATGACTGAAAACTATCTAATATTGGATACAGTTGCAAAACCTTGTAAAGACTGGCTTTATAAATACATTCTGCCTTTAAAAAAAGGGGGGGGGTTATCCTGTTGTGTCAATTAATCTACTGTAAAAGCTGAGATATAATTAAATGGTGCCCCAGCAATGAAAGTTCTCAAATGATGAAGAGCTAACACTAATTGTATTGATTTGTTTATCGCCGGTTTAGGAAGCTCATTAAATAAATGGAGTGAAACAATTTCCATATTCTTAGCTGGTTTGCAAATGAGAAACAAAATAACACTTCCATATGCCTGTTTATTGGTGTTAGACTAAAACTCTGTGGGTTAGGTGCTTTAGTACACAGATGTACCATTAGCTATACAGAATAAAGGCTTTTTATGGTTTTAACAGCTTCCAGCTCTTAAAAATAGAATGATGTTCATTGACAATTTTTCAGGTAATCTATATATTGCAACAAAGGGAAAAAGAAAAGCTACACATAATGTTAACTATTGCTGTGCATACCCTGTAAAACCAATTCTGCTAGTAAGTTGACCCTGATATATATATAATTAACACATTCTTTTTGATTACTTTTATCCTCAGAGTCTTTAAGATCTCGTCAAGCTCATAGACTTGTATGATAAATGAAGAGTAAAAATTAAATGTTGAGCGAATATGCCTTGACTTGATTTGTCCTAAAGACTAGAATGGGGCTTCTTTCAGTTACTAGAATGGGGCTTCTTTATATGCCTGCTGGCTGTCTCCTGACATTGTTTCTGCTCTGCACTACTTGCCTACAATCACCTGGGTCCTGGCACACCACGTAAGATCAAACTTTAATATGTACCAGTCACATTGTGGGCAAACTATATTGTATTAATGACACTCACTGTGGGCAAATTCAGGCCTCTGTAGCGAGGGCGGTTATCGGCTATATGTGTCTTAAAGTCACATTAACCAATGTACCAAGTGTTAACGTGACTTTAAGACACAACTAATTTAAAACGTAATCTCTAAACTCCAGTCACAATGCACTGAGAGCCACTATCAGCTCAGTGCATTACCTAAAAGGGACAATAGAGAGCGATAGCGACTCTCGGGACATAGCCCTGGTAATCTCTAACACCAGCAGATAGCTGGCGTTAAAGATCTGCAAAAGGCACACTCCAGTCACAATGAACTGAGAGCCACTATCAGCTCAGTGAATTGCCTAAAGGGGGAAATAGAGAGCAATAGCAACTCTCTGTACATAGCCCTGTTTGTATGTTCCAGTTACACAGTGGGAAAACTTTTATGTACCAGTCACAGTGGGCAAATCTATATGTGCCAGTCACACTCACTGGGGGCAAACTTGCATGTACCAGTCACTGTGAGCAAACTTTTATGTATCAGTCACTGGGGACAAACTTGTATGTACCATTCACTGTGGGCAAACTTGTATGTACCAGTTACTGTGGGAAACTTAAATATACCAGTCACTGTGGGAAAACTTGTAAATACCAGACATACCAAGGGCAAACTTGTATGTACCAGTCACAATGTAGGCAAACTTATATGTACCAGTCACGGTGGGCAAACTTATATGTACTAGTCACACTCACTGCGGCAAACTTGTATGTACCAGTCACTGGGGACAAACTTGTATATACCATTCACTGTGGGCAAACTTGTATGTACCAGTTACTGTGGGAAATCTTGAATATACCAGTCACTGTGGGCAAACTTGTATGTACCAGACACACTGAGGGCAAACTTGTATGTACCAGCCACAATGTGGGCCAACTTGTATGTACCAGTCACTGTGGGCAAAATTGTATGCATCAGTCACTGTGGGCAAAATTGTCACTGTGAGTAAACTTGTATGTAACAGTCTTTGTGGGGAAACTTGTATGTACCAGTCACTTGTATTAAAGCAAGTCTATAATGGTTAGATCAGAGGTACACAAAGCAAAGAGCAACTGCTAAGGCTTCTTTTTTCCATGATATGCAACATGTTTCGGGAGGCAGTTTAAACTGCCTCCTTGCTGTGTGTACCTCTGATCTAACTATTATAGACTTGTTTTGCAAGTATATAAATCTGGATGGGTGCCAAATACTGTGTTTGAGAAAATCTAATACTTGAGCAAACTTGTATTTACTAGTTAAATTCACTGTGAACTGGAGGGCTGACTAACAGTGTAGGTACCAATCTCTGTTCAGGGCACTCTGGAACATATATTATCACCCTCAATGTGGCATATGTATGTCTGCCCTCCAGTTTCCAAGCCACTGTTAGGACAGTTGCCAGATGCTGTTGGGTCAGCCCTCCAAATCACCCAACTCTGTTAGTTCAGCCCTCCAGTTTACCAGCCACTGCTAGGTCAGCCCTCCAGTTTACCAGCCAGTGCTAAGTTAAGCCTCCAGTTCACCATCCACTCTTATGTTAAAACTGGTTGGTGAAATGGAGGGCTGACCTTACAGTTTCTGGTGAAATGGAGGGATAGTCTGGTGAACTAAAGGGCTGAGCTAACTGTGTCGGCTGAACTGGAAGGCTGCCCTTACAGTGGCTGCTGAACTGGAGGGCTGACCTAACAGTGTCTGGTGCACTGGAGGGCTTACCTAACAGTGTCTGGTGCAATGGAGGGTTGACCTAACCGTGTATGGTGAATTCAAGGGCTGACCTAACAGTGGCTGGTGAAATGGAGGGCTGACCTAAGAGTGGCTGGTACACTGGAAGGCTGACCTAACAGTGTATGGTGAACAGTGGCTGGAGAACTGGAGGGATGACCTTACGGTGGCTGGTGAACTGGAGGGCTGACCTAAGAGTGGTTGCTGAACTGGAGGGCTGACCTTACAGTTGCCGCTGAACTAGAGGGCTGACCTAACAGTGTTTTGTGCACTGGATGACTGACCTATCAATGTCTGGTTAACTGGAGTGCTGACCAAACAGTGCCTGGTGAACTGGGGGGCTGACCTAACAGTGTCTGATGAACTGGGGGGCAGACTTAACTGTGTCTGGTGAACTGTTGGGCTAACCTAACAGTTGATGAACTGGGTGGCTGACCTAACAGTGTCTGGTAAACTGAACTGGAGGGCTGACTTAAAAGTGTTTGCTGAACTAGTGGTCTGAACAGTGTCTGTTGAACTGGAGGGCTGACTTAAAATAGTTTGCTGAACTAGTGGTCTGAACAGTGTCTGTTGAACTAGAGGACTGAACTAACAGTGTCCGCTGAGATGGAGGACGGATCTAGTAGAGTCTGGTGAACTGAAGGGCTAAGGATTCAGCATCCACTGTTAGGCCAGTATCAAGTCAGCCCTCCAGTTCACCATCCAGTGTCAAGTCAGCCCTCCAGTTCTCCAGACACTACTAGCTATTCCACCATGTCTACCTCTGCAAGCCACAATTTTTGCAGCAGGAAAATATGGGGTTTGCTTGAAAAGTTTGGCTCAGGTGCCAAAATGACTAGAAGCACACCTGGCCTTAAGACTTATAATAGTGACAGTGAATTGTTTATTATTTGCTTAGCCTAGTGACCCATATTTTGTGACATACACATCTATTGTACGTCACAAAATTTCTGATGAACTTATAACATAAGATAAATCCCATAAGCAGCACACTGCAAGTTCTCTTGAAAAGTCCATTGACTTTGAAGGGAAAAACATTAAAGATGTAACGATTCAAAGACCTAGAACTTTAGCTCTACAAGGAATTCTATAATTGGAATGGAAAATATAGCTGCTGCTGTATCAAAAATAAACATTTATCAGTGCCATCTTTGTCCTTCAGTTTATGAACTCTGTTCTGCATTTCACACATGAAAGGTGATAATAAATTAATCTCTCAAAATCATTTATAGGTTATTGAGAGGGTCATTTCAAATTAAGAACTTATTTTCATCTGACATCCTGACCCCACAAACCTTGAAACAAAATCCTCTTGATAAAAACCTTCAGACACCAGTGATTTACAGTAATAGGAAATGAAATACATATTTTTAGTAAGAATGGAACAAGGCTTACTGTAGTTGTAGCTGCATTGCAGTCTCAAACATGTCCAAGGATTTCATGTAGAGATGAAAATCCTTTTTGCTGCAAAGTTTTGTGACTTTAAAATCTTTATTAGGAGCAACATTCTTTCAATACAACAATGCCCCGCAGGATGATTACACACTAATCAGCAGATTGTTACCCCGTGCTATTTCCCAGCTTCCTATTCAATATGCGCACTAGTACTATGGTCAATTAGTCTTTCAAGTAAAGTATCTTTATTTTAAAAATTTAACCCTATTGACTCCTCATTTCTCCTTGAAATTTTTGTTTTCAAACCCAATGGAGAAATGACAAAGAGGTTTTGTCTATCTCTACTTTAATGTTATTACAGCCAGGGTAACATCCCTGCTCAATTTACAGTCATCACTATACAAACTTAGTAAATGATTTATACTTCCTGTGTGTTTGCAGTCTACCTTCCCCCATCCTTCAAACAAATGCTTGTCCATATCAAAAACTGAGGAAAAATCAGTGACCCTGACTGGGGGAGGAGCCTGAGAGTCTGTTACTGCATGAGTATAGTGTCCTTTTAATATACCATGATATAAAAAAAAGTATTTTGCTTAGAATTAAAGGAAACCCTTTCTCATGTGTGTTGTACCCAAGAATGGATCAGCTGAATCTGATTATTAATTGCATATTCTTTAAATATAATTGTACAAAGGTATCATTTCATACAGGGGATACTATGTGCCACAAATAATTTTAGTCAAATCTGTTGTATTCAATTAGATCAACTGGCATATAATAATACTACATATAATCATATGGGCTCAAAGACTTGTCTAACACAAATAAGAGTGCACTATTTAACATTTAATGGGGGTGACAAACACCTCCTTACTTTTTATGCTCAATGACCCAGGTGTGCATAACCCAGGCCCATCACTTTGCAGACCGTGTCTAGATTAGGGTTTTAACATCTCATGTATTAAACATATTACGGGTAGATCTCTTACCCATGAGTCTCTGTGGCCCGGGTGCAAGATGCCCCAAGCCCGTCGCAAGGCAATCGTCCTCCAGAAATCTTCAAAAGTTAGAGTCTGCACAAATACCAGAAACACAAGAGACCTTGGCTGCTTCTTTTCCCTTCAGAGCAGAACAGCCAATCGGATCACATGTTTGCATTAAGGGGCGGGACCACAGACTACAGACTGCTGGCTGCTCCTGGGTCTGGGACAGAGGGGGGACCCTGGGTCTGGGACACTAAGAGGGAACTGTGGCCTTGGGACATGGAGGATGGAGGCACTTTGGGCTTCTAGCACCTGTTATTGTAACAGGCTTAGTGTCTAGTTTGTATATAAATGTGGTTCATATCACCAATAGTAACATAGTCTTTCCAGGGTTTATATTTGTATCTAAATGTGGTTCATATCACCAATAGTAACATAGTCTTTCCTGGCTTTATATTTGTATATAAATGTGGTTCATTCACCTTCCAGGAGCAAATTGTAATGTCTCACAGACCTTAAGGGAAATGTCTCGTTCCCTCTGTTATAGAAACTGTTGTTCTGTGAGTGCAGCTCTCTGAGTTGTGTAGCCGTACATTACACTGTTGTTGTGTCACTGGAGTGGACTCTGTCTGTGTTGGTGAAGTCGGGCAGCACACAGAACCCAGGCCCTTCATCTGAGTTACTGAATTGAGGAATCACACTCTGCAAGTGACGTGCAGGCTTTTTATTGATCAAACTGGACTTCATGGGCGTCGGCCCTTTCAGAGGGCATCGCCGTTATGTTGAGTCATTCAGGGGTGTGGCTGTGAGGTGAGCATATATATACATGCATACAAAATTTCTGCTTTATATAGTAGATTGTCAACATTGATCCCAGTATTCAATTTCTTTATGCACACAGCCTTTTCTATGTAGATATGTTTACAATAGTACAGAAGCCCCCGTATATTGAAAATTAACCTGTAATTTCCAGCTAGCATGAGTGGCACAAACACAGACCACCAGGAACAATAATAAATAGCTTATTTTACTGCCTTTTAAAATATTTTTTCTGCAACATTGTCCGGATCGCAGCACAATGTGTGCACGTGCGAATTCCACACGCCTTACCGTGCCTCCTATTGTGGCCTCAGCCTAAGAGTTCATTTTTAAGGAAAAATGGTATGCTTTTATAATAACCCTTGCTTGTTTGGAAAATTGGGGACCACAGTTACCCATTAACTATAATTCCTGGCAAGCCTTAAATGTCGTGAATGTTCTTTAAGGACCTTTATCGGTGTACAAGTGTTCTTTCATTAATCTTACACAATTTACTACTAGTCAATCTTTTTCCTTGTTTCACAGCTGAGTGATGTTAGACTGTGGGGAGTCTGTTCCAACAATGATCCTTCACTACTCCTTTATGTATATGCTCCTGGCAGCATAAACGCAAGCAGAGTTCAATTTTACATTGTGATAATATAATCTAAAGTAGCAAAAGGCTGACTCCTGCTATGTGCCAAAGTGCAGCATTTATCTGCAGAAACAAACAGTGCTAGATAGGACCCACACATCATCATTTCGCACAACTTCTTCTGCTGAAAGAGCAAAATGTCTTTTTTTTTAACTTCGTTTTTATTAACCAGTAAAAAATATAGTATACATTGTTACAGCTGTGAGTTAGAAGTATCGATTGCAGGATGGCCTTTATATACATTTTCTATATAAATTGTATACTACAGATTTTGATTAGTTATATAAAGTAATTAAATTACTTAACTATATACCAAAGGACTTGTCTGTCTTTATTATTCTAATTGCTGGTTAGCATCTTTGAGGTGGAGGGGGGGTGGGATGAGATGGGAGTGAGGAGGGGGAAGTTGCGGGTGCCGCCACACGGGTCAACAGATCTAAATATCTATATCGCAGTTGTCCAACCAGATTTTCGTGAATTTATTTGGGCATCCTGTTTTATGGTATAATATCTTGAGGTACGTTAGTGTGGCGTTTACCAGGGCCTTCCATTGCGTTAGCGTTGGGTGTTCATGGGCCATCCATTTGAGTACTATGGCTTTACGGGCATACAATAGTGTTTCGATTAGGAATAGTCTGTGGTATTTTGTCCATTGTTCTTCATCTAGCATACCAAGTATGCAGATTTCTCCTTTGAACGGGATTGATGTTTCACTTATGTTGCTGAGAAAGGTGATGGTTTGCTGCCAGAATGTTCTTACCCAAGGGCATGTCCATATGAGGTGCCTAAAATCGGCTTGATCATGAAGGCATTTTGGGCAGGTGTGTGCTCTTGAAGGGGAGATGCGATTCAGTCTTTTGGGGGAGACATTGGTTTGGTGCAGGATATTATATTGAATCAATCGGTTGTTGGCAGAGGGTGACACCTTTATATGTGAGTCGGCAAATTCGGTCCATGCATCTTCAGGCAAATCTGGGAGGCATGTCCGCCACTTGGACTGTAGTGTTTTGGTCACTGTTATTGACTGTCGTTCAATGAGCTTAGTGTAGGGATGTGAGATGAGTCCCTGCATACCTTGAGTATGGAGGATACCGATTATGGGGTTTTGTTAGTTCAATAGCTGGATACGTGCGGAAATCTGCTCTCAAACAGTGTCTCAGCTGCAGATATTTATAGTGGTAGTGATTTGGTAATTTATATTTATGCTGTAGGGTTGTGAACAGGAGGATTTCGTTGTTTGCGATAATGTCTGCAACGGATTTGCTTGTTCTGACATTCTTTACTTGCCATGGCCGATAACTGTGGAAAATATTTGTTACACCATAGTGGGGTTTCATGGGGGGGATTCCATCGTATGTCACAATTAAGTTTGCAGCTTTCCAAGTTTTGCAGGCTACAGTATGTATCACTGTTTCTCGTCCCATTAGGTGTTTTGGTGGATTTTGTAGGAATGCCAGTGGTGGACCAGTTAGGTATGGGTGCAGCATTTTCTCTGAGCCTGTTGAGGGGGTTCCGGAATCCATCCATGGTTGTAGATATTTGAGTTGGCTTTCAACATAGTAGAGGTACAGATTGGGCAGTGCAAGACCACCATGTGTTTTAGGGCTTTGGAGAGTCACCAACTTTGTTCTGGCCCTTCCATTGCCCCATAAAAAGGCTGTTATTAGGCTGTTTAGTTTCCGAAAAAGATATTGTGGGATCCAGGCTAGAGCGTGCTGAATGGTGTATAACAGTTTAGGTAATAGGTTAATTTTAACGAGGTTGATTCTTCCCATGAGGTTAAGTGGCAGTTGTTTCCATGCTGTGATTTTATGTTGAGTATGTTCCAGCAGAGGGTGAATGTTTATTTTATAGAAAAGAGCTGGTGAGGAGGTAATATTGATTCCTAAGTATTTAAAATAGTTTGTCCGTGAGATGGGATAAGGTAATGCAGCAAAGTCCGCATAAGGATTGTCCAATGGGTATAAAACTGACTTGTTTAGATTTATTTTTAGACCGGAGTACGGGGCAAATGTGTCCAGTATTTGAATCAGCGAGGTAAGTGGTTTGCCCGGGTTGTCAAGATATACAATGACGTCGTCAGCATGGAGTCCTAGCATTTTGGTAGTATCACCTAGGGTAAAGCCTTTAATTGAGGTGTTTGATCTGATTTTAAGAGCTAAAGCCTCAATTGCCAAGGCAAAAAGGTGTGGTGAGAGGGGGCAGCCCTGTCTAGTACCACGGGATAGAGAGAATTTTTGTGAGGTGTCCCCGTTGATTGACATGGTCGCTTGGGGATCTTTGTACATCATTCGAAGCCCGTCTGGTCTGGGTGAATTAATTCAGAAAGCATAACTTTCTGTATCCTGTTAGCCAGTACTTTTGCAAGAATTTTATAATCACTGTTTAACAGGGATATGGGTCTGTAGGAGTTTAAATCTGATGGTTCTTTTCCAGTTTTAAGGAGTAGTATTATGGTTGCCTCGTAGAATGATGGTGGTAGGTATGCCACGGCAGTCCATCTGGTCCATCTGCTTTATTGTTGTGAAGGTTTGCAATGGCAGTTTGTAGTCCTGTTATTGTTATATCGGCTTCCATTAGGTTAAATTGTGTTGGAGATAAGGTAGGAAAATCGATGTCTGCGAGGTAGTCAAATTTGTCCATTAGACTTGAGTCGGATCACGATGTGTATAGATCTGAGTAGTATACAGTGAAGGCCTGTAGTATATCTGGTGTCGATATTATTTGACCTAAGTTTGAGCGCTAAAAATTCAGTATTCAGTCTCATTTGAAGGGTCTGTAGCATATTGTTGCTCCATACCTTGCGCCCTCTTAAATTCCAGGTTAAAAACGTTGTCATTTATACTTTGTGTGATATCGTCTGGTAAAGTGCTGTTACCAAATGTGGGCTATAAAGGGCAGTGACACAGAGGGCATGTTGTGTGCCTGTGTATTAGCATTTGGGTAGTTGTGGAATGGGAGAAGGGTGAAAGCAGAGGAACCAAGTGAGTGGGGTTTGTGTGGAGGAGTATGTGACATGTGTATTGTTATGTTGTTACATGTTAGTCTGTGGTGATCATATGTGTTGTTATGGTGTGTTATCTGCATGAGTGTAGCGATCTGGGTTCGCTGTCCCTGTTGGATCAGACCATTTAGGCTCACAGTAAGCCAGTGGTGAATATCTGGAGCATTCCCCCCTTACTCTCCAGTGTCATCATCTCCTGTCGGGGATTAGCGAGTATATCTTGGTGTGTCAAGGGAGTTACTGATAGGTGTTACAGTGATGTAGATATAGGGGCATGTATGTGCGTAGGGAGATATATGTATGCTGCGTGAGGTAACATATTGCTCAGGTGCTTATATTGACTAAAATACATACGTTCAGAAAGCATTCACATTTGACGGTTATACAGTAAATACATTTCCATTTGTCACTGATCATATTATTTGGCATAATATTACCCTCGTAGATATAATGTGAATTATGGCCTAGTTTTATATTTACACAGACAGAGGGAGGGGAAAAGGGGGGTAGATGGAAAGGTTGTAGAGGAAAAGAAGGAGTGGGTTGTGAAATCTGGAGAGACACTTGAAGTGTAGGCACCCTGACACCTTAAATATATAATTATATCGGATTTATACCTTAGTTTGTATAGCATTCACACCTAATAGTTATCCAGTGGGAAACTTCCCAATTGTCATTAAGCATTTTATCTGGTACAATAGTACCTCTATATATGTAGTGGGAGCTATGGTCGAGCTGTATGATCCATTCAGAAGAAGAGAGGGGGGAGAGAGGGTAGGGGGAAGAACTACAGGAAGGAAAAATTAATAAGGTTATATAGTCTAAAAGACGCCCCGAGTGCAGGCATCTCAGCAAATTAAATATTAAATTATAGTAAACTTATACATGTTTGTTCCAAGTATACTGATGCAGGTAAGTATATTGCTACGTTGAAGTCCTGCATATATAAGGTGTAACAGCAGTTTCAACACTAGATTTACCAGGCCTGCGCAGATTTGTGTAAATTCCCTGGACCTCATATCTACTAGCACACCTGCTGAGGTGTTTAACATGCTATCAGCTCCATTGTTCTCTTTCTTTTGTTCTGAAAATACACCCATTACCTGTAAGGCCTGGCACATTTGCATTTGTTAGCTTGAACCAAGGAAGGTTGAATCTTTGTGTGTGGAAACCTTCAGAAATGCCTGCCATATTTATACAAAAGACACATTCACAATATATGGATACACAAGTCTGTGTTTCAAATTTTACAGAGTTTACAGCGTTTGCAGACCCAGTGTCCATCGTCCCTGCATTTGGCACAGGTGAATTTCTGACATGTTGCACAGGTAAACCTGCTGCGATTCCTGTTGCAGCTCTCTTGGACCTGGCACTGTGTTGTCTGTACAGTCCCTGGCACAGCAGCTGCAACAGCTTCAGCAGCCCGCCTTTGTGCCAATATTTCCTTGTGCTGCATGAATCGGCAACAAAGTTCTTTAGCTAGAAGACTCAGAAACAATCTTCTTTTGCCTGTCCACCCTATACATGCCTTGTACAAAATGTAGGCATTCACAGCTGCCAGGTCCAGCATATTGTAAAAAGGTCTGTGGGGTTGGAAGGTCGTGGGGGGGGGGCATAATTTTTTTTTGCTATGGGGCCCAGTCATTTCTAGCTACGCCCCTGGCTAATACTGTACTTACTGAAAGTAGCAGGGATCAGCATACAATACAGCTGGTTTACAATCAGTAAAGGCACACAGTTAGGTAGTGAGTGACAGCAGGGACCCCCGTTAGGTAGCGAGTGACAACAGGGCCCCCTGTTAGGTAGTGAGTGACAGCAGGGACCCCTGTTTGATAGTGAGTGACAGGGACCCCCGTTAGGTAGTAAGTGACAGGGACCCCCATTAGGTAGTAAGTGACAGGCGCCCCCTCACCTCGCAGCCAGCAGCGGCAGACCTCGATAAGCGGGTGGCCTGACCAGTTAGAGCGGGCGCAAATATGCGGCCCGCTCTAACATGTACAAACATACATTGGAGACTGAAGTGTTAGCAAGTTTACATTGTATTCATGTCATTGTATCAGCAAGTTTTCATTCTGTTTTCACACTATTTTTTATAAAAGACTTGTGTTTCCATATATTGTGAATGTGTGTCTGACGTGTGGGGGACATTTTGTATAGATGCAGGCATTTCTGAAGGTTTGCACGTCTCACACACAGGTTTTGATCTGAGCTACTCCTCTGAGTAAAATGCAAATGTGCCAGGCATTAGTGTTTTTTCTTATAGATGAATCTTAGGGAAGATATGCACTGTACAATTTTCCACTTCAAGGAGACAGTTGGGGTTGGTACTTGACAGCACATATATTTGATTTGACATCACATTCTAATCGGTCTATAGCCAAATATATTTTAGTTTAAAAAAGACAGAATTGTACATTATATATATATTTATATATAGATTTTGTAGGGGACATCACGGCTGGGTACTGGATGGGAGATATGTGTCTCCATTATATGGTCTCTGGTCCCTTTTAAAGCTTCTTGTGTACCTGGGAAGGGATCCAGGTAGTGTTTGGCAGCAAGCTAGTTGCTGCCTTTGTTGGTTTTTTTTAGGGCCGGACTCCTGGAATGGGAGGGAAGGAAGAGTGGGCCTTCCCATTTCACCCAGGTACACACCGGGTTTTGGGAAGCAGAGAGGAGCTCTGGTAAAGATTTGCATATCAGAAGCAGCTGGGGCAGTATGTTGGGGGATGTGGTGTAGGAAGTGTGTGTGCCGCTGTCTTCCGGACCCAAAGGTGTTTGAATGCACTGTGAGAGGGAAAGTAAATCTACACAGTGAGCGGCTGATTTGTTAGTTTGCCTACGAAGTGGGACTGTGCTGATTAAGCTGGACTTTATTTATGTTAAAGGAATCCAAAGCTGATGTAAGCCTTTTTCATTTACTTATTCCTTTATGCTGGAACAAAGTTGTTTAAGTTACCTCTGCAAATAAAAAGGACTGTTGTTTTATAAAACTGTGTACTGCATGCTGGCTGCGACCCCTCTAAACTTCACAACTGGTGCTCGGATGCGGGCAGCGCAGCACTGCAGGAAAAGCTCAGTTTAAAGGTGCCATTTAAAGGGCCAGACTCCTTGTCTGCATTACTGAGGAGTTGGTGAAGCAGTTGGCCTTGGCGATTGTGCAGTTGCAGAAGAGTATGGTAACTCAGCAGGCCAGCATGATAACGCAGCAGCAAGCCACAGACGCACTGCGAGAAGCCACAGAGGCACAGTCCAAAATGCTGGTTGAGGCAGTGCAACAGCTAGCCCAGGGGAAAGAAGCAGCAGGAGTTGCCCCTAGCAATCAAGCCATGATGAGAGCCAGCCACTGTCTGCAAAAACTGACACCCACCGATGATGTGGAAGCCTTTCTGAAAATGTATGAAAGGACAGCAGAGCGGGAAGGATGTCCGAAAGACAAATGGGCTGGTCTCCTTGCCCCATTCCTGGCTGGGGAACCCCAGAATGCCTATTATGACCTTACCCCTGCAGACACCCTTAACTATGATCGTCTGAATGCAGAGATCCTGGCCTGGCTAGGTGTGACCACAGCAGTCTGGGCAAAGCGGGTGTACAGTTGGAGGTACCATATGGATCATCCAGCGAGGTTGCAAATGCATGATCTCATCCAACTGGCAACAAAGTGGTTGCAACCAGAGGTAATCACTGGTCCCCAGATGGTGGAACGATTTGTGCTAGACCAGTTTTTACGTGCCTTGCCAGTGGAGCTACTGCGGTGGGTCAGTCATGCAGACCCCAAAATGGCAGAGCAGCTGGTGGAGATGGTTGATGCATACACCACAGTTGAGTGTCTGTTTTCCCCAGAGCGCCGGGCAGTCTCGATGGCATCCCGTGTTGCAAGCTTTCATTCTGTGGGAAAGAGTACTTCACAGAACCCCAGAACCAGCACCAACAGTAATTGCAAGGTATCATCAACAACAACTTTGGGAGTACCACCGGCTACCGCGGCAACTTGAAAGGGAGGCACTGTTCAGTGCTGGCGATTGTAACATCTACATGTTTAATTAATACTGTTTCTTTAAGGCATAGAGGCAAGCTGGGAAAAGGGGCAGTATCAGGAAGTAAGCTAGGGAATAGCATGGGATGAGAAAGTGTGATGTACCTGTTGCTCTGTTTGAATAAATCAAGTTCCCTCTACATTCCAAGTGTTTTCTTGCTCTTGAACAATATAACAAGGGAGACATAACAACTGGCGACGAGGATTAAAGACTTTAACCCTGTGAGTACCAGAGTACTTACCATTGTGACTACCTGTACCAGTCCTCCACATACAGGACCCAGTTATACTCACTTGCCTGTCACTGTCCATCTACAGCAGACTGCACAGCTCTCATTCTACTTTCTGCACTGTTCAGTTTAACTCTATCACTGCTGCTTCAAAAGTAAAGTTAATATGGCTGAGCAACTCCACACCTTCCCCAACTTTGATTTGTCTGATACCAATAATCTTGCACAGAACTGGAAAAAATGGCTACTCCGTTTTGACAATTTCCTGGAGGCCATGGCCATCACAGAGGATAAAAGAAAGAAAGCTTTATTACTTCATTATGCTGGTTCTGCTGTTTATGACATTTACTGCACCTTACCTACAGACAGCACTACTGACTACTCAAAATGCTCTAAAGCACTAACTGAATATTTTAATCCTAAGCAAAACATCAGATATGAAAGATACAAGTTCAGAATTGCTAAACAACTACCCCAGGAGACCATGGACTCCTTTGTCACCCGTTTAAGACAATTAGCACAAAGCTGCAATTTTGCTGATGTTGATGATGAAATCACATCACAAATCATTGTATCCTGCACATCATCTAAGCTACGGCGCAAAGCTTTACAAGCAGATTGTTGCTTGCAGGATCTTCTACACATGGCACGGTCCCTGGAAATTTCTGAGACTCAAGCTGCTGCCATAGAGGAGGGCACTGATGCACAGGTGTGCAATCTTGTGCACACTAAACGCAAAACTACAGGCACTGACTGCTCAAAGATGTGCTACAGATGTGGCAAACATTTCCCTCATAATGGTGACTGTCCTGCTCTAGGACGTAAATGTACTAATTGTGGAAAACTGAATCATTTTGCAATTGTATGTAAATCTGCTCCTAAGTCATCCCTACGCACATCAGATACACTGAGCTCAGCACAAGTCAAATACATTCAGCCAAATTCTGGAGATGAGTCACCTACTGTTTGCAGTGACTATGTGTTTATTACATCCACTGCACAAACTGTACATTCCCCCATCATCACAATATCTCTCCTTAACACTGCAGTTGCTTTTACTATTGACACAGGAGCCTCTGTGAACATTATAGACATGTGTACATATTGCCAACTGAATACTAAACCTGCTTTGATACCTGTACAAACCAAAATTTTTCCTTATGGCTCTCAAACTCCTTTGCCGACAATAGGTAAATTTGATTCAGATATTTACTACAAAGATAAAACCTATACTACAACTTTCTTTGTACTACAAGGCTCTGGGGGTTGCCTTCTCAGCTATCACACAGCTTTAACTCTTGGACTCATCAATATAGTTCACACTGTAGCCAACCCAACAGTCTCTGATGTACAAGCACTAGTTGACAAGTACTCCAATCTTTTTGTGGGCCTTGGTAAACTAAAGAATTTTCAAATTCACCTTCACATTGATGAAGACATTCGTCCAATTTCACAGCCACACAGACGAATTCCTTTTCACTTGAGGAAGCAAATTGAAGACGAACTAAAGTCTTTAGAGGAACAAGACATCATTGAAACTGTTTCAGGCCCCACTCCATGGGTTTCTCCCATAGTGGCTGTACCTAAACCCAAAGATCCAAACAAAATAAGAATTTGTGTAGACATGCGTCTTCCAAACACTGCTATACAGAGAGAGAGACACCTCTCTCCAACTCTCAGTGATGTTATTCATCTCCTAAATGGAGCCACCGTGTTCTCTAAACTGGATCTCAATAAGGGTTATCACCAACTGGAACTTAGTCCAGAATCCAGATACATAACTACATTTTCCACACATGTTGGTCTGCGAAGATACAAACGACTAACGTTTGGTGTTTGCTCGGCTGCTGAGATTTTTCAAGAAGCAATAAGAAACATTATTCAACATTTTCCTAATGCACTCAATTACAGTGATGACATACTAGTTTTTGGAAAAACACAGAATGACCACAACTCTGCCCTACACGCAGTATTTGAGTGCTTATCATCCCAAGGACTTACACTCAACAAAGACAAATGTGAATTCAACAAATCTACCTTGGAATTCTATGGCCACATATTTTCTGCTGCTGGGATGCAACCTGATCCTAAAAAAGTACAGGCAATAAAATCAACTACAATCCCAAATGATGTTAATGAAGTTCGCTCTTTTCTTGGCATGGCCAGTTACTGCGCTAGGTACATCAAGGACTTCTCCACTATCAGTGCACCTTTGCGAGACCTCACCAAACAAGGATGTGCATTTCAATGGTCATCAGCATGCCAAAAATCATTTGAGACAATCAAAACAGAACTTAATTCTGCCACTATCATGGCTTATTTTGATCCTGCGCTAAGAACTGAACTAATTGTGGATGCCAGTCCAGTTGGACTCGGAGCTATTCTTGTCCAATATAAACCAGAAAACCCATACCCACAAGCTATTTCTTATGCAAGCAGAAGTCTGACAGTTACAGAAAAGAAATATTCTCAGCCAGAAAAAGAAAGTCTAGCAGTTGTCTGGGGATGTGAACACTTCCACTTATTTTTATATGGAGCACCATTTACAATTGTTACTGATCATTTGGCTCTTATTACCATATTTGGAAATCCAAGAGCAAAAATGCCTGCTCGAATCGAAAGGTGGGGTTTACGACTACAAGGATATAACTACAAAATAATTCATCGTCCAGGAAAATATAACAATCCTGCTGATTACATTTCACGACATCCCACTACTTCAGATGAGGCCACAAAGTCTATTGCAGAAGAATATATTAACTTTGTTGCTGCACACGCTGTGCCAAAAGCACTCACATTGGACATGTTTATAGAGGCAACCAAACGGGACAAAACTCTTCTTGCATTAATACACATAATTGAAACCAACAGGTGGCATGAAATCCAGAGAGCTACCTTTCCTGATCCTGAAGTAATCATCACTGAACTAAAGGCATTTGCAGCTGTCAAAGATGAACTTTCCCTTGCTAAGGACCATCTCATTCTAAAAGGAACCAAATTAGTAGTACCTCAGGCCCTTCGCCAAACTACTGTAAATATTGCCCATGAAGGACATTGTGGCATTGTTGGCACTAAGAAACTTCTCAGAGAAAAAGTTTGGTTTCCAAACTTGGATCAAATAGTTGAAAAAACTATACAGCACTGTTCCACTTGCCAAGTAGTAACAAATTCTTCCAAACCTGAACCACTCCATATGTCTTCCTTACCCTCAACAGTTTGGGATGAAATTGCTGTGGACATTTATGGTCCTCTACCCGATGGACAATACCTACTTGTTGTTGTAGATGAATATTCAAGATATCCTGATATTTCATTCATTACATCCACATCAGCTACCACTATACTACCTGCGTTGGACAGTATATTTTCAGCATATGGCATACCCCGAGTGGTAAAGACAGACAACGGGCCACCATTTAATGGACATCTGTTTCAACAATTTGCTGCATATCTTGGATTTAAACACAGAAAAATAACTCCTTGCTGGCCCCAAGCTAATGGCATTGTAGAACGGTTCATGAGTACTCTAGGTAAGAGAGTTAAGGCTGCTTATCTGGAACAAATTCCACTAAAGCAGGCATTGTACAAATTTTTACGCAATTACCGAAACACTCCTCACTCAACCACTAATGTTCCTCCTGCAAAACTTGTCTTTAACAGGCCAATTCATACACTTCTTCCAGAAATCCCTAGTGCACACAATCCACCACCTAGTGACTCTTCTATTAGAGAAACAGATTCTCAATCCAAACAGAAAATGAAACAATATGCGGACCAAAGACGTCATGCTCAGTCCTCCCATGCATGTCTAAATGATAGGGTGGTTGTTTTACAAAAGAGACATAACAAAACAACCTCTGCATACAATCCCAAGCCTTACCATGTCATAGCCAGAAAAGGTAGCATGATTACGGCACAGCGAGATGGACATAGCATAACCCGGAATGCTTCATACTTTAAGGTTCTCCCCAGTCTGAATAACATACCACAGGCACAGACAGGAGTCAGAGAGTCTCCTCAAACATTAGGAGGGCCAGTTCAATCACCTGAATGCATCCATGTACCTGCTGATACTTCAGTATCACCAAGGAGTGGTGGTCAGTCTCCGATTCACGATGAACCATGTTCAAGGAGACGATACCCCTGCCGACCACGAAAACCCCCACCAAGGCTTATTGAGGAAATATAAGCTCTTTCATTATATAAACTGATCTGTATTTTAATATGCCAGTGTTTCATTTATTTTTTCATTACTATTTGTATGTTTTGTGTTTAACCTTTAAAAAAAAAAAAAAAAAAAAAAAGAGGGATGATGTAACATCTACATGTTTAATTAATACTGTTTCTTTAAGGCATAGAGGCAAGCTGGGAAAAGGGGCAGTATCAGGAAGTAAGCTAGGGAATAGCATGGGATGAGAAAGTGTGATGTACCTGTTGCTCTGTTTGAATAAATCAAGTTCCCTCTACATTCCAAGTGTTTTCTTGCTCTTGAACAATATAACAAGGGAGACATAACAGCGATGTTCTGCATGGGGTCATATCAGAGCTCAGTGTCCACTACAGGAGGAGCCCATGCAGTGTGATGTGCTACGGAGAGTTTCCTTCTTTGCCCAGGAAGTGTGCCTGGCAAAGTGCCAGGAAAGTTTTGTGTGCACCGTTCATGTGAATCAGGTACCTGCTAAAGCCTTGCTGGACTCGGGCAGTATGGTAACTATGGTGAATGCCGAACTGATTGGCGAAATTGATACAGTAATAAAATCACTCAAGGTTGTTTGCATCCATGGAGATACAAAAACATATCCTGTAGTACTTGTGTCAATTGCAACTGACTGTGGAACAGTTGACCACACCGCTGTCTTCTGGCCCCAAAGGTGTTTGAATGCACTGTGAGAGGGAAAGTAAATCTACACAGTGAACAGCTGATTTGTTAGTTTGTCTACGAAGTGGGACTGTGCTGATTAAGCTGGACTTTATTTATGTTAAAGGACTCCAAAGCTGCCTTTTTCATTTACTTATTCCTTTATGCTGGAACAAAGTTGTTTAAGTTACCTCTGCAAATAAAAAGGACTGTTGTTTTATAAAACTGTGTACTGCATGCTGGCTGCGACCCCTCTAAACTTCACAATATATATATATTAGGAATCACATAATAGTGGTTACTTAGTAAAACATGGAGGGCCAGGTAGACATCCCCCAGTACCTCTCTCTATGGGAGTAAATCCGTGTGAGAAAGATACAAACTCACGATAAAGGAACGTGACCCCTGATTTATATCTAAAAAATAACAATAAAAAACAAATCTACACTGGCTTACCCACCCAGACACCTTTTGCTGTGGAGGTTCCAGATATATAAAAGTGCACCAATACTGAAAGCACCACAGGAGCGCCCGGAGTCCCCTAACCGAGCAAGAAACAAGGAAGAAAAGGATCGCCCGAGATCGCTGTCGTAACCACGGCAGTGACTCAAGCTCCTAACTCCTTGTAATAAATATAATAAATACAACCTGGGTATACCACAACAATATAGCTAAAAACATAAAGGGCAATTTATTATCAATAAAATACACATAAATAGTATATATAGCTGGCCAGCTACAAACAGTATTCCTCCCTGATACCTAAAGTATCTAAACCCATAAAAATAGTTCTGACATACACTCTGTATAAAAATAGCTCATTAGATACAATGTAGAGAGCAATCACTAGAATAAGTAACAAATTCAAGCGGAGTAACAGTGTAGCGTAATCTGTAGATCCTAACCTTTTGCTGTGGAGGTTCCAGATGCACATTTTTTTTTCCTAAGAGTTAGCGATAAATTTACTAGTTTCTATACTGGTCTTACCTTTAAGAGTCGAGAATATATAAACTGCAACAGCAACTATGTAAGATATTTGATCACCTGTTTAAATTGTAAGTCAGTACGTAGGCTGCACTATGCGTCCGCATAGGCAACAAATATGTGAACATTTAAAATGACATTAGAAAATGCAATACATCTAGCCCTGTGGCACACCATTTTATGGAGTGTACACATACCAATAAGAATAAGGTCCAATTTCAATACACAGCAAGATTTTTCTTCATTTAGGGGAGGCGTTAGATTATCTATTCTCCTTAGAAACAAAGCCAAATGGATCTTCAAATTAAATAATCGAACTCCTAAAGGTTTGAATTCTATTTTAGACATATCATGCTTTACTGACTAAAACATTTTTAATACAATTAGAGTCCCTTTAGTAAACTTTTTCTCTCAGTGGCAAAGGGCCCGCAATCTCCCCCCCACTATCCACAATCAGCTGTGTGTTTAAACAGCTGGTTGTGCAAATCTTTTAATTCAGACGCAGGATAAGCTATTTAAACACAGCTGATCTTGAAGGGGGCCAAGCCCCTGATGTTCTGCGACTGCTTTCTCTTTTTGTACATATGCTTCAACTTATACTAACCTTTTTCACCATTAATTTATGCTTTATGTATTAATTAATAGTTTTATTTTTATATTTGTGTATTATGGTTTACCATCTATCCATATATATTTACTTGATATTTGCTCTTCTTCATTTCTCCATGTCTGTGTTCACTTGATGGTTTAAGATAAATTTCTTATTGACTACTAAGATTTATCTATTCAAACGTTCAAGTGCACAGAATATTAGCTTTAATATGCTTGTTTTTTTTATTCACATTTCGATTTTTATTTTATTCATATTTTTATTCTTCAATTTCTATTCTTAAAAGAGATGTTTTACCTTTAATAGGTAGAGATGTCCGAACTTCGCAAAATCCGGTCCGCTCGAGGATCCGCGAATTTTCGAAAAAATTCGAAAATCCGCGAGCGGACCCACTAAAATGAAAAATACCCTCGAAATTACAAGATTTTTCGTATTTTCGAAAATTTTCGAATTTACGGGGTTTCGCGTATTTTCGAAAATTTTCGAAAATACGAGAAAACTGGTATTTTCAAAATTATGTATTTTCCAAAATACTAGTAATCCTCGTAATTTCGAAAATTTTCGAAAATACGTATTTATGGAAATAAGAGAAATCCTTGTATTTTCGAAAATTTTCGAAATTACGTGTTTTCCCGTATTTTCGAAAAATTTCTGAATTACGTGATTTGTATAGTTCGACCCAAACTAAGGTTCAGGTTCCAGTTCAGGTCCATCACTATTTAGGAGGCATTCCTGGATACAACACACTAGAGAATGATTCATTCAACTCTTTAGGTCTCCTTTAAAAGCAGATATCACCAGACATGTAGGATACTGATGCAATTTATTAAAAAAAAACAAACACACCGCATTTTTAAAAAGCATTATGTTATTTGTGATTCTTGACTAATCATTTTGTTATCAAGGATTTCCTATAATTATATGTTTCTTGCATTGTGTTTCTTCTACAGTTCTATTTAATATCTATCAGGGCTATTTAATAAAAGTTCTTATTGTTTCAAATGGTGCTAATTTTGCCCCAACCAATCAAATGTCAGCTTCCATTTGAAAGCTAACACCTGATTGGGTGGGGCAAAATTAGCACCATTTTTAATGATAAGAAATTTTATTGAATATCCCTGTATGTTTTCATGTGTCCTACAGACTGAGAGGCAGTTCATTCAAATTTTTATAGTAGAAATAGTCTGTGCAAATACTTTCAATTTCGCAAGAAAAGATACCAAAATTATACAGTATTGTCATCATGCTCAGATAATGTAAGAAATAAAAGAAATAAAATCATAATAAGAAAATTCTGTTTGTTTCAGATTTTACATTTAAATGAAATGGAAATTGTTGTTCCAACTGTTATAGAAGAACAAGTCTAAAGATAAAGTCCAGATCACTTAAAAATGTATGTGATTGTTATTTTTCTCAAGGTTCTCTGCTGCCTTTAACACTACCAGAAGGGGACTCCTTTATTTGTCCTATAGACTTAAATGAGGATAATGTTACCACCACAAAGCACCATGGGAAACAGGAAAGGCAGCTTCAAATACCATATTGCTTTTAATTTATGTATTATCTTTTTTTTCAAACATTAATGGTTTAATTAATTAATTTAGTTTATCTCACTGTTACATGAAAATCATCTAAACTTAATTAGTTTTTTTGTCTCCTTTAAAATTTTGTTTCTCCATACATAACTATACAATACACCTTCATTGAATTAAATCCCAATGCAACATTTCTATAGTATACCATTGTTCTTTGTACACTACTACAGTATATGGTGCTATTTCCCATGAATCCCTTACCGATAGACATATAGTAATGAGACATTTCTTAAGAATAGAAACAAACTTTCAAAAAGTAACAATATGATTAAAGGTCTCTTCCCAAAATGGCATTGCTAGTTAAATCTCTGATAGAGGTTTCTTTGACATCATTTTTCTTCTAAAAGTTGAACTTTTGTTTGATCATTTTTAAAGAATGTCTATATTTCTAATGTCCTTTGTAACTCTTTCTATTGTTATAAGAGGCCTTGTGGAAGAAAAGCAACTCTAAAATATCATGCTTCCACCACAATATTTAAGTGTTGGTAAGATCATTTTGAGGTTGTGGTAGCAATACATTACTTGTCGCATTTCTCTTTTTAACTATTGACTAAAAAATATTGATTTCATCTAGAAATGATAAAGAAGATGAAATCAGAGGCAACAGAACTGATGCGGCAACACCCCTTCCTTAGTTACCTCAATGACCAACCTGTGTTTGGCAAATATTAGCAAATTGGTACAATACAGTATTAAAAAAAAAAAAAAAAAAAAAGATTCTCATCAAATCACATAAGTACTGCAGTTCTAAATGGTTCCCAGGTGTGAATAAAATTTCTACACAAAGCAACAGATGCACATGACTTAATAAGTGTATTACAAAATAAAGTAAAATTATTTCATTGGCTAAGTAAGCAGTATCCCATGAATCAAGTCATCTTTTACACTAAAGGTATTGATGAAAGATGGTCAGAAAAATTAATCTACCAAGCACATGGGTGGGACTTATGCATGGATCTCCTTTGTTGGTTTATAAACTAAGGGGCTAAAACAAAAAAAGTTGCAATTTGTTGGGTGCTGCAAATTAAAAGCAATGGGAAACTAAATTACTAGTGCAGAGGTGTTCCCCTTTCTATTTCTTATGTACCTCTTCTTCTTCTGCATATAGGTGTCTCCAGTTTTAAGAGGAATATAGATGCTTCTCAACAATTTATTTGCAGTATTTTATGTTTTTAAAGGACAACTCCACCCTCATAATAACATCTTTTAGAAAGAACGGCCTCTTTAAAATATGTTGATATATCATAGTTTGTCCTATGAATTCATTACTGTATGCCTGCTATGGTTCTGGATGCCTCGTGGAAACTGAACAATTTAGAAACCTGTACTGAGCCTGTACTGAGCCTGGCCATGCTCAGAAGAGGCAGACAGGGGATTAACATTTAGTCATTGGCTGTGATGCCAACTGTCAAATTCATAACTGACAGTTGCTAACTGGAAGAACCAGGAAGCAGAAACAGTGGAAACAGGACATTGTGTAGTATTTCAGGATAGACTTATATATTTCAGATTTCAAACTTTTTTCTATTACAGTTTAGGGTTTTGGGGGGTGATTTACCTGTATGTAAGATTTCATTTTGGGGCTGGACTTGCCCTTTAAAAGACAACTAAAGTGACAAAATAACTTGGTCTAAAAACAAAGCACACATTGCATTGTATATAATGCAACTAGAGTGACAGCGAAGATATGTTGTTTTAAAGCTGTCCCATGGGGGATGCCATCGTGGCTCCTCCCCCTGTACACACTGGGTATCGCACAAGCCCAATAGTCATGCCTTAGGGACTGAGAATAAAATGTAAACTCATCTTTATTTTGCATGTATACTTACCTATTAGAAACTACATTAGATTAGAAATTGTTTTGCACTTTTTATGTGCACTAAAACTGTGCATATTTTAAAAGAACAAACTTGTTAATCCTGTTTAAACTAAATGTTTATACATTTTAGTTATGGTTGCTTGCTTTTTCTACTAGGTAAGCTGAACAAAACAACCTTTTTTTTGGGAAATACTCATGCACTTGTTTTCTGTGTCCCAGGGTAAAACATACCCTCCAACAATTAAAATTTACTGAAATATCTGTATCCCTGTAGGTGATTTCCTCTCTTCAAATGGTATTTTAGGATAAAAATCATTTTTATGCAGACCCTGCACAGCCCATGTTTAATTTTAAGGAGGGGGGGAGTTAATGGATAAATTATGTAAAATAATTTTCACATATGCAGCAATATATTCAGTATTGTGCAGAAACATACCCTCCAACATTCCCCATTCAAAAAGTATAGTATAGTATAGTATTTGAGGTTGAATAAAGACACATACGTCCATCCAGTCCAACCCATCTAGCAATATCCTCATTTCCTGCCTAACTGTTGATCCAGAGGAAGACAAAAAAAACTCAACAAATTCATGAAGGGGAAAAAAATTCCTTTCTGAATCCAAGTGGCAATCGGAAATTTCCCTGGATCAAGTACATTATAGAAACAAAATTGTGCAGAGTTGCACAGGGAGGGTAATGAAGTGCAACTGATCTTAGCAAAGCTCTGTGTAATGCATTTCTCACCTTGTTAAAGGGAATGTTGAAGGGTATTCAGAAAGCTGCTTCTTTGTGTGACTCCTTTTTGTAACCCTTTTACTATTTGCCTTATACTTTTAAATGTAATTTTTTTTTGTCATTTGTCAGATGACCCATGTAATTACTTATTTAAAGGAACACTAAAGCTGTTTTTTAAGTATATTGCATCGGTTTCTGTTATTTACAGGGACGTGAGAATGCATGCGCCAAAGGTGCTTGATCGGGGCAGCTGTCAGTTCAGAAGCAGCTGCGAGTGGATCAGTGGTAAGTTCCAGTGTCCACTGGGCATTCTATTATTCACAGGGAGGTGGGAATAAGTGTTCTCACTTCCCTGTGAATAATAGAAACTGATGCAATATACTTAAAAAAACAGCTTTCTTGTTGTTTAGTGTTCCTTTATTAAACATTTAGGGCAGGAATTAACATGCCCCTACAACACATTTTTTTCATTGTCCAAGTTGATGCTGGAATTATATATAATTCCCAGCATCTCTTACTGGACAGTTGCTTAAATGTTACCAAAATCACATCTTAATTCTGGGCAGCAATAAAAATTTTATGAGAACATTATGTCTGGTAAAAAATGTTGAAAAGTGTAGTTTAATCATTAAAAGGTATCTCCACTGGTAAAATATTTTTTCGGTATTCAGTTTTATCGTAAGTACAGGAGGTAAAGGAGCTGTGTCTTACCTCCCATTCTTCAATTCAGGAGCCGGGAATGAAGGTAAGGTACTTACCCAATCTCTCGCTTCTCCACCGCGCCTTCTCACCCTTTAACCATGCATTGTTGTGGCATTATTTGCTGCCCTGAATTATGCAGTTTAAATATCACTTTATTTGATAATGGATGATGGGAAGTGTGGTTTAACCACCAACCAGGATAATTTTAAAATAGTTACTTAAGTGATATTAAAATTGCGTATCTTAGGGCAGCAATGATTGTTTAACAACAGCACATGAGAAAATGATCTTAGTTGATATGTAACTACTAATCCTAACATCCTTTGCAAGAAAAAAAATACATAAGAAGTAAAAAAATTAGTTTTTCACTAATGAAAAGCTGTCTGCTTATTTGTTGCCTAATGCCTGAAGTACAGATCCCACCATCCTTTACCCCCAATTAAAGGCATAATAATTCATTTTGTTATGCATACCCTCCAAAGTTCCTTTTAAATAGGAACACATTGCACAAACCTGTGCTAAAATCATGTTCATGTCATTACCCTCCCCTGCAGCTCAGCACTATTTTGTTTCTATAAGTGTAACTAAGAGTAACTATTAAAGGGGAATGTTGGAGGGTATGTGTTTCTATAAGTGTAACTATTAAAGGGGAATGTTGGAGGGTTTTAATTAACATTAAATTGAAAGATTGCACATTCATCTATACAGCTTTGAAACTGTCCAAATGAACCAACACCAGTGATTTGTTGAAATAAATAACATTCTACTATATACATATATTCCCCTTTAAAACCTGCAGTCTGTGCAGCTCCCTCTTGGGTGTATTTAATTAAAGGGCATGTCCACCCCCAAAACTATAATCCCCCCACTAATAGCCCACCATGTAGTGTAGTAAAATCCTTACCTCACATCCCAGCTCAATAAGGTTCTCCTGTAGTCCCCCCCCAAAGTCCCAAAAACTGCCCACCAGGAGGATAGCAGAGTCCATATAGGACTCTGCCTCCTACCTGGCCTCCGGGAGAAGTTTGGCATGCGTACTGCAGCCCTTCTCCCCCTCCCTCTCCCTCCCATTTTGCTATCCCTCCCCCTACCATAAAACCCCTTGGCCACATAATAGTATATGTTCCCCCAGCCCCAACCGCAAAAAAATTATTTTAAGAAAGTCCCCAGAACTGTACTTACCTTCCCTCTCTCCACCGGCATTCTGAGAAGCCGGCAGCCGCGTCCATGATTGGCTGCCTCTCAGCCAATCACGGACGTGGCTGCCGGTCCCGCCCCCTGCTTGCAGTGTCTTGCAAGCAGAAGGCTGGGCCAGGCGTCGGAGGAGAGAGGGAAGGTAAGTAAACATCTGGGCACTTTCTTAAATTATTTTTATAGCGGTTGGGGCTGGGGGGCTGTATTCTATTGTGTGCCAAAAGTTTTTATTAAGGGTGGACATGCCCTTTAATCAATTAAAACTAATCACTTACATTGAATTCAATGCAGTCTGCAACATGCATTAGAAAAGTTGCAAATGTGGATAAAGGATTGAAAATGTTTCACAGTCCCTAAGGAACAAAGCACCATGGGAACTTTAGAGCTACAGAGTAAGTCTATAGCTGAAAAATTGAGGCTCCCAACTGTTTAGCTTCAAAAGCTTCAGATGAATATATTGTTACTATGAAACTACCGATGCATCTACATGTCAGTAAATTCTGTGTAATGTGTTAAGTGCTGCATTTCTAGCCTTCAAGCCAAAAAGATATTTTTCCACCGTAGTTCTCCTTTAACATTTGTGGTATTCTCGATTGTGATCATTTAATTTGCAGTATTCTTGCTTATGAACTTTTCATTTGCAGTATCTTGCATTCTATTCTGATTCTTATTCATGAATATTCTGCACAGGTAGTTTGTAAACAGTCCACGAGCAGTGTTTTTATTTGAGAACATTTCATTAGTGGTGTACTCGTTTGCGAACATTCGTATTCTTTCTTCTTACATTTGTGGAATTCTTGTTCAAAATCATTCTAGAGCTGTCATTTTTAAAAATCCACATTTTTAATTCTCATTCAGGAACATCCTGCATTACAATTTAACAGCCATTAGCAATATTGTTATTTCAGAACATTCCATTTGCTTCCAGTCTGGCTTGTCAACATTCCATTTGCAGTATTTTGTGTTCTAAACATTCCTGAGTGGTATTCTAGTTTGCAAACATTATCAAGGAGATTCAATAAAAGTTCTTATCGTTTAAAATGGTGCTAATTTTGCACCAACCAATCAGAACTTATTTAACATTTGAAAGCTAACATCTGATTGGTTGGGGCAAAACTAGCACCATTTTAAACAATAAGAACTTTTATTGAATAACCCTGTTTATTTGCAGTATTCTTGCTTCTGATTATTGTTCACAAGCGTTCTAGAACTGTTGGAAAAATTCCACATGTAGAATTCTTATTCATAACCATTCTAGAGTACTAGATTATGAAAATTGCAGTATTTGTATTCAATAACATTCAATTTGCAATATTTTTGCTTATGAACATTCTATTTGAATTCTTTCTGTGTTCTGATGATTCCATCAGAGTATTCTCTCTTCCAAACATTCCATTTGCAGTATATTTGCTTAAAGAAAATTCCATTCACTGTATCTTGTATTCTGAAAATTAAATTTATTGTATTTTTGTTTGCAAGCATTATATTTGCAGTTTTAACATTCCATTTTGCAGTATTTTGCATTTCCAAATATTGTATTCTAAAGATTTTAATGGTGTAATTCTTCTTCCCAAGCATTCTAGAGCTGTCATTTCTTAATCATAAAAACATACTAGATTACTAGTTTGTGAACATTTCTTTTGCAGTATTTTTGCTTTTGAAAAGTCCATTTGTATAGTTAAATAGTCACATTCATTTCTACATTCTAGACTGCTATTCTATTAGAACAGCAGTAAAACTGCAGGGGCTCGGACCCCCCTGCAAATTTTGGCATTATTAATATTTAGAGTTCAAGTAAAGATATACAGGTTTACATTACTTTTTTTTTTATTATCATTAATTTTTATTAAAAAAATTTCTTTAAAAGTAATATTCAATACATATTGAAACTCAACTTTACAGACCTTATATTTATATAAAATTAACATAAAATAAAACATTATGATCTTGTACAGTATATTTTATCTTCTGCATACACTATATTTCAGAACAAAACAAAATATAACAGTAACTTAATTTAAGGTGCCTTAAATTTGCACGCACAAAATATATCGTTTTAATAAAGACATCATCTATAAGACTGAATATGAAATTCTTGTTTGGGATCTGTTATCAATGTACCAGTTTTTATAAAGCTTAGGGAAATTATTATTTACTATATAAAACATTTTTTCATATTGCATATTAGTTGTTAGGGTAGTTGTTATGTCTTGAAGTTTAGGAACATTAGTTGATAACCAGTTTTTGGCAATTTTATTTTGAGTTATGGTGATAGTATGATAAATTATTGTCCTTTGTTCTATGGGAAATAGATTGAGGTTGATTAATAGTAATGATAGTTCCAGTTTCATTGGGAAGGGATGTTGAAATAGATCTGCCAAGAAGTTCTGTATATGAATCCACAATTCTTGTATTTTTGCGCAGGACCACCAGATATGTAGGAATGTTCCTATGTTCTTTTGGCATCTCCAACACAAAGGTGAGTATGTGGGAAACCATTTTGCTAAAGTTTCTGGGGTTCTGTGATATCTGTATGTAATTTTCCTTGACATTTCCAAATGTGATACACATTTAGCTGAAAAGCTGAAAAGGTATTGATAGAGCATCTTGCCATTGTTCATTTGTAAATGATTGGTTAAGATCAGATTCCCATTTTTGAGGCCAACTCATAGATTCTATTGCATCTTTCTTTTCTATAGCTATATAAAATATTTTAATTGTTTTAGGTTTCAACAGTAGTTCCAATGGATATTCTATATGTTCTGGTTCAAAATTTACATTGAAATATGCATTACTGGACAGATAAGATAATATCTGTATATGTTTGTAATATTCTGTTGTAGTCATGTTATATTTTTCTCTTAATTTTGGGAATGGTATATATTGGCCCTTCTCAAATAATTGAATGCTGGAAATATCAATATCACCACAATAATCTGTAAATAACTGCGTTTCTTTGGAGAGGTTTTCCCATATTAATATAGTAGCTTGTACTGTAGGAGACCATAACACTTTCCTTCTGGGTTTATATCCTAACAGGATCGCTACCAACACTTGTTTTAAGGTATTAGGTTTTACCTCTTCCTGTTCTATATTGTACCACTCCTGAGCAATGGATCTTTGCTGCCACCATATTCTTGATTGGTTCATTATCACAGCTTGATAATAATCTTTCAATATAAGTAATGTCAAGCCACCTGTTTCTTTTGTTTTAGCTAATGTTTTTCTATTCTAGGAATTTTATTATTCCAAATAAATTTTGTTATTATATTTTGGGCTTGAATGAAATATGTTGGTGGGACTGGTATTGGCACTGCTCTGAATATATATAAGAATTGTGGTAAGACCATCATTTTAATAATATTTATTTTGCCTGTTAAAGTTAAGGAGGCATGTTTCCAGTCTGTTAATTGTTTCTGGATTTTATTGAGGAGTGGTAAATAATTATTTTGATATAAAGTGCAGTTGTTCTCTGTCATTTTTATTCCTACATATGTAGTTTCTTTTATTTTTCAGTTGTATTGGTATTTACTAGTGAGAAATAATTTGAGGGTTATGGATATATTTACTGGTATTACTTGTGACTTTGTGTCGTTTATTTTGTAGAAGGATATTTTGTTGAATGTTTCTATTTGTTTTTGGATATCTGGTAGTGATTGGATTGGGTTTCTTATTGTAAATATGATATCATCTGCAAATAGGGCTATTTTATGGGTTGAATTGTTGTATTGGATACCATGGATATTGTTGTCTTGTCTTATTGCCTGTGCCAAAGGTTCCATAAGTAGAGCAAAAATTAAAGGTGACAGAGGGCAGCCCTGTCTAGTACCATTGGTTATATTAAATGGACTCGAAAGCATTTGGGATATTAATACTTGAGCTGATGGATTTTTATATAGTGCTAGTATTGCGTTATTAAATATAGTTGGAAATTTAAATTTCTCCAGTACCATTTGCATGTAATTCCAGTTTATTCTATCAAACGCTTTTTCTGCATCAAGCATGATGAACAAGGCTGATATATTTTTTTTTATTACATTTATGTATTAGATTGATTTTTCTTGTATTTTCTATAGATTCTCTGCCTGGTACAAATCCTACTTGATTGGAGTGAATGAGTAAAGGTAAGTATTTGTTGAGTCTGGTAGCTAGAATTTTGGAGTACATTTTTAAATCTGTGTTCAATAATGAGATTGGCCTATAATTTGTGGTTAGTGCTGGATCTTTCCCTTGTTTATGTATTGGGATAACCAGAGTATTGGTCATTTCTTGAGGGAATATATTAGTTTCTATTGCTTTATTGAGTATAGCTTTTAGGGATGGTATTAATAGTGTTTGGAATTGTTTGTAATATTCATTAGTTAATCCATCGGGTCCAGGCGATTTATTTGGTTTTAATGTTTTGATTGCTTGAAATATCTCTATCTCTGTTATTGGTTTACCTAATTCTTCTGATTGTTGAATTATAAGTGTTGGGATTTCTAATTTTGAGAGGAATTCTTCAATATCTTTTGTAATAGGTTTGGGGTGGATTCTTGGAGGTTATAAAGTTTTTTGTAGTATAGGCTGAATTGATCAGCTATTTTCTGTGGGTTAATAATTTTTTCTTTAGTGCCTGATGTTATGTGTGTTATTTTTGTTTTAACAGCTTGATATTTCAGTCTGTTAGCTAATTTTTGCCTGCTGTGTCCCCTTGTAGGTAGTGGTTGGATTTTAGTCTTCTCAAAAGTCTCTCATATTCATAAAGATTTATTTGATGTAGTTCGGTTCTAACTTTTTGGATTTCTTTTTTTATTGATTCTGTTGGTTGTGTTTGTTAGGAGTGGATAGTGATCTTGTCTGTTTATATGATCTGTGTGTCCTCTGTCTTTCCTCTATTGCTGGCCAGTGAACCTCTTTTTCTATTTACTCTTTTTCCTACAGACAAGGTGACTAGACTTTCCTACCCCTATGATATGGTTGAATAAAACAAGTAGCCATAGAGCATTAAGAATACCTGTCTGCTGTTATGCTGTGTAAAGTAACAGGGTGGAATCTGATTGCATAGTCTGAGTGTAATTGGTTATTGGTAAAACCTGCAGCAGGAGTGTTTAAGATGTTTTATTACTTTATACCATATTCTGTTGTAACAGTCTTGATTGATCTTACAAACATTGTACAATTTCTTTTATACATGTGATGTACAGAAATGTTTATTTATAGACAAGAACTATCTGTATTTTGTTATTTATGTAATGTGTCTTTAAAAGCTAAGGGTGCTGGGAAATCCACCCCAGCTGTAAAAGTTAGTGCAACTGATTATTCAGGGAGACTCCTGAAGTCAGAGCGATCAGTCTGACTGCAGTTTGAAACAAACCCTGTTGTGTTTGGGAGTTTACACACTGTCCATAGTGTGAATTGCTGTTTCTTTTCTTATATTTTGCTTTTCCTAGTAAACTGAACCTGCACCACACGCCAATGACTGATACAAAACCCACGTCCTAACATATGGTGGCAGCTTTGGCGGGATTGTATCTTATGTTGGATTAAGCATAATTTTGTACTCAGTGCATGGCAGGAGTCAAGGCACGTGGAAGGAGGTATATCTGGACTCAATCTCCAAGACGGTCTCTGCGTTCAAAGGTAACTGGTGCCTGCTGTTAAAGGGACGGTGCCTGCTGTTAAAGGGACGGTGCCTGCTGTTAAAGGGACGGTGCCTGCTGTTAAAGGGATGGAGCCTGATTTAGATCCAACCTGGGGTGCTGGAGCGAGGCCTAAACAGCAAGAAGCTGCAATTGAAGAGGAAGATGTTCTTTCTGATAAAGGTGAAGATACTCCTCCTGTGAGTAGTAGTATTCCCAAAAATATTGAGGATCTCCTAGTTTGGCTGATAAAAAACCAAGAGTTGGGTGATCAGCGCAGTCAACAGGAAGAAAAATTTTTCTATGAGCAGGAAAAATACAGGAGAGAGAGAGCAGAACTGGAACATAAAGAGGAAATTCGTTTGCAGGAAGCTGAAAAAGCCAAGAGGGATGATCAATTCTTCCAGGTACTTAAAGCAATTCAGTATAATATTTCTCCTGTTCCAAATTTGAAACTGACTAAATTGACAGAGACTGATGATATAGAGTCATATCTAACGATATTTGAAAGGGTGGCTCAAGCAAGCAAATGGCCAGAGAATCAGTGGGTTATTCATCTAGCACCCTTTCTCACCAGTAAAGCACAACAAGCATATAGCCAAATGACAATAGAGGATGCTGAGGATTATGCAAAAGTGAAAAAAGCTATTTTGAGAAGGTATAATATTCATCCTGAAACCTTTCGTCAAAGGTTCAGAACTTACAAGTATTGTGACAAAGAGGGTCCTAGAGAGACCTACACCTTTCTGACTGAATTGTGTAACAAGTGGATTGTTCCAGAGAAGAAGACAGTACATGAGGTTTTGGGAATTATTATTCTAGAACAATTCCTGGAAATTCTCCCTGAACCAATTAGGATCTGGGTTAAGGGAGCATCAACCAGAGACTGGAGATAGCGCTGTGACACTGGCAGAGAATTATTTGCTGGCAAGAAAAGGACTGCCAAGAAGACCCATATTGGTAAGGCCAACACCACTAACTGTTACTACTGACATACCAAGGCCAAATCTTTTGAGAGAAAGACTATGTAAAGATATTGTCTGTTTTTCATGTGGTAAAAAGGGACATTTGGCCAAAGACTGTGTAATTAAAGGGGGTAAAATGGCCAAGGAGTTTTCTACAAACTGTGTTGATATTGTACATAATTATTTACAACCTGTCAAAATTGATTCTCAGTATGCTTGTGAAGGTTCTCATTCATCCAGGTCATGGACTCATGGTATATCTGTTGTATTCAGTTAGATCAACCGGACTTGAAGTTTAGTTCTTGAAGACGTTTCGCTAGTCATCCGACTGGCTTTCTCAACTCAGAATGACTTGTACAAGAATCTGTGGCACTTATGTACCCTGGAAAATCCCAATTAGCATATCACAGCCAGGTGTTAAGGGCATGACTAGATAGTGGCTAAGAGGTGTTATAGGAACGCCCAGAGTAAGGTGTCAAAACAGCATTGTACATGGCAGACAGATGGTGTCGAACCCCCCCACCTCTATTTAGGCTTGGTTTCTTTATTTTCACATAAATGGCCTCCTTAACACCTCTCTTGAACCAGTCACGTTCCTTTGCCAATATGTTAACATTACAATCTTCAAAGGTATGTCCTTTATCCTTAAGATGTAGGTACACGGCTGAGTCCTGACCCGAGGAATTGGCTCTTCTGTGCTGGGCCATACGTTGATGCAGTTGTTGTTTGGTCTCCCCCACATACAAATCAGAGCATTCTTCACTGCACTGCATATATGATGTCGCTTTTCTTGTGTTTCAGTATTGGGTCTTTCGGATGTACCAATTGCTGCCTCAGCGTGTTGCTCGGTTTAAAGCAGACAGGGATACGGTGTTTTTGAAAACTCTTCTTAGTTTCTCGGAGACCCCTGCCACATATGGGATGACCATGTTCTTTCTCCTGTCTTGCTTTTCCCCTTCACTGTTGGTATTTATGTTCTTTTCTTTCCTTCTGCTTCTTTTGACAAAGGCCCAGTCTGGATATCCACAAGTTTTAAGGGCTCCTCTGAGATGTTTAATTTCTTTGGCCTTCGCCTCTGTGCTAGTGGGGATGTTCTCAGCTCTGTGTTGCAGGGTTCTGATGACACCCAGCTTGTGATCTAAAGGGTGGTGGGAGTCAAACATCAAATACTGATCTGTGTGTGTTGGTTTTTTGTAAACCTCTACTTCCAGTTTACCATTCTCCCTGACTTCTACCAAGCAGTCCAAGAAAGCCAGTTTGTTGTTTTGGGGATTCTCCCATTCCAGGTTTCATTATTAAAACTGTGGGGGGCAAATACCATGAGTTTGATTTTTAAGAGGTTTAGGGCTGGATATTTATCTTTAAAAAGTTTGTTAAGAATCCGGTTGTTTGTCCTTGATATTTTTTCCATTTGTGGTTTTATTTTCCCTTCTTTGGGGAGTTGTAATCCAATCTTGTGGGATCTTCCTCTCCTCTCTGCTATTTTTAAATTCTTTAATTTTTTCTGGGATTCTCAGGTTCCATTCTTGGAATTTTTGTATTGCTTCTCTAGGTGAGGTAAGTTTGGTGACTTTTCCTTCTCTCATTATTGTTAGACTGACTGGGAATCCCCACCTGTATGTAATAGAGTTGTGGTTGAGAATATCTGTAGCTGTTTTAAATGATTTTCTTTTTTGCATTGTGTTTTGTGAGAGATCTGCAAAAAATTGTAGATTCATGTATTTATCTGGAAAATCTCTTTTGTTTCTGATTGTTCTCAGAAATAGTTCTTTTGTTTGGAAGAAATGAAATCTCGTAATTACATCTCTTGGGGCATTAGGAGGTGCATTTTTAGATTTAAACAACTTGTGTGTTCTGTCCAATTGAGTGCTAATTGGAGGAGTATTTGGTAGGATGGTCTCTAACAGTTCTTGCACATATTGTTCCAGTTCATTATTTTTGATTGTTTCTGGTATTCCTCTTATTTTTAAGTTGTTCCTTCTGGAACGGTCTTCCAGGTCTGCAACTTTATTTAACAAGTAGGATACTGAATCATCTAGTTGGTTATGAGCATCTGCTAGCTTATTAAGGGCTAGGCCCCACTTATGCGTTTTTTAAGCGTTTGCACACGCGTTTTGCGTTCGTGAAAGCGCATGCGATTTGGTTATGATGGAAATCGTGGGAACGCAAAAATCCCTGCGATTTCCCATGCGCATGCGATTGCGCATCCGTTTCCGTTTTGGTAACGCATGCGTTCACCAGTTTTGGAAAATGGAAAACGGCAAAATCGCATGTGCAAAACGCACACACAAACTGAAAACGCACAAGAATAACGCAAACAATCGCGTGCGATAACGCTCACGATTGCATGCGCGATTTAGTGCGTTGTAGTGGGGCCATAGCCTAAATGAATTAGTGAACTGTTCCATTTTATGTTCAATATGTGGGAGAGATATCTCTGTAATGTCCTTTTTTACAGAATTAAGCATTTCAGATATATCCAGTTTAAATGCATTGTGTTGTGATATAAGTAACTCCTTCATTACTGCTTCAGATATGGGTTTTTCTGTGGCTGGAAAATGCTGTAAGGTTAAAGGGTATGTCCACCCTAAAACATCATTTTTAATATGATGTTCCCCCATGTCTCCCAGCCCCAACCGCATGAATGATTTTTTCAGAAAGCCCCCCAAACTCTTACTTACCTCCCCTCGTTCCTCCGCCGCAGAATGCAAGCAGAGGGGTGGGACCGGCAGTCGCATCTGTGATTGGCTGAGCGGCAGCCAATCATGGACGCGGCTGCTGGTCATTCAGTGCAGCGGAGGAAAGAGGAGAGATAAGTAAGAGTTTGGGGAGCTTTTTGGAAAAAAAAAACATGCGGTTGGGGCTGGAAGACATGGGGGAACAACATATAAAGGGGGATTTATGCTAGGGGGAGGGATAATAGAACGGGAGGGAGAGGGAGGGGGAGGGAGGGGGAGGGAGGGGGAGGGAGGGGGGAGAAGGGCTGCAGTACGCATGACAAATATCTACCGGAGGCAAGGTAGCAGGCAGAGCCCTGCTATCCTCCTGGTGGTTAGTTTTGGGACTTTGGGGGGGGGGGTCTACAGGAGAACCCTATGGAGCTGGGATGTGAGGTAAGGATTAAACTACACTACATGGTGGGGCCAGTAGTTGGGGGATTATAGTTTTGGGGGTGGACATGCCCTTTAATTGTTTTAGTTTCACTTTCATTTTGGGGAATGGAGTCACTTTTGATTTTTGTGTACAAATTTGTTGGTGAGATATTATCTTTGTTTGTGAGATCTATTTCCTGATCTTCATGTATTATAATATCATATGTAGGAGAGGAAATTTGCTTACTTTTGCTGATCACAGATTTATCTGATAAAATTGAGCAATCCTCCTCACTGCTAGCCATTTCCAGCCTTTGTATTAAATCTGTGTGTTTATTTGTTGTTTGTACAGTGTCCGATCGTTTTCTTTTATGTTTATCTGTCATTTCAGGTTCCTGAAGTTGGTCAGCTGGAGAATCTGGCACGCACTCGGCTTTATCATGGGCGCCGCCATCTTGGATTTCTGGAGGCTTCCCTTTCTCATCCAAGAAATACTGGGTAAGTGTTTTAGAATTTGTTTTTTTCGTTCCAGTTTTGTTTCTCTCCATTCTAGGTATATCAGACTCACTTTTAGGAGATTTTCCAGGATTTTTACAGGAAGCAGGAAATAACTTTCTATGCAGGTTAACACAGCGCCAGAATTTGGATCTAAATTAGGACTTGACCTGAGTATAAGAAACTAACCAATAGCATTCATAGATAAGTAACAGACAAAAATCAATAAATGCACATTCTGATTTAATCTGAAATTTGTAAACCTATATAAGCGGAAACCATAATTTAAATGCAATTAAGTTGAAAATAAATATACTCCTTTTGAGAAAGCATTCAAATACACAATGGTACATTTGACAATCACATCATTCTGAGACAAATTTATAAATATGCTTTAAAAAAATATCTTAAAGGTCTTTCATTTTTTCCTTCTCTACAATACACGGTGAACAATGCTCAGGCCTCTGCAGCACTTTGTATTTGATATTCTTTGTCGAGTTTAACTGTCTGTGTGGGGATTTTTTTCTCCAATGGTAATGTTATTACAGTATTTCACAGAGTAATTTCAAGCTGTGTTTTACAATAACTTTAAAATAAGCAGCAAGGGCAGAATCGTGGTCTGCTGAGTATGAAATGAAAAGAGTTCACATAGAATTTTTACTTAAATTGAAAATAGGCTTTTAAAAACATCAATTGAAATTCAAAAAGCTCTGAAAATATATTGGGTGTTTTAATGTATATTATTTTATAATTTTAACAAAAATTCTTCATAACTAATTTTGAAAGGAGAACTATGGAATAAACATGAATTTGATTGAGTTTGAGAGATGGTTTATGGATCACCACGGTACTGTAATTGCGGTCCTTTACAGAATCCTGTTTTATTTTGTGCCACCATGTTTGTACCCTCTGGATTTTTACAGCATATTACATTAGCATCAGAAAGTGTATTTAGCCTGATCTGCCATTACAGTGTATCTGTTGTGTTGTTAAACCTCTTTTTCTACATTATTTACTGCCTTATGGTTCTTTACAATGTCCATTCATTTTGTTCACTTTATGATCTGTACTTTTTTTTTAATGACTTCTGGATTAAACTTAAAACTTGCTAAATTACCCATTATTATTCATTAATATGTTGTACAGACAAAAAATAGTGAAGCTTAATGCTACAATTCATTTTCATTTCAATATTTATGCAGCAAAATGTCAAAATGTCAAGTATTCAAGGTGAGGAAGCCAGAAACCCTGCCATCAACTGTCAGTGTGAGATTTTTGCATATTTTACACACATCAAATCATATTCCTATCAAACAGGCAGGACAAAAATGGCAAGTTTTCATCAATAATGCATGTTTCAATGCATTTTAGGACATGATTAAATGTCCTAAATCAGAAATTAAGGCCATATCATAATTTGTAGCTATCTAACTTTAAAAAAAAGAAATTAATTTTTTTTTTATTTACACCAAGTCCACATTTTCAAGAAAATGAAAATGTGATTTTTATTCATAACATTAAGGGGCATATTTCTGAACCTGATATTTTGGAATGACAAAGACCATGGATCCTACCTAGCCATACAGGCATTTTACAGTGCAGTCATAAATTACTTAATAACAAATCAGTTTACAATAGCACTCAGCTGCAAAGTAACACTTAACATTGTCTGTTGGTGCTCCTAATGCACAATTTTACAATACTGCAGATTTTTACATTTACTTTACTTTAAGCCAACATGTGAAGAAATTATACATGTAACAGAATTTGCAAAACATTATCAGCCTGACTGATAATCTTATGGAGTTCAACTTGCTGAACATATTACTGCTATAATCCTTAAAGGGCATGTCCACCCCCAAAACTATAATCCTCCCCACTACTGGCCCCAATCTGTAGTGTATAAAAATCCTTACCTTACATCCCAGATCCAAATGGATGCCCTGTAATCCCTCCCCAAAGTCACAAAAACTGCCCACCAGGAGGATAGCAGAGTCCATATAGGACTCTGCCTCCTGTCTCACCTCCGGGAGAATTTTGCAATGTGCAGAAGAGCCCTCCCTCTCCCTCCCAATTTAGTCTCCCTCCCCCTAGCATTAAACCCCTTTCCCATAATATAGATATTGGTCCCCCAGCCCCAACCGCATTACTTTTAGAGCAAGAAAGTCCCCCAATCTTTACTTACTTTACCTCTCTTCTTTGCCCTTTAATTGGCTTTATAATGTATTTATATGTTAATGGGGAAAGAGCAATGCACATTGAATCTGAATGCAAGGCATGAATGCATTGTAGCTAAGAGATGTTATAGGAACTGCCCAAGGTAAGCTTGTGAAGGTTCTCATTCATCCAGGTCATGGTATATCTGTTGTATTCAATTAGATCAACTGGACTTGAAATGTAGTTCTTGAAGACGTTTCGCTAGTCATCCGACTGGCTTTCTCAATTCAGAATGACTTGTGGCAAATTATTAGAGAGGTGTTAAGGAGGCCATTTATGTGAAAATAAAGAAACCAAGCCTAAATAGAGGTGGGGGGGTTCGACACCAACTGTCTGCCATGTACAATGCTGTTTTAACACCTTACTCTGGGCGTTCCTATAACACCCTCTTAGCCACATCCAATCACACCCTAACACCTGGCTGTGATATGCTAATTGGGATTTTCCAGGGTACATAAGTGCCACAGATTCTTGTACAGTCATTCTGAATTGGAAAGCCAGTCGGATGACTAGCGAAACGTCTCAAAACTACATTTCAAGTCCAGTTGATCTAATTGAATACAACAGATATGCCCAAGGTAAGGTGTCAAAACAGCATTGTACACGGCAGACAGTCGACCTCCCACACACACACACCTCTATTCAAGCTTGGTTTCTTTATTTTTACATAAATAGACTCCTTGACACCTCTCTTGAACCTGTCATGTTCCTTTGCCAAGATGTTGACAATACAATCTTCAAAGGTATGTCCTTTTTTCAAAAAACACCATATCACTGTCTGCTCAAACAACAAACTGAGGCAGCAATTAGTACATCTGAAAGACCCAATGCCAAAGCACAAGAAAAGCAACATCATATATGCAGTGCAGTGCAGTAAAGAGAAGTGTGCTCTGATTTGTATGTGGGGGAGATCAAACAGAAACTGCACCAGCGTATGGCCCAGCACGGAAGAGCCAATTCCTCGGGTCAGGACTCAGCCGTGTACCTGCATCTCAAGAGAGGTGTCAAGTAGGGATGGCTGGTTCGCGGATCCAAACCCGGATCCGCCGCGGACTTCCGAACCACGGATTTCTCGTATTTTCGAAAATTTTCGAAATTACGAGAATTTCTCGTATTTTCGAAAATTTTCGAAATTACGAGGATTACTCGTATTTTCAAAAACCCGTATTTCCGAAAATTTTCGAAATTACAAGGATTTCTCGTATTTTCGAAAATTTACGAAAATACGTATTTTCGAAAATTTTAGAAATTACGAGGATTTCTTGTATTTTCGAGGATATTTTTCATTTTAATGGGTCCGCTCGCGGCTTTTCGTATTTTCGATTTTTTTAAAAATTCGCGGATCCTCGAGCGGACCGGATTTTGCGAAGTTCGGACATCTCTAGTGTCAAGGAGGCCATTTTTGTGAAAATAAAGAAACCAAGCCTGAATAGAGGTAGGAATGTTCAACACAAACTGTCTGCCATGTACAATACTGTTTTGACATCTTACCCAGGGCAGTTTCAATAATACCTCTTAGCCACAATGCAATCACGCCTGGCATTCAGAAGGTCCCTAAAACCTGGCTTTCATATGATAATTGGGACTTTCCAGAGTACTTTGCCAACAGTTTCTTGTACAAGTCATTCTGAATGACATTCTGGATGACTAGTGAAATGTCTTCAAGAACTAAACTTTAAGTCCAGTTGATCTAACTGAATACAACAGAAATACCATGACCTGGATCACTGAGAACTTTCACAATCATACACACTGTCACCCACAAACCCTGACCAACATTCACACTGTCTCTCTCACACCCTAACCAACATACACACTGTCTCTCTCCCACCCTGACCAACATACACACTGTCACTCTCACACCCTGACCAACATACACACTGTCACTCTCACACCCTGGCCAACATACACACTCAGGCTCATTTATCCAGAGCCACTATTGCTCTGGGTAAATGCACCTTCCGCGAATCAATATCACAATTGCGAATGTGGGTAAATCCCGGATTTACCCACTGCGGGATTTTAATGCCAGCTATTTGCTGGCGTTAAAATCCTGTGCTAAATCTAGCGCAAATGCGTTATTGAATCGCGAGCGTCGGATGTGCAGGTGATTTTTGCATAACCCGTGCATCCGACGCTAATATGGAGTTAAAGTCACGCTAACCGGTAGCGAATCGGTTAACGCGACTTTAAAGGCTATGTCCACCCTAAAAATTAAAATTTTATATGTTGTTCCCCCATGTCCCCCAGCCCCAACCGCAACTCTACTTACCTCCCCTCTTTCCTTCGCTGCGCTCCCGGCCCTCTGCTTGCGAGGAAATGCAAGCAGAGGGGCGGGACCGGCAGCTGCGTCTGTGATTGGCTGAGCGGCAGCCAATCACGGACGCGGCTGCCGGCAGCTCACTTCCGTGTAGGAAAGCGGAGAGGTAAGTAAAACATTGGGGAGCTTTCTAAAAATAAAAAGTATGCAGTTGGGGCTGGGGGACATGGGAGAAGGCTGTGTTTAAAGGGAAATAACGCTAGGGGGAGGGATAGCAGAACGGGAGGGAGAGGGAGGGGGAGGGAGGGGGGAGAAGGGCTGCAGCACGCATGGCAGAAATCTCCGGGAGGCCAGGTAGCAGGCAGTGTCCTATATGGACCTGCTAGCCTCCTGGTGGTTAGTTTGGAACTTTGGGGGGGGGGACACAGGAGAACCAGATGGAGCTGGGATGTGAGGTAAGGATGAAAAATACACTACATGGTGGGGCCAGTAGTTGGGGGGATTATAGTTTTGGGGGTGGACATGCCCTTTAACTCCATTTATTTGCCCAGGGAGGATACAAAGTTTTCAAGCCGCCCCTATATTTTCCTGGAACATGCAAGTTTGCCCACTGTGACTGGTACGTGCAAGTTTGCCCACAGTGTGACAGACACATACAAGTCTGCCCATATAACTGGTACATGCAAGCCTGCCCACTGTGTGACTCGTATATGCAAGTTTTCCCACTGTGACTGGTACATACCAGTTTTCCTACTGTGACTGGGACTCACAATTTTCCCAACTGTGACTGGCACATACAAGTTTTCCCACTGTGGCTGGTACATACAAGTTTGCCCACTGTGACTGGCACATACAAGCTTGCCTACTGTGACTGGCACATACAAGTCTGCCCACCAAGTGACTGGTACATGCAAGTTTTCCCACCATGTGGCTGGTACATGCAAGTCTGCCACCGTGCGACTGGTACATGCAAGTCTGCCCACCATGTGACTGGTACATGCAAGTTTTTCCACTGTGACTGGTGCATACAAATTTGCCCACTGGGACTGGCATATATTAGTTTGCCCACTGTGACTGGTACATGCAAGTCGGCCCACCGTGTGACTGGTACATGCAAGTCGGCCCACCGTGTGACTGATACATGCTTGTTCTCCCACTGTGAGAGGTACATACAAGTCTGCCCACTGTGACAGGTACATACAAGTTTGCACACTGTGACTGCTGCATACAAGTTTGCCCCACTGTGACTGGCACATACAAGTTTATAAACTGTGACCGGTACATGCAAGTTTGCCCACTGCGAATGGCACTTACAAGTTTGCCCATTTATTTTGGTAGAAAGCAGGCAGAGGCAAGATGAGGTGGAGACAGGAGAGGCACACTGTCCTGAAGCAGGAACTTTTGCGCTGGTTGTGCACACATTGTGCATGTTATTTTTGTGCTGCTGGACTCCTCTCCTCTGAGTCGACAAATGAGAAAGCTTGAAATGCGTCAGGGAGTCCTGGTTATGTTTTAGTTATAAAGTAAAATTGTGTTCACCTGTTGGTGTGTGCTTTCCTTCCGGTGTGCACCAGTGTCTCGCTTTGTGGGAAGTTTGTGCATTGTACCCTGTGGAGCGACGGGTCTGGGGTGGCTGCCCCTGGACCATTGATTGGAAACGGTGAGCTGGAGAATTTCTTAATGCACTATATTTGTTTAAGTGGGAGCTGATATATTTACAGTATATACTCTATCCTAACCATGGTGGATAAGCGTATGTAGAGACGGGTCTGTGGCATGGCGCCAGGACCAAGCTTATGTCTGATAGAACAAATGGGAGCCGGATCAGAGCGCCGCTGGAGTGAGAGGCTGTAAGTACTGTTTGGATTCTATTTTTAGAAATCTAATATAGCAGTTGGGGGTGGGAAAGGATGCCCTTCATTTTATAAAAAAAGGATGGAAATACCCTTTAACTTTGGAAAGCTGCAGCGTTCATTCACTTACTCAGAAGGATGTCTGTATTTCCTCAGATGCAGCACTTCCTCAGCATTACTTCTTTGTGCGAAAAGAGGGTTTCACCTTAGAAAGCCCCTTATGAGGAGTCACTCTCAATCTGTTAATGTCCGGGACAATCAAGGACAGTTGGGAGGTATGAATGGCCTTAAGATCTGCAATCATTGCTATAATTGACAGCAGTGATGGAGAAGACAGCTACTTTGGGAAGCCTGGACATAATATTAACATAAGAATAACCTTGGGGTGGGGCCTATGACACATGCCTGTCTCAGATACAGGAGCTACAACTTTACTAACCTAGAGACATCATTCTAGGCTTGTTTTCCCATTTAAGGGTGAGTAATTTATGGACAGACAGGTAATAGAACCAACATCTGTCAATTCCTGAAGAGTCAGACTAAATAAATAATTGAACAACATAAACTATTTAACTAGACTTATTACAATGCATGGCTGGGAGGGAATGGACACCAAGACAGTTAAGGACTGATTTAAAAAATAACAGCCACATGGATAGGTTAAAGGGTAAGAACAATGTTGCAATATAGAATAGGAACAAAGATATAAGAAAGGGGTGAGGGAAAAGCAGACAGAGCAAAGCAGAAGGAGAAAGAGCAGTTTATTCGGGGGTATAGACCCAGTGGTATAGTGACAACGAATGTTTCAATTTAGGACTCTAGTGTAATATATATAAAGGGGTTGGGGAGCATCAAGGGGCCAGGTAAAAGTAAACCAAGGCAAGTCTGTGATTAGTAAGTTAGGGTGGCAAGGATGTAGCATACACTATGGGAGAAAAAATATTTTTTAGGGGTGGAGATACCCTTTAAAGGCTCGGTATCGCAAAATAGTGATACTGTGCCTTTATAAATATGGCCCAGTAACAGCTAACTTAGTATCCACCTGGAAATATGGAAAAGAAACTATGACTGCACCGTGAACAGCCAGGCAATGCACATTTTCAAATTTTCTGCCATTTTGCAGTGCAAAATTCTGCCACAGCTCCATGGACAGAGGCATTTTACATTAAGTTGATTAGCAAATTAAAGGGCATGTCCACCCCATTTTCAGAATTTTGCCTTATAATAGCTTTCCTTTATGGTAAGGGGAGGGATTGCAGAACGGGAGGGAGAGGGAGGTGGGGGAGGCCTGCAGTGTGCAGGACAAAATTCTCAGGGAGGGGAGACAGGAGGCAGTCCTATATGGACTCTGCTATCCTCCTGGTGGCCAGTTTTTGGGACGGATTACAGGAGAACCATTTGGAGCTGGGATGTGAGGTAAGGATTTTTACACATTACATAGTGGAGCCAGTAGTGGGGGGAATTATAGTTTTGGGGGTGGACATGACCGTTAAAATTTACCATTGGCCTCAGGGTGATTTAAAAATGTCAGAAATGTTCCCTTGCCCCTGTTCTTTAAGTATAGGCCATCGGCCAAGGATGAGGGAGATCTGCAGTCCCGAGTATTCTCCCTATGCTTTACATAGCGTGTTCATTAGAAAATGACAGACAAAATCTTGCAGATACTATCTTCTCGTGTGTACCTAGCTTTAGAGAGAGAATGAAAATTTTGGCTGAGGCCCCAATGCAAGTCATAAGAAATGCATTGTGATTTTGGCAATGCATTTCTGTAGGATTGTGCACACTTTTTAAACCTGTGCTAGCATTTTTTTACAATAGTCTTTAAAGGGTAACTATACTCTTAAAAAATTCACTTTTTAAAAATGGAAAGTACCTGGAGCAGGGAGGTAGGATTGATTATTCCTACCTCACAATATTGTTTCGTTAAGGAGCTACAGCACGTATGGCTTTAATTTGCCAGGTTAGTCCTGGACTAGTCCTAAATTAAACATCCTGCTGAAGCCAGGAGGAAGACTGTCAGAAACAATGTTGGGATGTAGGAATTACCAATCCTACACCCCTTTCCGAAGTATGCTCCATTTTAACTGTTTTTTATATAAACTTTATACACACTATAGTTCTCCTTTAATTGCAACACATGCAATCTACACCAAAAATTATTGCATGCATACAACGCAGGCTACGGGGCCTGCTACATTGTGGCCAATTGACATGCGATGCCCAAATTGCAATAAGATCATAAAACACGATTCAAATTGGGACTATGTTGTCTAGGCCTTAATCAGCAAGGTTTGCCTTTAGTTGACTAAATCCTTAAGTAACAAACTAAAATTATTGACCAACAATGTGCATTGCAGACACATTTGATAATGAGTTTAGAATAAAGCATGTGAGATTCATAACTGTGTCTAAAATGATAAAACTTTTTCATTCCTACCTAATATGCAGCACCATCTGGCGAAAGAACAAAGGCAATTTAACTGCTGAAGATATAACCAAGGTATTAAAAAGTCTATCAGTCTTTGCAGCTTGTTTGTGCCACTGACAAATTAATGATAGAAACATTCTCTCTTTTAACAGCATGAAACCAATGGGAAGGGGTATGCTTATCATAAGAACATTTATATAGAAACCACCATCTACTTTAAATTAGCTTCTTTTTATTACTGTTAAAGAGATAACAGTTGGCTGGTTTGTCACTAGAAACATTTTACTTTGTATATATGTGTCAGTCTACTTGGTTTATTTTCTTAGAAGGAAATTAAGGACTCCATAAAACTTTCTTAACACGGCACTGATATAGATCAACTCCAGGAGATAGGAATGATGACCTAAAATCAATGTATTATAAAAGTACCAAATACTTTACAGCTAATACATTCACCAGGAGCTTCCAGAAACCTGGAAAGCAGCTGCTGCAAACCTTACCTATATTAGATAGGTTAGCCAGAGTTTAACATCAGCTTTGTGGTGCTTTTGGCTTAGTTTCCCTTGAAATCTGTTTACTTGCAGATACTGCCGGGAACATTGGGCAGCTTGTCGAACAGCACATTTTGTGCTAATTATAGCTTAATTGAAAAAAAGGGGTGTGTGTATTATTTTAAGACTTTTTTTTATGTGTGTTCCACTTTTTTTTTTATCATTCCTATATCATTTTTAATCATCAGATCATCTTAGGGAATGGTAATGAACTTGGAAGCAGATTGAAGTTATAATTGAGTAATTTTCCACATTTTTTACATTACATGGGAATTTTCCATGTTTTTAACTATGAAATGTATTTTTCTACATTTTTCCAGAAAATTGTGAAAGGAACTGCACCCACACTAATTATAGTATGCGTGAAACAATCGCACTGTTGCGTAGCTAAAGGTGTGTAGATTCCAAGAATAATTCCTTTTGTGGGGGCTTTTCTAATATAGAGGGGTAAAAGTTGCTGTAATAAAGCCACTGTGCATTGGCTCACTTTGTGGCTTGTCTTTTCAACTTCAGCATGTATAGCCATGCATATGGCATACCATTTGATTTAGGACATTTGGGAGATAGATATTTGTTACCTTTTTTACATTCCATGGAGTTGGCATGACTTCTACCTTTGAAAGTTGTTTTTTGTTAATTTTTTCAGAAAATCTGCAAAAAGTGTAAATTTCTACGAAGAACTGCACCCACATTGATGGTATGAATGAACGAACAACAGCATTACACAGCTGAAGGTGTGTAGATTTCAGGAATATATAGTTTGTGGGGGGTATTTTTGAGTTACAGGGGATATTTTGTGGGAAAACCTGCAGACTGTTCGAATTTGGCTGAATATTTTTCTCTGTTTCAGAGCGCCATGGTGCATTGTCTGACTTTGTGACTAGTCGCTTCCACGTCTGCTTGTGTAACCATGCATATGGCATACTGTTTTATTTAGGACATTTGGGAGATTGATATTTGGTAACTTTATTTTACACACCATGGTGTTTTGGCATAATTTCATAAGTTTTTTTTTTCATTTTTTCGGAAAATCTGTGAAAAGTGTCAACTTCTATGAAGTACTGCACCCACACCATTGATGGTATGAATGTACTGACCTATTTACTTAACAGGTTAGTATTTTCTATTTGATTTTTGACCTATAGATCCTTTTTCTTGCACAGTTATTTCTTTTTCCTATGCTCTAATTCCTGATTCTTTCCTTTCCACAAGGATCATCTGGAAATGTAAGTGATTTTCTTTATGTTTTAAGTAAATCACAAAGTTAATCAAAGGCAAAGGTCACTGAAGAATTATCGTTTTATACTTAGCAAACTGATGAAATCTAAACAACCTTGCAAATTGAATGCATTATTCTCTTTTAATTATTAGTCTTTGCTTTCCAGTTCTAACTTAAATGAAATCCGAAATGATTCATGTTTACAAGGTCAAAAATCCATGCAACTAAAAAAACAGTTTAATTGTAAGACTAGAATTTTACTGCTGTTTGTTATTATTTGTCCTTATGTTCAGATGATCTCCAAATCTTCTTTCAATCTGTCATTTTGTTCATTATCTAGATGATACGGTCATTGACCCAAGCAACCAGGAGGCAATTTCAAGACCAATACAGAATGCTGAATAGAGACAACTAGTATAATTTAAATAAAACTTTTAAATTGTTTTTAAATGGCAATTAGTAAGTAATAAAGAAATGTTTCCTAACTATTCCATAGTTTTCTTTAATCAACAATTTAGAATGCCTTTCTCTAATATAGATGGGCTGAGTTTTGCAATATTGGAAAACCTCTTAAATTCATGTAATTTTACTTTAAACTTAGACCTTTGGTACATATACCCAAGCTATTTTTCTGTTTTGTATGCAAGTCATACACTATCATTATGCTATTGGACATTGAAATACATACAGTAATGCTAATTGGCTCCCACTGCAAACTACTACTATATATAACAATGCTACCTGGCCTTCTTTGCAAATATTCTGACTTCCTCATAACTGGTTAAGCATTACATCTATTCCAAATATAATGATGGAACTCAGTAGTATCACGCTGAACAGAGTCTAACAGTAATGGCGTTCAAACAGCGTGAATCTATACATCAAAGACATTAGGGTGCCTAAATCATATTCACAGAGACAACAATAAACTTAGCAAAATGAAAACAACTGAGGAAACGTCTTAACTTTCAGCTTTTTTCCCTTTAAATATAATGATTTTTATGACAGTTTTATTCTAAAATTCAAAGTTTCAATCGCATTGTTGAACAAAGGTTAACATTTTCATATTCCAATAAACTTCTATGCAGGATTCTATCATACATTCACTGAAAGGCCAATGTACATTTATTATGGTTTCTAATACAAGTTTAATAATACGTTTAAAATAGATGTGCTGATGATTTCTTAGCTAAAATTCATTCTATGCTCATGTCATGGTAGGCAAAAGATAAACAATACTTTTGAAATAGATTATTATTTTTTATAATGTACTCTCCTAATGGGTCATTTAGGAAGTGTACTAACCATTTCGCCTCTGCTTGTTTCTCTGCCCTCCTGGCACTGCAGTAACTTCTTCTAAACTCTCAAACTATCAATCCTCTTCTACTGCAGGGAGTCAGCAGCTATCGCGCAATCTGCAAAGTAAATATAAGCATGTCGGTACTTAAATTTACTTTGCAGCTTGCGCGATGGCTACTGACTCCCTGCAGTAGAAGAGGAGTAATCAAGCGAAATTTCAAAAGAATTCACTGCAGACAGAAAGTAAAGAAACGAGAGATGACGAACTTTGAGATCCAGGAATGTACTGTACTGGACACATGGAACATGTTAAATCTATTGATAATGTGGATGCCAGAATTACAGAATGATTTTTACCTTTAACAGGCTATTTAGTCGATCCTGTGTGCTGTTTTATGTAACATACATTTTTTTATGCAAATATAGTACATGTTGTATAAAGAACAGAGAGAAAGGCCTCCCAGATAAACTTCTCTCCAACTGAATAATGTATGGAACACAAACAAATGGCTGGGCAGGCTTTGATCTTCTACGAAATAAAATGTGTTACTGCTCAAATATAGAATGAGAGGCCTGTTCTGTCCGCAGCAGTTACTGTATGGATATAAGTGACTGGTGACTGTGAGTCCAGGATCATTTGGGACACAGATATATTCAGTACAAGGGGTACATTTTAAAAGATAATGGGGGCGATGCACCAAAGGGCGCATCACTCCTGTTTTGGAGTTTTAGTCACGCTAACCGATGTTATATCGGTTAGCGTGACTTAAACTCCTTCCTTGCGGCGGCTGCGCGGCTAATGCGTAAGTTAACAGCGCAACCGCCGCAAGTGATGTTATATGCCGAAATCGGCATTTTATTGCGGCACTTTCAACGCCAGCTAATAGCTGGCGTTGAAAGTGTCGGAATCGAACAGCGACAGGTAGCGATGTTCCGAGCGCCGCTATCGGCATATAACATCGCCGGGTTGTTTGCACCGGGTTGCCGATAGCGGTGCTCGGTGCATCGGCCTGTATGTACCCTCTACTTTCAATTATATGGATAGCAGATGTCATCTTGGAGTTCCGTACCCTTTATAAAAGCACTCGGCCTGCTTCTATGTGGTCACAAAACTCCTCGGTAACATATACTTATAATTTACAGTAGGGGGAAAATTATCTACTATTTATTATAGAAAGGTGATTATATAAATATAGAGCATAAAAATGGAGTGCAATAAAAAAGCCAATTTAAATTAGCTATGTGTGTAAATCCATTCAACTACTATACTTTTTCTCAACTATCACCTTAACAACTATAATCTACCTCCTCATGAACCTTGTGTTGAATATCAGACCTAAAGGCATCCAAATCCTGTGTATCCCTTCAGGAAGAGGCCATTACAAAAAGGACTTCTTCCTGCTAGAAATCAAAAATGACTAACCTGCCAAATGCCTAAAACTGCTGATTTATCATAGAAAGACCAGTCCCAGAGATTGATCCTTTCATAACCTGTAGTGCCATTACTAGTATAATAGAAAAACCAAAAACATTATGGGTGTGATTTCTAAAAAATATAAAAGATTTAAAAGCTCTCATCAAAAATTTTTCAAAAGTCAACATTTGTCAAACATTAGAGACAATTAGTTTTTTAGCTCTGTGTTTTGGCTGTTTAGCAGTTGTCTAGATGAGCAAATTAGCCTTTTCTGAATATTATCTACCATGACAGCATGAGTTAAATCGGTTTTTTTTTGTTTGTTTGTTTTGGGTGAATAAGCATCTCCAAGCATTGTTGAGTTTAAATAACAAAAGTTTAAACACAATATCGTTTTGTGTGCTCAGTTTCTCCTTGCTATTTTTCCACCCAGTGTTTCTACTTGACTTACTTTCCACTTTAAGAAAAATACAATCAGGATAACCAAAACCTTTTAAGGTCTCTTGAGATGGCGTGAAGTACGGAACAAGATATGAACATTAAGTTATCACTTCTTAAACATGAGTATCATTTATCAAAAAGACAAATCAAATTCACAAAAACAAAAAGTCACTTCATGCATGGCAAACACTGCAATTGTTGCAATGACATGCCACTGGTGTGGTTGCTACCCTTTAGAGGCAGAGTAATTGGCTTTCTGACAGCACAGTGTGTGACAGTTTACTAGGGTTTTTTTTCAAAGATTTTTATTAAATACACATAATTTTATTAACACAATGCATTGGATTTTTCTCCATGAATTTTTCGGGCAGTACAGGATGAAGCACTGTGCAGTATGGTTGTTCTGCAGCTACTTAACTGGGGGAGGAAGATAGGTGGGAGGGATGAAGGGAGAGAAGAAAAATAAAAAAGAGGGGGGAAGGGGGAGGGGGGAAGGGGAGGGAGGTAACACAGGAATAAGTGATAATAAATAATGAAATAAAATTAGGATTTTGCATACTGAGAATAAATTTTTATACCTGTTGCATATGAGCGTTCTTTATTTAAAGGGTATGATATATCTTGATTTATAGAATAATGTTTGACAGTTTACTAGTTTTATCATTGGACCCCTGTTGTCAGGTTCTCCAATAGGCCCTATTAGCAAAAGCTGAAATTAAGTAATTAGGTTTTCCATTTTACTTAAAATACAGCTGATACACTACAGTATGAAATTCATGATAAATACTGATACGCATTAACAGAAGCTATTCAAACTAATTTAAAGGTAGATAACCTAATTAATATTCTTTGTGCTATGCATATCAGGAGTCCTTGATAAATAAGTCACTTGAACTCCTTTGCACTAGGTAATTATGTCTTGGTTATTATACCATACATTTCTATTAAGAATATATCTGACACATTGAAAAACTATGTCAGTTACTGAACATTAACTTTGTTTTGAGACACAACCTTGGATAACTTTGTAATAGAAAACTCAGCAAGCAGTTGCCAGTTCTGTAAATGGGATGTAACTGTAACTTTTGGGCTTTATTTTATTTATTCTCATTCCTTAGCATGAAAGAAGAGCCTTCAATTATAAGTAAGAATAATTCTGTGAAATTAAAATGTAATTGAGAGAGGTCTGATAAGCGCCAGGCACAAAGTAGCAGACAAATGAGCAGAAAAACAATAAAATGTCTATGATCTCAAAGCCCTGGGACTTTTATGGAAATAATTTCTCTGGAAATAGCTTATTTTCTGCTCCCAAAGGTGGTCCTGCAATTGTTAGGAGAGGGGAAAAAAGCATGAATGATTTTTAAGCCTGTAGCTATTAATCTATTGAATAGCATACAAAGGAAAAACTGCAGATACACTACCAAGACTCATAAATGCTACTGGCGTGCAATTTCCTCCCAAAGGCTCAATTTTGTAGACAATAAACATGATATACTCGTCTAATAACATTTAATACATTTCAGTACACAATCTTAATTTGTATCTGAAATAAACAGGTAGTGGAAGAGACAGATATGGAAAAAAAAACACTGATTTTCTATGGCCTTTTTGTATCCATTATAAATAATACATTAGTGAAATATATTTGTGAATTAAATTTAGAAAACAAATAGGCACTTTACATTTCATTAGATTTTTGTTTTGACAAGTTCTTGGAAAGGGGGCATCTACTATGAAGCAAAGGTGTGCAGGGGTGTGTGTGTGTAGACTGTGTGCAGTCTAGGAGTCTTTACAAGTCTGTCGGGGCATCTTAAATTTTCCTGTCTGTGTGGGCATGAGGGCATCTTATATTTACCAGTCTGTGTGGGCTGGCCATGAGGGCATCTTATATTTACCAGTCTGTGTGGGCTGGCCATGAGGGCATCTAACTGCATATTATTCAGTCTGGGTTGGGCATCAGGGCATCTTTTATTTATAAGTCTGTGTGGGGTGGGAATGAGAGCTGTATTTACCAGTCTCTTTTGGCTGGGCATGAGTATCTTATATTAATCGGACAGCGTGGGTAAGCAAGGGTATCTTACATTTACGAGCCTGTGTGGGCTGTGCATGAGGGCATCTTTTAACAGTCTGTGTGGGCTGGACATGAGGGCATCTTATATTTACATGTCTGGGCATGAGGGCACATTATATTTTCCAGGGTGGACATGAAGGCATGTTATTTTTACCAGTCTGTGTGGGCTGGGTACAAGGGCATCTTATATGTATGTATGTATGTATAATTTTATTTATTATGCGCCATTTGGGTATTCTATTTACCAAAAGGCATAAGGGCATTTTATATTAACCAGTCTGGATTGAGCATGAGGGCATCTTATATGTATGTATGTATGTATAATTTTATTTATAAAGCACCACTTGGGTACGTAGTGGTGTACATTATAAAATACAGAGTATACAAACAAGGAGATGAGTGCAAGCCATTATACAGTTAAATAAAAATGTAATACAATTTCATACATCGGTTAAGAAAGCATATATATATATATATATATATATATATATATATATATACAGTAGTATAAATTGATATAAGTGCAGCATGCCTTGACACATAAGGCATGAGATCCATATGCCCTGAGGAGGGACACCATACAGTTACAAGTGGGGGGACATTTACCAGTATATGTTGTCGGCATGTTATATTTATTTAGGAACACCCCTAAAAACAGTAAATTATTACATTTCTTATTCTACCTGCAAATTATTATATTTACATTTCTGTTAACTAAAGGTGGCATGTGTAACTATGTAACAAAGAAGATATAATATCTTAGGAATAATTTAGGAATAATTTTAAAACCACGGGCTCTGAATACAATAGTAAGGAAAGCAAAATTTATTCTATTGAAGGAATGTGGGAGCAAAACTAAAATTACATATACTGGGAGTGCTTTTTATCAGACTGACCAAATCATTTTACAAAGCAAAGAGATACTCAATGTACATTCCCAGCTCCCATTTACAGTAGTATCATACAGGCTCATTTACCCAGAGCCGCTATCTTGGTAAATGTAATGAACGCGTAACGTAATTCAATATTGTGTTTGTGATTGTTGTTAAATCCAAAATAAAGATTTGCTCATAGCAGAATTTCAATGCAAGCTATTAGCTGGCATTTAAATCCAGCACTAAAAGTAGTGTAAACACGATATTGAATTACGAGTGCTTAATGCACGGGTGTCTTTTGCATAACTCGCGCATTCACCGTGACGTGGAGTTAAAGTCATGCTAACATTAACTATTAACTCCATATTATTTCCTAGCAGCTCTGGGTAAATGAGCCTGCAAGTGTCTGTGCTAGTGCATATTGTGAAAACATGAGATTTGCTGACATAGTTATAGTAACTACGAGTCATTCTCCCCCCGCCCCTTCCTGCTTCATGTACAGTGGTTTTCTGGGGAGAGGCTTTATTTGTCAAACTTCAAGTCCAGTTGATCTAATTGAATACAACAGACATAGGTAAAGTAAGAAGACGCACAATTGTACAATTACACAATTGTAACTTTACTATTGTTATCGTTATTTAAGACTGTGGACGTTAAATAAGAATTGTCATTGTCATTTAACACTAGAGAGGAACGAAAATGGAGACTTTGTTAAGACAGAGGTTTCTCAGAACCTATTGAAGTTCCAAATATCTGTTTCGAACCCAATTGAATCAGATTTTTTCCAAATCTTTTTTTTTTTTTTCTGATAAAACTTTTGAGTTTTGAATTCTCTGGTTTTCGATGAAAAGTTCTCACTGAGTTTTGAAAATTTCGAAAAATCTGTCAGATCCACAGAACTATCGAATTTTTCAGATTGTGAACTTTTCCCAGACTTTCGACAATTATTTCATTTTCCAAATCAAATATTCCAGAATAATCAAATCTTTGTAATGGAATATTCTCAAATTATCGAATATACAGGCCTTAATTTTGAATGCATCAACCCTCAATTTCGAATATGGAGAATATGCCAGCCCTTGTTTTAGAATATTCCAGAATTATCGAATATGTAATGTGGAAAGTTTCGGCTATATGTTTGTGTTCCATGTACCATTTTCCAGGCCTCTAAGCCATTTTCTAAGCCATATTTTTTATAAGCTTTTTATAATAAATAAATATATATATATATATATATATATATATATATATATATATATTATACCATTTATACCATAAATATAATCAGAACTTTCATATTTTTAGAAAATCCTAAAATGAAACTCAACAGTTCATCTCTAATTGTTTTAGTTATTTAAAGGGGAAGTTCAGTGGAAATATATATGCTTTTGAGAAAAAAGAGCAGTATTTTTCCATCCCAATGACCTTAACCTGCCCATTCAGCAATTTGTTTGTGTATAAATAAATGTTTTAGAAATACTGACTTCCTGTTTGCAGGACCCCTAATAGAGACTGTTATGGTTTTGCCCTTGACCCAGTGCCTGGGTTGATTCAGTTGCTCAGTAGAGATCTGAGCATGTTTGACCCATCACCAACAGCCAATCAGTAGAAATTACTGTTAGGAACATTCCAAGGAAGTGGTGCATCCTGGGAAGAAGAAGGATCGTTAGAACCTGAAATGGCATCTCACTAATATCAACAGCAGGGAATAGCAAGTAGTAGAAATTCAACTGATTTTTCAAAATGGGAGAGAATATCTAGAAGAATAATAATAATTAGTTTATAATATAAACTAATACATTTTAAAATATTGATATTTTCCACTGAACATTTGCTTTAACACTATGGCTATCAATATCTTAGGACCTATATACAGAGCAGCGTTAATAACAGTATTTTCACATCATAAATCTATATTATTTAACACAATTGGAAATTGAAGCTTGGTATTGCAATAGCTATTATTATTGGTTATTATTGTTAAATGAGGACACAGTTGTTGATTAAGTATCGTTAAAGAACAACGTAACGTGGTTGTTAACTAATAATAAGGCTGCTAATTAACAACAGTTACTCACCAATAAAGAAGCTAAGTAAATAAGCCCAAAGTGCATAGATAACACACCAGATTATAGATTAATATATAGGTAGAGCTAAATAAGTCTGTTTAGGCCCCAAAGCAGGCTTAATGTGTTTTCTTCTTTCACTGACCACAGAGGATAAACAATCTGAAAGAACAGGCCTTTATTATTTATGTAAATATACATACAGCCCTGAGCACAACTGATTTTTTTTTTAAAGTGACATCTAAATTGTATGTTAACAGGTTTATTTCTTTAACTAAAAGTACGGACATACTGTATGATTTGTTTTGTTAGTAGTAGTTCAGGAAGAGGGTTCTGGTAGCAAAAGACAGCGCAAAGGCAGATAGCAGTGCTGGATTTATGAGTCAGGAACCTCTAGGCACAGATTGTTTACCGCCTTAAACTCCACCCACTACTAGCCACACCCACTATTAGCCACATCTATTACAAGCTGCATCTAAAGATAGATATGGCAGCAAAAAAAAAAATGAAGAGAAATGTGTTTGGGGGGACTCTAAGACGATCTCCCTAAGTGTGTGTGCCACAAGTGTGTGGCACACACACTTGTTCTTCCTTGTCTCACACCTTACTTTACTAAAGTATTTGGAGCAACCCCATCTATTCTTATGTCCCGTTCATAAGAAAAGTGTACAATTTCCAGGAGTAAGAAACTCAGGAGGGACCCACACATACATGGTGAGTTACCTACTACTAGATATTTAAGCCAAGGCAACTACTAGGCAAAGTGACTAACAGCCTCTAACTTATTTACAGAGGGGAGCCACAGAGAGAGCTTTCAGCAAGGCAAAAGCGCCTTACAGAAAGTGACGTCACTGTTTCACGGCTTGATCAGACACATGCCTCGTAACTGCTTCAGCTCCACTCTATCAATATAGAGCACAGTGCAAGTAAGAAGTACAGAATGTACTTGGTACTTGCACTGTGCACTACTGATAAAAAATATTGATAAAAGAAAACAAACTGAGAGAAGGGAGATGAAAAAAAAGTAGGACCTCACGTGCCTAGTTGGCACATAGTTCCATCGAGTTTAAGATCATGCTATATGTGTAGCGAAGCAGCTATTAACTACTGAAGATTATCTCTATTAGGATTTATGAAAGATTACATGGTACCAGTCAAAAATTTTATAAAAGTAAGCAGTAAGAAGGATGTTTAAACACCTATAAGTGCAAGTCCAGCTTTTTTGAAAAATTATTTTTGTCCTGCAGGTGGGACTTGCGGCATGTGCTGTTCACCTGTTTCTGTACATTTTAGTTTATTGTGGCCTTACTATACTGAAGTGGCAACAGGTATTTAATTTTTTCCAGATCTGCCATTTTTTACATTAGAAACCAATTGTTTACAGGAAAACTGGATGCAAATTATTGTTGTAAAATGTACCTGGGCTACTGGATAAGGGGGTAGAGATATTTTAAGGACAACTAAATCCACAGAAAAACACTGAACCAGAGGGCAGAACAGTAATCTGTGTCTTACCTCCTATTTTGATTCAGGCACTGGGAAATTTACCTAAATAAAATATGGTTTGTGCTTTACTTCACAGCATTCTAGTATCACACAGTTTGGTCAACGACCATTATGTTCTACACATGCTCAGTCCTTAGCTATGGCACAAACTTGTTACAGTTGGTCACACCCATTAATAAACTCTAGCAATTTACTAAAGTGATATTTTATAGCTTATTGGTGTTTTTAGGGGGGTTGTTTTCAGATTCTCCTTTAAGAAATAAGGTATTATCAGGGTTATTCTATAATAGTTCTTATCGTTAAAAATTGTGCTAATTTTGCCCCAACCAATCAGATGTTAGCTTTCAAATGTTAAAAAACATCTGATTGGTTGGGGCAAAATTAGCACCATTTTTAATAAGAACTTTTATTAAATATCCCTGATAGTATATACCTATATTTCTATTTATTGTTTATTGCACAAGTTGTGCCTTGGTTTCTCCTTTATTTACATTTGTTTCATACATATAGCAGTGTATTATGACTGTACATGGCATTGTGTAGAATTTTTTGTGCCATTACAATTGTAAGAAAAGCATTTTGGGATTTTCTGTTCAGCTCATATTTCCTCTGCTATCTCTTAAAGTAACCATTATGAACTAATTTCAGATTATGCCTGCTCTTCTAATGGAAATGTAGACAGGATTGGACATTATGATTCCTTTTAATGGTCCAACATAAAAATAAAGCAAGACGTTCTATTGCAAAAGCTTTCAAAGCTACACAGTCCTCTTCATTAGGTGATTAACTTTAAATCTTGGGCAGTAAAACATCTAGCTCCACTTTCATTTTGTCCCAGTAAAATCAAAATATACCCAATATATAAATATATGGTTTACTTTTACCTTTTCTAAAGAATATTTTGTTTCAAGAAATGAGGTTTATTTCTGTTATTATTTGTTTGATAGTGAATTTCCTGAATTAAAGGGTTGGAGCTGCCATACTCAGATGAGAATCAACGAAACATGAATGCATTGATTACAATGAAACTGTGCCCTCTGGAGGTCAAACTGTCAAAACCATTGTAGAATTACACTTTTGGAACTATCGTTCAATCAATTTCTAACAAAGTATCTGTTAAACTCACAAGAAAAATTATAAACCAACTAATAGGTATAAGAGAATGTGCATAATTCATGACTGAGTTAGGTATGGACAAGATGTAAATGTAATAATTCTGCTAAGAAATAATAAGCTCTTTTAGTTGTCCTTTTAATTTCTGAAAGCAGTTTCATTTGGGCTTATTTAATAAGAGGTGTGGCATTTTGCCTGTGTTCTTAAAGGAGAACTCAACCCACATTTTTACACTCCAGGATCTGACCATATCCCCTCTAAAAACACCAATAAACTGTAAAATAGCAATACATTAAAATAAATGTTACCACTTGAAGAACTGGATTAAATAACTGTGTGTATGTACAGTGACTGGCCACACTGTAACAGTGTAAAACCTGTAACCTGTAAAATGATTGGCTAGAGTCTACTAGAGGGTGTGACCAACTGTAACATGTTCCTGCAGTATCTTAGGGCTGAGCATGTGTAAAAAACATAATGGTCAGTGACCACACTGTGCAATACTGGAACACTGGGAAATAAGACACAAACTTAATGTTAGAAAGTTACATTTCTCAACAACCATATTAAAATGAGAGGTAAGACACCGATTACTGTTTTTATATCAAGGCGATCTGCCTTCTAATTCAATGTTGTTCTGGGCCTTTAGTTGTCCTTTAAAGGGCATGTCCACCTCAAAACAAAAAACTGTCCACTTATCAGTCACCTGCCCCAAATTCCAATCAATATATTCAGCACATTATTAAATGTATGACTAACCTTTGCTGGAAAGGTAGAGAACAAGGGCAATACTTATCATTAAATATCTGTAAAGGCATGTAATAAAGTGCTAAAATAGCAGTTGTGGTTAGAGGCAAATAAATAATAAGTGATATTTTTTTTTTTGTTTTAAAGGAGAACTAAAGTTGTGCCATACATGCACATACTCTGTAGTGCTCAACAAATCAATACAAGGTTGCAGCCTTGCTTCCTAGAAGCTGGCAGCCAATCACATAACAGCACAGAAAACCTCCCTCTCCCTGACACAAAACAGGGATTTTAGTTTTTTGCTTTAAAACATATTCAATGCTCCTGTCCTTATAATGTTATAATCCTTTTATACAAAAAGTAAAAGTAATCTTCACAGTGTATTTCTTAGCTAGCATGAATGTAAGAAACAGAATAGTAACATTTCTGTAAATTATTAAAAATAAAAGTCTGGAGAATTGAACCTGCCTTGCTAAAAGCATATCTCTTACCCTTACCCTAACAGAGATACTATGTGGATCCCTAGTACATGTAGAATTGTTATCTTTTACTAGGAACATAATGGAAACCAAACAAAATTAAGTCTGGGGATTTTAACCTGTGATATTTTGGAGTGTGCCACCACTGCTTAAGCAGGGAATCCAGTTACATTTAGAAGATTTTTTTTTTGCTAGGAACAGAATAATAAAAAAATAAATTTATATTCACACCAATATGGAGGTCTCTGATAAGACTTTAAAATTTACCCTGCAGTTTATTTTCCAGCAACTCACACAGACTGGTAAATAAAGTGCAGGGTAACAAGCAGCTTTCAAAGTTTTATCAGGGACTTCCATATTGGTGTGGAGACATCTGTATATAAAACACTGTACATAGAGACAGTGAATACTGTAGTCTGGGGCCGTGGCTCTTTGAGGACTTAATGGACTGTGGGTTGTACTGGCCACAACATGGAAACCTTCTTAGTTGCAGAATCTATTATTTACATGTGCTAAATGCAACTTACTAGAGAAAAATTCTATAGATATACTGGGGAGAAACACTTTCATATTAGGATTAAAAAAATGTAAGTTCTCCTTTAAAAGTGGACATGCCCTTTAATCTGCAATGACCAATCAGATGTAGTAGACCAGTAATAATTTAGTCGGAGCAAACTAACAGCTCATTTTTTTTTGCGCCTCATATTGAATAGGCCTGTAAAAACATTATTGTTGTTGTTCATAGTGTTATTTGTATTATGGTTGTTGTTATTAGTATAATTATTTTTTATGGAGAAAAAGCTCACACCTTTTGTACATATTTGCTTATACTGTATAGCAGAATTTTTTTTTTAAAAAGCTTGTCTTGCTAAAACACTAGACAATCCCATTATATTCCACATTATCAAAATTAAGTCATTACATTTAAATTGCCATCAACATAAAAAAACAAACATAATTACAAAACTGTTCTTTCATCTTTTGAATTTTACAAAAACAGCATTTGAAAATGGTAATTTATTATGTTCTTGGGTTAAGGTTATTAGTAAAGTGCCTAAAGATTCTGTATCAAATAAAAGGAAAATAAGAAGTCTAATAATAAATTTACATCAGGTGATTCTACATGTAATGAAAGAATATTTTATTTTCCAATCAATTCCAATGATAGATGCTCCTTAACTTCATGTTCCCATTGCCCTATGATGCTGGTGATTACTGTGAGTCCCATTCAAGTCTATAGGTCTGGTGACAACTAAAGATTTGGCTTACAAGGAGGTGCTTCCTGAAATGGAGGATCTTGAGAAGAAGAGGAGCAACATCCATAAAACCTCAATATTTGGGCAACTGTGGTGTTTCCAAATGTAACACTACAGCAGATTGGATGCTCACGTTATTTAATTTTAATGTCTTTATTTATAGTGCTAATTTTGTACAATATATCACACATATATATCTAACTATATGTTGCTTTCCAAGCTAAAGCATATGGCTTATAAAAGTATCCTATCAAATTCCTTCCTTATTTTTCTCCCCCCTACTCATACATGTCTTTACAACAAACTCCCGATTCTTTCCCCACATTTTTAGCGTCTACTAGTTTATAGAGATGTTGTGTCATCACAAAACTGCCAAAATTGTATTGTACAATGGAAATGTTGGCATTGTTATAAGGGGTTAATATTGCCTTAGTTAGACTAGTTATTAAAGAATGTTCATTTTACTATGTTTTGCTCTCCTGGGTCCAGCCAAAATGATCAGATAAGAAATCTGATACCACGCCTACATGCATGGGCCCTAAGCCTTTACAGAGAACAAATGCAAACAAGATGGTGTAATCTGAGGCTGCATTAATGGGACATGCGTACATTGCTTATACAAAGATATGTGCTTATAAGGAGATGAAAGTTTGGTTGAAAAGAAACCAGCAGAAGGGGTGGATTACTTGTGATGCAGTTTTCTGGTAAAAACTGGTTTAGGACTTATGAGTTGGCAGTAGAGATGCACTAGAACTCGAACTCGAACCCGAGTTTGAGCCGACCTATTCGAATTCGAACAAATTCGGACTTCTTGAACTATCCCGGACCCAGATTTTCGATATTTTCAGACTTTCGAATGTGCGAGTAAAATGCCTATTATACCTATACGCGAGCATCGAATCTGCGAGTAAAGGGTCCATTAAAACCTATATGCGGGCATTGAATCCGCAAGTAAAATGTCCATGGTGTATAGGCGCGAACGCGAGAATCGAATCCACGAGTAAAGTGTCCATTAAAACTTATACGCACAAGCATCAAATCTGCGAGTAAAATGTCCATGGTATCTAGGCGCGAACGCGAGCATCGAATCCGTGAGTAAAGTGTCCATTAAAACCATTACACGCAAGCATCGAATCCGCGAGTAAAATGTCCATGGTATCTAGGCGCGAACGCGAGCATCGAATCCGCGAGTAAAGTGTCCATTAATACCTATATGTGAGCATCGAATCCGTGAGTAAAATGTCCATGGTATCTAGGCGCAAACATCGAATCTAGAAGTAAAGTGTCCATTAAAGCCTATACGTGAGCATCGAATCCTTGAGTAAAATGTACATGGTACCTAGGCGCGAACAAACTTGAAAATAGCACGAGTGAGAGTAAAATTGATTTTTCGAATGTCCTGGATATTCAAACATGTTCCCCAGACCATTTCCCAGGTCCCACAGCCATTTACATTAAGTTACCATTGATATTTTAATTGTATTTCATTAGAACTTTTCAATCTATTTGACTCCCATTGACTTTAATGGGTCCGTTTTCGAACTTTCGAAGTTTCCATATAGTTCACCCATCTCTAGTTGGCAGTAGGAATAGCTCATGGGCATGCTTTAATGCTCACATAGTATGATGTAAAAGTATAGTGTGATATAATAGGGCAAACACCAATTTCTACAGTGGAGAAGGAACAGAGGATGCCTGAACAGAACAACTAAAGATAATGTGTAAGTTAACATTAACCAATATGTCAGATGTGTTATCCTGTTTAGATCAGATGTGTTATTCTGTTTATATGTTGTGAATATCAGCCTTAATAAATTGTTAATAAATTGTTTAGTAACTAAAAGAAGTTAGCAATAGAAGCAGCGGTGTAGCAATAGATCTGCCTGCTAGATACCGCAATCTGCTGTTTTTAAACAGCTGTTTGCAGATATTTTTACTAAGATAAGCGCAATCACAGCTGATTGCGGTATCTGGTAGGCAGATCTAGTTACAACGCTAATTGGGACTGCATAATGGGACTTGCAGAAATGGATAGCAGCATCATAAGCTGTAATACCTGATTGCATATCTAGCCCAGCACTGTGGAGGGGAGGGAGGTGTGACAAAGGGCCTTCAATTGGAGATTGCCATTCCATTACCGCACCAGAAGTGTTAGGTGGGCATTCCACATGAGCACCCCTGCAATCCTGCACCTGCTAAGTATCTTATTAAAAAAAATAAGGCCCACTACTTAGCCTATCTTTTTGATTTTGGCCCCTTATGTGATTTAGTTTGACAACCCTGATCTAAATAAATCCTAAATATTTTTACACCAATCATATCATCATATAGTTGATTACATCACAGTAATGGAAAAAAGGTGCAGGCTACAATAAAAATGCAGAGTAACAAATATTTAATGTAGCTTACTAGAGCAAAATATTACATAAGGTATTTCATGTAAAATGTATCAATGTTGTTAAGCTGGGTACACACAGTACTGATAAAGGGAAGATTCATCAGCTATTAAGCACATTGGCAACAGTTGGCAACAGTTGGTACAGATGTCAATGATTGGTATGTGTGTGGCAGCCCTGAATAATCTTCCCTGTACTTCTTATAGGGAAATCACTCTGGACTGTGGGTATGTACACATTTAGCAGATCACAGATTCTGTCTGGGATCTGCTTAACACCTGTATGTGTGTCCCCAGTATTAGTTAGTAACTGAAAAGGCCCCCAATGGCAATCCCAGGTGCTTCCATACCAATTAGTACCACAGTCACCACTTGTCAAACATGGAGCATACAGCCATTCTGTATAGTGGCTCATGTATAAATAGTATTGCAGCTTTATGCTCTACATACCGGAAGGTTTGGGTAAATACAATCATTATTGTGGCGTTACATTTTTTTTTGAAGCCCAGAGATTCATTACCCCAATGTAAATCCAATGCAACTACTGCTATATAAGTAGGTAAACTAATTTCAAAGTCTCCGTAAAAATGGAAGGTCATTTCATTATTGGATTCCAAATGAAATGAAATAAATTAAATGTAATCTTCTTCAGCTATATATTCTGCATAAAAAATAATTTGCCCGGGGCTTGTATAATAAAATGTGATTTGTATGTGAAGTGTTATCTTGTGTAATAGGCAATTTCAGATTTTTCTGTTAGCAAAGCGTACTGAAGCCTTTGAAATACACATTTCTAATTCAAAGCTAAAAATTCAAATAAGCATAACAAGGAAAGATTTAATGCAAACCAATCATATTTTATTTGTACAAGCATACAAATAAAATATAATTACTTCACTTTTAGGTCTAGTGGGGTTGGATGTGTTTTTTAATAACAAATTATTGAAAAAAAAATTCTTGCTTACATAAAGTGTAATACTCAAATTCACCATAGGGTGGCAGTGTTTAAAGGGAATGAACAGGGTAATCAAAGCATTGCAAAGTTGTTTTAAATCACACTCTATTTAACTGTAATTTTTCTAAGCCACTGGCATTTTTTGAAATGTTCCTGTGAACTTCTTGCACATTTTAAATAAAGTGTTTTTCTTTTCCATGTCTCTGTTTGTTGTTGTTGTTGCAAGCATACATTTTATATGAGTGTGGCATCTAAATTGTTGTTTCTGGGGGACATTGTATGTCAATTCATTTTAGTCGATTGCAGTACTTTTAAATGTGGGGTTTATTGTCGTGCATCATACTCACTATAAAGGGGATATTGCAAAATATCCAAGTTCTGGGGCAATTTTTTGCACGTTAACCCAAAAAATAAATGATTGTGAGAAGATGTGTACCCCATTGTTAAAGGGGAAGTTAATATGGCCCCAAATGACGGTGTACTAAATGGCCGGGAGGCCGTGGTACTTACAAGTACGCTTTAGGAGGAGGCGCTCCGATGGCTGGTGGGATTGCAGGACTGGATACAAGAGACTGCTGGGAACTGTAGGCTGAGGAATGGCGGCTAGATGCTGCTGGAGAGAAGGCAGGATACTGGAACTGGCATGGAGTCTCAGGAACAGGAAAGGTAAACACAGATGCTGGTATGGCAAGGTAAGTCTCTGGAGCAGGCTAGGTAAGTAGTTGGTGCAGGTATGGCAGGGAGTCTCTGGAATAGGCAAGGTAAGTCTCTGGAGCAGGCTAGGTAAGTAGTTGGTGCAGGTATGGCAAGGAGTCTCTGGAACAGGCAAGGTAAGTCTGTCTCTGGAACAGGCAAGGTAAGTCTCTGGAGCAGGCTAGGTAAGTACTTGGTGCAGGTGAGGAACAGGATCCAAGGCAGGTAAGTACAAGGAGCCGGGGAGGTAGCTAACGCTACTATCAGGCACCGGGTCCAGGAGGACGCCGGTTTTTGAATTCTCGCGCCGCCCGGTGTGTCGGCGTCGTGACTTCATGACGTCTATGATGATGCCCACCCAGATGTGCATCGCGGCGCGGGACCGGAGCGGCAGGTTAGTTCGTGACAGTACCCCCCTTACGGGGGGCCACAGGACACAACGGGCCAGGTTTTCCTGGAAAACTCCTGTGAAAAGCTGTGAAAATTGGAATGGGAGGTAGTAAAGATGTGGAATACTGATTAGAGCACACTGGTTTGATGAGAGAAATATGAAACACGTTAGGAATCCGCATGCTGGAAGGAAGTTGGAGGCGAACAGTCACCGGACCGACTAATTCCAGGATAGGAAAAGGACCAATAAATTTGGGTCCCAATTTGGAGGAAGGAATCCATAGATTAATATGAGCAGAGGCGAGCCACACTTTATCTTCAACCGAATAAGCTGGGGGTTCTCTACGTCTCCTATCTGCTGCAGTTTTTTGTACCAGAGCAAATTTCTGAAGGCTGATTTCCATAGCATGCCAGATAGCCGACATCTGGGCCGCCGAGTCATTGGCAGCGGGTACTTGTGTGAAAAGAAAATCTTGAGGAAAACATCTAGGATTCGTCCCAAAGACACACAAAAAAGGAGATTTCCCAGTAGAAGCATGAGGTGAATTGTTATGGGCAAACTCAGCCCAAGGCAGAAGGTTAGCCAATCATCCTGAGTATAGGAAATGTTACAATGAAGATATGTTTCAAAGACTGGTTAGTGCGTTCAGTAGCCCCGTTGGACTGTGGGTGGTAAGCCGAAGAAAATTGTAACTTGATATTCATGGATTTACAAAGTGCTCTCCAAAATTTGGAAACAAATTGAGTACCTCTGTCAGATACTATTTCAGAAGGGAGTCCATGAAAGCGGAAGATATGAGATATAAATAGTTGAGCTAACTCTGTCGAAGATGGTGGTTTGGGGAGGGGAACAAAATGGGCCATTTTGCTGAAGCGGTCCACTGTCACCCAAGTCCATGGATAGATGGGTCCAAGGTCTGGACGGAATGGGGAGGGGTTAAAGAAGACCACAGGGGAGGGTTCTAGAAGATTTGAATTGAGCACAGCTGGTACACACTTGAACAAAGTCTTTAACATCTTTTTCTCTTTGGGCCACCAAAGGGAAGGGCAAGAATATTAAAAGTTTTATTAACACCGGGATGTCCGGATTGCTTGGAACAGTGAGTATGAAGAAGGATAGTTTTCCGAAGTGAAACAGGAACAAAGATTTTGACAGAGGGTGTGAGGAGATATAGAGGCCAAGATTTTAGTGGTTGGGATAATGGAGCCCTCATCTTGATTAATACAGTCGGAAGCAACAAATGATCTGGAAAGGGCATCAGCTTTTTTGTTTTTGGAACCAGGTTGGTAAGTGATAATAAAGTTGAATCTGGAAAAGAATAAGGACCACCGTGCTTGACGGGGATTTAACCTTTTAAGATTCTGGATGTATTCAAGGATCTTATGATTGGTAAGGATGGTGATAGGTACAGAGGTGCTTTCCAATAGATGACGCCACTCCTCGAGGGCCAGGTTGATGGCAAGAAGTTCCCTATTGCCGAAATCCTAGTCCGCTCGTTGGGTAGAAACTTTTTAGAAAAATAAGCACAGGGATGGAGTTTCCTTTTAGTGCCTTGTCTTTGGAAAGGATGGCTCCTGCGCCCAAGTCCGAGGCATCAACTTCGATGTAGAAGGGAAGACTAGGATCTGGATGTATAGAACTGGTGCTCAGCAAAGGCTTCCTTGAGTCATTTGAAGGCTTCAAGGGCTGCAGGGGTCCATGAATGAGGCTTACCACCTTTACTGATGAGGGCTAATATCGGAGAAATTATAGATGAGAACCATTGAATGAATTGTCTGCAATAATTGGCAAAGCCAATGAACCTTTGATAGCTTGGTTCCATAGGAGAGGACCAATCTTGGATGGGCGAAACTTTCACAGGATCCTCTGGAAACCTTGCGCAAATACGATGTAGCCAGAAAGGGTACTTGCGAACACTCAAAAAGACACTTTTCCAGTTTGGCATATAGGCTATTCTCTCTCAGACGTAGTAACACCTGTTTAACATGGAGGCGGTGTGAGGGCAGATCTTGAGAAAAGATTAAAATGCCATCGAGTATACGACTACAGAGATCCCCAACATATCCCGGAAATGTAATTCACGAACTCTTGGAACACCTGGAGAATTACAAAGGCCAAAGGGCATTACGAGATATTCGTAGTGACCGTCCCTAGTGTTAAAGGCTGTTTTCCACTCGTCACCCTTGCGTATATGGTATGTATATGTATGTATGCCCCACGAAGATCCAGTTTGGTAAATATTTTAGCCCCTTTTATCTGGTCAAACAGTTCAGAGATGAGAGGAAGAGGATACCGATTTTTTATTCTGATTTTATTTTAAACCATGGTAGTGAGCAGGGTCGTAAACCTCCATCTTTTTTTACCAAAAAAGAACCAGCTCCAAGAGGGAAGTGGAAGGTTGTATGAACCCCTAGACAAATGTTCAGTAATGTATTCTTTCATGGCTAGAGTTTCAGAGGGAGACAGTGGGTATGTGCGTGCCCCGAGGAGGATAGTACCGAGAGAAGACGATGGGGCAATGTAGGATCGGTGCGGTGGTAGCTTCTCAGCCGCTTTTTACAAAAACACATCAGAGAAATCATGATAAAATTCAGATTATTTTCACAGGTAATGGGGGTGCAATGAGTAGAAAGGCAATTTTTGAAACAGAAAGGACTCCAAGACTGAGTTCATTGTTAGACCAATCTATAAACATGGTTGTGTAATCTGACATGGAGTCGAGAATCAGGGGAGCGGAAGGACTTTGGATGACAAGAAAATACAAACGTTCTTGGTGAAATATGCCAATGCGAAATAGGACTCGTATGTAGATTTGGAGATGAATCAGAAGCCAAAGGGTTATTGTCAATAGCCAGAACTCGAAGAGGTTGCTGCAAGTGAAGGAGAGGAAGCCCCAATTGTGCTGCATAGGTAGAGTCAATGAAGTTTCCAGCTGCCACCGGAATCGACAAAGGCCTGGGAGGAAAAAGTTTTACCATTAAAGGTGATAGTTGCTGGTAGAAAGAGTTTCAGTCATTCAATTTGGCAGGAGACTTAAACATTACTAGAAGGAGCCCCTTAACTTCTAGGTCATGGAGTTTCCGCTTCTTTATTCTTTCACTTTATCATAATTCTCGATCGGGGGACAATTCTTACAAAGTGTCCTTGCCCGCACAAAGAGACAAAAGTCCATTTGTACGTTGGTGTGACTTTTCCTCAGGAGACAGATGAGTGCTGCCAATTTGCATAGGCTCTTCAACCAAAGATATTGGTTGCGGAAAGGTCTGAGGCCTAGAAAAGGTCTTAGGGAAGCTGGAACGAGCTGCAGACCTTTCTGCCTGCCGTTCACGAAAGTGGGTATCAATCTGGATGCATAGAGTAAACAAGTCTTCCAATGGGACAGGTAATTCTCTAGATACTAATTCGTTTCTTGAGGCGGTCAAAGAGTCCCTGCCAAAAGGCTGCTGTAAGTGCCTCATTGTTCCAAGAAGTCTCCGTGGCAAGGGTACGAAATTCAATAGCGTATTGTTCCACGGAATGAGACCCTTGGCGGAACTGCATCAAATGGGAGGAGGCAGCAGAGGTTCTTCCTGGAGGATCGAAGACCTTACGAAACATACCCAGGAATTCGGTAACATTATTGACTAGAGGATCGTCTTTTTCCCATAGGGGAGAAGCCCAGGCCAGAGCATTGCCCTCCAACAAGGCGATGATGTAACCAACCTTTGCACGATCCGATGCAAAATGAGATGGTTGAAGTTCAAATTGGGTTCGGCATTGATTAATGAATCCACGGCAAGCTTGGGCATCACCATCAAACCGTGAGGGCGGAGGTATGCGGGGCTCTCTCCGAAGAGAAAGATCACCGGATCCGGACGTTGAAGGAGGCGGCGTAGAACCCGGAGCAGAGGCAGAAGCTGGGGGTAGCCGGACAGCGAGGGTATCCATGAACTGAGCCAACTGGCCCTGGTGGTGTTCAAAAATGTCCATGCGTTTGGACAAAGTTTGGAGTGTTTTACTCAACTCTGCCATAGCCCCCTCAGGCTAGTTTCCATGGCCTGATAGTACTGTAATAAACGGCCGGGAGGCCGAGGTACTTACGAGTACGCTTTAGGAGGAGGCGCTCCGATGGCTGGTGGGATTGCAGAACTGGATACAAGAGACTGCTGGGAACTGTAGGCTGAGGAATGGCGGCTAGATGCTGCTGGAGAGAAGGCAGGATACTGGAACTGGCAAGGAGTCTCAGTAACAAGAAAGGTAAACACAGATGCTGGTATGGCAAGGTAAGTAGTTGGTGCAGGTATGGCAAGGAGTCTCTGGAACAGGCAAGGTAAGTCTCTGGAGCAGGCTAGGTAAGTACTTGGTGCAGGTATGGCAAGGAGTCTCTGGAACAGGCAAGGTAAGTCTCTGGAGCAGGTTAGGTAAGTACTTGGTGCAGGTGAGGTAAGTACAAGGAGCTGGGGAGGTAGCTAACGCTACTATCAGGCACCCGGTCCAGGAGAATGCCGGTTTTTGAATTCTTGCGCCGCCCGGCGTGTCGGCGTTGTGACGTCATGAAGTCTACGACCCTGCCCGTCAGTAGAATGGTACTGTGTGTATTTGCACAATAAAATACGAGTTTCACACAAGATCCTGAAATGCTCTGCCTATTTCTCCTACGAAATATCCTTTATATTATATAAATATATTTATATTTTTACGGAGATTGCATTGAGTTTTTCGGAGCAACTACTGTAATTAGGTGGGAGTATAAAGCACTATTAAACATAGGAAAGGTCTATACGTATGTGTGTAATTATCACTATTTTGTTAATTAAAATAACCATAACAAATAACACTATAAAAAGTATAGTACTACTGCTTACTACTAAATAACAAAACAAATGATATATAATTAATAAAGTATACTTACTTTACTTGACACCCCTAAGTTTGCATGGAAAACTCAAAATGGTAGGTTTAGCCACACCACACCAATTTTACTAACATCCAGTGAAGTTCTGATCTTACACTGTTCAAAAAATTATCTTAGGTATTGTACATGACAAGACAGGAAATGTAAGGAAGTTCCTGTATTATACCCAATTATATGCTGTTAGTAAAACAGTCTTAGCCAATTAAAACGTCTTCAGATTCACACATTTGCTCCCCCCTACCTTCTCTATAGAAAGAAATAAGACAGTCCAGTTTCTGTTTGCTAGATAGGAAGTGATGTATGATAAAATGACTTTGCATGTCTCTGAAACATTCTACCCAAGATTCTTAGAAAAATGGCACAAGCAGAAAGAAAGATTGTTTCCACTTTTGATATATTAATAACATGTGCAGTACCTTCTGTTATAAGAAGGCTCTACTTCATTTTATACTCTGTGGGCTCTAATCAGTATTCTGTGCTGTCCCAACCCCATTGTGACTGTAAATCTGGAACTTGCTGTGGTAAATACCAATAAATGAAATTAGCATGTTAATGTGGATCCTGTATAGGGTATCTCAGGTTGCCCAATGGTGCTGTTTAGGTTGAACTGCATATTGTGGCAGTATTGACTGGGTTTGTTCTCAGATCTGTAGGTTTATCCCACTTAGATTCCATGGATTATAGTTGGCAGGTAGGTGGAATATGGAAGTGAGGAAAAGTTTAGTAAGGTTTATGACTCCTACTGCCTTAATTGACCCATATAATAATTTTCTAATCCAATAGTGTAATAGCTATGTATGTAGGGGAAGGGCAGATGGATAACTTGCATGTTCAAACTGTTGGGTAGAAATCGCTAAAGCATGGACGTGAGCTTTTAATATCTGTAAGTCAGGAAAATGGCTTAATTCCAGGATGTATGAAAACTAAACTTATAGCATTCTGTGCATCCAGGGAATGCTGGGTTATTGTTTTTTAAACATGTGAAAAGTTTATTAAGAAACTTAACTGCAAATAGAGAATGCTGGGATTTGTAGTTTTCAAACATGTGAAATGTCCCAAGCTTAAACACCAGCTGTATACCATCAGGCTGTATTACATCTGGACACATGCCTTAGCTACAGGACAATAACAAAAACATTTACTGCAAACAGAGAATGTTGCGATTTGTAGTTTTCAAACATGTGAAAGGTCCCAAGTTTAGCATCCCTGCTCTATACCATTAGGCTGTATCACTTCTAGCCACATGCATTTAGCTACAAGCTATAAGTGAGATACATTGCATGTCCCCGTCCATTTCTCTAGGGAAGCTGGAAGTGAGAAATATGTGTTTATGTTAGATTATTAGGGCAATGCTAGTATAATAAGATGATGCTGTGAGGTACCTTTTGTTATAAGAAGGCTCCATTTCATTTTATACTCTGTGGGGAGCTTTTAGCTTCTTTATCCACACCTCACCCTAACCTATATAGTTAATCAGTATTTTGTGCTACTCTGTGGGGAGCTTTTAGCTTCTTTATCCACACCTCACCCTAACCTATATAGTTAATCAGTATTTTGTGCTACCAAATCCTTAACCCCATAGTGAGTATAAATTTGGAACTTGCTGTAGTAAATACTAATAAATATAAACCTAGCATGTTAATCTGAATACTGTATAGGGGCTTAGTTTGCCCAATGGTGCTGTTTAGCTTGAACTGCATATTGTGGCAGGATTGCCTGGGTCTGTTCTCAGACCTGCAGGTTTATTCCACTTAGACCTGCTAGATTCTGTCTGGTAGGCAGGTGGAATAAGTAAGGGAGGGTATTTGTGTGTGTTTGTTCATGTAATGTGGTGGAATTGCCTGGGTCATTTTTAGGACCTTCAGGCTAATCTTATTTGGATCCCCTGGATGCTTCTTGGTGGTTACTAAGAGCAGAAAAGGAGGACAAGTTTGGAAATGTTCCTGATACCTACCGGATAAAGGGGTCTAACTAGCTTCACTCTAGCACTACAACTGTGGGCATAAGGGAGAGAGCTGATGACTGTTTGAATAACAGTTTAAAATATCCCTGTATAAAGATTTTATAGACACTTTATCTGTGCATTGCCTTAAGTGAGCAATAGAGAGCAATAGTGGCTCTCAGTTCATAGACCTAAAAGAGACTTAGGGGCATATTTATAAAAGAGCAAAAAGTAGCGAAATGTTTTCGCATTCGTTTTTCGCATGGGTTTTCGCCAAAAAGACAGTTAACGATATTTATAAAGGTAGCGTTAACGAATGGCGAAACCGTTTCCGCGAGCTATCGCTAAACCCTTTCCGCCTTACTTCGCAATGGTAATTTTAGCGAAAAGGGAGCGAAAAGGCATAACGCGATTTATAAAAGAGCGAAATGTGGTTTTTGCGTTAAAAAGAGCGAAAGATTAGCGCGACCCTGAAGGTGGTGAAAAGTCATTGTTTGAGCGAAAAGGCATTCTAATGGGTAATATGCCTTGAAAAAGCGAACGCGCATTAGAAGGGCGATCGTGCATTAGAATGTAATATGCCTTGGAAAAGCGACATTAGAAAGGCGATCGCGCATTAGAATGTAATTTGCCTTGGAAAAGCGAACGCGCATTAGAAAGGCGAGCGCACATTAGAAAGGCGAACGCACATTAGAACGTCATATGCCTTGGAAAAGCGAAAGCGCATTAGAAAGGCGAACGCACATTAGAAAGGCGAACGCACATTAGAAAGGCGAACGCACATTATAATGGAATATGCCTTGGAAAAGCGAACGCGCATTAGAAAGGCGAATGTGCAGTGCAAAAGAAAATTGAATTCCAATTGAGAAATTCTAAGAAGATTGACTAAATAAGACATGGCTGACTTCTTGGTAAATGTGAGGTGGCCATTTTGAACTTGACATCATTTTCTAGTGGGCTTTTCTGGTTTCGAATGGTTTTCGAAATGCAGTCTTCTTAGATGCGTTAAGTTTTCGCTGCGATACTTTTCGCTCTTTATCGCGCCCGTTCGCCTTTTTCAGCCACGAAGTGTGTTTTTTCGCTTTTTTATAAATAAGGCGAAACAAAGCCCCAAATGGCGCTATTTTCGCTGCGATGTGCTGCGCTAATTATTTGGCGAAAAAGACAATCCTTTATAAATATGCCCCTTAGTTTACTTAATAGTAACTATTTTTAACAGTTTTTTTCTTACAGAAACTTAACTACCACATTAGCAGCCCTTGCAAATCTGCAACCACAAAAAATAAGCTCTAATAGGTCTAAAATGAAAGCATATTGCACAACTTTTTCAATATTTTTTCTATTTTAAAGGGCATCTCCACCCTCATTTTTAACTTTTCAAATACTGACATAAAAAATCGCTCCCCATCTCTACTTACAGCATCTCGTTCCCTCGCCGTTCTGGTCCGGCTCCCATGCCCGTCAGAACTACAAGCAGGGGGCCTGACTGGCAGCTGAGAGGCAGTGATTGGGTGAGAGGCAGCCAATCACAGCAGTGGCTGCCATCAATGCAGAATGGCACTGGAATGAGGTGCTGTAAGTAGAGATCGTAAGCGATTTTTTTACGGCCAGAATATATCGTTTGGGGGTGGGGGGGCATGCCCTACAGTATATAAAAAGGAAATAACGCTGCAGGGATAGCAGCCAGGGAGGGATCGGGAGGGAGTGATCGGGAGGGAGGGGGGAAAAGGGCTTCACTGTGCATGCCAGCAGTAACTGAGAGGACACAACAGAGGCAGAGACCTTTTGGACAGGAAGAAGGCTCCTACCTTACAGTTTCCTGGAGTTTGAAGAGCCACTACAGGAGAAACATAAAGAGCAGGGATGTAAGGTAAGGATTTTTGTTAATTGTACAGTGGGGCCAGTAGTTGGTAAATTTTTAGTTTGAGAGGTGGACATGCCCTTTAACTAAAATGAATTCTATGCCTTTTCATAGTCTGATGTTTATAATTTCTAAAATGTGTACAAGTATTACATTCTACCATAAAACAAAAATGTTTTAATGGAAATCCAAGTGACAATCATTTGACAGTAAACTGACTAGATTACTAATACTTCCTGTTGCTCACAGCTATTTGATATTGAAAAAAGTTCTTGGGAGGAAGTGTGTCAAACATATCAATTATTCTATCACAGCTTAACTATGGAAAATATTCTGGTGGTACCACTATAGCTGATAAATGCAAGATCCTTAAAAATCTTTAAGCAACCAAATGTTAAATTTCATTTCATTTAAATTTTCTAATACTTGTGCACATAAATGACGCTGTCTACATTTTAAAAGGTTTGACCACCTCATACAAAAATTTATACTTACTGTCCCAACCCCCAAACTGCTATGCCTACTCACCTGTCCAATGTTCATGAATCGCTCCAGGTAAAGGTGGCTACCGGTATTTAATACCAAATAATAATGTAGACCATGCACATCAGACTTACAAACCCATGTATTTTATTGTGTCATACATGGGTACAAAAAGGTGTAACGTTTTGGTACGCTGCGGTACCTTCTTCAGACAAACATAGAAATCAATAAACAGATGAGGCCTTATATACATACAGGAAGGAGCTCAATAGCATCCCCTAGTGGAAAAAAAAGAGGGGGGAAGGAGAGAAGAAAAAGGGAAAGAATGAAACAAAAATATACTAACAAACAGTGTGTAGTAACAAAGTACCAAGAACTCATCTTTTGGGCAGGAAGCAAGAAAGTCCCAAATTACAATTGAGACCCTTGGGGTGGAGTGCATCAAGGGTGAAAATCCAAAAGGATTCCCTGCGCAGAAGCAGATTATATCTGTCCCCCCCTCTAGGCAGTGGGGGGATGTGGTCAATTACCATCCCTTTGAGGTCGGAAATAAGGTGTCTAGATTTAAGGAAATGGGATGCCACAGGGGTCTCTTCAAATTTGGTAGGTGGTACAGTAGAAGGTCTCTGTAGGGCAAGTTTAATATCGCTCCTGTGTCGTTGGAAGCGTTTTTTAAAGGGGCCGATAGTCTTGCCAATGTAAATGAGTGAACATGGACACTTCAACATGTAGATGCAAAAGTCAGTGGTACAGCTAAAATAGCCTTTAAGATTAAAGACTTTGCCAGTATAGGGGTGGTGGAAAGATGGACCCACCATCAATGAGTTGCAGATGTTACAATTGCAACACCGGAAACATCCCTTTTTATTGGAAAAAGAAAAGGCCGCCTTTTTATATTTGGAGATGGGATCTGCCTGTACCAGTTGGGAATAAAGAGACCTATTTTTTCGGTAGACACATCGTGGCAAGACCTTAGTGTTGTGACCCATATTGGGATCCCCTTGAATAACAGGCCAGAATTTCTGCAGGTTATTCTTGATGGTTGTGGACTTAGTAGTAAAGGTTTGTATGAATGGGATACCCACTGGGCCGTCCTTTTTGGGGGTAGGGTGGAGAGCTTCCAGTTTGGCTTGTTGAACAAGGTCAGGGGGATAATTGCGTGTAACAAACTTGTTAGTCATCGCTTCAAGGAAATTAATTTTATCCCTGGGGTTGTTGCAAATCCGAGCAACCCGCATAAACTGGGATTTGGGTACCAGGTTTGCGCCTGGGGGATTTAAACCAAGTAAACATGGTATTAAATACATTGCGCCAATGTCATTTGCGATACTAGGGCAGCCGGCGCATTAACCTATTCAATATCGGTTTGCGCGCATTTTACCCCTTATATTTGCATATCTCCTACTGGTAAATGAGGCCTTCTGTCTTCTTCCTGTGAGAACCAGTCAGTCATTGCCCATGATCTTAATTATGAAATTAAGCTTTAAATGGAGGAATAACCTTAAAAGAAGAGTGTGCCAAGAGCATGAAGATCTTCATTGAGGAACATCAGAGAGATGGGAAAGTAAGTATTATAGCCATGGGGGTTTTGGAGGTGGGGAAGGTATGTAAAAACATTTTTTGAGAGGTGGACATGCGATTTAAAATCGATTTAGATGTTGGATTTAAATAAAAGTGCCTAATACCTGAAAAATTGGTAATTAAGGTAATCTGCTCACTATAAATCTGTAAGAGTAAGGGCTAAACGTTTATGAAAACCATGCAGTCTGGAGTAAAGTATGTGGTCCATAGCTCAAGAACTCCTCATGATCTTCTTTCTCCCAGTCTGTTTACTTCCAGAAGTTCCCAACCAAATTATCTTAAAGGGGAACTGTGGTCTCCAAACAAGTTGAGTTTAAATGAAAGACCAGTTTTGTACCCTTAAAATGAGCCATCAACCACCTCTCTACGTGCTCCACAGCCCAAGATAAAAAGAAATGACTGACCAGAAAGTTAATGGGTGGGAGGCTGATGTGATGTTGCTAAGGCTGCTCCTCCACCTCGTCGCCTGTGAGAGCACAGCCATAGACTTCAGTAACAGGACAGGAGACAGGAAGTCCCTCCTCCTCCCTGCTGTGTGAAGATCCCCACATAGAAGGTAAGGGAATCTACAGCCCTACTCTCCCACTATGTGAAAACAGCCTTTTCAGGCTCTGTTCTCACTCTGTTCTCACTCTGCCTGAAAAGGCTGTTTTCACACAGTTTTCTGTAGGGGGGTGTCTGAGAGTCCCATGGCACCTGTGAGTGGGCGGGGAAAGGCACCCACTAGTGGGTGGGGCTAAGGCACCCATGGGTGGGCAGGGCTAATGCTCCTGCGGATGGGACTAAGGCACCCACGAGTGGGCGGGGCCACATGGGGTTGTAAGGGAAGGGGCCATGGGGGGCCTGCAAATGGAGGGGCCATGGGGTCCATGAGTGGGAGGGACCAGGAGGGCTGCAGGGGGAGGAGGAGACACAGGGCAGATTGACTGTCATCCACTGACATGGTTTCAAAGCAGGAAGTGCAGGGGACCTAAAGATGCTGCTGCTATATCACACACAAACATTTAAATATCTTCCAAACTATGCAAAATAAACAATGAAAATAAATTGCAAAAATTCTCAGGAGAGCAATTTCAATCAATTTACTTAGTCATTTTTGGACCACAGTTCCCCTTTAAGTATACTGGGTTCTATAAGTGTGGCTTCTCCAGATGCAGCATGTGCAAGTATGTCATAGTCGGCTAGTTCTTTTGTACGTCCACGTCAACTATGTTTGATATTAGATGCACCATTAATTGCAATACCACCCATGTAATTTATTTACTTACCTGTGGTAGGTGTAACAAACAGTATGTAGGTTGCACTGCACATAGTCCTAATAATACCAGAGATGGAAGGAAAATGAGGTGGCTACTCACGGAGACTAAAAATATGCCTTTATTGAAATAGTATGACAAATGTGAAACACCACAACGTGGGTTACTGCTTGATGCTTTTTTTTTTTTTTTTTAAATAATAAAAATATAAATACTTGGAATAAAGACTTCTATTCTTTACAGACAGAACTTTTTTATATTAAAGGTCAATTGCCAATAAGATCTATTTATTAAATCTGTGCATTTATCACTTATGTCTTTCTAACTTACCAAAGGTCAAATGATTAAATAATGCAGTAGTCAGACCTGGGAAAGGTCATAAAAAATCCTAGGTTGGTGTATGTCCCATATTGCTAATTCTAAGTTTATTGGTTTGCACCTGCACTGCAGAATGGCATGTCTAGGGAGAGTAAGTTTACTTATTACCTCAGGGCTTTAGTTTGCTCTTCCCTAAGCAATTTAGAAGTCAAGTCATATAATCTTTTTTTGAGAAACAATTTTTCTAGCTCATCTAAGAGTATAAGAGTTTCTCAAATAATTTCTACTAAGGGTTTAAAATGTTTAATTAAAATATATTCAATGCAACTTTAAATGTATTGCAAATCTCAGGCCTGTTCCCTAATATTCTTTAAATGTACTGAGCAAAACAGTGATATTTAAACCTGTGAATCATGGATCGGGATTTTTACTTTTGTTGTACTCACATAAACAATGCAAAGGTATCATTAGTATTAAAAGAACAAATGAATGAAAGTAAAAATTAATATAATCTGCCTCATTTTCTGAGAGCATCTACCACTAAGGTCAGTGCTATATGTGCTGATTTAATATACAAAGGGGTATAAATCAGCTTCTGTTTGTAAACATTTTTGCAAATTTGCCAAGCAAATCCAATATTTAATAGGGTTACAAACCTTTTCTTAAAGTTGTGCTAATCTATATTAAATAGGTTAGCAGGACTCTAAGACAAGAATTTAGCCCATCGCCTCTGGGTAAACGAGCCCACACTGCCCAATAAGAAGCTTTGGGGCTGGTACACAGGATCGGAACTACTTTCGTTCTTTAATACAAAAGCAAGAATGGACGTATAACCATGTAAAAATTCTAGGAAAATGTCTCTATTATAAACTTCATTTCCACTCACTTAAATTGAAAGGAGGCACAGGTGTCTCAAAGCCAGTGCCTTTCACTTAATACATGCATCTGCAAGACAACGACATTTCCATAGTACTTAGACAAATCGTACTCCCCACTCCCTCATGGTGGTCTGGGTGCCGCTTGCCCTGAAGCCTTCGCTTAGGTTCTGCATAATCGAACAATTGATTCAATTCGATGTGCACTAAGCTTCTATTTTTTGTGTGTATTATATTAATTTGGTCACTAGTTGCACTCTGTGTGGATGTATACAATACTAATTCTATATATGTTTTGCTTGTTGTTCATTTCACTGGAGGGTTCACAGCACAGATGCAGAATTATGACTGTCAAAAGAGAAGTTCTGCGGAGTAATTTGGTTTTGACTATTGACATTTTTGCAGTTTAGCATTGGTAATTTTAACTGATGAAGTTTTGATGGTGAAACCAGGAGTTTTGACCCAAAGCCAGGTTTGGGCTGAAACTTTGGTACATCCCTTTCTACTAGCCTCTGCCATAAGAAGTGAAACAAAAACTGTAAATATATACAGATAGGTCTTTTTTTTAGATACATTACTTCTACTGTATAATATTGTTTACCAATTCTGCATAAGGCTGGGTACATACCATCCATTTTTTCTCCCCCCCCAAAAATTGGTGTATTTGCTTGCGGCCACAACCAATCTCGGTTGCCCGTTTGTCCATTTTACTATCCAGATATTTAAGGATAATTGTTGCCCCCATTCTGGCAGAAGAAACCAGCTGTTGTGACTGATGACATCACAGCCAATATGCGTATATTTCAAGGGAATTCAATGCAGGTAGTCGCACTACAAAAATAAAGTGAATTATTTATACCAAACCAAACATGAATACAACGTTTGGGGGTACTGACCCCCTTCTTCAGGTTATGTGCAACAAACAAAACCAGGAGGTTAAATACCCTCCTATACCTAGGCACTGTGTTATAGGAGTGCCTAGGTATAGGAGGGTATTTAACCTCCTGGTTTTGTTTGTTGCACATCACCTGAAGAAGGGGGCCAGCAGGGCCAGCCTTAGGATAAATAGCACCCTATGCAAGATTTGTTACTGACGCCTAGCACCCAACCCCCCACCCCCAAAAAAAAAACACCCAAACACCCCCCTGGGCACACACAATACTCCGTTGAATGCTGCTTGCCTTCAAATCAAGTACCCCACCTGCGCTTACTGTCTTTCAGTATCTTCAGTGCGTGCTTGTATATATGGTGAATACATCATTATGTATGTAACAAGTAACTTACTAAATGCACAGGCAGAACAGCACAGCATACAGACATCTTAAGTAAAGCTTATATGTGTTAGGGCTTAGTATGTGGTGAGGTGCTGTTACATATATTTGATCTGGATGACCGTAACTAGAGGGGCTGTGGCACTGATGCACAACTTTGAGCTATAGGTCTGTGACCTAAGACTCCCAGCTGTTGCCCCCCTGGTAATGCAACCCGTGCGGTTTTACAGGTCGCCCATATCAAAGGCCGGCCCTGGGGCCAGTACCCCCGAAACGTTGTATTCATGTTTGGATTGGAATAAATATTTCAATTTATTTTGGAGTGTGACTAGCTGCATTGATTTCTTATGGTTATTTTGTTTCTGTATGGAGTTAGAAGCATTTTGTAGTCTGCACCCACGCAGGCAGAGTGCACTTGGAAACTTTGGACATTGCTAAGTATATTTCAAGGGAGCGTGGATGTAGTCTGCACCTGTCAGAGGACGCAGCAGAGGAGCATGATCACAGGTAAGTTTACAGGGTTCCCTCCTGGCTACTGCTGGTGGGATCTTGGGCAGGTAAGTAGCACGTACCAGCAATAGTCCTTCTCCATGCTTGTTTTCTAGATATAGTCTATATACCCACGGGTAATATATTTTATGTCCTCATAATCTGAACAGCATTTGGGAGGTAAACTGATTAAAAAAATGTATCTCTCCTTTACATATTTATATTTAATATCATATTTAATATTAAGCAAAAAAAATAAACATAGTATCTTGCACATGGAATAACTACTCATAACTGTACTCTAACTTAGCTGCATTGTACATTTATAGTTGCCACCAGACCAAATTCAAAAATACTTTCCATGTCCACCCCCCAACTTAATTATTGCTTACACCACCCTAAAATGCATCTGAAAGAAATGATTCACTCCAATGTTCTGCCTCCCCTCCTGCATATCTCCCTGGTTCACAATGATATCATGTGGAGATTCCTCCTCTGAACATTTGCAAAGCTATTTGAGCTATGTTGTGCTTAGGGAAGAAGTGAGTATTACAGGTTTGAGTGGGTGCTTTTCTTGTATAAACATTTTATTTGAGGGGTAGACATGACCTTTAATTTAATGTTTAAAAACTTTTATAAAACACAAAATTTACAAAGCAATAGATTGTCTAAAAATACCCCTGTTCATTTACACACAAAAAAAAAGAATGTGTTCGGTACACTGTAAGATGTGTCATTTTGATGTGGAAACTGGATATTTGAATTTATATTTTGCTATTGGGAAAATGGATAATAAACAGTTCATATACAAAGGATATAAAGACAAGTACTGTACTGAAGATCACAAAAAATGAAGCTGCATTTTGAATGCGTGTACAGTAATCTTATCAATGTAGTTTCAGTAGGAATGACAGCTGTTGCATATTTCATTTTTATTTAGGAAAGCTGACTAGAGACTCCAAAACATCTCTAGAGATCAGACAAAATATAGAATATTGAAAAGGGCATTATGAATCCAAAGCTAGACGGCTGTATTTTTCATCCAAACTAATCATTTATCTTAATCTGTTTGTCTAAACCAATTATTCATCTTAATCTGAAAAGATTTAAATGTTAATCCCAATTTGCATAATTTACTAGAAAAGCAATAAACTGAAACTTCTAACACAAGCTGCATTCTCTATTATGCTTTATGATTTGAATGTTTAATAGCTTTTTAAATTGATGTCTTATCAATACATGGTCAGATATGAAGGAACATGCAATCAATATTGCCTAGAGTAACTGTGGCGCATTACAATGAAATAATGCCCTATTGATTCTAATCTGCAACACAGATTGCTATTTCTGCAAAATCGGTTCTAACAAAACATTATCTAGTTTTATAAACTGCTTTAAAAGTTAGACTTTATACAGTGCTATATTTACTACTGCAAAAACTGCTCTGGATGAAAAATTATATGCGCGTGGTGAAATAAAGATATCAGCCTCCTTATCACAAGTGAAAATATGAATATGTTAACAGCGGGATACTGAAGAGATCATTTATGAGATCAAGAATTTGCAGAGGAAGAAATGCAAAACAAATTTTTCTTCTTGGTACTACAGTATACTGACTGTCTTAATGACAGTGATTTTAACCATACCAAGGCTCGGTCTATCCGTGCATAGATTATGCCAAGTTGCAACATTAATCTTTGAAGCAATGTGAAAATGTTTTGTTTTTTTTCAAAAAATATGATCTGATGATTGATGAGCCCTGCTTTATTAAAGATATCAAATCTGAATGGATCATATGGCCACATGACTGCTACATAGCATTTGATATATGTAGACATATTATACTGTAAGGCAGACACTGTATGCTCATTTTCAGGTTCTGGTAGTGCATCAAAGGGGGGTGCAGGAAGTTAAAAGGAAAATGCTACAGAAGTGAAAATGTATTATTTGAAAAGTTGTATTTTACATGTGACAGGTCGGCACCACAATCACTGTTGTCTATAGTGAGTTAAAGCCCTTTTACATTACTCACCATGGCAACTCCAGATGTAATGTAAATTGCGCAGTGAGTAAATTGCCATGTACCACAGCCCTAAGCTGTTTTAAAATAAAGCATTCTGCATGATCCTGCAAAAGAAAGTTGAATATGGCTGGAAGAGCAAGGAAAAATGGTTTAAAAAAAGTATTAGAAAAGCCAAGGCCTGCAGCAGGCAGATCACTAGTGCATGGAAAGGGTTTATGCAGTTTCAGTACTGACAAATCATGGTGCATAATGTTACTGCTGCCAATGTTTAAAAAACTTAGCACCTTAAAGGAGAACTAAACTTAAATTTTTTAAAAACCTAATCTGAAAGTTTTTCTCCCCAGAACACCTATACATTGTAAGATTCTTCTTTAGTAATTTGCATTTAGTACAAGTGAGAAATAGATTCTGTAAATAAGAAGGTTTCCATATTGTTGACAGTACAACCCACAGCCCATTTAGTCATCAAAGAGCCACGTACCCTGACCCAAGTATTCATTGTCTTTATGCACAGAGTGTTTTCTATACAGATGTCTATACACCAATATGGAAGTCCCTAAAAAGAGTTTGAAAGCTGCTTGTTACCCTGCAATTATTTTACCAGTTAGTGTTACTGTAAAATAAACTGCAGGGTAGCAAGCAGCTTTCAAAGTCTTATCATGGACCTCCATATTCCATTTTTTTAAATCATTCTTTTAGTAAAAAATAAAGCTTCCAAATGAACCTGGGTATCCTGCTTATTCAGTGGCGGCAGACTGGGTAAGGCAACAGGTTTAAAAATACACAGTTTGCAACGTCATAAGTTCAATACCCCAGATTTACTGTTTTTTTGTTTCTATTATGTTCCAGGCAAAAGATAACACTTCTAAATATACACGGATATTCAGCTTATTCAGTGGTGGCTCACCTGGTAAGATACCAGTTATAGAAACACACAGTTCAGAAGGTCACAAGTTCAAATTTCCAGAGATACCTTTATTTTTTGTTTCCATTATGTTCCTAGTAAAAGATTCTACATGTACCAGTGTTTAATATAGTATCTTTGCTAGACTAGAGGTAAGAGTTCTGCTTTTAGCAAGACAGGGTAAATGTACAAGTTGCAGGTTCTATTCCCCAGACTTTTATTCATTTTCTTTGCTGAAATGTTTGTATTCCATTTCTTACATCCATGCTATCAATGAAATACACTGCAAAGATTACTTTTCTTTTTGTATGGAAAGTAAAGGATTATATCATTGTTAGGACAGAAACATTAAATGTGTTTGAAAACAAAAAACTAGGAAGCAAGGCTGCAACTTCCTTGTTTTGATCTGTTGAGCACTACAGAGCATGTGCCTGTATGCAGACACTTAGCTGGGGTTTACCCAGCTAAGGTGGATTGTGGGAGCTGACCCCTAGTACTCACAGGTTAATTACATAAATCAACCAATGGCCACAGCAAAGGTAGAAGTGAGAGACAGCTTGTTGTATGTTTGTAAATGTGCTTTGCCTATTGGAACAATGCTGTCTGAAGACTTTAGTTCCCCTTTAGTTCCCCTTTAAAGAAATATCCGCACCCTGTGGAAAAACACAGTGAGGTAACAGGACTGTGTGCAATGACACAATATTAATACACATACCTTTCACTAAGAACTTTACCAGATTTCTTTGTTTACAAATAGCAGATATAATAAATGTAAGTTAGAAATTTAATACTCTACCAAAATACTGACCCCACAACTCAAAAAATGAGTTGGTCCCTCTAAGAACAAAACCTTATAATAGACTTTCCAATCAACAGTCTTATAAAATATGTATTTCTCCATTACAGGGAAATATGCTCATGAAAAATATATATCCCATTGCTACTAATATGATCTCAGAATGGAAAATATGCTGAGAATTTCCTCCGGGATGTGTATTTCATTTGCTTAAAAGGCAAACAAATTTAATTTAGAAATTTAATAAATAAGCAAATAAACTTACTTTAGTATTAGCATCAATCCATGGATACTGTACATCAAACAGATAAAACTGTCTATTGTATTTTTATTCAGTCTCCAATATGGTTTATGTGAGACAAGTACTTTAGTCCACAGACACAAACCATGGTCTTCCCAGTACCTGTGCCATCTTGATTTCCATCTATATAAATAAGAAGTGATTATAATGATCCTAACTATAATAAAACAAATCCACAATACCTTATGTATTGTCCTTTTTGCTCAATAAATGCAGGATGATAGTCTGATATAGCATTATTATTTAAGTTATGCTCAGAACCAAGTGCAGAGAAGGATGCAGAAATGGAAAACCTTTCCCACCTCTGTTTTGGCAATGTTTTTCTGATTATATGCCGACTAAAGGCACTGATTGACCTAAATATTCATTTAAAGGGCCACTATAAAACTTCCACACTACATTCTATAATTCTAAAAAATAAATAAATAAATACAGGAGCACGTATTCTTACCTCTATTTCTGCTTTCATTTTTTTTAAATGAATTAGCTGTAGAAGTTTTGCAGTGCTTGCAGCTTTCAGACTCCCTGAAATATCGTTACAAATACTGTTACATGTCAGGAGTCAGATAGGAGACTTTTCTTGGAACTCAGCCAGGGAGACTTAAATCTGCAAACGCTGCAAAACTTCTACAGCTAATTTAATCAGAATAAAAGCAGAACAGGAGGTAGGAATACTTGTCTCTGAGAACAGTGGTGTTAGAACTAAGTGACTATGTACAGTTCAGTACAATGGAAGACACTAAAATGAGAAGCAAGTTAAAGGGCATGCCCACCCCAAAATTATATTTGATGTGTATGTAGAGAACCCCCCCACACACACACCCCAACATTAAAACACTGCACAGAAATGCAGGTATGCTGAGTTATTCTCTCCAATCCCTGCCACATCTGCACACTCTTGAAGGTAGACCTGTCAGTCATGTCTATGATTGATGATGTCATAGACAATGACTATCAAGTCTACCTGGGAATTTCTTAGTGCAGGAAAAGCTCAGCTGAGCATGCGTAAAAGCTCTGAGCTTTTGCTGAGTTCACTGGGGTGGGAGATAGAGTGCAAATACAGCAGGGATCAGACAGAATTTCTCAACGTATCTGCACTTTTTTGTTGGTGTGAGTATTAGTTTCAAGGTTGTGGGGACCCTCTACATATATATGAAATATCATTGTGTGGGTGGAAATACCCTTTAGTATTTTGGGTACCCTCAGAGGTGGAGACCTAGCTAGTGTGGGTTAGGGAGTGTAGTTGTCTTTTTCAACCAAAATATATTCATGTTAAAAAATGTGCAAAAAAAGACACTCTCTTCCTCTCTTAAAATGTATTGCATTGCTTGCATCAATATAACTCAAAAATGACTAACACTTCCTCAACCACTGAAAAATCCGAAGGACTCAATGTTCTTATCATTAAAAATGGTGCTAATTTTGTCCAAACCAATCAGATGTTAGCTTTCAAATGTTAAATAAGATCTGTTTGGTTGGGGCAAAATTAGCACCATTTTTAACAATAAAAACTTTTATTGATCTCCCTGATAGTGTCTTATAATGCATCTCCCTGGTAAAATCTTACACAGGAGTAAGAGTAAGGTCCCACTGTACCACAACAAAACTCACAATGCAGTTTTGGAGGGTTGCAAACATGTACGGCCATGCTTTTTTAAGCGCTCTGTTTTTCCCATATCCATTACTTTGGTAGGAAATGCAAGTCTGACAGTCCAAAAATATTGATCACATGCGTTGCACAATTTTAATCTTATCGTGGTGTAAGCCATGGACTTAACAGATTCGGTCCATAAGAGAGATAATAGGCCTTAAACATAGGATTCTAGAATAGAATTCTGGGGTTTGTTCTCCTTTTACTTCTACAAACTATGGGGCTTTTGTAAAAAGAGGTGGAAAATTTTGCCTGTGCCATCAATCAAGTTAAAAACGTCCAACCAGAATGCCAATAAATCACACCGTTTGTGGTGTCTGGCAACAAAATTCGGACATGCTGAAAATGTTTTAGTGGTATTATTGGCTGCTGATTGACCAATAATATCGCTACATGAATGGTCTGTTAAGGTAACTGTAGACTGTTCCAAAAATTTCAGCTCCAAGAAGCAGAAGCTATAAGTGTCATCATTCTGAATACTGTATAAAATGGTATTTTAGATACAGTTGGTATAAAAACTGTGATTTCTCTCTCTCTTCAGCTGCTAGTGAACTGCAATTTCAGTATTCGTATGAGCCTTATGATGGCAGTTAGTCTGGGAATTGCATTTTATCTAGAGCTGAAGAGCAGTTACCCAGGCATTGAATTACTATAGAAAGAAGGTGTAGTGTGTATCTTTCCTCCCAGAAAAGCTCAGTATAATATAGATAGACAGACAGAGTGTTTAATATATATATATATATATATATATATATATATGCATAAATGTGGAACAAAAATTGCTAGCATTTTTTATTTTGAAACCATATTTGCAGTCTGCATATTGTTATTTATTCGTGTGCTCCACTGGTTGTTTCTATTAAGTAAAAATCTTCAGCATATAAAACAGTCTCCAGTTGCCAAATTGCTACAAAATTGCACACTGGCTTAAATTGCCCTCAGCTTCGTTTGTAGATAGGCCCACCCATGTTTTCTCACTAAGAAAGGCTATTTCATCCCTTTACAGATTTCTGAATTGCATTATTTGTGTCAGTAGAATATGTTATTATGTGTTGATTGCATACTTGTAATTCTGCTGAAATACTTCCCATAAAGGTGCTGCTTGCACATGAAAAAGATCTCTTGCTTTCTATTCCCTCCTGTGTCATTATGAATACCAGTAAGTTACAATACACTAAAAACATAACGAAAGGGACATGAACAATCAGACATGATGAATAGATAATATTAGTGGGGTGCTACCTTGTGTTATCAATCTTGGGAAAAAACAATGCAACGTTTATAGCCTTCAAAAAAGTAGAAAGCAAAGCTAATGTGTTTTCCTGGGCTTTTGATGAACAAAAGTGGAATTGATGTAATAGATGAGTAATAAAGTTTTTTCCACACACATATTCCTACCGCTACTATGGCATTTCTGACTTCGGCATAAACAAAGATCCCTCCATTTTTATCACTTCTGTTGAGAGTAAAATACATTAGGAAGAAAACAAATACACTACAAATATGTATAAATGTTTATATTCATCAGAGGTTATTGTATTCAACCATTCGATTTCCAAGGGGAGATTCCAACATTAAGGCTGGATACACACCATGAGATAGTTCCGGAAATATCACATGGTGTCACGTGTATTGGTCGGTTGCCCGAACAGTCGGCCACTATTGCCACGACCAACAGTCATTTGTCCCAACTGAGTGCTTGCTAGTAGTGAATGCTCGGTCGGGACAAATAGTCTTCCCAGGGTCGGAACCAATAGTCCTCCAGTGTGTTCCCAGCCTTTGTTCATAGAGATCAAAAAGAGCTGGGAACACCAGACTTGAAAAAAACAATATTTTATTGGGAGTTTTGGTACTCACTGGTACTTTAACCTTCCTCAGACAAACATTATATGAAAGGGTCATGTGCAAGATCCCTTTGAATAGAGTATGACAATCATGTAAGATGATCCCTAGTGGTCACACTGGTGAACAAAAGTATTAATATTAAAGGTCAAATAGTGCAAGGTGCATTAGAATGTACATGATTAAATGACTCAAAAAGTTTAAAAGAAGGCAATCCACATTAAAAGTTAAAAAAGTTAAAAATATAACTATGCAGACTCATGCTATGACCAGAAAATAGTACTCAATTGCAAAAATATATACATGTAAATCAATTATTAGACTAAGAGAACGCTCATCTTTTTGGGAGAAAACAAGGTAGGCATAGGTTCACATTAAGACCTTTAGGTTGTACAGTCTAAATTATAGACCCAAAAGGATTCCCTATACAGTAGCCTGTTCTTTATGCTTCCTCCTCTACTTCTGTCTCCTCTGCTACATGTGTAATTGGACATGGTTGATTCCTTTTGCACGTAATTCAGAGACATGATGTCTTTTACTGTAAGTTGAAAATGTTCAGCTACAAGTGGAGCATCACTCTTTTTAATGTTACCATCCTGTCTGGTCAGGGCAATTCTAATGTCACTTTTCTGATGCTCTAGCTTTCGTTTGAAAGTTTTGCCCACGTAGAGCAAGGAACAAGAATATTTGATTATGTACAGTACACACAAAATTCTGTATTGCTATTGAAGTATCGTAACCATTAATGGCAAATACTTTCACTTTATATGGATGGCTAAAGCTATTGCCTAAAATCAAGGAGTTGCACATATTGCAATGAAAACATTTTTTTTTAAAAAAACATTTTCGCAATGAAAACACAAAAGGCTGTTTTTTGTATTTAGTAACTGGGTCAGCTTGTTGGTTATAAAGGGATTTGCCTTTTTCATAGATGCACAAAGGTTTTTGTCTAGTTTCAATGTCCAGACTATTATCACCTTCTATAACCGACCAGAACTTATTTAGTTTACGCTTGATCTCATCAAAAAAGGTAGAGTAACTTTGGACAAAGGGTACACCCTGTTCCTGTGTTACTCTGGGGGACATATTTCCCGCTTCAGTTTTCACCATTTCTAAGATCTGAGGATGATGTTCCTTTCCTTTGAATTTTTCCATCATCTGATCAAGCTGTTTTATCCTATCATCATCGTCAGAAAATATCCTGTGGACACGAATAAATTGTGACTTAAGTAACTCCTTTAAGAGGTTTATGGAATAAAATCAGGATCCATGGAGTAAAGAATTGCGATCTGTCTGTTTGGAAAAAATGAAGTATGTATAGTATATACATTGAGGAAGTCTGTTGAGGACGAAATGCGTCTGGCGTTTGATCCGTGTGTTTTATGGGCTCTACTATCTTGCCCTGGTACCTCTTTCATATTATGTAGGAGTGGTCTGCCAGTCTGATTATTGTTCCTACTAAGGGTATAGTGTTTATAATTGTATAATGTAATTGTACATCATACTGTGTAAGAATAGCTGCTATAAACTTTTTTTAGTGTTTATCCTTATTATATATACCGGTATATATACTCCAGGCAGGGTTAAGTCTTTAGGAGATGTGTTTTTAACTATTTTTTGTACTATGCACTTTATTGGGTAAAGTGGTTGTCTTGTGTGTCATATCAGTGTATAATAAAATTTGTGACTTTTTTTCACACTCCTGCTGTGTTGCCGATGTTTTCCCACTGCTTTCCCCTTTTTCTCTTTTGATTGATTGATTGATGAAGTATGTATAATATGTATCCCACAATGTTAGCCTGTACATCCAAGTATTGTGCCTGTACCTGTGAGAAAACAGCATTAAATTTAATAAGGTCATCCAGAGAAGTTAGTAATCAATGTTATCTCTGGGTTACTGCAGATCTGTAGATAAATTCTGATTGGTTGCTACAGGTTAATTGCAAGGGCAAACATTTGTACCTTTTACTGCACCAGCCCAAATTATTTATTTCTCCTGAGCACACCCATAGAATAAATATCATACATGGAGTTTAACGGGTGTACACTGTTCGTATTTAATTCCATTATTCTCTAACAGCCATTGTGATGATGCAATCTATAGACTGCTACAATATGTACCTTGTCTATTGCTGCATATGTAAAAAGAATATATTTACATATGCTATCCAATTCATATGTTTTCACTATTATAGAGTACCTATCACTAGGCGATCACGTTTTCCATAAACCTGCAGTAAATCAATAGTCAAAAGATCAAGGTTCAGATAAGAGCCATACTGGTAGGCATTTAGCATTGCAGGAAGAATCATTTACTATTGTTTATTGCTTGCAACAGGATTTATGTGATTAATGTTGAGGCTCCAGGGATATTGATAAAAAGGGCAATGTATATCAATGTAGCTGTTGGTCCTAGTTGTAAGTATCCAAGATCTTGCAGATCTTTGTTGTTGGAATCCTTGTGTATTTAGATAATTGCTCCTAATTAGAATGTATCTAAACAAAAATAGTCAAATACGTTAAAAGACCAATTTATTTAAACCATTCTTGTACTTACTGTATATAACTCTGCATAAAGATTGTAAATAATTGACAGCGCTAAGCAAATCTAGAACTCCCATTCAGCTCTTTAATGCATATCATATTATAAGTCAAAATCATAGGTCAAGTAAAAATCTACAATAAGTGCAGATATTTCTACCAGATTTAATCACCTTTGTCTTTTACTGATCACTCACATTGCTGTTAAATGAGATTTAATATTTTGTTTTCTATGCAAGATATTAATGTTATTTCCAGACATAATAAATTATGATAGGATAAAATATTGAAGGGATATTTGCTCTCTGTTACAGTGTTGAAGGGAACTACTAGAAAAGTGGGTTAACAATCCTAAAAGCTTTGAACTGCTCATGTACAATTTTTCTTTAAGCTGGCCATGCGTGCTGGATGCATGCTCCAAGCAGTCCTTAGAAAAGATAGGCAGTTACGGGTCAATTTTTTCAACTCAACCAATCAAATAGATTGGAAATACTGACCCATGCATGCCAGGATTTACTGTAATTTGTACTGTTATTTGCAGCTGACTTAGGATTCAAAAAAAGGAAACATTAATTCAAATGAACAAACCAAAATTTTTGGCTTTAATACAGGTTGACCAAGACAATGTTAAAGGGCATGTCCACCCCAGTGGACATGCCCTTTAAACAATACCATGTGTAAAATAATAATTAAATGGAAAGTGGAGCGGAACCTCATTCATAACGTTCAGCTTCAGTTTACAGTTTATTTACTTTAAGGGGATGTTTATGTAACCATCCTCTACGGTGTCCATTTTAGGACATCATAATGTATCAGGTGTCAGGTATCAGGTTGTCAGGGGTCAGGTGTCAGGTATCATGGATCGGGTATCATTTATCATATATCAGGTGTCAGTTATCAGGTATCATGTTTCAAGTTTCAGGCATCATGTATCTGCATTTGTGATACCTGATGAATGATACCTGATACATGAAACCTGAAACATGAGGAATGATACAAAGATGTATTTTTCGACTTCTTTTCTTTTATTGTTCTGCTTTTTTGGACTGTATCTCCTTCCACAGTTTTTAAGCTAGAGACACGAAATTCGGTACATATGGTACATACAGGACACATAGGGAAAGTGTGCTATTACCTAGTCAAGGAATCTGCGGAAGCATTACCTCATTATCTGTAAGTTTCAGGACATTTATTCCCATAAACTATAATGGGAAAAATGAGTTTCATGGTCGAAAATGCAAACACTGATACTTTCAACCCCCACACAGACATAGGCACACACACCTAACCTACCCATCCATTCCTGTGGCAGCCTTAATTAAAGGGTAACTATAGTCAAAAATGCAAAAAACACATACCCCCAACCTGTAAGAGGTACAAAAAACTACTGACTTACCCTTCTATTTCTGTGGCAGCCAGACCTGCTCCGGATCCATCACCGCATCTATCTTCACTTACTGGTTGCGGCCTTTAGAGAGAGCTGTGACACTGACATCATTGACAATCAAAGATGTCTGTTACCAGTCATTACTTCACTGCTGCTGCTAAGAACTTATCAGCAACAGAGGAGGCTGAATGTGCTGCAAGGGATCAGGAGCTGGTAAGTATGTTTAGGAGCAGGTGGAATAATTTTAGTAGAACAAAGGGTATGTCCACCCCTAATAAAAACTTTTAATATGTTATTTAGGGCCCCCAAAAAGCTAGGTCATGTTTTTGTTATCTATCTAATGTCTAATCTATCTAATGTTTGCTTTGTGTATGGCCAGCTTAATACACAAAAGCTGATACATGATGCCTGAAACATGATGCTTGAAACATGATACCTGATAACTGATACCTTATAACTGACACCTGATATATGATTAATGATACCCGATCCATGATACCTGATGCCTGATACCTGATTAATATACAATGTCAATTAATTGTCTTAAATTAGTAAATTGACAACTAAAACGTTATTGATGTTTTCATCTTTTATTATAGAATTGAAGATAGATTGAAATAACATTGAAAAGACACTTTGCGTGCACGTGTACGGGAGGACGTCCACATTTACAAACAGCCCCGGGAGGAGGTCGGGATCCATGGCGCGGTAACACCAACCACTCCCAGCTAAAAAAGAAGCCCAATATTTTTGTGATGCAGAAGAATAACATTGAGATTTGATTAGTCCTTTCAGTCTGCCCATTAGATTAGAGGATGGTACCCAGAAGAAAAGGAACTATGGATCTGAAGTGCTTTACAAAATATAGTGGTGAATTGCACGCCTCTGTCCGAAACAATGTCATCAGGTAGTCTATGAAGATGAACAATGTCTCTGATGAATACCTCAGTTGTTGTTGCCGCCGAAGGCATTCCCTTTAATGGAAGAAAATGAGCCAACTTAGCCAGTCAGTCGACCACAATGAAGATTGTATAAAACCCATTGGACTTAGGTAATTCAACAATGAAGTCCATACCAAGCATGCCCCAAGGATGTTAAGGAAGAGGCAGAGGGCATAATAATCCATAAGGTCTTTGTTTAGGGGTCTTGTTCCTAGCACAGACCACACAAGAAGAGACAAATTCTCTACAGTCCTTAGACATACTGGGACAGCAAAAATTCCTACTTAATAATCAAGTGTTTTGTGAAATCCGAAATGGCCAGAAAAGACGTGACAATGGCAATACATAAGGACTGAAGGTCTCACTGATTCAGGAACAAATACCGTATTTTTATAGTAGATAAATATAGAGAGGTAGGAGAATTGATAGAGGCTTCCTTGGTAATTTTAGCAATATTAGTGTGTAAAAGCAAAAAATTTTGTCTTGAAAGGATTGTGTCGGGAAGATCGGGTGTAGTATTCTCAGAAAATTGTCTGGACAGGGCATCGGCTTTACCATTCTAGGACCTGGGATGAAATGTTATATGAAAGTTGAACCTGGTAAAGAAAATAGCCCATCTGGTATGGCAAGGTCTTAATCTCTTTGCCATTTGTAAATACTCCAAATTCTTATGATCAGTAGATGACAATTGGATGTTTGTCACCTTCATGCAAATAACGCCACTCTTCCAGAGCTGATTTAATAGCCAACAGCTCCCGATCCTCTACATCATAATTTCTTTCGGAGACAAAGTTTTCTATAGAAGAAAGCAACCGGGTGAAGTAAAGCTTTGATGCCAATTCTTTGAGAGTATCGTTCCCAAAGCAGAATTAGATGCATCAACTTCTAAGACAAAAGGAAGGGAAGGATCAGGATGAACTAGAACTGGAGCCAAAATAAATGCAGTCTTCAATTGTTCCAAAGCCAGTTGTACAAATGGCCAATCGAGTTAATGGAAGAATGATGGTAGAAAATTTCAAAATAAATCTTCTATAAAAATTTACAAACCTGATGAAATTTTGGACTTGCTTATGAGTAGATGGAGTTGGCCATTTACGAATGGAAGAAACTTTCTGAGGATCCATCTTTAATCCTTGTGAAGAGATGATAAAACCCAAGAAAGGAATGGAATTCCTTTCACATTCACACTTTTTTAGTTTAGCATATAGTCCCTGGGTCCCAGAACTTTCCTGACTTGAATATGAAGTTGAAGGAGAAAATTAATATATCGTCAAGATACACCGCCAAGAAATCATCTATAAAGTCGTGAAAAATGTCAATCACAAAATGTTGGAAAGTAGCCAGGGCATTGCACAAACCGAAAGGCATGACCAAGTATTCAAAGTGGCCATACCTATAGAGAAAAGCTGTTTTCTGTTTGTCTCGTTCCTTTTTACTAATTAAGTTATAAGCTCCCTGGAGATCTAATTTGGTTAAAACATTAGCCAACCTTAGCCGTTGGAACAATTCTGGGAAGAGAGGAAGGGGGTACCTGTTTTTAACTGTGACATTGTTAAGAGCTAAAAAAAAAGCATCTACAGAAGCCACTTCTGGACCACCTTGTTCCACTAAGCGGAGTGCCCAGGCTTGAGGTTCATCTTGGAGGAGGGAGATAATGAAGCCCACCTTAATTTTTTCTTCAGAAAAGTAAAGTCCACAGGAACTCGTGAACTGTGTAATCTTAGAACGATCCCTGGGAAACCTATCAGGTAGTGGATTCTTGGGCTCAGAAGCACCTGAGGAAGTGTGTGGCCCCCAGGGGCCACAGACTTTAACCTAACATCCAGTTGAAAGTACCCCTGTCGTGTCTCATGAAGGGCTTTCTGAAGTTCGGAACCTTGTCTATATAAATCCTCTGCTGGACTGAGGTCTCCAGTGGGATTCATTCTGGCTGCCAGATACTGTTTAAGTCTTCTGGAAAGGGATCCTATGGGAGACCTTCCTGGATGCGGAGTCTAAGCACCTGCCGGTTTTCTCCAAAGCCTCTGAATGGTGAGGATGTTACGTGGTGGACAGGTACTAGTTCATGGCCCCAGGAAAACCAGCAGAGTGGTCAGGGAACAGACGGCAGATGGAAAGCGGCAAGCTGGCAAAGGTCGGGCAATCCGGGTCAGCAACAGGTAGTCGGTCAGGAGGCAGAAGAATGGTCAGGGAACAGGCAGAAGTGAAAGGCAGGCAGCAAGCAGAAGTGAAAGGCAGGCAGCAAGCAAATAGAGTGGTTAGAAAAAAGGCAAGGGTCAAAATCCCAAAAAAACAGTAAGGCAAAAAACAGCTTGAGAACAGGCAATTAACAATGATCTGGTAGCAAGAGCAGGAAGGAAAAGGAGGGCTTAAAAAGACACATCCGCATCATCCAGCCGTGACGCGCGTGCATGGGAGGACATCCACGCTTACAAATGGCCCTGGGAGGAGGTTGGCACCCATAGTGCGGGTGCAAATTTGGTAACATCTGCGCTTGCCCACACAAAGCTGCGACCAGATCATAACGCGCACGCCCGAAAAACCTCCCGTGCCGGTAAGGTCATAACTATTTAAATTATAATAATTTTTAAAACCAATACTCCACTGTTGTATATTATTGAATGTTTGAATTATGCTTGTAAAATAAAAAAATATTGAACAAAAAAAAGAATGCAATCTGATTGTCCAGTCTGTCAAAAGACCCACACTAAATATCAGGCCTTCCTGTTTAATAATGAAAAAATAAAACCCTGTGGTGCTTTTGCCATTCCAGAGCTGTTTATGGATTCACAGCACATCATAGCGGTTATTAAAATCCCATATGTGAGAGCCATACACAGCACACAGAGACATGAATTGGCATTCTGCAGAGATAATGCTGTCTAATGGGCTAAACAAGAATAACGTTCATTCTCATTCAGTGTACATCTAAGGGACACAACCCATTTGTATTCTGTTAGGGTATAACTGACCATGTAATTTCCTTCTTAGTTGTCTCTTTTAGTAAATTTCAATAAACCATGCTTACAGTGTGACTTTCTGTTAATATTTTGTTTGGGGATCTTACCGAATAATTTACTAAACCCTTTGTTCAACTGTAACAGGTATTCAAGTTGCTCCACTGTCTATTTTACTGTACTTAACATTTATATCTCCTTAATTTTATCAGCACTTTTACCTGAAAATGTAGATACCAGCAGAAACCTTAAGCTGGGTACACACGATGAGATTTTTCAGTCCGATCGACCGATAGTTCAGTGTATCGGTCGATCGGACCGAAATTATCGCATCCGAATGCGCCCATGTCCGACCGACCGTTCGTCCAAATCGGACATGGTGGAAAGCCTCGTCCGATCGTGGGGTCCTCTATGGACCGCACGATCGGTCGCGGTAACTATCGGACATGGCTGCTTTTGCCGCGACCGACAGTCCTTCCTCCTGGCCGACCGGTCAAAAGTATCGAACGGTCGGTCAGGAGGAAAAATCGCTAGGTGTGTACCTAGCTTTAGTTTATGGTGGATGCCCAGCAGGGTTTTGTAGCATTTTGAAGTATTATCTAGAAACTTTTCTCACTTGCATACAATCATGCTAATAACATGCATTGGGGTGCTCAAGAACAATTTCTCTTCAACTGTAATTTGCAGCTGCATTATTATGGGTCTGGATACAGAATAAGGCCATTTTAAATGCTCAAATTTTAATGTTGTATCTTAAAAGGGAAGTTCAGCACATATGTATTTTCTCATTTGAATCACCATAATCTGCCCCTCCAGTGATTTCTCTGAGCATGTTTTGCCCATCCAACAGCCATTCAGTAGAAACTACTGTTAGGAACAAGAAAGTCTGCATCCTGGGAAGGAAGAGGACCATTGCAGAACCTAAAATGGAAGCTCACAGCTGACTACAGCTAAACACAACAAAGAGAATACAATCAACTGTTTATTTAAAAATGAAAAAAAATTGTAGATATGTGTAATATAGATAAATAACTTAAAGGGTAAGTCCAGTCTCTAAATAACAATTAGTCTATAGGTAAAGCAGACTCACATAATCAGTTTCATTTATACTTACCTTTATCAAAGACATGGCTAACACTACGTACAGACAGCAATTCTCCTCCATAGCTGTCTTCTCACTTTGTGTTCTGAATAGGCAGCTTCAGGAAACAGCCAATCACTAGCGGGTGTTCCTGAAGCTGCCTACTCGGGAAAAACTAGATGAGGAGACAGTCATGGCAGAGGATTCCCCTCACCCTGACACCTCCTTCCATCTTACCAGACTTCCTATGAGGGCAAGCATGCTCAGTAATCACTATGATGCAGTATTGGAAGATGGAATTCCCCATCATGCAATTTACACATACGAACTGTCACCATTCCAGTTACAACAAAACTGCAAACAGTTAATTGTTTATTATAAGGTACTTGATTGACATCTGAAAAGCAAGATTGTACAGAATTAATATCAAAAGAAATAGGAGGCATAACAACAAATAAATGGTACAGTGATTGTTGGAAAAAAACATACAGCAGTTTCTAGTAATGAGCATTTTTTTCAGTAAAGGTGCCCTTTAATGTTTAGCTGAATTTTATCTTCACTTTAAAGGGAAACTTAAGGGTTAATGAAATCTTCCGTCATGTTGCTGTACCCATGGGGTAAACCAGCGGCAAAAAAATGTGTGCGGCTTGTGTAGATGGGTGGGACTTTTGAAGGTGGTAGGCTGACACTGGCTGGTTAACTGTAAAGATGACTCAATATTGTCTGTTAAACTGGAGGGCTGACTTAACACTGGCTGTTGAATTAGAGGGCTTACTTAACACTGTCTAATTGCCAGTCAACCCTTCAGTTCACCAGTCAGTGTTAAGTCAGCCCTCCAGTTCCACAGACACTATTAGGTCAGGCCCTCTAGTTTACCAGCCACTGCTAGGTCAGCCCTAGCCCTCCAGTTCACCAGCCAGTGTTGACTTAACAGTGTCTGGTGAACTGGAGGGCTGACTTAACAATGACTCTGGAACTAGAGGGCAGACATATATGTGCCACATGGGGGGTGGTTATATATGTGCCCAACAGAGATTAGTAATGTAAGAACCCAAACAGAGACTGATAAATATAAATGCCCACATCAACTAGTAAATGAGATATAAGTGCAAACAAAGACTGGTAAGTAAATACAAGTATGGCAACACAGACTGGTAAATATATATTTCTACAGTAACTGGTAAATATAGCTGCCCACTATTGGTTGCTAAATATAAATATAAATTAACCATACAGACTGGTAAGTGCCAACAAAGACTTGTAAATTAAAAACAAGTGCTCACACAGACTGGTAATTATAAGTGCCCAGCCCACACAGACTGGTAAAAAGTTTCACCTTGCCTCTTGGGAGCAGTGCCCCTGCTACCATCTCTACCATAGGCAAGTGTGAATGTGCTCTGTCTATTAGGGAAATATTGTCTGGAGCCTTTAGTTCCCCTTTAAGCAAACATCTTGTGACACATTATTTACTTACTTAAATGAAGACTTTGCCAATACCCATAACCACTAGTAAGACTAGCAATGTTATAACACTAAAAAAAAACACATTTAACAGTAATATACAAACAAATTTCAAAAGCTGCACAAACATTATTAATTGCATTTATTGAATATTAATAATATGTACCATTACTTATCTGCACAAGTGAAACAAAACAGAGCATCAATCAAGTGCTTGATAAACAAAAAATGATGTTTAAAAGAATGACATAATTCATCATATACATGCATTATTAATCATAACGTCAAAAGTTAATCACCTAAGCTGTGATAAACAGATTCTCTAAATGCTCATTAAGAATAACTAACACAAGCATGGCTTAATAAATTATTGTCCACCTACCCTCGTGTGGGTAATCATAAAATCTGTCAATATGGACAGACCAGTTTAGTGTTTTGTTTTTTAAATTTAAAGTTGAATTTTACATTGTAGACACTGAAAAAAAACAAGTCATTCAATGGAACACCAATGTTACAGGTGGCTTCTCTGGACCTGGTAATTGGTTTGGTTTAGTTTCATATTCAAAGCCCCAATGTAGTTCTGTTCTGTTTCACACAGACGTAAATGCAGCCATACACACATTGATGTTAATCTACCGATGATATAAATTTCCTAGCGTGTCTAATAAACCAGAAAAGTGAGAGCACTCTTTAGGCTAAATTACAATTAAATTATGTGCAAGTGCTAATGATCTGGTCAAACATTTATACAAACATAGAAAAGATAATCAATGCACATTCCTAGGCCCCATACAATATCATATTATCTGCACACTGGCATACTTTATAAACAAAGGGGTTTTAGTATACATTACTGTGATCACATGAATGAAAAGCCTTCCAACCACGTCAAGGTAACCCCAGTCTGGAAGGTCCATTAAATTAATGGCTGCCTTGTGATTTTCCCTGGCTCCTCCAATGAGATTTTATTTAGTGCAGTTAGCCCTTTTAGCCCTTCTGTACTTGCTTTTTTGACTCATCCTGTTCTGTCCTGCAATTATAATAGCTCAGTGCAGTGTTCACACCCGTTATGTTGACCCCCATGACTAAGAGCAGCAAGATCAAAACACGTTAGGGAGTCCTGGTTATGTTTTAGTCATACAGTAAAATTGTGTTCACCTGTTTTATTTATAGACTTGGTGTGTGCTTTCTTTCCTGTGTGCGCCAGTCTCTCGCTTTGTGGAAAGTTTGTTCATTGTACCGTGTGGATCAATAGGGGCGGCTGCACCTAGACCACTGATTGGAAACAGTGAGCAGGCAAATTTCTTATTGCACTATATATGTTCCTGTGGATTTCAATAAACTCTTATACTCCATCCTAACCATGTAGGACAAATGCATATAGAGACGGGTCTGGGGTATGGTACCCAGACCATGCTCATGTCTGAGTGAGTGTTTATCTTAAAACAGCCACCTGAATTTGTGGATTTTTTTAGAACACTGTATTGAATGCCACGGTTTCTTTGGGTTCTATACAAACACAAGTTTGAAGTATTTTGTGGTTGGACAAACGCTATATTTGTATGCATAATGTATAAAGCACTAATTGGAAACACAGTGGTATACAACATTACAATACATATATTCAGAGTTTACAGTTTCTCTTGCACATTTTAATGTAGCATCACTTTTCTACAGGTACACAACACCAACAGGGAGATTCACCCAGAGTCACACTTGCTCTGGGAAAATCACCCAGAAGAGAATCTCACCCGCACATATGTATTTAACACCAGCTAACAGCTAACATTAAATACTTACGTGCACACAGCCTCTGGTAAATAGGCTTGTAGCGTCTCTTTCAATACTTGCACAGTGACTTCAAATTATGGGTTACATTTATTGATCGTAAATCAGTTAGCGCAACTTTAACTCATTAAAAGAGAACAACGCACTGCAGCGCACCTCTGTAAATGCCCCTCCAAAAGTGCTCCATATAATTGTGCTACCCACAGAAAACACTGCTCTGCAGCTGTCCCATCCACTTGCATGTGTGTGTCTGTGTATGCCATTGAAATTTTAATCCCTGACGGCAATCTGCCATCCAAAGTAAGGCACTCGGTTCACTTATTGGCAGAGGACAGAAGCTGCAGAGTAAAAGAAAGAGAGAACTTAGATAAGGGGGTTGCATAATGATATTTTTCTTAAATAATTCTCATTTTATATACTGTAACGTCACAAAAGAGTAAATCATTTCAGTGCAGCTACCAATCAGATGCCAGTTTCCACACATCTTATTAAACAACCCACAACTTTAAAAGACGTCTATACTGAGAAAAAAAAAAGTTTTTTTAAATGGCCCATTACTAGAAACTAAACTTCTTCTCTAATATCTCCATTTTATTCTTGATCTGCCCCATATTTCTTTAGATATCTAATCGGAACCATCTTACAGTTCAGCTGTCAATCAAGTGACTTACTATCATAAACTTTTCTGCTGTGTACAGTTTTGCTGTAACTGGAATGGTGACAGTTGGCATGTGTGAATTGCACAATGGGAATGTTGCTTGTAGTGTTTACGGAGCATGCTTGCCCTCTGGTCAGACGTGGAGGTGTCAGGAGCCTATGCAATAAAAAGCTGAGTTAAAGGCATGCAGGAACACACACGCCTCAGAGTAAGGGCTATCTACATTTAGTAATTTAAAAATGAAACTGAGGCAAAGTAATTTTTTTTATTTTACAGTAGTTTCCCTTTAAACTCTTTGTTGCAGTGGCTGTGAGGCTAACGCAGACGTTAACTATGTAGTTATATACTGATAGAAGCTAACCATTGCTGCACTTTTTACTTCCAAATAATAGCTTATTGATGCACTGAGAGCCGCTATCAGCAGTGCGATTGGGAAGTAAGTGTGACTCTTGGTGCATTGTGTAATGTAGTAACTCCTTTTTTTCTGGAAAAGCTGCTGGAAAAGTCAATGATATGTACTAACATAACAACTTTTCTGTGTAACATGCATCAAGGGTAAATTCCTAAATCTTCAACATATTGCTGTTATGTTTTACTGTATTAGGTTTTAACATGTTTCATTTTCTTTTTATTAAATCTCAAAATGCGAGAAATTGAGAAATTGTTTCAGAGTTTGCATTTCGCTGCCTTTCTTTAATTAGATCGTTCTAGACTATAAATATCTGAATCTCAAATGGGTGTTTAATGTGTAATGATTTTTGCACAAATTTTAAAAAGTGTAATTTCAAATGTGATTATTAAGTGAAAAGCAAATTCTTATAATACTGTAAGTTTTGATCTTTTAATCCTAGGGGTATTTTATTTATTTTTTACTCTTTATTAGTTAATAAAGATAATTATTAGGTTTTACCGGTAACTCTTTGTTAGGTAAAACAGTGAGAATATCGATGAAAATCAGTAGCATGGAAAATAAAGGGACATATTTATAAACGATCACTAATATTACCATTTCACAATTGCAGGACATGGCAATAAAAGGGTCCATATTTAAAAAGCTAATTGTTTTCACCGTGAGAAGTATCGCAGGGGCGATGTGTGGTGGCATGTACTGGAAATGTACGACATGGCAGTATTCATTGGATTAAAGGGTATCTCCAGAAATTAAAACCACTTTTTGCTTTTGAGCACCCAGGGGACTGCCATCTCTGATTCAAGGGAGGAGAAACGAAGGATCAGGAATGCAAGGCAGGTGGTAGTGGTAGGGGACTCCATTATAAGGAAGGTAGATAGGGTAATCTGCTGCCAAGACACTACATGCCGAACTGTGTGTTGCCTGCCTGGTGCTAGGGTTCGGCATGTGGGGGATTGTGTAGACAGATTATTGCATGGGGCCGGGTGTGACCCGGCGGTCTTGGTTCACATTGGTGCCAATGACAAAGTTAGAGGAGGAGGTGAGGTCCTTAAACATGATTTCCGAGAGCTAGGGGCCAAGTTAAAAGCAAGGACCTCCAGGGAAGTGTTTTCAGAAAGAGACAGCGGGAGCTTAGGAGCATTAATGTGTGGCTAAAAGAGTGGTGTAAGGAAGAAGGGTTTGGGTTTATTGAGAAATGGGAAGACTTTGCTGGCGGCTACAGGCTCTTTAGTAGGGATGGGTTGCACCTCACTGATGGCAGTGCAGTTGTTTTAGGGGAGAAGATGGCTAGAGGGTTGGAGGAGATTTTAAACTAGGTTTGGGGGGGAGGGTATTAGCAGTCTCACTTGGATAGATAGCCCAGGAGGAAAGCAGGGTGTAGATAGGCCAGTGGTAGGCGGAAAGGGGTGTGGGGCTAGCATAGGGGATAGGGAGGCATGTTTATTAAAGTGTACAAATAAATTACAGGATCATAATCTAAAATGAATGTTTGCAAATGTCAGAAGCCTGGCTGACAAAAATGGGTGAACTGAAAATTATGGCATTGAATATGCTTGTGAAGGTTCTCATTCATCCAGGTCATGGTATATCTGTTGTATCAATTAGATCAACCGGACTTGAAGTTTAGTTCTTGAAAACGTTTCGCTAGTCATCCGACTGGCTTTCTCAATTCAGAAAAAGCCAGTCGGATGACTAGCGAAACGTTTTCAAGAACTAAACTTCAAGTCCGGTTGATCTAATTGAATACAACAGATATATAGCATTGAATGAAAAGTATGATGTAATAGGTATAGCAGAAACGTGGTTGAAGTTCTCACAACTGGGCTGTAAATTTAGAAGGATATGCCTTGTTTAGGCAGGACAGAGAATAAAGGAAAGGGGGAGGAGTATGTGTTTATGTTAAAAAAGAATTGAAGTCAAATTTAAAAGAAGAGATAACTGGCGATATGGATGTTAAAGTGGAGGCAATATGGGTGGTATTAGGTAACAGGAAAGGGGGTAATGTCATTGTTGGTGTCTGCTATAACCCACCAAATGCTAGCAGAGAGGAGGTGAGTCAACTTCATATGCAGTTGGCAAGGGCTGCAAGTTTGGGGAGTGTGCTCATTATGGGGAACTTTAATTACCCTGACATTGATTGGTGTAGTGGAACAGCCATCACAGAAAAAGGCGACGAGTTCCTGAATTTGCTGCTGGATAATTTTCTCTCACAGGTGGTTGAGGTTCCTACTAGAAAAGGAGCTCTGTTGGATCTGGTAATATCTAACATTGTGGAGCGCATTATAGATATAAAGGTAACTGGAGGCTTAGGATATAGTGACCATGAAATAGTGGCGTTTGGACTTTGTTATTGAAAGGAAAAGTGTGCTGGGTTAACAAAGACTTTTAATTTCGGGAAGGCAAATTTTCCCAGGTTAAAAGCAGCTCTTCAGAATGTCAACTGGGATAATGTATTATCAGGTAAAGGTACTGAACAGAAGTGGACTGTGTTCAAGGGGATTTTTAGCCAGTTTACATCTAAATTTTTTACCCTTGGGAAATAAAAGTAAAAAAAAAAAATCCACGCCCATGTAGCTGAATTCTGATGTAAAGAGGCAAATGGAAAGGAAGAAAAAGGCATTTAAAAAAAAGTCAGAGGGAACGGAAAGGGCCTTTAGGGATTATAAAAACTGTAACAAGGATTGTTTAGCAATCAAACTAGCTAAAATTAATAATGAAGTAAGGATAGCTGAACAAAGCATCACTAAGCCTTAATTTTTTTTTAAGTATGTTAATAGTAAGAAGATGAGGACTGAGAATGTGGCACCATTTATTAATGGGGATAAGTTAGTTAAGGAGGATGGCGATAAAGCAAATGTCTTGAATACTTTTTTCCCCTCTGTATACACTGTATACACTATACCAATAATGGTATAAAAGATTTAAGTGCAGTTTGGTTAACTTGAGGATATGGTACAGAAAGAACTAAATAAGGTTAATATTAATAAATCTCCTGGACCGGATAAAATACATCCTCGGGTACTTAGGGAGCAAAGTTCAGTTTTATCTAAGCCATTGTTTCTTATTTTTGCAGATTCCCTCATGTCCGGTGGTGTGCCTCTGGATTGGAAAAAGGCTGATGTTATTCCAATATTCAAAAGGGTTATTCGCTCACAGCTGGGTAATTACAAACATGTAAGTTTAACTTGAGTGGGGGGAAGATCCTGGAAAGTTTAATAAGGGAACATGTTCTAGAGTATGTTTCAAGGACTGACATTATAAGTAGTAACCAGCATGGATTTAGGAGGAATAGATCTTGTCAAGCTTAACTTGCGTGGCTTTTATGAGGATGTAAGTAGAAATTTAGACTCTGGCATAGCAATAGATGTAGTTTACTTGGATTTTGCAAAGGCTTTTGATACAGTCCCCCATAGGCAACTAATGTATAAACTAAGGTCTGTTGGTCTGGGGAGTCACATTTGTACATGGATAGAAAATTGGTTAATAAATAGGATGCAGAGAGTAGTTGTAAATGAGGCTTCATCATTATTGACTAAAGTGCTAAGGGGGTGCCACAGGGTTCTGTGTTGGGGCCGCTTCTATTTAATCTGTTTATTAATGATTTGGAAGTGGGTATTGTCAGCAAGGTTTCTGTGTTTGCTGACGACACAAAACTTTGTTGACCATTAAATACTTCAGAGGATGTGCAATTGTTGCAAGGGGATTTAGATAGATTTTCACATTGGGCTGTTAAGTGGCAGATGAGATTCAATGTTGATAAATGTAAGGTGATGCATTTTGGACTTAAAAATCCTTGTGCTACTTAGACTATAAATGGCTCTGTGTTAAGGTAGCAAGCAGTGCCAGGCGGCAACAGCCAGAGCCAGCATGGTATTGTCTTGTATAAAGAGAGGTATGGATTCAAGGTAGGAAAATGTAATTATCCCTCTTTACAAAGCATTGGTAAGGACTCATTTGGAATATGCAGTTCAATTTTAGAATTCTGTGTACAAAAAGGACATCTTTGAAATGGAAAGAGTTCAGAGAAGGGCAACTAAATTAATAAGGGGATTGGGGGAGCTTGAATATGAAGAGAGACTGGAAAAGATACAATTATTTTGCAGGAGAAAAGGCGCTTGCGTGGGGATATGATTACTGTGTATAAATACATTAACGGGCCATACAATAAACTATCTGGGGCATTGTTCACCAATAGAACATGTCAAAGGACACGAGGACATCCCTTAAGACTTGAAGAAAAAAGCTTTAGGCTTCAAGTTCGGAAAAGGTTTTTCACTGTGAGAACGGTAAAGCTATGGAACTGTCTTCCAGTGGACGTTCTTATGGCAGGTTCATTGGTCAGTTTCAAAAAAAAGCTGGATGAGTTTCTGCAAACAAGGAATGTTGCAAGTTACTGGTATTGATACATAAAGTAGAGTTGATCCAGGGAAAGGAGTCAGGAATTTTTTCACCCTTCATAAATTGGGTGTTTTTTTTTTTTGCCTTACTCTGGATCAACAGTTAGGCAGGAAATGAAGATATTGCTAGATGGGTTGGACTGGATGGATGTATATCTTTATTTAACCTCAAATACTATAAACTATAAACTATTCACTTTTATTGAGGAACGGGAGGTAAAGGAGCTGTGACTTATGTCCCATTTATCAATAAACTGTTCAGGAGCTGGAAATGAAGTTAAGCAACTTACCTGGTCTTCTACTCCTCTAGAGCATCCTGTGACAGGTCCCGGCGGACTTAGTACTCTATGCGCATGCGCGATTCTCATGTGCATAGAATACAGAGTCCACAGCGGAGGAGCCGGAGACCAGGTAAGTTGCTTAACTTTCTTTAAGAAAAATGAATAGCACAAAGTGGTTTTAACCAGTGGAGATACCCATTAAGTCCTGCATCAAGGGAAAAAGAGATTAATGCATTTAACCAGCACTTTTCCCTTACATTCACAGGTTAGGCTAATCTCATTAAATGGTACTATTTTATGCATCCTCCAGACCCTCTCCTTGTTTTTATCAAGAGATGAAAAATGTTTATAATTTCTGTTTCACTACTTTTAATATATCAATCAGCAAACCTTCACATTGGCTTTCACATTTTAACTCTACCTTAAACACAAAAGGCATCTGGGCTTCCTATGTATAAGGTTATATAATATATCTACCTTTGCTAATATTCAAATAGAGCAACAATTGAGTACACAATACTCTTCTTCTTGATTAGCTTTCTGCTAAAAATATGAGCAAATCGACTGGCACGTGGTTCTGATTGTACAAATGATTGAAGACTCCTCAATTGGAAATCGATGGATCATCTGTATTACTGGCCCATGCATTGCAAGCATTGGGGGATTGGCATGTCTACTACTCCAGTCAATTTCAAGGTAATAAAACAAAAACATAATTAGAACAGCCTTTTCCAGGAGTATATGATACTGAACTTCTACTGCTGGCAATATACTATTAAGATGCTTGATCATCAAATCTACTTAATGTCTTAAGTGTGTTTCCGATCACGTTTTTTACTTTTTAACATCCCTACCTTCTGACATTAAGCAAATGTCCAGAGAATGCTACAGAAATGTTGGAAGGTGAATTTGTAGTGTATGGTCACCTTTACTCTTAATTAGCATTTCAAAGCTTGTAAGAGATATCTACAACCGTTTCGCTCCTGCAATCGCACATCTGTATGTAGCTTAACCTTCTGTGCACTGTTTCAATAAAATTCAGCTACAATTTATAAATTTGACTTTAATTGTTTAGTACAAATAGTCTTTTCCTTTCTTTAAATTTGTCCATCATATCTGCAGCATCTAAAATAAATGCTTCAAGTTACTATTGATTGATTAACATTCACAATTCCCATGTAATGCCTTGTAAATAATACTTCTATTGCAAAATAATGAGTTGTAAAGTAACAAAATAAAGTAAATATGTGGATATGTAGAGAAGGGGGAAACAACATAGTTTTGTTCCATATTCGGATTCCCGGATCTCAGGAAAATCCCGAAAATCCGAAAACGGAATGAATTTTCGAAGATTTTTGAATGTACGGAGCTATTTTCGCTAATTTTCGAAAATATCTTTGAACGTTCGAAAACGTTCGAAGATCCACTTTCGAGTTTCTGATATCCAAAGTCCCAAAATCCAGAGAATCCGCCCGGATCTTTAGGATTTCGGAACAGAGGGGTTCCGTGACAGATCCAGGTTTGTGTCGAACCCGGATCTCATCTCTAATAGTAAGATTAAAAAATTGCTAAAACCTGTTAATGGAATGTTTGTCATGAGCTAATAACAATAGCAAAATCAGGTCACACCAAACACACATATTAAAGGGGCACTATATACTTTGCAGGAGTAGATGGAAAAAAGACTCTAGTTTGCTCCCTTTCCACAGAACAGCAGAGACTGGTTTTGTCTTAAAGGGGAACTGTGGTCCAAATATTACTTTAGGTAAATTGACAGGAATTGCTTTGCTGAGTATTTTTGCATTTTGTGTTCTTTTTTTTTTTACTTAGTTTTGAAGATGTTTACCTTTTTATGTGTGATTATAGTAGCAGCATCACCAGATCTCCTGCACTGCTTCCTGCTCTAAAACCATGTGAAAGTCCCTCTTCCCTGTGTCTCCTCTCCCCCTGGCCCCCTCCCCATGCAAGCCCCCTATTGGAGCCTTCATGGCCCCTTCCACTCTTGAATCCCATGGTCCCTCCCCTTGCAGGCCCCCTCTTGCATCCCTCCATGGCCCTTTCATTTGCAGTACCACTACAGGTCCTGTGGCCCCATCCACTCATGGGCCCCATGTCCCATCCCCTACTCATGCCACAGACCAATGCCCCCCCAACTCCCCACAGGAAACTGTGTGAAAACAACCTTTATAGACAGAGTCAGAATCAGCAGTTTGTTTGATTCTGCCTCTGCCTGTAAAGGCTGTTTTCGCACAGTTTTCGGTGTGGGGTTATGGGTCTGAGGAATGTGTATCTTCACACAGAAGGGAGTGGAAGGGACTTCCTGTTTCCTTCACATACTGTGAAGTCTGAGGGCTGTGCTTTCAACGGGGAAGTTTTATTTGTGAATGGATCTCTTTGATCCATTCACAAATACTATAGTAATCCAGTGTTCAGTTTAACACTGGTTTACTATAGCAAAAAGTGAGCTTGCGATCTGTGCCATTCACAGGTCCACTTCCTCTACTAGACCACTAGGGATGTTTAGGGAAAGAACAGGGGAGGCCCCCAGCATCAGAGGATGTCCTCTGACGTTATCAGAACTCCTTTACCACTGCGGCTCTACTCTTCCTATACGATCTGGCAATTGAGGGGTTAAATACCAGTGATCCCCACTTTGGGTTTGGGTGAAACCAATGGGGGATTGAGGGGGCAAGGGGGAAACTTGCTGACTGCTAAATGATACAAGAGGATACAATAATACCTGCAGGTTTTTGTGCTGCCCCTAGCAATTCTGCTGCCCTACGCCATGGCCTATGTGGCCTAGTGGGAAATCTGGCCCTGTGTGCTTTCCCGCAGCGAGGTGGAGGAGTAACCTTTGGAATGTTATCTGCCATCCTCTCACCCCTTAACTTTCCTTAATTTAACAGTTTCCCTTTAAGTTTAAATGAAGGGTTTTGTTTTACAAAATCATGTCCCTTTCATACCCATTATAGGAGTGAATGCATCCATCTTATTTCATATACAACAGATATTTATGCTTTCATATTTGTACACATGCAATATGTATTCTGGGTAATGTAAAAAAAATACTTTGTATAGTAGACATCTGGTCAAATATACTGTAAAAATAATATCCTGTGTATGTTTATAACATCTAACCAGATTACTATCTACTACATTTATCCTATAACTAAAGTATTGTTTCTAGAATGTACTCTATCTGTCCTTAAAACTTTTTAATAACGTATTGATCTTTTTTGCCTCAAGACTTGCCTTGTTCACAAAATGTTGCTTTACTGATGCTCTAAGCACCTTGAGGTTTTTTCCCTGTGCATTTCAAATTCTATTGAATACTGCCACCTTTGAACAGAATCCCATAAAAATAATTTTATTTTGAAAACAGAGTGTTCAAAAAAGAATGCATGGGTATTTATTCTCACTTTAAACCTGTAGGATATGAATCCCTTATAGGACATCAAGCACTTACATTTATTTGGGCAGTTTCCTAACTGAATTAGTTAAAATCACAAAAGTACATGTATTTTAGATGTACTATGCACTTGCATATATATTACGGTACATACATTTTCAAAATCTGACCATATCAGGGGAATCAGGGTACTGTTTAAGTCTCCCTCTTGTGTGTATGTATGTATAATTTTATTTATAAAACACCACTTGGGTACACAGTGCTGTACATTATAAAATACAGAGTTTACAAAAAGGGGGCAAGCAATTATACTGATAAATAATAATTAAATACAATTTCATACATAGGTTAAATATATATATATAAATTATTGATAAATTCATATAAGTGCAGCAAGCCTTGACACATTAGGAATGAGATCCATGCCCCGAAGTGCTTACAATCTAAGTGGGTGGGACAACATACAGGTACAAGTGGGGTGGATGGATACAAAGTGCGAGTGCTCTTAATTCCCCCCCCCCTTATTTACTGCCTCCTTTGTAGTGTCTGTGACACTTATAAGTTCTGCACAGCCTCACCATGGACACTATTCTGATTACACATCTCCCCCTCCCTCCCCCTGCTGTCTTTCCTCTGCTGATTATCTTAAATATTGCAGAAAGTGTGCTGGCAGGCAGGAAAACAGGTCAAGCATGGGTTACATATTATACTGTAAATGCTGTGATTTCAAATGATGATTTCTCAGAATCTACAGCTCAGATTTAAAATCTGAAAAAAGTTTTGGATGAGGATTTGGCTTCCTGCTGTATCTAAAGGTACTAAAATTCTGAAATTTTAGTTACCCTTTAAAGGACAACTATACTGTAAAAATTAACTTTTTAAAAATGAAAAGTACCTGGGGCAAGGACATAGGATTGATTATTCCTACCTCCCAATATTGTTTTGTTGAGGAGCACGAACAATTTTCATCTGCCAGGTTATGGCCCTGGGCCATTCTATATTAAAGATAGTGCTGAAGCATACAGGAAGACTGGCAGAAGTAGTTTTCTTTGTCCTGCTGCTCCTCATAGAAAGGATGTTGGGAGGTAAAACGCACCAATCCTACTTCCCTGCCTCGGGTACTTTTTATTTTAACTGTTTTTAAAGGGGAACTGTGGTCTCCAAACAAGTTAAGTTTAAATGAAAGGCCAGTTTCCTACCTTTAAAACGAGCCATCAATCACCTCTCTACGTGCTCCACAGCCCAAGATATACAGAAATGACTGACCAGAAAGTTAATGGGTAGAAGGGTGACTTGTGACATTCTTGAGGCTTCTCCTGCACAGTGCCACCAGTGAGCACAGCCTCAGACTCCCTCAGTGTCCCTCAGGAAGTCCCTCCTCCTCTCTGCTGTGTGAAGTCCTGACAGAGAAGGTAAGGGAGTCTACAGCCCTTCTCTTTCACTGTGTGAAAACAGCCTTTTTCTATAGGGGGGGTGTCTGAGTAACCCACGACACCTGCGAGTGGGTATGGCCACGGCACCCGTGAGTGAGCGGGGCCACGGCACCTGCGAGTGGGTGGGGCCACATGGGGCTGTAAGATAATGGGCCATGGGGGGCCTGCAACTGGAGGTACCATGGGGTCCATGAGTGGGAGGGACCAGGGGGCTGCAAAGGGGAGGAGGAGACACAGGACAGATTGACTGACAGTTTCAGAGCAGGAAGCAGGAAGTGCAGGGGACCTGGTGATGCTGCTGCCATATCAAACACACAAAAATGTAAATATCTTCAAAACTATGCAAAATAAACAATGGAAATAAATTTCAAAAATTCTCAGGGGAGCAATTCCTATCAATTTACCTCAATTTACCTAAAGTCATTTTTGGACCACAGTTCCCCTTTAAAAAAACTTATATATGTTTTATATATATATATAAACATATATATATATATGCACAACAGTTTCCCTTTAAAGATATCCTTTAAGATGGGAGGAAGCAGTATTTGTTGGGGGTTTGTGGAGAAGATTTCCTTGTGAGGAACGCAGGGCATGGCCAGGAACATAAGGGACCAAGAGAGAAGATAAGTAGGGAGGTGCAGTAGAGTGAAGGGATTTAACCCTTTCACTGCCAGGAGATTTTCATTTTTTTTTGCGATATACTGATATACTGGTGGCACCGGGAATTTAACACATGTATACTGATATACTGGTGGCACCAGGAATTTAACACGTATACTGGTGGCACTGGAAATTTAACACTGGTAATTTTAACACTGGCACCGGGAATTTAATACAGATACTGCTGGCGCTGGAAATTTAACACACATATTCTGATATACTGGTGGCACTGGGAATTTAACACGTATACTGGTGGCACTGGAAATTTAACACTGGTATACTGGTGGCACCGGGAATTTAACACAGATACTGGTGGCGCTGGAAATTTAATACAGATACTGGTGGCAACGGGAATTTAATACTGATACTGGTAGCACCAGGAATTTAACACTCATATATACTGATATACTGGTGGCACCGGGAATTTAACACAGATATTGGTGGCACCGGGACTTTAACACAGATATACTGATATACTGGGGGCACCGGGAATTTAACAACGATACTGGTGGCACTGTGAATTTAAAGGGGAACTAAAGTCTCCAGACAACATTGTCCCAATAGACAGAGCACATTCACAAACATACAAAAAGCTGTGTCTCACCTCTCCCTTTGCTGTGGCCATTGGGTGATATATGAAAATAACCTGTGAGTACTAGGGGTCAGCTCCCACAATCCACCTTAGCTGGGTAAACCCCCAGCTAAGTGTCTGCGTACAGGTACATGCTCCATAAAGCTCAACAGATCAAAACAAGGAAGTTGCAGCCTTGCTTCCTAAAAGCTGACAACCAATCACATTATAGCACCGAGATCCTCCCTCTCCCTGACACAGAACAGGGATTTCAGTTTTTTGTTTTCAAACACATTCAAGGCTCCTGTCCTAACAATGATATAATCCTTTGCTTTTTATACAAAAAGAAAATGAATCTTTGCAGTGTATTTCATAGATAGCATGGATGTAAGAAAAAGAATACTTACATTTCAGCAAAAATAAAAGTTAGTGTGGGGAATAGAACCTGCAACTTGTACATTTACCCTGTCTTGCTAAAAGCAGACGTCTTAGCTCTAGGCTAAGAGAGACACTATATAAACCATTGGTACATGTAGAATATTGTAGTAGGAACATAATAGAAACAAAAAAATAAAAATACATTGGGGGAATCAAACTCATAACCTTCTGATCTGTATGCATCTAACCCTGGCATCTTACAAGGTGAGCCACCGCTGAATAAGCTTAAAGCCTGGGAACATTTAGATTGAACATTTATTGAACTTGTGATCTTCTGAACTGTATGTGTCTAACCCTGGTGTCTTACAAGGTGAGCCACCACTGCACAAGCTGAATGTAAAGGTACAATTAGAAGCTTTATCTTTCTCATGGAAAATAATAGAAACAAAAAAAGCTACATCAGGGGTATTGAACTTGTGACCTTCTGAACTGTGTATCTTTTAAATCTGGTGCCTTACCTGGTGCGCCAACACTGAATAAGCAGAGAGTCCAGCTACATTTGGTAACTTTATCTTTTGCTAGTAAAAGAATAATTTAAAAAATGGAATATGGAATTCCTGATAACTTAGAAAGCTGCTTGTTACCCTGCAGTTTATTTTCTAGCAACTCACACTGACTGGTAAATAAACTGCAGGGTAACAAGCAGCTTTAAAAGTCTTATCAGGGATTCCATATTGGTGTGTAGACATCTGTATAGAAAATACTCTGTACATAGAGACGGTGAATACTGGGGTCAGTTACAGAATCTATTACTTATCAGGGATTCCATATCGGTGTATAGACATCTGTATAGAAAACACTTTGTGCATAGAGACAGTGAATACTGGGGTCAGGGGGCGTGGTTCTTTGATGACTTCATGGGCTGTGGGTTGTACTGGCAACAACATGGAAGCCTTCTTATTTACAGAATCTATTTCTCACATATATTAAATGCAATGTACCACAGAAGAATCTTACAATGTATAGGTGTTCTGGGGAGAAAAACTTTCACATTAGGTTTTTGAAAATTCAAGTTTAGTTCTTCTTTAAAGGGTTTCTCCACCTTCCAGATAAACTTTTTCTGTAATGTAGGGGACCCTATCACACCCCCAACCACCTTGTTTGTTTGCAAAAAAAAAATAATCCGAAAGGTACTTACAGAGCTTTAAAATAAAAAAATAATACGATCCATATGATTAAGAAGAAGTAAAAAAACGTAAAATAAAACAGTAGCCGCCATTAAATAGTAACTTAAAAAAAAATGTAGGGATGAAATATGAAAATTACAACAGAGAAAGACCACACACGTTACTGCTTTTTGTGAGTCTACTTCATTACATTCCTATTTTGTTTTTACATGTAATGCTTGCTTTATATGTTTTCTTTGTTACTTTATCCAGCATTGACTGCAATAGCAAGAAAACTTCTATTAGTTGCCAATAGATGGCAGTATTGATTTTGAGATAGATAAATATGTACCGGTACAAGGAGAGTTTTAAACTTTAACAAATGAAAGATCATTGTAGATCACCACTCTATGTAGACATGTTAATATACTGAAGCACTGTTCATACTATTGCAAAAGAAAAGTAAACATAATAAAAATGGTATTTTTAAACTGGATGTATATATAAAATATATATGTATAATCTTTTAATCCTCATCCTCATCACCTCCCAGTGGACTTAAAGAAAGACTAAAGCTACATTTTATAATACATTTTGCCTATTTGGAGATTGCCTTTGACTTTGAAGATAAGCTGAAATACTAATGCAATTCCTTCAAGCTTGGCTGTACCTACGTTCATTCCCATTTCCTAGATACAAGCGACCACTTTGTGTAAATTGCTTTAATGTTGACAATACATGGGTTTGAGAATAATAATTTCTCTCTAGGTGGCTCCCGACGTGGAAGGAATGAACAGCGCTTCTCTAAAGGATTTGTGTCCGGAAGACAAGAGGCGGATTGCAAATTTAATCAAAGAACTGGCAAGGTGAGGTGCACATAAACACATTGAAATGTTTCAGGAGCACTTGATCTCGCCTAGTGCTTAGGGAGATTTTCTTGGGATTTCAGGCATACAAGGATTAAGGAAATAGAATATATGATCTCGATAAAAAGATTACACTTTTGTGGCCAGTTAAAGCAGAGAAAATCCACAGGGTAATGTGTTTCAAACCAACAGATTTCTTTGCAAAGGATTTACCTTCTTAGTCTTTTCTGCTATTGGTATGCTAAACTGCTTAGCCTTCCTGTTCTATTCTATAATTATTCCAGCCTGGCCGTATTAACTGCAGGTAAAGCACCCACATTATTTATTTAATGCTGGAATTCTATCAGCTCTCAGTGGTATTGTTTAAGGAGAAGTCTGTTTTAAAGGGTAAGCATGTCTTTTTTTACATATTACTATTAACTTTTGCTTTATTTATCTATGATTGAGCAGAGACTGGGCATGATTAAACCAGCACAGAGGTCTAGATCAGGAATCTTCAATCTGTTGGCCTTCAGATGTTTACAAATCTATAATTCCCAGCATTCCCTGACTGCCAGCTTCTATTGAAGATCGATTGTAGGGGAATGCTGGAAGATGTAGTTTTTAAACTTCTGGAAGCCCCTAATCTGGTGATTCCTGGGCTAGACTTTCAAATGGTAGATCCTGGATTCCTATTCCTAAGTAATGTGAATTATTAATATGAAACTGTTTGAAATTAGTCTGAATGTGTATGTGCAAAGTTTTAAGACATACCAACATTACAATTAAAGCCCACAGTCAATTCCTGTTGCATACTGACCATATCTCCATTGGGTTGCTGCTTTAAAAAGCCTGCCATGAACCATGTATAAGTAAAAGTAATGCTTTCATTTATACATGGTTCATGGCAGCATCCTAATGGAGATATAGCCAGTATACCATTGTAATTCTCTGTGCACTAGAATTATACTAGTCACTAGTTTTGCTTTGTACACTGCTATTGACACATTTTCATTCTCAAGACTGATAGAATTTTATGATTTGTCTAACAATCATGTGTTAATTAAAGCTAGAGAGACACTGTGATTGGACAATTTCCATACAGCTGTTGCAAAACTGAAACTTAGTTGGTTCTGGATGTTTTTTTTTTACTAGATTGCCTAGGCAAGCCATTATATTATACTGCTGTTTTTAAGTGTACATTATTGTCCGGTGACTTTAGTTACCATTTAAGGCCATTTAAGGAAAACTTGAGTGAGGCATTTACATGAAATATACACACACCAGTTTCCTCTAAAAACAAGAAGTTGTCTATTAGGGTTTTGGAAGGTTTGTTACTATGAGCAGAAAAGTCTGAAATATATTTTTATTATGACTGTTTATGCACATTTTAGGACTTAAAATGCTCTATGTTCTTTTCTTTGTTTATTTAATTTATAATGTTACATTTTCTCTGCTTGACATAAATGTACAAATCCCACCTTGGTAAAGAGGATGTTCACTTCATTGGAACTTTCCTAACAGTAATTTCTACCTCGTTGACTTTTGGGTGGGTCAGACATGCTCAGATTAACTAAGAGAACAATCAAGGGCAAAGTGCTTTGGAAACATTTATTTGTACACAGAGAAATCACTGTATAGGCAGGTTAAGGTTAGTGGGATGAGAACAAAATCCCTTTTGTCTTCATAGCATATTTATTTGTGCTGAACTTAAGGAGTTTATATATTATGCATTCCCTTGATCATTCATCCATTAGGAGAGATGCAGAAATGGCAAATCAGTGGAGACTGCCTTCCCCAATGTGACCACTGATTTATATACGGAAGGAAAAATGACCATGGAGTTCCATGACTCGGCAAACAGAAGTACAAGGCCACAGGCTAGTTGCTTTATAACAGGTCAGGGAACTCAGAGATAGCACTTCTTATGTAAAATTTCTGTCCAGTCAATGTAATGTAACTTTATACAACATTGATTATAATCAAACTTGATTACAGAACACCCTGTAAAGTGCTTGAACCTGACGGTTCCCAACTGCTTCTGGCATATACTAAATTATAGTGCTATAGTATAGTTTAATCCTGAAACAGTCGGGGCCTATCAGAGGAGTCATTGAGGGATTTTGATTTTACCCTTTTCTTCCCGGCTCCTGTTTTATTAATTTAAGAACGAAAGGTCCTGTTCACTTTTTGAGTGAACCCGTCCTTTACGAACACACGCAACATTTTATAAATAAGCCCCACAGAGTCTTGGACAGAATGGAATTAATGGCCAAATTTCCTCTTCCCTTGTACATCATTGTGAACCATGTAACTGTGAAGTTTAATATGGTCCTGCTGACCTCTATAGCTGGGAATACATTAAGCGCTAATTGCCTGCTGGGGTCACCTAGTAAGTTGGACTGTGCCCTACTGCCATATAACTAAACTCAGCCTTTAGTCGTTATCCGCTTCATTGCTTTTGTCTAAACCGTGCGTTGGCTAAAAGTTGCGATTGTGCAGCCATTGACATCTGACTTTGCAGAGAGGAAAGACACAATGTGTAGTCCCTTTTGCTGTGGGGAGAAAATAATTGTGTAAGTGGCATTTTTGTGACAAATATGTATGTGTGTTATTATCTAAAATCCTATTTAAAAGGATCACATAGGGGATAGGAGTTTTACAGGTGATTTGCAGAGTCTTATATTTCACATTTCTTAGCGAGCGGCCTTAATCTTGTCACCTTGCCATTAGGTATAGATTTATGGCTCCGGTTTCCTTGTGGGTTCCCAGTGGAAGGAGTTTCTGAAAGCGCCCGTGTGTTTTTATCCAAGATGTAGATTTATATTCTCTCTATTTACGGTGTCAGACCTCATCAGCTCTCCGTATGGAAAAGGGACACGTTCTCTTTAGTTCACGGTTTTCGTTTTTTTTTTTTTTTTTTTTTATAACAGCCAAGGAACCTTTCACGGTTCTCGGTTTGATGCTAATTACAAGTGTGTTGATGTGTGGACCCAGGGCTGTAGTAAAAGGAAATGGGGCCCAAGGTCAGACGAGAAGGCTGCTGTCTGAAATTGAATGGGAAATAAAAGCATTTTAATGTAACAGGTTATTCAGTAGTTGGGAGTTTTTGTTGCTATTTCTGCATCGGTTTGTTAATGTTTCTGTTAATTTCTTGAATTGGGAATATTCTAGAAACCGGCTACTTTCTGTTTAGCTGTATGTTTCTTAACCAAATACAAAATACTAAATAAAACCAGCACCTCTGTCTCTGGCACTATAAACCTCAGAATCCATCCAATGTAATGCTGTCTCTCTTCCTGTTTCCCATCAATCCTCTTCATCAGCCCCATTCAAGTTAAGTGCACATGTAGCGTAATTTTCAGTCAAAAGTGGTTCACAATATGTCCATAACCATCAATAAGTGATACATCCTTCCGGATCACTTAACTATGATAAGGGAAATGTTGGGAATGGGGGTGTAATTTGACTAGAGCCTGGTGAGAGCAGTTGGAGGGGTAGTCTCCCAAGCCTATGCAAATTAAGTCAACTTAGAGCATCACAAAGGGTAGAAGCACACACAAGAAGAAAAAGTGATGAAACTACCTTAATATTAGTGCTAAATGTTATTCTATGTTAGGTCTTATCACTATTTCCATTTAAAGGATGACTGTATTGCCTCAATGCATTTTTTTAAAATTGCTTTAAAAAGAGTAATGGTATCCACCCTTCCCATACATTTTATATAGAGTAAAGGTATGCAGCCCTTCCCATACATTGTATATAGAGTAAAGGTATCCACCCCTCCCCATACATTTTATATAGAGTAAAGGTATGCATAGACATCTGTATAGAAAACACTTTGTGCATAGAGACAGTGAATACTGGGGTCAGGGGGCGTGGTTCTTTGATGACTTCATGGGCTGTGGGTTGTACTGGCAACAACATGGAAGCCTTCTTATTTACAGAATCTATTTCTCACATATATTAAATGCAATGTACCACAGAAGAATCTTACAATGTATAGGTGTTCTGGGGAGAAAAACTTTCACATTAGGTTTTTGAAAATTTAAGTTTAGTTCTCCTTTAAGGGCTAGGCCACACTGATGCGCTTTTCAGCACAACTCAATGTTAGCGTGCGCTGGAGTTCGTTGCAGTTTGGCCTCATCCTAAGCGTCTGCCAAGGCACGAAACACATCAGGTGACACTGTGGGTTTCCTATTTTAGCATGTTTCTATGTGTCTCTGATCTCACTTAAAATGGAAAGCAAACCATGCTACTAGATTTCCATGGGGTTTTTTTTACAAAGAAAAATGCAGCGGTCTGCCAGAATGTCAACAACTAATTTGTGTCACCATTTTATCACCAATGTTGAGACATGTCAGAAATGTGTACTATGGTCCCACCATAAATTTAGGAGAGCCAGGGGAGGGACCATTGCCCAACATATTTCATTTATTTTCATTTTTACCTTAATTTGTTTTTTCATAGTTTTGTTGCCTTTTTCAGCCTTTATAATCTCATTTTCTTACTTTTAGCTGACTCTTAGAGTAACTAAAATGCTTACTGAAGTCTGGGCATCCTTGATTATTACCAAATATTCTGCCGGGTGAATCTGACCCTTTACATGAGGTACTATAGGGGAATGTTTATTTAATGGAAATTGATTATGTGGTGTTTGCACCTGATGCTTTGTAACTTTGAAAAAACTTGCACTTTGGCTTTAAGAGCTCTGTGTTGTAATTTTATTGGTTACAAACGCACACATATACTAGGTCTAGCTTTTTAGTCATTTGTTTTTTAACAACAGTGGCTCCATCTTTCAATATCTTTTTTTACGATAGAGTACCTTATAATGTTATATCTGTTACTATTATGTGCATTATATTTTCAAAATCATTACAGCAAACCAATACAAGTAATAAAGAATCTAGAAATCTGTCATTATAGCTTTTTTATTTAATAAGTTTTGTTTTCCAGGTAATTTAATTCAATTTATCGACTGTTCTTTTCTGTCATTACAAAGTAATGCATTGCACATTTCCTCTTCATTATTAAGATGTATATGTTCTTTTTCAATATCCTGTTGTTAATGAGAAAGCCATTATAAATAAGTGCATGTACTGTGTCTAGTAGCAAAATAGTTATCTACTAAGTATTTTAAATAGAATTTTTTTTTATAGTCTCTCTATTGCTTTTAAGAAATCTGCATTTCCTTCTTAGACCTTATTTCCAAAGAGAAAAACTGCCGCCCTCCAGATGTTTAAAAAAATACAACTCCTAACATTCATTAGTTCCCCTATGCAAAGTACTTGTAGGGAAGTGCATATCGTAGTTGTCTGGTTGGACATCCTTGATATAGAGAGGTAGGATGGCACTTTTAATTTAGTTCTTTGTGATTTCTTTTATGATTTAAGTGTATCTAAACTGTGGAGCTTGTTTTTTTTTTTTAGAAATGAGATCTATAATTCCAATCTGGGAATCCAGATTCGAGTCAAACCTTGTACTGATTTGAAACTCCTGGTTCGAAGGTAGCCTCATACATTTCCTCAAAAGTAGTCCTCGGAACCTCAAAAATAACTTGCGTGTACAGGTTTATTTCCTTAAACTTTTGGTGATCCCCTGACCATTTCCCAGGTGCCTAACCAACTACTGTAAGTTACCATGATTTTTCTACCCTTAATTTTCTCTCAGAGTTTTGTTTTTTAGAACGAATCTTGTCAGTTTCCACCATCTTAATTACTACCACCTCTCGTTTGTACTTACAAGCCCCAAACTCAGCAATGGAAAGATTGTGTGCCGGATGCCTCTAAAATCCCTCCCACTGCCTTCTCCTTGTTTCATCCCTTTTTTAACATTGCATGTATGTGTTAGAGAAATGAAGGTGGCATGGGTGGGCTGTGGGCTACATTGCCAGAAGAAGGGGCTGGCACACACTTCCCTAGAAATTCTAGATATCATTTTAACATTGTTTAAGGGTTAAAAGATTTTTTTCGAAGTGCTTATAAATAATTCAAAGCCATCATTACTTGCGTGTGTTGGGTTTCTAGAAAGCTTTTTTTGGGGGGTGACAAAAATAATAGATATTACTACTTCTTCTTACTACTTAAAGGATGTGTATTGAAAACCTTCAATCATTGTTAAAAGTTTCTATTTAAATGTATGTATTGTAGTACAACCAATGTAGGCAACCATAAAATATATAATGCATTGCTGAATGTCCACAGATGCAGCACAAGTGGCGAATAAACATTCGTACATAGTGATTGCCTCATAAATACATGCTAATCTGCATTACATTTTAAGGGTTCTTTATGTAACCTTGGTGCAAAATTAGTGTTGAATCATCCTATGAAATATAAATAGAGTGCATTAATATGCATGCTACATTTTATGATTATGCACACAAAATCAAATAGGAATACAGCTATATATTTGTTTGCAATTTACAAAATGAGCCTCATTAGAGGTCAGCTTATTTCCTATAGCATTTTATGTAGTTGTATTGACAGTGTGTATATTGAAAATGTAGATTTATTTAAAAAAAATTTGAGTATTTAAAAGCCTTTTTACTATTTAATATGGAATTTGTTTTGGGGGTTTTAAGATAAAAGTTAAAGCTATTATATACAGTCTGCAGTGAGTTAATAGAGAATTATGTATCACTTACAGATAAGCAAAGAGAGCTAAAGCAGTTTCCCTGAATAGAAATCTTACAGAATGTCTTTCTTGTTTAACAAATTCTGGAGGGCATCATTGTAACAGATGGTGAAAAATTTGAGTCCCAGTTGTTCCAAGCACATGAGAATAATAAAAGTGTACTTCTTTGTAAAGTACAGTAAATCTAAGAAATTCGGTTCTGTATAAAACAAATCTGTCTCTATACTTATGTAAGCTTCCAGCCAACATTTAGTATGTCATGAGCACAAACAGAAAATTGTTATATTCATCATTAGAAAAGAGGGAAACATCAATCCTCCAATCCTTTCATATTTTATTCATATTTTACACTTTTTTAGGGTTTTGCCATGATTCATTTTGTTCAGACTTGTTACACGGGCATGTTAATCTGCCAGTAATAGAATGAAAATGCCAAGACACCAGCCCCCTTTCAGAATCATTTAACCCTGTAAGCATATAAGTTAGCTGGATACAGGCACTCAATCCTCCAACCCTTAGTTCGCCTGGGTGCTACCAGAATATCTATTAAAGTGTAAATTTACCCTTCATTGCTTGCATATATGTTTGATTATTATATCTAATTAATTTATGCTTAAATGTGTAGTTGAGTACTGGAGTCTTTTGTGTAATGTTTAAATTGCTAGTCCTCCTTTGCACCGCACCTGAAAGTAATTTAGAATAAAGGTTTGAGCTGCATATCCTTGTATTTGTATATGTGTGTGTATATATATATCCCTTATATAAATACATTTATAAATTCATGAGGAATACATTGGGTTTTTCGGAGGGGTAGGTAAAAGTGATATACATAGGGACAGTGTTTATGTGTTGTTTAAGCACTAAATAAATAGTTATATCAATATTAACAAATATTTGGTAATGACATTTAAGTATATAGAAATGTAAATAAGGCAAAATATATAAATAAAAGTACTTGCATAGTCCCCACTCCTGTTTTGTAATGGAATCTTCAAAATGGAGTGTTTAGCCACACCTCTGGAAGTTTTACATGGAGGCAATGTAAGCTTAAAAAGGAACAAATTTATAACTTCCCTTTTAGTGTTGTATCCAATGGTATGCTTAATATTAAATTGATAGCAGTGTTAGCGAATCAAAACATTTTCTTCATTTTAGTAGGAAGTTGCAAGACTTATATGTCACAAAAAACATGTGACAGTCTCTCACCTCACCCCACCCGTCCCAATAGAAAAAAGGAGACCTGCTGTTTGCTGGACAGTAAGTGATATCTATATATGATGGGGGGGGTCTCAGGTTCCCCAATGGTGCTGTTTGGTTTGAACTGCACAATGTGACAGATATGCCTGGATCTTTTCTCAGACCTGCAGGTTTATTCCATTGACATTCCATGGATTATAGCTGTCAGGTAGGTGGTTGGATGTGTGACTCCTACTGCCTTAAGGGACCTGAATAATCCTTCCCTAAACCAAGAGTGTAACTGCTATGGAAGTAAGGGGAGGGCAGATGAATCACTTGCATATTGAAACCTTTGGATAGGAATTGCTAAAGCATGGGCTTTTAATGTCTGTAATTCAGTAAAGGGGCTTTATTCCAGGATGTATAAAAAATTAATTTTCCAGCATTCTGTGCAGCCAGGGAATGCTGGGACTTGTCGTTTTTAAACATGTGAAAAGTTTAACACCCTATCATTACACGGTATTGCATTTTAATACATTCATTAGCAAATGGACATAAAGAAGAAGCTTACTGCTAACAGAGAATGCTGGTAATTGTAGTTTTCAAACATGTGCATATTCAAACCCTTGGAATCGCTAAAACATGGCCTTTTAATGTCTGTAAGTTAGTAAAAGGGCTTTATTTCAGGATGTATGAAAAATACATTTTCCAGCATTCTGTGCAGCCAGGGAATGCTGGGAATTGTAGTTTTTAAACATTTGAAAAGTTCAACAGCCTGTAATACTAATCCAATGCAAGGTCAGGGAGACAACCTTCCCAAGAAAATGCACAGTCAGAAATGGTGATCTACCAGTAGAGGAATGCGTGGCATTATTATGGGCGAATTCTGCCCAAGGTAAAAGTTCTGACCAGTCATCTTGGCAAAGGGAGACGTGACAACATAGGAACTGTTCAAGTGCCAGATTAAGTAGTTCCGCTGCTCCATTTGATTGGGGGTGATAGGCAGAGGAGAATTGAAGTGAAACCCTTAGGATTTTGCAGAGGGCTCTCCAGAATGTTGCAACAAATTGGGTTCCCCAGTCAGAGACTATTTCAGCAGGTAGAACATGAAAACGAAAAATGTGGGAGATGAAGAGTTGAGCTAGTTCAGAAGCAGAAGGAAATTTGGGGAGAGGAATAAAGTATGCCATTTTGCTAAAGCGATCTATCACTACCCAAATGACAATATTCCCTCTAGACGGGGGAAGTTCACCAATAAAATCCATAGCAAGGTGAGTCCATGGGTGTGAAGGAATAGGTAAGGGTGTCAGAAGTCCTGGGGGACGGGAGTGGTAGGATTTAGAAGTAGTGCAAACTACACAGGCTGATACAAAATCTTTGACGTCTTTCTGTATAGATGGCTACCAAACCAGACGATTAAGGAGTTGTAAGGTTTTATGGACTCCAGGATTGCTGGCCTGTTTAGAGCTGTGGGTCACATGATTTCTGTGGGAAGACAAGTCTTCAGAAAAGATTAAGAAGTCATCTAAATAGACCACTACACAGTGACCAAGAAGATCTCGGAACAGGTTGTTTACGAATTCTTGAAAAACAGCCGGGGCGTAACAGAGGCCAAAGGGCATAATGAGGTACTCGTAGTGCCCATCACGAGTGTTGAAGGCTGTTTTCCACTCGTCCCCCTGACGAATGCGAATTAAGTTAGAGGCCCCACGAAGGTCTAGTTTGGAAAAGATATGGGCATTTTTTAGTTGGTCAAATAATTCTGCATTCAGGGGGAGAGGGTAGAGGTTTTTAATGGTTATCTTGTTGATGCAAGGGCGAAGGCCCCGTCCTTCTTCTCCACAAAAAAGAATCCTGCTCCGGCATGTGAAGTGGAGGGTTGAATGAATCCTCGTTGTAAATTGTCCTGGATATATTCTTGCATGGATTTAGTTTCTAAAGGGGAAGGAGGATAGGTACGTCCTCGTGGTGGAATGGAACCTGGGAGTAACTCAAAAGGACAATTATACTGTTGATGAGGTGGGAGAGTTTCTGCTGATTTTTTACAAAAGACGTCTGCGAATTCTTGATATTGTACTGGTAGAGATTCTAGGCTCACGGAACAAACAGGAATTGAAGAAGAAGAAGAGATGCATCTGGTCTGGCAGGTAGGACTCCAGTGTGATATACTGTTAGTATGCCAGTCTATGTGGGGGTTATGAAGACGAAGCCAAGGGAGACCAAGAACTATGGGCGTGGAAGGGCAATTGATGATAAAGAATGAGATTTCCTCTTTATGGAAAGGACTGGTTTTTAAGGATAATGGATGAGTGGTCATGGAAATAACATCAGAGGAGAGAGGTTTGTCGTCAATGAAAAATACACGGAGAGAATTGGACAGTGGCAATAGGGGAATATTCAGTTGTTTGGCAAAGGTTGTGTCCATAAAGTTGCCAGCTGCCCCTGAGTCGAGGAATGCCAAGAGTTCCAGGTCTGTGGTGGGTTTTATTTGAAGAAGAATTTGAAGGAAAAAACAAGAGAGTCTTGGGTGTAGGGTGTAATTTCACCCAGATGAGTCACCCAACTGCGATCTAAGCTTGAGAGTTTCCCTGTTTGAGGGAGCAGTTTTTAGCAAAGTGGCCCGTTCCTCCACAGTAGAGGCATAAGCCTGCTGTGTGCCCCCAAAGTTTTTCCTCTTCAGAAAGTGAGCTCTTCCTATTTGCATAGGTTCTACTTTAGGGGGGAAACAGCTGAAGATTGAGGAGGAAGAGAAAATCTCCTACCACGTTCTTTCTCGGAAAGACGTTCCCTAAGACGAGTATCTATCTTGATACTAAGGGAAATGAGTTCATCAAGGTTAGTAGGTAAATCTCTAGAAACCAGGTCATCTTTAAGTTTGTCAGAAAGACCTTGCCAATAGGCGGCTACGATTGCTTCATTATTCCATGAGACCTCTGCGGCCAGGGTACGGAAATCAATGGCATATTGGCTGGCATTATGGACCCCCTGTTTCAATTGGAAGAGGCGAGAAGAGTCAGTAGTAGATCGCCCAGGAGCATCAAAAATGGTTTTAAAAGAGGCAAGGAACTCCGCCATATTATTTACCAGCGGGAATTCTTCTCCCAAGAGGTGAGGCCCACTCCAAGGGTTTGCCTTCCAGCAAAGAGATTATATATCCCACCCTAGCATGGTCTGACACAAAGTGGGATGGTTGGAGTTCAAACTGGATCTGGTATTGGTTGATGAAGCCTCTGCAGGCTTGAGGGTCTTCGTTGTTGTGTGGAGGAGGAGGAATTGGTGGTTCTTTGTGGCCCTCCATAGGTAGAGGGGGAAGTTGTACCACTGAGGCAGCACTGGCTGTAGGGGGTGCCGGCGGGGCTCAGGCAAGCAGCGTGTCTAATGCCTGTCCAATGCGACTCTGCTGGGCTTCGTACGCATCCATGCGTGCCGCCATACCTTGAAGGATCTTTCCCAAGTCCAGGGCCGCTTCCTCGGGTGGGTCCATGGCATGAAAATACTGTAAGGGTTTACCTGTATGTAGACAGGAGAAGTCAGGACCAACAAGGAAGTTGACACCACAGCAAGCCACAGGAACGAATACCGAAATAATGGAGTGAGGCAAAGTTACAGAATTAATAATCCAAGCACAAGGATAGCAGGGAAGCAGGATCAGGAGAACTACAATAGAAATCCAGGAACTAGAGGAAGAACAGGGAGCAAGAACCCAGCACAGCTCGGTAGGGGAAGCAGTGTTATTTTCGGGCATCGGCCTGCTGTTTCTGGCCCTTTAAAAATCTTTGCACCCAGTGACGTCAAGTGCACTGCGCAATGTAGCGTCACGCTTTTGTGACATCATGCGCATGGAGCGATGACATTTGCGCGACGTGAGCCTGGGCGCCGCCATCTTGGGAGGACCCGAGCAGCGGAGGAGGTAAGTATGTGTCCTTACAACATGGAGGGACAATTTGTCCCGAGCGAGCGCTCGGCCGGGATAAATGTCCATTGGCCTTGGCAAATTCGGCTGCGGCCGAATTTGCGAACGATCGACTGTGCGGTTCCATAGGGAACCGCACGATTGGTCGTGATTTTCCAACATGTCCGATCATCTGTTTGTCCAATCCGTATGAACGGACGATCGAGGGCGTCCGCCCGCCCCACACCAGCCAATATTTTCAGCCGATCGACGAAAGTGCTGTGAATCGGTCGATCAGCCGAAAATATTGGCTGGTGTGTACCCAGTCTAACAATAAAACATTAGCATATCGGTCAGTATTAGTGATTAGTGTTGAAAATCCATACAAATATATCAGGGGCCGCAGTATTGGAAAATGATCTACTATTCTGTATCCAATCGGCATGTTTACTTCTGGAAACTGTTTTAAATTGTATAGATTTGATATATATTTATGTTTTTGTAGGCTTATTCCTGATTCATTAATGATCTTTTTTATATCCTTACCATGTAGTTGTTCTCTGGTAGGGAAGAACCTAGAATTTTGCCTCTAAATATGACATTAAACAAAAAGACATTGAAAAGTACCAATAGATTTGGAGACAAAATTATTTTGTCATTTTAAAAATATAAATTTTTAATTCACACCTAGTATAAACACTTTCCTATAATTATGTTACCTTACCACATACAATGTATTCACAAGAAATATTCCCTCTTAAGGTGCAAGGTCTCTGTGTTTGCTGATGACACTAAACAATGCAGAGCTTTGGAAACTTTAAATTATGTGCAATTGTTGCAAGCTGACCTAGATACAGTAGATTATCAAAATGGGCAGCAGTATGGCAGATTAGATTCAATGTTGATAAATGTAAGGTGATGCATTTAGGGTTTAACAATCCTTGTGCCACCTACACCATAAATAACTCTGTGTTAAGTGAATCTCGACTGGAAAAAGATATGGGGGTTCTGGTAGATAACAGACTTAGCTGTAGCAAACAATGTTAGGCAGCAATGGCTAAAGCTAGTAAGGTATTGTCTTGTATAAAGAGGGGAATAGATTCAAGAGAAAAAAACATTACACTCCCTCTTCACAAGGCACTGGTAAGACCTCATTTGGAATACGCGGTGCAGTTTTGGAATCCCATATATGAAAGGGACATCTTGGAGATGGAAGCAGTTCAGAGAAGGGCAACTAAAATAAAAAAGGGAATGGAGAGGCTTGACTATGCAGGCAGATTAGACAAGTTAGGGCTGCTTACATTAGAGAAGCGGCATTTGTGTGGGGATATGATCACTTTATATAAAAATATTAATGGGCCATACAATAAACTCTCTGGTGCATTGTTTACTAAATCAGTCATATCAGAGGACACGTGGAAATCCTTTACGATTGGAAGAAAAGAAGTTTCATCTTCAGGTTAGAAAAGGTTTCTTTACAGTGAGAACGGTGAAACTGTGGAACTGTCTTCCAGCAGATGAGGTAATGGCAAGTTCATTGAATAGCTTTAAAAGTGGACTAGATAAGTTTCTAAAACTAAAAAAAATTGAGAATTACTGGTATTAATACATATACTGCAGTTGTGGTTGATCCAGGGATACTTTCCGATTGCCATTTGGAGCCAGGAAGGAATTCCCCTATGTATAGTATGTATAGTAAATCTATGAACAATTAACATTGAACATCTGTTTAACAAAGTGGTCAGTGCTATGACATCAATAATCTTCTGTAGTGTATGGCTACAGTATAGTATATTATAGTATAGTATAGTAAAAAAAAAAATTTTTGAGGCTGAATAAAGACATACATACATCCAGTCCATCCTAGCAATACCCACATTTCCTGCCTAACTGTTGATCCAGTGTAGAGTCCTGCACAGGTCAAATTTTCTAGACCCGCAACTTGCTTTTCTACCCGCTTCATACCCCGGACCCTGATCCTATCCGCAAGCCCAACCCGCTTTTAGTCTTTTTTTCTAAAATTTGTACATGGAAGTTAAAAAAAAGTCTAAAAAGTTAAAATAAATATTTTATTCATAGCCATAAATATTCATAGGAAAAAAAAAACTTCCATACCACTAAAATATATAGCAGGGGTCTTCAACTTGCAGGAATCCAAATGTCTGAAAACTACAACTTACAACATTCCCTGGATGCCTTTTGATATTATAAGTGCTTTGGTATAGTATAGTATTTGAGGTTGAATAAAGACATATGTCCATCTAGTCCAACCCATCTAGCAATACCCACATTTCCTTCTAACTCTTGATCCAGAGGAAGGCAAAAAAAAAAACACCAAATGTATGACTCCAAGTGGCATTTGGAAATTCTCCTGGATAAACTCTACTTTATGTAACAATACCAGTAACTTGCAACATTCCTTGTTTGCAGAAACTCACCCAGCTTTTCTTTAAAGGGCATGTCCACCCCCAAAACTATAATCCCCCCAACTACTGGCCCCACCATGTAGTGTAGTTTAATCCTTACCTCACATCCCAGCTCCATAGGGTTCTCCTTGTAGTCCCCCCCCAAAGTCCCAAAAATGACTACCAGGAGCTAGCAGAGTCCATATAGGACACTGCCTGCTAGCTGGCCTCAGGTAGATTTTTGCCATGCGTACTGCAGCCCTTCTCCCCCCTCCCTCCCCCTCCCTCCCCCTCCCTCTCCCTCCTCTCTCCCTCCCGTTCTACTATCCCTCCCCCTAGCATAAAACCCATTAATATTCTGCTCCCCCATGTCCCCCAGCCCCAACCGGGTATTTTTTATTTTTAGAAAGCTCCCCAAACTCTTACTTACCTCTCCTCTTTCCTCCGGCGAAGTGAGCTGCCGGCAGCCGCGTCTGTGATTGGCTGCCGCTCAGCCAATCACAGACGCGACTGCCGGTCCCGCCCCTCTGCTTGCATTTCCTTGCAAGCAGAGGGCCGGGAGCGCGGCGGAGGATCGAGGGGAGGTAAGTAGAGTTTGGGGGACTTTCTAAAAAAAAAAATTATAGCGGTTGGGGCTGGGAGCCCAGGGGGGACCTTATATAAAAAAAAATTTTTTAGGGTGGACATAGCCTTTAAACTGACCGATGAACCTGCCATAACAACGTCCACTGGAAGACAGTTCTTCTATAGCTTTACCGTTCTCACAGTGAAAAACCCTTTCCAAACTTGAAGCCTAAACCTTTTTTCTTCAAGCCTTATGGGATGGCCACGTGTCCTCTGACATGCTCTATTGGTGAACAATGCCCCAGATAGTTTATTGTATGGCCCGTTAATGTATTTATACACAGTAATCATATTATGCAAGCATATTATGCAATATTATTGCAATTATGTACGCTGGAGAACAGGCGTTTGCGTGGGGGCAAGCGCCTTTAATCCAGCATACAGAATTGCAACTTTTCCAGTCTTTCTTCATATTCCCCCAATCCCCTTATTAATTTAGATATCCATCTCTGAACCCTTTGCATTTCAAAGATGTCCTTTTTGTACACAGGATTCCAAAATTGCACTGCATATTCCAAATAAGGCCTTACCAATGCTTTGTAAAGAGGGAAAATAATATTTTTCTCCATTGAATTCATACCTCTCTATACAAGACAATATTTTGCTGGCTCTATCTGTTGCTGCCTGGCACTGCTTGCTACCTTTGTTATCCACCAAGATTTATAGTATAAGCAGCACAAGGATTTTTAAGTCCAAAATGCATCACTTTACATTTATCAACACTAAATTTAATCTGCCACTTAGCAGCCCAATGTGACAATCAATTTAGATCCACCTGCAATGATTGCACATGCTCTAAAGCTTTAAATGGCCGACAAAGTTTTATGTCATCAGCAAACACAGAGACCTTGCTGATAATACCCACTTCCAAATCATAAATAAACAAATTAAAGGAGAACTAAACCCACATTTTTACACTTCAGAATCTGAAAACATCCCATATAAAAAAGCCAATAAACTGTAAAATCCCACTAAAGTAAATAGCATTTAAGTACATTTAACCCTCTGAAAAACTGGATGATATAACTGTGTGTATGCACAGTGTCTGGCAACACCCCTGTCATCAGTCACATGCTCCCTTGCCTAATCTGTCCTGTAAAAAGACCTGTAAAAAGATTGGCTAGAGGCTACCAGTGGGTGTGACCAACTGTAACAAATTCCTGCAGTATTTTAGGACTGAGCATGTGTAAAGAACATAATGTCAGTGACCACACTGTGTGATACTGGAATGTTGGGAAATAAAACACAAACCCAATATTAGAAAGGTAAATATCCTAAGAACCATATCAAAAAGAGAGGTGAGACACAGATAACTTCTTTTAAATTAAGGTGTTCTTCCTTCTGAAAGAGTGTTGTTCTGAGACTTTAGTTGTCCTTTAAATAAGTGGCCCCAACACAGAACCCTGTGGCATCCCACTTGGAAATTTAGTCCATATTGATGAAGCACCATTAACAACTCCTCTCTGCATCCTATTCATCAACTAATTTTCTATCCATGTACAAATGTGCCACCCCAGCACAACAGACCTTAGCTTATACATAAGTCACCTATTGGGGACTGTATCAAAAACCTCAATTTATGTATTAAATTAAATATATTATTGTGCAGTTACAAAAAGACATTATGTGCACAAAATACCACACTACCTATATTCCTCTTGTGTGCGTGTGGTAAGTGACAGCAAGTTGCTCTACGAGCTCAAACACACACACATAAACACACACACATATATATGTGTGTGTGTGTGTGTGTGTGTTTTGTTAGCTCATTGAGAAAGATATATATTAGCTCTAACAATAAGCCATTAGCATGTCTGTAAGTATCAAATAAATTCACAGGCCCCACTACTAGAAAATGATATGTACAGCCCCGTCATGTCATGAGAAGTGTACTGCAAGAAATGTGCTAGTGATAGATGACTTTTTATCCAATCTGCATGTTTGGTTTTGGTAACTGTTTTAAATTTGATATATCTTTATGTTTATGTAGGCTTCCTATCCTTGATTCATTAATCATCTTTTTTATATTCTTTCCATGTAGTTGTTCTCGGGTAGGGCTTACAGCAGTAGTTTTAACAAATATATCTTTCCCTTGCAATCTTCTGTCACTTTTATCTATTAGGAGCTTGGTACAGGCTACAAAGGAAAAATCAGAAAAAAACATCAACATACTTTGATTAATGGTGCTTCTCAAACATTATGTTCGCATTGTCATTTACTCATAAGTTATGATACAGGAGGGAGAGTCCATTTCAATATTTGGTGGCCAGCTTTAATGGCCATAAGGAGAAAGCGGTTTTCTTCTTGCCATAGTAAATCCATTTGGGGTTAGTTGTTAAGGTACCTTTAAGTCAATCAGGATGCAAAATTATCTAAACAACAAAAATCCAATGTGATATAAATTGCAATTTCCTTTTACAAGGAGTATTAAAGGTTTATAAAGGTTTTATAACCTGTTTAATATAAGCTGTGTAATATCAGGATAGGCTCTGATGAGGTCCACGACCAAACAATTGACTTGCCCTTTAGGGACCGCATGAATATGTTCAGCTATTCTATGCTTTGATTGTTTTTCCCACATTTTGGAGTATGCACTGACAAGTAGCCAAATAAATTATATATGTGGTTTTACAGTTAGCACAGTACTTCATTTGGAAAACTTGTCCATTGCTTGTACGATAAAAACTTTTAAAAGATTTTATGAACAAACTGGACATCTACTGTGGCCACATCATTTGTAGCTACCTGGTGTATGGCTCCTGTGAATCTTGTGTGACTGGCGCTGAGGGTCGTTTGGATGTGTGAGCTCCTCTGCAGCTTCTAAGGGTAAGGGGATGTTTTCACATATTATTTCCTTGCATTATTGTTATATTCAGCAGATTGAACCTGGTTTGAGCAGCCCCACCCCCATACTTTGAGGACCTATTGGAGAAAGACAAACCGGCTCAAACTATGAAACAGAGGAGAGGTTGAGAAGGAGTAGTAAGGATCATATGGAAAGATCTAAGATGGCACTAACAGTGTTTTCAGAAAATGAGGAAGATGAAGTCAATTTATATGTAAGTGAAGATTTTGATAATGATATTTCTCTTTAAACATTGGAAAAACACTGTGGTGCGCAAAAAGGATCAGAGAGCTCTAAAGACAACGCAGATATTAGAAACCCTAATACCAGATAATATTATCAACCTGTGCAGTCATGTACTGTCTAAAGCTGAGACGAGCCTCCTCAATAAAGGTTTGAACTTTATTCCCAAAACTAAGGGGGACAAATTTGAGACTTTGGTTGATATCAATCTTTTTATACAAAGGTTGTATCTCATTAGACATTTTCATACTGCCCAAGTTAATGATCCAGAATATTTGACAACTGTAGAGGATAGTGCTAATATGGACTTTAGGACTGGGGACCTACAATGGGTGCCCCAAAATTTTGATTATTTTTTTATCATCATGTAACATGTTTGCAACTTCAACAGCTTGAGACCTGTTCGGTTTCCCAGAAGGAGGCCAATAGAAATGTTGTGGTGCATACCAATTTATGTGATAGATCCACCTTCTACCCCCTACAAAGTAGGGGGCAGAATCTGGACCTCTTCCATAAAATGTTATCCCAAGAGATCGATAAGATTATATAATAGGGCTACTCACTGGGGGTCCTTAATGACAAAGAATATGCATAAGTACAAAACAGTGGAACTGCAAAACATATTTTTTATTGGTTGCCTAAACTGGACAAGTCTTTAACACAAGTGAAAGGAAGACCCATAGTTTAAGGTTTAGGTTCAATTAATGAAAGATTGGCCCAGTATGTGGACCAACTACTCCTACCCATGGTATTAACATTACCAAGTTACCTAAGGGACTCCATAGATGTTATTAACAAACTTACAACCTTGGAATGGAAATCTTCATATGTGTGGGCTACTCTGGAGGTGGCAATGGGGGCAAAATTCGGCCCCTCTTACTCCAACCTCTTCATGGGGATGTGGGAACTTATATTTTTGTTTAATTCAGACATCCGCTTTTAAAATCAAATTGCCACCTATTATCATTACATCAACAATCTAATTCTTGTATGCGATGAAGGAGACTACACAGTCGATCAGTTGCTGAATTATTGTAGCCAGACAGGATAGGGGATTAAGTTCACTTCTGATACAGATCCTATATCAATTGAATACATTGATATTCTGTTTGTGGCTAAAGGCTCCAGAGTGGAGATGAATTTATACAGGAAACCTATTACATGGAACATCTTAATACATGTTGAATTGGGTCACCCTAGATCAACAGTAGAGGGTATACCCTATAGCCAATTTATCCGACTTAGGCAGATTTGTTCCTCTTAGGATACCTTTCAAAAAAAAAAGTCATATAATTCAACAGCATGTGTTGCATACCTAACACTTACCTACACTAAAGATTCTCACAAAATTTGTTGTGCCCCATCCGTAATGATCCTTACTAAGGCACTAACAGAGAAACCTAAACTCTCTTCCACACAAGATGGGGCAATTGGCTCTTATGTCGCCTTTAGTCATGTTACATTTAATAAGGTTTCTGGTCAGACCAGGTTATGGACACCAGGTAGCTACAAATGTGGCCACAGTAGATGTTTTATAGTACAAGCAATGGACAAGTTTTCCAAATGACACATATAATTTATTTGGCTACTTGTGTGTTCATTCTCCCTAATGAAGGAGAATAAGGCTAATAAGATTAATAACACATATTGTTTATTGATATTCTAAATATGCTTGTTTCTTTTAATGGTTTTTCCATTTTAATTATAAAGTACAGCTACATGTATATACATCCATTAAGAATATTATAACCACTTTCTCTTTAAGTTTTGTATTTTCTATGCTGCATCCTGTCCCTTATATTGTAGCTTTCTTCTACTGGTTTTAAGAGTGTATTGTAACCACTCCATTGTATCTATTTCATATTAGCATTTGGATCTTATGTGTAACATTTTATGCCATTTGAATTGGGCATGGGATACTATTTATAGTGCTATGTGGAGATCTGTGGGTGCTTTACATTTAGAACTGTTCATATTTCATTATACTATATATTGTGGTTAACTTTTCTCCTGGGATGGCCATCCTATATCAAGATTAATATGATATTTATTATGCATAGGATACTTATGGTTTTATATATTTTACTGATTTGTGCGGCTGGTGGTCAGGGCAATTTGGACGTGTAAGCTCTGCTGCAGCTTCGAGGGGTAAGGGGATTTCGCTCTAAGTTTTCACATATTTTTTCCTTACCTTTGTTCTAGTGCCCTCTTGAGTTTGGGATTCTTACACAGGAATGGGTCTGTAGTGTTTTCTATGATTATATTGGATACTGATTGATTAGTAGTTAGTAGTTATTGGATACTGATTGATTAGAGTTTTGTTTGGTCACATTGTCTGTGACAAACTGTAGCTGTGTGACAACTCTATAAACTTTATTTCCACTCTCTATTATAAAAGTTGTGCACATGTAATAATGTACCATTGCAGAAGTCACAGAGGACACGTAACAACAAAATTGAATAATTGAATATGACAAAACAATGCATTTTATTATCTACCTACTGTGAAAAAAGAGAAAATTGCTATACAGTATAACTGATCAAGTAATTTTCCTTCCAGGTGTGCCCGATTAACTACAGAGCTTCCTTATATAAAACAATTTTAAAGTGTGATTCAATGTTTTTCCAGCAAGCAGCTGCACTGTTGGCCTCCAGCCAACAGTGGATCCCAGAATTTCAATAGAACATGAGGAAGGACTCTCAAGAGTCTTGAGTACTGTTGTTGGCAAAGGAGAAACACAGTTGGGTTCCAGATGTTGTCATTTTGTCCCTTTGGCAATTCTGCTGATTTTAAAGTAGATAGGACAACACATACCTTAAGAATGGGGTGTTTGTTTAAAAAAACTAATATAATGTTCCAGATTATAGAGAAGCTAGTCTCAGTAGATTCATTAAAATAATCATCAATTTCAGCAGGATTCATTGCTTTTTTGTTGAAGGTCATTAAAAATGAAGGGAGTGATATTTCTCTATAAGATGCTCCCTTAAAAGATAATAGGAGCTCTAAAATAGTTTTGATAGGTTGATCCATTTTTGTCATTTTATTTTGAAAGCAACAGAACGATTCAGCCAGTTCTAAAGAAAAGAATGAGAAATGTTCATCCACTCTGGTTCCTTGCACGTGATGCCTTATTTTTTCAACCCTCAAAAGATTTTGTGAATCTAACAAGTGGTGGCAATTTAAAATATTTTTTAAAACTTTTCCGAAATGTCTCCTATATTAGACTAATAAAGACTTTAATTGACCCAAGTAAAATACATCTATAAATGTAAATAATTCCTCCTTTTAAAAGAAAATCATACATTCCCTAAAGGTTTGTATAATTTGGATGCAGCAGTAAGATGAATTAGAGCTGTTAGATATCAAATCTATTTTACTACATGCTGTGAAAATGAGAATGCATAAGGCATGTGGCCAACAGGAAATACTAACAGCTGATCCATTTTTATTCATTATCTTTTACAAAAATGCATGTAGTCACACACAGCTACTCTGTTAATTGATTTATTTTCAGCTCCTCCATTAATAATTAGTCAGTCTGCTGTCAACATCCTGTTATATATAAAGACAGCTAATGGAGTTCTTTTTCCCTCAATACACAGGTTCATTCTGGGATACACACGTGACTGCATTAAAACTACAAAGTGTTTCGTTCCACTGACACATGCAATTTCTGTGAATAATTTAAATTTGCATTACAGTTTGGGGACAACTTGCAAATGCTCAGTGCTTAAGTCTCCAGCTCAGGCTAATGTTTAGTATTCATGTTACTGTATTTGCTGCAAGCAAAATGAATCTTCAGCTTTGCTGGAACCTAATCTGTTGCCAGGTTTATAGAATAATGATTTTACTATAAATTTTTCCATTAACATCAACACACACATATAGTTTTCCACAAACACAAAAAAAAACTATTACAAGTAAAACTCTTTTGGACACAATTCAATTTAATCACAATACTTACAAACATGTTACTGGAGAAGTCACCAATGAATCTGTGACTTTTGGAATGTGCATTGATTATCTTTTCTATGTTTGTATAAATGTTTGATCAGATCAGTAGCACTTCCGCAAAATGTAATTGTTATTTAGCCTAAGGAGTGCTTAGGCTAAATAACAATTGCACAATCCTTCTATTGTATGTATTTATTAGGACTGTATATGGGAGATAGGTTATAGAATAATAACCTAACAACGCCACAATACCACTGAATATGTGGTGGTGCGGTGGGTGATACAAACGGAAATACTAATCAAGAAAGGGAAGTGATGGGGGAAGACCCCAACCACCAGAAACCCAGGTAGGTAGGTAGGGTTACCCCGACCCCGTGGATGAATGGAGGTTGCGCGGAAGGCCCATTTATCTATGCAATCATTTATTACCTATCTCTGTGCTTTTTGCCCGTTAATACCTGCATTTTCCGTTATATGTTGATCGCTTATTCACATCTATTAATATCGCCACTAACCAGCCACTGCTTTTCCGCCGCCACTTACCTGGACACCAGTTATATATATTTCCAGCACCTAGGGATGCCTAGGATGCGGGCAGTTAGATTGTATACTGAATTCTATTTTATGGGATTTTGTGATATTTGGGAAGTGTTTTATTTTTAATACAAACAACAAAGGTATATTTTTATTACTATTTCAGTTGATTGGGTGACTCAATCAGCGCCTATGCATTCATTTCCAGATCCTCAGGAGTTGTGGGGATATTTATTTCCTAGTAGAATGCCATAAAAGTGTCTCTGTAGGTAGTCTGCAGAGTTTAGTAGGTTTTTGGTGGTTGGGGTCTTCCCCATCACTTCCCTTTCTTGATTTGTATTTATTAGGAACCATGGTCAAGTTTCCATGTAGTAGTAGCACACCCAACACAGCCCTTTAATTGGAGGCCCTATGCCTTTAACATACAGCACTAGATTGACGGCCTCTTCCTTTGCTATTAAACAATCCAGTGGGCAGGGGGAAGCGAGAAAGCCTGATATATTGATCCAGTGTGTAAGTAAGAGAAATTCAAAAGTTTGCTAAAAGTAATTTAAGTAAAAAAAGGTTAATGGTTAGGACCTTACAGAATTGGGTCATCTTGAGGTGGTTGAAAGGCTTTTCATTCATGTGATCACAGTAATGTATACTAAAACTCCTTTGTTTATAATGTATGCAAGTTTGCAATATGATATTGTACAGTACGGGGCCTAGGAATGTGCATTGATTATCTTTTCTATGTTTGCATTGTGAGATTTATTTTACTAAATGCCAATTTATCAGTGTAAACTACATCCCTTTCTAACCCTTCTTCAAATTCTGAATGCAATAAACTCTTTTTTCATTCTCTGACTCTCAATTAAAATGCCACTGGATAAAACTAGAATATTTAATTAAATCATGTGGCAATAAATTGCTTTAAATGCTAAACATTATGTTAACAGCTAATTTTAGTTAACTAAAGCTAAAAGTGCTGTCAAAAGTGTTCTTGAAAATGTTTTAACATGTATTCCATGCAATCAGAAAAATGGATTTCTGGTACACTAATCCATATTTGATAAATAGCAGAGCACTTTGATAGATCTTAAGTAGATAGTTTCCCCGCACACCTATAGTATATTGTTGAAATTGCTGGGTGCTGCTCCAAAAACCATAGCCAATGGTAATAGTATCCAAACAGAAGCAATTCAGAGCGCACTCCTGTCTTGAGTATTCAAATCAATTTATTAAACACGTGACGTTTCAGTGTCTGTGCGACGTCTGAGGAAGGTGTCTCACGGACACCGAAACGTCACGTGTTTAATAAATTGATTTGAATACTCAAGACTGGAGTGTGCTCGGAATTGCTTCTGTTTGGACACTTAGGGGCATATTTATAAAGGAACGAAAATAGCGCCAAAAAATTACCGCCGCACATCGCGGCCGCGAAAATAGCGCTATCGCCGTATTTATAACGGCGAGCGCCATTCCCGCGATATGTATCACAGCCGCGATGTGTTGCGGTAATTTTAAGCCCCTTCGCGGCGATACTGTATAGTATCGCCGCAAAGGGACTTAAAATCCCTTCCCGACCACCTTCAAGGTGGCGAAGTAAAACAGCCGATACTAGCGGAGCGAAACCAGTACCGCCGCTTTATAAATAGAAGCGGCGGTAACAGGTAAGTATCGCCGCGAAGGGTTAACACTTCGTTAACTTTTCGCGGCCGTTTTCGGACATTTATAAATCGTGTTAAACGCGATTTATGCGTTAATGTCCGCGAAAACGGCCGCGAAAAGTTAACGAACCTTTATAAATATGCCCCTAAGAGTCTATAGATATTTTCTTCCAGTCTACGCATGGCTTAATTTCTCATGTCTTATTTCCGAATACAATACTTTACAGATTCTCTTTTTCTTTCCAGTCTAAAGCTAGGTACACACACTGCCGATAAAGCCCTGATCCGATGGTATCGGGGCTTCATCGGCAGTGTGTGTAGAATCTTTCCAGAAAATTTCCCTTGGCCGCAGTAGTCACCCTATTGGGAAGTCGGCCGTAGTCAAAGGAAACACAATCCTGAATGCTCGGGACTGTGTGTATCCTGATCTTAAAAAAAATGACAGACAGAATCTTGCAATACCAGCTATTAGCTGGTGTTAAAACCAAGCAGTAATTGTAGTGCAAACACGATATATATATAAAGTCCAAAAATTATTTTGGGTAAAATGACAGGAATTTCTTTCCTGAGTACTTTTGCAATTTACTTTCATTTTTTACATAGTTTTGAAGATATTTATATTTTTGTGTGTGATGTGGTGGCAGCATCCCCAGATCCCCTGCACTTCCTGCTCTGAAACCATGTGACAGTCAATCTACCCTGTTCTCCTCATCCCCTTGCAGCCCCCCTCCAATTGCAAGCCCCCCTGGCCCTTTCACTTGCAGACCCTCTATGGCCCCTTCCCTTACAGCTATCCTTGCAGCACCTCCTTGTCCCTTTAATTTGTAGCCCCACATGGCCCTGCCCACTTGCGGGTGCCATGCCCCTCCCACCCGTGTCATGGTCCTTTTTACTCATCGGTGTCATGGCTCAGCCCACTCGTCGGTCCGTGGCCAAGCCCACTCGCTGTTGCCATGGCCCCTCCCCCACTCAGACCCATACCCCCCTAGAGAAAACTGTGAGAACTCTGCATGAAAAGGCTGTTTTCACACAGTGGGAGGGTAGGGCTGTAGATTCCATTACCTTCTCTGTGGGGAGTGTTTCCCTAAAACACTATGAAGTCTTGGGCTGTGCTCTGCTGGCGGCGAGGTAGAGGAGCAGCCTTTAGAATATCACATGTCATCCTTCCACCCATTAACTTTCTTGTCAGTAAGTAGAGAGGAGGTTGATGGCTCGTTTTAAAAGTATGAAACCGGCCTTTCATTTAAAATCAACTTGTCTGGAGACCACAGTTCCCCTTTAACCTACAAATGGTTTCTCGCTAAATAAGAGCACACCATCCCTGTTCTTTCTCTTTTTCCACCTTTAAAAAAATATGTAAAAAGATGACAAGGTGGCAAACATAGTGGAAATGCAATCATAATCCAAAAATATAGTTAAAGGAAAATAAAAACAAAAATATTAACGGTTGGATAAGATAAGGCAGCAATCCAGCAAGTTACTGGATTAGTAGTAGATTATTTTATCTAAACATTAATACAATTTTTGTTAAATTTACAGAAGGTGAAAAAAATAGCATTAAAGGGCATGTCCACCCCCAATACTATATTTTAACCAACTACTGGCCCCACTATGTAGTGTTCAAAAATCCTTACCTTATATCTCTGCTCCAAATATTTCTTCTGCAGTGTCTGTGCAAATTTAGGAAAACTGAAGAGTAGGAGAAGTCTGTGAGTCACCCGGATGCCTGCTAATTCCTTGCAGGGCCGTTTCTAGCTATTTTGGTGCCCTAGCGTGATCAGAACGCAATCTGATTCCTTCAACAGTATTGGCATTAAAACTTTTAGTACCAGCACTTCCCCAGAGTATTGCTATTAACCCGTCAGTGCCAGCAGAGTATTACATTCAATCCTTCAGTGCCAGCACACTTTCCTACTAGTAATTTCAGTGCCAGCACTGACCCAGAGCATTGCCATTAAACCCTTAGTGCTAGCACTTTCCTAGAGTACTGCTATTAATATTTTCAGTACCAAAAGAGTATTACCTTTTAACCCTTTCAGCTGCCTGCATTGACATGATATACAGTATGTACCTGCTTTGCTTTCCATGTCTCCTCCATTGAATTGTTCACTCCTCACCTACTCTAAGTTCTAATTGGAGAGTTGGGTGGAAGGAAGAAAGAGGCAGGGATAGGAATCTCATGCCTGCTAGTCACAGGGGCCACACTGTAACTCAGTACTATTAGCTGAGCTCATCCTTCCTCCTCCTTCCTTCACCTTCAGTTCATTTATAACTTTGTTTCCAAGTACAGTGAGCTGAGTTCAGTGTCTCTACTTACTACAATGTTACAAATTACAGCAGAACAAGGAGAGCAGTTCTAACACAGCAAGTAAAAGCTGACAGGGAGAATGGTGCCCTAGCACTTTGCCTAGGTGGCTTATGCCTAAAAACGGCCTTTATTAAGGTTTCAGCATGCACAGGGGAGCCCACACTGGATCTATCTTTTGTGCCTGGTCCCCTACCTATAAAAGCTTTTCTGTAGTGTAGGGCACCCTAGCCCACCCCAACTGCCATGTTTGTTTAATTATAAAAGCAGCAGAACTCTACTTACATTTGTTCCCCTGGCGTTCTGCAATGCCCGCAGCCACGTCTATGATTGGCTGCCTTTCAGTTAATCACAGATGCGGCTGCCAATCCTTTCCCCTGCTTGTAGTTCCGGCAAGCAGAGGGTCTGGATCAGTGCGTGGGGGGAGCAAAGGACTGTGAGTTCTGCTGCTTTTTTAACTAGACAAATATGGCTGTTGAGAGTGGGCTAGGATGCCCTACACTACAGGAAAAAAGAAATTGTGGGTAGAGATACCCTTTAAAAAGTAGTTGCTTATAATTAACAAGCTTCTCTCCTTACAATTGGAACAAACAGGAGAATTTAAAAAAACCAATTCAGGACAGTTAATTGGTCTATCCACTAGCATGGCCCTAACAAACTGGACTCTTACAAATGCATATTCTAATATGTAACCTGTATATCCCCACTTGTTAGTTATTTCATTTTATGATGCTATTTGTTACTTTTTTTTTTTTTTAAATGTAAATTCTATGGTCAAAAACAGAATGTCTAACTCTCCTCTGTTATCTGGAAATATTGCTTGTTGTTTAGCATGCAATTTCTGCAGAGCCAAAGTCAATTACGTATGATTATTTCTCCAGATGCCCAGCTCTCAGCTAAGCATTTATTTTTGCATCAGTAGCAATGTATATCATTTCAATCTGTAGGTGACCTTTCCAGTAACTGATGAGAACAAAGAAATCTGTGTTTGCCTTTCCATTTGCTGTAAGACATAATTTTTTTCCGTGGTGTACATTACGAGTCACTAAATAATCAAGTACACCAGAGACAACACAGAAGTTCTCAATGACAATACTAATGTTTACATTTCTGAAGAAACTAGGGCAGAAACAAATAATTTTGGAAAGCCAATAGATACTGTATGTATAAATTAATGTACATAAGTCAGCAACACAGTCTTATTTAAATAGGTTTATTGCTAGAGCACTCCCTGGTGGTATACACAGTACAATGCATACAAACTAGAAATAAAGTGCAGTCAGTGTCAACATAAAATACAGCAGAAAGTCCATGCTCCGGAGAGCTTACATTCTATTTGCAAGCTCAAGGATTTTTTTTGTTGCAGCTATGTTAAAAGATTAAAGTGGTAATAATGCTCAGTGGTAGGAGTTCAGATTGATTGTGAAAGTACATACTAAGATTCTTGCTGCATGTGCATAGAAATCTAACTCCCCCAAGAAACAGAAACATAAATGTAAAGACATGCAGAAAGGATTGGATTGCATGTATGTGTACACCTGGGCCAACAAGCACATCCCTCCTTTGTCCAGCAATTTGAACTGCGGTAGGCTACTACACAAAAGGACCACCAGAGCTTAGGGCACTTGGGTTTGGGCCCAGTAGGTCAATGCATATATAGAAAATTGGGCTGTTGTACATCCATAATAAAGTGCAACTAGAGACCAAAAATATAATACATACAAAAAACAGAATTCTAGTGCACAAACAATTCTAATTGCATATTGGCTACCTCAATAAGGTTGCTACTAAAAACAGTCTGCTTAACCCTGGATAAATAAAAGCAATTAGTTAAATAAGATGGCCAAATTATTTTTAGCCCAGTCACCACGTCAAGGTTGCTTTCTTTAACTGGGTCCTAACCTGCTAGTACATGCCTTTTTGACTACATGAGCTGACAGCTTCTCCTGTGTGGCCTGGGCGCTTGAAGCTGACTCTCTAGTTTAAAGTACTTGGCTCAACGAGCATATGACCTAACTCTGGGTGGAGTACAATTACCCAGAAGGCTTCTGGCTTACCCAGTTAGTTTAATATGGATGTACAACAGCCCAATTTTTTATATATTGTGTGTTACATTGAAGGTTTGACCAAGCCTTCTGGGTAATTGTACTCTGTTTTTGTCAATGCATAGATCTATCCCTGGTTGTAAGAATGCATTATCTAGAGCAGGGTTTTGAAAGTGGTAAAAAGACTTATGGGAAGTGAGATTTGCAGTAAGTATGGGAAACAGCAAGTCAACTACTTTAAAAATTTATATTAAACAGAGTTTCTGTTGCTCTTTTAAAATAAATTTTGTCATAACTACCTTCTGGGGAGCATGTATTATCTGTTAACAGACTGTGCTGTTCAGCGCATTATTCCTACAGTTAATTGAATAACTTATATACAGACCTTCGTTTAATAGTCCCAAGTCACTTTAGGAATCCATTCAGAGCAAATAAAGTTCCCCCAGGGGATCTTATCTACACAGTTATCAAATACATGCTTTACATTCCCAGGTTGCTTACATTGTGTGGCTAACGACCATGTTGTAAACATGCAGCAGAACTATTTACATTTAAATGCACGTTTGTGAATCCTCCATACTGATTTTTTTTGGCGTTTTGTGTTATTTGTCCTTCACCACCATTTATTTACTACTACAAAGGATATAAGAAATATATACTATAATAAGGCCTGTATGATATAATCATTTTCGAGCAGGGCTAGGCAACCAGCAGAATTCCATGATTGAAAATTACAACTCACAGCAAGCACTCTGCCCAAGGGGCTTTTAACTATGCACCTATGACACCCTGCGGGACCCTGTAGAACGTGGTGCAAAGATGGGACCTATACGTATGATGGACATTTAAAGTTTACTTTACAAGACATGCAGAAGCAGTTTGTTGCCATAACAAACAGATTTTTTTCTTTTCTGTCTGATTTTAATTATTTTAATCATTGCATTGCTAAAAATTGTTTGTAAATTTTTTTTTATATATATATATATATTCACACACACATAAATATATACATTTATTTTAACACATACTACATGCAATTGTTTGCTGTGCATAATTTGCATAATTGAGCAAAGCATTGTTTATCTTTTCAAATCTGCATCAGTAAAACCTATATTAAATATAATGTAAGACATATACAGTACTGTTTATTGTAATTAAAATATACCGTAGCTTTATGGAGGGTCAAGACTTTAAAGGGTACATCCACCCTTTAAATGAACTTTTCCGATAATATAGATATTGGTCCCCCAGCCCCAACCGCATTACTATTAGAGCAAAAAAGTCCCCCGATCTTTACTTACCTTACCTCTCTCCTTCGCCGCACAATCCCGGCCCTCTTCCTGCATAGAACTGCAAGCAGGGGGGCGGGGCCGGCAACTGATTGGCTGAGAGGCAGCCAATCACGGACGCGGTTTCCGGTAGTGTAGAACGGCGAAGGAGAGAGGTAAGGTAAGTAAAGATCGGGGGACTTTCTTGTTCTAATAGTAATGCGGTTGGTGCTGGGGGACCAAGATTTATATTATGGGAAAGTGGTTTAATGCTAGGGGTAGGGAGACCAAATTGGGAGGGAGAGGGAGGGGGAGGGCTCTTTTGCGCATGGCAAAATTCTCCCTGAGGGGAGACAGGAGGCAGAGTCCTATATGGACTCTGCAGTACTCCTGGTTGCCAGTTTTTGTGACTTTGGGGAGGGATTACAGGGCATCCATTTGGATCTGGGATGTAAGGTAGGGATTTTTATACACTACGGATTGGAGCCAGTAGTGGGGGGGATTATAGTTTTGGGAGTGGACATGCCCTTTAACTTACCTGATATATATTTACAAATCTATGGCCTATTGCACATTAACATTATTGTTATCTGAGGTATTGCAGCAAGATTACATAGTTTTGGTTTTTTTTTAAATATAAAAATATTATCTGTACATAGTAAAATAAAAGCTTAATAAGAGTGAAGTCATTTTTATTTTAATCAATTGTAGCCTCAGTTTAGACTAAGGCAGATTTTTCTGGCCAACCAACAGTTATTCCCGTTTATCTGTTGTATTCAATTAGATAAACTGGACTTGAAGTTTAGTTTTTGAAGACGTTTCGCTAGTCATCCGACTGGCTTTCTCAATTCAGAATGACTTGTACAAGAATCTGTTGGCAATTATGTACCCTGGAAAATCCCAATTAACATATCACAGCCAAGTGTTAAGGGCGTGATTTGATAGTGGCTAAGAGGTGTTATAGGAACGCCCAGAGTAAGGTGTCAAAACAGCATTGTACATGGCAATGTACAGTTGGTGTCGAACTCCCCCACCTCTATTTAGGCTTGGTTGTGAAAATAAAGAAACCAAGCCTAAATAGAGGTGGGGGAGTTCAACACCAACTGTCTGCCATGTACAATGTACCATTCCGCTTGGTCGGACCAAAAAATCTGAGGCTGATGTGAGCTGATCATGTTGTTTCATACAGAGGATGCTTTGCTTTCGGCAAAGTGACAGCTGCAGTGACATTTGCCACGATCGACAGAGTGATTTCTCCCGGCTGAGCGCTTGCTATCGGTGAAAAGACGGTCGGGGTGAAAAACTTTTTTCTGTGTACCCAGCCTAACATTAATAAAGTATCACTCTTATCTATTAGTCACTCTTAAAGAAGAACCAAATCTATTTTTTTAACCTTAATGTAAAAGCATTTCTCCCAAGAACACAAATAACACTGTATATACGTTGTCATATACATGTCTACTAATTTGCATTAACGTACATTTAAAAATAAGACTCTGTAACTAAAATCGCTTCCATGTTGTTGCTAGTAAAACTCACAGCTTATATTCTTTAAAGAAACTTGTGAGCATGTGCACCTATTGACCATTCCCCCTTACTTCAGTATTCACTGTCTTTATGCATATATTTCCTATACAGATGTCTCTGCACCAATATGAATGGACTTCTGTTAGCCTGCAGTTTATTATCCAGCTGGCATAAATTGCAGACAGCTTACCAGGAACAATACTATATAGTCAGATGGTTTTACTGCCTTTTATTTTGCTTCTGTTGTGTTCCTAGCAAAAGATGTTTCTAAATGTACCTGTTTAATTTGTGTTAGCTCTGTTGGGCTTGTGGATTAATTAACTACTTTTAAAATCACAAAATCTATTATGGTTATAGGTTCAAATCCCCAACAAATTTCTATGTTCTTTCATCTATGGATGCTGGATAGGAAATAAACTGCAAAGATTATGTGTACGTGAAAATAGATTGCTTGCAATAACAATTATACACTTTAAAATCCCTGTTCTGTGTCTGATGTCTGTGCTGTAACATGTTTGCTATTAGCTTCTAGGTGGCAGGTCAAACTGTAGCTTTCTTGTTTTGATCTGCAGTATAGAGGATGTTTTAAAGTGTACTGTGTACACTTAGACATCCAGCAAAACAAAGAGGTAAATTATGGGAGCTTACTCACATGTTAATTTCACAACATAAATTAAGCAACAGCCACAGCAAAGAGAAACATAGCTTTTGTATCTTTGTAAATGTGCTCTGTCTATTGGGACAAGGTTATTTAGTTCCACTTTAGGTATCAGTCTTTCAGTAAAGACACCCCTGCAGCCCTGCAGTTACTGCCCCCTCTACTAGCTCACTGATTGGGGGCATTGTTATATTGAACAGCTTCTGAGCTATATCTCATTTTTCTAGGGCAATACTCTGTGTGATTGCAGCCCTGTGTTTACAATATTTAGTTCTGTGTTAAAGGTCTCCACTGTACAGTTAGTCTAGTCTTTGTCTTCAACAAAATAATGTTTTGGTCCAAGGCCTCACCTCCTAAAACCATCCATATTAGTTTTCTTCATATAATATATCCTGTTCTCCACAAATACAAACCAGCAGCCCAAATGAATAATCCAAATCTCCACAACAAGATTCCAACTCTCCAGGCTACCAAGCTTGCTCTCCAAAAAAGTAAACCTGCTCTCCATAGTAAAAGTCCAGCACTGCTTATGAGCAATCCAATCCTCCACACCAATAGTGTAACTCTCCAAATTAATAATCCGGCAGTCCATAATAGTACTCCAGCACTCCACACCAACATTCCAGCAGTCCACATTAGAAGTCCAGTAGTCCATAACAGAAGTCCAGCCCTCCAGACTAACATAATTGCACTCCAAACCAGCAAGATGACACTCCAAACTAACAAGCCAGCACTCCATAACAGCTCTTCCACTTCATGTACTTCAGTAGCATCTTGTGGAATAACAGAAGGAACACTCTAGAACAGAAATAAACACATCCAACCATTAAAAAATTATACTTGTTGCTATTATCTTCTTTTGGCTGTATGTGAGAAAACACATCAATATATTATACATATATAACAAAATGTAGGTTACATAGTTTATCAGCATGAAATGCCATATTTTTTTATAACCACTTAATAAAACTTTAAAATATTTTTATAATCCTCAAACAAAAGGCAAATTAAAAGACAACATATAAAAAGTACCTATGCATTGACAATTTAAAGGATATGTACACTGTAAAACAAGTTTAGCTTACTGGATAGCCGTAGCTTTAAAACTAAAGGTTGTAAATGTTTTTGTTCTATCCCCCCCCCCCCATTGCCTACTTTCCTCCTTGAATCTTGTTGTGTTCCTGCTCTTGTCCATTGTATCTGTTGCTCCACCACCACAGGATCCTGAATGGAAGACTAGCTTCTAGTGGTCATTAACAAAAGCTAGCCTTCCATTCAGGATCTTGAGGGGGTGGAGCAACAGCTGCAATGGACAAATATATTTAGCACACCTTTCAAACTGTTATTTGTTTGTTTTGGCAAATCCATCATATCTTATTTATGAATATATTTGAGAAATGTCTTGTTTATTTTTTCATGAGGACACTATCAAACAACGAGTAGCCGTGCAGATCCCAGCTATAAAGAAAGCCTTATAAAAAAAGGGAATATGTATAAAATCACTTATCAATTGAAAATAATTAGACCTGTTGGACTAGGCCTGCTAAACTTTTGAGCAAGTCCACCATTAGTTAAGATGCTTCATCACAACCTCTAAAACAAAGTTGAGATGCAATGGGGTCAGTCTATTTAAATCATGTACGCTAACTCTTTTTATAAATGTGGTATTAAGTGAACATTTATGTATATTCTCAACATTTGTGGACCAATCTTCCGGTTTTAAATAGTTCTGATAAGTATTTTTAGTATATTAATTAACAAATATAGTTGTGATATTGTTTGTGGGCCAGAAGGAAAGATAAAACAAAAATTGGGTTAATTCCTGTATTTAACCATCAAGCAATTTTGTTTGAAAATAAGTGGGAAAACCTGTGGATAGGGAAACAATTCTATTTTAAAATAAATTGAATATTGCCTTATGAAATTATGGATATGTCATGCCAAACACCCCTACTTTTCCTAGTGGTGTTGGCACATTTTCACACTGATTTGAAATGAACCATCAAGTGAAATGTTAACCTGAAACTAATCAATATGTTTAAAATTATTTTGGGGATTTGTGAAAGGAAGTTTAATTGCACATATACAGGCACATTTCCTATGCACGCCATTAAAGATTGCTCCAAAACTTTTTTTTAAAATCTTATTTACATTACTAAAATTAAAATTATTAACTGCTGCAAGATGTTGGCAAAACATGGTTTTGTGCTTATCTTTTGCAGAATAAAATGGATTATTATAGAATCATAGATCTGCTCTTTAGAAAGCAATATTTTCTTAGCAAAAAAACAACAACATTAAGGTCCCTTATAGGACTAGTAATTACTAAGCTGTGGTACTAAAGTTAACAGTATCTTTCATAATCCAGTACATGATGGAATATACTGGAAATTGTGTTTAGAAAAAAGATGTAATACCACAGATTTGAGTAGACAACACTGGCTATTTGTAAAAAAATAAAATAAAAATATTCCAAATGAAACCAAATAAAGGCAGGGTTATAATATTTGAGCTGAAAATTAAGCAAAAAAATGACTTTATGGGCTAATCCACACCCTGTGTTTTAACGCATGATGCGAACCCGAACGCGTTAAAAAGTGCGCACTAGTGTTGACCAATTGGTCGGGCCACACTATGTGGCCTACGCTGCCATGGAGCATATGCCATCAGCATTTTTTTGCACAATCGCATGCGATCCGATTGCAAAACATGTAATTTCCTGCAAGGAATTGCACAGCAACGTACCAGAAATGCGTGGGAATTTCCAGTGCACTAGTAGGCGTGTGGCCTCAGCCTAAGATGGAATATGCAGCAGTCATATAGACTGCATTAAAGTCATGCATCAATCAGAGTAAAGTTTACGGACAGGCACAATCATAATGTTAAATAATAGTGGGGGGCACAGGAGAGAGCATTTATGGCTCAATAAATAGCACTTAAAGGGTATCTTTACTCTAAAAAATCGAATTTTCAAAAATAGTACCTTAAGATACCAAGATTCCACTCCTCCAAAACTTTTTTCAGATTTTAAATCTGAGCAGTAAATTCTGAGAAATCATCATTTTAATCACAGCATTTACAGGGAAAGACCTGTCACTCCAGAAGCAGAGATTATAATATGTAACCCCTGCTTGACCTCTTTGCCTGCCTGCGACACTCCAGATAAGTGTCGCAGACACTAAAAGAAGGCAGTGAGTAAGGGAGGGTGGGGGCAATTTTGAGTATTCACTAAACATTAATAATTTAATGACAAAGCAAGCACAGATAAATATGTGAGTACCATCATTTTACTTCTCTCAAATAGTAGTTTCAGATAATGTAAAGTTGTTTCAGTGAGTATAGTGACACTTTAATACTGTATCTTTAGACCAGTGTTTGTGGAGAAATATGGGAGCTATATTCATTGTTTAACTATTAACACTGTACATTCAATAACTTGCACATGGTCTAAATTCCTTTAGAATTTCCAGATCCAACACCAGAAAGGTCTGTGTTATGTGAATCAGGCTTCTAAAGATTCAAGCAGATAATATACATAAGGCAATCTCTTAAAATAAAAAAGTGCTTCATCTGTCACAGGGAATAGGTTTAGCGCTGTAAAAGGAAATTTATCCTTTTCATGGATTTCTTTTCACTTTATTCTAATAAAGACAAGCTATGTCTGTCTATTACATAGGCACAGGGCTTGGCTTTAAACGCTGCCTTGCTTAATGTGGTAACACAAGAACGGAAACAACTTTTTAAGTTATGTGTCAGTGTTGATAATAAAGTACTGGTGTAAGAAGTATTAAGTTATTCCATAGCAACAAAAAGAATAAATAATTATTTGAATTCTATTCATGAACATTGCAAAGGAATTTAACAAAAAAACAAGATGTCAATTAAAAAACACAGAATTACAATAGAAAAGCATATATATGTCAAGACAATTAATTGATATTAACTTGCAGTTCGGTAACCACTTATGTATTCGGGTTGCACTGGTTAATGAAAACTTTTACACAGCAGGCACTGTATGACAAATGCAAAAATCTGTCAGGGGAAAGGTAAAACAAAAAAAGTGAAAGCATTAAAACCAGGTACTGCAATTTTTCAAATTAGGAAATTTCTAATTATCTTGCAGTGTAATTTTTTTTTTAAACCAATGGGTTCCTTATAAAGCCAAGCCATTCTATTAGGGGTATTAACAAAAAGGACAACATCAGTTAGAGTAAAAGAACATATACTGTAAGGACTATTTTGAATAAAGAGCCACATAGAAGTAGCGTTGCGAAGCATGTATTGGAAAGGCATGAGGCAAATCCATATGTGATTGACTGCAGTGGTATAGAAGCGGTATCTCTCTGGGATACGAGGGGGCAACATAGAGTCTATGCTACAGCAGCGAGAAATGAGATGGATTTACCAAATAGGGACAAGAAGTACGCATGGCTTGAATGAAGAATATAGCTTTAAGTGCTTTTTGTAAATAGCTATAAGTGCTTTTTGTAAATAGCATATATTACTAACAACAAGTAGATAATGGGTTCCTAATAAGAATTAATAAGTGAAAGATCAGTGGATCAAAATGTATAATAATAGGGTTAAGATGTTGATATTTTGATTACTATAAGGAATTAATGCCAGTATAATCTGCATTATAGATGAAATAGCTGTAGCAGAAAGCTTTAGCGTAAAAACAATGGAATAATATCTGAGTTTTAGGTACATAAAGAGTCTATTTTAAGATAATTATGGTCACAGTAGGTGGGGGAGCTGGGAGAGGGTATGTATTTTTTGCACATAAAAACATAGGCTAACAGTCCAACAGTTATGCCCTGATGAAGTCACGTCATCTAACTAAACATAAGTCGGCTCTATAGAGGGACATCATGTGATGCGGAAGTGTACTTAGGACTGTTTGCACCAGTTATACATTCCAAAGTAGTAAGGAAGCTACTCAATTCAGTGGGCTAATGCTACGATCAGTTAGCGCAACGTTAAGTCTCGCTTTGCTGTGGCTGTGCGAGTCCCGGAAGCGGCACTTGCGCAGCCGGCGCAAATTGATTTACCAGAGGCTGTGCGGGTCTTAACTCGTAAGTATTTAATGCCAGCTATAGCTGGCGTTAAATACTTACGTGCGGGTGAGATTCACCCAGAGCTGCGCAGCCTCTGGTAAATCCCGTACGGGAGATTTGCCCAGAGCATTTGCGACTCTGGGTGAATCTCCCTATTAGAGTCCATTTTTTGTCATATAGTTTTCCTGGCATGAGCAGAGGAGCCATCCCCCCTCCCTTCCTCCTACCCTCAGGATCCCTTCATGCAGCTTTATCCCCTAACATTAAAACATTTTTCTTTAGTGTAGTGTACCCCAGCCTACACCAACTGCCATGTTAGTTTTGTACAAAAAAATTAAAAATCACAGAAATAGACTATCACAGAATAGATCACAGATTAATTGGCTACTTTCTTTTTAATGTTATTTTCATTCCATATATACTCAGAACAGATCCATTTGGTATAACAGCAACATTTCAAGGTTACTAATGTCTTCTCCCTCACATACAAACAAATGGAAAATATATCAAATTACATAATTAATCACTTCCTCAAAATAAGGTCTCTGACAGGACATCACCAATTTCTCCTATCCAATGTGTAAATAAAATCTCTAGGGACAAAAATGAGGAACATATATTACAAAAATAAAAGTCTCTGTTAAGGCCTGATGGAGACAGGGTATTCAAACAGTGTATCAACCATGCCTCCCTCTGACAAAGTTTGAGATTACGATCTTCCTTTCTGATATGCTTTGAAAACACGTCTAGGACCATGTACTTTAAACTAAAGTGAAAAAACAACTTGGGCTACAAACATAGTACATAGTGAAAAATTGTTAAAATCATACCTCTGCAGTGTATATTTAACAGTTGTCTGTTTGACTCTATAAGGTCAATAAGACACAGTCATACACTGTCTGAAAAGCCTTTTAGTAGAAGAAGGTTCCTTTATACATACAGCTTTACTCCTTTACTGGTTTTAGTTTGTCTGCCCCTTCTCACAAATCATTGCTGGCAAAAGCTGAAACAGAGGTTAAATGATACAAAAGGAACTGCAGTGATGTCAGGTGCTCTTTAAAAGGACATGTCCACCATCCACATTAAAAAGAATACTTACCACACATATCGCTGAAAACCTTAAGACTGCAATAGTAGCTCACCTTACTGGCATATCTCAACAGAGTTATAAGTTCTCATCATCTGGCAGCAATTATGGACATGATATTTGACATCACATCCAATGTGTGACTGCTGCAACATTTGGGAAAGATGATTTCAAACTCCAGATCAAATATCTCAGTTTAGGTCTTGAGGTTTTCAGTGGTGGGGGAGGTATGATTTTTCAAATGGGATGTAGACATGCCCTTCCTTGGCTTTGCGATGCTTATTATTGAAAACTAGGTTAACCCTTTAAAGGGGAACTGTGGTCTCCAAACAAGTTAAGTTTAAATAAAAGGCCAGTTTCCTTTAAAACGAGCAATCAACCACCTGTCTATACGTGCTCCACAGCCCAAGATATACAGAAATGACTGACCAGAAAGTTAATGGGTGGGAGTCTGACTTGTGACATTCCTGAGGCTTCTCCTGCACAGTGCCGCCGGCGAGTACAGCCTCAGAATCCCTCAGTGTGTGAGGGAGACAGGAAGTCCCTCCTCCTCTCTGCTGTGTACTGACAGAGAAGGTAAGGGAATCTACAGCCCTTCTCTTTCACTGTGAGTTCTCACAGGCTGATTCCACAGTTTTCTGTAGGGGGGTGTCTGAGTAACCCCCGGCACTCACGAGTGGGCAGGGCTTAGACTCCCATGAGTGGGCGGGGAATAGACATCCACGAGAAGGCGGGGCTAAGGCACTCACGAGTGGGCAGGGCTTAAGCACCCATGAGTGGGTAAGGCTCAAGCACCCACGGGTGGGTGAGGCTTAAGCACCCACGAGTGGGCGGGGCCACGGCACCCGCGAGTGGGCAGGGCCGTAAGATAATGGGCCATGGGGGGCCTGCAACTGGAGGGACCATGGGGTCCATGAGTGGGAGGGACCAGGGGGGCTGCAAAGGGGAGGAGGAGACACAGGACAGATTGACTGACAGTTTCAAAGCAGGAAGCCGGAAGCGCAGGGGACCTGGTGTTGCTGCTGCCATATCACACACACAAATGTAAATATGTTTAAAACTATGCAAAATAATCAATGGAAATAAATTGCAAAAATTCTCAGGGGAGCAATTCCTATAGATTTACCTCAATTTACCTAAAGTCATTTTTGGATCACAGTTCCCCTTTGTCATAGATCGTTAATTTTACAATCTGTTGATGAAGAGACCAAAGTGCCACAAATCGTAAAATTTATGTTCTGGACACTTTAACTGCAGTCTGCCCCTTTAAGGCAGCTGAGCCAGAAGTGAAAAATGTAGTGATTACTTCAGTTTATTGAGTGCAAACAAATAACAAAATGGGACCAGAGATCAAATAATTGGTGATCACTTCTGATCACCAAATTTTTGATCTTTGCAATGAATGAAAAATCAATTCAGTGATTTTTCTGATCGGATTTTGAATTGGAAATGGGCAAAATCGTTCATTATCATTCATTCTCATAACCTAAGATGATCTGATGATTATCTGGGAATATTCAAAAAAAAGAGGGGAAATGAGCATACAAAAAATTCTTAAAGTGATACACATCCTATTTTTTTCTTGTAACCGTACTTGCACATGCATCCCATTTGAGCTAGATGGTGGCCCCACTCTGTTTGCACCATGGCATTTTTCACAACGGTATGGCATACCGTTTGATTCAGAACATGTGGGAGATTGACATTTAGTGGGTTTGTTTGCTTTTCAAGTGGGTTTAGGTAGGATTTCAACATTTGAATCATTTTATTTTTCAAAAAATCTTCTAAATAAACACAGAGTTCTGTGGTTTACTGTGTCTGGAATTCTTCATGTATGTATGAAAGCTTGGCACCATAACGTAGCTCAAGGTGTGTAGATTCCAAAAATATATAGTTCATGGGTGGTATTTCAAAGTTTCGGAGCTGTTTCATTTGAAAAGTTGTAGTCTGTTCAAATTACAGAGCCCTTTGATTTTTTTCTTGTAATTGCAATTGTACATGCGTCCCATTTGAGCTAGTTGGTGGCCACGTCTTTGTGTGCATCCATGCATTTGGCATAACTTTTGATTAAGAACATGTGGGAGATTGAAATTTAGTGGGGTTTTTTGCTTGTCAAGCGGGTTTAGGTAGGATTTCAACTTTTGAATCATTTTATTTTTTCACAAAATCTCCTAAAAACACAGTTCTTTGGATTACTGCATCTGGAATTCTTCAAGTATGTATGAAAGCTTGGCACCGTAACGTAGCAGAAGGTGTGTAGATTCCAAAAATATTTACCGTATATACTCGAGTATAAGTCGAGGTTTTCAGGCTGTTAAAAAAAACGCCTGAAATCTGAACCTCGACTTATACTCGAGTCAGTCACTAACTAACCTGAAATGAGGAATCCAGCGTCCGCATGCACTGATGGTCGATCCACTGACGTCACCACTTGGCGGAGTAGTGACGTCAGGGATGTGACCATCAGTGCATGCGGACGCTGGATTCCTCATTTCAAGATGATGGTGGTCTCTGACTCCTGGTGCGGACGGGATTCCTCATTTCAAGTTGGCAAAGTCTGAATGGGAGAAGGCTGCATGAGAAGGTAAGGCATGGGAGAAGGCTGCATGAGAAGATGGGTGCAGGGAGGGAGAGTAAGGGGGCATTTGGGTCAGGGACAGGATAGTTGTGCAGTGTGTGCAGTTCCACTGTAGATGTTTGTAAACTACAACTCCCAGCAACTAAAGCATGCTGGGAGTTGTAGTTTACAAACATTGGAGTGCCAAGGAATCAGAAGGCAATAGTGGTCATAATTCTACCCTCGACTTATACTCGAGTCAATCAGTTTTTACTCCTTTTTAGTGTAAAATGGGTACCTCGATTATACTCGGAATCGACTTATATTCGAGTATATACGGTAGTTCGCTTGGGGTATTTCAAAGTTTCCTTTGAAAAAGGGTAGACTGTTCAAAATACAGCGCACTTTTTTTTTTCTTGTAATTGCCCCATGCATATGATGTACCATTTGATTCAGGACATGTGGTAGATTAATATTAAATGGGTGGTTTTATTTGTGGGGGGCATTTCCAAGTTTTGGGGATGTTTCATTCGAATAAGAGAAAGCTGTTTGAAATTACACAGCACTGATTTTTTCTTGTAATTGCACTTGTGCAATTACAAGAAATTCAACGAAGATCTGTGCACACACCATTGATAGTATGAATTTAAAAAATGGCATTGTCTGGTAATATCTAACGTCATTGAGCGTAGTATAGGGAATATTGAACAGGGAATAGTGTAGTTTGGAGTATGTTATCGAAAGGAAAAGTGCGCTGGGTTACCAAAGACTTTTAATTTTGGGAAAGCAAATTTTCCCAGGTTAAAAGTAGAATGCCAACTGCGATAAGGTATTATCAGGTAAAGATACTGAACAGAAGTGGACTGTGTTTAAGGGGATTTTAAGCCATTTTACATCTAAATTTATACCCTTGGGAAATAAATCTGAAAAAAAATAAAGCCGAGCCCATGTGGCTGAATTCCAATTTAAAGAGGCAAAATGAAAGGAAGAAAAAGACATTTAAAACCTTTTAGTCAGGGAACAGAAAGGACCTTTAGGGATTATAAAAACTGTAACAAGGAGTGTAAGAAAGCAATCAAACTAGCTAAAATTAATAATGAAGTTAGGATAGCTGAACAAGTGTGTTCAAATTACGAGAGCACTTCTTTCTTATAATTGCACTTGACATGTATCCATTTGAGCTAGTTGGTGGCCACGTCTTAGTGTGCATCCACGCATATGGCATACCATTTGATTCAGAACATGTGGGAGATTGACATTTAGTGGGTTTTTTGCTTGTCAAGTGGGTTTAGGTAGGATTTCAACTTTTGAATCATTTTATTTTTCACAAATCTCCTAATTTTGGATTACTGCGTCTGGATCTGAATCTTCATATGTATGAAAGCTTGGCACGTAACGTAGCAGAAGGTGTGTAGATTCCAAAAAAATTTACCGTATATACTCGAGTATAAGTCGAGGTTTTCAGGCTGTAAAAACAGCCTGAAATCTGAACCTCGACTTAACTCGAGTCAGTCACTAACTAACCTGAAATGAGGAATCCAGCGTCCGCATGCACTGATGGTCGCATCCCACGACGTCACCACTTGGCGGAGTGGTAGTGACGTCAGTGGAGTGACCATCAGTGCATGCGGACGCTGGATTCCTCATTTCAAGATGATGGCTGGTCTCTTACTCTGGTGCGGACGCTGGATTCCTCATTTCAAGTTGGCAAAGTCTGAATGGGAGAAGGCTGCATGAGAAGGTAAGGCATGGGAGAAGGCTGCATGAGAAGATGGGTGCAGGGAGGGAGAGTAAGGGGGCATTTGGGTCAGGGACAGGATAGTTGGTTCAGTGTGTGCAGTTCCACTGTAGATGTTTGTAAACTACAACTCCCAGCAACTAAAGCATGCTGGGAGTTGTAGTTACAAACATCTGGAGTGCCAAGGAATAGAAGGCAATAGTGGTCATAATTTACCCTCGACTTATACTGAGTCATCAGTTTTTACTCTTTTTAGGTTAAAATGGGTACCTCGACTTATACTCGGATCGACTTATATTCGAGTATATACGGTAGTTCGCTTGGGGTATTTCAAAGTTTCCTTTGAAAAAGGGTTAGACTGTTCAAAATACAGCGCACTTTTTTTTTTCTTGTAATTGCCCCATGCATATGATGTACCATTTGATTCAGGACATGTGGTAGATTAATATTAAATGGGTGGTTTTATTTGTGGGGGGCATTTCCAAGTTTTGGGGATGTTTCATTCGAATAAGAGAAAGCTGTTTGAAATTACACAGCACTGATTTTTTCTTGTAATTGCACTTGTGCAATTACAAGAAATTCAACGAGATCTGTGCACACACCATTGATAGTATGAATTTAAAAAATGGCATTGTCTGGTAATATCTAACGTCATTGACGTAGTATAGGGATATTGAACAGGGAATAGTGTAGTTGGAGTATGTTATCGAAAGGAAAAGTGCGCTGGGTTACCAAAGACTTTTAATTTTGGGAAAGCAAATTTTCCCAGGTTAAAAGTAGAATGCCAACTGCGATAAGGTATATCAGGTAAAGATACTGAACAGAAGTGGACTGTGTTTAAGGGGATTTTAAGCCATTTTACATCTAAATTTATACCCTTGGGAAATAAATCTGAAAAAATAAAGCCGCGCCATGTGGCTGATATTCCAATTTAAAGAGGCAAAATGAAAGGAAGAAAAAGACATTTAAAAACTTTTAGTCAGGGAACAGAAGGACCTTTAGGGATTATAAAAACTGTAACAAGGAGTGTAAGAAAGCAATCAAACTAGCTAAAATTAATAATGAAGTTAGGATAGCTGAACAAAGCATCACTAAGCCTAAATTTTTAAAGTATATTAATAGTAAGAAGATGAGGACTGAAAATGTGGCACCATTAATTAACGGGGATGGTGTTACGGAGGATGGTGATAAAGCAAATGTCTTAACACTATAGAAGATTCAAGTACAGATTTCATAGAGTATAGTGCAATAATGGTATAAAAGACGAAAGTACAGTTAGTTAACCGAGGATATGGTACAGAAACAAATAAATAAGGTTAATTATTATAATCTCCTGGACCAGATTACATTATAAAATACATCCTCGGGTCCCTAGGGAGTTAAGTTCAGTTTTATCTAGGCCATTGTTTCTTATTTTTGCAGAGTCCCTCGTGTCCGGATGTGTGCCTCTGGATTGGAAAAAGGCTGATGTCATTCCAATGTTCAAAAAGGGTAGTCATTCACAGCCGGGTAATTACAGGCCTGTAAGTTTAACTTCAGTGGTGGGGAGGATACTGGAAAGTTTAATAATGGAACATATTCTAGAGTATGTTTCAAGTACTGATATTATTAGTAGTAACCAGCATGGATTTAGGAGGAATAGATCTTGTCAAACTAACTTGCTTGGCTTTTATGAGGAAGTAAGTAGAAATTTAGACACTGCATAGCAGTAGATGTTATATTTGTTTTTTGCAAAGGCTTTTGATACAGTCCCCCATAGGAGACTAATGTATAACTAAGGTCTGTTGGTCTGGGGAGGAACTTTGTACATGGATAGAAAATTGGTTAATTAATAGGATGCAGAGAGTAGTTGTTAATGGGGCTTCATCATTATGGAATAAGTGCTAAGTGGGGTGCCACAGGGTTCTAGTTGGGGCCATTCTATTTATTCATTTATTAATGATTTGGAAGTGGTATTGTCAGCAAGGTTTCTGTGTTTACTGACGATACAAAACTTTGTCGACCATTAAAAACTTCAGAGGATTTACAATCGTTGCAGGGGGATCTAGATCTAGATATGCTGCTAAGTGGCATATGAGATTCAATGTTGATAAATGTAAGGTGATGCATTTTGCACTTAAAAACCTTGTGCTGTAAATGGCTCTGTGTTTAGTGAATCCCTGTTGGAAAGGGATCTTAAAGTTTTAGTGGATAGCAAACTTAAAGGTACCAAGCAGTGCCAGGCAGCAACAGCCAGAGCCAGCATGATATTGTCTTGTATAAAGAGAGGTATGGATTCAAGGGAGGAAAATGTTATTCTCCCTCTTTACAAAGCATTGGTAAGGCCTTATTTGGAATATGCAGTGCAATTTTGGAATCCTGTTTACAAAAAGGAAAGGGTTCGGAGAAGGGCAACTAAATTAATAAGGGTATTGGGGGAAGAGAGGAGACTGGAGAAGTTACAATTATGTACGCTGGAGAAAAGGCGCTTGCGGGGGATATGATTACTGTGTATAAATACATTAATGGGCCATATAATAATCCGGGGTATTGTTCACCAATAGAGCATGTCAGAGGACACGTGGACATCCCTTAAGCTTTAAGTTCGGAAAGGGTTTTTCACTGCGAGAACAGTAAAGCTATGGAACTGTCTTCCAGTGGACGTTGTTATGGCAGGTTCATTGGTCAGTTTAAAAAAAAAAAGCTGAATGAGTTTCTGCAAACAGGGAATGTTGCAAGTTACTAGTATTGATACATAAAGTAGAGTTGATCCATGGAAATTTCCTATGCCCCTTGGAGTCAGGAAGGAATTTTAATCCCTTCATAAATTTGGTGGTGTTTTTTTGCCTTCCTCTGGATCAACAGTTAGGGCAGAAATTAGGATATTGCTAGAGGGGTTGGACATGGATGGACATATGTCTTTATTCAACCTCAAATACTGTACTATACTAAAGTTGCTTTTATTGGGCCACCGCGCATTGGCTCACTCTTGAGACTAGTGGCTTCCACACGCGTTGTTGTAACTATCCATATGGCATACTGAACAAAGCATCATAAGCCTAAATTTTTAAAGTATATTAATAGTAAGAAGTGAGGACTGAAAATGTGGCACCATTAATTAACGGGGATGTTAGTTACGGAGGATGGTGATAAAGCAAATGTCTTAACACTATAGAAGATTCAAGTACAGATTTCATAGAGTATAGTAGCAATAATGGTATAAAAGACGAAAGTACAGTTACGTTAACCGAGGATATGGTACAGAAACAACTAAATAAGGTTAATATTAATAAATCTCTGGACCAGATTACATTATAAAATACATCCTCGGGTTCTAGGAGTTAAGTTCAGTTTATCTAGGCCATTGTTTCTTATTTTTGCAGAGTCCCTCGTGTCCGGATGGTGCCTCTGGATTGGAAAAAGGCTGATGTCATTCCAATGTTCAAAAAGGGTAGTCATTCCCAGCCGGGTAATTACAGGCCTGTAAGTTAACTTCAGTGGTGGGGAGGATACTGGAAAGTTTAATAAATGGAACATATTCTAGAGTATGTTTCAAGTACTGATATTATTAGTAGTAACCAGCATGGATTTAGGAGGAATAGATCTTGTCAAACTAACTTGCTTGGCTTATGAGGAAGTAGTAGTAGAAATTTAGACACTGGCATAGCAGTAGATGTGAGTATATTTGTTTTTTTGCAAAGGCTTTTGATACAGTCCCCCATAGGAGACTAATGTATAAGCTAAGGTCTGTTGGTTGGGGAGGAACATTGTACATGGATAGAAAATTGGTTAATTAATAGGATGCAGAGAGTAGTTGTAATGGGGCTTACTCATTATGGAATAAAGTGCTAAGTGGGGTGCCACAGGGTTCTATGTTGGGGCCACTTCTATTTATTCTATTTATAATGTTGGAAGTGGGGTATTGTCAGCAAGGTTTTCGTGTGTACGACGATACACAAACTTTGTCGACCATTAAAAACTTCAGAGGATTACAATCGTTGCAGGGGGATCTGACTAGATATGCTGCTAAGTGGCATATGAGATTCAATGTTGATAAATGTAAGGTGATGCATTTTGCACTTAAAAATCCTTGTGCTGTAAATGGCTCTGTGTTTAGTGAATCCCTGGTGGAAGGGATCTTAAAGTTTTAGGGATAGCAAAATTAAGGTACCAAGCAGTGCCAGGCAGCAACAGCCAGGCAGCATGATATTGTCTTGTATAAAGAGAGGTATGGATTCAAGGGAGGAAATGTTATTCTCCTCTTTACAAAGCATTGTAGGTAGGCTTATTTGGAATATGCAGTGCAATTTTGGAATCCTGTTTACAAAAAGGAAAGGGTTCGGAGAAGGGCAAAAAATTAATAAGGGTATTGGGGGAAGAGAGGAGACTGGAGAAGTTACAATTAGTACGTGGAGAAAAGGCGCTTGCGGGGGATATGATTACTGTGTATAAATACATTAATGGGCCCATAATAATAGGGGTATTGTTCACCAATAGAGCATGTCAGAGGACACGTGGACATCCCTTAAGCTTAAGTTCGGAAAGGGTTTTTCACTGCGAGAACAGTAAAGCTATGGAACTGTCTTCCAGTGGACGTTGTTATGGCAGGTTCATTGGTCAGTTTAAAAAAAAAAAGCTGAATGAGTTTCTGCAAACAGGGAATGTTGCAAGTTACTAGTATTGATACATAAAGTAGAGTTGATCCATGGAAATTTCCTATTGCCCTTGGAGTCAGGAAGGAATTTTAATCCCCTTCATAAATTTGGTGGTGTTTTTTTGCCTTCCTCTGGATCACAGTGAGCAGGAAATTAGGATATTGCTAGAGGGGTTGGACTGGATGGACAATGTCTTTTATCAACTCAAATAATGTACTATACTAAAGTTGCTTTATTGGGCCACCGCGCATTGGCTCACCTTGGACTAGTGGCTTCCACACGCGTGTGTGTACTATCCATATGGCATACCGTTAATTCAGCACATTTGGGAGATTGATACTTGACACATTTTGTACATGACATGGGAATTTGCCATATATATTTTTGTAAATTTTTCCAGAAAATCTGGTAAAAGTGCGAAACACAGAACTGCACCACACAATTATTGGCATGAATAAAAGAATGGCACCGTTGCGTAGCTGAAGGTTTGTTAGAATCCAAGAATATATAGTTTTGGGGGGTATTTCTAATATAGAGGGGTGTTTAGTCTGACAAATCTGAAAAGTTGCTATAATTGGGCCACTGTGCATTGGCCCACTTTGTGTCTAGTCGATTCCATGTCAACGTCCACATGTATAACTATATATATGGCATACTAGTAACTAGTAGTTACTAGTAATTAGTAACTTTTTTTTTACATTTCTCTGGGATTTAGCATGATTTATATCTTTGAGAGGCTTTGTTTTTTTGCTAATTTTTTTGAAAATCTGCTTAAATGCTAACTTCTATGAAGAACTGTACCACAACCATTGATGGTATGAATGAAACAACTACGTTACATAACTGAAGGTGTGTAGATTTGAGGATTGTATAGTTAGTGGGGGGTGTCTTGAGGGGAAAAACTACAGTGTGTTCAAATTCGGAGTTGGCAGAAATATTTGCTGTTTTGAGCAATCATGGATTGTCTCAGTTGGTGGGTTTTTTCTTTCACGTCCATGTTTAAGCATGCATACCATATTGATTCGGACATTTAGAAGATTGATATTTAGTAACATTACATGGAGGTTGGTTGGCATGATTTCTACCTTTGGAATGTTGGTTTATGTTAATTTTTTCAGAAAATCTGCGAAAAGCGCAAACTTCTGTGAAGAACAGCGCCCACACCATTGATGGTATGAATGAAACAACTATAACGTTACGTAGCTGAGGTATGTAGATTCAGGAATATATAGTTTGTGGGGGTATTGAGTTAGGGGGGAGTTTTGTGGGAAAAACTGCAGATTGTAAAATTCGGAGTATTTGAATATTTTGGCTGTTTTTGAGCCAGTGGCATTGCTTATTTCGTGGCTTTTCACTTCCACGTCTGTGTGTGTAACCATGCATATGGCTACTGCTTGATTCAGGACATTTGTGAGATTGATATTTGGTAACTTTTTTTACATTACATGGGGTTTGATTTCTACCTTTTGAATGTTGTTTTATGTTAATTTTTTCTGAAAATCTGGGAAAAGTGCAAAAGAACAGCGCTCACATCATTGATGGGATGAAGAAACTATAGCATTACGCAGCAATTGGCAGATATTCTATGTTAACCTGTAAGAAGTGGTTATACATTTCAATTTGGTGTAATATTTTTAAAAGTGCAGGGTTAGTTTGGGGGGGGGTCTCTTGCACAGGAAATGTGGGGTAAAGGAAATTATACTTACCATTTCCCCGATCCACTCCTGCAAAGGACCCAAGGTGAAAACCTAAAACGCTAAGTCCTCACCTCTGGGTACTTTACAAAAGTCCTGCACTACTTACTTGTAATCTCCCTATTGCTCCGGTCGGATCCTCCACAACTGGCACTGTCAATGACAGTCGGGAGGCAGCCAATAGGAAGACACGCCTCCTTGCAGAGCGTGTCTTCCCATTGGCTGCTTTGCCCCTGTCACTCAAAGTGCAATGGGGGGATCGGACCGGGCGACGAGGGAGATTACAGTAAGTAGTGCAGGACTTTTGTAAAGTAACCAGAGGTGAGGACTTAGCGTTTGAGTCCTCACCCGGGTACTTTGCAGGAGTGGGGGGAAAGGAACAAGGGGGAGGTGGGTATAATTGTCCTTTAAATATATCTGGTATAGTTGCACTTGAAAGTATCAGTGCATTTAGAACAGTAAGATTTTAGTACGTACCTTAAGAAACTATAAATAAAATGGGAAAAAAACATGAAAATTTGCAATTTTGCATTTTTTTTCACATATTTTACCCATAAATCCAGTAAAATCTCCAGAAAAGTTACAATTTCTGTTACCATGTTAAAGTACACTTTGTGTCTCAGGAAGGAAACACACAGGTTCCGAAACGTTACAAATAAAATTGTGTTGTAGTGAGAGTATATTCCCTTATGTAAAGAGCCACTGGGTACTCAGCAATGTACATTATAAAATACAGACAGGGAGATTCAATAAAAGTTATCGTTTAAAATGTGCTAACGCGATTTAAAATGTCCGAAAACGGCCGCGAAAGTTAACGAAGCGTTAACCCTTCACGGTGATACTTACCTGTTACGCCGTTTATTATAAAGCGGCAGTATGTGTTTCGCATGTAGTATCGGCTGTTTTACTTCGCCACCTTGAAGGTGGCGAAAGCAGCCGATACTTGCCTCTCCGCGGCGGGGATGGGCAGGCAACCCGCGGGGGGTGGTCGCACCCGCCCCGGGAGACACGCCCACAACCCCCAGCGGCGGCGTGACCACCCCGCGCGCTTCCCAGCAGCCCCTCCCAACCCCTTCCCCGCTTGGGCAATCTCGGAACAGGAGGCTAGGAGGGGTGCGGGAAGGGGCCGCAACCACCCGCCACGCCCCCCTCCCCAGCAACCCCTCCAAGCCCCCGCCCCGGCCGCTTGGGGAGGGGAAGGGAGGGAGCCACTGGGAGGGGTGGAGGCACCCTCCAGGGGGCCTGAGAGACCTTTTGGGGCTTAAGTGGTCTCCGCCGCGCGGGGGGTTGTGGGCGGGGTGGGCGTATGCCCCGCCCCCTTAGCAGAGGCGTCGAGAAGGGATTTTAAGTCCTTCGCGGCGATACGTATTTTAAAATCTTAAAATTACCGCAACACATCGCGGCCGCGATACATATCGTGGCAATGGCGCCGCGGCCGCGATGTGCGGCGGTAGGTATTTTTTGGCGCTAATTTCGTCTTTTTATAAATATGCCCCTTAGTCTAGGTTGTGTGTTGGGCAATCACTCGATTCACACCAGATGGAAGCATACAGGTAAGCTTGCATCTCCCATTATATATTTAAAAGTCAATGTATATATGGTGTGTGTATATGTTTGTATGTCCCAGAAAAACTTTAAATGGCTGGGACAATTTCCTGAAACTTATAAGGTATACTTATGTATAAGGTCCTGGAAAAGAGCATAGGCTACTTTACAACTTTTAAAAATGTTTAATTATCCTGGTGCTGCCACTGGTGGTGAATCGAGTAATCACCTAAGTACAGTACAATGCTTACTTCATTTTGTTCTGTTGTTGCTCTTCTGTGCTGTGATCCTCCATAGCAGAGACTGTAAGTTATACTGAACCCATTTCTGCTTGTGAGAGTCCATGGGGGGGGGAGAGACATTTTTACCCTCACTGCTATGTACAGGTACTGACAGGGATGATAAACTTCCTGCGGTGTTCCAGAACCTATAGAACATGATGGAAAACCTTGTAAGTTCAGATGTTAAACTACAACTCCCAGCATGCCTTAGTTGTATTCTCCTACCAAGGATGCGGGAGTTGCTATCGCACACAACCACATCTCTTCTTCCATGTGTCCCTGTTTTGGGTTTTAAAATGTTGTGAGGTCTAAGCTGCATTGTCAGGCACCCGAGAATAGGAAGCCCTGTTATTGACAGACGATGTTCATTCTTCTTTCTCTTTTCAATAGGAACCATAATCAAATATTTATACAAAAACAGGGATTCCTTATAAATTACTAATACAGGGAGGGGAGAAAAATGGAAGGTTAGGGGGAGACAGTGTCTGTGTGTTTTTTTTTAACTGGCCATAAGTATTATAAGAAATAATATGCTACCCACAGTGTAATATACGGATTTACTTCACCTCGGAGCTCCATGCGCCCTATATGGTCATGGAAATCCTTGGTGGCGTAATATCCTTATATTACACGTATGTAGTTGAGGATCTGCACACCTAAACCACAAAATGGCAAACGTTCAAATGCTGGAGTTCCGCGTCTGTACAACAGAAGTCAATATCAGAAAAGAACATCACTGGGCACTCCAGTCTTAATGTGCCAGTGTTACATGACATGTTCTGACAATATCAAGCATAACATCATAAGTACTGGCCAATAGTTGAGGATGATATAAACTAGGTCAGAATACTAGACGTAAGCCATTCACTGTCTATAAATAAGGTAATTTATCCTCCTCATGCAGGCGACCCCCGTCTCTAAATATAAACTGAAACCATTCATATTTTCCAAAAACTGGGCTGTTATAAGTGCTATAACTGTAACATGTGCAATTCTATTATTACTGGGAGCAGCTTTAATCACCCCTACTCAGATAAAAAACTTATGATACGAGGCTATTTTAATTGTAACACTGAATCAGTGTATATATACTAAAATGTCCATGTTCCCTAATATGTAGGGAAAACGATGGGTCCTTCAAACGTAGGCTTTAACGCCACAAAGGTGACATTCGAATAGCTCTTGCTAAAGGTGATCAAGGCCCACCAGAGGGTACGCTCCTCCAGTAGCTGCACTCTTTGTAACTGCCAAACACCAAGTATACAATCTCAGGGCTATGGTCATTGATCATATACCAATTGACAGCAGGGATGGCGATAGAAATAATAAATTGTTACAGTAGAGAGGCTAGATAGATATTCAAACTTGATGCGGTACAACCTAAGGGTCTGAACATAAATTTGGGACTTCTTCTTACCTACCAAAACGCTGATGATTTTACCTTGTGTTTATCATGTGCTATATTTTGGATTCTGATACTGATATATAAACCTTATATTAAGGTTTATATATTTCCAGATATTTATCCAGTGATGTGTTTTATTATATGATTTTAATTGCTATAGACTGTATTTTGCACAATTAGTCCTCTCACCACATTTTTTAGGTTAGTCATTTATTATATGTGGTACTACTGTTATATATTTATCCATTTTTAGCATTTGCACTTTATTTAGCACCTTCTTGTTAATGCTAATGAATTTTGACACTAGATGGCCATCCTAACTGTTTGATTAGATTTTGTTATGAAGCACTTGGCACTTGTGTTTGGTCATAAACTGCTTGTCTCAGGAAGGAAACACACAGGTTCCGAAACGTTACAAATAAAATTGTGTTGCAACTTAAGACTGGAGTGCCCAGCGTTCTTTTTCTTATATTACACTGTAGGTAGAGTATTATCCCTTAGTAAAGAGCCACTTGGGTACTCAGCACTGTACATTAAAATAGACAGGGAGATTCAATAAAAGTTCTTATTGTTTAAATGGTCTAATTTTGCCCCAATCAAGCAGATTTATCTTCAAATGTTTCAAATGGAAAGATTGATTGGTTGGGGCAAAATTAGCACCATTTAAAACAATAAGAACTTTATTGAATCTCCTGTCTGTATTTTATAGTACAGTGCTGAGTACCCAAGTGGCTCTTTACATAACGGATAATACTCTACCTACCGTGTAATATAAGAAAAAGAACGCTGGGCACTCCAGTCTTAAGTGCAACACAATTTTATTTGAACGTTTCGGAACCTGTGTGTTTCCTTCCTGAGACAAGCAGTTATTGAATAACCCTGTAAGTATACAAACAAGGGGATAAGTGCAAGCAATTATACAAATAAATAACAATTAATACAAATTCATACACGGTTAAGAAATTATATATAAATTATGGCTAAATTGATTTAAGTGCAGCATGCCACATTAGGAAGAGATCCTTGCCCCGAAGAGCTTACATATAAGTGGGTGGACAACGTACAGATACAAGGGGGGGGTGGGGTGGTTATAAAGTGCTTGAGGTGGCTAACAATCACTTGTGCTAGTGCTCAGAAAGGTAGGTAGGAAAACAGCCTAGATTTGAAAGTATTAATGGATGGTCACCTATCAAGTGAGAGAGTTCCAAAGGTATGAGAGAGCAAGAGAATGGTTTAAGAGGGAGGAGAAGGCAGTGTTCGTTGGGGGTTTGTGGAGAAGATTTCCTTTGAAGAATGCAACATATTTTGCTATCGCAACCTACGTGCACTTGTTTGCGCTGCAAAAAAAAATGCGACATGGCGCAGGCAGTGCAAAACCTTCAAAACACGTTAGCGCATAGGTTAGATGTGATTTTAGCGCTTATTTTCTCGTTAGCTTGGGAAATTGCATCTCCTGTAAGAGAGAAGTTGGGAGGTGCAGTGGAATGAAGGGATTTAAAGGTTAAAAGAAGGGTATTGAATATGATTCTTTGATAGGAAGCCACCCTATGGACGCAGTATCAGGGTTGTGGGTTCTCTTTGGAGGAGAGAGAGATGATCCGAGTGGCCAGTTTAAGACGGAGAGAGAGAGAGATGACAGGCCGAGGAGCCAGTAGCAGAATGTTGCATTAGTTAACTTATAAAGTATGTATTGAGAACATTCTTATACAGAATGTAAACTATCCAAACCTAAGGACCGGGGAAATGTACACATCCAATTTAGTGAAAAATCTGATCCCCTGTAATCCTCAACAGACCGACAATATGTTAAAAATTGTTTTAGATGGCGGACATGTGGATACAATCCCAGGTGGAACAAATTGACTTCAACTATAAAAAGCAATGAAAGGAAAACTGTTCTTAAGGCCAGAGGGCCAAAGACCCCAAATGATAAATACTTACCCTTTCTGTATCAAGATTGTGGCACTTGCATCTCAAATCATCATAAATCATTAGCGTAGGCTGTCCAATGAGTAATTCATTAGACTACAGTGTTGGTCACTGCCATGTCTCCCTATTTACTGGACACACTGCTGTTTTATCAGCCAAGGCATGTTGAGTAGAAGTCCTATGATTTCCCATCTCTCTTTAAAGGTAGTCGCTGTTTTACCAATATAAATGGTCTGATGGGCACAGAATATGATGATCACCTTGCGACTTGTACAAGGAATATTGCACAAATAAGATTCGTTTGTCTGTATGGGGATGTGGAAAGGTGGTACAGGAGCATACCCATTACAGGTTGTGCAATAAGGGCATCTATAACAAGCTCACTTTTACTCAGTGGCTTGATGGTTACAATTGCAGGAATGCCTTTTAACCTGAATATTTCTTAGTGCCTGGTCTCATTTATATGTATGTTTGTACCCTAGTGTCTTTAAAGGAAGAGATTTGTCTTTTTAATGCTACCCAATGATGGTTGTTAAAATCTCAGGGCTGTACTTTTTGGTATTTGATATTCAGTGTTGTAGTTTTCCATCTCATGTTGAGATTCTTTAACTGAGTGAGGAAACATGTGAACATTGGGTGAATAAATCACCATGCATATTTCACAAGACACTTGGTGTGACTGTTCTTTCATTTACCTGTCTATAATTGTTGGTTTTGCAACCGGCGCGGACGAAATATTATAGGAGTGTCCACCAACACATAGTCATATTATTCGTTTTGGTGTGCGCACCCGCATTTATGAATTCGCTTTCATCAGACGTTAGAGTGATATCGCTCCAGTGTCTGAATATGGCGGAAGCTATCATGAGCATTTGATGTTGACATGACCAGGAGTCTATTTTAGAATGACACCCGAATGTTGTTCATTGAGAATCTTCTAAATTCGAGGTTCTACATAAAGATCTATTTTATTAACTAGTTAGACTCAAAAGAAAGTAAGAGGACTTCCTGGTTACATGGTATCTATCTATCTGATATTTTTCATGATAAAAAGATCCCTGAGGTTTCAGTGTAAAAAATATCCTAAAAAAATATATAATATAGACAGATGGACAAAGGCTTTGCAACCGATGATGTGGTATCCTCAACAAATGTTCACTGGAATGCTTTAAGTTATTGAACATTCTGGCAAGGATTAACAAAGATAAAACAGGAATATCACTCATTTGAACAAACTCATTTGGAGACATTATGTCTGATACGCCTAACAAATAGTTTTTAAAATTACAATATACAAGTTATATAAGAATGACCTCATACACATCCACTTTTAAATCCAATAAGTGTAAAGTGGTTGATCAGGACTATAGTGATAGGTGGTGTATGGCTGGTTATCAGGACACAAGCAACTTTCAACCCAGGGGTCGTCAAAAACGTTCATCCCGCAAGTCCATGCATACTATGATAGCTAGGAAGAAGTAACTATTCCCCCAACCCAGAACACAAACACCTATGGCACCAAAATTTGTGGGATGACTACAAGAGCTGGGAAAAAAACAAAGCTGCAAAAAGGAGGGTGGCGATATAAGAGTGACAAACGCCATGACCGTATAGGAAATATTAATTAATAATTTGAGCCAACACCATTTAACTTAGCTGAAACAGTTACTTAACAAAGGGCTATCATTCGTCCCCAGTAACAACTTAACGTGTTCAACACAGAGATTGAATTATTTAAATTCCAAAGGAACTCAGTTTAAAAGTAATTTTAAGGATACCAAACCTCTAGCCCATATGTCGTGGTTCAATGGCAAAAAATCTCAGGAAGAATAAAAATAATCTAACCAATACTCAGCTTCTTTAAAAGTTTTTTCTTACTTAGTTTCAGATGACTAAAATCTCATATCAAATGTCAGGTCCATAAACATATGAACAATCTTACAAGGGAAGAAAGAAACGCTATAAATCGTGACAGATAATACAAATATTGTCCTAAGACCCATGGATAGGGGTTGATCCATAGTTCTACATAATAAATCATACTACATTCAGGAATTGATGAATCAATTATCTATTAGTAACAGTTACTTTTATTATCCTGCAATCCAATGATGCCATTAATAGAATTCTAGACAATAAACTTAAGAATATGCTTGATGCAAAATGGATTAATTCCACCGATTATGAATGCATCACTACTCTTTTCCGGGGGCACTATTAATACACGGACGTCTGATTATGTCAGCTCATGGGTCACTATTCCAACTGATTACCATGTATATGACTTTTTCACAAACCTTTAGTAACAAAATGGCTTCTATACTAGGGATAATACCAATTAAACATCAAATCATACCAGATATGGTGATCTTATGATGTGTGATTCACAAGCTTTATACGGGTGTTCCTCAAATGGAAGGTGTGGAGGTGGTCAGAAACGCACTCATTAATTCTAATCATCAGGGTCCACTATTGAATGTCTAATTGACATTTGGGTTCATACTGACTAAGAAATATTTTAGGTGTGACACCTCGTACTTTAAAAAACTGTATGCCAGCGCCATGTGCCCGTCAGTGGCAAATTTGTATATGGTGTCTTTTAAAACCAAATTCATCATTAAAGATACGCCTCCAACAATGTTATAAGAGATTTATAGATGCCATGTTTTTTGTATGGTGTAGAGGACTGAGGTGAGGCTCAGAGCAGCCCTCCCCCTCACTCTTCCACCCGTTTTGCTCTCCCCTCCCCTAGCTACAAACCCCTTTGATATATAATAGGTCTTTCTCCCCCAGCCTTAACCGCTTATAGATTTTCCAGAAATTCCCCCCGAACTACTTTACCTACCTCTCTCCCCCGGCGTTCGTGCAGCCGGCAGTCCCGTCCGTGTTGGCTGCCTCTCAGCCAATCACGGACCCAGCTGCTGGTCCGTCCCCCTGCTTGCAGTTTCATGCAAGCAGAGGGCGGGACAGTGTGTCGGAGGAGAGAAGAGGGAAGGTAAGTAATGATCGGGGGAATTTCTGGAAAATCTATTATAGCGGTTGGGGCTGGGGGAGGGGTGGACATGCCCTTTAAAACAGGCATTTCTGCAATGTAACCATAAAGCCATTGTGTAAGTGGGCTGTTATAGATGCCTAATTGCACAACCTGTAATGGTATGCTCACATAAACCACCTTTTCACATTCCCATAAAGGCAAACAAATAGTTCAAATAATTCATAGTCACAATGTCCTCTATTATATTCTGTGCCCCTGCAGACTATATTATATTGGTAAAATGACAAACTACTTTAAAGAGAGGATGGACAACCATAGGACTTTTCTACTTCGACAAGCCTGGCTGAAAAAACTGCAATGTGTCCAGTAAATATAGGGACATGGCAGTGGCCAGACACTGTAGTCTAATGAATCAATTGGTGTCGCCTATGCTGTATAATTATAGATAAACTTGTCCACAATCCTTTGGTACAGAAACAAGCTTCTTGAGGAAAGAGCAAGTGTGACATAGGGTACCAGAGAATGGAGAACAACTTCACCTTAAGGTATCTGCATCCTTAGCAGTGCTAAACCTCCTTCATCTAACCTGGCCACACAGGAAAGAAAAGCCTAAATCTCTCAAGAAAGATTCCAGTATCACCATTTGCTCGGCAGATAAGGGAAGATGCCCAGAGGTACTCAACACCACAGACAACCATGCTAAGGTGACCACACTTCTGGCGATAACAACATATGAGGCTTTAACAAGGGATCACACCAGCCGCTACGAGGTCATAGACTTACTAGCTTCAAAAAAATGTATCATCGCTCTAACCTTGTGAGGCACATCCATGTATATATGTATTTCCAAAGATACACAAGGAAGGGGCCCCATTAAGACCTATAGTACAAGTTAGCAAAATCTAGGAAGCTCCACACCGAAACTCCCAGCATTTCACTAACAAGATTCAAGATATAGTAATCCGTGCAAAAGAAATTATGGTGTCGATGAGTGACATCTCACATCATCATCTTCACCGTTATACCCACCAAGGAGGATGTTGAAATGGTAAATTGCAGTCCGACAGGAGAATGTAAAGTGGAGTAGAGTGAAGTAAGGTTACAGAAAACCAACACACAGACCAGTATTTGATGTTGATTCCCACCACCCTTAGGTCACAAGCTGGGTGTCATCGGAACACTGCAACACAGAGCAGAGAACATCTCCCTAGTACAGAGGTAAGAGTTAAAGAAATAAATTAAAACATCTCAAAGGAGCCCTTTTTACTTGCCTTTGACAAAAAGGGTTAAGTAAAGAAGAAAAGAACACGAATACCAACAGTGAAGGGGGAAAGCAAGACAGAAGAAAGAACATGGTCATCCCATAAGTAGCAGGGGTCTCTGAGAAACTTTCAAAAAACACTGTATGCTACAAACCAAACAACACACTGAGGAAACAATTGGTACATCATAAAGAACCAATGCTGAAACACCAAGAAAAGCGACATTATATATGCAGTACAGTCTAGTGAAGAATGTTCTGATTGTATGTGGGGAGAGACCAAACTGCTGCCTGTGGAGGTACAGCACCAATGCCATCTGGTTGCCAGTGCCCCACAACGGCAGGTGACCTCTGCTCCAAGGCGTGCGGTTGGTCAGTGTGTGGGAGTACTTCTCATTGGCTCCAGGTGACAAAAGTTGCTGCAATGTGTTAGCCATGGGAAGAGCAGCGCAAAAATGGGGTACCTCTTCTTTGAGGAGGCATTTGGTGCTGCACCACTTTGCCCGGTGGGAACACTGCTCCAACTGCAAAATTGTTAAGAGGCCTGTGACACGCTGCTGGATCTTCAGCTAAAAGGCAGGTTCTCTTTCTTGTTTTTCGCTCCACTGAGAATGTAGACCACCTGACATTCATCAATATGAATGAGGCGTGGATCTCCATCTCAGTACAGCACCGATTGCTGATACCCGTGTGACTGAAGGCTTCTTGCCCCTGGCCACCCATACTGCTCCTTCTGCCTCATTAGCTGGCAAATGGCTATATTTTCTTATTTGGTAGGACTATTTATGGTCCTACCTGCTCTACTACATTCCTTTAAGTTGTGAAATGGCTAAAGTTAACGCCTCGTTAACGGCTTGCTTCTATTTATAAAGCTGCGGTGGTAACCGATGCGGCGTGTTATTCTAACCATTTCTCTTCGCCACCTTGAAGGTGGGGAGAAAACAGCAGAGATTATAGGGGGCTAGGAGGGGATGCCTGGAAAGGACCGCCTAGTGGGGTTGGTTTGTCTCAGCCCAAAGATGTTGCGGCGGATCAAGAGGCGGCAACCTCAGCCTCGATGAGGCCGCTGGCGGTACCCTGGTCCGCACACACTTCTCAGTTCTCCCTTAAAAGGGCCTGGGAGGTGGGGTCCCGGTTGGAGCTGCGGGACCCCTTAAAAAAACTCCCATATTTGTTTTATTTCTCTCTCCACAAAGCACCCTTGTGGTTCACCTATTTTGACCACTCATACAGCTGCAACAGCTAATCTGTGGCTAATGTCTTCAGCTCTGGGTCAATCCTGCCTGTCTCAAAGCAAAACTCACATTACAAAGTGTTCTGAGCCTTCTCTAACTCAATAATGCGTGTTCCTATAAAACTAACTACCTCCGCACTTTACCTTGCACAATGCATACTCTGAGGGAGAGAAGACAATGGGGTATGTCCAGTGGGGGCCAAGCTGTCTAGGCTTCTCAACGATGGTGGATGGTGGCAAACTGCAGTGAGCCTTCTCTAACTCAATAATGGTGTTCCTATGAAGCCTAACCCCCTCCCTGCTTTCCCTGCATGATGCATACTCTGGAGAGGAGAGCAGCCAATTAGTAAAATAAACAAAACATGAGGAAAAACATGAGTGGGGAAATTATTTCCTTTAAATAAAACATCTCTCTGGCAAGCGGCGCATGCGTTGTACTGCATGTGGGGATGTCACTGGTCTGGCAAAGCCAATTCAGCAGGCGGGGAGGAGGTGAGAAAGGAGGCTGCTGAACTGGGTTTCTGTCCCGGACACCGATCCCCATCTACAGTTTATATAAAAAAAAATAACAATAAATAAAAATAAATCAATATACTAATAATATAAATAATAATAATGCAAATATTTTTTATGTGGACTAGCCCTTTAACTACATTAACTAGCAGTTACTTAACATAAACTAACACTAACATTCTAGGTAATGGCTTATTAATTTGCGGTGGTTCGCCAAAGTGCTTTACATCCTATACATGGACACAGTTTGTCTGCCCGAGTTCCAGCAGCAGAACCACCTGATTGTGTGAAAAAGTTTGTATTTTATAACCTTTTTTTATATTATTAACAATCAAGCTTTAAAAAAATGAAAATGTGAAACTTGCCTTGGACACTTCTTTGGATGTCTTTGTACATAGAGGGTCTGTCTTTTTAGGTCAGACCAGTGTTCTGCAGCTGAGCTGGTGTCAGGTCGACTTCAAAACTGCCACCGCAGTTTTGTCTCAGGTGGTACATGAACACCTTTTGCGCTCCTTTGATTTTGGAGGTGCCGTCGGCATGCTGTCACACCCCCTTTTGGTGAGGTATTCTTACGTAGATACACTTGCCAATTCATGCTTGGCATTGTTTCCTAATCTAAACTCACTGTGGCATGGTAAAACACCCCTTTATTAAAGCTCAATTTAGAGCCTAGGTAGTCGATCGGTAAAGGGGATAATAATCGATTTTCAAAACCAAAATGAGATATAGGACAGAAATACTTAATCTACGAATGAAATATGGAATATATGAAGGTACTTTCGTGGTTACCTTTGAGAGTGAGTACATTAACCCTCAACCACGATTCAAGGGTTGAGTACAAGAATGAGAAATTATTGAATGGTCGAACGTGGAAGCCCGGAAAGTAGCGTTGCGTGTTGTGAAGAAAAGTGAAATTTCGGGATATATGAAACGTGTTCCCCAGCAACTTATTTTGTATAAAACTATTAACGGCACATAAAATAAACTATCTGGGGGATTGTTCACCAATAGAGCATGTCAGAGGACATGGGACATCCCTAAGACTTGAAGAAAAAAACTTTAGGCTTCATTTTAGAAAAGGGTTTTGCACTGTGAGAACAGTAAAGCTATGGAAACTGTTTCTTCCGTGGAGTTTATGGGCAGGTTCATGGACAGTTTAAAAAAAAGCTGGATGAGTTTCTGCAAATAAGTTGATCCAGGGATATTCCGATTGCCCACTTGGAGTCAGGAAGGAATTTTTCCCCCTTCATAAATTTGGTTAGGTTTTTTTTTTGCCTTCTTTCTAGATCAAGTAGGCAAAGAATAAGGATATTGCTAGATGGTGACTGTATGGAAGTATGTCTTTATTCAACCTCAAATACTATACTATATTCCCAGGTCCCAGAGCCATGTAGAGTAAAGTTACCATTCTATTTAACCGATTTTATCCAAACTTTTTGAAACTATTGCCTCCCATTGACTTTAATGGGTTCGTTTTCAAACTTTTAAAGGTTCAGTAGTTCGAAAACAAACCAAACTTTAGGAAGTCAGCCATCTCTATGGCAATGCATGTATCGAGAACCACTGGCATAATAACGTGTAATAAAGCCTAATAGTATATAGCTATTTGTTCAACTTGCAGAATTACTTTTTTTTTTTTTAATTGACAAACCACGGTTGCTTTTTGCCCAAAAAATCACAGTGAAGCAATGTATAGGATGGACAGGCAATACATATATGGTTAGATTCTTAGTAGAGGAGGTGCTAATAGAAATGACTGACCATAACACTCTATACAATGCTATTAAAATGTTTATATATTAATTTGCTCTATATAGGCAAATTAATTTAAAATGTACTCAGCTTATTTTATTGGCCTCATCCCATTAAAGTATAGCACATAAAAAGGCATATCACTTAATGGGGAAACTGTAATCTAAAAAAGGACTTTAGGTAAATAGACAGGAATTACTTTGCCGAGATTTGCAATTTACTTTTGGTAGCAGCAAACACAAATTCCCTGCACTTCCTGGCTCTGAAACCATGTGACAAATCCCATTCCCTTACCTTGGATTCTGGTTATCGTCACACAGAAGGGACTTCTGTTCCCTCACACACCGTGTTGAAGTCTCAAGGTTGTGCTCGGCCGGCAGGGAGGGTGGAGGAGCTGCCTTTGGAATGTCATCCGTCATCCTCCAACCTTAACTTCTGATCAGAGATTCTTCAAATCTTGGGTGTACAGCACATAGAGAGGTTGAGGGCTCATTTTAAAGGTAGGAACCTGGCCTTTCATTTAAAATCAACTTGTCTGGAGACCACAGGTCCCCTTTAAATGAATTTGCATGAGTAGTCAATATCAGTTATTACTATGGCACTTCACCCTTTTCTATGTATCTGTATGTACCCACATAAGTAGATTGTAAGCTCGACGGGGCAGGAATCTTCCTCAGGTTACATGTTTCAAGCAATTGTATATTATGATGCTCATACTTATTTATATATTTTTGTATTTATTACTGTCCCCCTGTAGACTTTTTGTAATCTTATTGTGTTACAGCGCTGCATACCCTAGTGGAGCTATATAAATAACATACACCTACATACAACAAACAGACTATTAGTATCAATTTCTAGTGACAAGTTAACATGTTACATTTCATAAGTTATATTACAGTCTTTGTAGGACACGGACTAGGGTTCCCACTAACGTCTGTAAGGAAGGAAGCAGGCTAATTAAAAGATGGCTGGATCACTGGGACGTGTTTCGCTGTCCTGTGGTCTCTCTAAAAGCTCCTGTGTTGCCTTGCTTCTATTTAGACTCCTGAATGCGAAAGACATACATGACACCGATATCTAATTTACATGTAACGTCCACTGCACCTGCGAGGGGCGGGGCCACTGCAAGTGTTTGGGGCTAAGGCACCTGCGGGGCGAGGCCACATGGGGCTGTAAGGGAAGGGGCCAAGGGGGGCCTGCAAGGAGCGTCCATGAGTGGGAGGGACCAGGGGGCTGCAAGGGGAGGAGGAAACACAAGGGCAGATTGACTGTATCCACTGACATGGTTCGGTTTCAGAACAGGAAGTGCAGGGGAATGGTAATGCTGTGCCATATCACACATAAAAATGTAAATATCTTCAAATTATGTAAAAAAAATAATAAAAGTAAAATTGCAAAAATAATCTCAGGTAGCAAAGCATTCCTGTAAATTTCAATCTTATTCATTTTGGACCACAGTTACCCCTTAATGTCTTCTCCTAGTCTTTTTTGCTTATGGAGGATGGGAGGGGTGGTGAATCTGCATTGTGTCTGATACATAGGACCTAACAATTTTTTCATTAGTTGGGTGTAATACTGGGATGTCCTTATACTTCCTCAGTTTTCATTTATCTAAACACAAGCAGAGGTTTTATTCCATATTAAAATAGGGGGGGTACCGGCTATTAAGAACATTTATAAATTTATATTTTGTCCTAATCAGTATTATACTTATAGCATATTTTATGGGGTCATGTAATAGTGAGAATGACCCAATATCATATCTTTCCTATATGTAATATTATATACTTCCCACTCCTTGGTAGCTCCTAAAACGCAGTGCATTCTCCTATAACAATTCTATACATGAAGGATACATTTTTTTCCCCTTATTTGTGCCAATTGTCTGCATTTTATCAATTTTCACTAGTTGGGTTTGTGTTTACTGGTCTTGGAGTTTGTCTCTCTGTGCCTGGTATTTGTTTGCTTGTTCAATTATTTTGTGATAAATCTTTTATTGCACCAAGCAGAATTTCCATATAATGGTCGGTCGCCACCAAAATATCTGCAGTTATTTACGCCCATGGTTGATGTCACCAGCATACCCCCTTTAATAGATACAGAGCTGACACATGGAGGATAATGAGTGAACTGATCATAGCCACAGCTATGTCCATTGAGTTAGTGAAACTAACTGAAAGTAAATAAAACCTTCAATGTGGAGGTGAATGAAATTTTGGGGTTTCAAACCTGAAAACATTGGCTAGAATGAAAGCTGACTGAAGTACGCTGTCCCTTAATAATGAGAAATTAAAGGAATAGTTCACTGCAATGGGTGAACTATTCTTTTTACATTGACTGACGCTGGGAGGTTAAAGGCATGTCCACCCCCAAAAATATAATCCCCCCACAAATGCCCCATTGTGTAGTGTAGTTTAATCCTACTCAATCCCAGCTCCATATGGTTCTCTGTAGTCCCCCCCAAAAGTCCAAAAACTGCCCACCAGGAGGATAGCAGAGTCCATATAGGACTCTGCCTCCACTGGCCTCCGGGAGAAGTTTGGCATGGTACTGCAGCCCTTCTCCCCCTCCTCTCAGGATTCCCTCCCACCTGGCGTATAAACCCTTTAGATATATGATTCCCCCGTCCCCCAGCCCCAACCGCTCCATTTTATTCTTACTTCCTCTTTCCCCGCCGCAATGAACTCCCGGCAGCCAATCACAGACGCGACTGCCGGTCCCGCCCCTGTGCTTGCATTCTCGCAAGCAGAGGGCCGGCAGCGTGGCGGAGGAAGAGGTGGAGGTAGGGGTAAGTAAAGTTGGGGAACTTTCTAAGAATATAATTGGGGCTGGGGGGACAGGGGGAAATCAGATCAAAAATTGTTTTTTAAGGGTGGACATACCCTTTAAGGAGCTATGCCTTACCTTCCGTGTCTTTAATCAGTTTGGATAGCCAGGAACGAAGCTCAGAAATCCTACATTCATGCGATCCAACAGGGCCATTGACAGTTCCCCCGACTGCTTCCTGCTTCTGTTCTGCTATAGTACGCCATTATCAGGCATGTGGTTATAAAGTAACAGAAGCAGGAAGCAGTCGGGAACTGTCAGACGGGCCCCGCTGGATTGTGCGAAAGGTAAGATTTTTGAGCTTCGTTCCGGCTATCCAAACATTGATTGAAGAACGGGAGGTAAGGCATAGCTCCTTACCTCCGGGCTTCAATCAATGTAGAAAAGGAATAGTTCACTATTGCATGAACATTCCTTAATACTGGAAAAGAGATAAAATCTACAAAAGACCAGGAAAAATCAAACAAGGGAAATTAAAAAAACAGAAATAGTTTTCGACAATTTTGAGCAATCTGAACAAATTTTGCCGTTTGGGTCAGGAAGGAAATTTTTCCCCCTTTTTAGCTTGGGTTTTTTTTGCCTTCCTCGGGATACACTGTAGGTAGGGGTTTAAAAAAAAAAAAAAAAAAAAAAAAAAAGGGGGTTGGCCTTGATGGACGTATGTCTTTATTCAACCTTAAATACTATGTTCTAAATTTACCAGCATGTTTAAAAGGACGATCCTGTGTAAACCGCTGTTTGATTGTACTCATGTTTTCATAAATTCATTTATTCCTAAGGTGGGTGGCCACACAGTACCAAAAAGGGCAAGATCTCATCAGTTTTAATGGGATTGAACCTTTATTGCAATGTGTTGTATAGAAAAAAAGTGTTCTCGTGTCTGATGGAACGATTGCCGTTGCCTCAGGAATTGTAGGTACAGAGCAAAAAATTTCGTGTTTACTGTTGTCTCCCTGTCCTCCTGTAGTATGGATACGTTAATATAAAAGAAACATACTGCCTAGCCTGTTGTTATCAATTACAATGGATAATAAAGGCGTAGTGAAGGTGTGTACCCAGATCTTAGGAAATGGCAGAAGCCCGCCAGCCATGCACTAACATATTTTATTTTATTTTAAAACACCAATCTTTCCTTTCCAATTAACAGTATCACTATTTTAATTTGTAACTACACTTTCTAGCTGAAAAAATTCAAATTCTTACACACAACTGCTCTTTTGATTTGTCTGCTGTTTGCCATGAATTTCTTTTTAAATTCCACCTCACAATATTTCCATCTGCCAGGCGGCTCCTACAGCAAATAAAAACATTTTTAACTTTATTCCTAAATTGCATCTTTCAGCAGACAACACCTCTTTTCTTTATGTATAATTAATGGTAGAGTTTAAATTTTATCGATGGCAAGTATATGTTTGGAAAATATTTTAACATATATTACCTTTAATTATAACATTTGGAAAACATTGGTTTTTATTCTTCTCATACATCTTCAAATGTGTTATTATTTTGTCAATATATCATTACTATGTACCAAGATAGCATAGTGCTTCATACAGACTAAGAAAGTGTTATCTGCATTGGATTAGTTAATTTATTTCCAGTTTCCAATTTGTTTTATGAAAGGGTGTATGGTTCATAATATAGAATTACAAAACCAGGTTTTGACATTTTAAATGGTCTGTTAGATCACATCGAAAATTTAGACTGTCATTTTGACTCGGAACCAGGGTTTCAAAACTGGAACTCTACCACATCAAACAAAGTTTTGCACTGTCATTGTTTTTCATCAGACAGTGATAATGGACTTTGTATACTGTGATAGGGGTTAAGAAGACCCTAATCTACATTTTTTTTTTACGTTACCTATAAATCTCAGAAAAAATGGAGCACTTGCCAATATCTCTCTACTTACATATACCTGCTCCTGCAGTGCTTCTGTCTATCTCCTCCCGAGATGTATTAGCACTGAGATCCAATTTGTAAAATTACTAACAGTCATTTGATTACTTAGATGTCTTCTGAAAAGACGTTTGATGAGAATATCATATGACTATTAAAAAGTTCACATCCCCAATATTAGCACCAAAAATTTTTATTTAAAAAAATAAAATTAGTTTTTTAAACATCTGTATGTTATTTTTTTTCCTATTCACCCCAGGCAGAATTAGGTATTACTGTTAAGTAAAGTACTTTTCTGGTCGGTAAACTCAAATACACTTAGTCATTTCCACTTAAAGTCATTTCATAGGACAAGTGTGAAATGTATTTCCACTTCTGGAATCATTGTTGCCATCATGAAGGCAACAATAGAAATGTTTGCAAGTTTTTCTCCTTGATGATTTCTAATTAACAAAATACAGGATTTTCTAAAGGTTTTTACATGTTAAACAATGCAAAGTTGGTGGCATTAAACAAACAGCATAAAGGAATAATTGTATGTCTTATATAAAGCCCTAATAAGATACTCGGTCGTTGGGCCACAAACTGATTAAAAAGTGGAGGAACTTTAGTGTTTATGAAGATGGGTTGAGTTGGGTTGTTTTCCCCAAACACAAACAATTTACATGGGATTATTACTTTTTTCTATAGGCGGTGAACAAGTGTAAAAAACAACTTGGATAGAAACAAGTCATGTTACATATGCACCAGCTTAGATGACAAGATTGATAACATGGTTTTAAAAGGGTATCTTCCATGGGAAAATTAAAGAGTATCTCCATGGTAAAAAGATATATATATATATATTATTGAACGAACGGACGATAAAGGAAGACTGGGCTTGAACCTCCAGTCTTCAAATTAACGTGCAGGACAGGAACGAAGTATTAGAGAACATTCTCTCGCTCCTCCGAGCTTTCGTCCTCGACAAGTTCCGACAACGTTGATGTTTTATAGATAGTGCCACGGTTTTTGGCAACCCTGGCACTCTCCTTCCGTAATGCTCCAAAAGTCCTGCCTATCGCTGCGACCCTCCCTTGGCCCTATCAACACACTAAGCAAAGGGAGAATCTGGCAAACTCTGCTGCTCAACATTCCACTTGTTAAACGTGACGAAATGCTTACACAAAAGCTGTGCCAAGATCAGGTTCACTTTAGTTATCATCTTCCTGCGCTCAGCACTTGTTTGCTTATAACTATTCTGTACTGTAATCTATTAATGGTGATGTTTAAAGGGTATTGCATTTAGGATTGTTTTCTGCGGAATACTTGTACTAAAATCTAGAACCAAAATCTGGAACAATATTGAAAAGACCAAATAATTAATTATCATGTCCATATGCTGAAATTATAAATTAAATTCGTCATTATTATATTGGCCATTTAAAGGTTGGTTTATTTAAAACTTTCAGCAGTATTAATCAGTCAATTAAAACTAAACAACTACATTTAACCCAATGTATCCTTGCAGCCATGCATTAGCAAACACACTGAGGCAATTTTACTTCCACAAAACTTCAGATGCCAGATATTGTCCCTAGAAAACTACTCATGCATCCTATACGAAGGTATAGTACAGTGTAACTAGGGGTTTCCTAGTGTTTTATGGGCACTGAAACTTTTTTTTAACACTGAGAGACGGGGGCACATGGCCTATGTTGGAAGAGAAATTGGTGAAGGCTTTGAAGAGGTAGGTGTGCACTGTGCAGAGTCATCAGTAATGAACTGGCCTTGGTGGACAGGACGGTGATACTCGATTTTATGTACTGTATTTTGCATTTACAGGGCTTTCCATTAAAGCTAGGGAAGGGGAGGATTGCCTGATCCCAGGTCTTACATTTTTCTTAGCTTGAAACTTAGATGTTCTAAATGAAAAATAAGAATGCTTCTGAAGTAGATGGGTTTTTCTAAATATAATACCTAAAAGAAAGTCTCAGTCTAACCCTCCGGGGAGCTCATGTATATGTCATTTAAGAAGCTTCTGTTAGAATACTATGCCAATAGTGAATTAGTGGTAATCCAATAAGTTTCATCTTTAGGTTAGTAAAGTCTTTCTTTACGTAGATTCGCAACCAAACTATTCAGCAGAGGTGGTAATAGTAAGTTCATAAAGTGCTTTAAAAAGTGGGGCTTTATTAACAATGTTAGGTAAGATTAAGTTTTGTCTTTACTTCAACCTCCATTACATGTTACTGTCATTACTGAAACGTACTTAAAAAAGCAATTTCAATTTGAAGATACCAAAAAAACAACCCCCCCACCACACACAAATATATTTGCTTTTAAACTCTGGGTTCAAAGGCATTTGCAATGTTATGGGAAAGACAGGTGATATGTACAGCAACCAGATGTCAGCTTGCAACAGGGTGATGAAAACTTCTGGCATTTGTTTGATACACTGGATTTGTTTAAAGCTGTATTTATTTAAAGGAAAAAACAAAAAATTTACATTGCAAGTTTGGTACATCAAAAACTTGATTTGTGTGGTACAACTTTTAAAAACAGGGAAGGAGGGTCAACCTAGCATGGGGGAGGGGAAGGAGGGAAGGGAGGGGTAGTAGTCAGTTTGCCAAGATTGTTTTCAAGTTGGCGTATTGTTAGGGATCTGGTAGTACATTTATCTTTTGTGCCGTTTCTGTGTTAGTCAGTATGGTGGAATAAGGAGTATCTTCTTTATAGTGGGTATTTAAGTATTACATGGGTTGAGTAAATTGGGGTTTAAGTCCCTCTTGGGTATTGCGGATAGTAAACATATGGTTTCACTTCAATATCTATTTTGGCACTTAGTTAAAGATTCCCTAGTATAATCGATCCCAACAAGTGAGATTGTGAATACATTGTTCTATAATTTCTTTAGGTGAATCATCTCAATAAAGCACAACAATTAATTGGGATCCACTGTTGTGTTCACAGTTGTTAAGTTTTTAGTTTTTAGTTACGTTAAAACTCTGACTGCATGGTTTGAACACTGCTGACTCAAGGCATGAATCTTTCATACTCAAAAAAATGAATGAGAATGGACACTATGGTTGTTAAATACTGAATTATCTAATCTTATGTTATGCTACTGAATGCATAAAAAGTCATATTTTGCTGTAAAAGCAATGAAATGTTTGAAAACTTATCATACCCAGGTGATATATTCTTTTCATATTATGTCAGGGCAGCACGTGGGTCAGGGTTAGCAGCTGGCATTGATCGGTCCTGAAATTCGAATCTCACCCTGGACCATCTGGCAAGAAGTTATACATGTTTACACCCCGTGCTAGTGCGTGGGTTTCCCCGGGCACCCACAATCATAAAAGATTAACTGATAGGTTGGGAAAAGTTCAAATAATGTGCTTAGATTGGTTAAGATCCTTCGGGGCAGGCCTGTTTGATGATGTATACATGGAATTGTAAAGCGCTACAGAAGAGTTTAGCTCTAGTATAAATCCACAATACTAATATATTACCTGTAAAGTGGCCATACACGCAACAAATCCCAATATACTTGTGCGATAGGCAGGGAAAGAATGTATTCAAAAAAGTAAGAACGTTTTACAGATCTTCCCAACACGATCCGACAATCTTGTGTATTTGAGGGGAAAAAACACCTTTATGATAATGCCATTTACAGACGTCGTAGTATACTGTAATTGGTGCTTTTAGTTCATTGAATATAAAATATTGGATTTAGTTCAATAAAGGAGTACTAAACCCACAATATTTGACTCAATAATCTAAAAACATACCATTCCGATAATAGTTATATATTAATTCAATGTTAAATCTCCATAAGATAACAGCCAATACACATTTTCAGATTTTCAATACACAGTTCAAAACCAAGAAGAAGTGCGTCTCCTGGTCATGTCCTACCTTCTGACCTCGGTCACAAATCTGTACTAGTCTATACATAATTGTTCTAAGACAAGCAGAAATAACCTTCTGTTACACAAGCTGGTAGCTCATGGCTGAGCATGTGCAGAACACTTTGCAGACTGCAAGAAAGGAGCAGGATTTTTTATAACAAGATGGGTTCATTTGTCATATAGGTTTACACCTGAAACCAAAGCTGGGTACCACCCTTAAAGCGCATGTGTCCACCCCGAACATTTAACTTTTGATATGTGGTAGGGCTGCTCCCCCAGCCCCACCGCAGTTAATATCAATGTTTAAGAAAGTCCCCCCGATTCCAATGTTCAAAAAGGGTAGTCATTCACAGCCGGGTAATTACAGGCCTGTAAGTTTAACTTCAGTGGTGGGGAGGATACTGGAAAGTTTAATAATGGAACATATTCTAGAGTATGTTTCAAGTACTGATATTATTAGTAGTAACCAGCATGGATTTAGGAGGAATAGATCTTGTCAAACTAACTTGCTTGGCTTTTATGAGGAAGTAAGTAGAAATTTAGACACTGGCATAGCAGTAGATGTAGTATATTTGTTTTTTGCAAAGGCTTTTGATACAGTCCCCCATAGGAGACTAATGTATAAGCTAAGGTCTGTTGGTCTGGGGAGGAACATTTGTACATGGATAGAAAATTGGTTAATTAATAGGATGCAGAGAGTAGTTGTTAATGGGGCTTCATCATTATGGAATAAAGTGCTAAGTGGGGTGCCACAGGGTTCTATGTTGGGGCCACTTCTATTTATTCTATTTATTAATGATTTGGAAGTGGGTATTGTCAGCAAGGTTTCTGTGTTTACTGACGATACAAAACTTTGTCGACCATTAAAAACTTCAGAGGATTTACAATCGTTGCAGGGGGATCTAGATCTAGATATGCTGCTAAGTGGCATATGAGATTCAATGTTGATAAATGTAAGGTGATGCATTTTGCACTTAAAAATCCTTGTGCTGTAAATGGCTCTGTGTTTAGTGAATCCCTGTTGGAAAGGGATCTTAAAGTTTTAGTGGATAGCAAACTTAAAGGTACCAAGCAGTGCCAGGCAGCAACAGCCAGAGCCAGCATGATATTGTCTTGTATAAAGAGAGGTATGGATTCAAGGGAGGAAAATGTTATTCTCCCTCTTTACAAAGCATTGGTAAGGCCTTATTTGGAATATGAAGTGCAATTTTGGAATCCTGTTACAAAAAGGAAGGGTTCGGAGAAGGGCAACTAAATAATAGGGTTGGGGGAAGAGAGGAGACTGGAGAAGTTACATGTACGCTGGAGAAAAGGCGCTTGCGGGGGATATGATTACTGTTAAATACAAATGGGCCATATAATAATCCGGGGTATTGTTCACCAATAGAGCATGTCAGAGGACACAGTGGACATCCCTTAAGCTTTAAGTGGAAAGGGTTTTTCACTGCGAGAACAGTAAAGCTATGGACATGTTCCAGTGGACGTTGTTATGGCAGGTTCATTGGTCAGTTTTTAAAAAAAAAAGCTGAATGATTTCTGCAAACAGGGAATGTTGCAAGTTACTAGTATTGATACATAAAGTAGAGTTGATCCATGGAAATTCTATTGCCCCTTGGAGTCAGGAAGGAATTAATCCCTTCCATAAATTTGGTGGTGTTTTTTTGCCTTCCTCTGGATCAACAGTTAGGCAGGAAATTAGGATATTGCTAGAGGGGTTGGACTGGATGGACATATGTCTTTATTCAACCTCAAATACTGTACTATACTAAAGTTGCTTTTATTGGGCCACCGCGCATTGGCTCACCTTGAGACTAGTGGCTTCCACACGCGTGTGTGTAACTATCCATATGGCATACCGTTTAATTCAGCACATTTGGGAGATTGATACTTGACACATTTTGTTACATGACATGGGAATTTGCCATATATATTTTTGTAAATTTTTCCAGAAAATCTGGTAAAAGTGCGAAACACAGAACTGCACCCACACAATTATTGGCATGAATAAAAGAATGGCACCGTTGCGTAGCTGAAGGTTTGTAGAATCCAAGAATATATAGTTTTGGGGGGTATTTCTAATATAGAGGGGTGTTTAGTCTGACAAATCTGAAAAGTTGCTATAATTGGGCCACTGTGCATTGGCCCACTTTGTGTCTAGTCGATTCCATGTCAACGTCCACATGTATAACTATATATATGGCATACTAGTAACTAGTAGTTACTAGTAATTAGTAACTTTTTTTTTACATTTCTCTGGGATTTAGCATGATTTATATCTTTGAGAGGCTTTGTTTTTTTGCTAATTTTTTTGAAAATCTGCTTAAACTGCTAACTTCTATGAAGAACTGTACCCACACCATTGATGGTATGAATGAACAAACTACGTTACATAACTGAAGGTGTGTAGATTTGAGGATTGTATAGTTAGTGGGGGGTGTCTTGAGGGGAAAAACTACAGTGTGTTCAAATTCGGAGTTGGCAGAATATTTTTGCTGTTTTTGAGCAATCATGCATTGTCTCAGTTGGTGGCTTTTTTCTTTCACGTCCATGTTTAAGCATGCATACCATTTGATTCAGGACATTTAGAAGATTGATATTTAGTAACATTACATGGAGGTTTGGCATGATTTCTACCTTTGGAATGTTGTTTTATGTTAATTTTTTCAGAAAATCTGCGAAAAGCGCAAACTTCTGTGAAGAACAGCGCCCACACCATTGATGGTATGAATGAACAAACTATAACGTTACGTAGCTGAGGTATGTAGATTCCAGGAATATATAGTTTGTGGGGGTATTGAGTTAGGGGGGAGTTTTGTGGGAAAAACTGCAGATTGTTAAAATTCGGAGTATTTGAATATTTTGGCTGTTTTTGAGCCATCGTGCATTGTCTTATTTCGTGGCTTTTCACTTCCACGTCTGTGTGTGTAACCATGCATATGGCATACTGCTTGATTCAGGACATTTGTGAGATTGATATTTGGTAACTTTTTTTACATTACATGGGGTTTGATTTCTACCTTTTGAATGTTGTTTTATGTTAATTTTTTCTGAAAATCTGGAAAAGTCAAAAAGAGCAACGAGCGCTCACCTCATTGAATGGGATTAAGACACTATAGCATTACGCAGCATAATTTGGCAGATATTCTATGTTAACCTGTAAGAAGTGGTTATACATTTCAATTTGGTGTAATATTTTTAAAAGTGCAGGTTTAGTTTGGGGGGGGGTCTCTTGCACAGGAAATGTGGGGTTAAAGGACAATTATACTTACCATTTCCCCGATCCACTCCTGCAAAGTACCCAAGGTGAAAACCTAAAACGCTAAGTCCTCACCTCTGGGTACTTTACAAAAGTCCTGCACTACTTACTTGTAATCTCCCTCATTGCTCCGGTCGGATCCTCCACACTGGCACTGTCAATGACAGTCCGGGAGGCAGCCAATAGGAAGACACGCCTCCTTGCAGAGCGTGTCTTCCCATTGGCTGCTTTGCTACCTGTCACTCAAAGTGCCAATGGGGAGGATCGGACCGGAGCGACGAGGGAGATTACAAGTAAGTAGTGCAGGACTTTTGTAAAGTAACCAGAGGTGAGGACTTAGCGTTTTAGGTCCTCACCCTGGGTACTTTGCAGGAGTGGGGGGAAAGGAACAAGGGGGAGGTGGGTATAATTGTCCTTTAAATATATCTGGTATAGTTGCACTTGAAAGTATCAGTGCATTTAGAATCAGTAAGATTTTAGTACGTAACCTTAAGACAACTATAAATAAAAATGGGAAAAAAACATGAAAATTTGCAAATTTTGCATTTTTTTTTTCACATATTTTACCCATAAATCCAGTAAAATCTCCAGAAAAGTTACAAATTTCTGTTACCATGTTAAAGTACACTTTGTGTCTCAGGAAGGAAACACACAGGTTCCGAAACGTTACAAATAAAATTGTGTTGTAGGTAGAGTATTATCCCTTATGTAAAGAGCCACTTGGGTACTCAGCACTGTACATTATAAAATACAGACAGGGAGATTCAATAAAAGTTATCGTTTAAAATGGTGCTAACGCGATTTATAAATGTCCGAAAACGGCCGCGAAAGTTAACGAAGCGTTAACCCTTCACGGTGATACTTACCTGTTACCGCCGCTTCTATTTATAAAGCGGCAGTATGTGTTTCGCACTGCTAGTATCGGCTGTTTTACTTCGCCACCTTGAAGGTGGCGAAAGCAGCCGATACTAGCCTCTCCGCGGCGGGGATGGGCAGGCAACCCGCGGTGGGTGGTCGCACCCGCCCCGGGAGACACGCCCACAACCCCCAGCGGCGGCGTAGACCACCCGCCGCCGCTTCCCAGCAGCCCCTCCCAACCCCTTCCCCGCTTGAGGCAATCTCGGAACAGGAGGCTAGGAGGGGCTGCCGGGAAGGGGCCGCAACCACCCGCCACGCACCCCCTCCCCAGCAACCCCTCCAAGCCCCCCGCCCCGGCCGCTCCCGGGGAGGGGAAGGGAGGGAGCCACTGGGAGGGGTGGAGGCACCCTCCAGCGGGCCCTGAGAAGGACCTTTTGGGGCTTAAGTGGTCTCCGCCGCCGCGGGGGGTTGTGGGCGGGGTGGGCGTATGCCCCGCCCCCTTAGCAGAGGCGTCGAGAAGGGATTTTAAGTCCCTTCGCGGCGATACTGTATTTTAAAATCTTAAAATTACCGCAACACATCGCGGCCGCGATACATATCGTGGCAATGGCGCTCGCGGCCGCGATGTGCGGCGGTAATTTTTTGGCGCTAATTTCGCTTTTTTATAAATATGCCCCTTAGTCTAGGTTGTGTGTTGGGCAATCACTCGATTCACCACCAGATGGAAGCATACAGGTAAGCTTGCATCTCCCATTTATATATTTAAAAGTCAATGTATATATGTGTGTGTATATGTTTGTATGTCCCAGAAAAACTTTAAAATGGCTGGGACAATTTTCCTGAAACTTATAAGGTATACTTATGTATAAGGTCCTGGAAAAGAGCATAGGCTACTTTACAACTTTTAAAAATGTTTAATTATCCTGTGTGCTGCCATCTGGTGGTGAATCGAGTAATCACCTAAGTTACAGTACAATGCTTTACTTCATTTTGTTCTGTTGTTGCTCTTCTGTGCTGTGATCCTCCATAGCAGAGACTGTAAGTTATACTGAACCCATTTCTGCTTGTGAGAGTCCATGGGGGGGGAGAGACATTTTTACCCTCACTGCTATGTACAGGTACTGACAGGGATGATAAACTTCCTGCTGGTTCCAGAACCTATAGAACACTGATGGAAAACCTTGTAAGTTCAGATGTTAAACTACAACTCCCAGCATGCCTTAGTTGTATTCTCCTACCAAGGCATGCTGGGAGTTGCTATCGCACACTAACCACATCTCTTCTTCCCATGTGTCCCTGTTTTGGGTTTTAAAATGTTGTGAGGTCTAAAGCCTGCATTGTCAGGCACCCGAGAATAGGAAGCCCTGTTTATTATTGACAGACGATGTTCAGTCCTTCTTTCTCTTTTCAATAGGAACCATAATCAAATATTTATACAATAAACAGGGATTCCTTTATAAATTACTAATACAGGGAGGGGAGAAACATTGGAAGGTTAGGGGGAGACAGTGTCTGTGCTGTTTTTTTTTTTAACTGGCCATAAGTATTATAAGAAATAATATGCTACCCACAGTGTAATATACGGATTTACTTCACCTCGGAGCTCCATGCGCCCTATATGGTCATGGAAATCCTTGGTGGCGTAATATCCTTATATTACACTGTATAGTAGTTGAGGATCCTGCACACCTAAACCACAAAATGGCAAACGTTCAAATGCTGGATGTTCCGGCGTCTGTAGCCAACAGAAGTCAATATCAGAAAAAGAACATCACTGGGCACTCCAGTCTTAAGTGTCCAGTGTTACATGACATGTTCTGACAATATCAAGCATAACATCAATAAGTACTGGCCAATAGTTGAGGATGATATAACTCTAGGTCAGAATACTAGACGTAAGCCATTCACTGTCTATAAATAAGGTAATTTATTCCTCCCTCATGCAGGCTGACCCCGTCTCTAAATATAAACTGAAACCATTCATATTTTCCCAAAAACTGGGCTGTTATAAGTGCTATAACTGTAACATGTGCAATTCTATTATTACTGGGAGCAGCTTTAATCACCCCTACTCAGATAAAAAACTTATGATACGAGGCTATTTTAATTGTAACACTGAATACAGTGTATATATACTAAAATGTCCATGTTCCCTAATCTATGTAGGGAAAACGATGGGTCCTTTCAAACGTAGGCTTTAACGCCACAAGAGTGACATTCGAATAGCTCTTGCTAAAGGTGATCAAGGCCCCACCAGAGGGTACGCTCCTCCAGTAGCTGCACTCTTTGTAACTGCCAAACACCAAGTATACAATCTCAGGGCTATGGTCATTGATCATATACCAATTGACAGCAGGGATGGCGATAGAAATAATAAATTGTTACGTAGAGAGGCTAGATAGATATTCAAACTTGATGCGGTACAACCTAAGGGTCTGAACATAAATTTGGGACTTTCTTCTTACCTACCAAAACGCTGATGATTTTACCTTGTGTTTTATCATGTGCTATATTTTGGATTCTGATACTGATATATAAACCTTATATTAAGGTTTATATATTTCCAGATATTTATCCAGTGATGTTGTGTTTATTATATGATATTTATATTGCTATAGACTGTATTTTGCACAATTAGTCCTCTCACCACATTTTTTAGGTAGTCATTTTATTATATGTGGTACTACTGTTTTATATATTTATCCATTTTTAGCATTTGCACTTTATTTAGCACCTTCTTGTTAATGCATAATGAATTTTGACCACTAGATGGCCATCCTAACTGTTTGATTAGATTTTTGTCTATGAATAGCACTTGGCACTTGTGTTTGTTCATAAACTGCTTGTCTCAGGAAGGAAACACACAGGTTCCGAAACGTTACAAATAAAATTGTGTTGCACTTAAGACTGGAGTGCCCAGCGTTCTTTTTCTTATATTACACTGTAGGTAGAGTATTATCCCTTATGTAAAGAGCCACTTGGGTACTCAGCACTGTACATTATAAAATAGACAGGGAGATTCAATAAAAGTTCTTATTGTTTAAAATGGTGCTAATTTTGCCCCAATCAAGCAGATTTTATCTTTCAAATGTTTCAAATGGAATAAGATCTGATTGGTTGGGGCAAAATTAGCACCATTTAAAACAATAAGAACTTTTATTGAATCTCCCTGTCTGTATTTTATAATGTACAGTGCTGAGTACCCAAGTGGCTCTTTACATAACGGATAATACTCTACCTACAGTGTAATATAAGAAAAAGAACGCTGGGCACTCCAGTCTTAAGTGCAACACAATTTTATTTGTAACGTTTCGGAACCTGTGTGTTTCCTTCCTGAGACAAGCAGTTATTGAATAACCCTGTAAGTATACAAACAAGGGGATAAGTGCAAGCAATTATACAAATAAATAACAATTAAATACAAATTCATACATCGGTTAAGAATACATATATATATAAATTATGGCTAAATTGATTTAAGTGCAGCATGCCACATTAGGAATGAGATCCTTGCCCCGAAGAGCTTACATATAAGTGGGTGGACAACGTACAGATACAAGGGGGGTGGGGGTGGTTATAAAGTGCTTGAGGTGGCTAACAATCACTTGTGCTAGTGCTCAGAAAGGTAGGAAAACAGCCTAGATTTGAAAGTATTAATGGATGTCACCTATCAAAGTGAGAGAGTTCCAAAGGTATGGAGCAGCAAGAGAGAATGGTTTAAGAGGGAGGAGAAGGCAGTGTTCGTTGGGGGTTTGTGGAGAAGATTTCCTTTTGAAGAATGCAACATATTTTGCTATCGCAACCTACGTGCACTTGTTTGCGCTGCAATAAAAAAATGCGACATGGCGCAGGCAGTGCAAAACCTTCACTAACACGTTAGCGCATAGGTTAGCATGTGATTTTAGCGCTTATTTTCTCGTTAGCTTGGGAAATTGCATCTCCCTGTAAGAGAGAAGTTGGGAGGTGCAGTGGAATGAAGGGATTTAAAGGTTAAAAGAAGGGTATTGAATATGATTCTTTGATAGGAAGCCACCCTATGGACTGCAGTATCAGGGTTGTGGGTTCTCTTTTGGAGGAGAGAGAGATGATCCGAGCTGGCCAGTTTAAGACTGGAGAGGAGAGAGATGACAGGCCGAGAGACCAAGTAGCAGAATGTTGCATTAGTTAACTTATACAAGTATGTATTAGAACATTCTTATACAAGAATGTAAACTATCAAAACCTAAGGACCGGGGAAATGTACACATCCAATTTAGTGAACAATCTGATCCCCTTGTAATCCTCAACAGACCGACAATATGTATAAAAATTGTTTTAGATGGCGTATCATGTGGATACAATCCCAGGTGGAACAAATTGACTTCAACTATAAAAAGCAATGAAAGGAAAACTGTTCATTAAGGCCCAGAGGGCCCAAAGACCCCAAATGATAAATCCACTTACCCTTTCTGTATCAAAGGATTGTGGACTTTGCATCTCAAATCCATCTATAATCATTCAGCGTAGGCTGTCCAATGAGTAATTCATTAGACTACAGTGTCTGGTCACTGCCATGTCTCCATATTTACTGGACACACTGCTGTTTTTATCAGCCAAGGCATGTTGAGTAGAAGTCCTATGATTTCCCATTCTCTCTTTAAAGGTAGTCGCTGTTTTACCAATATAAAATGGTCTGCATGGGCACAGAATATGATAGATCACCTTGCGACTTGTACAAGGAATATTTGCCACAAATTAAGATTCGTTTGTCTGTATGGGGATGTGGAAAGGTGGTACATGTGAGCATACCATTACAGGTTGTGCAATAAGGGCATCTATAACAGCTCACTTTACTCAGTGGCTTGATGGTTACAATTGCAGGAATGCCTGTTTTAACCTGAATATTTCTTAGTGCCTGGTCTCATTTATATGTATGTTGTACCCTAGTGTCTTTAAAAGGAAGAGATTTGTCTTTTTTAATGCTACCCCAATGATGGTTGTTAAAATCTCTCAGGGCTGTACTTTTTGGTATTTTTGATATTCAGTGTGTAGTCTTTCCATCTCATGTTGAGATTCTTTAACTGAGTGGAAACATGTGAACATTGGGTGAATAAATCACCATGCTATTTTCACAAGACACTTGAGTGTGACCTGTTCTTTCATTTACCTGTCTATAATTGTTGGTTTTGCACCCGGGCGGACGAAATATTATAGGAGTGTCCACCAACCACCTAGTCATATTATATCGTTTTGGTGTGCGCACCCGCATTTTATGAATTCGCTTTCATCAGACTGTTAGAGTGATCATCGCTCCAGTGTCTGAATATGGCGGAAGCTATCATGAGCATTTGATGTTGACACTGACCAGGAGTTCTATTTTAGAATGACACCCGAATGTTGTTCATTGAGACATCTTCTAAATTCGAGGTTCTACATAAAGATCTATTTTATTAACTAGTTAGACTCAAAAGAAAGTAAGCGGACTTCCTGTTACATGGTATCTATCTATCTGATTATTTTCATGATAAAAAGATCCCTAGAGGTTTCAGTGTAAAAAATATCCTAAAAAAATATATAATATAGACAGATTGGACAAAGGCTTTTGCACCCGATGATGTGGTATCCTCAACAAATGTTCACTGGAATGCTTTAAGTTATTGAACATTCTGGCAAGGAGTTAACAAAGATAAAACAGGATATTCACTCATTTGAACAAACTCATTTGGAGACATTAATGTCTGATACGCCTAACAACTAGTTTTTAAAATTACAATATACAAGTTAATATAAGAATGACCTCATACACATCCACTTTTAAATCCAATAAGTGTAAAGTGGTTGATCAGGACTATAGTGATAGGTGTGTGTATGGCTGGTTATCAGGACACAAGCAATCTTTCAACCGCAGGGGTCGTCAAAAACGTTCATCCCGCAAGTCCATGCATACTATTGATAGCTAGGAAGAAGTAACTATTCCCCAACCCAGAACACAAACACCTATGGCACCCAACATTTGTGGGATGACTACAAGAGCTGGGACAAAAAACAAAAGCTGCAAATAAGGAGGTGGCGATATAAGAGCTGACAAACCGCCATGACCGTATAGGAAATATTAATTAATAATTTGAGCCAACACCATTTAACCTTAGCTGAAACAGTTACTTAACAAAGGGCTATCATTCGTCCCCAGTAACTAACTTAACGTGTTCAACACAGAGATTGAATTATTTAAATTCCAAAGGAACCTCAAGTTTAAAAGTAATTTTAAGGATACCAAACCTCTAGCCCATATGTCGTGGTTCAATGGCAAAAATCTCAGGAAGAATAAAAATAATCTAACCAATACTCCAGCTTCTTTAAAAGTTTTTTCTTACTTAGTTTCAGATGACATAAATCTCATATCAAATGTCAGGTCCACTAAACATATGAACAATCTTACAAGGGAAGAAAGAAACGCTATCAAATCGCTGACAGATAATACAAATATTGTCCTAAGACCCATGGATAGGGGTTGATCCATAGTTCTACATAATAAATCATACTACATTCAGGAATTGATGAATCAATTATCTATTAGTAACAGTTACTTTCATTTATCCTGCAATCCAATGATGCCATTAAATAGAATTCTAGACAATAAACTTAAGAATATGCTTGATGCAAAATGGATTAATTCCACCGATTATGAATGCATCACTACTCCTTTTCCGTGGGGCACTATTATATACACGGACGTCTGATTATGTCAGCTCATGGGTCACTATTCCAACTGATTACCATGTATATTGACTTTTTCACAACCTTTAGTCAAACAAATGGCTTCCTATACTAGGGATAATACCAATTAACATCAAATCATACCAGATATGGTGATCTTATGATGTGTGATCTCACAAGCCTTTATACGGGTGTTCCTCAAATGGAAGGTGTGGAGGTGGTCAGAAACGCACTCATTAATTCTAATCATCAGGGTCCTACTATTGAATGTCTAATTGACATTTTGGAGTTCATACTGACTAAGAAATATTTTAGGTGTGACACCTCGTACTTTAAAAAACTGTATGCCAGCGCCATGTGCCCTGTCAGTGGCAAATTTGTATATGGTGTCTTTTAAAACCAAATTCATCATTAATAGATACGCCTCCAACACTGTCTATAAGAGATTTATAGATGCCATGTTTTTTGTATGGTGTAGGACTGAGAGTGAGGCTCAGAGCAGCCCTCCCCCTCACTCTTCCACCCGTTTTGCTCTCCCTCCCCCTAGCTACAAACCCCTTTGATATATAATAGGTCTTTCTCCCCCAGCCTTAACCGCTATAATAGATTTTCCAGAAATTCCCCCGAACTCTACTTACCTTACCTCTCTCCCCCGGCGTTCTGTGCAGCCGGCAGTCCCGTCCGTGATTGGCTGCCTCTCAGCCAATCACGGACCCAGCTGCTGGTCCGTCCCCCTGCTTGCAGTTTCATGCAAGCAGAGGGCCGGGACAGTGTGTCGGAGGAAAGAGGGAAGGTAAGTAATGATCGGGGGAATTTCTGGAAAATCTATTATAGCGGTTGGGGCTGGGGGAGGGGTGGACATGCCCTTTAAAACAGGCATTTCTGCAAATGTAACCATAAAGCCATTGTGTAAAGTGGGCTGTTATAGATGCCCTAATTGCACAACCTGTAATGGTATGCTCACATAAACCACCTTTTCACATTCCCATAAAGGCAAACAAATAGTTCAAATAATTCATAGTCACAATGTCCTCTATTATATTCTGTGCCCCTGCAGACTATATTATATTGGTAAAATGACAACTACCTTTAAAGAGAGAATGGACAACCATAGGACTTTTCTACTTCGACAAGCCTTGGCTGATAAAAACTGCAATGTGTCCAGTAAATATAGGGACATGGCAGTGGCCAGACACTGTAGTCTAATGAATCAATTGTTGGTCAGCCTATGCTGTATAATTATAGATAAACTTGTCCACAATCCTTTGGTACAGAAACAAGCTTCTTGAGGAAAGAGCAAGTGTGACATAGGGTACCAGAGAATGAGGCAGAACAACTTCACCTTAAGGTATCTGCATCCTTAGCCAGTGCTAAACCTCCTTCATCTAACCTGGCCACACAGGAAAGAAAAGCCTTAACATCTCTCAAGAAAGATTCCAGTATCACCATTCTGCTGGCAGATAAGGGAAGATGCACAGAGGTACTCAACACCACAGACAACCATGCTAAGGTGACCACACTTCTGGCCGATAACAACATATGAGGCTTTAACAAGGGATCACACCAGCCGCTACGAGGTCATAGACTTACTAGCTTCAAAAAAATGTATCATCGCCTCTAACCTTGTGAGGCACATCCATGTATATATGTATTTCCAAAGATACACAAGGAAGGGGCCCCATTAAGACCTATAGTACAAGTTAGCAAAATCTAGGAAGCATCACATCCAGAACTCCCAGCATTTCACTAACAAGATTCAAGATATAGTAATCCGTGCAAAAGAAATTATGGTGTCCTATGATGTGACATCTCACATCATCATCTTCACCTGTATACCCACCAAGGAGGATGTTGAAATGGTAAATTGGCAGTCAGACAGGGAGAATGGTAAAGTGGAAGTAGAGGTTTACAGAAAACCAACACACAGACCAGTATTTGATGTTTGATTCCCACCACCCTTTAGGTCACAAGCTGGGTGTCATCGGAACCCTGCAACACAGAGCAGAGAACATCTCCACTAGTACAGAGGTAAGAGTTAAAGAAATTAAATTAAACATCTCAAAGGAGCCCTTTTTACTTGCCTTTGACAAAAAGGGTTAAAGTAAAGAAAAGAACACGAATACCAACAGTGAAGGGGGAAAGCAAGACAGAAGAAAGAACATGGTCATCCCATAAGTAGCAGGGGTCTCTGAGAAACTTTCAAAAAACACTGTATGCTACAAACCAAACAACACACTGAGGAAACAATTGGTACATCATAAAGAACCAATGCTGAAACACAAGAAAAGCGACATTATATATGCAGTACAGTCTAGTGAAGAATGTTCTGATTTGTATGTGGGAGAGACCAAACTGCTGCCTGTGGAGGTACAGCACCAATGCCATCTGGTGCCAGTGCCCCACAACGGCAGGTGACCTCTGCTCCAAGGCGTGCCGGTGGCTCAGCTGTGTGGGAGTACTTCTCATTGGCTCCAGGTGACAAAAGTTGCCTGCAATGTGTTAGCCATGGGAAGAGCAGCGCAAACTTGGGTACCTCTTCTTTGAGGAGGCATTTGGTGCTGCACCACTTTGCCCGGTGGGAACACTGCTCCCAACTGCAAAATTGTTAAGAGGCCTTGTGACACTGCTGCTGGATCTTCAGCTAAAAGGCAGGTCTCTCTTTCTTGTTTTTTTTCGCTCCACTGAGAATGTAGACCACCTGACATTCATCAATATGAATGAGGCGTGGATCACATCTCAGTACAGCACCGATTGCTGATACCCGTGACTGAAGGCTTCTTGCCCCTGGCCACCCATACTGCTCCTTCTGCCTCATTAGCTGGCAAATGGCTATATTTTCTTATTGGTAGGACTATTTATGGTCCTACCTTGCTCTACTACATTCATTTAAGTTGTGAAATGGCTAAAGTTAACGCCTCGTTAACGCTTGCTTCTATTTATAAAGCTGCGGTAACCGATGCGCCGTGTTAATCTTAACCATTTTCTCTTCGCCACCTTGAAGGTGGAGAAAACAGCAGAGATTATAGGGGGCTAGGAGGGGATGCCTGGAAAGGACCGCCTCAGTGGGGTTGGTGTCTCTAGCCCAAAGATGTTGCGGCGGATCAAGAGGCCGGCAACCTCAGCCTCGATGAGGCCGCTGGCGGTACCCCTGGTACCGCCAGCACTTCTCAGTTCTCCCTTAAAAGGGCCTGGGAGGTGGGGTCCCGGTTGGAGCTGCGGGACCCCTTAAAAAAACCTCCATATTTGCTTTTATTTCTCTCTCCACAAAGCACCCTTGTGGTGTCACCTATTTTGACCATCTCATACAGCTGCAACAGCTAATCTGTGGCTAATGTCTTCAGCTCTGGGTCAATCCTGCCTGTCTCAAAGCAAAACTCCACATTACAAAGTGTTCTGAGCCTTCTCTAACTCAATAATGCTGTTCCTATAAAACCTAACTACCTCCGCACTTTACCTTGCACAATGCATACTCTGAGGGAGAGAAGACAATGGGTATGTCCAGTGGGGCCAAGCCTGTCTAGGCTTCTCAACGATGGTGGATGGTGGCAAACTGCAGTGAGCCTTCTCTAACTCAATAATGGTGTTCCTATGAAGCCTAACCCCCTCCCTGCTTTCCCTTGCATGATGCATACTCTGAAGGAGAGCAGCCAATTAGTAAAAATAAACAAAACATGAGGAAAAACATGAGTGGGGAAATTATTTCCTTTTAACATAAAACATCTCTCTGCAAGCGGCGCATGCTGTACTGCATGTGGGGATGTCACTGGTCCTGGCAAAGCCAATTCAGCAGGCGGAGGAGGTGAGAAAGGAGGCTGAACTGGGTCTTCTGTCCCGGACACCGATCCCCCATCTACAAGTTTATATAAAAAATAAATAACAATAAATAATAATAATCATAATACTAATAATATAAATAATAATAATGCAAATATTTTTTATGTGGACTAGCCCTTTAACTAACATTAACTAGCAGTTACTTTAACATAAACTAACACTAACATTCTAGGTAATGGCTTATTAATTTGCGGTGGTTCGCAAAGTGCTTTACATCCTATACATGGACACAGTTTGTCTGCCCGAGTTCCAGCAGCAGAACCACCTGATTGGTGAAAAAGTTTGTATTTTATAAACCTTTTTTTATATTATTAACAATCAAGCTTTAAAAAAATGAAAATGTGAAACTTGCCTTGGACACTTCTTTGGATGTCTTGTACATAGCTGGGTCTCTGTCTTTTTAGGTCAGACCAGTGTTTCTGCAGCTGAGCTGGTGTCAGGTCGACTTCAAACTGCCACCGCAGTTTTTGTCTCAGGTGGTACATGACACACCTTTTGCGCTCCTTTGATTTGGGGTGCCGTCCGGCATGCTGTCACACCCCCTTTTGGTGAGGTATTCTACTAGATAACATTGCCACTTCATGCTTGGCATGTTTCCTAATCTCAAACTCACTGTGGCATGGTAAACACCCCTTTATTAAAGCTCAATTTTAGAGCCTAGGTAGTCGATGGTAAAGGGGATAATAATCGATTTTCAAAACCAAAATGAGATATAGGACAGAAATACTTAATCTACGAATGAAATATGGAATATATGAAGGTACTTTCGATGGTACATTTGAGAGTGAGTACATTAACCCTCAAACCATCGATTCAAGGGTTGAGTACTAAGAATGAGATAATTATTGAATGTCGAACATGGAAGCCCGAAAGTAGCGTGCGTGTGAAGAAAGTGAAATTTTCGGGATATATGAACGTGTTCCCCAGACCACTTATTTTGTATAAATACATTAACGGGCCATAAAATAAACTATCTGGGGGATTGTTCACCAATAGAGCATGTCAGAGGACATGCGGACATCCCTTAAGACTTGAAGAAAAAAACTTTAGGCTTCAAGTTTAGAAAGGGTTTTTCACTGTGAGAACAGTAAAGCTATGGAACTGTCTTCCAGTGGACGTTGTTATGGCAGGTTCATTGGACAGTTTAAAAAAAAAGCTGGATGAGTTTCTGCAAATAAGTTGATCCAGGGATATTTCCGATTGCCACTTGGAGTCAGGAAGGAATTTTTTCCCCCTTCATAAATTTGGTAGGTTTTTTTTTTGCCTTCTTCTAGATCAAGTTAGGCAAGAAATAAGGATATTGCTAGATGGGTTGGACTGTATGGAAGTATGTCTTTATTCAACCTCAAATACTATACTATACTTCCCAGGTCCCAGAGCCATGTAGAGTAAGTTACCATTCCTATTTTAACCGTATTTTATCCAAACTTTTTGAACTATTTGCCTCCCATTGACTTTAATGGGTTCGTTTTCAAACTTTTAATAAGGTTCAGTAGTTCGAAAACAAACCAAACTTTAGGAAGTTCAGCCATCTCTATGGCTAATGCATGTATCGAGAACCACTGGCATAATAACGTGTAATACAGCCTAATAGTATATAGCTATTTGTTCAACTTGCAGACATTACTTTTTTTTTTTTTAATTGAAAACCACGGTTGCTTTTTTGCCAAAAAATCACAGTGAAGCAATGTTATAGGTAGGACAGGGCACTACATATATGGTTAGATTCTTAGTAGAGGAGGTGCTAATAGAAATGACTGAACCATAACACTCTATACAATGCTATTAAAAATAGTTTATATATTAATTTGCTCTATATAGGCAAATTAATTTAAAAATGTACTCAGCTTATTTATTTGCCTCATCCCATTAAAGTATAGCACATAAAAAGGCATATCACTTTAATGGGGAACTGTAATCTAAAAAGGACTTTAGGTAAATAGACAGGAATTACTTTGCCGAGTATTTTTGCAATTTACTTTTGGTAGCAGCAACACCAAATTCCCTGCACTTCCTGCTCTGAAACCATGTGACAATCCCTATTCCCTTACCTTTGGATTCTGGTATCGTCACACAGAAGGGACTTCCTGTTCCCTTCACACACCGTGGTGAAGTCTCAAGGTTGTGCTCGGCCGGCAGGGAGGTGGAGGAGCTGCCTTTGGAATGTCATCCGTCATCCTCCAACCCCTTAACTTTCTGATCAGAGATTTCTTCAAATCTTGGGATGTACAGCACATAGAGAGGTTGAGGGCTCATTTTAAAGGTAGGAACCTGGCCTTTCATTTAAAATCAACTTGTCTGGAGACCACAGTTCCCCTTTAAATGCATTGCATGAGTAGTCAATATCAGTTATTACTATGGCACTTCCACCCTTTCCTATGTATCTGTATGTTACCCACATAAGTAGATTGTAAGCTCGACGGGGCAGGAATCTTTCCTCAGGTTACATGTTTCAAGCAATTGTATATTTTATGATGCTCATACTTATTTATATATTTTTGTATTTATTTACTGTCCCCCTTGTATGACTTTTTGTAATCTATATTGTACAGCGCTGCATCCCCTAGTGGAGCTATATAAATAAACATACACCTACATACAAACATACCTCTAGTATACAATATTCTAGTGACAAGTTAACATGGTACATTTCATAAGTTATAGTTACAGTCTTTTGTAGGACACGGACTAGGGTTCCCACTAACGTCTGTAAGGAAAGCAGGCTAATTAAAAGATGGCATGGATCACTGGGACGTGTTTCGCTGTCCCTGTGTCTCTCTAAAGCTTCCTGTGTTGCCTTGCTTCTATTTAGACCCTGAATGCGAAGACATACATGACACCGATATCTAATTACATGTAACGTCACTGCACCTGCGAGTGGGCGGGGCCACTGCAAGTGTTTGGGGCTAAGGCACCTGCGAGTGGCGAGGCCACATGGGGCTGTAAGGGAAGGGGCCAAGGGGGGCCTGCAAATGGAGCGTCCATGAGTGGGAGGGACCAGGGGGGCTGCAAGGGGAGGAGGAAACACAGGGCAGATTGACTGTCATCCACTGACATGGTTTCGGTTTCAGAACAGGAAGTGCAGGGGACCTGGTAATGCTGCTGCCATATCACACATAAAAATGTAAATATCTTCAAAATTATGTAAAAAAAATAATAAAAGTAAATTGCAAAAATACTCAGGAAAGCAATTCCTGTAAATTTAACTTAAGTCATTTTTGGACCACAGTTACCCTTTAATGTCTTCTCCTAGTCTTTTTTTGCTTATGGAGATGGGAGGGGTTGTGAATCTGCATTGTGTCTGATACATAGGAACCTACAATTTTTTTCATTAGTTGGGTGTAATACTGGAATGTCCTTATACTTCCTCAGTTTTCATTTATCTAAACACAAGCAGAGGTTTTTATTCCATATTAAAATAGGGGTACCGGCTATATAAGAACATTTATAAATTTTATATATTTTGTCCTAATAAGTATTATACTTATATGCATATTTTATGGTCATGGTAATAGTGAGAAATGACCCACATATCTATATTCCTTTCCTATATGTAATATTATATACTTCCCACCTCCTTGGTAGCTCCTAAAAACGCAGTGCATTCTCCTATAAACAATTCTAATACATGAAGGATACATTTTTTTCCCCTTATTTGTGCAATTGTCTGCATTTATATTAATTTTTCACTAGTTAGGGTTTGTGTTTACTGGTCTTGGAGTTTGTCTCTCTGTGCCTGGATTTTGTTTTGCTTGTTCAATTTATTTTTGTTGATAAATCTTTTTTATTGCACAAGCAGATATTTCCATATAATGGTCGGTCCGCCCAAAATATCTGCAGTGATTTTACGCCCATGGTTGATGTCAGCCAGCATACCCCTTTAATAGATACAGAGCTGCACATGGAGGATAATGATGTGAACCTGATCATAGCACAGCTATGTCCATTGCAGTTAGTGAAACTAACTGAAAGTAAATAAAACCTTCAACTTTGGAAGGTGAATGAAATTTTGGGGTTTCAAACCTGAAACATTGGCTAGAATGAAAGCTGACTGAAGTACGCTGTCCTTAATAAATGAGAAATTAAAGGAATAGTTCACTGCAATGGTGAACTATTCCTTTTTTACATTGATTGACGCCTGGGAGGTTAAAGGGCATGTCCACCCCCAAAACTATAATCCCCCCACAACTGGCCCCATTGTGTAGTGTAGTTTAATCCTTACCTCACATCCCAGCTCCATATGGTTCTCCTGTAGTCCCCCCCAAAAGTCCCAAAAACTGCCCACCAGGAGGATAGCAGAGTCCATATAGGACTCTGCCTCCTACTTGGCCTCCGGGAGAAGTTTGGCATGCGTACTGCAGCCCTTCTCCCCCTCCCTCTCAGGATTCCCTCCCCCTGGCGTAAAACCCTTTAGATATATGATTCCCCCTGTCCCCCCAGCCCCAACCGCTCCATTTTTATTCTTACCTTCCCTCTTTCCCCCGCCGCAATGAACTCCCGGCAGCCAATCACAGACGCGACTGCCGGTCCCGCCCCTGTGCTTGCATTTTCTCGCAAGCAGAGGGCCGGCAGCGTGGCGGAGGAAAGAGGGGAGGTAAGTAAAGTTTGGGGAACTTTCTAAGAATATAAATTGGGGCTGGGGGGACAGGGGGAATCAGATATCAAAAATTGTTTTTAAGGGTGGACATACCCTTTAAGGAGCTATGCCTTACCTCCCGTTCTTTAATCAATGTTTGGATAGCCAGGAACGAAGCTCAGAAAATCTTACCTTTCATGCGATCCAACAGGGCCACTCTGACAGTTCCCCCGACTGCTTCCTGCTTCTGTTCTGCTATAGTACGCATTATCAGGCATGTGCGTTATAAAGTAACAGAAGCAGGAAGCAGTCGGGAACTGTCAGAGCGGGCCCCGCTGGATTGTGCGAAAGGTAAGATTTTCTGAGCTTCGTTCCTGGCTATCCAAACATTGATTGAAGAACGGGAGGTAAGGCATAGCTCCTTAACCTCCCGGGCTTCAATCAATGTAGAAAAGGAATAGTTCACTATTGCAGTGAACTATTCCTTTAATACTGGAAAAAGAGATAAAATCTACAAATGACCAGGAAAAATCAAACAAGGGAAATTAAAAAAACAGAAAATAGTTTTCGACATTTTGAGCAATCTGAACAAATTTTGCCGTTTGGAGTCAGGAAGGAATTTTTTCCCCCTTTTTAGCTGGGTTTTTTTGCCTTCCTCTGGATCACCTGTTAGGTAGGGTTTAAAAAAAAAAAAAAAAAAAAAAAAGGGGGTTGGACTTGATGGACGTATGTCTTTATTCAACCTTAATTACTATGTTACTAAATTTACCAGATTGTTTAAAAGGACGATCCTGTGTAACACGCTTTTGATGTACTCATGTTTTCATAAATTCATTTATTCCTAAGGTGGGTGCACACAGTACCAAAAAGGGCAGATCTCATCAGTTTTAATGGGATTGACCCTTTATTGGCAACGTGTGTATCAGAAAAAAAGCTGTTCTCGATGCTGATGAACGATTGCCGTTGGCCTCAGGAATTGTAGGTACAGAGCAAAAATTTCACTTGTTTACTGTTGTCTCCCTGTCCTCCTGTAGTATATGAAGATAAAAGAACATACTGCCTACCTGATTGTTATCAATTTACAATGGATACTAAAGCGTAGTGAAGTGTGTACCCAGATCTGTAGGAAATGGCAGACAGCCCAGCCAGATGCACTAATAAATATCTTATTTTATTTTAAAACACCATCTTCCTTTCCAATTAAGTATTCATAATTTTAATTTGTAATACACTATTTCTAGCTGAAAAATTCAAATTCTTACAACAACTGCTTCTTTGATTTGCTGCTGTTTGCATGAATTCTTTTAAATTCCACCCTCACAATATTTCCACTGCTGCCAGCGGCATCCTAAGCAAAATAAAAACATTATACATTTATTCCTAAATTGACATCTTTCAAGACACCTTTTTCTTTATGTATAATTATGTAAGTTTAAATTTTATCGATGGCAAGTATATGTTTGAAAATATTTTACATATATATTACCTTTAATTATTAACATTATGGAAAACATTGTTTTATTCTTCTCATAATTCTTCAATGCTGGTTATTATTTTGTCAATATATCATTACTATGTACCAGATACCTAGTAGTTCATACAGCATAAGAAGTGTTATCTGCATTGATTAGTAATTTTATTTCCAGTTCCAATTATGTTTATGAAGGGTTATGGTATAATTATGAAATTAAAACCAGGTTTTGACATTTAAAATGTCTGTAGATCCACATCGAAATTTTGACTGTAATTTTGACCGGAATCCAGGTTAAAACTGGAACTCTACCACATCAAACAAAAGTTTGCACTGTCATGTTTTCATCAGACAGTGATAATGGACCTTTGTAATACTGTGCATAGGGTTAAGAAACCCTATCTACATTTTTTTTTACTTACCTATAAATCTCAGAAAGAAATGAGCACTTGCCAATATCTCTCTACTTACATATACCTGCTCCTGCAGTGCTTCTGTCTCTCTCCTCCCGAGATGTATTAGCCTGAGATCAATTTGTAAATTACTAACAGTCATTTGATTAACTTTAATGTCTTCCTGAAAGACGTTTGTATGAAATTATCATATGACTATTAAAAAGTTCACATCCCCAATATTAGCACAAAAATTATTTCAGTAAAAAAAATAAAATTAGTTTTTTAAAAATCTGTATGTTACTATTCAGCCACCTGCAGAATTAGGTATTACTGTTAAGTAAAGTATTTTCTGGTGGTAAATCAAATACACTTAGCATTTCCACTTAAATGTATTTCATAGGACAAGGTGAAATGTATTTCACTTATGGATCATTGTTGCCATCATGAGGCACAAATAATAATGTGCAAGTTTTTCTCTTGATGATTTCTAATTAAAAAATACAGATTTTCTAAAGTTTAATGTTGAAAAATGCAAAGTTGTGCATTAAAACAACAAGCATAAAGGAATAATTATGTCTCTATATAAAGCCCTAATAAGATCTCGAGTACGTTGGGCAACTAAACTGATTAAAAGAGTGGAGAATTTGTGTTATGAAGATGGGTTGTAGTTGGGGTTGTTTTCCCCAACTACAAACAATTTAGCAGTGGATTATTATTTTTTCTCATAGGGGTGAACAAGTGTAAAAACAACTTTGGATAGAAACAAAGTTCATGTTACATAATGCACCAGCTTAGATGACAATGATACATGGTTTTAAAGGGTATCTCCATGGGAAAACTTTAAAGAGTATCTCCACTGGTAAAAATATATATATATATATATTATTGACGAACAGGAGATAAAGGAGCTGGGTCTTGCCTCCCGTTCTTCAATAAAACGTGCAGGAGCCAGGAACGAAGTTAGAGAACAGTCTCTCGCTCCTCCGCTGTGTCCTCCGACAAGTCCTGACAAACTTGATGTTATAGAGAGTGCCACGGTTTTCTGGCAACCCTGGCACTCTCCTTCCTGTAATGCTCCAAAATCCTGCCTATCGATGCTGACCCTCCCTTGCCCTATCAACACATAAGCAAAGGGAGAATCTGGCAACTCTGCCTGCAACATTCCACTTGTAAACTGTTGCGAAATGCATTACACAAAGCTGTGCCAAGATCAGGTTCACTTTATTATCATCTTCCTGCAGCTCAGCACTTTGTTGCTTATAACTATTCTGTACTGTATCTATTAAATGGGTGATGTTTAAGGGTATGCATTTGAGGATTGTTTTCTGCGGAGATATTGTACTAAAATCTAGACAAAATCTGGACAATATTGAAACTGACCAAATAATAATTTATCAGTCATATGCTGAAATAAATTAAATTCTTCAATATATATATTGCCATTTAAAGGTGTTTTATTTAAAACTTTCAGCAGTATTTAATCAGTCAATTAAAACTAAACACTTACATTTAAACCAATGTAATCTGCAGCATGCATTAGAAAAGCTACTGAGCAATTTTACTTCAAAAACTTCAGATGCAGATATTGTCACTATGAAACTACTCATGCATCCATAAGAAGGTATGTACAGTGTAACTAGGGGGTTTCCTAGTGTTTTTGGCACCTGAAACTTTTTTTAACATGCAGACGGGGGCATTGCCTATTTGGAAGGAAAATTGGGTGAGGCTTGAAGAGGTAGGTGTGACTTGTGCAGGTGCATCTTAATGGACTGGCTGGTGGACAGGAGGGTGCATAGCTCAGTTTTATGTACTGTATGTTTGCATTTACAGCTTTCCATTAAGCTAGGGAGGGAGGAATTGCCTGAATCCAGGTCTTACATTTTTTCTTAGCTTGAAACTAGATTTCTAAATGAAAAATAAGAATGTATCTGTAGTAAGATGTTCTATAATACCTAATAAGAAAGTCTCAGGTCTAACCCCTCCGGGGAGCTCATATGGTCATTTAAGAAGCTGTCAGTACTATGCATAGTGAATTTAGTGGTAAATCCAATAAGTTTCATCTTTAGGTTAGTAAAGTCTTCTTTACAGTTAGAACGCCAAACTATTCCAGCAGAGGTGGTAATAGTAAGTTCATTAAATTGCTTTAAAAAGTGGGCTTTTTATCAACTGTTAGGTAAGGGATTAAGTTTGTCTTTATTCAACCTCCATTACTATGTTACTTTCATTACTAAACTGTACTTAAAAAGCATTTCTAATTTGAAGATATCCAAAAAAACAACCCCCCCCCACACACACAATATATTATGCTATTTAAACTCTGGTCAAAGGCATTTGCAATGTTATGGGAAAGACAGGTGATATTGTACAGCAACCAGATGTCAGCTTGCAACAGGGTGAAAACTTCTGGCATTTGTTTGATACACTGGATTTTTTTAAAGCTGTATTTATTTAAAGGAAAAACAAAACACATTTACAATTGCAAAGTTTGGTACATCATAAAACCTTGATTTGGGGTAACAACTTTTAAAAACATGGAAAGGGGGTCACAGCATTGGGGGAGGGGAAGGGAGGGGAAGGGAGGGGTAGTAGTTCAGTTGCCAAGATTGTTCAAGTTGCGTATGTTAGGTCTGGTAGTATCAATTTAGCTTTTGTGCGTTTCTGTTTAGCAAGTATGGTGGAATAAGGAGTATCTTCTTATAGTGGGTATTTAAGTATACATGGTTGAGTAGAATTGGTGTTATAAGTCCTCTTGGTATTAGGGATATGTAAACCTATATGGTTTCATTTCAATATCTAGTATTTGGCCTTAGGTTAAAGATGCCCTGTATAATCGTACCAACAAGGTGAGATTGTAGAATACATTGTTCTATATTGTCTTTAGGTGAATCATCTCAATAAAAGCACACTTTAATTGGATCCACTGTTGTTTCACAGTTGTTAAGTTTTTAGGTTTTAGTTATGTTAAAACTCTGACTGCATGGTTGAACACTGCTGACTCAAGGCATGAATCTTCATACTCAAAAAAAATGAATGGAGATGACACTATGGTTGTAATACTGAATATCTTAATGTATGTTATGCTACTTGAATGCATAAAAAAGCATATTTTTGCTAGTAAAATGCAATGAATGTTTGGAAAACTTATCATTACCAGGTGATATCTTCTTTTCTATATGTTCAGGGCAGCACGGTGGCTCAGTGGTTAGCACTGATGCAGAGGTCCTGAATTCGAATCCACCCTTGGACACATCTGCAAGAAGTTTATATGTTCTCCCCGTGCTTGCGTGGGTTTCCTCCGGGCACTCCCACAATCATAAAGATATACTGATAGGTTGAAAGTGTCAAATAAATGTGCTTAGATTGTAAGATCTTCGGGGCAGGGCCTGGTTTGAATGTATACATGTAATTGTAAAGCGCTACAGAAGATGTTAGCTCTATATAAATCCACAATAATAATAATTACCTTTAAAGTGGCCATACACGCAACAATCCCAATCATACTTGTGCGATAGGCAGGAAATGTATTCAAAAAAAGTAAGAACGTTTTAAGATCTTCCATACACGATCCGACAATCGTTGTGTGTATGGACACCTTTATGATAATGCCATTTACAGGAGTCGTAGTATACATGTAATTGGTGCTTTTAGTTCATTGAATATAAAATATTGATTTAGTTCAATAAAGGATAACTAAACCCAAATATTTCTGACTCCATAATCTAAAAACATACCATTCCAGTAAATAGTTATATATAATCATATGTAATCTCCATAAGATAACAGCCAATACACCATTTTTCTAGATTTTCAATACACATTCAAACCAAAGAAGTGCTTCCTGGTCATTCCTCCTGCTCCTGACCTCAGTCACAAATCTGTACTAGTCTATACATAATTGTCTAGAGACAAGAGAAATAACCTTCTGTTAACAAGCTGTAGCTCATGGCTGAGCATGTGCAAGAAACTTTGCAGACTGCAGAAAGGAGCAAGGATTTTTATAACAATATGGTTTTCATTGTAATAAGGTTTACACCTGTAACAAAAGCTGGGTACACACTTAAAGGGCATGTCCACCCCGAAATTTAACTTTTGATATGTGGTAGGGCATGCTCCCCCAGCCCCAACCGCATTAATATAATTGTTAGAAAGTCCCCCGATTCTTACTTACCTGCCCTCTCTCCTCCGCTGCTGTGTTCAGGCCCTCTGCTTGCATGGAATTGAAAGCAGGGGGCGGGACCGGCAGCCGCGTCCATGATTGGCTGAAACCGGTGCAAACAGCCCGGCGATGTTATATGCCGATAGCGGCGCTCGGAACATCGCTACTTGGCGCTGTTCTATTGCGGCACTTTCAACGCCAGCTATTAGCTGGCTTTGAAAGTGCTGCAATAAAATGCTGATTTCGGCATATAACATCGCTTGCGGCGGCTGCGCTGTTAACTTTCGCGTTAGCCACGCAGCCGCCGCAAGGAACGAGTTAAAGTCATGCTAAGCGATATAACATCGGTTAGCGCAACTTTAACTCCAAATCAGGAGCGATGCGCCCGTTGGTGCATCGCCCTGTAAGTTTCCAAATGCACCTGCTTTTGCTTTGCTTGTTTTGGCACATACCGGGTAAGGCACCAGGTTTAGAAAAACAGTTCAGAAGGCCACAAGTTCAATACCCTAGTCTTCCCATTTTTTTGTTTCATTTGGAAAGGATAAAGTTTCTAAATGTATCTCTACTTTGAGCTTATATAGTGGTTCACCTGGTAAGACGCCAGGTTTAGAAACACACAGTTTAAAAGGTCACAAGTTCGAATCCCCACACTTACCTTTTTTTTTTGTTTGTTTCCATTATATTCCTAATAAAAGATTCTACATGTACCAAGGTTCTATATACTATCTCTGTTAGCCTAGAGGTAAAAGCTATGCTTTTAGCAAGACAGAGTAAATGTAAAAGCTGCAGGTTCTATTCCCCAGACTTACTTTTATTTTTCCTGAAATATTAGAATTCTGTTTCTTACATCCATGCTATCTATTAAATACACTGCAAAGATTACTTTTCTTTTTGTATGAAAAGTAAAGGATTATATCATTGTTAGGGACAGGAGCACTGAATTTGTTTGAAAACAAAAATTCCCTGTTCTGTGTCAGGGAGAATCTCTGTGCTGTAATGTGATTGGCTGTCAGCTTCTAGGAAGCACGGTTACAACTTCCTTGTTTTGATTTGTAGAGCACTACAGAGCATGTGCCCGTATGTAGACACTTAGCTGGGGGTTTACCCAGCTAAGTTGGATTGTGGGAGCTGACCCCTCGTACTCACAGGTTATTTTAATAAATCACCCAATGGCCACAGTAAAGGGAGAGGTGAGACACAGCATAGACCACTGCAACAAAAGTTACTTATGCACACAAACTAGGTGGGTGCTGGCCTCCTAAAATCTTCCCACTTCTAAGGAAGATAAGTATCACCCAGTTCTGGATTATGGAGTCGCACACCTTGATGAATTCAAGTGTTTATTAAAGACCACACATCAAAATACAACGTTTCGGGGGAACGTGCCCCCTTCCTCAGGTGATCACTGAATTCATCAAGGTGTGCGACTCCATAATCCAGAACCGGTTGAGACACAGCATAGCTTTTTATATGTTTTTGAATGTGCTCTATTAGGACAATGTTGTCTGGAGACTTAAGTTCTCCTTTAAAAGATCTTTAAAAAATGACATACAGAATCTGTGAACTCTTTCCATTTCCAAGATATATGTGGGACTGCATAGAACATTCCAAATGAAGCCTTACTAGTGCTTTGTAAAGCGTGAGAATGATGTTTCTCTCCCACAAAATACTCTTGATACAAGACAATATATTGCTTACTTTAGCCGTTGCTGTCTGGCACTGTTTGCTACAGCTTAAGCTAGGTACACACTTAAAAATTCTTTAAAAAATTACAGAATCTGCAGTATTCTGTCTGTCATTTCCTAAAGTCCCCTATATTTAAGCATAGGGAGAACACTCAGGACTTTAAATTTCCCTCAGCCGCAACCCACTCCCTATATTTTATTTAAAAGGAGAAGACCGAGGGTGAGGGAAATTTTCAGGCCTCAGTAGTGCTCAGAAATGCACTATACTCACTAACGATACAGGGACGGTATCATCCCTTTATTGTTAGTGTGTGATAACGTTTACATAACTATACCTCATAGTTTTAAATGTTCCTGTGACTTCTTATATTTTAAAATAAAGGGGAGCATTAGTCAAGCAGGAAAGGTGTAGGGGCATGGAGAGTATATAATAAAGGAGAGGCTTTTAAAAGGGGGTATAGCGAACATGTTGGCGCTGCACTCACAGCTGAACATTATAATCCTTTCAGGAATCCCTCCCTTGAAAATTCTGCACTTGCCCTTGAATGGCTACAGCAAAATGAAAAGTGGGTTTTTCTTTAGGATGTTGTATTTTATACTTATAAAACTGGATGAAATACACAAATATACATAAAAGTGCAATTAATAACACAATCATTAATATAACCAAACTACATAACTCAGATGGTGAAAAATCTTTAAATAAGTCTGTGCAAGCAGCTGGTGCAAAAGTCTGTGCAATAACAGTATGAATTAGATAGATACTGAAAACCAGTCAGTGCCACTCACCGCTTATGCCACAAACCACTAGGAGATCCTGAACTACCCCTCCTGTCGCTAATCTCCAACACTTCCTCCTCAAGCTGATTGCTGTACCACTAAATCTTTATTTGTTTACATTGCAGGTGGAGAATTTACATGCCAATATTGTGACAGAATAGTTTTGGGCAAATATTAGAGAGTGATACGATAAACCAGACAGGATAATATCCTGGGAACCATTTTTTGGGGTTGATGAGGCATGTATATTCACACACATGACAAAAAAAAGGATATAACTAAATATCACATGTAATGCATTATACGGTATATACATTATACAGTATAACACATGCAAGGGTGTACACAGAGGTGTATAGCAAATAACATAGGGTCTTTTTTTTAGGCTAAACACCACTTTAACTTGGAATCATACCTTCAGCTATATAACAGTATAATTTTTTTCATCTATATTCCCGGATGCTTTTCTCCTCCCTTTTAGCAAATTTTCTGAAAAATAGCAGCAAAGATGATTAAAACTTAGAAATTTCCAATACAAATAACTAAGCCAACTAAATATAAATTTTGAAAAAGTCCTAAATAAAATGGGTTGCCACTGGATCAGTGCACACAGAGACATGGCCCCCCTAAAGGAAGACAATGCATAACTTTAGGGCTGTGCTATAAGTGCAAACTTGCATTTTTCAGACTAAACTCCCCTTTACCTGTGAACCAACCCTAAAAATCACCTTCCAACAACAGCACCCCTTACTGTATTAATAATCACTTTATGTGCATGGTCCTTCATTTATAATAATACTCTGGTGTCTGGTCCTAAACCCCATGGAATTGTGGTCCTACCCAGTCAGTGTGCCAATCAGCTACATCAGCCCAGGTCATGATGCTGACACTGCCCACTGACTGGTCACATCTCATAGATGAAAGGGATGCGGTATTTACCTTCAGAACGCAGGCCATTTCCCAGCGCTACACTGCCCAGACCGGACCGCTCTGTTCCTTCTCCTTCCCAGAGCACCGACTAGTAAAGCGAAAACACCGGGTTCCTAGAATGGAAACCGCTGCTGTGTTCAGGCCCTCTGCTTGCATGGAATTGAAAGCAGGGGGCGGGACCGGCAGCCGCGTCCATGATTGGCTGAAACCGGTGCAAACAGCCCGGCGATGTTATATGCCGATAGCGGCGCTCGGAACATCGCTACTTGCGCTGTTCTATTGCGGCACTTTCAACGCCAGCTATTAGCTGGCTTTGAAAGTGCTGCAATAAAATGCTGATTTCGGCATATAACATCGCTTGCGGCGGCTGCGCTGTTAACTTTGCGTTAGCCACGCAGCCGCCGCAAGGAACGAGTTAAAGTCATGCTAAGCGATATAACATGGTTACGCAACTTTAACTCCAAATCAGGAGCGATGCCCGTTGGTGCATCGCCCTGTAAGTTTCCAAATGCACCTGCTTTTGCTTTGCTTGTTTTGGCACATACCGGGTAAGGCACCAGGTTTAAAAAACATTTCAGAAGGCCCCAAGTTCAATACCCTAGTCTTCCATTTTTTTGTTTCATTTGGAAAGGATAAGTTTCTAAATGTACTCTACTTTGAGCTTATATAGTGGTTCACCTGGTAGACCCAGGTTTAGAACACACAGTTTAAAAGGTCACAAGTTCGAATCCCCACACTTACCTTTTTTTTTTGTTTGTTTCCATTATATTCCTATAAAAGATTCACATGTACCAAGTGTTCATTACTATCTCTGTTAGCCTAGAGGTAAAAGCTTGCTTTAGCAAGACAGAGTAAATGTAAAAGCTGCAGGTTCTATTCCCCAGACTTACTTTTATTTTTCCTGAAATATTAGAATTCTGTTTCTTACATCCATGCTATCTATTAAATACACTGCAAAGATTACTTTTCTTTTTGTAGAAAAGTAAAGGATTATATCATTGTTAGGGACAGGAGCACTGAATTTGTTTGAAAACAAAAATTCCCTGTTCTGTGTCAGGGAGATCTCTGTGCTGTAAGTGATTGGCTGTCAGCTTCTAGGAAGCACGGTTACAACTTCCTTGTTTTGATTTGTAGAGCACTACAGAGCATGTGCCCGTAGTAGACACTTAGCTGGGGGTTTACCCCCTAAGTTGGATTGTGGGAGCTGACCCCTCGTACTCACAGGTTATTTTAATAAATCACCCAATGGCCACATTAAAGGGAGAGGTGAGACACAGCATGACCACTGCAACAAAAGTTACTTATGCACACAAACTAGTGGGTGGGGCTGGCCTCCTAAAATCTTCCCACTTCTAAGAAGATAAGTATCACCCGTTCTGGATTATGGAGTCGCACACCTTGATGAATTCAAGTGTTTATTAAAGACCACACATCAAAATACAACGTTTCGGGGGAACGTGCCCCCTTCCTCAGGTGATCACTGATTCATCAAGGTGTGCGCCTCCATAATCCAGAACCGGTTGACACAGCATAGCTTTTTATATGTTTTTGAAGTGCTCTATTAGGACAATGTTGTCTGGAGACTTAAGTTCTCCTTTAAAAGATCTTTAAAAAATGACATACAGAATCTGTGAACTCTTTCCATTTCCAAGATATATGTGGGACTGCATAGAACATTCCAAATGAAGCCTCTAGTGCTTTGTAAAGCGTGAGAATGATGTTTCTCTCCCACAAAATACTCTTGATACAAGACAATATATTGCTTACTTAGCCGTTGGTCTGGCACTGTTTGCTACAGCTTAAGCTAGTACACACTTAAAATTCTTTAAAAATTCACGAATCTGCAGTATTCTGTCTGTCATTTCCTAAAGTCCCCTATATTTAGCATAGGGGAACACTCAGACTTTAAATTTCCCTCAGCCGCAACCCACTCCCTATATTTTATTTAAAAGGAGAAGACCGAGGGTGAGGGAAATTTTCAGGCCTCAGTAGTGCTCAGAAATGCCTATACTCACTAACGATCGGGACGGTATCATCCTTTATTGTTATGTGTGATAACTTTTACATAACATACCTCATAGTTTTAAATGTTCCTGTGACTTCTTATATTTAAAATAAAGGGGAGCATTATCAAGCAGGAAAGGTGTAGGGGCTGGAGAGTATATAATAAAGGAGAGGCTTTTAAAAGGGGGTATAGCGAACATGTTGGCGCTGCACTCACAGCTGAACATTATAATCCTTTCAGGAATCCCTCCCTTGAAAATTCTGCACTTGCCCTTAATGGCTACAGCAAATGAAAATGGGTTTTCTTTAGGATGTTGTTATTTATACTTATAAAACTGGATGAAATACACAAATATACATAAAAGTGCAATTAATAACACAATCATTAATATACCAAACTACATAACTCAGATGGTGAAAAATCTTTAATAAGTCTGTGCAAGCAGCTGGTGCAAAAGTCTGTGCAATAACAGTATGAATTAGATAGATACTGAAAACCAGTCAGCCACTCACCGCTTATGCCACAAACCACTAGGAGATCCTGAACTACCCCTCCTCGTCTAATCTCCAACACTCTCCTCCTCAAGCTGATTGCTGTACCACTAAATCTTTATTTGTTTACATTGCAGGTGGAGAATTTACATGCCAATATTGTGACAGAATAGTTTTGGGCAAATATTAGAGAGTGATACGATAAACCAGACAGGATAATATCCTGGGAACCATTTTTTGGGTTGATGATCATATTACACACACATGACAAAAAAAGGATAAAACTAAATACACATGTAATGCATTATACGGTATATACATTATACAGTATAACACATGCAAGGGTGTACACAGAGGTGTATAGCAAATAACATAGGGTCTTTTTTTTAGGCTAAACACCACTTTAACTTGGAATCATACCTTCAGCTATATAACAGTATAATTTTTTTCATCTATATTCCCGGATGCTTTTCTCCTCCCTTTTAGCAAATTTTCTGAAAAATAGCAGCAAAGATGATAAAAACTTAGAAATTTCCAATACAATAACTAGCCAACTAAATATAAATTTTGAAAAAGTCCTAAATAAAGGGGTTGCCACTGGATCAGTGCACACACAGAAGCCCCCCTAAAGGAAGACAATGCATAACTTTAGGGCTGTGCTATAAGTGCAAACTTGCATTTTTCAGACTAAACTCCCCTTTACCTGTGAACCAACCCTAAAAATCACCTTCCAACAACAGCACCCCTTACTGATTAAATATCACTTTATGTGCATGGTCCTTCATTTAATAATACTCTGGTTTCTGGTCCTAAACCCCATGGAATTGTGGTCCACCCGTCAGTGTGCCAATCAGCTACATCAGCCCAGGTCATGATGCACAACTGCCCACTGACTGGTCACATCTCATAGATGAAAGGAGAGCGTATTTACCTTCAGAACGCAGGCCATTTCCCAGCGCTACACTGCCCAGACCGGACCGCTCTGTTCCTTCTCCTTCCCATATCACCGCAGTAAAAGCGAAAACACCGGGTTCCTAGAATGGAAACAACTGAACCGACTATGACCCCCTCTTGTTCCAACGTGCACAGCCGGTCACTGTCACCGGTTCCCTACCACTGGCTGAGAGACAAGCACCACCCCCTTGGTCACATGGTACAGCTGCTAGCTGATGGTTCAGGGGCTCCGGAGCGTCTCTTGTCAGATGGTGACAGTGGGACAAGAGCACTGTGTAGCTGAAAGAAAAATAACACGGCAATTACAACTGGCGACATCCAAACTAGGCAAGTCCCCCACGTGATATCAAACATGATGACAACACTATCAGTGCGTAGTAACCACTTCAGCACGGGAATACAATGTCCAATAAGATCACCGGTACATTACCTGAGGCACGGGAATACGCTGTCCAATCAGATTACAGGTACACACACTTTTCCCGCCCTCAGTGAACTCTGTAGGTCCTATAATAATCATCAGTCAGACAAAGTCTATGATGGAAGAGACTGGGAGTTCCGTCAATTCGACCCGGTTTTCCTTGTCCTCAGCCGCTCCGTGTCCCCCGTATAGTGCGGTTTTGTTAAAGACCCCGGCGGTTCATTGTCCCGGGGGTGCCAGAGTTATTCCTAACCCCGGGCCTCGGTCGGCGAGTTACAGAGTCGGATGGGTGACTGACTCTTTCAGTAGCGGGCTGACACCTGAGGTGGCTGGAGCAGTGCAACATAGAGGTGGGTGGATGGGACTTCACAGAATCCAGTGAAAAGCTAAACAAGTCAGACTATGAAAGACAGCAAAGATCTTTTAAAGACTTAGGATTTTGTCTGCCATACTCACAGTCCAAGCGTTTATATGGTCTCGGAACTCCTCAGGGACTTCTAATATCCTTATAATTTACAGTTGGAGGTGCATTATCCACTATATAAACTATAGGGAGAATGTTTGGGTTGGACACATTCCCTTCAGTTGCGGTTGACTCCCTATACTTTAGTAAATGGGGCTACTACAGCCTAAGGGAGGTTTCAGGCAGATCCAAGCAATTCCTGAGGACGACAGTGAACGACAGCCTCAGAACACTAGGAACTGCAGTACACACTCAGGCAGAATAGTGCCTTTATTGTTAAAGTGTGTACCAACACACTACAGATCCTTAAAAAATGACAAGACAGTATCTGCAAGATTCTGTCTGCCATTTTTTAAGATTACACTACTCAGAGTCCCTTGAGTTCTCCCTTTGTAGAGCACATGGGAGAATGCTAGGGACTGCACATTTCCCTCAGCCACTGCCTACTCTATACTTTAAGAAAAGGGCCATTTTGGGGCATTTCCAAGGCTGGCGGTGAACGTTTGTTGGTTTTGGGATCAATGCAGTACACTGAAGATAAAGGGACGATACCTATGGTATCATTCATGTATCGTTGGTGTGTGTAACCATCCATATTCGGGGCGTGTTTACAAGATATTATCATATTTCAACTGTAACTGATTTTTGTGTGTACATGCTGAAATGTCCATGCTCACTGGTTTATGTGGGTAAGACATCTGGTCCATTTAAACGCCGATTTCAACGTCACAGGAGTGACATTAAAGGGCATGTCCACCCCCAAAACTAAAATTTAACCCCTTACTGGCCACATCAAGTAGTTTAAAACAAGCCTTACCATACATTTCTGCTCAAAATTGTTCCTCTGCTGTGCCCCTCCAAAGTCCAGGAAACTGCTGTGTAGGAGCAGTGTGTGACTCATGCTGTGCCTTAGTCTGCCTCAACCTCGTCAAGGTTTGAGGCATGCTTAGTGCAGCCCTCCCGTTTTTCTCTGCCTCCCCCTAACATTAAACCATTTGGGTATGCGGTAGGGCATGCTCCCCCAAATCCAACCGCATTAATATAATTGTTAGAAAGTCCCCCAATCCTTACTTACCTTCCCTCTCTCCAGCCCTCTGCTTGCAATTCTATGCAAGCAGAGGGCCGGAACACTGCGGCGGAGGAGAGAGTAAGTATCAGGGCGGAGGAGAGAGTAAGTATCAGGGGACTTTCTAACAATTATATTAATAACATGCCCTACCGCATATCAAAAGTTTTTATAAGGGGTGGACATGCCCTTTAAGATTGCCCTGAAATAATGGCTCTTCTCGGGGGATGATCCTCCTGTAGAATCTCATTTTTGTGTAGCCAAACATCAGGTTTCTGACCTTCGTGGGATGGTCATTGATCAGGTCCCCCCGCTAAAACGAGGGGGGATCGACCCAATGCCCTCCTACGCAGGGAAGCATATTGGATCTTCACACTACAAACATTACAAACCAAGGGCCTAAATGTCAATCTTGGTCTTACATGTTTCCTCCCTAGAAAATAATATCCATTGGTATGTACCGATAGTGTCTGAGTGCTTCCTCAGTAATAGTATTTTTAGTATTAATGTTTAGATGTTTTTTAATAATAATGTGTTTGAATAAAGTTCAATTAGGGTTTAGTGAAATCTGTTGGGGTATATTAGTAGACCAAGTTGTGCACTTGAATGGTTTATTTACCCTGGAATAAGATGTGTAATATGTACATATATTTTAATGTGATTGGCCACTAGATGGCCTTAGCAATTTGTCTCTAGTCTATTTAAAGGGCACTTTGCTCTATCATTGTTTGTATATGTCTGATGAAGGTGCGGTTAGCACCGAAACGTCACAATATGGTGTTGGACTGATGACTAAATAAACACCTTTTGTCTGCAAGACTGGTGTGCACAGTTTGTTCCTGTCTACAATTCACAGTTTGCCGCTGTACTGAGCACCCAGCACATATTCCTCCATTTGAGTACTTTGTGAGTATGCAGGATCCTTTTGTTCACTATTTATCTACCTCTACACTGGGAACACACTATACCATGCTACTAACTATACAATATTCTAAACAGATGACATACAGAATCTGTAAAAGATGTGGCTACACACAGTCTCCCTATATTAAGTATAGGGAAGATCATGCAGGACAGTCACACTCTTTACCAATCTCCGCAGTCCCTCTATACTACAGAAATTTTCTGTTGGGAACAAGCAATTCCAAGGCTCATAGTGAACATTCATTGGCTTCAGAAATGCATGTTTTCCCAGTACCTACAGTAAGGGCAAGGCCCCACAACACAGCTTATGTAGGACCGCACAAACTGTGCCACGCAGCACGATTGCAATGCACAATTCGTGCGTGCTATTGTCCGCTTGCACTGGGCTTTGTTTGATGTTCCCCTATGGCAGCACGTGCGATGCGCAACAACAATGGTGATCACATGCGCTGCGAAAGCAGGCAAAAGTTTACATTGGCATGTGCTACAACACGGAAACGCACAAGAAAATATCCTTGTGGGGCCTAGCCCTAACAGTAAAGGAGCAATGCCCAATTACTGTGTGTTCCCAGATATAAGGTTCTTTAGCTCCTCGGTTACCATTTCTTTAGTGCTGATTATGTGCTAATTTTAATTTATTTTCTACTGGTACATACAGTGTTCTCCCTAGGGTCTTTTAGCCTGGCAGCCCACATGGTTTCTTTTTCATGCAACCCGGCTGGAAAACTGTTGTGATTAAATAAAGAATTCAGATGTAGGTTTAACCCTTTGACTTCCAGCATAATTCACCATTTTGTGTGTGTTAAAAGCCTGAAGAATTTTCAGGATTTTAGACACATTTGGTTCAGTCAAAGTTTACAGTTGGAAACCCCCCAGTAAATCAGGAATATTGTGCATTGTTTTTTTCAGCACAAAGTGTACTTTAACAGGGTAACAATTTTTTGTAACTTTTCTGGAAATTTTACTGGAATTATAGGTAAAATATGTCAAATTTAAAATTAGCAAATTTTCATGGATTTTTCCCATTTTTACTTGGTTACACGCAAAAATCTTACTGTTTCTAAAAGCTCTGATACTCCCGAGTACAACAATATCAGATATATGTAGGTACCCCACTTTTCCTGTACAAGAGACCCCCCCCCCAAACTAAAACTGCACCTTCTAGAATATTACAAATGAAATGTATTGCCACTTCTGACGGTTAACATACAATATCTTCCAAATTAACTAAAATATCCCCACAAGTGAGATATTTTTAGAAACTACACACCCGCGGGATTTTATGAGTAGGGTAAGTTTCAGTCAAAATGCAGATACCGCGCAGCCCTTCGTCCAATTGTTATTTTCTTATCTTTTCCTTTTTTTCCTCAACTGTAAAATCAGAGACAATCAAATGCGAATTTCAGCTAAAAACTGCAGAGGAAAGTTCAAACGCATCTCCAATATGAAAGCCTAACCCCTCCCGAATAAAACGGTATGCCACATTCATGGGTGTACCCTGAGACATGACTACCAACTTACCCAGAGCGGGACCGATGCCAAATGTCAGTAGCAGCAAAGAAAAAAAAAATAGCCAGCTTTGCATTTGAACAGTCTGCAGTCTTTCCCACAAAACAGCCCCGTAACTCAGAAATAAAGTTACCAAATATCAATCTCCCAAATGTCCTGAATCAAAACGGTATGCCATATGCGTGGTTACACATGCGGATGTGGAAGCGTATCGCCACGAAGTGAGACACTGCACAATGGCTCAGAAAAATCGAAAATATTTAGCCAACTCTGAATTTGAACAGTCTGCAGTTTTTTTCCCACAAAACAACCCCCACAAATTATATATTCCTCAAATCTACACACCTTCAGCTATGTAACACTGTTGTTCGTTCATTCATACCATCAATGGTGTGGGCGCAGTTCTTTGTAGAAGTTTGCACTTTTCGCAGATTTTCGAAAAAAAATAAACATCAAACAACATTCAAAAGGTAGAAATCATGCCACAATACCATGGAACGTAAAAAAAAGTTAACAAATATCAATCTCCCAAATGTCCCGAATCAAACGGTATGCCATATTCATGGTTACACATGTGTATGTGGAATCGACTAGCCACAAATTGAGCCAAATCAGTGGCCCAATTAAAGCAACTTTTCAGATTTATCACACTAAACGCCCCACTATATTAGAAATAGCTCCCAATACTATATATTCTTGAAATCTACTCGCCTTCAGCTACGCAATGGTGTCATTCTTTTATGCAGTGCGCACAGAGACAAGGCCACCAACTAGCTTAAATGGGACGCATGCCCAAGTGCAATTACAAGAAAAAGTGCTCTGTAATTTGAACAGCCTACGCTTTTTCAAAGGAAACAGCCCTGAAATTGGGAAATACCCCCCACAAACTATATATTTTTGGAATTTAAACTCAGCTTTGTTATGGTGCCAAGCTTTCATACATACATGAAGAATTCCACATGCTGTTATTCATAGAACTCCATGCTTTTAGGAGATTTTGTGAAAAAATAAAATAAGAGGACTCAAAGGTTGAAATCCTACCTAAACCCACTTGGCAAGTAAAAAAACCCCACTAAATGGCAATCTCCCACATCTCCTGAATCAAACGGTTTGCCATATGGGGGGTGCAAACAGAGACAGGGCCACCAACTAGCTCAAATGGGACCCATGCGCAATTACAAGAAAAAATCAAAAACTGCCACAACTCACCCCACTCCCCCTTTTAGTGTTTTTTTTGTTTTTTTTTTCGAAAACTGGTTAGTACAGCGAGTCACAAGTTTTTGCACACTTTGCTCATCCTAAAAATTCAATCCGGTCTTTTTGTGGTACCTCTGCATAATTTCCTACTCAAATAGGCTTAGTTTCCATTAAATTCGGACAAATAATCATCTGCGTTTACTTTACCGATATCAACGGGGGCATTGGGAAGCTTGGAGAAGACAAAGTTTTTAGCTAATTTATAGTTTTAGGGTAAAAAATAACGGGATGTATATCACTTTTAAAAAAATTTGTGTGCATTTCCCTTTTTTTTTTTTTTTGGATAATTCCCAAAGATGATCATCAAATCATCTTGGGGAATGATAATGAACTTGGAATATTGGCACAAATGCTCGTTTTCCAATTTGAAATCCGATTGGAAAAATCACTTCCTGGAAATCATTTTCCAGGAAGTAATTTTTCATTCATTGGCAAAGATCAATAATTTGGTGATCAGAAGTGATCACCAAATTTTGATCTCTGTCCCCATTTTTTTTCAAGTCTTTGCTAAGTAAATCCTATTTGTGAATGGAACTTTGAGTTCCATTCTCAAAAAGTATAGTAAAGCTGTCACACTGACAGCTTTACATACCAGGTACTGCACTGTGATCTGAATGGAGGTTGCAGTGCAGTATTGTACCTCTATGGGAAGGCGCCGGTGAAGGAGGGAGCTCCATGACGTCACGGGGGTCTCCCTTTCCACTCTGAGATCTCTTCCTCATTGTGGCACCGGCTTCTGCTAAATGGTCATGGCTAAAAGGTATGCTATCTCCCGATCACCCCCCCCCCCTCGGATTTGGATTTTGAATGCTGCCCCTCGATCTCCCCTAGCGCAGCCAGATTTTTTTTTTTTTTAAAGGGACAGCCACAAAACGTATTCACGCAGTTTGAGCCTTTCATGCACAGAACATAAATACAAGTTCTGTGGCAGTGAAAAGGTTAATAGGTATTCCAATTGGTCAGTAAAAACTCCCACCAAAACTGCCCAGTCAAGACCTCTTTTTAACAGCAAGATTATTTTAGCATGTGTTAACTATTTTTTGCAAGATCCCCAAGGCCACACACTCTGTATCACATGTGCTTGTGCTGCCATGTTATATCTGGGTTACCTTCAGATGTTTTAAAACTACAAATTCCTGCATTCTGCAACCAAGAAATGCTGGGAGTTTTAGTTTTTAAACATCTAGTGGGATGAAAGTTGAGACATCCCTGAGCAGGGTTCAGCAAGGCTGATCAGTATTTCCATTAGAATATGAAAGAAGGCTGTATGGTTTTAATGTAGTTATACTGCACGAGTTTAAAGGGCATGTCAAACCTGGACGGTTCCTTGATAGCTGAAATGCATTGATCTCCGACACTTGAGTGTATATATATATATATATATATATATATATATATATATATATATATATATTGCAAGACTTCCACTCAGTCCATATAACTTCCAATGCGTGGGCAGATGCCCATATCTGCTAAATGTGTAATGACAAAAAAGAATTATGTCCTGAGCACAGAATCTGATGAAGGTGCTCAAAGCAGTACCGAAACATTAATGATAAACTGAAGATTATAAAGGTGTTCTCAGGACATAATTCTTTTTTATAACAATTAACCTGCCGTCACCATGTCCAATAAAAGACTTACATAGTAACATAGTAATTAAGGTAGAATAAAGACATACATCCATCAAGTCCAACCTATTCACCCTCTTTTAACCCTACTTATCAGTTGATCCAGAGGAAGGCAAAAAAAAACAGCTAAAAAGGGGGGGGAAATTCCTTCCTGACTCCAAACGGCAATCGGAAAGTATCCCTGGATCAACCAGATCTATATGCATTAATACCAGTAATTCTCAATATTTTTTAGTTTTAGAAACTTAACCAGGCCTTTTTTAAAGCTATTCAATGAACTTGCCATTAACCCATCTGCTGGAAGCACGTTCCACAGTTTCACCGTTCTCACTAAGAAACCCTTCCTAACCTGAGATGATGAAACTTCTTTTCTTCCAACCTTAAAGGATGTCCACGAGTCCTCTGATATGACCTATTAGTAACAATGCAACAGAGAGTTCATTGTATGGGCCATTAATATATTTGTATAAGGGTATCATGTCCCCACGCAAATGTCGCTTCTCCAATGTAAACAGCCCTAACTTGTCTAATGCTGCACTATTCAAGCCCCTCATTCCCCTTATATATTTAGGGCCCTTCTCTGAACTGCCTCAATTTCCAAGATGTCCCTTTGTATATGGGATTCCAAACGCACCGCATATTCCAAATGAGGCCTTCCTTACAGTGCCTTGTAAAGAGGGAGAATAATATTTTTTCTCTTGAATCTATTCCTCTCTTTATACAAGACAATATCTTGCTAGCTTACGCCGTTGCTACCTGGCATGGTTTGCTTAGCTAAGCTGTTATCTACCAGAACCCCCAAATCTTTTTCCATTACAGATGCACTTAACACAGAGTTATTTCTCTGTCACCCCAGTGGCAGCAATTCACCAGACTGGGATATCCCTGGCTCACAGGAAACGCACGGTATAAAAGTCCCTCCCATCCTCCTCCATGTCTTTTGCGTTTCCTGTGGCTAGGAAAGCATGGTGCTGAAGATTCAGGGCTTACCTCAGTTGCAACAGGATTGCTGGGAAGGGCTTGTGACCAGGGGAATAGAGTGGATTTAGAGTCCATCCAGTGTTTCCCTACAGGTGGCTGCCATTTTTTGGATCCAGAGTACGCTCCAGGTGCGGTGTTCTCAGCCGCGGGTCCGTTCGCGCGTACGTGCGCGCCGTTCGCGCATGCGCACGTCCTTCTGCAGCATTTCCGGGTCTCGCGAGTGACGTCATAGTCGCGTCTCGCGAGAGGATTCTTAAGGCACATGGGAGCTTCTTTTCTTCCGGTTTTGATAACCGGAAGTCTGTTTCACACGTGGACGTTGGTGTGGAGTTTTCTCTGGTCCTGGACTGTTCCAAAACGATCATTTGTGTGTCCTAAGGTTCTTTGCTGAGGTAGCCTCTGCTAATAGTGAGTACCTGTCTACTCCTTTTTTATAATGCCTTGGCCTGTTGTGTATTTTTTGCAGGGATCATTTTTTGTTATATCTATTTTGTGTAGATATTTCCTCACTATGGAGCAAAGATCAGTGAGTGGGGTCACCAACCTCAAGGAACTAGGTAAGCCCCAGGTAGTGTAGCTAAAAGAGATGATTTACTGTTTTCAAAGGGTTGAAAGCCTCTCTATTTATTTGTTCTTTCGTGCCTCTGTCTCTGATAAGTCTTCCAAATAGAAAAAGCTCTGGTTTCTAGAGGGAGAAATCGGATAAGGAAGATGAATTAGTCCAATTGCTGAAAGAATTCTATAGGACAAATTAATGAGCTTAATTAAAACGGCTGTTTCAGAATCAGCTAAAGAGCAAGGCAGCAAAAAGCAAAAAGAAAGACATTGTAAACAAGATCCTCACAGTATATCAATTTATCGGTATTTGTCTCTTAGTTCAGAAGATCAGAATCCTTTTCAGATGAGGAAGATAATGAAGCAGCGAATCTTTTGACCTAGTATAGTGGTGCCTTTAATAAGGCTATCAGGGAACTTTTTCTCTCACCATAGAGGAACCAGTGGTTGCTTCAGCGGATAAATATTTTCCTCTATACAGAAAAATTCAGTTTTCTTTCCCGTTCATAAATCTTTAAGACAGGTTATTTCTGCGGAATGGAAAAAAGTTGAAAAAAGGGTGACGTTGGAAACAGATTTTGTAAAAAAACCCTTTCCATGAGGAGGATGCAGAGGCTGGAATTCACCCCCTAAAGTGGATGCAGCGGTGGTTAGGTTGCAAGGAGACACACATTACCTGTAGAGATGCTGCCACATTTAAGGATCCAATGGATAGACGAATAGATGCTAATCTGAAGAAAGCCTATTGGCGGCAGGAGCAGGTGCAGCCTTCTATGGCTCTGAATTCCACTTCAAGAGCTTTAAAGGTGTGGTTAGCAGACCTTCAACATGCTATAGATTCTAATGTAAAAGGTCCAAGCTGACAGGTATGGTACAAGAATGTATGTTTGCAACAGATTTCATTTTTGAGATTCGGTAGATTTAGTAAGGCTGTCAGCGAGATCAGGCCTTGTCAGTGGCAGCCAGAAGAGCCCTCTGGGTAAAGAATTGGTCAGCGGATGTATTCTAAGTATATCTATGTCAACTTCCGTTCGATGGCAAAATGCTTTTTGGGTGAAAGACTGGATGATCTTATCAAAGATCGTCAGGTGGTAGAGTATATTCCTTCCCAGGAAAGAAGATTTAAAAATCTGCGATCCGGAACCTTTTCGCAGAGAGGGAAAGAGAGATTTTTTGTCCATCAAGACAAAGCAGAGGGAGTAGAGACTCCTTTTCAGTCAAATTGGAGAGTAGAGGAATGCAGCCTGGCAGAAAAGCATAGGTTCATTCCAGAGTACTTCACAACAATGACGGGGAGCAGGTTCCACCTCAGCTTATAGGAGGCAGATTACAACTTTTTTCGCAGAGGTGGGCCGAAGGGTGCCTGGACTCCTGGGTAATAACTCATCCAGGAAGGTTACAGGTTAGAGTTTCAAAACATGCCTCGTTTACATCATTTTGTGCCACCAAAAGAGCCTCGAAATGCAAAGGAAAAAAGAAGTAATTTTTCATTACATAGACCAATTATTGGGCTATAGGGGCAATTCAGGAGGTTCCAAAGGAACAACGAAGAAGAGGATTTATTTCCCTTATTTATGGTGCCAAAAGCTTCGGGGGGATGGGAGACCAGTGTTAAATCTGCGGGGGTTGAACAAATTTTTAAGGCTAAGAAGATTCAAGATGGAGTCTTTGCAATCCATCGTTCAAGCGATAAGCAAGGATATCTGGATGGTAAAAATCGATCTAAAGATGCGTATTTTCATATCCCATTCGAAAAACATTGGAAATTTTTAAGATTATGGCAACGGAAAGCATCTACAGTTCAAATGTCTTCCTTTCGGTCTAAACCAATCCCTGAGAGTCTTTACAAAGGTACTGGTGTCGTTAATAGCCGAGATAAAGGAAACAAGGATCCAAGTATTTCATTATCTCGACGATATTTTGCTAATAGCAGAAACCAAGGAGGTTGCCATTTTCATACTTCAGGTTGACAAATATCTTGTAGACTCGGATGGGTAATAAACAAGGAGAAGAGTCGCTTATTCCTTCCCAAGATATGATATTTCTAGGAGCTCTTTTTTCTACAGCAAACAATCTGATTTATTACCAAGTATAAAAGCGAGGTCGATAAGTCAAAAAGTTTGCATTTATAAAATCAAAAAGGAAGGTAAAACAGTGTCTAGTAATAATAGGAATTATGGCATCCTGTATTCCAATGGTAGAATGGGCGAGATGGCACATGAGAACCCTACAGAATCATCTATTGTCGTCGGTCAAAGATCCACAGTTCAATCTGGAAAAAGTAGTCTTTATTTCAGACAGAGTAAGACAATCACTGGTTTGGTGGACCATAGAAGAAAATCTCCAATCAGGAGATTAATAGAGCCTGTGGTATTCAATTACAAACGATGCGTCAGAGGATGGTTGGGGAGCTCATTGTCAAGGAGACTATGTGCAGGAACTGGGACTTTCCGAAGATTTAACGTCAAAACATATTAGAGTTAAGAGCAATAAGAAAAGCAATAGAATGCTTCGCTCATCAAATAGAAGGAAGTCATGTAAGGGTTTACTCCGACAACACTACAGCGGGGCTTATGTAAAAAGACAAGGAGGAACCAGAAGCAATCGTTGATGAAAGAAGTGGGGCCCATTCTCAATTGGGCAGAAGATCATCTAAAAAGTATCACGGCAGTTTATCTGCCCGGCCCTCAAAATATCTTGGCAGACTATTTGAGCAGAAACACCGTACAGCCAGGAGAATGGTGTCTTCACAAGGATATATTTCAAAGGATTTGTCAAAAATGGGGGGAGCCTTTGATAGATCTCATGGCTACTCCAAGCAATTCAAAATGTCGAAAATTTTATTCAAGGTTTCCAAATCCTCAGGCCGTGGGTACAGATGCTTTAGCCCAGGATTGGTCCAAAGGTCTCTTGTATGTTTTTCCTCCGATCCCGATGATCTGGAAGGTTCTTCAAAAAATCAAGGCAGAAAAAGCGTTCGTTTTGGCGGTCATTCCATTTTGGCCAAGGAGGCCTTGGTTTCCACTCCTCAATTCTTTGGCAATGGAAGAACCTTGGAGGATTCCGACCTTTCCGGGTTGGCTATCTCAGGGACCAGTATATTATCAGGAGGTCAACAACTTGAGTTTGATGGTTTGGAGATTGAAAGGAGAAAACTGTCAGCTTTAGGTTTCCAGGACTCTCTAGTTCAATTATTATTGAAATCGAGAAAAAATTCAACTTCTAATCAATATTATAGAGTGTGGAATAAATTTGTTCAATTTGCCAAAGATTCCAATATGGATCCTTTGAAAGCAGATGCTGCTTTGATTATAAAATTTCTTTTTTCAGGCTACAATATGGGTCTAGGCAATAGTACTCTAAAAGGGCAAGTTTCTGCATTGTCGGCCATCCTGGAACACTCTTGGGCCATGGATAAGATGGTCATTCGATTCTTCAATGCCCTTATGAGAATAAGACCTCCATCTAAACCGGTCTGTCCGGTTTGGAGTCTACCGATAGTCCTTCAAGCACTCACAATGTCACCTTTTGAACCACTAGAAAAATCTTCAGATTGGAATCTGACTTTAAAGACTATTCTATTGGTGGCCATCACTTCTGCTTGCAGAGTTTCAGAATTGGCGGCGTTGTCCGCAGACAGGCCCGACACGACAATTTTCCATAGGGTCAGAATGAACCTTCATTTGGGTTTCTTCTAAAGTAGTGTGTCACCTTTCCACTTTGAATGGAAATTAATCTTCCGGTTTTCTGTCCGGATCCAAAATCAGAAAAAGAAACAAAAGCTCCATACTTTAGACTTGGTGAGACTTTTATCCCATTGCTTAAAAAGGACAAAGTCATGGAGAAAATCAAAGAAACTCTTTATTATACCTAAAGGTTTTAGGAAGGGAGAAGCTCCTTCAAAGAGTACGTTGGCGGGTTGGTTAACTCAGGCCATTGCAAGGGCTTTCAGGCTCGAGGCGAGGCAGTTCCGGTTGGTTTAAAAGCTCACTCAACCAGTGCAATTGCTACTTCCTGGGCCCTTGAATCTAATGTTCCTATAGGGAACATTTGTGAGGCGGCAAAGTGGTCATCCTGGAGAACCTTTATTCGTCATTACCGCCTTGATGTTTCTTCAACCGACAAAACCAAATTCGGACGAAGAGTATTGGAGGCTATTATTCAATAAAAAAAAAAAAAAAAGAGAAGTATGTTCTATGTTCCCTCCCTAGATTTTAGCTTGGATAATTCCCAGTCTGGTGAATTGCTGCCACTGGGGTGACAGAGAAAACATGAAATTGTTTACTACATACCGTAATTTCTGTTTCTTGTCACCTTCCATGGCAGCATTCACCAGGTGAATACCCACCCTTATTGTTATTTATGTTTATTTATCTTGTATGATTATGTTTCCTTTGACAGCTTTATAATTAAGACATGGAGAGGAGGATGGGAGGGACTTTTATACCGTGCGTTTCCTGTGAGCCAGGGATATCCCAGTCTGGTGAATGCTGCCATGGAAGGTGAAAAGAAACAGAAATTACGGTATGTAGTAAACAATTTCATGTTTTATGGTGTAGGTGGCACAGGGATTATTAAATCTCAAATGCATCACCTTACATTTATCAACATTGAATCTCATCTGCCATTCTGCTGCCCATTTTGATAATCTATCTAGGTCTGCTTGCAGCACTTACACATCATTGGAAGTTTCCAAAGCTCTGCACAGTTTAGTGTCATCAGCAAACACTGAGACCTTGCTCTCAATGCCCCCTTCTAAGTCATTTATAAACAGATTAAACAGAAGCGGCCCCAGAACCCTGGGGCACTCCGCTTAGAACTTTAGCCCACATAGATGTAGCTCCATTAACCACCACTCTCTGTTTGCGGTCCAATAACCAGTTCTCTATCCATGAACAAATGTTTTCTTCAAGGCCAACAGTCCTCAGTTTATACATTAGTCACCTATGTGGCACAGTATTATAAGCTTTTGCAAAATCCAAATATACCACATCCACTGCTGTGCCTGAATCTAACTTCTTACTCACTTCTTCATAAAAACCAATTAAATTTGTCTGGCATGATCTATTTCTCATAAATCCATGCTGACTACTACTAATAAGATGATCTCTGGAGACAATGTCAAGGATATGATCCCTTAACAAAGTTTCCATTACCTTCCCTACCACTGATGTTAGGCTTACAGGTCTATAGTTTCCGGGCTGTGAACGACTACCTTTTTTGAATATTGGTATTACATTGGCTTTTTTCCAATCCAGCGGCACATCCCCAGACAAAAGCGCATCTGAAAAGATGAGAAACAGTGGTCTAGATAGAACTGAACTAAGCTCTTTTAAAATCCGAGGATGCAATCCATCTGGTCCTGGCGCTTTATTGATATTAACTTTGTCTAATTGTTTCCGTACCATATCCTCTGTTAGCCAATGTGAAAACTCTTCATTTCTTCCCTGCATATTATTACAATCCCTAATGTAAGGACAAGGATTCTCAACAGTAAAAACCGATGTAAAAAAACGGTTTAGCAGATTAGCCTTTTCGGCATCCTCTACAACCACCTCAGCTCCATTATTTAATGGTCCCACATTCTCAGTCCTCATCTTTTTACCATTTATATACTTAAAAAACATTTTGGGGTTGGACTTGCTTTGTTCAGCAATCCGTATTTCATTTTCTATTTTAGCTAGTTTAATTGCTTTCTTGCACTCTTTATTACAGCTTTTGTACTCCCTGTAAGCCTGTTCTGTGCCTTCTGTTTTCAAAATTTTAAAAGCCTTTTTCTTTTTTTCCATTTCCCTTTTTACCTGAGCATTAAGCCATGCAGGAGTGGACCTCATTTTTTTACACTTGTTACCTAAAGGTACAGATTTAGAAATGTAATAGTTTAATATCCCTTTAAAAGTGGTCCACATCTGCTCATTGTCTTTACCTAGAAACAGTTCCCCCCAGTCTATGAGCAGGAGCGATTCCTTTAACAGCATAAAATTAGCTTTCCTAAAGTTAAAAGTTTTTGTTAAGGCAGTGCACTTTAGTTTTTTGCAACCTATATTAAATGACACTATATCATGGTCACTATTCCCTAAGCTACCCATTACCCTCATCTCCAAAATGAGCTCAGGGTTATTAGATATCACCTGATCGAACAACGCATTCTGTCTAGTAGGAACTTCTACCATCTGTGAAAGAAAATGCTCATATAGGAAATTTAAGAACTTTATTATATATTTTATATATATATATATATATATTTGAGGTGCTGGCAGTTCCCTTACTCCAATCTATGTCAGGGTAGTTAAAATCCCCCATAACCAGAACATGCCCCATACCAGCAGCCTTCGCCAACTGCATATGGAGATTCATTTCCACCTCTTCCCCGGCATTTGGTGGCTTATAACATACTCCAACAATTAATTTACCTACCTTCTTGCTTCCTGTACACAGTTCCACCCATAATGTTTCTGCCGTATCGTTTACTCCCCCATCTATTCCATCTTTTAAATTTGGCTTCAATTCCTGTTTAACATACATACATACATACTCCTCCTCCTTTCTTATTAACTCTGTCATGTCTAAATAAGGAGTATCCTTCAATATTTACTGTCCAGTCGTGTGAATCATTAAGCCATGATTCTGCTATACCAATTACATCATACCTTTCCTTTAAAGCTATTACTTCAAGTTCGCCGTTTTTTCCAGCCAGACTTCTTGCATTTGTAAACATACATTTTAGATTATCAATTGATTTACTTCCATACATGGTCGTACATGCCTCCTTATCCTCTATGCTCCCCCTTCTCCTCCCTCCGTTGTGTTAATAGCCCCCTGATCCCTAACTTCTCTATCTACCCCTGTGTAGTTCAACGTTCCCTCCCCCCCCATACCTAGTTTAAAATCTCCTCCAACCCCTTAGCCATCTTCTCCCTCAAAACAGCTGCACCATCACCATTGAGGTGCAATCCGTCTACTAAAGAGCCTGTAGCCAACAGAAAAATCAGCCCAGTTCTCTAAAAACCCAAACCCCATCTCCTTACACCACTCTCTTAGCCACGCATTTATACTCCTGAGTTCCCGTTGTCTCCCTAGCGTAGCACGTGGCTGCGGTAGTATTTCTGAAATCACTACCCTTGAGGTCCTTGCTTTTAACTTGGCCCCTAATTCTTGGAAATCATTTTTAAGGACCTCACCTCCACCTCTAACTTTGTCATTGGCATCAATGTGAACCAAGACCGCCGGGCCACTCCCAGCCCCACCCAATAATCTGTCTACACGATCCACCACATGTCGAACCCTAGCACCAGGCAGACAACACACTGTTCGGCATGCAGGGTCTTGGCGACAGATTACCCTATCTACCCTTCTAATAATGGAGTCCCCTACCACTACCACCTGCCTATCCTTCCTAACCCCCAGTTCTCCCTCCCTTGTATTGGAGATGGCCATCCCCTGGGTGCTTAAGGGAAAGGCCCACTCCATACATGCTGCTTCCGAGCCATCGTCCTCCACACCTTCGCCTAAAATGGCAAATCTGTTGGGATCGACCAGCTGGGAAGAAGTGTCCCTATCCTTCCGTCCCCTACTTCCCCTGGTGACCCTTACAAATCTATCTTCCTTCTCCACCTTATCTGCCCCATGTCCACCCTCCAGTTTACTGGCCCCTGCCAGTACCTGCATTTCCCCCAGATTTGCCAAGCCCTGCAATGCTGCAAGTTTACCCTTTAGATTCTGGACCTCAGATTCCAAATGGGCAACCCACTCACATCTAACACATGCATAGGTCCCCCGGGGCGGCTGCTCCAAGATCCCATACATGCAGCAGGATGCACATTGCGTGGCCCGCTTCCATAGTTTTACCATTCCCACAGTGGAAAAACCCCTTCCAAGTCTAAACTTCTTTTATTTCAGTCCCCTACCAGTATAACCTGCCTAGTCTTCATGGCATTTGGTTCTCCCTCCCTTGTATTAGAGGTGCTGGTCCACTTGGTCAAGGCATTGGCCTGCTCCATACATGCTGCTTCTGAGCCATCCTCTTCCGCTTCTTCACCTAAGATGACCCATAGAAAACTACCTCCTTTCCCTAACTTATCTACCCTATTTCCACCCTCCTTTTCACTGGCCCCAGCCAGTACCTGCACCCCACCTTGGTTTGCAGGTTTTCCCTCCAGATTCTGCACCTCACATTCTAAATGGGTAACCCACTCAAATCTGACACAAAGATAGGTCCCCTAGATCAGGTATCACACCCCTTCCGGCATACCACCCCAAACTCATGAGCAAAAGGCCCTTTGTCCCCCGGCAAACCCTGTTTTTAGACGTCATGCCCTTGGAATGCCCCTAACTCTGCCTCCGTCACCCACTAGGCCCCTAACTCCGACTCATCCCACCCCCTAGATGATGGCACTTACATTGCTTCCCTTTCCCCCACCCAGCCCGAAGCCTCAAATGGCAGGGTGGGATGTCTGCCTAGATCACCTGCTCCAAGACTCCATATAGGTAACTGCATTCACATTGCATTGCCCCAACAAAACTGTCCATCATAAACATAAATACACATACAAAACACAAAAGTTAATTATGTTTTAAAGGGCATGTCTGCCAATCACAGTAGACACTGCCGGTCCAGCCCCTTTAACTTGCTTCCGTGCACAGAAAAGGCATGAAAGCAAGCAGAAGCACGACTATGGAAAGAAGGCTGATAAGAAATTGTTACCAGCATCTGAAAACATTAAAAACCTCACGAGGTCCATACCCTTTAACCCACTACTGTGTGATGTTCAAAAATCCTTACTCCTCTGCTCCTTATGGTTGTCCTGCAGTGCCTTTCCAAAGTCCTAGAAAATGAAGAGTAGGAGCTGTCTGTGTGTCATCCAATCCCTGCTGCTTCCTTGTCCTTAAAGAGTTTGGCATGCACCCCCTCCGGATCTCTCTCCCCTGCTCTTTTCTGTAGTGTAGTGTGGATTTACTTTTGTGTAGGGACCTCACCCGGGGCAGCCAGCGGGGATGTGAGGATGTCATGACATTGTGCCGGACGGTGCAAATATTTAAAAAAAACTCCCAACCCCACTGCCAGGAGCCTGGTTGTGGTTACCTATTCCTGGCTCCCTCGCTGTCCTCGTATCTTCTGCCCTTTTATTTGTACCTTGCCCAACTTCTGGTTAACTGCTTTTATTGCTCCCATCTTCAGTATCCAGCATCCAGTGTCCTGTATCTGTGACCAGTATTCAGCTTCCAGTATCCAGTTTTCCAGTGTCCCATTATACAGTTTTTCTTTGTCCAGTATCTAGTGGTACCTTACCTTGGACTATATTGCCTACTGAAAACGAACTCTGAGTTCCACAGACCTTTGGGTCTGATTTGCTACACCTACAAAACACCTTTGCAGCACTATTGCTTTGCAAAAGAGGTTCCAAACCAAATACCGCCCACTGGTAACTAAATTAACTAACCTTTCGTGGAAAAAATTTGCCTTTAGAACAATAAAGTAAATGATTCATATATTTTTTGCTTATATTTTGGCAGAACATATTTTAAGAAAAGACTGAAATTGCACAACTGAAAATGTATTTTATTAAAAAAATTTCCTCAGAAAATCCTTGTTTGAACTTTTTATAGATTCATATCTCGCAGAGAAGAGTTCGTTTGCAGAAAACAGCGGCTTTCATTTTACATCTGTAACAAGCAGTCGTTCATTAAGGTGTCCCAGTGGTTCAAATTCAGGAAAAATTATGGGTAGTTTTTTCTCAAAACCAAAACTACAAACACCATTGAAGGAATTTTCAGGTAACATTTGCATGTTTAAATACATTTTTTTTCTTTTGTCCTACAATGATTCTAGTTAAAATCTAAAACACGGGAGGTCCTGTTTCAGGATCAGGGAAGGGCTACTACTGGGGTTGGTATTGCACAGATTGCCAAATGCAAACCAAATATGGAGAACAAGAAGCAACAACCCCTATATACTGCAGAATACTCCCACGAATCTATAGTTTTTTGGGGGGGCTGGAAGAAATGCACATCATGATATAGCAGGAGTCCACTGTTTGATTACCAGCCTCCATACTTGGAGATAGTCTCTAAAACACACAGCCAGCTGGAAGATGGTGAGTTAGAGGTTTGTATATGAATGAGTCAAACTGTATGTTTGTGTAGTATTTGAATATTCGTTTAGGGTTTGTGTACCTGATAGTCTGACTATAGACTCCATGCTGTCCCAAGGCTTTTGTTCATTTAGCCACTAATTGAGGAGGAGCATACTAGCCTTTTACACAGTATACATATGTGCAGTAGGATAGCTATTTTTAAAGAGAAACATATTTTGGTTTGGTATTTGACACTGATAGCAGCTGTGTAGGGAATCTAGAAGCAAATGTAAACTCAGGTTATTGTTTCATTCAGAATACATTCAGTATACATTTCCCATGTCAGTGCAAACTAATAAGGTGCTGCAGACTTCACAGGTAATCTCAGGGGGTGCAATTCCTATAGCTCTTTGCCTAGAGAGCAATATACTCAATAGAAACATGACAAGGAAGCACCCTCTATAATCAAAGAAAGGGAATAACCCCCCAAAACTGTCAGCGCTATGCTTTAAATAAACATTGATCATGTTTTTATGTCACCATGGCAGCAATCGCCAACTGAGTAAGCTCATCCCTTTACCTGCTGGCAAGAAATAGGTAAAAAGGTAATGCACCCTACCGCCTTTGTCTTTCTGTTTCCTTTTCCCTCGGTGCCTGTCAATTTTATTTTTGGCATGTCACTTCCATTTTGTTGGCATAAAGAGGAACATAGAAGTGTTCTATATGCTTTAAATCTTTCTCCTTTGAGCAATTCTGAGTTGTGTTTTTTCCTGCTGGCAGCTTGGTAGGTCCTTCTGTTTAAACTCTGATATCTAGCAGATTTAGCAGCTAAACTAAAATATTTCTTGTTTGCTTCTCACAGTTTGTGAGATTGCAAAATGTCCAGAAGCCTCTTTAGATAGATAGATAGATAGATATTATTATTGTAGATTTATATAGTGCGAACATATTCCGTAGCACTTTAAAATTACATGTATACATTCACATCCGGCCCTGCCCTGAAGAGCTTACAATTTAAGCACAATTATTTGACAAATACAAAATATCAGTATGTCTTTATGATTGTGGGGGAAACCAGAGTGCCTGGAGGAAACCCACGCAAGCATGGGGAGAACATACAAACTCCTTGAAGCTGTGTCCAAGGGTGTATATGAACTCGGGACCTCAGTGCTAACCTTTGCCAATTATCCTTTTAATGAGAAACACTTATAACGAAAGACTAGACCAGATTATTACAAAAGCTTCAGGAAGAAAATCCATTCCTATTTCAAAAGAGATTTCAGAAACAAAGACAAGAATTTGCTCCTAGTCTGTCAGGCAGTACAAACCAGGGTGTGATAATGCTATAATTTCAGCATTGAGATCTGGAGTATAGCTAAACCTCAACAAAAGGTTCTTGCCATTCCGGACTTTTATGCTAGTCACACACATATCACAGATATTTGAAAAATGACAGACAGGATCTGCAAGATCCTGTCTGTCATTTTTCAAAGATCAGGATACACACTGTCCTGAGCGTTCTCCCTAGGCACAGCTTTTTTGGAACAGCTACTACAAAGTGGTGCAGTAGAATTAATCTGGGTACAACGTATGATCCTATCCCCCGACCCAACATTCTTGGGACCGTTCAGCCAGTATCGACAGTCCGCCGCGTGTAAACATGCGGTCCATAGAGGACCACACAATCACCTGTGGTTTTCCAATGTGTCAGATCGCCCTTTTTCACTATTCGGACAAACGGTTGGAGGTTGCCCTCTCGCCGCTGAAAAGCCATACAATTTTTTCGGACCGTGAAGTATCATTCAATCAGGCCAAATATTACACAGTCTTAGTTACAAATTTTAAACTAAAGAAAAGTTTCTAATCAAGATATCTTCTGAATACAAGATTACACATATATCATCGGGGCAGTGCTTGCATGTCTTGTCAACATAGATTTAAAGGCCATCTCCACCCTCTAAATGAAGATTTAAACTCACCCCAGACTGCAACACTTAAACACTAGCAGGATGCTCCTGAAGCCGGATCTTTACCCCAATGTTTGCCACCCCTTCTGTCGTCTTTATATTTGCAACAGTCAGTCATGTCATTAATGGCTGACCTCTTATCCGAGGGCACATTAGTACCCTCCTGCTCCCCTCCATCAGAGAGAAGAAGAATTATAGTTTCCAGTAATGGGCAATTTAAAAAAAACTAATTTTCCACAAAACCACCCGCAAATTGACATTTGATATTCTGATAGAGAAGTAACTATCAAATGTCATTTTGAGAGTGGACATGCCCTTTAAACCATTAATATTTATATCCTTTTGTTTTGCAGTGCCATGACAGAAAATTGCCTGAAAATTGCTTTTTAGCAAGTGATTTCCCCATACAGATTTTCACTTGGTGAAGGATGCAAAACCTATCAAATATACACATAATGAAAACTTTTAACTCTCTGGAAAAGGGACTAAACCTGGGCCTTGGATTTATGGCAAACTATATAGATTAAGAACTGCCAGCATCAAGACAGAAATACAAACATCTGTAGAGACATTGGGACAGTTAATTACATGGAATTCCTTTTACTTCACACTTCAGTAACTTACCACTATTTATATCAGCCACTTTGATCCACAGTATCTTATACCTTATCTGTTTGTCCCTTGCAGACCCCTTTTATATGACTTTAACACCTTCCACACTGATATTCCTTTTTTCTGCTTATTTGAACTATGAGCCTAATGTTGAATATATATCAGAGAGCATCACAGCTTCATTGTATTCAGCTTGAAAAAGGAACTAGAATGTTCTGAAAGCTTTCTATGATTATCTTAGTAAGCCAATAAAGGTATCACCTTTATACCACTTTTGTTATTTTTTATTTCAAAAGGGTTACCTTATAAACATTTTGACTGGCTAACACAGTACACCACCTTTCCCTGCGTCAAATATACACATAAACACACTTTCTATAAAAGCACAATCTGTGATATAAATGGCTTTTTCCAAGCTGCATCAATGTCACCATAAAATTGTCAAAGCAAATGCAGATTAGTAGCTCATTGATTCCAAAGTAAACTAAGCCTTATCTGCCAATGCAAGCAAGTTTTACAATACATAAAAGACAGTATTTGAATTTTCGGGATCTGTAAGTGTACGAAAACACCTGTCTGTCAGTGACATCCTGATTCCACTAAATAGCACTAAGGAGGAAGCTATTCATCAACAGCTTTGCCCCTGTTAAGCGCACAGTCAAAAAACAATACTGCTAAATAGATGAAAGTTTCCATGTTTCTAAAATAGTGTGTTAAGGTAAAGTGTTCAAAGGTAAAGTTTTTTTAGCATGTGTACTTTAGTGTGTACTTATGCATTGGCTCCCTTGCAATACTTTTGAGGTTGCGTGATTCATTGGTTGCTCCATAAGCTTTTATACTATATTGTATTTATGTCGTGGAACTGGCATCGGGGAAACCGGTTACTATAGAGGTGGTGTAGGTACCTGGGATGTTATATATGTTAGGGTGGTTGTGACTAGTGTTTTCCAGTGTTTAAAGGGGAACTGTGGTCCAAAAATGTCTTTAGGTAAATTGATAGGAATTGCTCTCCTGCAATTTATTTTCATTGTTTATTTTGCATAGTTTTGAAGATATTTACATTTTTGTGTGTGATATGGCAGCAGCATCACCAGGTCCCCTGCACTTCCTGCTCTGAAACCATGTCAGTCAAATTGCCCTGTGTCCCCTCCTCCCCTTTGCAGCCTCCCTGGTCCCTCCCACTCATGGACCCTCCAGTTGCAAGCCCACCCACGGGTGCCCACGCCACTCGCAGGTGCATAAGCCCCACCCATGGGCGCATAAGCTCTGCCCACCCGCAGACGCACAATCCCCCGCTCACAAGTGCCGTGGGCCACTCAGACACCCCCCCTACAGAAAACTCTGTGGAAACAGCCTTTTCAGGCAGAGTGAGAACTCTGCCTGAAACGGCTGCTTTCACATAGTGGGAAAGAAGGGCTGTAGATTCCCTTACGTACTCCTCCTCCTCTCTGTTGAAGGTAAGTCCCTTCGGGGTCATATTTTGCATAAAATGATAATGCAAAATTGGGGTTTGGGGGGGGGGTCCTCTGCATTTTCTTTTGACTGGACATGACCTTTAATGTTAGTTTTTAAATTACAGTATGACAAATTGTATTTTTCACCCTAATAAAATGTTTTTTCTGTTTTAGCGACATCCTCTTCAGCAATATCAGCACAGTGTACTGGATCAGTTATTGTATCTGTAGTAGAAGGAAGAGGACTTGCTAGAGGTGAAATTGGATTGGCCAGTTTAGATTTGAAAAATCCAGAAGTTGTGCTATCCCAGTTTGCAGATAATACAATATATGTAAAGGTATAAACTGAGTTATTAGGGGTTGTTTTCTTATTTACTGTAATTTAGTTATCCCTAGATTTATGTATTAAACTCTGTTGTGTCCTGTATGATTAACTCAAGGTTTCCACCAGTGGCTTGCTGGATCAAATGAGTTGTTAAATGTGATCCCATATAGCTTTTTCTATAGATTTTCTGTCATATATTCCAAAATCAATTACAAAAATATGATGATGTTGGTTTAATATGGAGTATGGGTTAAAGCAGAACTAAACTTGCAAAAAAACACACTATCCACCAACCTGGCTTGCCAGAGCATCTGATTTGCAAGGGACACGCCTATGCACTGATTGCACTGTTATTGCAATTAAAAATCATCAATTCTAACTTGGCAATGTTACATGTGTTTTTTGGGTGTCCCTACATGTTTGCTGATCTGGCAATCCTACCTCCAACATTCACCTTTAAATAGGGTCACTATTGAGAAATGCATTACACAGAGTTGTGCTAAGATGAGTTTATGCTACTCCTGCAACTCTGCACCACGTTGCTTTTATAAGTGTACCTTATAAATGATAACTCTTACTATTGTACACCTACCACTAAAAACAGCAAAGTATAATAATTCACCTATACAGCAGTTATTGAAAAGAAGCCTGGGCCAATATAAAGTGCAAGCATACAAATATATATTGCAGCAATACACACTTGCTTCAGAAATTAACTTGCTCACAAATATATAGGTTTTACAGGTGGTTGCTTCATACAGTTAATACTTATGCAAAGGGTTAACTGCTTCCCCCACTATAGTTGAGCACAGTTTTCTAAATCAGCTAATCATATTTCCCAGGTCCTTCATAGCAGAGGCCTCTCATAGCTATAAAAAGTCAAGCCACACCTCCTCCAGCCTTTTTTTTCTCCTGTCTTCCAATGCATGGTCCTCTCCTGGCTCTCCTATTCCTGTGACGAGAGGGGTCTCTGCTGCTCTTTCCTCTCTGAAGCCTGTATCAGACACTTATGTAATGTAGGGGGGTGGTTAGTGCACCACCAGTTTACAAGGAGGTCCGGGCCTGCTCCTGGGCCAAGATCTTGCGAGCTGTGGTGTGCACTCGCGAAAGTGGCATGAATTTTAAAATTGATCAGCGTACTTCCTATCCTTTCTGTTTGTTTTCTCTCGGATCCTGTCACAGTAGCTGGTGGGAGTTTTTTTAGATCCTCCAAACATTATGAAGAGGAAGAGCATAATTACCATCACAAATCAGCCAGACAAGAATGTTTTCAATGCGATAACTATGCCACTAAGGGAAAGAAGCTATGCAGGGATTGTTCATCTTCACAGACAAGCTCATCAACTGACAATATGGCATCAGTGGTCAAGGGCATGGTGAATTCTTTGGAATCCTTTGCGGAAAAAAATTAAGATAACATATCCAAGGTGGCTGATTTGATCAGGCAACCTTCCAAAGTAAATGAGGGACCTCAGGTCAAATTATTCATATGTCAGTGCTGATTTAATGTTTGTGGATAGAATCCAGGATTCAGCTAAATTTTTTGCCCATGACCAGATAAAATAAAAATCATATGGGATAAAAGAAATCATATAAAAAATGGGATAACCCAGATAGGAGATTTGTGTTATCCCATAATACGAAGAAAACCTATCCCTTTCTTTAGGATAATACAAGCATGATGAGGCACCTAAAATCGAGACAGCCATGGCTAGAAAGACAGCACTGGCTACCGAAGATTCAGTAACACTCAAAGACCCTATGGAGCGTAGGGGAAGAATCTTTACTCATTTATGTTTCACTCTTTTATTCATGCCTGCTATTGCAGCAACTAGTCTGGCTAGAGCTAATAAAGTTTGGATCAATGACCTAGAAAAGGCAATTAAGAACGCTACTTCTTGTGAGCTTGTAAAACGGCTCTCAGAGAAAATGGCAAATGAGTATTTAGCAGAAGCTTCCCTTGATTTATTAAAACATTCCGCAAAAATCATGGGAGCGTGTGTCGTGGCAAGATGCTCTCTGCTTAAAAAAATTGAAGGACGCTTTGACTTCAAAGCAAGGGTTAATGAGTCTTTCTTTTGAAGATAATCTCTTGTTTGGCTCAGGTCTGGAAGATATAATTAAAAAGAACTCTTAGAAGAAAGCTTCCATTACCTCAAGCATTTAGAATATTCTTTCTAGCATCTTCACAACATAGCAACCTTTTTTTTTAGGTAGACTTTTTTAGACAAAGAGGTGGATGGAAGGCAGGCCATTTTGAGGATTTTCTGTCAGAGGTAAGTAATGACTCCTGGCCAGCCCCTCCCCTGGAAGTGGGAGGAAGAATTGTTCACTTCAAGGAAATGTGGGCACTTGCAACCACAGACAACTGAGTTTTTTCATGCAAATAACAGAAGGGGAATTGATGATCAAGATAGATAAAAAAAAAATGCCTATCGCCAATTTGTCCTTACCACAGGAAATATAATTTCATTTTTCATAAAGGGCCATCATTTCGAGTACACAGCCCTTCCCTTTGGGCTGGCCGCAGCCTTAATGGCCTTTTCAAAAGTACTTGCTGTGTTAAGACTATTGTGTTAGTCTGCGTTAAGACTATTGTGTTAAGACTTCTTCAATTACAAAAGGAGATCCTATTGTTAGGTTCAATTTTGACCAATATCTCGGCCTCAGGAGAAAATTCAAGATGTATTAGTGAAGAATCTAGTAGCTCATCAAATATCTACAGTATGGACTCAGTAACATGGGTCAATGGATCTGCAGCTGGTATTCCTGAGATAGTTCAGACAATGGAAAGGTCCAAGCCAGCTGATTCCCTCCCCCTGTAATAGCAGATCTGGGTTGGTGGACAGCGACTGTTAGTCTCACACCCAGTTCTCTCAAGATTCCTCCTTAAGTTATTTTGACAAAAGATGCCATCCCCACTGGTTGGGGAGCTATTAATGGGGAATCATACAAGCCCAAGGCATGTGGTCCAGGAAGTTGTCATCCCTTGTCATTTAAGAGAAATGTGGGCAGTCCTAATAGCTCTTCAACACGTCCAGGAGAAGATTGTAGGAGCTCCAGTTCTAGTGCACACAGAAAACTTGACAGTTGTCTCCTACATCCTCAATAAAGAGGGTACACAGATTTCTCAACTTTGGAGGGTGACCAAACTCCTCTTAAATTGGACAGCGCTTCTCCTTTTGGATTTATCAGCAGCTCATGTTCCAGGTTGTGAGAACAAGAAAGCAGACTTTATCAGGAGAGTCCAGCTGCATCCAGAGGAATGGAGATTGCATCCACTGGTATTCAGGGACATAGTTTGATGGCAGGGGGAACTGTAATAGAAATTGCCCCATGGTGGCCCAGGAGACCTTGGTTTCCATGCGTTTTTATTTTTTACCAATTTTATTTATGTTGGCATTCGGTTATGTACAGCAAACATTGTAAAACATTATCGTTTGCAATCAGTAAAGGGAAGCTAATATTTAACATTGAATTGTCTGTGGTATCATTTTCATGTACTTTATACAATGCCCTACATTTGCTATTTTATTAGTAAGAAACCAGGGGAAACTTTAGAAAGGGTAAATCTGCTGGTGAATATTGACACTTGGGGCAGGCTGGAGAGTGAATGAGCAACATTTTTGCCAGTCTATGTGGGGATAAATATACCTGATGGAGAATATAGAATTGCAAAAGTTTATTTGGTCCAGATGCAGAGACATTTAGGTGCGTTTCTGCAAGGTCTTTCCAGTCATCAATAGTTATAGTTGGGATGTATTTTGACCATTTAGTTATTATGGTATTTGCACCCGGTGTAGTTTTTGCATCTAGTAGACATTTCCATGTGCCTCTCAACTGTCCACTACTCCCTCTAAGGGAAGACTTGCTTTCTCAGGGTCCTGTCAAATATTCAAACGTGTCTAGTCTCAGCCTGACAGCTGGGCTATTGAGACAAACATGATGGAAAAACTAGGTCTATCCAAAGAGACAATTTCTGCCCTTTTAGCAGCAAGGAAGCTATCAACTGCTTCAAGCTATTACAAAGTTTGGAAAACCTTTTCGGGATGGGGCATTAGAGAATATAATATAGGTCTTTCTTGAGACATTCTTGGAGACAAGTGCATCTACTTTCAAAACAAGATGGACACAAGATGGACATTGGACACTGCTGATTAGATTCTTTAGAGGAGTCAAACATCTTAAACCCCCTTGTAATCCCAAATTTTCTCCTTGGGATCTGCCATTGGCTCTACAGGCAGTCCAAAAGCCTCTCTTTCAATCCTTAGATGATTGTCTTATAAAATATTTAGCTTTTAAATGGCATGTCCACCCCTTTTTTCAAAGTTTTCTGTAGTGTAGGGCTCCCTATCCCACCCCCAACCGCTATATTATCTTGTCAACCACCTCTCCTGATCTCTACTTACACTGCCTCTTTCCCACAGTGTTCACAAAAGTGAAACTGCAAGCAGGGGGTCGGACCGGCAGCCATAGAGGTAAGGTAAGAATTTTAACACACTACACAATGGGGCCAGTAGCGGGGGAGATTGTAGTTTTGGGGGTGGACATGCCCTTTAAAACCGTTTTCTTGGTGGCGATCACATCTGGTAGGATAGTAGCAGAAATGAATGCTTTAAGAGCCTCAGACTTTCTTGATCTTTTTCCCCTGACAAAGTAGTGTTAAAGGTTAAACTAAACGTAATTTTTTTAAAAAAACCTAATGTGAAAGTTTTTCTCCCGAGAAAATCTATACATTGTAAGATTCTTCTCTAGTAACTTGCATGTAGTACATGTTAGTAACAGATTCTGTTACTAAGAAGGCTTCCATGTTGTTGCTAGTACAACCCATGAAGTCATTGAAGAGCCATGCCCCCTGACCCAGTATTCTCTATGCACAGAGTATTTTCTATACAGCTGTCTACACACTAATATAGAAGTCCATATTCCATTTTTTTATTATTATTTTCCTAGTAAAAGTTAAAGCTTCCAAATGTACCTGGATTCCTGCTTATTCAGTTTTGGCACACTGGGTAAGGCACCAGGTTTAAAAATAGATAGTTCAAATGGTCACAAGTTCAATACCCCAGACTTAATGTTTTTAAGTTTCTCTTTTGTTCCAAGCAAAATATAACACTTTTAAAGGACAACTAAAGCCACAGAACAACACTGAACCAGATGGCAGAACACCTTAATATAAAACCAGTAATCTGTGTCTTACCTCTCATTTTGGTACGGGTGCTGGGAAATTTACCTAAACATATGGTTTGTGCTTTACTTCACACAGTTTGGTCAACGACCATTATGTTGCACATGCACATGCTCAGTCCTTAGTTATGGCAGAAACTTGTTACAGTTGGTCACACCCATTAGTAATCTGTAGCCAATTCTTTTACAGGACAGATAAAGCAAGGAAGCATGTGACTAAGGCCAGGAGGTGTGGTCTGACACTGCACATAAACACAGATACTTCATCCAGTTCTGAACAGGCTTACATTTACTTTAATACAATTTACTAAAGTGGTATTTTATAGCTTATTGGTGTTTTTAGGGGAGTTGTTTTCAGATTCTGGAGTATAAAAAATTGGTTTAGTTCTCCTTTAAATGTACCTGAGTATTCAGCTTATTCAGTGGGGGCTCACCCGGTAAGACGCCAGTTTCAGAAACACACCGTTCAGAAGGCTACAAGTTTGAATCTCCAGACTTACCTTTTTTGTTTCCATTATGTTCCTAGTGAAATATTTTACATGTACCAATCTTCTATATAGTATCTTTGTTAGCCTAGAGGTAAGAGCTCTGCTTTTAGCAAGACAGAGTAAATGTACAAGTTGCAGGTTCTATTCCCCAGACTGAAATCCCTGTTCTGTGTCCGGGAGAGGAAGGATTTCTGTGCTGTTATGTGATTGGCTAGCCACTAGCACCTGCGATCGCACGTGTGTCCGAACCTTAAAGGGCAGGTCCAGCCCTAAAATGAAATCTTACATACAGGTTAATTACCCCCCAAAACCCTAAACGGTAATAGTTTAAAATCTGAAATATATGTCTAACCTGAAATCCTGCACAGTGTCCTGTTGCCCCTGTTTCTGCTTCTGCCTGGTTCTTCCAGTTATGGATTTGACAGTTGACATCACAGCCGATGACTGAATGTTAATCCCCTGTCTGCCTCTTCTGAGCATGCCCAGGCTCAGTACAGGTTTCTAAATTGCTCCGTTTCAATGAGGCATCCAGAAACATACTGTAGCAGGCATACAGTAATGAATTCATAGGACAAAGTATGATATATCAAAATATTTTAAAGAGGCCATTCTTACCTCACTTTATGAGGTGGAGTTGTCATTTAAGTCTAAGCTAATTCATGTCAAATACCATTTGAAGGTCCAATTCTCTTTGAAGAGACATACGATAATAGTTTTGACCAAATCAGTCCACAACCATTTATCATAACTGAAACTGAATAGATCTAAAGGATAAGTTCATGTAACAAAATTAAAGAATATTCCTGAGGTTTGAAGTAGCTGGACAACATTGGCAGTTAAAAAAATGCAAAAAAGGCCTGACACAAGGTCAGAAAAGCCCCTTACCTGAAAACAGGCAATCAGCTACCATATTTCGCTATAAGTATAAGCTTAACAGGGGTAACTATGTAACCCAATAACTGTTAAACAGATGTGGACATAAAACCAGTGTTATGCACAGACAAGATATCCTTTAATGTTATAGATAGCAAAATAAAGCTCACATATTTGAATCAATACAAAAACACTATAAAAACGATATAATTTGCATGAATACAAAATGTAGTTTTGCGAGGTAAAATCAACCCCCATAGTCCAATTAGGAGTTAATAGACATACAGGGAGAGTCAATAAAAGTTCTTATCGTTTAAAATGGTGCTAATTTTGCCCCAACCATTCAGATCTTATTTAACATTTGAAAGCTAATATCTGATTGGTTGGGGCAAAATTAGCACCATTTTAAACGATAAGATCTTTTATTGAATAACCCTGATAGTTCCTAAATAAAGTAAGGGGTTAAGGGCTCCATGTTGTAAATAAATGTTCCAAGGTTGGGTCCTCCTATGTGAATGCGTTGGTCAGTTAGAAACAGCATATAATGCAACTGAAAGCAGGTAAGTACATAGCAAAGCCAGCGATGCCGAAAGATGGATAATAGGCAGTCACAAATTGAAGCACATGCAAAGTAATTAGGCACAGCAGGGGCAAAGGTTCAGAAAGGTCTCACCCTCTATGGATCCCTTGTGTATGAGCATCGGCTCCAAAGTCTGTTCTGCTGCCTCATACCTATACAATGGCGGGTCATCATGCGGTATCTAGCCGTCAACCACGAACCTCACCAACGTCCAGCATCGCAGTCCACCGGAGGGCCGCCGAGATTGATATGGAGCACATAAAAGGCATGTGCTCCATATCCATCTCGGTGGACCTTTTGCTTTATTTTTCTATCAATAATATTAAAAGATATCTTGTCTGTGCATAACACTGGTTTTATGTCCACCTCTGTTTAACAGTTATTGGGTTACATAGTTACCCCTGTCTTATAGGGAAATATGGTAGCTGAGTGCCACAGGGAGTACTTTTCCCTGTATTCAAGTAAGGGGCTTTTCAGACCTTGTGTCAGGTATTTTTTGTATTTTTCTAGTGTTTTTTTTACCCTACCAAGCACCCGCCTGCTGCCTATAATTTGGCGATTTATACCTCCCTTATATATACACTATATGCGGAATTTCGTCTAGTCACTTTTGTGGCTCTGTTATTTCTAACATTGGCAGTTAACCTGCCTTCCATTCACCCTGTTTAAGGTGTCTCAGTTTTTCTCAAGGCTGTGGTATCACTGGTGAAACATCTCTGAACTGGTTTTATACCATTATCTCAATGACATTGAGAAGAGCAGAATTGTTCCTTTTCAGTTCCCAGCACTTTAGCAGTGTTATTCCAAGCTAATCTAAATCTGGTTTCTAGATAAAGCAAGAAGAACAAAATATGCTGCAGAAATGCTGCTTCAGATGCTTAATTCTGAAGATCCCTGCACTTATGGCTGTGTCAGTGTTTCCAATACAATAAGCCATACAACAAAAACCACTGAATAAGAGTTTAAATTATTTTTTCTGTTTTGTGATTGAACTGTACTGACATATATCAAGAAGACTGTCTTTACCATAAACAATGACACTGACCATACATACAGAATGTTCACATTTGACTGTAAAATGTATTAAATGTCTAAACACACCTTTGATTTTAAACCTCATGATGTTCCTTGTATTGACCTTTTTATTTTGTGATCAAATGTTAGAACATTGTGGAGAATCTGACTTTTATATCAAATTATATCACACTATAGCTCTGTTATCATTTATATCAAAATAGGAAGTATCTGTCAAGGGAGTTCTTAAAATGGCAATCTATTGGGGCAACACAAAAAGCCACAACATAATGTATTATATTATAATGTGTTCAAGCTTAAGACAATTATACAGTAAAAATCTGAAGAAAGTGGTGAAATATATAGGCAGAGGATTCCTAGTTTTGCATTGTGTTGTGGCTGCACTTAGCAGGCAATTAAGACAATGAAAATGCATGCCCTGCAACAGGTGCATAATCCAATAGATTGGGCAGTTGCCAAATTAAAGGGTGGCACACAAACTGTAGCAGGAGTTTGTAAATCAATACCCTTTTTAGGATGTTGTTTTTTGTGTGGTTGCTAATGAGGTGTGGGGAGGGGGATTATCCTTTTGGTTTCCTTTTAATAACAATAAAGAAAAAATGTATGGTAGAAATACTATTTTATGTATTGTAGGTTATAACAAAGCTCAAGATTCTGACCCCACGAGAAATACTGATGCCAAATACTGCATGTGATAGCACTGCAAGTAAGCTGTTCCATCTATTAATGGAAAATTTTAAGGTGATTATTTTTAATGTTTTACCTTTTTAGTTTGAAAGTAGGTGGTCTATTTAAAACAGGGATGTCCAACCTGTGGCTCTCCAGATGTTTGAAAACTAAACTACAACTCCCAGCTGGGTATTGCTAGATGGCAGCTTGTTGGACCACTCTGATTTTAAAAAAAATACAATATAAAAAAAAACATTTTAAGGTAACCAACTGATAATACAAATGTCTTCTGAACGAAAACATTTTAAGGTAACCAATTGATAATACAACTGACAGTATGTGGGAAATTAATTCTGTATTCAATCCAGTCTCTGCTAGACTGTTAGTTAGAGCATCGTCATGAAAAAAAATCCCATTTTTTTTGTTGTAGCTTGGAGCACATTTTTGTGTAATCAAAACAATTATTTTATTGGTAATATAAAGTACATAAATATGCAGTGCTAATAATGCTTCAATTTTAAAGTTGATATAAAGATATGAGTCTGTGGTCATTCTGTTCTGCTTCTTAGTTGGGTAATGGATTAAAGTTCCATAGAAAATATAATAGGTAAGCATAAATGTCTGCCTTTGAGTGCATTCATAATTGTGGTGGAAGCCTTTAAAAGTATCATCAAAATTTAAAATTGCTTCTGACTGATAATTTAAACCAAGCATTTCTAGCTATGCACTGACCCTCCTGCAATCTGAACATTTCCACATTAGACAACCTGACTTTTTTGATTCCCAAGCATGAACATGCTGTCCCAAGCATGAACTCCTGTTTTTTGTCAGCGTGGCCTTTCACTGACACATCTCACTTCTTTGCCTAATCAAATGCTTGAGTGTCCAGTAGATGCATGCATAGTTTAATCAACTGTGTCTGCCTATGCTATTCCACTTCTCTCCAATTGTCAGCACCTTTTGTAAAATAGTAATGTGGGTGGTCCAAGGCAATCAATGTCTCCACTTCTTTAAATTGAGATAATACCTTACATCATTCATCCTGCGTCTTTTGTGCTTCTCCAAACGCATGTACATTAGGGAAGATGAGTGAATCAGTCTACTCCAGCCATATATATATATATATATATATATATATATATATATATTATAAATCAATACTACTCTTTCAGATTTTAATGCCATACAGGTTATATTCAGCATTCATAACATTCAGTGTTTCTATTTCAGGTTGTTAATAACTAAAAATAATTGTACAGTAGCATTTGTTAACAATTGTTTGCTTGTATCTGTAATGGCTAGACACATTATTTGTATTTTAAAATTTCAATTTTGCATGGTTTCATAATAAGTAGTTGCTAAATAAATCTTTAAAAATTTGTGTTGTGTGACCTTTATTTGGTATACCCATTTGTTATCTTAGTGATGTTTAAAAGCTAATGGTATTAATGTTTAAGAGATTGTGATTGACAACTTGTACCATGTGTTCAAGGCTTTAGCAAATTTCCGTGGGCATTTCTTATGCACATACCCTATATAAGTATAAGCTGAGATTTTCATGCTTTAAAATTAGCCTGAAATCCTATACGTTGGTCAAGTCCTAATTTAGATCCAAATGCTGAAATTGCAGATTGTAACCAGTAGGTGGCGCGGTGTTTAAAAAATCCTTCTCCTGCATAGAAAGTTACAGGAGCTGATCTGCCTTTACACTCCTTCCTGCTTCCTGTAGTCTGGCTGCTGGACTCACTCAGCACTGTCACTTCTCATCTAGAGGCTGTAAATCTGATGGGTCTTCTCTTTTTGGGGCAAAAAATGTCTGCTAGCTCAGTGCAAATGACAGCTTGAAACTACAACTCTCAGTTGACATTTTTAACTATTGGGGTCAAAGTGCCCTTTACTATATGGGGGTCAGAGTGCCCTTTGCTATATGGGGGTCAGGAGAATTGTAAATGATAGTAAGCTAAATTAAAAGTTTATTGAACCTTGCCACTCTACATGTTTAGAAACTACAAGTCCCAGCAAGATGTTTCCAAACATCTGGAGTGCCAAGGAATTGGGGGTTACTGGTACTGAATTTGGCTATTACTGTATGGGATTAATGCATGGGAATTCTGCTGTCCATTTAAAGGGCAACTTAAGCCACAAAACAATACTGAATCAGAAGGCAGTAGTGGTCATAATTTCTACCCTTGGCTTATACTCGAGTCAATCGTTTTTTTTTCAGGTAAAAATAGGTACCTCGACTTACTGTATGGGATTAATGTATGGGAATTCTGCTGTCCATTTAAAGGGCAACTTAAGTCACAAAACAATACTGAATCAGAAGGCAGTAGTGGTCATAATTTCTACCCTCGGTTTATACTCGAGTCAATCAGTTTTTGCAGGTTAAATAGGTACCTCGACTTATACTCGGATCGACTTATACTCGAGTATATACAGTACATAACTTTTTGATATGGTATTATTGCGTTTATAGATGCCATCCACTGAGACACATTAGGGGAGTCTGGGGACATCCACTTGGTAGTAATGGTTTTCCTTGCAGAAAACAAGGTCTCTCAGAACATGGTTGTCTTTTATTTAGTGTATCTTCCTCTATTATACCAAAGAGCAGCAGTTTATTATCTAGTGTCCCTAATATTGTTGACAGGCATTCTACTATTTCTTGCCAAAATTGTGTTATCTTCGGTCACGTCCATTTGAGAAAAGTCTGCCCCATCACCATAACATTTAGGGCAACTATCAGGTCTTGTTTGATCCATGTGGTGTAATCATACTGGTTGAATATATGCTTGGTGCATTTTTATGCTCTGTGGAGGGTGTTTTGCTCTTTTTGGCCCACCTCTCCTTAAGCTTTTTAGCTGCCATGTCTATTGTGCTTCCTAAGTCCTACCCCATAGATCTATTAATCTGTATCTTGCACTGACGAGATCTAACTGTATTGCATGTTTAATAAGCCAGCAGTTCTGGACACATGCATTAGCCATAGGACATTAAAGAGATATTTTGCATATCTCCACCCCTTATTCTGGGGAACCTGGGAGTAAAAAATGACTTCTTGTTTCTTAGTCTTTGTGGGCAATTCAAATAGCATGAGACTGCAAGATACCTTCTGTCATAAAAAGGCTCTGCTCCATTTTTATGCTCTGTGGAGGGCTTTTTGCTCGTTTTGGCCTACCTCTTCTTAAGCTTTTTAGCTGCCTTGTCTATTTTGCTTCCCAAGTCCTACCCAATAGAGCCATGCATCTGTATCTTGCACTGTTGAGATCTAACAAGTTCAAAACATTTTATGTCTGCAGGTCAGATGATTGGCTCTATAACATAGGCTGTATTGCATGTTAATTAGCCAGTGGTTCTGGACACATGCATTAGCCATAGGACATAAAGGAGAAATTATTCGTATCTCTGCCCCCTTACTCTGGGGAACCTGGGAGTAAGAAATGATTTCTTGTGTATTAGATTTTGTGGGCAATGCTATTTTTTATAGCATGAGACTGCACAATACAGTCTGTTATAAGAAGGCTCTGCTCCATTTTTATGCTCTGTGGAGTGCTTTTTGCTCCTTTTGGCCCACCTCTCCTTAAGCTTTTAAGTTGCCTTGTCTATGGGGTAATATAAAGAATTGTACTTATCTGTTATTAGCTTATGATATCAGTCGAGGTGAGTTGGCCATGTCATCCCAGTTGTCCAGTTCAAATTCTGTGAGGAAGTGGGTCCATTTAACTAATGTGACATCTCATGTGCACATTTTAAAGTTAATAAGACGTGTATAACCCAGAAATCAAATCCCTCAGTTTGTGTGTTTTTAGTATGCCTTTGGCAGGGTGAGAGTATATAGATATTGTGGGAGAGTTAAATTGCATTCTGAGGCAATGTCTCAGTTGAAATTACCTGAATATATAGTTGGGGAGTAGGTTGTATTTTTGTTGTATTTCTATTTGCAATATGAATGGGTAATGCACACTTCGCTGCCAGGTGAGTCGCTCCTTCCTACTGCTCCGTACCCAGCAGTATGGCAACTGCAAATAGTGGTATAAGGAAGGGGACGCCACGCAGTGTAACTGCTGAACAAACTTTATTCCGACATGTTTCGGTCCACAAGTGGACCTTTATTAAGTGATACAATCACCAAATGCTGCACTGCTTAAAACAAATTCCCACACCCACCCCTTGCTCCTATTGGTAGCAGTGACCGTCCAATGAAACAAAGTGTCCAGTCAATGAAAATGTCCAACTCCAATCAATGAAAGTCTATTGTAAACCATCCGTGCTGATAATCCACGTTACCACCACCACTGGGAGCCTACTAGTGAAAAACATACATAGTGCATATATACAATGTATAAACAATGTATTGAAAAAACACAATATGCATAAATGCTATATTTAGCCTAATGCAAACAACAAACTTATTTAGTGATTCTATTTCTATGTTCATAGTACCAACTCTACATTTTATACTTAGCTCTCTATGATTGTTGGTTCTGGATACATTTCTTCAATTCTGATAATTCCTGAGGAAACAAAGAAACATCCTTTAGATATGTATCAAAAAACAGACACATTTGTATGTTGCAGGACATTACAAATCACAAATATAACAGGACGTTACAAAAATGATTTAACCATTTATCATTTATACCAACAGGATGCATACAATTAAGCCTTTTAATCCATGTGGCTTCGATTTGAAGCAACCTCTTAGTTAGATCTCCCCCTCTGGGTGTGAGTTGGACTTTTTCCAATACGCACCATCTTAATTGCGTGACATGATGATTTATTTCATGGAAGTGGTGGGAAACAGATGTATTGGTTTGGGTATCTTTACGAAATTTCTGATACTTCCCTAATGCTTCTGAATGCGTGTTTTCACCATTCTGCTTGTCTGCCCCATGTATACCTTGCCGCATTGGCACTTTAGTAGATACACCGCTTGTTTTGTTTCACAGGTGGACATGTGTTTCATGGGGATTTTATGGCCCTTTGTGGGGTGGCATACATCTGTACCTTTTATTATTGACCGACAACAATTACAATTCAGGCATGCGAAGGTGCCTCTCTTTTTAGTGGCACATATTGTTTTGTTGTTCCCCCTGTACAAGTCTGATGGACGTAATTTGTCACTAATGGTTTAACCCCTTTTGTAGCAGAATCTGATTGGTTCTCGGAACAGATGTCCGTATTTATCATCCTGCGTAAGGATGGGCCAATGGTTTCTTATGATCTGTTCAATATGGCGGCTATGCTGACTGTACTTAGATACAAAGGTAAGTCTGTTATTCGCACCATTTCTGTCCTTAACCTTAAGGAGATCCTTCCTTGTTAGTCTAGAGACTTCCTGTTCAGCATTTAATACCAATTCTTTCCTGTATCCCCGTTGTGTGAATCTGTTACAGAGGGTTTTAGCGGTTTCTTCGTATCTATTTTTTTCTGAGATGACTCTTTTGGCCCGCATAAATTGCCCTCTGGGGATTCCCTTAAAAATTCTGAGGTTGTGGAAACTGTTTGCATGTAACAGGTTGTTCCTGTCTGTAGGTTTCCTATATAATTCCGTGGATATTTCTGTTTCGGTTATGGTTAATAACACATCCAGAAAAGGTAGTGTGGAAGGTGAGGAGGTGTGTGTGAATTTGATGGACCTGTGCATCGTGTTGGCATGTGTCACCATTGTATTGAACAATTCAATAGGGCCTTCCCAAATAACCAGGATATCCTCTACAAATCTGTAGAATGCTTTAATGTGCTGGCTATGTATAGGGTTGTTGATGAACGTGGGGCCTTCCAGTTGGTTGACAAGCAAATTTGCTAGTGACGGAGCTACTGTAGAGCCCATGGAGGTTGCCATTGCCAATAGAACTTGTCAAGAAATCTAAAATAGTTCTTTTTTAATACTAACTCAAGGCAGTCTAGCAAAAAGTATACCTTGGGTGTAGGAATGTCTGTGGCTAGTAAGCACATCTCTATAGCGATGTCTTGTGGAATCGACATATAAAGAGCTTGTATGTCGATACTGCATAGGTGTGTACCTGGGTTTATGGGTCCTAGGTTGTTGAGCCTATTGAGTAGGTCTGTCGTGTCCCTAATGCAGTGTGTGATTTTTGCAGAGAGTGGTTGGAGATACAAGTCAATGTATTGGGATAAAGGTTTTAAAATGGACCCTAGTCCGGAGACTATGGGTCTGCCAGGGGGGTTTTCAAGTGTCTTATGGATTTTGGGGAGTGTATACAATACTGGTGCCCTAGGGTGGTCCACCTTTAAAAATCCTGCTTCTTGGGAGGTGATTTTCCCATTAAGTACAGCCTTGTTGATGAGGAGGTCGGCGAGTTTTTTAACATGCCATGTTGGGTCATTATGAGACAAGGTGAAGTGTTCTGGGTTATCTAGTTGCCCTTTAATCTCATTGATGTATACGTCGGTGTCCATGACAACTATTGCTCCCCCTTTATCTGCTTTACGGATTGTGACCTGTTGGTTGTTTTGGAGGGCTTTTTGTTCCGCTACCGTGAGGTTGTGTTTAGCCTTGTTGTACCCCATAAATTTTTCTGTTTCTTTAAATACAGTATTAGCAAATACGTTAAGTCTTTCACTTTTAACCTCTGGTACAAACACACTTTTAGGTCTAAAGGGGCGCTGGTGCTCTGTATCATTCTGATGAGAAAAGTGCATTTTAAGTTTTATAGTACGCAAAAATTTCTGAAAGTCAATTTCCCAATCTACAGGGTCGATTTTATAGAACGGTACAAAGCCCAGCCTCTTATTAAGTACAGACATTTTATTCTGTGTAAGTGAGCAAGACAATAGGGGAGAATTTGGTTATTGTGAATAACATGTCCAAATCTGATTATTTTAATTCTTATCCAATCAGCTGCTCCTTGGAATCTGGCCAGTTCGGGGTATTTCCAGTTATTCCATTAGGGGGGTGGCATTGAATGGATCTTTCAAGTCTAACATTTGTAGTATTTCCCTCCACACTCTCCACAGTTACGTATGTAACACCATGCCTGATCCAATTAAATGTTTTGCTGGTTTGTGCAGGAAGGCTAAGAAATCTCCCCTGATGTGCTGCATTAACATTTGTTTAGATAATGTTAATGTGATATTATCTAGAACCCAATTTGAATATATCTGAATTGGGACACTAAGTAGTATAAACGCATATCGGGAAGTGCTAGTCTTCCATTGTCTTTAGGTTGCTGTAGGATGCTTAACTTTTTAGCTCTGCCATAGGAAGCTTGAGATAAATCCATTAAGGTTATTGAAGAAATATTTTGGAAAATTTAATAGCAATTATTGTAGTATATAAATTAATTTAGGCTGTAGTATGATTTTAGTTAGGTTCACTTTTCCAATTAAGTTGATTGGTAGGTTTTTCCATATCTGCATTTTGGATTTAGTTAGGTTAATTAGGGGGATGATACTGAGATCATAGAAAAAGCTAGGATCTGCCGATAAGATTAGACCTAAATATTTGAATGTATTAGCCACCATAAGGGGACAGGTTGGGTTTTGTAGTGCTGCAATGGGTAGGTATAGAGGGCATAATACTGATTTTTGCCAGTTTATCGTAAGGCCTGAGTGTTTGCCAAATTAATTTTATTGTTTGCATGACTGCTTTCAAAGGATTGCTCGCGCTTTCCAGGTATAAAACCATGTCGCCCGCATATAAACCAATGCATTCCTCAAGATGGCCCAATTTAAATCCGGATATCAGGGGGTGTGTGATTGCTAGTGCCTCTATTGCTATAGCAAAGAGGTATGGAGAGAGAATGCATCCTTGTCTGGCGCCTCTTGAAAGTTTAATTTGTTTTGAGGTAGAGTTATTGATTATAATATTAGCCAGTGGGTGTTTATACAGGAATTGTATCCATCCACCAAAGCCAAATTGTATCAAGCAGATCCATAAGAAAGGCCATTTGATCGAATCATAGACTTTATGTGCGTCTAAGGATACCATAATGTGTCTGCCTGTGTTGTTGTGGTCTACTACTAATTGGGTCATGACCTTGCGCAGATTGATAGATGTGGACTTTCCAGGCATAAAGCCTGTTAGGTCCTCATATATAATGGTTTTTATGACCAATTGTAATCAGTGTGTTAGTAATTTAGCTAGGATTTTGTAATCTGTATTTAGGAGGGATATGGGTCGGTAGGAACTACAGTCGGAGGGGTCCTTATAAGGTTTTAATATTAGCACAATATTTGCTTCATATAGGGTGTGTGTTAAGGTTCGTACACACAAGTGATCGCGGATGCCGACCTGCGACGCACAATATGTACGAACGACCGATTATCCGCCCATGTATGGGCACTTTATCGGCCGAAACGGCCGCTCGTTCGGAGATCCACCTGGTGGATTGGACAATAATCCCCAAATGAGCGACCGTTTCAGTCGATAAAGTGCCCATACACTGACCGATTATCAGCCAAAATTGCCACTCACATTGTGCATCATGGGTCGGCACAGGTTGCTTTGTATGATTGTTCATATACAGTATGTCAAGTAATTGTGGGGCGATAATTTTAATATATTTTTTATAGATTTCAATGGGTATTCTGTCAGGCCCTGGGGATTTTCCTGAGGCAAGACCTGTTATTGCATCTTGTATTTCAACTTGTTGAGTATAAATCTGTATAAAACTGTTGGAATCTATCTAAGGCGGTGGTAAGCATTGTATTATCTTTTGCTTGTATGAGCAGTATGGAGGGTTATGTGGTATCTACCCTAGCTAGATGAGCTAGTAATTTGGCCGATACATTTGCTGTTTCATAGAAATTTTTAGGGTTATTCAATAAAAATTCTTATCATTTAAAATGGTGCTAATTTTGCCCCAACCAATCAGATGTAAGCTTACAAATGTTAAATAAGATCTGATTGGTTGGGGCAAAATTAGCACCATTTTAAACGATAGGAACTTTTATTGAATCTCCCTGTTTGTTTTTTTAATAAAGAATTGGGTTTTTTTGATTTTATTCCTTTTAGGATAATATATTGTCTAGCTAGCGTTTGCCAGCTTTGCTTATAGGTTTCGTTGGGGTCCGTTAAGTATAGTGTTTCAGCTGTTTTAACTGACTGGGTCATATGTGGTTATAAATATTACATATTACATAACATTTTCCAGCCTAATAGCCACAAATATAAATTTACCCTCTCTATCTATCTGTACTTTAAGTATTTTATCTGCGTATTCCACGTATTAGCAATGACACACCCCTAACATATGAAGTGAAGCAACTGTGAGTTGCCTACCCCACCCATCTTTTCTGTAAAACTTTTGTGTTGTCATCTAACATTCCATGAAATTAATTTTACCTTTGCAGTCATAGATAATCAAATAAATAAATTAACCACAAGTATACTTTGCCATTTGGATAACAGATACAGGTATATATTGTAGATTGCATTAATTTTTAAAATTCACAACAAAACTTTCCCTCCCTAACCCTCCCTGGAGGTGTCTAAGGACCTCACATTTACCAAAAAACATTGAAGCCATTAAACTTGCTAGTATCTCTAAATTCTATAGATGTAGCACTTAATATAGTGCTTAAACCTAAAGAAGTGCAACGTGTTTCGGGTAAAGTGGGAGTTCCCATGCTCAGGTTAGTGCCTGGGGAATATAGTTTAGGAGTACATTAGTAGCTTCTTGTGTACATGTTAATGTCACATGTACCGATTGCTCAAACCATTGTCATTAGTGGATAGGGTATTTGCACCACATTGTTCTCATAGCCAAGTTTCCAGGGCAGGAGCACTCCATTCCCTCTGGAACTCATACCAACCTTAAGTTTTTGCGCCGCAATCTGTTCTCCAAGTCATCAGCTTTTGTTTGGAGGGCCTGCACTTGATCTTTTAGGGCATCGTTGTCTGCAGATACAAGTTGAAGTTGGTCCTCTACCTGAGATATGTGGCTTTGTCTCCCCAACTCTCTGTCTGAGAGTCTGTAGGTCTTGGCGCATGAGGCCTACATCTATTTTGATCTCTTCTATAAGGACCGTCAGTGCTAATTTAGAGTCCGATATCAACTGTAATAGTTCTGTATGTAGATGGAGTGTTGCTTGTTCCGTATCAGGTATAGATTCTACGTCCACTGTTTGTGTCTAGGAGCTCAATGTTACTCTGGATTGAGTTATTGCAGCTATTGGTCTTATGTGCACACGGTTGTCCAGCGCCATCTTGTGATACTGTGCAATGGAACTTCAGCCATGTCAGCGAAACTAAGGGCTCGAGGTTGGTAAGTCCCAGTTCTCATCTATCTCCTTTTATCTATTTTATGTGGTTTGTGCCCAGGTATTAGTCAGATCAATCTGTATCTATTCAGTAGCTAGAGTAGTTTAGGCTTTCAAACAAAAATCAGAAAACAAGTTGGATGAAGTTGGTAATGATATACAGTATGTATAGTTTAACTATATACTACTATATACAAGACCAAGTTCCCAATTAATTGAGCAAAGAATAGCAAGACAGGTTGAACTTGGTAAAAGTGTAATTATTAGGAAATATTACTCAATAAAACTGAGAACTGTAAGGTTTATATACATTAATATTAATTTGCAGTCTTTTTTTGTATTTTAGGACGTGTCCTTAACAGCTGTACAAAGAAAATATTTTAATGAAACAAAAGGTCTTGAATACATTGAACAGCTGTGTGCATCAGAATTCAATACTGTGATGATGGAAGTTCAGTCTAAGTATGTTTACTAAAATAAGTAATCATGTCTTTAAAACATCTAACAAACCAATTATTCATGGTTCATGTTTGCCACCTACGATTAGATGTTATGTTATGCAAAGGCCAATGGTCACTTTTCTATTCTTATCCTCCTTGACCAATCCTCTGCTTTTGACACAGTCAATCCATTCCCTCCTAATGCAGATACTTCACTCTTTGGGCATTCGCAGTAAAGTGGCATCCTGGTTTCTATACTCTCTGACCGAACTTACTCTGTATCTGTTGCTAACAACACCTCTTCTCCATCTTCTCTGGTTCCTCTTAATGTGGTGGTACCGCAGGGGTCTGTACTTGGACCCTTATTGTTCTCCCTCTACACCATCTCCTTGGAAGATGTCATCAGCTCTTTTGGCTTCAAGTATCATTTATATGCAGACAATACACAAATCTACTTGTTCACACCTACGCTTGACATCCAATCACATGTCTCCGCCTGCCTCCTTGCCATCTCCTCCTGGATGTCTCAACGCTACCTCAAATTAAATCTTTCTAAAACTGAACTGATCCTTTTTCCACCTAAACCTGGTCCTGTCCCATGCTTCTCGATCTCTGTTGACAATACCCCCATTTTTCCTATCCAATCGGCACACTGCCTAGGGGTAATTATTAACTCCTCTCTCTCCTTTTCTAACCACATTAACTATGTTGCAAAAACTTGCCACTTTTTCCTTCACAATATAGGCAAAATCTGCAGGTTTCTTTCTCTCCCGACCACCGCTATGCTTATGCATGCTCTCATTCTATCGCACCTGGACTATTGCAATCTACTACTTACTGGTCTTCCTGCTTCCCACCTCTCTCCACTTCAGTCTATACTTAACTCTGCCACATGTATTGTTTCGCTCTCTAATAAACAGGATCCCAAATCTCCTCCTATGTACCGGACAACAACCTGGCTGCCCGTTAAACAGCTTATTGTATAGAAAATCCTTCTCCTAACTTTTAAAGCCCTTTGCTCTGCTACTCCTTCTTATATTTCTTCTCTAGTGTCCCCATATGTTCCTACCCGTACCCTCCACTCATCGCAGAAACAGCTCCTGTACAGACCCCCCACTCGTACTGCTTCCACACGCCTTAAACCTTTCTCTCTTGTGGCTCCCATCCTCTGGAATTCTATTGCCCTCTCTTTGCGTCAAGAAACCTCAATTAGCAGGTTAAAATCTAGCCTTACATCCTACCTATCTGGAAACCAGCACAGTCTATAATTGTTTTATTTGCACTGCCTACATCTCACTCCAGCACTTGTTCCCACTCCATTATATCTGTATGTGTCCCACCTAACTAGATTGTAAGCTCTACGGGGCACGGACCTCCTTTCCTCTTGCCTTAAAGCTCTAGCACTTCTATTTATATAATTTATATATTTTTGTACTGAACTATCTATGTATTTATCCCCCTTGTATGGCTTTATTGACTTTATTGTATTTTATTACTATACAGCGCTGCGTCCCCAAGTGGCGCTTTATAAATAAACTATACATACATACATGTTAACCTCATTTCTCATTCTCATTTCAGTTATCTCAAATTTTTTACCAGTCAGCTTACAGTATATTATTGAGCAATCCATCCTGCTAGATCACTTTACAAAGTTTGGAAACCCCATGCATTTCTCCCTTCTGTTTTGGAATGTCTCCCGATTGTTACCCCCTTCCCTCTCAATAGTACAGAACAGTACAGTGAGTGCTTTTACCTCCAGATCTTACAAAAGCCACAGTAAACCACCATTAGTGCTTATGCCCACAGATTTTCAGCTTTACTTCCTGAGTTTCTTCCTCTCTCTTTGTCAGTTCCACCCATCTCATCAGTATCTACACAAGGTAGGCTGGGTACACACGAAGGGACTATTTTTCCCGAGTGAGCGCTCGGCCGGGACAAATGTTCGTCGGTCGTGGCAAAAGTGCGAACGATCAATCGTGCGGTCCCACAGGGAACCACACGATCGATCAGAATTTACCGACATGTCTGATGGTCTGTTTGTCCGATCCGGACGAACGTACAGTCGTGGCCGGCTGCCCCACACCAGCAGATATTTTCGGCAGACCATCAGAAAATGATGTGAATCGTTCAGTTGGCCGAAAATATCTGCTGGTGTGTACCCAGCCTTAGAACAGAAGACAGAAGAAGACAGCCTTAGACAGCAGGAAAGTGGTTGATTTCGACCAAATCTAGATCTCCTTTAAGAATGCATTGTTGAAGTTTTTCATTTGACTTTGTATTTAACAAATCTTAAACAAATTCATTATATAATATATTTATATACATGGTCAGTGTAATAAATACATTATACTATTCGATAAGATGTTAAAGGTTTGTACATTATTTGTGATTTACTTTTTTATGTGAAACAAATATTGGGGCTTGTACATAGTGTATACAAGTGGCGTACAACCTGTTGTATTTTAAGGCCCGATTGCCACAGATTTGGGCTGCAGAATGGGGGATGTTTAACACAGATTATGATCAGTCCAACCCATTTATCTCCTTCCCCTAATTTGCAAATACATAGGAGCTCGCCAAAAAAACAACAATTTCAAACAAAGTTTTTTTTTTCTTCTCATTTATAGATACTATTGTTTAGCTGCAGTTGCTGCTTTGCTTAAATATATAGAATTCATTCAAAATTCAGTGTATGCCCCAAAATCACTCAAGATCTCTTTTAAAGGAAGTGAAAAAACTGCAATGATCGATTCTGCATCTGCACAAAACCTTGAACTATTAGTTAACAATCGAGATTCCAGGTATAAAATTTTAAATTTCCAAAAATGTAATTTTAGTGGAGATGGGTGGATTAATTTAAAAGAGGGAGGAATAAGACCTGGTGAGTGTTCCACTTTGTTTTTCTTTTCCCAAGGGGCATGTTTTAAATGTCATGTGAAACGCAGAAAAAGTTACAGTTGCCATCTTATATGGCATCTTACGTTTATGGCTTTTACTGTCTATGTTTCTTATGGGTCTTTTTTACATTTTCATTTATCTTGTACAGACCTAATTTTTTCGTTGTATGTAAAATTTTATCTTGAAGGAATTGCCATACCCTTTTTGGAGTTCTGAACTACACTAAAACTTCAGGGGGAAGTCGGAGACTCAGATCAAATATCCTAGAGCCTCTTACTGACATTGAGACTATAAATACAAGACTTGACTGTGTTCAAGAATTTCTTCACAATGAAGAACTATTTTTCAGTCTTCAGTCAGGTGACATGTTTACTTTATTTCTAACTTTTGTACTTTTTACTATATTAAATGTAATATATATCTTAGTTCTGAAAATGAAAGAATTTTTAAAAACATTGTAACAACCAACAAAGATACTGATAATAACCTAAAGTTCATACCCATGGTCCAAATATTGTCAAAACCTGTCAGTGAAACTAAACAGACAATCCTTTTAAAACCCAAATAAATTGTTGGCCGAGCGTGATTGTATCAGAGCCATTAAGGTATTCATGTAGCCAAAAATGCATTTGTGCAGTAGAAATTTGAAAAAACTATAGTAGGTCAGGTGGCACCTACTTAAAGGACAACTATACTGTAAAAAAAAAATATTTAAAAAATGTAAATTACCTGAGGTAGGTTTAATTATCCCTACCTCTCAATATTGTTTTGTTGAGGAGCTACAGCATGTACAGTTTTCTGCCAGGTTATGACCCTATATTAAAGATAGTGCTGAAGCACCCTCAAAGACTGGCAAAAGCAGTTAATGGTATTCTGAAATCCCAGTGGTAGGCATAAAACTCAGGTATACCTCAGTGCCTGTTCCAACCAACCACAACCAGGTAATATCCTATATAATAAAAGCCCAACTGTGCGTCCCTGAGTCCGTTTGTGTGTGACTTTTAGCTTCTGCGCATGTGCGTGTGTAAACCCCCGAAGTGCAGACATGAAAATGGCAGAGTCTGAGAGGGGGAGTTTGTGGGCTTCTGCGCATGGCCGGAACAGTGAGAGAGAGCGCCCGTTATTTAATGGCATAACTGTCTAGTAAATAATAAATGTGAGTATGAGGTACCTAAAGTAAAAAGGCAATCACAAAGGAATTGTAATATGCTCAACAATTTATTGGTCAATGCCACACGACATGTTTCGGACTCTACATGGTCCTTTACTCACACTTGATAAAGGACCATGTAGAGCCCGAAACTTGACAAGATCTATTCCTCCTAAATCCATGCTGGTTACTACTTATAAAGTCAGTCCTTGAAACATACTCTAGAACATGATCCCTTATTAAACTTTGCAGCAAATTCAGGAACTCATCGCCTTTTTCTGTGATGGCAGTTCCACCACACCAATCAATGTCAGGGTAATTGAAGTCCCCCATAATGAGCACACTCCCCAAACTTGTGCTGTTTTTTTTTTTTTTTTTTTTATTATGTGCACTAAAGTTCTCCTTTAATATGATTTGGTGTGTGCTGCATCTTTAAAGGACATTTAAAAACCCAGAAACAATGCCCCAAATCTATAATTCTATGAGAGGCACTGTAGGAAAAATTACTCCTACCTCTTTTTTTGTTTTACCCAGGGGGGCTTCTAGGCCTTTTGGCACTTGAGTCAAACTCTAAAAGCTGGCCCTATATTTTCCTGCATTGTGCAACTTGTGCTGCTGCAAAAATAGTGGGTGTGGCCTTTGGGGTGGGCATGGCTTGTGGAGGTGGGCACGGTGGGCTAACTTAACAGTTCAATAGTTGGCTGTCAAACTGGAAGGCTGACTTGACTAACAGTGTCTGGTAAACTGGAGGGCTCATTTGTCACTGGCTAGTGAATTAGAGGGCTGGCCTAAAAGTGGCTGCTGAACCTTCCAGCTCTTCAGTTCAGCAGACACTGTTAGGTCAGCTATCCAGTTCACCAGACACTGTAAGTTCAATCCTCTATTTCAAAAGGCACTGTTAGGTCAGCCCTCCACTTTACTAGCCACTGTGGTCATTTCTCCAGTTCAGCAGGCACTGTTAGGTCAGCCGTTCAGTTCAGCATCCACTGTTAGATAATCCTTCCAATTCTCCAGACACTGTTTGGTCAGCTCTTCAGTTGATTAGACACTGTTAGATCAGGCTCAGTCCTGCAGGTCACTATACACTGTTAGGTCAGCCCTCCAAAAACTGTTAGGTCAACCCTCTTGATTCACCAGACACTGTTAGGTCAGACCTCCAGTTCACCCAGACATTGTTGACTTAACAGTCACTGGTGAACTGGAGGTCTAACCTAGCAGTGACTGGTAAACTGGAGGGCTGACCAAATAGTGTATAGTGAACTGGAGGGCTGACAAATAGTGATAGTGAACTGGAGGGTGACCAAATATATATATATATATATATATATATATACATACACACACTTCATGGAGGGTGATTATATATGTGCCTAACAGAGTGCCCCCAAGTAGAGACTGGTACATACAAGTTTTATGTCTCATTACTCATTTATTATCAATGTTTTTACTTTAGCGTGTTTCATTTTAATACATCAATGCACCAATTGTATGTAAATGCAGCTCTTTCTAGGTTTTTGGACACAGAACATCTATTATCTAATCTTATTCAAATTCCAAAACAGGATACGGTATGTAAAAATAGTTTAAATATAAATTATACTTCTAAAATCATTTTGAATCATATTTTCCATGCCACTGTACATACTACATTCCCTACATTCTCTCAGATTTTTGTGTGTGCTCTACATTAACCTGTGTGCGCAGGCTTGCTGAGATGTGAAAAATACATAGCTAGAGCATGGTACACTGATCGACTGGTCGGCCAGGAGGAAGGACTGTTTGGTTGCGGCAATAGTGCCCGCGGGCAACAGTTTACCGCGACCGTGGTAAACTGCGGTCCATAGAGGACTGCATGATCGGACGTAGTTTTCTGCCGTGTCCAATCAGACACAGCCGAAAACCCGATCGACCAATACACTGAACTATCGGTCCATTGGGCTGAAATATTGCATGATGTGTACATACCCTTAGAGGTAAAACTGGATGTAACTATAATTACTTCAGTAGATGACACAGTTTTTGATGAAAGTAAAATCACCGAAAGTTGGAACGATTTCTTTCAATGTTGATAATAGGGGGAAATAGTCAATGTTGATGTGGAAATTTTACTATTTGTTTTTTTAATTCTTACAAAAAAACCTCCGCTTTTCCCTAGACATTGACTAAAAATAATCTTTAGCACATTGTAGCGGGCAGCTTCTTTGTCATTATTGAAGGCTGTCAAATGAGATGAACACATTTTATTTCTGATCTGCAGATCAATCCGGCTCCACATTTTTGTTAATAGCTCAAATGAGCACCGATACACTGACTTACGAGAAAAAATTAAAACTTTGAATTTAGTAGAATAATAATGTAAATAGAGATGAACTACAACTCGAACTAGAACCTAAGTTCTAATCGAACTTTAATAGTTTGAACAAACCCGAACTTTTTTTAAAAATTGATTTTCGATATTTCTAGACTCTGTCTCTGAAAAAATATAGCAATGTTAACTTACTGTACATGGCTCTGGGACTAGTGATGGACCGGATGGCGGATCCAAACGCGGTTCCAAGGCGGATTTCCATGATCCACAGATCTAGCAGATTTTTTCGAGCCGCATTCAAATTTTTTTTGATACAATCAGATTATTTCAGAATGAATCTGATTGGTATACTAACCAATAAGATTCTTTTCCAATCAAAATTGGTTACTTCTTTCAGAAAGAATTTGATTGTCTGTTCCCCAGACCATTTCCGAGGTCCCATAGCCATTAATAGTAAGTTACCTTATCATTTTTACAAAATTTTCAAAAATTCCTTGAAAATTTTAATTTAAAAATTTTTTGAACTCGGCTGGAAAATAGAATGCGGAAGCTCAAAAAACAGTGCGATCGTGAGGAAAGTTTTTTTTTTTTAAGTTCTGGATATATGTACGTGTTCCCCAGACCATTTCCCAGGTCCCAGAGCCATTTACAGTAAATTACCATTGCTTTTTTACCTTATGTTTAGGCAGATCTGTGTGAATTTTTTTAAATTTCGAGTTTTCGAACTTTTCCATGTATGATATGTGAAATGAATGCTATTGTTCCACAAATTTTTTTTGCAAAACTTTTTGTTTTATCGAGTAGGATAAAGCCACTGAGGCAAAGATAAGTTATATAATTTCCCTGAAGCATACTTTGGAACTTGTGGATCCATTAAAGGTAATTTATTCTATAAATTTCATGGTCTAATCTCTAAAGCAGAGCAGCATTCTTATTAAATGACAATTCATTCAGCATTTTTAAAAGAAGCTATTTTACATTTGAGTGTCCTTCTGCAGCTACTTAAAAGGAAGGGTTTAAAATACTGGTATATGTCCCTTACATGGCAAGTGGTGATATGGCTTCTACCAATGTAGGAAAACTCTTTAATAAATTGTCTGAACAGTTACGTATAAATATGTTTGCACGTAATTCCTGTTCACACAAGCTTTAAAATATCTATTAATTTCCTTTTGATGTACCTATGCTCAAGCAACTTTTATGTAGGAAAAATAAACTAATCACTTAGGGTTGGCCACACTGCTGCGCTTTTTTTGCGCTTGCGTTTTTTTCATGTCATTGAAACCGCGGCAACGCACCGAAGACGTTTTTGCTTGCGTTGCGATTGCGATTTGTGTTCCGCATTTTAAATCGCAATTGCATGCGTTTTTCAATAGTTAATGAAAAAAACGCATGCGCAAACGCAACATAATCGCACATGAAATTGCATGCGATTGCGTTTCCGTTGCAGTGTGGCCGTGCCCTTAGAGAATAGATGGAAAACCACAGACTGCCCAATCTATCAGATGTGCTTTATGCAGAGAAATCAATATGAATGGTAGAAATTTCAAAAAATAAATAAAAATTTTTTGAAAGATGCACTATACATTTACAAAGCATAACCTATCATCCTGAAGATAAGTGGAAAGCAATCATGTTCCCCCACTAAAGAGAGGAAGTCATAGGAAACTACGAAAGAGAAATTTAGATGTATTGACACACCTCCATTGGGCTCAGTAAAAAGTTTATATTTTTCTCCTATAATGGGAGATTTTTAGATTTTGGGGTTAATAGAGGAGTGTATTTGTTAAATCAAAATTAATAAATATATGTCCTGCTTAACATTATTGCGGTTAAAGGGTATCTCCACCCAAAAATAAAAAATTTCCAGCCCACCCCCAACCACCAAGTTAGATTTGTAAAACAAGCCCCAGAAACATACTTACACTCCTTCGTTTCCATGTCTGTCTGCTACCGGACCTCTGCTTTGTTGAAGTTGCAAACCAGACAGACTGGCAGCCACATCTGTGATTGGCTGAAAGGCAGCTTATCACAGACGTGTCTGCCAGCTGTGCTTACAGCCGCGGGAACGAAGGAGTGTAAGTATGATTCTGGGGCTTGTTTTACAAATCTAACTTGGGGTTTGGGGGTGGGCTAGGTTACGCTACACTACAGAAATTTGGAGGAAGAGGCAGCCATGAAGGAAGGGGGGGGGGCCTCCCCTGCGCATGCCGGAAACCTGAATAAGGACAAGGAAGTAAGATGCATCCAGATGACTCACAGAGAGCTCTTACTCTTTGCTTTCTGGAACTTTGAACAGGCAATGCAGGAGAACCATTTGGAGCAGAGGAGTATGGTAACACGCTACACAGTGGGGCCTGTAGTGGGTTAAATTTTAGTTTTGGGGTGGACATGCCCTTTAACATGTTTGTACATTAGTTTAAACCAACAAAAGCAGCACCTGCTGCCAATATACTTCACCTCTTAATAAGTGTTTATTTTTAGATTATTTTTAGATTTTTTTTGTTTGTTACAATTTTAGCAAAGGTAACAATAATCTTTATAATCACAGTGTCTGTATTACATAGTAACTCAAAATATATGGAAATAAACGGTTCCCACTAATTAAAAAAAGGGGCAGGATAACATGTACTTGTGCTCAACACAAAAAAAAAGCAAACACAAAACCAAAATAGATTAATATATAGACACACTAAAAGGTTGCTCTCTATACTCCTAAGCAATGGTTAGGAGGCACTCACCTCTTGATAAATAAAAATAGTGGTAGAGGGTTAAAATACAGTCCATATGCCTCAACAACACTACCATGAATATACAACCTAGTTGGGAGGTAATAAGCAGACATTTTATTTTATTTGTACAAAACTATGCATACGTGCTAGTGCCTGTCTATAGGTTAATCTAGTTTGGTTCTGTATTATATAGTTCAGGGTAATATGCATGTCCATTCATGTTTCTGTATAGATGTAGATTAGATATATAGATATTTATAAAAAATGATGGGACAGTTAGAGGTACAAAAGATAGCATTATTGCACATGGGGGAAATTCTTTACAGAGAAAATATCAGTACGTTCAGCAGATTTTTCAGTAATATTCCCATTGATGTTAATGGCCTTATTTGTGTTTTTCCATAGCAATAATGCCACCACATTTTGTCACCCTTATTGTCTTACTGTTTGGTGCTGTGACGCTCCACAGACCCAAAATATCTCTTCAGTACAGATACCCCAATTTGTACCCACCTTCTTTACCAATTCTCAAGTCCCCGTTTGCCGGGTTGCTAGTAGTGCATTGGCAGACATGTTTGCCCCCTGGACAAGGTAGCAAGCTATCTGTGCTGAGGCCATGGATATTTGAGAAAACCAGAACGCAACAGGCAGACAGGGCACTACCAGCAAGGAAGCCATTGAATAGGACAAATGCTTGGTACAGGAGGAGCAATTGAGGCTGAATAAAGACATATGCCCATCTAGTCCAACCTTTGTAGCCTCCTCTTTAACCCTACCTAACAGCTGATCCTGAGGAAGGCAAAAAAAACCTGTTCTCCCTATACACAGCATAGGGAGGACATTCTGGACTGTGTGTTTCCCATGGCCGACTCCCTCTATAGGGAGTGTTGGGGAAAGCCGCCACATACAGTGCAGATAAAGCCCCTATACAATTGGCTTTATCGGTACTGTGTGTAACTAGATTAACTGAAAAGTGTAACAAGTTTCTTACCAGGGAGTATGATGCCTCCAGATAACTGGTGGATTGTGACAAAGTGATGCATATTGAGTGATTATCTCTGCTGCAGGACAGAGGGGAGAAACAACAGGAGAGTAATTAGAGAATTCTACAATCAGATACTGATTATGGGAAACTACAGTATTACCCCTGTTCTCGTATAAGCGTTCACAGTATATATAGGTGACCAGATTGTGAAAACAGACGTAGGTTACTTAGAAAGAAGTAAAGATTTGCTAATAGGCCCACTTCGGCCCTGTTCCATGCAGTAATTGTGGGGTATGTAATTAGATCATACCAGACAATATAGTATACCATCTTAGCAAAGTACATGATTTTGGCACCTGCTCCACAAAAGGTGTAGTGTAGCTTTTGAAATGCCCATGTGGACGGGGGTATGTGGACTGGGGTATGTGGACAAGACTGAACGTGAAGCAAGAATAAAGAATAGGGGAGAAAAAAAGGAACATTATGAACTATAGGGGTATACCATCTTGTCATGAGACCCCTGTGAGCAAACATTTCTTTCAATTCAAATACCAGGGATCACAGCTTAAATGGCAGGTGTTGGAGGCTGTTACAATTTTTTTTTTTAAATTGAATGTGGAAGCTTTTTGGATAGACCAACTGCACACAATAAACCTGTGTGGCTGAATGAAGGTACAGGGTTAAACAGCTTCCTCTGGGTCATTGGTGAGCTTTCTTCTGTTGCTATAACTGAATGAAAAAAAACTGTTACACACTGCCATCTATGGAGGAAAGATGAGAATACCATGTTGCTGATTTTAATGGAGATTTTTTTCTACCTTATTGATGAGACTGGTTCAAATTTGTACATTGACTATGATAATTGTTTTTAAATGTTATAATTAACAGCCTCACTGTTATCAATCACTGTCACACCACTTGTAGGTGGGGTTTATGGGTATTTGAACGTGTGTTGAGAGTGGAATCGGCTACACCTGAGGAAAGGGACTGTAAATCCCTCAAAATGTATGGTTGCTAAATAAATACTAATATCTTTACTTGTATGTAATGTGCTTGGGGAAGAGAGTTAGTAGGATTGCACCTATCAACTAAAGGCCAATTTTGATGTGATTTCGTGAATCTACATCCAATTGGAAAGTATCCCTGGATCAACCAAAACTATAGTATATGTATAAATACCAGTAATTCTCAATTTTTTTTAGTTTTAGAAACTTTTGCTGCCAACTTAAAAACTATTAAAACTATTCAGTGAACTTGCCATTACTACATCTGCTGAAAGACAGTTCCACAGTTTTACCGTTCTCACTGTAAAAAAACCTTTCCTAAACTTCTTTTCTTCTAATCTTAAAGGATGTCCCCGTATCCTCTGATATGACCTATTGGTGAACAATGCACCAGAGAGTTTATTGTATGGCCCATTAATATATCTGCATAAAGTGGTTAAATCCCTGCGCAAATGCCACTTTTATAGTGTAAACAGCCCTAACTTGTCTAATCTGCTTGCATAGTCAAGCCCCTCCATTCCCCTTATTATTTTAATTGCCCTTCTCTGACCTCCTTCCATTTCCAAGATGTCCCTTTTTTATATGGGATTCCAAAATTGCTCCACTATATGGGATTCCAAAACTGCTCCACATACAGTATTCCAAATGAGGCCTTACCAGTGCCTTGTAAAGAGGGAGAATAATATTTTTCTCCCCTGAATCTATCCCCCTCTTTATATACGACAATATCATTCTAGCTCTAACCATTGCTGTCTGGCATTGTTTGCTACAGTTTGTTATCTAATACCCTCAAATATTTTTCCATTAGAAATTCACTTCCATGGTGTAGGTGGCACAAGGATTGTAAAACCCAAAATTAATCACCTTACATTTATCAACATTGAATCTCATCTGTCACTTTGTTGCCCATTTTGAAAATCTATCAAGGATTGCAACAATTGCACATCAAGTTTTTTAAATCATTATATTGGCCGCAGTACAGAATCCTCTACTTAGAACTTTAGCCCACATGGATGTAGCTCCATTTACCACTACTCTCTGTTTGAAGAAGATGGGCAGAAGGATTTTTAAATCTGCCACCTAATAAACACTAATAGAACTAAACTGCCTCTTAGAATGCAGCTGTGAGAAGACCTGGCCTGGCCTCGAACAGTTAAAGATCTGAATAGCGGAGAAAGCTGAAGATTCAATCTTTTCTCGGAAACAAACAAAGGAGAATGCCCAACGTTAGCCAGAAGAGCTGCGAACTGAGAAGGACAAAGACGGACTGACGTGGGAGCAGAGGAGAGGTAAGGAGCGGAGATTACTGACAGGTGCTCCTTGGTATTTATTAGTGGAATTGGCAGGATAAATGCAAAGGCAACAGCAGTGCTATTTAAGACACTGTATTATTTGCCCATATTAGTGGTAGAAGTAGAAAAACTGCTTAGTAGATCTTCAAGCCCTATACTATAAGTTGCCGTTGTCCTATTATGTTCTGTGAACTAAACCCAAGGAGAGTGATTAGATTCCTGTCTATACATGTTCTACATCCTTTAAACTTCAACTGGTTTCAACATTCTGGTTTTTACTATATGAGAATCCCTCAGGCTTGATTCACAATTGATTAGGCATATCAATTGTTAGACTAAAACAAAATTTGGGCAAATACTGAGACAGGTGAAAAGAAAAAACTTGGTTTTGACTCAGTGGTTAGAACTAGTATGACAACCCAGAACTAAAAGTAAGTGCACTTAGATACGATCTTTTGTGACATGCAATTGCAAAATGAATGAGTCTGGCAGGAATGTCAGAAGTTGAGAAAGCCACCAGTGCTAATGATATTGGATAGATTAGAAGCTTGCCTAATCTATTTAATATCTAAACAGTATATGGGCATCTTTAGTGATTTATTGAAGGCAGAGACTCAAAATATTTCTCTATTCCCACAATGCAAAAACCACTTTGCCTCCATTATTACATTGAGTTTACCCAAGTGGCAAGTTGTGAACTTTTGCATGATTTTAAATGATTAGAAAAATCATTGCTAAATCTATTACATCGCTTCAACTGCACTAATTTCAAAAATTTTAGAAATAGTTCAGGCAAAGCAAAATGAGTACAAAACTCATACAAACACAATAGTACTTCAGGAAGCAAGGGTTTTGCACTTGTTTTTTCCCTTTGCATGGGATATTGCATCTCCCTGTTAATTGGGTTAGGAGATGAAAATGATTAAATCCAAGAAACCCTTGGTGCGTTTACACTATTTAAAAAACAGTCCTGGTAAACAGAAGATGGGGTGCGAAATACTCAACACATTTACAGGGAGCTGCAGGCGTTCTAGGAAAACCTCTCGGGAATAGATTTACCAGAGGCTGCAAGGCTCTAGGTGAATTACACCCTCGTATAAGAATTTATCTCCATTTATCAGATGGCGCAGCTGCCGCATCCTAGGGATTAAAATCACACTAACTGATATTGGAATGTGCTTCATCCTGAATTGAGAAAGCCAGTCGAATTATTAGTAAAACGTCTTCAAGAAATAAACTTTAAGTCCAGTCGATCTAACTGAATACAGCTGATATTGGAATTTTTTTTGCGACTTTAATCATATAAAAGTGCGTTGTGGTTACCAATAAATCTGCCTGTTAGTGAAATTTTTATTAATAGCCTATTCTCTTGCATAATGCTAAATGTCCCGCCAGGAGAGCATACATGTGAAGTACTAGCTGAAGCTGCCAGCAATGCACCAATATGCAATGCAAAGCAGGAATCCAAGGGCTTGATTTATTAGGAACCTGCCAATCATACTCCCATTGCATGGGTCATTGGGAAAGGCCCTACCACCATATTAAAGGGAAGCGTCTTTGCCAGTTTAGTTTGCATGTAACCTGGGCCCAGACTGGTACTGGGGGCAATAAGGGTGGATGCTGGGGCTGTAAATTTCGGAGGTATGGGGGGGTGGTTCTGCGTTTTTGTGTAGTTTAGAGAGGAAAATGGCCATTGTAGAGAGTTACTGCACTTTTAACCTCTGGCCTGACACTACTTCTGCTGGCTAATAGGAGTTGTAGTTAAAGGGAAACTAAGGTCTACAGACAACATTGTGCCAATAGACAGAGCACATTTACAAATATACAATAAGCTGTGTCTTACCTCTTCCTTTGCTGTGGCTGCTGGTTAATTTGTGAAATAAACCCCGTGGGTACTAGAGGTCAGCTCCCATAATCCACCTTAGCATACACCGTACACATGCTCTGCACTGCTGAACGGTTATAAAAAACAAGGAAGCTGCAGCCTCGCTTCCTAGAAGCTTACAGACAATAATAAAACAGCACAGAGATCCTCCCTCTCCCTGACAAAGAACAGGTATTTAATTGCAGTTTTTGTGTAAACATTTAATTGCCTAACAATTAAATATTACTTTGCATTTCATACAAAAAAGAATAGTAACCTTTGCAGTTTATTTCTTAGCTAGCATGGGTGTAAGAAACAGACTATAAACATTTTAGTATAAAGCTAAAGTAATTCTGAGGATTGAACCTGCAACCTCATGTCCCCTGTCTTGCTTAAAGCAAAGCTTTTTACACTTTCCCATCTGAGATACTGTATAATGGAAATAAACCAAAGTCAATAAAGCAAAAAATAGATAAAATATTTTGTACTGTGTCGGGTATAAATCTTGGGGTTTGAAACTGCAAACTCATGGGCTGTGTGTTTCTAAAATGAGCACCGTTGAGCCAAAACAGCATATGCAAATAATATAGGTACATTTAGAAACTTTCAGGGAGATTTGCGCAGAACTGCAATAGGTAAATCCTGTAAAAGGATTACCCGAACCGTGACAATAAGCTGGGATTAAATAGTACCACTGTGCAGGTGTCTTTTACTGACTATTTTGTATTGCCACAATTCATGCTGGCTAGAAAATAAACTTTATTGTAACTAGCAGCTTTCAAAGTCTTATTAGATACTTCCATATTGTTGTGGAGACTGTAGAGAAAATATGTGAATAAAGAAGTGGAGTCGGGGCATGGCCAATAGGTGCAAATGCTCACAAGCCTCTGTCTAAGGTCTGGTTTATGGGATGGCGTGCTTTGCAAGTCCATTGGCTAAATTCAGAGACAGGAAGGGGGGTGGAGCAGAGTGACCTGGCTAGTGCAATTCTAACTGCAAGTTTAACTTCCAACCTAATGCTTGCCCAGGAGTGAGGATCTAGTGATTTAGATTCTCACTCCGTGTACATTAATGGGGGAGAGGGAGAAGTTGTTTAGGGAGAGTTATCCTAGTTTATTAAGGACCTTTGAGAGTTGTAGTTAAATATGTCCTATCCTAATGTATTAATGGATATCTATTCTATTGTATCAAAACCTTGATTATTAATGGTACATTTTAAATGTAATTTGTTTTTTTTTTAAAAAAAAAACTTTATCCAGCAGGCTCCAAGCTTCTTGAACTTTAATGCAGCAATTGAGTAATGGCAAGAAAAAATAAAAAGGCAAGAGTGGCCTTTAATAAATGGTATTTTGAAAGAGATTTGGTCAAATTTGCAGTATGTTTGGCACCCCACTGGCTTAGAAGATGGCTTTCCTAGACAATTTTGGAAATTTTTAGCTCCTGTCTACTGTTCTATTAGTGGATGTGCTTAATTTTGCTGTTTGTATACTACAGTAAGTACTAGGCTGGTTAATGTGAGAAGCATTTTATTTAGGAAAAGTAAAAGGGCATTGCTAAGAATCGTACAGGGAAGCAATAGATTTATTGGGAGATGCAATATTCTGTGCTAACAGGAAAATAAGTGCAAAACCCATGCTATCCAATGTACTCTCAGGTTAACATGATTTTAATACCATGTACCTCTATTATGCAATAGAAAACCTAACGCTTTTTCAATCGTGGCGTAAAAACCCAGTCAAACAGCATTGCTTGCTTTCCTTCTCTCCTATAATGCCCTAATCATTTGCGAGAGTAAGTGCATTGTGGGATCAAAGGAAAGTAAGCATAGAAAAAAAATTAGCACCTTCTTATTTTTAACTTGGAGCTTTTATAAGATATGCAAGGAGTCTTGCAGACAATGTGAAGAATTGTCAGTGTTTTCACAATTAGTGTGAATTAAAAAAGTGTGAAAAAGATATATGCCATGCAAATTGGGTAAACTGCGTTTGTTGTTTCTATCGTTCATTCCATTTCTAGAAAAAAATAATAATACATATAAAAACAATTTAAAATGAGTTCTTAACATAAAGAGACATTCTTCACTGTGGCTTTGGACATATAGCTGCAAAGAATTAAATAAGAATGGTAATAAGCTGCTGTGACACATCGTAATGATATACCCTGAGACACTAGAACACAAATCACTGTTCTCGTATTTCTTTTATAGACTGTGCTTAAGAACTGTAAGACACCTCTTCTTAAAGCTTACTATACTTCTTTGGAAGATGATAGGTATGTATGATATTTAAAACCTATTTTATAGATAAATGTTACTTGAAGAAGAGAAGGATCTCTATAAAAGTAGTAATACTTTTTGTATTAACATTAAAAAATAAGAAAAAAACGTAATTGAAAAAGATTGACAAATAGTTTTATTTTTTTGTCTGGCTTTTTGCAAGGTGTTGTGAAATGTTTTCTAAGGATATTATATTGCTATTACTGAGGATACCGTAATAAGAATACATTTTAATGTCAGTAACCATTTAGTTGCCAGATATCCATCATTATTTTTAGACAGTTACCGTATATACTCGAGTATAAAACGAGTTTCTCAGACTGAAAAACCGAACTCGGTCTATACTCGAGTCAGTTAACTTACGGGAGAAACACGGAAGCCGCTCGCTCGCTCCCACGCTCCTTATACTGACGTGCCAGCTGACATCACTGTCCGGCACCGAGTAGTGAAGTCAGCCGGCGCTTCAGTATAGGGAGTGTGGGAGCGAGCGAGCGGCTGCCTGTTTTCTCCTGTAAGTTACTGCAGAGGAAATTACTGCTAGAAAAGGATGCAGGGAAGGATGGCCACAAAAGTATACCAGGGAAGGATGCCACAGAAAAATGCCCACAAAAGGTACCCACTGAACTGGGTGGGAGGGTTCAGATGTTTAGAAACTACAACTCCCAGCTACTAAAGCATGCTGGGAGTTGTAGTTTCCAAACATCTGGAGTGCCAAGGCTTTAGTATATCTGTTGTATTCAATTAGATCAACTGGACTTGAAATGTAGTTCTTGAAGACGTTTCGCTAGTCATCCGACTGGCTTTCTCAATTCAGAATGACTTGTACAAGAATCTGTGGCAATTATGTACCCTGTAAAATCCCAATTAGCATATCACAGCCAGGTATTAATGGTGTGATTGGATAGTGGCTAAGAGGTGTTATAGGAACGCCCAGAGTAAGGTGTTAAAACAGCATTGTACATGGCAGACAGTTGCAGATATAATTGCCACAGATTCTTGTACAAGTCATTCTGAATTGAGAAAGCCAGTCGGGTGACTACATTTCAAGTCCAGTTGATCTAATTGAATACAACAGATATACCATGACCTGGAGGAATGAGAGCCTTCACAAGCATATTTCTAATCATTTTGGGGAGAAAACCCTCAAACTTGTACGGCAATATGAAAAGACAGCAAGGAAATTTGCAGACTACAGAAACCACCTGCGATTTAACCTCCGATGCAGACAACAAAGGCTAGTACCATGCAGTATACGTCTGGATTCCACGGTTAAAGGCATCAGAGCCAAACAGATACTGCAAAAGGCTCAAACACAGCTCCTAAGTGAACGGGTACGACAGACACATTTTACAGTCGATGCTTTAATGCACAACATTAGTCAACTAGAACAGAACCTGGCCTCACAGCTACCTGTGTCCATCTGGGAAAGAGTGATGGAGTTCACCAAACAAGCACAGCTTTCTCAGCACTGTAAGGGCAAACAAAGGCAACAGAACAAGTTCTCTATTCTGTCATCCAAGAACAGCCCCAAAGGAGAACAACTACCTTGGATACAAAAGGAGGGAAGTGTCACTTCATCAAACAAGGAGGAATGGATGAGAAACTTGTCTAACAGGACCCTGACCCAGCCAGAAATGGAAGTCCTTGGTAAGGGCTTGAATTTTGCCATCACCCCTAAAGCCATCCCTGTGGTGGATATTATAGCAGCCACAGAAGCCTCTATCCACAGTAATAAGGTTTCACAGAGTGAGGCAGAACAACTTCGCCTTAAGGTATCTGCAGCCTTAGCCAGTGCTAAAACTCCTTCATCTAACCTGACTACACAGGAAAGAAGAGCCTTAACATCCCTCAAGAAAGATTCCAGTATCACCATTCTACCGGCAGATAAAGGAAGATGCACAGTGGTACTCAACACCTCAGACTACCATGATAAGGTTACCATGCTCCTGGCCGATAACAACACATATGAGGCTTTAACAAGGGATCCCACCAGCCGTTACAAGAAAAGAGTCATAGACTTACTACAACAGCTTCAAAAGGATAAAGCCATTGACCGAGCAATGTATCATCGCCTCTACCCTGGTGAGGCACATCCATGCATATATGGACTCCCAAAGATACATGGGACTCCCAAAGATACAAGGAAGGGGCCCCACTAAGACCTATAGTCAGCAGCATCAACTCTGTAACATACAAGGTGGCAAAATATCTAGCTAACATCTTAGGACCTTTGGTGGGAAATTCTAAGCATCACATCCAGAACTCTCAGGATTTCACCAACAAGATTGAAGATATAGTACTCGGTGTAGAAGAAACTATGGTGTCCTATGATGTGACATCTCTCTTCACTTGTATACCCACCAAGGAGGCTGTTGACATGGTGAGAAAACGGCTGGGCCAAGACAGCACTCTTACCAGCAGAACTGATCTCAACCCAGAACAGGTGTGTTCCTTGTTGGACTTGTGCCTGAATACCACCTATTTCAAATACAGGGATAAGTTCTATAAGCAAAAACATGGATGTGCTATGGGATCTCCAGTTTCACCTATTGTGGCCAACCTTTACATGGAGGAGGTAGAAACACAGGCGCTTAATACCTTTAAGGGCATAGCACCCAGCCACTGGTTCACATATGTTGATGACACCTGGGTTAAAATCCACCAGAAGGAAGTACAAGCTTTTACAGAACACATTAATGCGGTAGACCAAAACATTAAATTCACAAGGGAAGAGGTACAAAACAACAAACTGGCTTTCTTGGACTGCTTGGTAGAAGTTAAGGAAAATGGTAAACTGGAAGTAGAGGTTTACAGAAAACCAACACACACAGATCAGTATTTGATGTTTGACTCTCACCACCCTTTAGATCACAAGCTGGGTGTCATCAGAACCCTGCAACACAGAGCTGAGAACATCCCCACTAGCACAGAGGCGAAGGCTAAAGAAATGAAACATCTCAGAGGAGCCCTTAAAACTTGTGGATATCCAGACTGGGCCTTTGTCAAAAGAAGTAGAAGGAAAGAAAAGAACACGAATACCAACAGTGAAGGGGAAAAGCAAGACAGGAGGAAGAACATGGTCATCCCATATGTAGCAGGGGTCTCCGAGAAATTAAGAAGAATTTTCAAAAAACATCGTATCCCTGTCTGCTTTAAACCGAACAACACACTGAGGCAGCAATTGGTACATCCGAAAGACCCAATACCTAAACACAAGAAAAGCGACATCATATATGCAGTGCAGTGCAGTGAAGAATGCTCTGATTTGTATGTGGGGGAGACCAAACAGCAACTGCATCAACGTATGGCCCAGCACAGAAGAGCCAATTCCTCGGGTCAGGACTCAGCCGTGTATCTGCATCTTAAGGATAAAGGACATACCTTTGAAGATTGTAATGTTAACATACTGGCGAAGGAACGTGACTGGTTCAAGAGAGGTGTTAAGGAGGCCATTTATGTGAAAATAAAGAAACCAAGCCTAAATAGAGGTGGGGGGGGGTTCGACACCAACTGTCTGCCATGTACAATGCTGTTTTAACACCTTACTCTGGGCGTTCCTATAACACCTCTTAGCCACTATCCAATCACACCCTTAACATCTGGCTGTGATATGCTAATTGGGATTTTCCAGGGTACATAATTGCCACAGATTCTTGTACAAGTCATTCTGAATTGAGAAAGCCAGTTGGATGACTAGCGAAACGTCTTCAAGAACTACATTTCAAGTCCAGTTGATCTAATTGAATACAACAGATATACCATGACCTGGATGAATGAGAACCTTCACAAGCAAGGCTTTAGTAGTCTTTTAAATGGACAGCAGAATTCTCATACAGTAATAGCCATATCCAGTATGGCTATTACTGTATGGGAAATCTGCTGTCCATTTAAAGGGCAACTAAAAAACAATACAGAATCAGAAGGAGAATGTTATCTATTGTTGCCTTCTGATTCTGTATTGTTTTGAGGCTTTAGTTGCCCTTTAAATGGACAGCAGAATTCCCATAATTTAGTCCCATATAGTAATGGCCATACTGGATTTGGCTATTTCTGTATGGGACTACTATATTGGAATTTTGCTGTCCATTTAAAGGGCAACTAAAGCCTCAAAACAATACAGAATCAGAAGGCAGTAGTGGTCATAATTTCTACCCTCTGTTTATACTTGAGTCAATCACTTTAATTTGTTTTTTCTGGTAAAAAATGTACCTCGGTTTATACTCAGGTTGGTTTATACTCAAGTATATAGGGTATATTTTAATATTATAAAGTAGAGTTACTCATATAGTTTAATAGTACCATGCGTTTTAAAGATATTTACACTAAAAAGCTGAAATATCCTTGCATATCAGTTCCTAAATATATTATTTGAACAACGAAATACCACATTTTCTCAATAAGAGAATTATTGTTCATTAAGATCCATAATTCTTTTCTTATTGAAAATATTGGGGGGGGGGTCAAAATGGTTTCAAAGTGATGAATTCAAATTAGTAAATGTAGCTATGCTAAACTAAAAACAGAATATCAACATGGTCCTCTGTAATGTCTATGTGCCTATTTTAGGCCAGTTACTTTTCCTAAAAAAAACTTTTACTTAGACTCTCTTCCCTTGATTCTAGACTCCACCTAATGGGTGATGATTGTAGCCAATTATTACTCCATGAATGGTGCCTGGTGATGGAAACAGACTATTAAAATGGCCCATTTTAATTATAATGTTGGGCAGACATTTCAGCCTTAAAGGACAATTCCACCCTCATAATGACATGTTTTGGAAAGAATGGACTCTTTAAATATGTTGATATATCCTACTTTTTCCTCTGGAATCATTATTGTATGCCTGTTATGCTTTTGAATGCCTTGTGGAAACTGAGCAATTTAGTGACCTGGTTCTGTGCTTAAGCATGCTCAGATAAGGCAGCTAGGGGATTAACATTTAGTCATTGGCTGTGATGTCAACTGTCAAATCCATAGCTGACAGTTGCTAAGTGCAAGAACCAGGAAGCTGAAACAGTGTCAACAGGACATTGTGCAGGATTTCAGGTTAGACTTCATTTCAAACTATTAAAGTTTAAGGTTTTGGGGGTGATTTACCTGTATATATTTTTTCATTTGAGGGCTGGACTTGCCCTTTAAGGGGAAAAGGGCACTTGTAAGGAGGTACAATGTGTTAATGTGTAATGTATGATCAGTTTGGTTACTAGGTGTCAGTGAGCACTAAATTATATTGTATGAGAAATTATTACAAGTATGAAATTGTTGGTTGGGTAAAGTAAATAAAAAGAACAGAATCAGGAAATTTGTTGGCCACTGTTTTTGGCAGTGAAAGAGGAAGGGGCAGCAGTCTATGTCAGGGAAAGGTAACAAAGAGGGAAAAACATTCTATGCTTCTAGCTGCCTGATAAGAAGTATACTGTAAGTCACTGCAATGAAGTTGAATTGTTTTTGAGAAAGTCTTCCATACCTCGACTATTAAGATTACACACAACTCTGTCCTCTTCAGAAATGTTCTGAATTTGGAAACAAACCCCAAACACATAGCCAGACAACTCTGTAACAAATCTCAATGCACTACACCCTATAGACACAGATTCAGGTCAGCAGGTGGTTAGCCCAACTCAGGGATTTTTCCAATTTATGTTAAACACTATTCTGGCCCACATCACCCCCTAACACCTGAAACTAGATGGGTTATTTACACTCCTGCAGTCCCTCTACTTTATCAGAGTCACAACTGTGCTCTCTAGACAAAGATGTTACAGTTTTTTTAATATTTAATAATGTTATTTTTTTGGACCACTGGCCCCTTGCTTGAATACTTTCTTTAACTCCCAACACACCTGCTCTTGCCTTCCCAGCCTCTTACATCACATTACATTTCCAAAGCTGGGAAAGGGCTTAAAGGGAAACAAAGTTTCCAGACAACATTGCCCCAATAGAAAAAGCACATTCACAAAGATACAGAAAAATGTGGCTCACCTCTCTCTTTGATGTGGATGCTGGGGGATTTTTTCAACCTGTGGGTACTATGGGGTCAGCTCCCACACCTTAGCTGGAAACACCTAGCTAAGTGTACACAGTACACTTCACAGGACCTGCAGCCTTACTTCCTTAAAGCCAACAGCCAATCATGTTACAGCTCAGAGATCATCCTTCCCTCTGACACAGAACACAGATTTCAGTACAGTTTTTGTGTAAACATATTACAAATGCTCCTGTCTCTAACAATGATACATTCTTTTGCTTTTCATACAAAAAAGAAAATTAATCTTTGCGGTTTATTCTTTTGCTAGCATGGATGTAAGAAACTGAATATTAACATTTCAGTAAAAATAAATTGGGATTCGAACCTGCAATCTACTATACTGTGTCTTGCTAAAAAGAAAGCGTTCTATCTTTTGCAATAAGATGATTCAAAGGTTGAAATCCTACCTAAACCCACTTGGCAATGGTGTGCCATATGCTTGGGTGCACACAGAGACATGGCCACCAACTAACTTAAATGGGACACATGCCCAAAATAAGACAATTCAAAGGTTGAAGCCTCCAAAGGAAACAATCTTGAATCTTGAAAAAAAAAAATCCATAAACTATATTTTTATAATCTACACACCTTCAGCTATGTAACGTTGTCATCCTTTCATACATACACAAAGATTTCCAGACGCTGTAATCCATAGAACTCCGTGCTTTTAGGAGATTTTGTGAAAAAATTAAATTTGATGAATTTGTGCGATCGCCCGTAGCTGCCTTAAAGGGGCAGTAGGCAATAAAAGTGCTCAAATCGTAAATTTTACGATCTGTGGCACTTTGGTCCCTTAATACACAGATCGTAAAATTTGCTATCTGCGGCACTTAAGTGGTTCATGGGAACTTTTATTTGCACTTGAGGTATGTTCAAGATTTCTTGGTCTGAACCTTCTTTGCTTCTTTTTTCCAGAAAGTCTACTAAAGTCTTTCTATAAAGAATTGCATCTGGAATTCTGCATGTATGAATGCAAGAATGGCGGCACTACATAGCTGGAAATGTGTTTCCTAAAATATATATATAGTTTGCTGTGGTTATTTCCATGTCAAATCTACAGTATATTCTAGGTCGTTTTGGCGTTAGTAAGTGGCTACTTCTCTGTGTATTTCCAAACAAATGTTATATCGTTTGATTCTGGATATGTGGGACATTGAGTAGGATAGGATTTCAACCTTTTGAATCATTTTATTGTATTTTTTTTACAAAATCTTCTAAAAGCACGGAGTTCTATGGATTACTGCATCTGGAATTCTTCATGTATGTTTGAAAGCTTGGCACTGTTATGTAGCTGAAGGTGTGTGGATTTCAAAAATCTTTCATCATTCATCTTTTTACAAAATCTCCTAAAAGTATGGCGTTCTATAAAGAACTGCGTCTGAAAATCTGCATGTATATATAAAAGAATGGCACTGTTACGTAGCTGAAATTGTGTATTTCCAAGTTTAAAGGTGTTTCCTTTGAAAAAGTGGAGGCGGTTCAAAATACAGAGCACTTTGAATCATATTTTTCTTTCTTTTCTATTTTCACAAAATCTAAAAGCATGGAGTTCTAAGAGAGAGAACTGCATCTGAAAATCTGCATGTATGGAAAAATGGCATTGTTATGTGTGTAGATTCCAAAAATGTATAGTTTATGGGACACACAGTTTTATTCAGGAGAGGTTAGGCTTTCATGTTTGTGTTGGTTTCAAACATGTTGCTATAGTTTTTGTGTTAAATTCACATTTGGTTTTGTCTCTGGTTTATTATTTTTGGATAAAAAGGAAAATTTGAGAAAACTTTTGTGTGAGGGTATTTGCGTTTTGATCAAAACTTACCCTTATAACAACAATGGGGGTATGTAGTTTCTAAAATGTTCTCATTTACACAAATATTTTAGTTAATTTTGCATTTATTCTCCCAAAAAAATTTTAAAATTTACATTTTTACATATTTTACCCAAAAATCCAGTAAAATCTCCAGAAGATTTACAAAAATACAATGTATAAATTTCCTGTAAATTTTTTCTAAACCAATTGAGGGAAAAAGCCTTTAAATTCTTCTTGAAAAGAACGCATGCAAAATGGGAAATTCTGGTGGCAGCAAAAGGGGTAAAAGTGAGGTGAGTGAAAAAAGATGTTTACATGTCCTTTAAAAAAATCAAACAAGTATGGTCCTGTTATACATGTATTCTACCCTTGTATCACATTATGGCACAGTTTATCTGTTATGGTTATGGTTATATCTTCAAATGACACCTTATAATAACAACTTGTTTGTTTTCACCTGTAGGGAGATTCCTGAGTGGTAATCATTTAGACAGTAGATGTAGTATTGTATGTATGGTATTTAAATTTGTCTTTTAATTATGTTCCTCTTGCTATTTAAAGACACAGGTACCAGCTAATTCTTATAGAGCTTTACTAGATGTAAGACCCTTTGGCTCTTCATAATTTTCCTGGTACACATGGGCCGATTGATATTTTTGCACAATTAAACATTCTGGTCCATTGAAGACCACATTGATTTGCATAAAAATCTGGACAGAATTTATGTCTGATATTTGAGCCTGATTGACAAAACTATTGTTCCAGATATTAGATCATCTCAAAATATTGGATGATGTGTGTCAGCCCATAGGCTATGATCACACTAAAAACAGACGAAATAGAACAAAAATTAACAGTTGTCCATTTTCGTCTGTGTGTAGAGCTCTGTTTTTCCTATCCATAGGCTTAAAACTGATCATTTTCCAGACAAATGCATGCAGTAGTATTTCTTTTTTTAAACGGATCAGGTCAATTAGTTCTGTTGGGTAATGGACCTAGTGTGAACGAGGCCTTAGTAATCCTATTTTCTTTACTTAACTCGCTGAACACCAGAATTACTGTCCACATTGCTCTCAACATCTTTTCTAATTCTCTCTAAAAAAAAAATGGATACACCTGCAAACCTGGATACACCTTGTGGTGTATTTGCAACATAGGTATATGCTTTAATCAAGCAAGAATATAGAATTTTTTTTTTTCACATTTCACATTTTTTTTTACATTTCACATTTTTTTTCACATTTTTGTGATTAGACCCACTGTGCTCAATTGGACATATTCTATTGCCAGGATCAAATTAGACTTAAATAAGTTTGGGCAGGGGTGTTTTAAGTTACAGTGCTGCCTGAGGCAAAATGCCGCTTCTGCTGCTTCCCCCCTTTGTAGCTGACCTTCATGAGTATGCACATATTGAATTGGGTACACTCATTAAGGGTTTCTTTAGATTTCTTTGGTTTGACAACATCAGACAGATCTGAAAATGTATTCACATTCTTAAATTGACCTGCGGTAAAAAAATAGATAATTTCCTATTGTTCAAGCAAGGATCCATCTCTTAAAGGGCAAGTTCACTCCAAAAATTTTTTTCTCTAAATTGTATTTTACCCCCCCAACCCCACTTTCACATTATTCCCAGCTTTCAAAAATGCTCCTAAACTTTCTTACTTGACACGGTCCTCGCTCGTTTCGAGCAAAAACAGGAGCAAGGGGACTTCTGTACAAACAGCCGTCTTCCTTACTGGTCGCGGCTGTCAGGTGATTGGACGTGACATCACGTTGCACCTTAACTGACAGCCGCAGCCAGGAAGTGGAACGGCTGTCAGCAGCAGAGGCAGTGTCGGAGCAGCAAGGGGCCGGGTCAGGTAAGTAAGTTCAGGAGCGTTTTTGAAAGCAGCCAATAACACAAAAGTAGACTTTGGGGGGGGGGTATTTTTTCTGTTTGTTTCTTTTTCTGGGATGTACTGTTTTCCGTTCAATTTCTACATGAATGAAAACTTTTGTATTGGGTATTAGGTGGCATTTAGACTCCTATTAATGAAGAGTTGAATTTAATTTATGGCTCTTTTTCCCCCTCTAAGGTTTGGCGTTATACTAGAAAAAATTGGATCAGTTATTAATGATGATACTAGATATACAAAAGGTTGCCTGAACACAAGGACTCAGAAATGTTATGCAGTTAAACCAAACATTAATGAACTCCTTGATATTGCTCGGAAGACTTATGCAGAAATTGTGGATGATATTGCTGGTAAAGTTTTATCTTTAAAGGGGAACTCTGGTGCCCAAACAAGTTGATTTTAAATGAAAGGCCAGGTTCCTACCTTTTAAAATGGGACATCAACCATCTCTATACATGCTGCACAGCCCAAGATATCACTGATCAGAAAGTTAGGGGGTGGGAAGTTCACAACTATTAGTTCCTTCTTCTAATCTGCTGTTGGCACATGCTTAGTGCAGGAGAAAGCAGAAGAAACCATAAAAAGCAATTCCTGTTAATTTACCTAAAGTCATTTTTGGACCACAGTTGCCCTTTAACTCAATTCTCACCATTGAAGCTTCTACTGTGTGCAGCCACCCAGCTACTGATCAATATCACTGCCCTACAAATGCTTTAATAAGAAATATAAATATAATAATTCTAATTTTTTTAGCTGCAGTTCAATGGCAGACTAACTTTAAAATGTATTTTTTATCATACATCAAGCTGCTTACCTTATTGAAATTGAATGATGGTGGATTGATTTTAGAAACATCGAAGGAACTTAAAATATAATTCTAAATTTAAATGTACAATGTTCCACACTAAATAGATTTTCTTACACAGGATTGATATCTCAATTGTCTGAAAAACACAATATTCAATTAAAAACAAGCTTTAGTACTTCTAGAGGATTTTTTATTCAAATGAATTGGGATGGCAACACACCAGCCATCAATCAGCTTCCTTCAGAGTTTTTGAAGGTGGGTATAAATAATATTTAGAGGCATATTGTTAAAACCTTGGCATTTAATATGACAGGCTGATTGATAAATACACAGGGCTACAATTACCCAGAGGTGCTGGGCATAAAACTGTTGTTAAACTCGCAATAACCTTTTTAATATACTGTAGGTTAGCGTGATTTTAACAGGTTTGCTGCGGCAGTTTCTGAAAGTGAATCACACAGCCACAGCAACCCTATTCAATATTACAATAGTATGGCTTTTTTGCAATAATCTAAGACTGGCCTGAAGCTGGTATTAGATATTTGCTAAAATAACTTGATATACAGAGAGCCAATATTGCCATATTGAATAAGTGCAGGAAGCCCTGCTCGTAACTATAGCGTCTCTCTGTAAAAGAGGCCCATAGTATCTAGTTATTATACTAGTTATTACATTTATCCGTAGTTATCCACTGCATGAATAGTTTCTAGGGTGTTTACCTTTAAGTAATTCAGCAATTGTAAAATGACAACAATGGTATTCAAAGATTGATAACTAGCAGCTGCATTGTTTACCATTGGTACTTCACAAACTGCTACTATGGTTTTATAAATACTAAAACGTTAACCATACCAAATGTCAGACCTGGGTAAATTCAGGTCTGGAGGCCACTGTAATTGCCCCCTGCTAGTGGACCTGTACACACAAAAATCTTGCTTTGATGAAAAATAATATTAATTGATTGTATCAGGCTGGTTAATTGATTTAAATTTATCACCTCATATTTTAATATAATAAAAAACATAATAAATTGATTAATCAAAATTGATGGAATGGACCTAAATTATTACACACCTACTGGTCCTTTTATTAAAAATTGCAGCTAATAATCTAAAAACATACAGTTAACCTGGTGTATTAATTTAAAGATCATGTTCACAAAGGAGTGCCAAGGAGAAAGGTAAATGGGGTTGGGGGGGTTACTCTAGATTACTCTATCTGCAAGTTTGCATAGGGGGTGAACATGCCCTTTTACAATGGCATTTGGGATAGCCATAGCAGTTGCTCCCCAGCCAGTTTTACTTTTTAGAAGAAAGTGCTGGGTTCACAGTCACACAGAGATCGGTATCACTCTGCAGAAGGAAGCAGTTAATCTGTCGTGCCCCCATCTGCTTCTTTGTGAACCCTGAACTTAGTTCTGTCTGTCTTCTTAAAACACGAGCTGTAAAAGACCATCTTGGGAGGGAAGTAGGATGCAATTTATGGAAAAACCTGGTGGGAAATCGCATATATGGTCACATATAAGAGTAAAGTGTCCCTTTATTGCAATAAATATTTTGGCCTGGCAAAACAGGGCTGCTGCTTTATAATGCCTGGTACTTCTTTTTCTGGTGGTGGTGGGGGGAGATGCTGGTGTAGAGGGTTGGGGGCCACATACAAAATGGGGCCCAAAGATTTCTAGCTATGCCCCTACCCTTTAATCTCTTTCTATAATAAGATCAAATAATGTATATTGAATAACTCTGAATGTGTTTTCTGATGTAGTATTTTAACTGCGGAGGATAGATTTCTAAAGGATATCTTTACTCTAGGTTTTTCCCATAATTTACAAGCAGTTGGAAGACTCTCTTTTCTAACCTCTGCTACTTACATAGTTAACTTGTAAGAAGATCGAAAATTTGTACTATGACAGCATGACCCCTTCTACTGACCACCTCTCCCCACACTCTTCCTAATGTGGTAGGTACAGGAGCATGGAGGAGGGCATGGGCTTTCATAGCGCATCTTTCAGAGCTTCCTACAGGTTAACAATGTAATTTATGGAAAAACCTGGTGGGAAATCACATATATGGACACATATAAGAGTAAAATGTCCCTTTGTTGCAATAAATATTTTGGCCTGGCAAAACAGGGCTCCCTGGTTGTCAGCAATTCACGCTGGTTGGTAAATAAAAAAACAGCTGTTATACATATGTAAAAACTTTATATTTTTCTAGAAACATGATGGAATCAAACAAAAAAGTAACAAACTCAGGCAGTAGACTTATCAGGGAGATTCAATAAAAGTTCTTATCGTTTAAAATGGTGCTAATTTTGCCCCAACCAGAACTTATGCAACATTTGAAAGCTAACATCTGATTGTTTGGGGCAAAGTTTGCACTATAGAGAACTTTTATTGAATAACCCTGTTTTATTTTTTCATAAGTAAACTATGGAAATTGAACTAGTGACTTCTTGGTCTGTGATCCTAAAAACAGCATTTTCGTGGTGCACCACCAGCAACTGAACAAAGGCAAAAGGTGAATTTCAAAACTTTCAGGGAGATTCAATAAAAGTTCTTATTGTTAAAAATAATGCAAATCTTTCCCCAACCAAATATTATTTAACATTTGAAAGCTAACATTTGATTGGTTGGGGCAAAAAGATAATGAATCCTGAGGTCAGGGGGAGTGGCTCTTTGAAGCCAACATGGACTGTGAGTTGTAACGGCAACAACATGGAAGCCTTCTTTGTTACATAATCTATAACTTACATGTACTAAATGCAACTTACTAGAGAATAATATTTTAATGTAAGGGTGTTCTGGAGAGAAAAGCTCTCACATTAGGATTTTAAAAAAAAAAGTTCTCCTTTAAACGTGCAGATGTCTCCAAAACAGCTGCAAACCAAAGATGAGGAGCACACTTGAAAATATTTTTATCATTGGAACCGCACTTCAAATACATTACATTTTGGGTTGCTCTTGATTTACCTTGTTGCAGGGAAAGGGTACCCATCTTGCAACGTAATAGAAGGAAGATGGGCCATGGCTGCATCACCTGAGAGATTAATCTGTTGGTCCCAGTTTAAAAGTATTGTCTCCCTCTGGCCATATCTTTTTTTTCCATTACGTCCTGTATCCCTACGTAAGGTTAGCTATATAGAGCAGTCAGGTAAACCTGGGCGGCTGGGGATTCTTAGTGCCCGGGTAGTAGCTCGACACTTTTTGTCCCCAGAATTCCAAAACTGCACCACATATTCTAAAAGAGGCCATAATAGTTCTTTGTAAAGAGGGAGGATAATCATTTTCTCCCTTGAATCATTATCCCTCTTTTTACTAGACAATATCCTGCTGACTCTTGCTGTTGCCACCTGGCAATGCTCGCTACATTTGAGTTTTTTATCCACCAAAACTCTGTGATGCTTTACCAACAGAGATTTGCGTAACACAGAGCCATTACTATAGAATAAGTAGCACAAGTATTTTAAGCCAAAAATGCATCCCCTTACATTTATAAACATTGAAAATCCTTTTCCACTGAGCAGCACAATGTTGCAAGAGCCGCCTGCAACAATTGCACTTTCCCTGCAGCTTTTAATGGTTAACAAAGTTTAACCATTGTCCTCCACAAACAGAGATTTTGCTGACAAGACTTACTTCCAAATCATTAATAAACAGATTAAGTAGAAGTGGCCCCAACACGGAACCCTGTCGCACACCACTTAAAAGTTAGAACTATAGTCCATATTGATAAAGCACCATTAACAACTAAACTCTGCATCCAATCTATCAACCAATTTTAATCCATGTACAAATGTGCCATCTAAGCCCAACAGACTTTAGCTTCTACATAAGTCGCCTATAGGGAACTGTGTCAAATACCTTGGCAAAATGTATGTATGTATAATTTATTTTTAAAGTGCAACTTGGGTATGCAGCACTGTACAAGATAAAATACAAAGTATGCAAACAAGAGGAATAGTGAAAGCAATAAAACATACATCGCTGTATTAGAATGCAAAAAGACGTTAACAATACATAAATATATACTATAAATAAGTATGTGCATCAAAAATTATACAAGTGCTTTAACCATGTAACATGAGGAAAGAGGCATCTGCCCCATAGAGCTTATAATCTAATTAGGTGGGTAACGTACAGATACATAAGGTCCCAAGAGTGTACTGATGCTTTTAAAGTTAAATATGAGGACACCCCTGTAGCTTCACACTTTGTCGAACTTAAGCATTCGATAGCTGATCTTAAAGGAATGGTTATTGACCATATTCCCCAACCATCCAGAGGAGGGGACAGACAATCGCTGCTACTTTGCAGAGAATCCTTTTGGATATTTACCTTGGATTCTTTATTTCCTAAGGGTTTAAATTCCAACTTAGGACTTTCCTGTTTCCTGCCCAAAAGATGATTTTTTGATACTGGTTTAACTTTTATCTTTTTCTATTTTTGCTACTACTGTTTTAGGGTGTATATTTATATTTATTCTGGTGTAATTGATGGTTTTTCCTCTAGGTGTCACTAAAGACACACTTCCTGGGTCTATATAAGGTTTCTCTTTTTAATGTCTCATTGTAATAAATATTTTGTCTGAAGAAGGTACTCTGTTACCGAAACGTCACTTTGATGTACCTGTGTATGATGCAATAAAATACACAGGACTACTCAAGTCTGGTGTGCGTGGCTTTAACACAGTTTGTATATTCGTGACTATTTTGCCTCAGTCAGCCACTGAGCACCCAGCATGTTGTCTACTATACTGAATTAGGGTTGTGCAGGATTACTCCTTTGGATACATAAGGAAGGGTAGATGTGCAATGTCATTTTAACAACCCTATGCTTTGCTCTAAGAGGTAGAATGTGAGATTAGATTTTAACCTGTTTTTTGACGTTTCTTGATAAACAGAGAGGGGAATATAAAAGTTCTCACTCTGCCTGAAAAGGCTGTTTTCACACAGTTTTCTGTATAGGGGGGGGTCTGAGTGTCCCACGGCACCTATAAGTGGGCGGGGCTAAGGCACCCACGAGTGGGCAGGGCCACGTGGGGCTGTTAGGGAAGGGGGGCCTGCAACTGGAGGAGCCATGGGGTCAATGAGTGGGAGGGACCAGGGGGGGGGACTTACAAGAGGAGGGGGGCTGCAAGGCGAGTAGAAAACACAGGGCAGATTGACTGTGGCGTGGTTTCAGAGCAGGAAATGCAGGGGACTATGCAAAATAAACAATGAAAATAAACTGCAAAAATCTCAGGAGAGCAATTCCTATCAATTTACCTAAAGTCATTTTTGACTTTAAAGTTAGATCAAGTCCAGTTGATCTAACTGAATACAACAAATATACCATGACCTGGATAAATGAAAACCTTAACAAACATGATCATGTAATATATGTACTCTCTTTAATACACAGAAATATATTGCAGAGGAGCGTGCACACTGTAAAACCTGGGAATCAACACACTCTATCGTCCATTTAAAACCGTCTTTATTCAAAGTATAACATAGTGCGAGTCAGATAAACCTGACGCGTTTCGTGCAAACATGCACTTAATCATAGGTGAGAATATCCAACTCTATCAGAGGAGGGAGACTCCTTAAGTACCCATCCGGGTGTACATAGGCTCTACCCCCTTAATTATTAAAGACACAGTGTAGTAACAAACAAGCGCATAGGAACAAACTGCATACAAAAAAGGTAAAAAATGGGATAAACAAATAAAAGAAAACTAAATTAAATTGAACAAAGTAAAATAAGTATAAATTGAAAAGAAATAAATGTATATAAACCATATATATATATAAAAATGCGGTATACATCGCAACACATTATGAATGTTAATCAAGAAAATGTATGCATATAACATAGTAACCCAGGTAAACAGACATTACTTACTGAGAAAACTGTAAAAGCACACAAAAACGTTGCAAATGTATACTGCAAAGAAAAGAGGAGAGAAGGAAAAGAACACATAGAAAAGGGCAAGTATATAACTAGAACAAAATGGATATATACAAAGGATAAGTTATCCAATAAATCCTGAAATATCAAAAGAACTATTCAGGCCCCGAGGAACTCTTGTGTCTAACACAAAAATCCATCTGGCTTCTGCTTTCTTTAATGCACATTCCATATTTCTACCCTGTTTCCCTTCTTTTGATGAAGTTAGCCTTTGTATTCCCTGTACCACTAAGCACGAAGGGTTACCAAAATTGCACCTAGTAAGTGTCTAGCAACTGGACTAGTTTCTGAACAGGATCTAATATCCCTTACATGTTCCCTTATATGGGCCTTTAAAGCACGTGAGGTGCAACCTACATACTGAATCAGACATTTGGAACAGGTAAGTAGATAAACAACCCACGATACATCACAATTAATATATTGTTTAAAAATTAAAATAGAGGTATTCTATCGAAGCATGTTCGTTTCTCTGAGGATGAGTTTTTTTTCTGCAGATAGTTCTCCTTTCTTTTCTGCTTCTTTTTCCAACAGCTCTCAGAGGTATCGAGAGAAAAAGGGGTTGGAAGTTTTCTCTACAAGACCCAAAAATGTACGCATTACACAACCCACTAATAGTCAAAGGACTTACACACAAGGACATCCTATCAGGCATCCTAATAACCCCCAATCAGAAGATGATACGGACTTTATTGATGATGATACCTATGCTCAGTCTATGGAGAATAGACGATCCTTCCCAAAAAAGTACGTAGGGGACAGCGAAGATCAAGTGGGTCGGAGATATGCTCTACGAGACAGAAGGAAGGACACTTTGGAACCACAATCTGTGAGAAAGAAGAACAACACGAGGTTCTAAATGGTCAATCTGTCTGATTATAGCTTAACGTCTATAGAACATAATATTTTAAGTAGAGGTCTTAACTTTTGTATTAGCTATAACTTTAATCTTTTTGATACTATAATTGATGTCAATAAACTTGTCAGGAAGTTCCTTTTGGTTTACAGATTTGGAAGGAACTGCGCCTTCTGTTAATAGTATTAATTCTAACAATTGTGATGTTGTTCAAATGAGCTCTACACAAGATCAGGAGAATATATTAACTTTGGTTTCCCTTCTAGAGCAACAGGAACCAGGTGTAATTTGGTCAGGCATAGGGGCTGGCCCAAGCTCCTATGCTTCTAGATTCTGCAGTAAATCTCGGTTCTACCCTAGGAGCTGTAGATCTAACGCTGTGGAAGTCTTTCAAAGCCTAGTGGAGCAGGCTTTGGTTAAACTACAGGATAATATGGGTTCCACTTCTAGAGTCGATAATAATTTTTCTAGAGAGGAAAGGAAGGCATTACGATCCCTTAAAGATAATGACAGCATTATGATTAGAAATGCGGATAAGGGGGGTGCCGTTGTAGTCCTTAACAAAACAGACTATAAAAAAGAAGCGATTAGATTATTATATGATGTGGGTACGTATAGAGTCCTAGACGGGGATCCAACAGGGTCTTTTCGTAATGGGTTAATTGATGTTGTTGAGAAAGGCATTATAGTTGGTCTAGTTAGACCATCTATGAAAAATAGTCAAATTCCGGTTCATCCAATAATGCCCATTTATCATTTGTTACCTAAGATTCATACGCCCGCGAGGCCCCCCCCGGTAGGAACATTGTGTCCATTGGGTCCATAAGGGAGGGCCTCTCGGATCTTGTAGACATTTTACTTCAGCCTTTGGTCCTTCGCCTTGACTCTTACCTTAGAGATACTAAACATGTGTTACATGTTCTTACTTCACTGAATGTGGACTGTGATTACCAATTAGCCTCTATTGATGTATGTTCACTATATTCCTGTATCCTCCATGATAAGGGGATACTAGCTATTAAGTACCATTTGGATAATTATAGCAAATATACTTATGCTCAAAAATTATTCATACTGGAAGCAGTTTGGTTTTTATTAAATCATAATTTCTTTACCTTTGATGGTGTCTTCTTCCTCCAGACCCGTGGAGCCGCGTTGGGGGCAAAATTTGCCCCTACGTATGCTAATCTTTATATGGGCTGGTGGGAGGAGACAATGATTTATCCTTGAATTAGTACAGAATCACTATTTCAATGTATATTAATTTACAAAAGATATATTGACGATCTGTTGGTCTTATGGAAGGGATCTAAATTTGAATTTGCTGGGTTTGTTAAATGTCTTAATCTCAATGATTTGGAGTTCACCTATGACTTTGGCGGTGATACTCTAAATTTTCTTGATATTACCATTATGTGTAATGGGGGTATTTTGGAAACCTCCATTTTTCGAAAAGAATCAGTGGGGAATACTATTCTACACGCATCCTCTAGTCAGCCATCTCATTGCCTGAGAGGCATCCCTTATGGTCAGTTTATTCGCATCAGAAGAAACTGTTCCAGGTTTGAGGATTACATTCGGGAATCCTGCAAGTTAAGAGACAGACTCCTCGCTAGGGGATATGCTTTTAAGACATTAAGATTAGCTTTCATTAGAGCCCTGAAGAAGGACAGGGAATCCTTGATCCAATGTACTCCCTGTATGACCACTAATAATTTTCCTTTGCAGGGTCATTCTAAGAAGGGGTCTCTCCCTATTGGTAAAGTTGGTAAAAGTGAACAGATCATATTTTCCACACGTTATAGCAACCAGTATGCAGACATCACAAAAATTATTCGAAAGTACCTACTGGTCTTGTATAAGGATAGTCAACTTATACCAACTTTAGACATTGGGGTCAAATTTGTGGCCAGAAGGGCCACCACTTTGGGTAGTATACTTTCCCCTAACCTCTTTTCTAATAGTAGCAAGTCTAACAAGTGGCTCCAATATTTGGGCACTTTCAAATGTGGAAAAAACAGATGCCTTACGTGCAACTATATAAAAGTACTTCCTCTAATAAAATCTTTCATATTAAACAATATATTAATTGTGATGTATCGTGGGTTGTTTATCTACTTACCAGTTCTAAATGTTTGATTCAGTATGTAGGTTGCACCTCTTAAGCTTTAAAGGCCCGTATAAGGGAACATGTAAGGGATATTAGATCCTGTTCAGAAACTAGTCCAGTTGCTAGACACTTACTAGGTGCAATTTTGGTAACCCTTCGTGCTTAGTGGTACAGGGAATACAAAGGCTAACTTCATCAAAAGAAGGGAAACAGGGTAGAAATATGGAATGTGCATTAAAGAAAGCAGAAGCCAGATGGATTTTTGTGCTAGACACAAGAGTTCCTCGGGGCCTGAATAGTTCTTTTGATATTTCAGGATTTATTGGATAACTTATCCTTTGTATATATCCATTTTGTTCTAGTTATATACTTGCCCTTTTCTATGTGTTCTTTTCCTTCTCTCCTCTTTTCTTTGCAGTATACATTTGCAACGTTTTTGTGTGCTTTTACAGTTTTCTCAGTAAGTAATGTCTGTTTACCTGGGTTACTGTGTTATATGCATACATTTTCTTGATTAACATTCTCTTGATTAACATTCATAATGTGTTGCGATGTATACCGCATTTTTATATATATATATGGTTTATATACATTTATTTTTTTTCAATTTATACTTATTTTACTTTGTTCAATTTAATTTAGTTTTCTTTTATTTGTTTATCCCATTTTTGTTCTTTTTTGTATGCAGTTTGTTTCTATGCACTTGTTTGTTACTACACTGTGTCTTTAATAATTAAGGGGGTGGAGCCTATGTTCACCTGGATGGGTACTTAAGAAGTCTCCCTCCTCTGATAGAGTTGGATATTTTCACCTATGATTAAGTGCATGTTTGCACGAAACTCGTCAGGTTTTTCTGACTCGCACTATGTTATACTTTGAATAAAGACGGTTTTAAATGGACGATAGAGTGTGTTGATTCCCACGTTTTATAGTGTGCACGCTCCTCTGCAATATATTTCTGGATGATATGAGTTATAGCGACGGGCTCGGGGCTGTTTGCACCTGAGCCATTTCCAGTGATCGGTGAGATACTCAACATTCACTTACTGTGTTACCGCTGTTTATACACGCATGGTTATTTAGCCGGCTGTGGCAGGACACCAATCTTCCAGTGAGAGGTCTGGGGCATTTGCACCGGACCTACGCTTGGTTTATGTGAGTTGATGTACCTATTCGTACACATATATTTATATTTGCCATTTATGGTTTAACTAAAGTTACTACCTGGCTCTTTGCTACTTTGTGTATCCTTAGTGGATACATTATTTTCTGTTCACATTGGAACGAATGTATCAGTCTAGCTAATTGTGTATCTCTGATAAATTTTTTTTTTGATTATTTTGCATTATTTTGAAGATATTTACAGCCCCATGTGCCCCACCCATCCGTGGGTGCTGTGGCCCTGCTAACTCATGGGTGCCGTGGGCCATTCAGATTCCCCTACAGAAAACTGTGTGAAAACATCCTTTTCAGACAGAGTTAGAACTATTCACACAGCAGGGAGGGGGAGGGACTTCCTGTCCTGTCACTGAAGTCTGAGGCTGTGCTCGCCGGCGGCGAGGTGGAGAAGCAGCCTTAGGAATGTCACATGTCAACCTCCCACCCATTAACTTTTTGATCAGTGATTTCTTTATATCTTGGACTGTGGAGCACGTAGAGAGATGGTTGATGGCACCTTCTTAAAGGTAGGAAACTGGCCTTCCAACTTCTTTGGAGACCATAGTTCCCCTTTAACCTGGCCCCTAGCTTTAGGAAGGCACTTTTAACTACCTCTCCTCCTCTAACTTTGTCATTGGCACCAATGTAAACCAAGACTGCCGGGTCACTTCCAGCCTTAACCAATAATCTGTCTTCACGATCCACCACATGTCGAACCCTAGCACCAGGCAGGCAACACTGTTTAGCATGTAGGGTCTTGGCAGCAGGTAACCCAATACACCTTTCTAAAAATGGAGTCCCCTACCACCTGCTTAACCTTCCTATCTCTTGGTTCTCCTCCCCTTGTACTAGAGATGCTGGTCCCCTGAGTGCTCAAGAGATCGGCCTGCTTCATACATACTACTTCTAAGCTGACATCCTCTGCTTCATCACCTAAGATGGCAAATCCGTTGGGATGAACTAGCTGAGAAGTGACCCTACTCTTCTGTCCTCCCTTTCCCTGGTGACCCTTAAAAATCTATCTTCCTTCCCCATCCTATACGCCCTATTTCCAGTGTCTGCGCTCCCCCCAGGTTTACTAAGTTCTGCAATGCTGCAAGTTTCCACATTCTGCACTTCAGATTCCAAATGAGCCACCCACTCACATCTGACACAAAGAAATGTCTCTTGCAACGGCTGCTCCAAGATCCCATACATTGCGTGGCACAATGTCAATCCTAGACAGTAATACACAACAGATAAACAGCAGATTTGTTGTAAACCCTTTCTTGTTCTAAATGCTTTTGTTTCTCAACCCTCCAATTACCCCCTTCAAACCCTAGCATCAAACCCTAGCAAAACACTAATCAATATATGCACTCTTGAGGCTAGGAATAGATGAGGGAATTTCACATAGCTCTTAATGTGAAGCATGAGAATGCCTAGACACTGGAAAAAGAGTCTAACGAAGTTCTGCCTCAGGTCTAAAGCCAGGGGCGTTTTTAGTGTTGATTACTGGTGCCTGGAATCCTCTTTCTGCCTGTTCAGTGCAGTTTGCTGTTCCACTTTTCTTGGTGCCCATAGACTGTTACATAGATTGATAATTGAGCTGAGAGAGAAGGAGCATTTTTTTGTTTCAAAAATGTATCTAGTCTACCCTGTGATTGCAGCAGCATAAGAACATTGTATCAATATAAACTCTTCAGCTGCCTGAGGTGATTGCTGAGACTACCTACCCCATTAAGAAATCCTAGAGGTGGTAGCTGACTCAACATTTCATTATACATATACACAGTGATTTGCATTTGAAGTGATTGCTCCATATATTCTTTATACACAATGATTGTTCAATCGGTGGTGATTTACTGACATGTTCGATTGACCATTTGTTCGATCCGGATGGCCGAATTCGGTCGCTGCTGCAGACAAAATCACCTTAGATTATTCAGCCCAACCAACCGATGGACAGAAATCTTATGTACCCAGCCTTAATGAATATACTTTATAACAAAAGTAACGGTGATATTTGGCTAACTGTGATGGCAAGTGCAGAAGATATATAATATTATTATATGATCCATATAAAATAAAATATATGGATGTATTTAATCATGAAACTCCTTCTGGGGTTGTTCGGGGGTAACCCATTTAGGAATTCTCCCCCCCCCCTTAAAAATCCTGCACTTGTCCCTGAAAGCATCTAGTTTTTAGGGCAGTTTTAAAGGACAATACCCAAAAAAACATCTTCCCCATTACATGTCCACACTTCCAGCAGCTAAAATCACTTACTCTTATTTACAACCGTGCTGCACTCCCTTAGATATCACACAGCAAAGATGAGTGCCAACAGCCCGCCTCCTAGACGGCCTAGGGCCATCGTTAACATATTACTTGTCATTGGATGGTGGGAATGTCTGTTGCAACCTCTCTCCTCCTCCTCTGCCAGTCAAACAAACTTGAACTGTCCTGTTACTAGAATACAGCCTACATAATCAAGCTAATCAAGGGTGGGTGGAGGAGTGTTTTCTTGCATGCTAGCTCTGAGTGACAGTTAGAGGCAGACAGAATCGTTACACCCCCGTCACAGCATGGCTAATTGAAGGCAGAGAGAGGCTCGAAATCAGAAAAAAAATGTATGGGGAGGGCTGCACACCATTAAAAAAATGCATTGAGGCAATACAGTTATCCTTTAAATAATAAAAAAAAAGAAAATTACTATAAATGTATACATGTAAGCAGCACTAACTGTGTGTGTGTTGCTGCATGTCTTCAATTAAGCACTTGTGCTCAGGCTCAGTTCCCCTTCTCACTAATCTGACTAACTGTAAGGACAAAGGAAAAGCATGTTCAGTAATAATTAAAAGGTAGCACTGGGAATGCAAAGTTCCCACCATGCAGTTCACAAACCAACTGTCACCATTACAGTTGCAGCAAAACTATACATAACAGAAGAATTTTTTACAAAGGCACCTGACTAACAGCTGAAATGTAAGATGCTTCAGATTGGATATCTAAAGTAATAGGGGGCAGATCAACAAAAATAGAGACCCTTTAATAGACCATTGTGCGGGTCATTGAAATTATGTTACCATAGCAGTGCTTTGACAATTTTTCACTTTAGGTTGTGTTAAATCACCTTTTAGGTTTCTTTTTTACTACAACCAAAATGTGTGTTAAGGACTTGCTAGTACTTAATTTTTTTTAAGGTACCTGAAATGTACGAGTAAATCCTGCCGTTTGTTTTATGGAGAACTAATCTGAAAATATTAAATACCTTAAAGCAATTAAGGTAATACAGCTATCAGGCTTTAACCCATATGCTGGACATACAATAATTAGATGGTTAAATATATACAATGTTCTATCATCTAATATCTATTTGAAACCTCCAGTGGTTTACCTCCTATAGTTTTTGGAACTGGCCCATAAATTTTGCAATTTAATGTCAGTCTGACACCAAACAGTTTTCCATATATTGCAGAAAATCCGGAGGGAAGTTTCCTATAATATGGACATCATTACTTTTGTAGTTAAAGAGCAAGCAGACACATTCAGCTGTCTAGTTTTAAAGGGTATGTCCATCCCCAGAATATTTCATGTTCACCTTCCCAACCCCTCCAACCCCAAGATCGTTATATTTACTCACCACCAGTGGTCCAGAGGGTTGCGAGATTTATTCTGTCCTCGGAGGGGGCGGTGCCGTGACATCACAGGGTGGGTGGGGCAGAGTTAGGTTGTGGCCATCGTTGGAGGCGGGGTTAGGGGCGTAACTGGAGAGTGGTGGGCCTTCTGGAGCATGGCTGTCAGGGACGGTGTTTGGCCCTGAATGCAGGATTCTGGATTTTGTCCCTGCAGTCGGGACAATCTCGTCCAAATAGGGATGCCTGGCAACCCTGCAGAAGCACAAAAAAACCCTATTTTTCCCCACCACGTTTTCCTCCCCAGTCCTCTCCTCTTCTGTAAGATCTGAGAGCTTTTCTAAAGGCAACACACACAGGACTGGGTAGACGCGGCTGAATGTAGGGTAAGTCATTGCCGTTAACAGTCGTGACGTAGCCGTAATGACAGTGACACATAGGTGGAAGCTTTCTTGTGGAGGAAGAAAAAAGGAAAGATTTATGGGCTTCAGGGACTGCAGTGAGGGAGGTGAGTTAATATAATTAATGCTGGTTTGGGGGAATGTAAATATGAAATATTCTGGGGGTGCACATGTCCTTTAAAAGCAAATGGAAAGCTATCTTATGCCCCCCAGTCATGTTTCATCCTTCTTTGTAGTGCAGCTCTTTTTGTGTATTTTAATGAACTTGGTGGATTATGACCAGACAAAGTTGAGGTAAGGCTTCTTTATGTTTTTACCTCTTCATACTTCTGGCTTTTAGATTTTATTGGTTTGATATTAAATTATGGTTACTTATTGAAGAGCCTAATAATGAGTGTAATTTCCTCACTTAATTTTGCCTTTATGTTTTTTTTATTTTTATTTCTTCTGCAAAAGCTACTGAAGTAACAGTACTAGGGCTGCCTTACCTTAGAGATTGTTTTTGGGAGATCATGTTTTCACATTTAGTTCTCATTTAAGCAACAATAAAAGACAGAACACTTTATACTGGTTTCGTTTTTATAATTTTTAAGTTTAGTTCTCCCTTTTACATCCTTATCAATAAAAAATGTATTTCTGTAAGCACAGAAGTCAAATACTTGCGTATTCAAGAAATACCAATCTAATCTTTCTTTTAGGTGACTCAGATGAAAAATTCTTGCTGTTTCACATCATTAGACTTAATTAAGTTGAATGAAAGATGTCAAGAATCTCTCAGAGAAATCTATCACATTTCATATCTGTAAGAAAGCTTCTAAAATAACTTTGTTTATGTGTGTGCATCTTTATATATTAAACAATAATATTAAAGGAGAGGTTAATGCAAGCACATTATACTATACTGTACTCATCCCACTTTGCTTCTTCTCTTGCCTGACACGGATATTACTCAGGCTTAGGATCTAATCCGCTAGATCCCTCACCCTTGGGTTCTTCTTAAAACTTTAGCAGTTCTTACCTAAAATTTCTTTTGCTGCTCTGGTCCCACTTCCACCTTTGCCATGTGGTCAATAGGAAGACTCACTCCTTGCAGTGCATATCGTCTCAATGTCGCAGATGGACAAAAGTGGTAAAGAAGACCGGAGCAGCGTAAGTAAAGCTGCTTAACTAAGAAGAACCCAGATGTTGCGACCAAGCAGTTATGGTCCTAAGATACAGTAAACAGTAAACCTATGTGTGATCAGCTGTTTAATGCTTCTACTGGTTCAGTACTGGTCTTTTAAAAAGCTGATCGTGTGTATCTTTACTGCATACGTCCGATAAGCTGTTAATCGCTGTGCACTGGGGGGTGTCAGAGGCCCGGCCACCAATCTTGCAGGGGGGCCTGGGCCCCAGCAGTTTCATTGCCGACTAAAAGCCTTTCCTCATATCTTCAAAATGAACCCTAAATCACATCTTAAAAGCTTAAAATGTTTAAAATGTTTAAATGTTATTGCTGGAAAGTTTCGGCAATATTACTTCCTGCTTAAACGTGTCCTGTTTCCAGGCATGACCAGCTTGAAGCCATGTGACCAGCCTTGTCTGTATTAATAGACCCCTCTTCTCAACTGTCTTTTTTTTTTTTTTTTTTTTTTTTTATGTCTGTGCAGGTACTTGCTATTTTCCCAAGCATTTAAGTTTTAACTGAGCATGGCTCTCTCCTGGGGCAGTGGGTAGGAGAAGAGGTCAGGTGATGTCACTCAATCAACTGAAAGCAGGAAATTTAATGTTCATCCCAGTATAATTTCTCACAGGCTACAGCAAGAGATGTGGTCTGGGTTAGTTTTAAAGGAAAGACTGCAAGCTTAAATTTAACCCTAAATTGTTTCTCACCTTAATTCAGAGCTACTATCAGTGCACTAATAATCTATTTTCTTTTTTTAGAATAATATGCAAGCTTCTTAGTGAGATCTATGAACATATTCACTGTATTTATAAATTGTCAGATACAGTCTCAATGTTGGATATGTTACTTTCCTTTGCACATTCTTGCACACTTTCTGATTATGGTAGGTTCCAAACAATATTACCAAATTGAAAACCTTTAAGTATTATATTTTTGAATTTTACAAACTGCAAATATATTGTTCAGTGTGTTTCTAGAAACATTTTACAATGATGGTATATGGATATATATTAAGATCAACTTTAAAAGCATGTCAAATAGTTCTAACTGAAAGTATTACAGTAACTTGCATTAGTGGATTTATTCTGGGAGCAGGGACCTCACTAGACTTCTTTTAGAGAAGTTTCCCACTCATCTTATTAATTGGAATATAATCAAAGACATTGGACCTCAGTTGTTACTGATATATTTATGTTTTAATTATTATTTTTTTTAATTTTGGGCAGTTCACACAAACTAAAAACATACACCATATCATTTGTGATGTACGGTATGTAAAGTAGTCATCATTGATATGAAACACTTCCCTAGTTTGTGAATGTCTAAGCAATATTTAGTGAATAATGTACCCCCTACTGTAAATTATAGGGATATTAGAAGTCACCAAGATCTTAAAGGGACAGTCCAGTAGAAATGATCAATAATTGTTAAATTGTTAGTTTGTGTAATGCCTTCTTAGTTATTCTACATATTCTCTTCCATATTGAAAAATCAGTTGATTTCATACCCTTTGCTGTTCCCTGCTCTTGACATTAGTGAGCTGACATTTCAGGTTCTAACGGTCCTTCTTCTTCCCAGGATGCACCATCACCTTGGAATGTCCCTAACAATAATTTCTACTGATTGGCTGTTGGATTGGTCAAACATGCTCAGATCTCTACTGAGCAACTGAATCAACCCAGGCACTGGGCCAAGGGCAAGACCATAACAGTCTCCACTAGGGGTCCTGCAAACAGTATTTTGGTTTGCATTTATTTATACACAGACAAAATGCTGAATTGGCAGATTAAGGTCACTGGGATGAAACAATACTGCTCTTTTTTCTGAAAACCATTTGCACTGAACTTCCCCTTTAAGCTGAATAGATGTAACTATAGATCCTTTTGTTACAAGCAATATATTAACAGATTTGTGTCCATAGAGGAGAGAAATGGGAGGGGCCAGTGGGGAAAGTGTGCAGCTGTCAGCAGTGCAGAAATTTTAATGCTCAGATTGCAGCTTCTAAGGTAAATCTCCTAGTGCATTATAGTTTCATAGTGACATGTAAGCTGGGTAAAGCTAGAGACCTACCCTGACCATACATGTATTTATATCTATGGTGACTAGTTTAAAAAAGAACTATTGTGCCCCGTGGTAAGATGTAAATGGTTTAAAGGAGAACAATACTCTTTGCAAACCCCATCCCTTCTCTATACACTTTCACTTCTTTGAAATCCCTTCTGTGGACTGGTGTCCAAAATGCACTGCATACTCAAGATGAGACCTTACAAAGGCTCTATAGAAGCAGAATTATGCTTTCCTCTCTTGCTCCTTCTTATAGAGGAAAATACTCTATTTGCTGACACTGCTTAGTTATAAAGTCTGTTGTTAACATTAACTCCTGAGTCCTACTCTTTTGAGTCAACTCTGAACACAATATCATTTAGGGTTTAAATAGCATTCATGTTGTTTTTCCCAAATGCATAACTCAAAATTAAACCTAGTTTTCTACTTTGTAGGCTAATCCCTCAAAGTTATTAAATCACTTCATAATGTGGACATCTTGCACTGAGCATTTAGTCCTGCACAATTCAGTATAATCAGCAAGCACAGCGGTTCCTAACGCTAAATCAATTATTATTAGATAAAAAGCACTGGACCCAGGACAGACCCCTAAGGAACACCACAGATACAACTGTTCCAACTAGAAAATGTTTCATTAATAACTGCTCTTTATAATCTATCCTACCAAGTTCTGAATACAAATAGAAATAGTAAGGCTACATTTACTCTAGGCTTTTTTTTAGCGTACTGGAACTGGAACAGCGCTGCAATGTGAACGGTGCCATTCATTTCCATGTGCACAGCGTTTTGGTGCAATTGTACCCCACCAAAATGCGCTCTAGTGTGTGGGCGTGGCTTCGTTTGTTGGCATGACTTCTTTGCTGGATGTGGCAAAACTTTTGTTTATTAATATTTGAAAACACAGTTATTTATAGAGTTCTCCATTGTTATAACACATTAAAACATACGGTGGTACATTACATTAGAATTCCCTACTATACTTTCTGTAGAATAAAAGATGTTGGCCAAAAATTTGAAAGCTTGCCAAGCTACATTCTTGCTTCAATATCCACTGTGCCTGGATGCCATTACCATGGGCTTATCATAAATAAGGACAGAAGATGTGTCAGAACCTTAACCATAGCGTTTCAGCCATGCTTCAGGCTGGCATCATGGTCATATATAGGGTAACCTTGTGAGAGTGATACATCACCAGAGTAAACAGTAGGAAATGCTGTTTTATAGATGGTAATCGTCATTACCCTGCAAAATAAAATGCAAGAGCAAATGCAACACAGATCCAAAAACACCTGGCATTGTTTGTTATACAACTTCTCATTCAATATCTCTTGGTACTGAATAGGATTACAACCAATGACAAGGAAATGCAACCTGTGCCTTTCCAGATGTTTGGCAGCCCACTTTGCTGCTGCAGAGAGCATGATGTTTTCATCTGGAGAGATCAGGGCCGTCCCTCTAATGAGGCAACCTGAAAATAAATCTCAGGGGATGTCTCTGCCAGTAGCCAGAGAAGCTGGTAAGCAATTAATTCCCTGATTCAATATCATAAACCAACCCCTGAAGTGTAATCATATAAACAAGCAAAGAGAAAAAAGCTCAGAGGATCAAAAGGCTCAGTTAAAACCAACACTTTATTCTAACAGTTTAAAATGTACAGTATATCAAAAGCATCAAGTAATAATATAACACATAAGTGTGCAAAGTATCAAAAGCATGTGCAAATACAGATCAACTGGAGGAAAAAATATATATTACCACCCCAGAGGTACTAAATAGTAGCCAGAGAAGCAGCATTTTTAAAAAAAATCTCTGCTTACCGGCACCAGGTTGCATGCAGGACCCGCTGTGTCCCAGCCAGGAGTTAAGCCCCGCCTCTGGAGCTGCCGGTCCATGCACATTGCACACAGGGGTAAGGGATCCAAGTAAAGTGAGAATGAACTCTCCATACTCAGTGGGAGGCTCATCAGCCAATCACCAGTGAGCCTGAGCCGAGTGGGAAATTCCAACTCCTGTACTCACTGTAAATCACTGCTCTGCACTACCAATCGCAAGTGCAGAGCAGTGATTTACAGTGAGTGCAGGAGTTGGAATCTCCCACCCGGGTCAGGCTCACTAGTGATTGGCTGAGAGGCTGATGAGCCTCCCTCTGAGTATGGAGATGATTAGTGCTATGGACTGACCAAAGGAGTAACAGAGGTGAATGGTGGAGATGGAGTTTGCAGCACAGAAGTTCTCCAGCACCAGTAGTAAAGGTATGGGGAGAGGGAGAGAAAGAAGGGGGAGTAAGTTCAAACTTATCTGTTATGTGATATACACACAGAGGGGCAGCGAAAAGCTGTTTTTTTGAATGAATCTTTTTGATTCATTCACAAATACTATAGTTCTATAGTAAGCTGCTATTCAATAGTTGATCACAATATACCTACAGGGAGATTCAATAAAAGTTCTTATCGTTTAAAATGATGCTAATTCTGCCCTATCCAATCAAATCGTATTTAACATTTGAAACCTAAAATCTGATTGGTTGGGGCAAAATTAGCACCATTTTAAACGATAAGAACTTTTATTAATTTACCCTGCTAGTATAATGCTACATGACTACCGGGGAAGAATAGGGGAAGATTAAATAAGTCTATGAAGTCATAGGGAATCTTCTGATTTCACAGCGCCTCCTTTACCACTGTGGCTCAAATGGGGGTAGAGGATGTAATATTGGGTTGATGTGGGTTTTACTCTTATTTTAGGGCACTGCGGTATTTCAAAATCTTTTTGGAGATAACGCAGCACACCCGATACAATTCCGATTTTGTTAAGTTTGGCTCTACCTCATGGCAGGATTGGACGGTGTCTTTAAAGCCCCGCTAACAGCAGCATCTTACCTTACTTAATAATGTTAAGGATATTACATTTTCCTGTATATGTTCAATATATAATGTTTAACAATCAATACCAAGTATTCATTTTGCATTCAACAGTGACGTTATTTATTTCTAAATGTTTAATAAGGAAAGACAAAATGGTTTAGTTTTGGTCTGTATTGGAACGGGGGCAACAGTGGAATATTTCCTTATTTTAATTACTTGGTTCCTACATTGTTAATGAAATAATATGAAGTAAAACAAGAGAAAACAGAGAATTTAACACTTACTTATATATCTTTTTATTGTTTTAAGAAAGGTAAATTTAAGATTTTTTTGTTGTTTTTTCATAAAATGTAGATATAATTAATGTACGTCAAGCATTGTAATAAAAAAAGATATTAAAAAGCCTCCTCTGCTGCTGTGTTGCATATTTTTAAAACAAACATTTAACATGTACAGCAGTAGAGGAAGGGTCTACTGATTGGGGTATAGCATTTGAGGTTGAATAAAGACATGTCCATATAGTCCAACCTACACAGCAATACCCTTGTTTCATGCCTAACAGTTGGTCCAGAGGAAGGCAAAAATAAAAAGGGGGAAATTATTCCTTCCTGATTTCAATTTGAAATCAGAAATATCCCTGGATCAACTCCAACTTTATGTATCAATACCAGTATCATACAACATTCTTTGTTAGGGTCTGTAAGTAGATGACAAGGAAAATTGGTTTTAAAAGTAAGTAATGGGCTGGACATTAATATCATTATATTACACTGTAAATGGAATTTTATATATATACTGTATAATGTGCCTCTTGCAGTGTAAAATATAACTTTTTATGCCCCTCTCCACCTATTTTATATTTTTTAGTTCGCCCTGAATTCACAGATACATTGGCAATAAAAAAGGGATGGCACCCTATACTAGAAAAGATATCAATGGAAAAGCCCATTTCTAACAACACATTTCTAAATGAAGGAAGTAATTTTGCTATTTTGACCGGACCAAACATGAGTGGAAAATCAACATATTTGAAACAGATTGCTTTGAGTCAAATAATGGCACAAATTGGTAAGATATTGGTATTTATTTATGTGTATTTTGGCAAATATCAATCTTTATTACAATAACAGGAATCATTACAATGGTGTATATCCGGTAAATTCTATAATATATGTATTTATTTCTTGTATAGCACTTCATACCAAGCATCTTTTTACAATAATTGAATCTATTTACATCAGTCCCTGTCTAGGAAAGCTTACAATCTAACAGGGAGATGTAATTAAAGTTCTTATCGTTAAAAATTGTGCTAACTTTGCCCCAACCAATCAGATGTTTTCAAATGGTAAATAAAATCTGATTGGTTGGGGCAAAATTAGCACCATTTTTAACGATAAGAACTTTTATTACATCTCCCTGTAAGTTCTTGTATCTCACACACACAACCTATCCATATATCTTTATGATTGTTGGAGAAACTGGAATATCCAGAGAAAACATACATAAGCACATACAAAACAATATATTTCTGGACAAAATGAGGAGGCGTTCACACAGAAAATAAACTTCTATAAAATTTATTGCAACATTTTTCAGATCGTGTGTGATTCTTTCTCAAGCCTGGTTGTGTACAAGTGACTTTGTGGACAGCTTGTCGCATGTTTTTCTAACTTTTTCTGTAGTGTAGGGCTCCCTCCCTCAACCCCAAACGCTAGTTATTTGCAGCAAAATTCTCCCGATCTATACTTACATTGCCTGTTTCCCCCCAAGTTCAGTCCCGGCCCTCTGTTTGCATGAAACTGCAAGCAGGGGGCCGGACCGGCAGCCACGTCCATGATTGGCTGAGAGGCAGCCAATGATGGATGTGGCTTCCGGCTGTACTGAACGTCGGGGAAAACGGGCAATGTAAGTAGTGATCGGGAGAGTTTTTCTGCAAATAACTATGGCGTTTGGGGTTGGGAGCCCTACACTACAGAAAAGGGGATTGGAGATAGGGGGAGGGATAGGAAAATGGAAGGAGAGGGCTGCAGGGCGCATGGCATAATTCTCCCGGAGGAAAGTCAGGAGGCAGAGTCCTATATGGACACAGGCTCCTGCTGTTCACTTTTTTGGACTTTAGAGGGACATTACAGAAGAACCATTTGGAGCAGGGATGTAAGGTAAGGATTTTTCTACACTACACAGTGAGGCCAGTAGTGGGTTTAATTGTAGTTTTGGGGGTGGACATGCCCTTTAAAGAAATTGTACACTGAAAAAATTACTTGGACACATTTAATTCTATAAATAGATACAAAGCACATACTCTGGTGGGTTTGTGTTGCTGCATGACTTCAATCCAGTACTTGTTTTGCTCAGCCTCGGGCTCAGTCCCTTAGTTACCCAGCCCCCTGCCAGACTACCTCACTTTTTGTGTAAGATGTCTGTAAGACTGAATATTTAAAGACTGTAAGACTGGATATGTAAAGAAATAGGGGATAGATCAACAACAAAAATGGTGATTGTTGGGAAGAATTATAGTTTCCAGTAATGGGCAATTTAAAAAAACTAATTTCAGTATACATATCCTTTAAAATCACTGCTTTAACTGAAACCAGCGTGCAATTAACATTTTTTTCCAGATCAGATTGCTTACTATTGCACGAATTGCAGTGCAAATGGACCACAACGAGCGTGAATCGTGCACCTAAAACTACTGTAACGCTCCGGGTTCCCAAGTATTCCTTCAGTCCAAATACCCCAATCTACAACCGCTATCACCAATAGACAAGCCCCCGTTTGCCGGGAGGCTAGATGTGCCTCACCGAATACGGTTGCCCCCTGGACTTAGAGTGCAAGGTATACGAACTGAGGCCGGGAATACTGGAGAAGTCCAAAGCGAAACAGACAGGCAAGGCACAAGGAGAGATACAAAAGGTCGGAGACCAAATACGAGGTACAGACTAGGAGCAGGCAAGAGCAGAGTCAAAAACAGAGCAAGAGGTCAGTACCAGTAGTCAGGCCGCCAGGCACGGTACAGAGGGAAGAGAAAGAGCGTAGTCAGGAACGAGCAGAGGTCAGGACGATTCATAGTCAAAAAACAGGCAAGGGTCGGTAACAGAAAAAGCACAAGAATAATCACACCACGAGCAAGATAGTAAACTAACTGCTGTATCAGGCAGGGATATACCCCTGAGGGGTATAAATAATGCAGAGGGACCAATGGGAAGTGGAAGACAGAGTCAGATGAAGGGGATAGGAGCATTTAAACTTAATTAGCCCTCCTCCGTCCAATGGCTGACCTGGAGGAGCGGAGGAGGTAGGAGGACCGGGCGGATGCGTGAGCATGAATGGACGTGCTCACGCGAGAAGAGAGCGGCCGTGTGATGTCACCGGAGCCGCGCGCTGAGAGCCGGGACCGAACAGAGACGCCGCAGGATCTCGGAACAGGAAAGACTTTTGTCACAACTACATTATAGGAATCCTTATGGGAAAAGCCAAAAAGTTGTTAAAACCTCTAGAGCTTCAGAATTACATTGCAGGCCTTCAGAAGAACATATATTTATATATTTATTAAAGGAATAGTTTACTGAAACTAAACAATGCCTTTCTTGCATTAATTTAAGAGCAGGAGGTAAAGGAGCTATCCTTCACTTCGGGCTCCTGTTAGATTAATCAGTATCTAGAGACATCCAGAGCATTCTGTCATTCCATCTCAGTTGTACAATTTTTATTATTATTATTATGGATTTATATAGCGCCAACATCTTCTGTGGCGCTTTACAATTACATAGTCATACATTAAATACAGGGTAATACATGTTATACAAAGCCATACATATTACATACACAGGTAATACAAAATATGAGTAAACAGAATGATAAGTTTCTTATAGCAATACCATGATACAATAGGAGAGAGGACCCTGCCCAAAGAGCTTACAGTCTAGAGGATATGGGGTGAGACATAAGGTAGCAGGAGTCGGTAGGCTGTAAATAGATGGGCAGTGGAGTGTGAAAGGCGGGTTGGATCATATTGGGTAGTAAGATGGGTAATGTTTAGGCCAGGTTATATGCTTGCCTGAAGAGGTGGGTTTTAAGGTTACGTTTGAAGGTATTAAGGGATGGTGAATGACGGACAGATGGAGGAAGGGAGTTCCAGAGCAGAGGGGCAGCATGAGCAAAGTCCTGAATACGGGCATGGGAAGAGGTGACGGGTGGATGAGAGGAGGAGATCGCTTGCGGAGCGGAGGTTGCGTCTGGGACGATATCGGTGGATAAGCTCTGAGATATAGGAAGGGGCTGTGTTGGATAGTGCTTTATAGGATATGGTAAGCAGCTTGAACTGGATCCTTTGTGTGATGGGCAGCCAGTGGAGAGACTGGAAGAGGGAGAGGCATTAGAGGAGTGAGAAGAGAAATGAATGAGCCGGGCAGCAGAGTTGAGGATGGATTGAAGCGGAGCCAGGCGGTTGTTTGGTAGACCACACAGGAGTATGTTGCAGTAGTCAAGCCGCGATATGACTAGGGCATGGACTAGGATTTTTGTAGCTTCGTTAGAGAGGAAGGGTTGAATGCGGGAGTTGTTTTTGAGTTGGAGCTGACAGGATTTGGCAAGCGAATTGACACGGGGCTTGAAAGAAAAATCAGAATCTAGGGCAGTGAACATGAGGAGATGGTGATATAGGTGTGTTGTTAATATTAATAGTAAGACTAGGGAGGGGAACAGATCGTGAGGGTGGAAAAGGACAAGTTCAGTCTTGTCCATGTTGAGTTTGAGGAAGCGGGAGTATATAAAGGCAGAGATGGCATTAAGGCAGTCAGGGACCTGGGATGTCAGTGTAGGGAGATCAGGGGCAGAGATGTAAATTTGGGTATCATCCACATACAGGTGATACTGGAATCCAAAGGAACTAATGAGTTGTCCAAGGCCATAGGTGTAGATGAAGAAAAGAAGAGGACCGAGTACTGAGCCATGCGAGACTCCCACAGGGAGGGGGCGAGGGGTGGAGTTAATTTCAGAGTGGAAAACACTAAAGGTCCTACTAGAGAGATAGGAGGATAGCCAAGAAAGTGCAGTGTCCTGGATACCCAAGGAGGCCAGGATCTGAAGAAGTAGAGGGTGGTCGACAGTATCAAAAGCAGAGGACAGATCAAGAAGAATGAGCAGAGTAGTGACCTTTATATTTAGCACTAAGTAGATCGTTGGTCACTTTAGTGAGGGCAGTTTCTGTGGAGTGGTTAGGATGGAAGCCTGACTGGAGGTGGTCAAAGAGAGAGTTAGCAGACAGGGGACTGACCAGATCTGCATAGACATGTCTTTCCAGTAGTTTGGAAGCAAATGGGAGATGGGAGACAGGCTGGTAGCTGGAAAGAGCGACCGGGTCTAAGGAGGGTTTTTTAAGTATAGGGGAGACCACGGCATGTTTAAATGAGGAGGGGAAAATACCAGTGGATAGGGACAAGTTAAAGAGAGAGTTTAGGGCTGGTACTATATGAAGGAAGAGGAGAGAGGGGGAATAAGATGAGAGGGAATGGGATCAAGGGGGCAGGTGGTGAGATGTATCCTGAATAGAAGAGATAAGAGTCCCTGTTCTGTAATAGTGGTGAAGCTTGTTAGGGTGCAATTAAAGGGATTAACCAATGAAGGAAGGTTAGCCGGTGCAGTGGTAGGAGTTGGAAGCTGTATGGAGGAGGTAGGGCGCATAGGAAAACCATTTCAGATATTTTTGTTTTTTTTCTATGAAATATGAGGCTATTTCATCAGCCGATAAACAGGGAGGAGGAGGCGAACAGAGAAGGGAGTTGAATGCTTTAAAGAGCTGTTTCGGGTTATGGGACTGTGTGGATATGAGTGAAGATAAGTAGTTTTGGTTGGCTAAGAATAAAACACTTCTGGTCCGGTAGAGGGCACTTGATGATAATCGGATAGAAGAAAGGGAGAGTTGGAGAAGTTAGATACAGAGCAGAGGCTGGTGAAGACCAGATCCAGTGTGTGTCCCTTACAATGGGTCTGAGCAGAGGACCATTGAGTAAGGACAAGGGAGGAGGTAAGAGAGAGACGTTTAGTGGCAGCAGAGGTGTTGTTATCGATGGGGATATTGAAATCCTCTAAGATAATTGAGGGGATGTCAGAGGATAGAAAGTGAGACAACCAAGCAGAGAAGTGGTCAAAGAAAATAGTGGTTGGGCCGGGTGGTCGATAAATAATTGCAATCTGTAGGGGTGTGGGAGAGTAAACACGGACTGAGTGGAACTCAAAAGATAGACGGGAGAAGGCTGGTAAGGGTGTGATGGGTATGAAAGAACAGCGCACAGAGAGAAGAATACCAACTTCCCAACCACATTTATTATCGGGCCTAGTGGTGTGGCTGAAGTGTAGGCCACCATATGTAAGTACGGCAGGTGAGACAGAGTCAGAGGGTGACAGCCATGTTTCGGTAAGACCAAGAAATGTAAAGCGGTTAGAGATAAATAAGTTGTGTACATGTGCACGTTTATTACAAACAGACTGTGCATTCCACAAGGCCCCAGATATAGGAGCAGGGGGAAGGGAAAGGAGAGGTACATTTGTGATATTGTGTGTGTTTAGGGTACTAACAGATAAAGGAGAGTTAAGGCAGTAGACATTAGGATGGGGTTGGGTTGATCATACAAGTGCGGTATATGAGTGCTGCTGGGATTAGGGGAGATATCACCAGCTGCAAGTAGAAGCAGGAGAGAGAACAAGAGGAGGTGAGAATGGGATTTAAATGGACCATGCTTTTGTCTTGTAGTGGAGGAGGCAGGGGGGTGTTTGACAATGTAAAGGAGTTCATGGTGGGAAAGGAGGGGAGAGGATAAAATGGAGGGTGCCAATATAAATGGACTTACCAATGGTGGGGTGATGTAGTGAGGTGATAAGAGCTTAGTATGTAGGTAACCAGGCAGATAAGGAGCAAGTTTATATGGAACATGATGATGGGTTAATAATACAATGGGAAGGGTTGAATGGTGTGATCCAAATGAGCAAAAAGATCTGTGTCAGGCACTTCAGGTTACTTCTGGTTTAATTCTGGTGTTAATTCAGCCCTACACTTGGAAAATGCTGCACTTGGAAAAGGCTGCAGATACTGACCAAGGTCAGAATATGACTAGGGCTCTTACAGATATAGCTGGCCTGAATTTTTTGTAAACCCTCTTTTAGTATCTTTTAGATGTGACTTTAAACCACAACTAAATCACAATAGTCTGAAGATAGAAATCAATTCAGTTTGCAAGGTTCTCCCCCCAGTGATCCAATATTGGAAACAATTGGTCTCCCCTCTAGGTTCACCTGTCGTTTGTGAATTTTTTTTAAATGATGGAATCTGCTATCCAAAATAGCATTTATAGTGGACAGTGGGCTTGTATCTGTGAGCTAGGAATAAGCCTCCGACATATAGTCTAATGTATTTTGGACTACTAGCACTCCCCCACAAAGGGGAACTGTGGTCCAAAAATGACTTTAGGTAAATTGATTGGAAATGCTCTCCTGAGAATTTTTGCAATGTATTTTCATTGTTTATTTTGCATAGTTTTGAAGATATTTACATTTTCGTGCGTGATATGGCAGCAGCATTACCAGGTCCCCTGCACTTCCTGCTTCCTGCTCTGAAACCATGTCAGTGGATGACAGTCAATCTGCCCTGTCTCCTCCTCCCCTTGCAGCCCCCCTCCTCTTGCAAGCCCCCCTGGTCCCTCCCACTCATGGACCCCAGGGCCCCTCTATTCGCAGGCCCCTCTTGGCTCCTTCCCTTACAGCCCCATGTGTCCCTGCCCACTCACGGGTGCCTTGGCCCTGCCCATCTGCAGGTTCCGTGTCCCCACCCACTCGCGGGTGCTGTGGGCCACTCAGACCCCCCCTTCCCCCCTACAGAAAACTGTGTGAAAACAGCCTTTTCAGGCAGCCTTTTCAGAAGAGTGAGAACTCTTCACACAGCAGGGAGGGGGAGAGACCTCCTGTCCTGTCACTGAAGTCTGAGACTGTGCTCGCCGGCAGCGAGGTGGAGGAGCAGCCTTAGGAATGTCACTTATCAGCCTCCCACCCATTAACTTACTTTTTTCTTTTTAATCCACTATCTAAGCAGTTTGTTGAACTATCCCCTATTGTTTCACTTGGTAATTCCCAACTCTGTAATTCTCTTATTATACATTTATCAGAAAAAGTAAAACCTAACTCGCCATCAATAGGTGGTACAGTTTGTATGTTTAGCTCACTGCAGTGAAAGAAATGTTTCTTCAAAACCAGATAAAAAAAAGGCAAAAACTACCAGATGGTTTATTTAATTACCTGTCAATGGGGAAATTAACAGTATGTGGGTTGAATTATAAGACCGTGAAAAGAACAATTTAGGGAGTACATATTAGTGATTGAAAAAGGTGATTATTGCTCACCAATAGGACAACATTATAAGGATTGCCCATCTGGGCATTCCATATGTTGTCAGGTTCACGGCATAAAGAAAATAGATCTGAAATGTAGAGGGGGTGAAGTTTTGGAACATATAACAAACAGGAAGCCTTTTGGATAATGAACCTTGATTTCAGGATGCCAAAAGGATTAAATAAGAGATGGGACATTTCATATATCTTTTGACTTGTTAGAGCTTACTAATTTGTTCCTGTTATAAAGTGTATATTTTAATATTAATTTTAGGATGTAAATGTTAGTAATTGGATGGTCTAATAACAGAAGATATCTTCTAGGATGTATCTGTGATCAATTATATTTATATTTTCTGGAACCTTTGATCTGGTTATGTAATTTAAAATATTGATAAAAATAAGGGGTTTATAAAAACTTGTTTTTTTATTGGCTGCTGTGCCTTTAAGAGGAGGCCGACAAACAAAGATTTTTAATCTATGACTAAGGACACGTAAGTGGTCCGAAACATGGCAGATCAGGTCCCCTTTACTTCCCCAATAATCTTCTGCTGTGAATGCTATATGCTTTTAAACAATGTTTCAAATAAATTGTTACATTTCATAAAAGTTTGAAGGAAAATTATCTGGTAGTAGTTAGTACCTGGTGCTGCGGAGTGCTATTTGGATTTGGCTTTATGAATGGAGAGGGTGCTCTCTGGACACTGTTTACTTTTTCCTATGTAAAGTAAAGTCAAGTAAAGAACGCCAACTCATGATTCAAAAAGCAAAGGGACGAGGTTGGAGCCGCCATTACCCACGTGATTCTTAGTTTTTATTGCAAATGTATTCAAAAGCTATTATAAGCTAAACAACATTACCTTCTTCATAAATCTGTTTAGAAAAAAATAGCCCCTATATATATGTTGAGATATCCTACCTTGTTCACCTTGTGCACCTGTATGCCACCTCGAAACTAAGAGCTAGTATGTGTTAACAGCTATATTTCTTCAAGCCCCCCTTCGGCAATTTAGTGAGCTAGTTATGAGCCTGAGTGTGCTCAGAGGAGGCAGCTAGGGTATTAGCATTCCATGTCCATGACACACAGTTTCACGGTGGATCTCACGGAAGTTTGAGGATTTTCAGCCTTTCTGTAATGCTTGAACGCCGAATTCGAGAATCCTCTGACGTTTGAGGATTCTCAAATTTAGCCGTCCGAGGATTATCGAAAATGGTCCGCGGAAAATCTTAAGTAGCGTGCATGTGTGCTACTTCCTTTTTTTGCTGTTCTTCCCACAGGGACGTGTTCCCCTGACCATTTTCTAGGTCCCAGAGCCATTTGCAGTAAGTTACCACTGCTATTTAAACCATTATTTTAGGCGGAAATGTCCGGATTTTTTTTCTTATTGACTTTAATGGCCATTTTTTTTTCAAAAATCTGAAAATCCTCGAGCAGAACGGGTTTTCGGAAGTTCAGCCATCTCTATTGCTAACCAGGAGGAAGAAGAAACAGGTTCAACAGGACTTTGTGCACCATTTTGGGTTGGTATTGTATCTTTTAGCTTTCTAATTATTGCAGATTTGGGGTTTGGGGGCTGAATTACTTACATATTTCATATATAATTGTAATCAAACGGTTACAAATGATAATCCTTAAACGATTATAAACAGTTTATGAATATTTCTTAAATAATTGGTTCATTATAGAAGTCTGTGCTTGTCGGCTCTGAATTTTAATCACAGTATTATTTTTGGTATTTTGTGTTCATCATTAAGCTGGACTACATCTTGAATGAATCTGTTATTCTGGTTGATGGAATAAACGGAAGGGATCCGTGATAATATTGTTGGCTGTATTTTTGCACCACCTGTTAAAATTACCGAATTGATAGCAGTTTGCAGACAATGATTCTTTCTGCTAAGTTGGTGATATGCTGCTGTGAGGACATATTAAACTGTGTTTTAACTTTAAGCCCAGTTGATCTAACCGCATACCAAAGAAGTAATATAGAACTAGAAAGGGAAAGTTTAAGTATAAACTTTGAATTTGGCTTGAAAGACTGCATTTTGGAAGGGAATTTGTGTGTTTGTGCTGCAGATTTTAAAACTCAATAATGTCAATGAAGAGGACATTGTTGTTTTTTACTTACCCTCTAAATATGTCACATGCATTAAAGGTAGGTCAGTTGGTGTGTGTGTATTCATATCAGGTTGGGGGATAAAATACTAACTTTTTTGATGATTGGTCAAAATGAGTTTTTTTTTTAACTTTAGTTACCCTTTACGTATGGCTGCCATAGTTATGGATACGTATGGCTGCAACAGTAATAGAGGGGTAGGTCAGTAGCTGTGTATACCTGTATAATGTTGGGGGTTAAAAAAACAAAGCTTTTTGATTATTGATCAAAATTTGCTTTTTTAACTTTAGTTACCCTTTAATGTATGGCTGCCACAGTCATGGATAAGTAGATCAGTAGGTGTGTGTACCCGTGTCGGGCTGAGAGTTAAAAAAAAACGTTTTTGATGATTGTTCAAAATTAGTTTTTTTGACTTTAGTTAGACTTTAAGTATGGCTGCGACAGTAATGGAGGGGTAGGTCAGTAGCTGTGTATACCTGTATCACGTTGGGGATTACAAAAACAAAGTTTTTTGATTATTGATCAAAATTTGCTTTTTTGACTTTAGTTACCCTTTAAAGTATGGCTTCCACAGTAATTCGTAAAGTAGATCAGTAGGTGTGTGTACCTGGGTCTGGTTGAGGGGGTATGTCTTTTTTGTGTTTACAACCAAAAAACTATCTTTTATTGAGGATAAATCTAAATTGTTTTTTTGACTTTAGTTAACCTTTAAATATGGCTGCCACCATAATGGATAAGTAGATCAGTAGGTGTGTGTACCTGGGTCTGGTTGAGGGGGTATGTCTTTTTTGTGTTTACAACCATAAAACTATCTTTTATTGAGAATAAATCTAAATTAGTTTTTTTTTACTTTAGTTACCCTTTAAGTATGGCTGCCACAGTAATGGATAAGTAGATTAGTAGGTGTGTGTACCTGGGTCTGGTTACCTTTTAAATATGGCTTCCATGGGAATGGAAAGGTATGTCAGACCCAGGTACACCCACCTACTGTGTGGGGGGTTGGGGGTATCACCATTTGTATTTATGACCATGAAAAAAACTGTTTTGAAATATCCACATTTGAGGATTGTTACTATTATAGTCTATGGGAAAAAATGTCTGGAAATTTGCCGATAACGCCGTAACGCTTCCGCGGATTCTTTAGCTAGAAGATAGCACACTTCTCCTATATGCCTCGCACATCTGTACCGAATTTTATGTCTCTAGCTCAAAAACTGGGAGGAGATACGGTCCAAAAAAGCGGAAGAATAAAACGGAAGAAGAAAAAGAAGAAAAAGAAAAAGAAATAGAAAGAACAGTAATTTGGCTTTTTCAAGCCAAATTAATTAGAACTTTTACAAACTTGTATCTTTGGTAGGCTGATTTTTTTTCTCTGATGGGCTTAAGAAATTTAAATGTCAGTAATTACTGATCAATTACCGTAATCATTTACTGGGACAGTTTTCAATGCAACAATGATTGAAATCTGTAAACAAACTGCTGAACTGCAAAATGACCAAGGCACAAAAGATGTTGTTTTGTTTTATATGTTACCAATAAAACAGAATTTTAAACAGACAATTTCTGGCTGGTTAAATCTCCACATACTGCTATATACAGTATTGTTTTTATTTTATTTTTTTTAAAATAAAATAAAATTAGACAGCTTCTAAACATCCCCAGGACATTGCTGCATAATTGAGAAAGTCTAGAAAGCCCCTTTCCTTTTTTGACCACTTTGTATGCTGACAACTTTTGTAATGAAAGAATGGATTTGTATGCAGTACAGTAAACCAAGAAAGTTTAATTGATGCAAGTTCAGGTGGAAAATAATAAAATAATTATATTAAAATTGATGCCTTTGCAAAAAAGGTTGCCTTTATTTAATATATCCATAAGATTTTTTTTATAGTTTATTAGTAAACATATTTTCTGAAGAGATATGATCCACATAACTGTTTTGTTATAATAATAATAATACATATGTACTTTTTTTAAGGATCTTTTGTTCCAGCAGAGTATGCATCTTTTCGAATTGCTGAACAAATATTTACCAGAATAGGAATGGATGATGATATTGAAACAAACTCTTCTACATTTATGAAAGAAATGAAGGAGGTACAGAAAGTAATCAGAATTTATAATTGTTACAAAAAAAAATTAACATTTTAGATATTATAAATTTTAGCTTACCGGTAATTGAGTCTTTTTAAATTGTCTTTTGCTGCTATTTGCAACACTATGGGTTTGTCTAATAATTTAATGTGTGTGGCAGATCCTGTCTGGATTAGTCACTGATCCAGAGGGACAGATCATACACAACACCTAAGAGACACAGTCAGGATTAGGATCACACTTAGGATCAGCTGCCAGCAGTTTCTAGTGTGTATGCAAGGCCTCATCCAAATATTTATTGGTGAGGTGAAGGGATTTTACTGGACAGACCAGACTCAACCAACAGTCACAAAGGAGGTTCAGATTTTATCATAGTTGTGTTTCATTAAAACCATATCTCTTATCCAAAAATTTGGGAAATGGTTACGTACAAATACATGTTTTCAACTTCCTACATACATACATATGCTTGTGCCAAACAAGATAAGCAGAAGAATCCATGTTCCCAAACACAACATCTTGCACACAAAAAATGAATAAATAAAAATACAAAAATGAAGTGTTTATCACTTTTATATTACCTACTAGTAGAGTATCGGCGCTTCCCGTTTATTTTCCAATCAAAATTGTGTTGAGCTTTGTCACGAACAGAAGGCAGCACAAAGGTCAGATTAGAGGCATGCGGGCTACCTTAAAATCATTACCCGCATCTAAAATTAAACAGACTCCCAACCCGTACCTGCAAAACTGTAAACTGCACCCCAACCCACACCCACTTTACTGGTGAGTTCCATTACTGCCCCCGACCTGACCTGCATCCGAAATTAAACAGATGTACAAGTGGACTCACACTTGTTACATGATCCGACCTTCAGCTGCAGCAACCCACACCCAAAATTTAACAGACCCACAACCTGTACCCATTACCTATCATGACCAGCATCTGCAACTTTCTAACCATTCCTGACCTGCAAACCATTTAAACTCACTGTTTGGTTTGGTTTACCCAAACCCGGCCTGCAAATTTGGTGAACCATAGGTAGCCGATCCAATGAAGGACTCTAGGTCAGACCTCATCCTCAATTAACTTAGGACAGGGGTGCCCAACCCCAGGGCCGCAATTAGACTTTTCTGTGACTTCTTATGCTTTTCTGTTAACAATGGCTTTTTTCTTGCCACTCTTCCATAAAGGGCAAATTTGTGCAGTGTGCACGACTAATAGTTGTGCTATGGACAGATTCCCCCACTTGAGCTGTAGATCTCTGCAGCTCATCCAGAGTCACCATGGACCTCTTGATTGCATTTCTGATTAGCACTCTCCTTGTTCATCCTGTGAGTTTAGGTGGACGGCCTTGTCTTGGTAGGTTTACAGTTGTGCCATACTCCTTCCATTTCTGAATGATCGCTTGAACATTGCTCCGTCGGATGTTCAAGGCTTTGGAAATCTTTTTGTAGCCTAAGCCTGCTTTAAATTTCTCAATAACTTTATCCCTGAGCTGTCTGGTGTGTTCTTTGGACTTCATGGTGTTGTTGCTCCCAAGATTCTGAGGCCGTCACAGAGCAGCTGTATTTGTACTGACATTAGATTATACACAGATGCACTCTATTTAGTCATTAGCACTCATCAGGCAATGTCTATGGGCAACTGACTGCACTCAGACCAAAGGGGGCTGAATAATTACGCACACCCCACTTTGCAGTTATTGATTTGTTAAAAATGTTTGGAATCATGTATGGTTTTCGTTCCACTACTCGCATGTACACCACTTTGTATTGGTCTTCACATGGAATTCCAATAAAATTGATTCATGTTTGTGGCAGTAATGTGACAAAATGTGGAAAACTTCAAGGGGACCGAATACTTTTGCAAACCACTGTATACCTACTTGACTTCTGTGGTTTCATAGGGGTATTTATGAGGCCTGACATATGACCTAGGTTTGCCAATCTTTTGATTTCTGTTAATTTAAATCTCCAACCCTTAGACTGGCTACTTAGGGTGCAATATTTTGGCCTGGTATTTTAGACAGATGGAGCATGAACGATCATTAGTGAGAAGTTAGAACAATCAGACAAGTATGTATGTATGTATGTTTAATGTTATTTATAAAGCGCCACTTGAGTATACAAACAAGGGGACAAGTGCAAGCCATTATACAGATAGCTAAAAATTACAATTTCATACATCGGTTAAGAAAGCATATAGATTATGTATAAATTGATAAGTGCAACATGCCTCGACATGAGATCCCTGCGCGAAGATCTTACACTTTACATGTTTGTTAATCATTATTGGTAATGCAATAATATCTTTGGTAGCTTTATACTGAAATTTACCGTATCTTCCTCCTGCAGCTTGTACTAGAGTATGTTGTTTCTAAAAGTGGTAATGTTGAATGATGTGCAGTTGTGAAGCTTGTGACAGATTGAGCCTGGACACAAAAGTGTCAACTGGGTTGCCAGATCATTAGGTCTGCACTGATTGCAAAGTGATTGCAATTAAACAATATTTATTCTAATTCAGCCATGCTGCATGTGTTTTAATTGGTGTCCCTACATGTTTCAATGATGTGACAACCCTACTGCAGTATGCTTAGTCACCTGTATTTCCTAATATGGAATCTTTAACTTAAAGGACCTGTAAACCCCCCTTAAGCCCCCAAAATAACTATGTCCCAACGCTTATTCTCACCTCCCTGTGAATAATAGGACAATCGGGGGACCTGGAACTTACCTTACCCGCCGCTCCACTCGCAGCCTCTCCTGCACTGAAAGCCGCTCTGTCCCGGCCACGCGCCCTATCTTATGCGCATGCGCGCCAATTCAAAAGATAGGGCGCGCGATCGGGACAGAACAGCTGTTCTGTGCAGGAGCGGCTGCGAGTGGAGCGGCAGGTAAGGTAAGTTCCAGGTCCCCCGATCGTCCTATTATTCACAGGGAGGTGAGAATAAGCGTTCTCACCTCCCTGTGAATAATAGAAACGAATGGGACATAGTTAATTTTGGGGGTTTAGTGTTCCTTTAAAATGTGTATGGCCAGCATTAGTTGGGGAGCTAATTCTATCCATCTATCTGCCACATTAGTGAAAACCTATTAAAACCTATACAGCATAGCTGAATTAGAATTAATGTTATTTAATTGCAATCCCTTTGCAATCAGTGCAGCCCTGCTAAATACAATTAAGTGTTTCCCTACAAGACCAAATGATCTGGCAACCCAGTTGTCACCTTTGTGTTGAGCTTCAATCTGCTCCACAAGATTGCTTTTAATCTGCTAATCTCATATTGGTATTGTTTTCAATCTGCCCAAATCTCCTAAAAATTGCTTTCAATCTACCACAGTTTCTCACAGATTGCACTCCATCTGCATATCCTTCAATATTACCACTTCAATAGTTACATTTATAGAATCAACATAGTGCAAGGAGGAGTGAATGTGATCTTAGCACAGCTCTGTGCAATTCATTTCTGAATAGTGTACCTTTTAAAAGGTAAATTAAACCTACACTCTCTGAAGATAAATGAAACCTTCAAAACAGATCAATCTGGCTCCACAATTTATAATATCCCAATCAAATCACCTCACTGACACACTGAATGACATGCTGAATGAAATCCAGTGTATGTGGGATTCTTTAAGCTAGGTACACACCTAGCGATTTTTCCTCCTGACGGACCATTCGATACTTTCGAACGGTCGGCCAGGAGGAAGGACTGTCGGTCGCGGCAAAAGCAGCCGCATCCGATAGTCACCTCGACCGATCGTGCGGTCCATAGAGGACCGCACGATCGGACGAGGTTTTCCACCCTGTCCGATCGTCCTTTCGTCCGATTTGGGCGAACGGTCGATCGGACATGGGCACATTCGAATGCGATAATTTCGGTCCGATCGACCGATACACTGAACCAATCGATCGGACCAAATATCTAATCGTGTGTACCCAGCTTTACTTTGTGAGGAAGTACACAAAACTGATATTCCTATTTGACAATTTCAGTCAAATTGATAAGAATACTGTAAGGGATCCGGTATCCACAATTTACCAAGTAAACCAGTGAGCCTCAGATGATCCGGTCGGAGCTCCGAGAGAGTGATTCAGGATAAGAAAAAGACACAGAGTCTACAAGTCCAAAATCATTCTCCTTTTTTATTGCGTAGCACTCTGGGTTATATAGATAAAACTAGCATATAGTCACATGATACACAAAACATAGTGAAAAAATACAGAAAAGTTAGGTTTCGTTTCTTTAGAAATCAGTGACGTTTCACAGTGTTCCTTTATTATAATACTACATTCATTGTACTTCAAGGGTAGAAGGCTGGGAGTATTGTAGGAGTCTAACAAAACTCTATGTTATCTCCTGGGGGTTGAAGGATCAACCGGTGAAGGAGCCATGAGAATTTAGGGAGGACGTAATAAATCTATATTATCTCATGGGGGATGGAAGGACACACTGTGAGGGAAAGCATTTAGAAAAACCTATTCTAAAGTAAAAGAACAAAGGCCTCGTGTATTGGTAAAATATGAGCAGCACACAATAAAAAGACATTTTTCCAGATCAGTGTCAGATCGGTGTTATGGATCAAAAAAAATGTTGATCGTGCAAGTTGGAAAATTTTCCCTCAAACCAGTCTGCCAGAACCTATTTACCATAGTTTTTAAAATGTAATCTACTGAAGACCAGCTGCGCAAGGTAGGGACTTGAATAGTTTCTTCCGATCTGATTTTCAGAAATCAGATTCGAAACCCATCTGTAACAAAGGATGTACCTGTTCAGGGATCCCACGGCGGGTCTGTCCAGCCTCGGCACTTTTCGGACATCTCCATCACGGGTGACATCACTCGGCCGGTGTCTTCGTGCGCGAGCACATGCAGATGTGCTCGCGCACGAAGACCCGTCCAGTCTTCTTCCAGTACTGTGCAGACTGCACAGACACTGCTCCTTTCTTCCAGGTCATTCATTGGACGGAGGAGAGCTAATTAGTTTAAATTCACCAAACCCTGCATCAGACTCTTGTCCTCCACTCCCCATTGGTCCCTCTGCATTATTTAAATCCCTCAGACCATTAGTTCTTGCCTGATATAGTGGTTAGTTTATCTATCTTGCTGGTGGTGTGCTTTTCTTCGTACATTCTCTGTTATTGACCTTTGCCTGTTTTTTTACTTTGATTCGTATCTGCCTGCTCTGACCTCTGCTCGTTCCTGACTACGCTTCTTGCTCAACCCTCTGTACCATGCCTGATGCCAGGCCTGATTCCTGTTTTTGACCTCTTGCTCTGTTTTTGACTCTGCTCTTGCCTGCTCCTAGTCTCTACCTCGTATTTTGGTCTCTGACCTTTGTCTCTCTTCCTTGTGCCTTGCCTGTCTGTTTCACTTCGGACTTCTCCAGTATTCCCGGCCTCAGTTCGAATACCTTGCACTCTAAGTCCAGGGGGCAACCGTGTTTGGTGAGGTGCATCTAGCCTCGCTGCAAACGGGGGCTTGCCTATTGGTGAAGATAGTGGTTTTAGATTGGGGTATTCGGACTGAAGGAATACTTGGGAATCTGGAGCGTTACACCATCGAACTGTGTTTGGCTAGCTTCAGACTGGAAAGGGTGTTACAATTGACAGGAAAATATTAACATTAAAAAAAAGTCTTAAATGGTAGGAGGAAGATACAAGGTGAGTGAAAGAAAGTTGTACACGCCCATTAATATACTGTAAAGGCACAGAAGTCAGTATGAGGTTTTTGAAATGTGCATTTTTTATGAAAAACTCACACATATATTTTTTTGTTATGTATTTTTTCAAATTCAAGGTGACTTACATAGTTCAAAATGCTAATGGAAAATCTCTTATTCTTATTGATGAATTGGGAAGAGGTACAAGTACAGAAGAAGGAATTGGCCTTTGTTATGCAGTGTGCGAATACTTTCAGGGATTAAAGGTAAACGTATGAAATATTTTTGATAACATTACCCAGCTTTTAGACATGTGTGCAAAGAATGTTTTATCACTAAAGGAGGCCTAACATGCAACCATAATGAGCATACAAATTCAATATTTGGACTAATAAAATATTTTCAGTATGTCTAAAAAGAGAAAAACTAGACTTATTGTCAGTTACTAAACTTGATACAATTGTCATATCCAAATATCCTAAGGGGGTTATTTGCGCACTTACAGTATGTATGTCAAAAATTATCTCTGTGTTCTAGCTTACCATCTTGTCCAGTGGCTTGTTCATCTATATCGTAGATTCAGGCCATTCTTTCAAATTAGATCATCAGTAAAAAGATTTTATCCATCAAGAGTTTGACTGGTAAAGAATTGTTGCTGGTTTTCACTGGCCCGGATGTTGGCTACGTATTAACACATTTGCACTAGTGTGTACAGCTCTTCCAGGTGGTGTGGCTTATCCTCTGGCCTATTTAAGCCCTTGTTTGTTTGGAACAGCGTTGTCAGTTTCAGCTTCCTGGAGTTTGTTTTCAATGTTTATTCCTTGACCTGTTGCATAATTGATCTCCTCTGAAATTTCTGCTTGCTTAATAGATACCAATTGTTTGCTGATGACCCTGACCTTTTTCTTGTTTATGAACTTGTTTATGAACTTTAGCTGCCCACCCTGCCTCCTTTCTGAGTTCTCACTGCCAGCTCCAATATTTTTTGCCAGAATCCCTTTACTGATATCTAGCTACTATCTGGTTAATTGTCAGTCTTGCTTGCCTTACTTACCTAGGACCTTTATAGCTAGCTAATAGTTGAGTTGGTTACTTTCCTCTGACACCGCAACCTGGTGACCACAACATCCCTGCTATCAAGGGTCTGTTGAAGACAAGGTAGTTGCTTATACTCTGCGCCCAGGGGGTGCTTTCTGGTCTCCCACCAAAATTAATTTAACCACAGGGAGATTTACCCAGAGCCACAAGCACTCTGGGCAAATCTCCCATAGCAGAGTACACACATAAGTATTGTGTTTTAAAGGAGAATTGTGGTTGATTTTAAATGAAATACCTTTAAAATGAGCCATCAACTACCTCTCTAGGTGACCAGAACGTTTGGGGTGTTCTGAATCTGCAGTCACAAATACTAGTTCCTCCTTTTAATCTGAGGTTGGCACATGCTCAGTGCAGGAGAAAGCACAAGAAATTAGGAAAGCAATTCCAGTCAATTTACCTAAAGTAATTTTTGGACCACATTAACCTTTTAGTCTATTCACACCATTGCAGCTCCTACTGCGTGCAGCCACCAAGTTACTGATCAATAACTAATCTGCAGTTGACACATGCTCAGTGCAGGAAAAAAGCAGAAGAAACCAGGAAGAGATTGAGTTACAGTGACTGAAGGGGGGGTATAATAGCCCACAGCATGAAGTGTGTAAGGTGTGTACATTTTTGTCTTTTTAAATGGAGTAGGAGGAGACATAGGGAAGAGGGATTGTCACATGGTTTCAGAGCAGGGAGTGCAGGGGATATGGTTGTGCTGCTACCATATCATGCATAAAAATGTAAATATCTTCAAAACTATGTAAAAACAAATAATGAAAGTAAATTGCAAAATTACTCAGGAAAGCAATTTTGGACCAAAGTTACCCTTTCAATACTTACCTGTGTACAGCCACTGGTAAATACTCCACTGACAACATAGTTACAGCTACTGATCTGCTTCACCTTATGTTTCATCACCATCTCCTGTAGACTGTAAGCTCTCTGGCAGAGCCATCCATCCTGTTGTATCACAGTAATGCTGGTAAATACCACACTGGATGCTGCTGGACCAGCACTTAAAGTATTTGCTTGCAACGGCCGCATAAGGGTCTCCTTCGGGACTTGTCCAGCTGACACAATCCAAGGGTTAATGTCTCACTTGATAAATTGGTTAGTGCAACTTTAAGCCCTTAAAACAGCGCTGCGCCTGCCCTCTGCGGCTTCCTCTGTGTAAATGACCCTGCCAGTATTTTACAACACCTATTGATTCTCCCTTCCACCCATCTTTTGCCTTGGTAACTATACCTAAAAAACATCCAAAATGTTAGTTTTACGGTCATAAGCTCAGAAACACACACCCCAAGTCCACATAGGCGCAGATACACAATCCTACTGATGCATTACTACATATACTCCACTCTTTAGTAATGCTGTAATGATTTGAACATTTACCTGCAACTGTGAGTGGAACGCCGGTAGGAATGTTTATCTGTGTAACCAGGCCGTTATATTATTCACAGGGAGGTGGGAATAAGTGATCTCACCTCCCTATGAATAATAGATACAGATGCAAGGTACAGGATTTCATCCATTTAGTGTCCTTTTGAAACTATGGGGGGGGGGGGGGCAAAGGAGCAAAAAGCCTTGCAAGATACCTTATAAGAAGGCTCTGCTCCATTATAATACACTTGTAATTATAACAAATCAAACCCATGCTGCTCTCCTGCTCCTTCTTATATTTATTCAACATATGTCCCTGACCATACTCACAGAACCATCTCTTATACAGACCCCCACTCACACCCAGGGGCACTTCTAGGGTTTTTGGCACCTGAGTGAAACTTTGTAAAAAGGTGCTTTCCATCTGTATTATGTGGCTTGCGCAGTGGTACGGTGGCCGTGGCTTCTGGTTGTGGGTGTGGATTCCGGCTGTAGCTAAACACTTGCTAAATTTAAACTTTACATGGGGCTAGAGGGATAGAGATGAGATTAGATAGATTAGATAGATAATACCAATGATAGATATGCAGATAGATGGTAGTTAACAGACAAAGAAACAGTTGAATAACTGAAAGAGACACTGGTGGTTAGTGAGGAAAGTAAAGAATACGACAATTGTAATAGAAATGGCCTCCACACAGTGTGGGCAGTTTCTGTGCAGCATGGAAAATGTCAGCTTTCATAATTTTATTGTTAAAAAAAAATTGTGTACTTTAAGATTTTTTGTAAATGTGTTTCACTTTAAAAAATTTTAGCATTCCCGAAGATGATCTGATTGGACTACGGACATCAATGCCTGTTTTCAAAGTCGAAATCTGATCAGAAAAATCACTTTCTGGAAAGTGTTTTCCAGGAAGTCATTTTTTTTCTCCATTGGCAAAGATCACTACTTAGGTGATTAGAACTGACCTAATATTGATCTGTACCTTTACATTTGTTTTAATTTTCTCACTAGCAAAGATTTAGAAAAAAGTCTCTATTCGTGAATGGATCTCTTTGATCCATTCACAAATACTCTATTAAACTGTCACACTGACAGCGAGGATCACAGTTCAGTACCTTACACTGGACCACCAGGGAAGTTCTATTTGTGAATGGATCTCTTTGATCCATTCACAAATACTAACACCAGTTTACTATAGCAGGAAGTCAATTTGCAAACAGAGCTGATTGCAAGTTCACTTTCTCCACTAGACGACCAAGGCTGTTCGGGGGAAAACTGAGAAGGTCCCAGAGGAAGTCCTCTGAGGTCATGGGGTCTCCCTTACCAATGCGGCTTTGCAGGGGAACAGGCTCCCAGCACTACAGGGGTAAATTACCAGTGATCTCTAGATTGGTATCAGCCGTAACAGATGGGGGATCGTCCGTGCCGGACTGGCCCACAGGGTTACAGGGTAATCCTCCAGTGGGCCCACAGCTCATTCACCCTATAGGGAACAGCTTAAATTTCAATACAGAGCCAAAGTTACAGTAAGAAATGCATTTTGATAAACAATAGGAGGAAGTAGGAGTAATGCAGATATGTAAATGAGAAGTAATAGAGATATGAAATGTTAGGTGGGCCCCTAAACTCATCCTGGTGGGCCCTTGGTCTCAGATTTCCTGGTGGGCCCTAATAGCTCAGTCTGACACTAGGGGATTGAGGCCGGGCAAGGGGGCAATTAAATGGTGCCCCCGAGTGTTCCCAGCACCCGCAATTTTTATTTTTTTAAAGGAGCAGATTTTTTTTTTCTTCTGTCATCTTTCAAACCGATAATCAAGAAAGCCTCCCTTCACCCCTATTATCTTGCTAACTACTGCCCAGTCTCTCTTTTACAGATAGCCTCTAAGCTACTGGAACGTCTTGTCTTCTCCCGCATCACTAATTATCTTCATGCTCATAACCTACTGGACCCCTTGCAGTCAGGGTTTTGTCCGGCATACTCCACAGAGATGGCTCTGTGCAATGTTGTGAATGACCGTCAGGCAGCCAAAGACAAAGGTCACTTTTCTATTCTCATCCTTCTCAACATCCCCTCTGCTTTTGACACAGTAGATTCCCTCCTAATGCAAATTGTTCCATGGGAATCCGGAATGAAGTGGCATCCTGGCTACTATCCTGCCTCTCAAACAGAACCTACTCAGTGCCTTTTAATAATAAAAAATCTGCTTCCTCTTAATGTAGGTTTTCCGCAGGGCTATATTCTTGGACCCCTTGTTGCTCTCCCTCCATACTATTTACTTAGAGATGTCATTAGCTCATTTGTTTTTATACTTTTCCAACCCCCACACTAAGTCCTGACACCCAATCACGCATCTCTGACTGTCTATGTCCTGTCTCCTCATGGATGGCACATCAATGCCTCAAACTAAACCTGACTAAAACTGAACTAATCATTTTCCCACCTAAACCTGGTCCTATGCCTACAATCATTTGGAAGATAATCAATGCACATTCCTAGGCCCCATACAATATCATATTAACTGCACACTGGCATACATAATAGCACCCCCAACATGCCCCTTTAATGGGAGGTCCTATGCCTTTAATATAAAGCACTGGGTGGACGGCCTCTTACCTCATTGTAAAAAACCAAAGGACTGGGGGGAAGTGAGAAAGCCTGCTATATTGAACCAGTGTGCAAGTAAGATAAATGCAAAAGTTTGCTAATCGTAATTAGTATAGTATAGTATAGTATTTGAGGTTGAATAAAGACATACGTTCATCCAGTTCAACCCATCTAGCAATATCCTCATTTCCTGCCTAACTGTTGATCCAGAGGAAGGCAAAAAACTCCCACCAAATTTATGAAGGGGGAAAAAATTCCTTCCTGACTCCAAGTGGCAATCGGAAATTTCCCTGGATCAACTCTACTTTATGTATCAATACCAGTAACTTGTAACATTCCTAGTTTGCAGAAACTCATCCAGCTTTTTTTTGAAAATGACAAATGAACCTGCCATAACAACGTCCACTGGAAGACAGTTCCATAGCTTTACCGTTCTCATAGTAAAAAACCCTTTCCGAGCTTGAAGCCTAAACCTTTTTTCTTCAAGACTTAAGGGATGTCCTCGTGTCCTTTGACATGTTCTATTGGTGAACAATGCCCCAGATAGTTTATTGTATGGCCCGTTAATGTATATATACACAGTAATCATATCCCCACGCAAGCGCCTTTTCTCCAGCGTACATAATTGTAACTTTTCCAGTCTCTCTTCATATTCAAGCTCCCCCAATCCCCGTATTAATTTATAAAATCTTTAAAAGTATCTTGCTTGCGCTTGGGGGTATGGGTAGGGGAAGGGTTAAAACAAGAAGTAAAAAATAAATAAGTTAAGATCAAGATCTCTGTAAACAAACCAGTTTAAAATGACACTTCCATATATTAAAATTAAACTTCAACCACTCACTTGTGTCTATCCACCACTAGGGGTAATGCAGGCTTTACTCTGTGCTGTTCTGATGCTTGCTTGGTCTGTATAGTTCCCAAAAACCTCTGCACATAGGAATAAGGTTGCCAACAAACTTTATTATAGCAATTAAAAACAATAAAAAGCACTAAAAAACCTTGCAAAAAACGTCCATTAGCAGTTTTTGAAGTTGCACCTCTCTGCTAATGGACGTTTTAGCAGAGAGGTGCAAGATACTTTTAAAGATTTTATAAACAATTCAGTGGACAACTTGCAGTGCAGCCACCCTACTTAAGGAGACATTCCCTACCACACCATAGCGCGGAAGTAACCCAATCTACCCTTATTAATTTAGTTGCCCTTCTCTGAACCCTTTCCATTTCAAAGATGTCCTTTTTGTACAAAGGATTCCAAAATTTCACTGCATATTCCAAATGAGGCCTTACCAATGCTTTGTAAAGAGGGAATTACATTTTCCTCCCTTGAATCCATACCTCTCTTTATACAAGACAATACCATGCTGGCTCTGGCTGTTGCCCCTGGCACGCTTGCTACCTTTAAGTTTGTTATCCACCAAAACTCCAAGATCCCTTTCCAACAGGATCACTTAACACAGAGCCATTTATATATAAGTAGCACAAGGATTTTTAAGTCCAAAATGCATCACCGTACATTTATCAACATTGAATTTCATCTGCCACTTAGCAGCCCAATGTGACAATTTATCTAGATCCCCTTGCAACGATTGCACATCCTCTGAAGTTTTCAGGTTCGACAAAGTTTTGTGTCGTCAGCAAACACAGAAACCTTGTGACAATACCCACTTCCAAATCATTAATAAATAGATTAATAAGAAGCGGCCCCAACACCGAACCCTGTGGCACCCACTTAGCACTTTAGTCCATAATGATGAAGCCCATTAACAACTACCTCTCTGCATCCTATTTATTAACCAATTTTCTATCTATGTACAAATGTGACTCCCCAGACCAACAGACCTTAGCTTATACATTAGTCGCCATGGGGGACTGTATCAAAAGCCTTTGCAAAATCCAAGTAAACTACATCTACTGCTATTCCAGAGTCTAAATTTCTACTTACTTCTCATATAAGCCAAGCAAGTTAGTTTGACAAGATCTATTCCTCCCTAAATCCATGTGGTACTAATTATCATGTCAGTCCTTGAAACATACTCTAGAACATGATCCCTTATTAAACTTTCCAGGATCTTCCCCACCACTGAAGTTAAACTTACAGGCCTGTAATTACCCGGCTGTGAACGACTACCCTTTTTGAATATTGGAATAACATCAGCCTTTTTCCAATCCAGAGGCACACCTCCGGACATGAGGGAATCAGCAAAAATAAGAAACAATGGCCTAGATAAAACTGAACTTAGCTCCCTAAGTACCCTAGGATGTATTTTATCCGGTCCAGGAGATTTACTAATATTAACCTTATTTAGTTCTTTCTGTACCATATCCTCGGTTAACCAAAGTGAACTTGAATCTTGTATACCTTTATTGCTACTATACTCTATGATATCTGTACTTGGATCTTCTATAGTGTATACAGAGGAAAAAAAATTATTCAAGACATTTGCTTTATCGCCATCCTCCGTAACTAACTTATCCCCATTAATTAATGGTGCCATATTCTCAGTCCTCATCTTCTTACTATTAATATACTTAAAAAAATGTTTAGGCTTAGTGATGCTTTCTTCAGCTATCCTAACTTCATTATTAATTTTAGCTAGTTTGATTGCTTTCTTACACTCCTTGTTACAGTTTTTATACTCCCTAAAGGCCCTTTCCGTTCCCTCGGCCTTAAAGGTTTTAAATGCCTTTTTCTTCCTTACCATTTGCCTCTTTACATCAGAATTCAGCCACATGGGCGCGGATTTATTTTTTTTACATTTATTTCCCAAGGGTATAAATTTAGATGTGAACTGGCTTAAAATCCCCTTGAACACAGTCCACTTCTGTTCAGTACCTTTACCTGATAATACATTATCCCAGTTGACATTCTGAAGAGCTGCTTTTAACCTGGGAAAATTTGCTTTCCTGAAATTAAATGTCTTTGTTTACCCAGCGCACTTTTCCTTTCGATAACAAAGTCCAAATGCCACTATTTCATGGTCACTATTCCCTAAGCCTCCAGTTACCTTTATATCTATAATGCGCTCCACAATGTTAGATATTACCAGATCCAACAGAGCTCCTTTTCTAGTAGGAACCTCAACCACCTGTGAGAGAAAATTATCCTGCAGCAAATTCAGGAACTCATCGCCTTTTTCTGTGATGGCAGTTCCATCACACCAATCAATGTCAGGGTAATTGAAGTCCCCCATAATGAGCACACTCCCCAAACTTGCAGCCCTTGCCAACTGCATATGAAGTTGACTCACCTCCTCTCTGCTAGCATTTGGCGGCTTATAGCAGACACCAACAATGACATTACCCCCTTTCCTGTTGCCTAATTCCACCCATATTGCCTCCACTTTATCATCCATATCACCAGTTCTCTCTTCTTTTAAATTTGGCTTCAATTCTTTTTTAACATAAACACATACTCCTCCCCCTTTCCTTTTTTTTCTGTCCTGCCTAAACAAGGCATATCCTTCTATATTTACAGCCCAGTCGTGAGAACTGTTCAACCACGTTTCTGCTATACCTATTACATCATACTTTTCATTCAATGCCATAATTTCCAATTCACCCATTTTGTCAGCCAGGCTTCTCGCATTTGCAAACATACCTACATTTTAGATTATGATCCTGTAATTTATTAGTACACTTTAATACACATGCCTCCCTATCCCCTATGCTAGCCCCACCCCCCTTACCGCCCACCACTGGCCTATCCTCCCCCCCCCCAAACCTAGTTTAAAATCTCCTCCAACCCTCTAGCCATCTTCTCCCCTAAAACTGCTGCACCGCCATCAGTGAGGTGCAACCCATCCCTACTAAAGAGCCTGTAGCCGACAACAAAGTCTGCCCAGTTCTCAATAAACCCAAACCCTTCTTCCTTACACCACTCTCTTAGCCACGCATTAATGCTCCTAAGCTCCCGCTGTCTCCCTGGCTTAGCACGTGGCTGCGGTAGTATTTCTGAAAACACTACCCTGGAGGTCCTTGCTTTTATCTTGGCCCCTAGCTCTCGGAAATCATGTTTAAGGACCTCACCTCCTCCTCTAACTTTGTCATTGGCACCAATGTGAACCAAGACCGCCGGGTCACACCCGGCCCCACCCAATAATCTGTCTACACAATCCACCACATGCCGAACCCTAGCATCGGGCAGGCAACACACAGTTCGGCATGTAGGGTCTTGAAGGCATATTACCCTATCTACTTTCCTTATAATTGAAGTAAAAAAGGTTAGAAGTTAGGACCTTCCAGAATGCAAGTCGTGGCGTATGAGCTTAGTTGCCACCTTGTCCATATATTGTCAAATTATTTCATTTGGTCCTGGAGTACATGGTAGAGGCGTTCTTTTATCATTATTTCGTTGACTCTTGCTATGGTTTAAGGGATTGACAGGTTTTGGGATTTCCAATTTGCTCCTATGTGAATCTTGGCTGCCAGCATTAAGTATCGTACCCATTTATTTTCATGGGTGCTTAACGTTGATATTGGATTTCCAAGAAGAGCAACATCCTGGGTTTTTACTGTTTTTGTTGCTGTTAGGTTGGATATGATTTGTAATAAGTTATCCCAGTATTGCTGTATCATCGGACATGTCTACTAGGTATGGAAGAAAGTTCCCTGTTGTCCACAGTTTCTGAAGCATATATCTGGGATGTGCGGCTACATTTTATGGATTTTGTCCGGTGTTCGGTATGTTCTGTATAGAACCTTCATTGCTGTTGCTCTTAGTGGGATGTTGATACTTCCTTTATTAAGTGTTTCGAAAGTGGTTAGCCATTGGGTTTCTGTTCTTATGTTAGGGAGATCTTGGTCCCATTGTTGTATGAATTTGTAGTCTGTCTGTTCTATTTATGGTAGGAGGTATTTGTATATGGTTGAGATAAATCCTTTTTTGGATGGGTGATGAAGGCACCAATGTTCCATTATTGTTAGGGTAGGTAAAGTTTTTGTTGGGAATATAGATGTAGCATAGTGGCAGATTTGTTTATATAAAAACAGAAGCATTGGGGTGACCTTTTGTTTATGTAAAATGTCTTTTAATGGTGTTATTTTTCCTCCTTTAAGGTAACGGTAGAAGAAGGTACCTTTTTTGTTAAAGGGCATGTCCACCCCAAAATTTAACTTTTGATATATGGTAGGGCATGCTCCCCCAGCCCCAACCGCATTAATATAATTGTTAGAAAGTCGCCCGATTCTTACTTACCTGCCCTCTCTCCCCTGCTGCAGTGTTCAGGCCCTCTGCTTTCATGGAATTGAAAGCAGGGGGCGGGACCGGCAGCCGCGTCCGTGATTGGCTGAGAGGCAGGGAGGGCTGCACTGAGCATGCCTCAACCTTGATGAGGTTGAGGAAGTCTCAGGCACAGCATGAGTCACACACTGCTCCTACACAGCAGTTTCCTGGACTTTGGAGGGGCACAGCAGGGGAACTATTTTGAGCAGGAATGTAAGGTAAGGATTGTTTTAAACTACTTGATGTGGCCAGTAAGGGGTTACATTTTAGTTTTGGGGGTGGACATGCCCTTTAAATAGTTTAATTAACCTCGAGTCCTGTATGCCTGGTTGAAATTATGGGCTAACCTCTATAATTGGGAGTAGAGGTGAAGGTTGGTTTTTTAGGTGGGGTGAGTTTTTCAATATAGCGTTCCATTTGGGTGCATCTGTGGGGTTATGCGAAGTGGGTATTGCATTCAGTTGTGCTGCTTGATAATATAGGTAGAGGTCTGGAACTGCCATTCCACCCTTTGCTTTTATTTGGTATAGGTATAATTTGTTCACCCTGGGTTTTTTGTATGACCATATAAATTGTAATATAGTTTTTTGGAGAGGAAGTAAAGTTTGCTTGGACAATGAAAGTTGCAGGCATCTGAACAGATATAAGATTTTGGGTAGTACAACCATTTTTATAACATTGATCCGACCAATCCATGATATTTTTAATTTATGCCAATTTTCAAATTTTTCTATTAGTGATTTTATTAGTGGGGAGTAGTTAACTGTGAATAAGTTTTGCCATTCTGTTGTAATATGGATTCCTAGATATGGTAGTTTTTTTCTATTTTGAGTTAATTGAAAATTGGTTTCTATTATTTGCTTTTGATAATTGTCTAAATTTAAGTATAGAATTTCAGATTTTTTCGTGTTTAGTTTTAGCCCTGTTAATGGTGAAACCAATTTCAGTGTTGTAAATAGATTAGGTAGTGATGTTAGAGGATCTGATAGCATTAGTAGTCATCTGCGAATAAGCAGACCCTATGCTCGGTACCCCTGATTTGTATTCCAGTTAGTCCTGTGTGTTCTCTTACGATTTGTGCTATTGGTTCTATTATTAGAACGAATAGTCCTGGGGATGCCTGCCACCCCCCAACAAAGCCGACCTGATCAGCATTAATTATTTCTGGGAGGATTCCCTTTAATCTGTCTGTCATTATTTTAGCTATTATTTTTATATCTTGATTTAATAAAGATATTGGTCTGTAATTTGAGACCATTAGTGGGTTTTTACCTGGTTTTTCTAGGACTGTTATTAAAGCTTGAAAAAGTTCAGTCGGGGTGTTTTTTTTCCCCATCATATGGTCTGCTAGGCGTTGGATATGTGGTGTGAGTATTTCTTGGAACTTTTTATAATAAATACCGGGAAGTCCGTCTGGACCTGGGGCTTTGTGTGCTGGTAAGGTCTTGATAACTCTTTGGATTTCTTCTAGTGAGATAGGGTTAGATAGGATTTGGGTCATCTGAATTGTTAATGTAGGTAGGGAAAGGGAATCTAGGTGTAAGGAACTTACCTGATCTCAACGTCGGTCCGCTAGGGCATGCTCCTGGACAATTGGCGCGAACGCTCGCACGCACGGGGCAGTGACGTCACCACGTTCTCGCGCCGTCTGGCGCGAAAGTTCAAATGAAGCCTCTTCCATCTCACGGATGCCCGATTGTCAATTGTTCTTGGCGTCCGTGGGCTCGCAGGTTCCTCTGCCCTCCTGAGGGTCCTGTCTCCTTTGTCCTTGTTCTAGCTCTCCATTGTTCCAGTCACAGCTCCAGCATTGTTACAGTTTAGCTCTCCATTGTTCCAGTCACAGCTCCAGCATTGTTACAGTTCAGCTCTCCATTGTTCCAGTCACAGCTCCAGCATTGCTACAGTTCACCTCTCCATAGTTCCGGTTACAGCTCCAGCATTATTACAGTTCAGCTCTTTATTGTTCTAGTCTCAACTCCTGCTTCACTACAGATACCACTTCAGCATATTGCTGTGTCCAGCTCCAACATTGTGTCTGTTCTAATACAGACTCCTGGACTCATACTTCCGACTACAACATCAGTCTCCCATTTAACTCTCCTCTAGCAGTACTGGGAAACCGTTACACTAGGAGGTTCTTAATTTTGTTTAATGAGTCTGCAAGTTGCTGTCCGTGTATAGGTTTGTATAAAAGCAATTGAAGGATTCATAAATTTTAGATTGGTCAGTTGTCGACTACCATTAGGGAGTCTTAATTTTTTGAATGAGCTCGGGTTTTTTTGGCACTTAAGTAGTCTTGCTAGGGGTGTGTCTGGTTTATTCCATTTGGAATATATCTGCATTTTTGACCATATTATTTTTTTTTCCACCTGTGTGGATAGGAGGGATTGCATTTGTTGTTTTTTGGCTTTTAATCGGGATAAGGTGGTGGGGTCTCCTGTGGTTGAGTGCTGATTGGTTAGTGTGTGTATTTCCCTTTCAAATTGGTGGAGTTGTTTTAGATATGCTTTTTTCCCCTTAGTTGCTAGCTTTTAGATGATTGCCCTTATGTAAGCCTTATCGGCTATCTATTGCAATGGTGGTGTTGAGTCTGGGGTACTGTTAAGTTGAAAATATTCCTTTAGGTTTTTATGCGATTTCAGCTCTAATTTGTTTTATTGATAACAGGGATTTATGTAACCTCAATGTTAAGGGTTTGTGTATAGGGTTGTCTTTCAAGATTTTCATCATAACCATTTCATGGTCGGACCATGGGGAGTGTATAATTGTGGTCTCTTTTGTTCTTGCTAGTATACTCTGGGATACATATACATAGTTCAGCCTAGAATATGAATTATGGGCCGTTGAATAAAAAATTGTATTCCAATTTTTCATAACCTTGTTGATTGTTTGGGACACCAGACGAGTTGGACTTATCCCACCTGGGATCTATGGGGATATTAAAGTCACCCACAATAATCAGTTTTCCCTGACCGATTTGTTGTATTTTTTGGCAGATTGTAGTTATGAATTCTTGTTTGGTTTGTGTTAGGGGGTATAGGTTGGTGAGCGTATATAGTTTTTTTCTATGTTGCATTTTATGATTTGGATCCTGCCTTCTTGGTCCTCCCATATGGATTGTATTTCCATTTGGAGTGAGGTGTGGAAGAGTGTAATTACTCTTTTTTTTTTTTGTGGAGCCTGATGTAGTGTAGAATCTATGGTATTGTGAATTTAGGTATCTTGGGGTTGAGGTTTTGGGAAAATGTGATTCTTGGATGAAAATGATGTCCGGGAGTAGGCTTTTATATTGGATAAATGCTTTTGCTCTTTTATTTGGGGAATTAAAGCCTCGGACGTTGTGGGTAATATAGGTTAGTGGTGATCCATTCAGGGACCGTCCATCTCGTCTGGTGTTTGCCATAACATGTCATGCAAACACAATCATGCATTAAAATATTGTACATTTCATACATTTTAATATACAGGAGTTGGATAGGTACGGTATTTTTTTTGGTTTTTTAGTTATCCATTTAATCTAAATAACCTATAAGGTAGGTAAATTAATTGTTGGAGTGTGTTATAAGCCGCCAAATGCCGGGGAAGAGGTGGAAATGAATCTCCATATGCAGTTGGCGAAGGCTGCTGGTATGGGGCATGTTCTGGTTATGGGGGATTTTAACTACCCTGAAATAGATTGGAGTAATGGAACTGCCAGCACCTCAAAAGGTATAAAGTTCTTAAATTTCCTATATGAGCATTTTCTTTCACAGATGGTAGAAGTTCCTACTAGAAAGAATGCGTTGTTGGATCTGGTGATATCTAATAACCCAGAGCTCATTTTGGAGATGAAGGTAATGGGAAGCTTAGGGAATAGTGACCATGATATAGTGTCATTTAATATAGGTTGCAGAAAACTAAAGTGCACTGGCTTAACAAAAACTTTTAACTTTAGGAAAGCTAATTTTATGCTTTTAAAGGAATCGCTCCTGCTCATAGACTGGGGGGAACTGTTTCTAGGTAAAGATACTGAGCAGATGTGGACCACTTTTAAAGGGATATTAAACTATAACATTTCCAAATCGGTACCTTTAGGAAACAAGTGTAAAAAAATTAGGTCCACTCCTGCATGGCTTAATGCTCAGGTAAAAAGGGAAATGGAAAAAAAGAAAAGGGCTTTTAAAATTTTGAAAGCAGAAGGCACAGAACAGGCTTACAGGGACTTCAAAAGTTGTAATAAAGAGTGCAAGAAAGCAATTAAACTAGCTAAAATAGAAAATGAAATACGGATTGCCGAACAAAGCAAGTCCAACCCCAAGATGTTTTTTAAGTATATAAATGGTAAAAAAATGAGGACTGAGAATGTGGGACCATTAAATAATGGAGCTGAGGTGGTTGTAGAGGATGCCGAAAAGGCTAATCTGCTAAACCGTTTTTTTACATCGGTTTTTACTGTTGAGAATCCTTACAGTAGGGATTGTAACAATGTGCAGGGAGGAAATGAAGAGTTTTCACATTGGATAACAGAGGATATGGTACAGAATCAATTAGTCAAAGTTAATATCAATAAAGCGCCAGGACCAGATGGATTGCATCCTAGGATTTTAAAAGAGCTTAGTTCAGTTCTATCTAGACCACTGTGTCTCATCTTTTCAGATTCGCTTTTGTCTGGGGATGTGCCGCTGGATTGGAAAAAAGCCAATGTAATACCAATATTCAAAAAAGGTAGTCGTTCACAGCCTGGTAACTATAGACCTGTAAGCCTAACATCAGTGGTAGGGAAGGTAATGGAAACTTTGTTACGGGATCATATCCTTGACATTGTCTCCAGAGATCATCTTATTAGTAGTAGTCAGCATGGATTTATGAGAAATAGATCATGCCAGACAAATTTAATTGGTTTTTATGAAGAAGTGAGTAAGAAGTTAGATTCGGGCACAGCAGTGGATGTGGTATATTTGGATTTTGCAAAAGCTTTTAATACTGTGCCACACAGGCGACTAATGTATAAACTGAGGACTGTTGGCCTTGAAGAAAACATTTGTTCATGGATAGAGAACTGGTTATTGGACCGCAAACAGAGAGTGGTGGTTAATGGAGCTACATCTATGTGGGCTAAAGTTCTAAGCGGAGTTCCTCAGGGTTCTGTACTGGGGCCGCTTCTGTTTAATCTGTTTATAAATGACTTAGAAGGGGGCATTGAGAGCAAGGTCTCTGTGTTTGCTGATGACACTAAATTATGCAGAGCTTTGGAAACTTCCAATGATGTGCAAGTGCTGCAAGCAGACCTAGATAGATTATCAAAATGGGCAGCAGAATGGCAGATGAGATTCAATGTTGATAAATGTAAGGTGATGCATTTGGGATTTAATAATCCCTGTGCCACCTACACCATAAATAACTCTGTGTTAAGTGCATCTGAAATGGAAAAAGATTTGGGGGTTCTGGTAGATAACAGACTTAGCTGTAGCAAACAATGCCAGGTAGCAACAGCTAGAGCTAGCAAGATATTGTCTTGTATAAAGAGGGGAATGGAGTCAAGAGAGAAAAATATTATTCTCCCTCTTTACAAGGCACTGGTAAGGCCTCATTTGGAATATGCGGTGCAGTTTTGGAATCCCATATACAAAAGGGACATCTTGGAAATTGAGGCAGTTCAGAGAAGGGCAACTAATTAATAAGGGGAATGGAGGGGCTTGAATATGCAGGCAGATTAGACAAGTTAGGGCTGTTTACATTGGAGAAGCGGCGGTTGCGTGGGGACATGATAACCTTATACAAATATATTAATGGCCCATACAGTGAACTCTCTGGTGCATTGTTCACTAATAGGTCATATCAGAGGACTGGTGGACATCCTTTAAGGTTGGAAGAAAAGAAGTTTCATCTTCAAGTTAGGAGAGGTTTCTTTACAGTGAGAACGGTGAAACTGTGGAACTGTTTTCCAGCAGAGGTGGTAATGGCAAGTTCATTGAATAACTTTAAAAAAGGCCTGGATAAGTTTCTAAAACTAAAAAATATTGAGAATTACTGGTATTAATGCATATAGATCTGGACCAGGGATACTTTCCGATTGCCGTTTGGAGTCAGGAAGGAATTTTTCCCCCCCTTTTTAGCTGGTTTTTTTTGCCTTCCTCTGGATCAACTGTTAGGTAGGGTTAAAAAAAAAAGTGAATAGGTTGGACTTGATGGACGAATGTCTTTATTCAACCTTAATTACTATGTACTATGTACTATGTATTACTATGTACTATGTATGTATAATCTGACTACTTAGCACAGTGGAGCCTTTAACAAAATACTTATAACAATAATTAACATACGGTATATAATTAACAATTCTGTAGAAGTAAAAAGTAGGTACATAAGAAAGTGGTAATAAAGGTGGTTATATTCCATAACCATGATGGGAAGGATTTTATTCCTCCTGAATCTGAGGATCCTTTCCAATGGGGTGGCTTGGTTCATCTTCCGGGGACAGTATAGGGTTTGTTAGTTTCCAAGACGGAAAAAAGGTGGGGAGGTCAGAGAGTTTTTAGATAGTTAGTTTAAATTTTTTTAGATTATACATGTAACATTTTCATACAGTGTCTAGTTTATATTTCACCCTTCCTCCTCAAGCAGATTCCTAGGGCTGTGGGTGTCTGATAGAGGTATTGAGACTTCAATTGGTAGGGATAGCGTTTCTAGGATTTGGATTCCTTCTTTGAGGGAGGTTATGGTGTGCTGCAAATTTTATTTATATTTTATATTTGCTTTTGTTAGGGTTTCATTTACCTTCGTTTTGCCAGCGTTATGGGTGAGATGTCTGCAAATATCTGGATTCTGTGTCCTACGAATTTTATTTCTGATGTCTGTCTGGATTCTCTAAGGACTTTTTCTTTTCTTGTATAGTAGTGGAATTTTACTACTATGTCCCTGGGTTGATCTTCTCTGGTAAATTTAGAGAGGGTTCTGTGGGTCCTGTCTATTTCGAGTTTCTCCTTGGGTTCATTTGGTAGGAGTTGCTGTAGTATGGTAGTTATCGTTTCCATGGGATTTGTAAATGATTCAGCGATTCGCCTGAATCGATCATTTCCCCCGTCACAGCATTTTTCTAGGTCATGAAGGCGATTCCCAATCTCTAGTATATCGGTTCTCAATGGGCCCACTGCCACTGCCTGTTTCATTATTGTTCTGAAGCTAATCAGTAGGTCGTCTGATGGTGTTTCTTGAGAAGTTGTGCTGTCTGAGGGTTTAGGCCTTGTGGCCTTCTCCGCCGGTGCGGCGCCCTTCATTGGTTGCTGTGAGGTCTGTCTTTGGAAAATCTGGAAATGTTTCGATTTGTGGGACTTTTGGTCCTTCATCCGGGTTGTCGGTGCTGTCAGTCTGTGCCGAGTGTTTGTGGCGTCTTGGTTGCTCATTTTTTATGCTTGAATTTTAGATTGTCCGCGGGAGGGTAGAGGAGACTGGAATCATGCATCCGACATGTTCCGCTGCTCGCGAGCGCCCCACAAGAACTTTTTTTAATCTTAATGTGAAAGATTTTCTTCACAGAACACCTATACATTGTAAGATGCTTTTCTAGTAAATTGCATTTATGCACGTGTAAGAATCTGTAACTAAAGAAAAGGCTTTCATTTTGTTGCCAGTACAACTCACAGCACATGTATTTTTAAACAGCCTATGCACTTATTTGCCACATGCCCTTATTCACTTTCTCTATGCACAGTGTGATTTTCTAAATGTGGCAACTATTGGGATATTAGATATTGTGGCATAGTGATTTAATGCATCCCTTTTTTTAAAAGATGTGTTCATGAGTTTACATGTTCAAATTCCCAGACTTATTATTTTTTACTGAAATGTGAATCTTCTGTTTCTTACAAGTTAGCTGAGAAATAAACTAATGTACAAGGATAGTTTTTCTTGTTTGTATGCGAAGCAAAGGAATATAAAATTATCAGGGACAGCAGTGTTGAAATATGTTTGCAAAATCACTACACTGTAATCCCTGTTCTGTGTGGGGGAGGCTGGATCTCCAAGCTGCAACGTGTTTGGCTTTCAGCTTCTAGGGCACAAGACTGCAGCTAACTGCTGTGCCCAGAGAATATAGAATTTGCATAAGAAGTGAGTGGTCCACAGTATCATAGGTTGAGGAGAATGAGGACCGAGATCTGGTAGGTCATTTGAGACTTTGCAGAGGCCCATTTCAGTTGAATGACCTGGTCAGAATCCTGACTGCAATGGGTCCAATAGGTTATTAGCATGGAGGTATTTAGTAATGTGTGTAGACACAAGAGTTTTGACACAAACGGTAAAAGGGAGACAGGGTTGTAATTTAAGAGACAGGTAGGGTCCAGAGAGTGTTTTTTAAGAAGAACATGCATGTTTAAAGACAGAAGGAAAAATCCCAGAGGTCAGGGAGGAATTAAAAATTTGAGCAAGAGCAAGGGAAAGGGTTTAAGTGTCTGGCATGGGATCAAGGGTACACATTGTAAGTGGCGAGCACAACAACAGGTCGAAGACCTCAGAATGGGTGACAGGGATGAAAGATTCCAGAACTGCAGGTGGTAGGGCACGCAGAAGAAAGTGTGAATTGTCCTGGGGTGAGGGGATTAGAGTGCGGATATCATCTATTTTAGTTCTAAAGTAGTCAAAATCCTGAGGAGCGTTAATGGAATGAAGAGTGTCAAAGGACGAGGGCTCCATGAGAGTGTTAAAGGGCATGTCCACCCCCAAAACTATAATTAAACCCACTACTGGACCCATTCTGTAGTTTAAAAATCTTACCTTACATCTCTGCTCCTTATGGTTCCAAAGATAAGACTTTTCAAAGTCCAGGAAACAGAAGAGTCCAAGCTGTCTGTGAGGCTTCTGATCTTTGCTGAATCCACATCCTCGTCAAGGTTTGGGGCATGCGCATAAACACCCCCCTCCCACCATCCGGATCCATCCTCAGCCATCATTGCACCTAGCATGTAATCCTTTGGGGGTAAGGTAGGTAACACTTGCCTGCCCCGAACCGCTGCAATATTTCTTTAAAAAAGCCCCTACAGAGCCTTCTCTCCCCCACTGTTTCCAGTGACGTCAGCCGCGTCTGTGATTGGCTGACTCTCAGCCAATCACAGATGCGGCTGAGGTACGGCCCCTGCTTGCAAGCAGGAGGCCGGAATGGATCATCCCGGGAGAGAATCCAATGTAAGTAGAAATGTGGGTCTTTTTTGCAACTGAAATATTGTGGCGGTTGGAGTGAGTAGGGGTTACCTACCTTGCCCCCAAAGTTGTTTTTGAGGGGTGGACATGCCCTTTAAATATCCAAAATAGACAACGTGGGTTATTTTTGTTATTGTTTATAAGTGTGCTAAAATAGAAGTGTTTTGCTGCTGAAAGAGCTGAATTAAGACACGACAACCTGAGCTTGTAGTGGTAAAAGTCCACCTGGCTGTGGGGCCTTTTCCACAGCCACTAAGCTGCATGAGTACGGTAGCGTAGGAATTAGGTTAAGCCAAAGACGGGGGTTAGTGGGGCAAGAATTGTGAGTTTGTAGGGGGGCAAAGGAGTCAATAGTAGTCAATGAGATAGAGTTATACAAATGTATTAGCGAATCAGGGTTAGAATCAGACATGAGGGCAGCAAAGCTAGAACTGAGAGAAGAGGATAGAGCTGGAAGGTCTATTTCTCAGGTGTTGGTAACAAGGACAGTAGCTGGAGTATCAGGAGAGGAGAGAGAAGGTGGTAGAGAAAATAATTAGATTGTGATCTGAGAGAGGGAAAATTATGCTGGCAAACTGTGAGACAGAAAGATTTTTAGTAAAGACTAAGGGGCATATTTATAAAAGAGCGAAAACTAGCGAAATGTTTTCGCATTCGCTTTTCGCATGGGTTTTCGCCAAAAAGACAGTTAACGCTATTTATAAAGGTAGCGTTAACAAATGGCGAAACCGTTTCCGCGAGCTATCACTTAACATAAATGCAATTCAGCTCACCACATCTCCTATAGACTTTGGTTGCCCAGATGTCTGTTCCTGGACATAAATTCAAAATAAAAATGTGTAGTAAAGAGCAACCAAAAACTCAGACAACCCCACAGGTATTGCTATAAACAAACGTGCATTTATTGTGCACACCACGACATGTTTCGGACAGTCTAGGTCCTTTCTCAAGTGTGAACACAATTACTAAACCACCTTTTATATCCTCAGGGTGTGGTTCCTATAAAGTCACTCACCCTGTCGGCTGCATCCACCTTCTAAACAAGCATGATAAACGTGAGAAAACACCCCACAGTTAAAAACATTGCATGAAAGTAGTATATAATACGTAACATTATTCTCAAAAGTGCATAATATGTGCTGATACTAAACATTCATGAATACAGTGTAAACCTCTATAGACCATATCTCTAATGGTGTATATCAAAAAATAACCTTGTTCACGAAAGTGCAATATATGTGCAGTGGCTCAACATAGAATAAATATGGTGTTTAACCTAATACAGACCATAATCTCTAATGGTATATATCATAACATAACATATACACGAAAGTGCGATATATGTGCAGATGCTGAACATTCCAGTTGTAGCAGTTTAAAACCATAGTACAATTATAGTGTTGAACCTCATAAAATAACATAGTTCACAAAAGTGCAATATATGTGCAAATGCTAAACATTTACTGTACGATTAACGTACTCTTTTTCCACTTGTTCAAACACATTTACAAAGTACAACATAAAGTGCTGTGCTCCCATGTAAATATATGTCCAATCCTTTACCTAAAGTGATAGAGTGTCAAAAACAAGAGCTAAAAGTTCAATATAAAAGTTCCATGGTCATCAATGGGCACAATAAGATGTAAAAATCCAATCACGTCTGGAGGTAGTCAATATTGTCCATCTTGTTTAGTGATAATAGCCAACCAGTGTGACTAAATGTATATACTTAACAATATAAACAAATCACCAATGTTATATATATACAGTATAAAACATAATATACTTTATTCGATCCATAGATCACTATAGTACAGGGAACTACTCAGCATCGAGTCTACCCTCATGAAAAGTACTGCCAAATCTGGGCCTACTATGACTCACATAGAAAGGTTAGAACTATACCTCAACTGGTAGCTGTCTTAAGGGGGGAGCCACGGTCATTCAGAATAAACAGGATTATGTGAATGAGGCACAGAGACAGCTAGATATACCTGGACATTATGAACAAGTAAGTACAGACCCCACCCTCGACCTTAAAAAAGAAATTACTTTGTTCCTAGAGGAAGCATATGCGAATGCTATTATATCTAGGGAGGAACAGGAAGCCTTACTTGAGCTACATCCACGGAGACCAGTATTGTACCTACTTCCTAAAGTACATAAATCACTACAGAACCCCCCTGGACGACCGATAGTTTTAGGTATAGGATCCATATTGGAGCCATTATCGAAATACGTAGATGGATATCTACAATCACTAGTATCTAAGATCCCTACCTGTGTAAAGGATAGTACACACCTTTTACAAATCCTAGAGGGGATTATACTGCCAGACAGACCGGTTTTATTAACCAGTATAGATGTACAAAGTTTGTATACCACAATCCCACAAGAGGAAGGCATACGTTATGTTGAAGAAGCATTATTAACAACAAATATGTCACAACCAAAAATATTCTTCCTCATTGACTGTCTAACTATGGTGCTTAAAAAAAACTACTTTAAATTTAACGAGGTTTTTTATTGGCAGAGACAAGGGACCTAAATGGGGTCCCCGGTGGCTCCTGCCTTTGCCAACATTTTTATGCACAACATAGAAACAAGGTTGTTTTTGCAGTCTAAGTATGCACATATGATTGTGAAATATGTACGTTTTGTGGACGATATATTAGTATTATGGCAAGGAACTGAAACACAATTTCTGTCCATGATGGAGGAGGCTAATCAAGCACATCCAACTATTAAGTTTACACACGAGTTGTCTACAACAAACATTAATTTTTTGGATGTAAATATAAGTCTTAATGAAAACAAGTTATACACGGCTCTCCATAGTAAACCCACTGACAGAAACAATATCTTACGTACAGACAGCTTTCATAACCCACACATATTTCAGGCCATACCGAAAGGGCAATATATAAGAGCTAGACGTATATCATCTGATGAACAGCTATATATAAGGAGTGCTTCAAAAATCACAAATAAACTGATGGAGAGAGGATATAAGATACAAGACCTAAGGAAAGCACAAAAAGAGGTACGAAGGATACCTAAACAAACATTATTGAAATACAAAGATAAAAAACAAATTGAAAGACTACCATTTGTATCTCAGTATTGTACGCAGAGCCATAACATTGAAAAAATAGTGAGGAAATTTTGGCCGGTAGTACAGAATGATAACGAAATAGGGTATCTGTTTAAACATATCCCTCTGTTTAGTTATAAAAGGGGCAACACTATACGTGATCAATTGTGCCCCGCTGACATTGGTAGAACAAAGAGAGCAATGAGTAAAAGGAAGGGTACTTTCCCATGTCTAGGTTGCAACTGTTGCTCATCCATCATTAAAGGTAATGTGATTTCACATCCTCTTAAGGGTACACCTATACAATTGAAAACATTTGCCACATGTGTAACCAAACAGGTGGTATATATGTTGAAGTGTCCATGCGGTAAATGCTATGTGGGACAGACACAAAGAGAGATTAAAGTACGAATAAAAGAACATAAACTGGATATTAAAAATTACAAACCGCAAACGAGATATGATACTCCAGTATCAAGACACTTCAATGAAAATAGACACACACATTGCCAGTTAAGATGGGTAGTGCTGGAAAAGGTGAATACACCAACACGTGGGGGAAACATAACGAAGATGTTGCTCCAAAGAGAATGTTTTTGGATACGATATTTAAATACATTGACACCATATGGGATCAATGAAGCATGGTCGCTTAAATGTTTCTTATGAGGCTAGGATGTGTACAGCAACATTGTTTTCTCATGATGCTATGACTATTAGGATTATTTTGTAGTAAATATGTTCCTTTAACCTGTAAAAGGATGTACAATGCTGTTTTAACACCTTACTCTGGGCGTTCCTATAACACCTCTTAGCCACTATCTAATCACACCCTTAACACCTGGCTGTGATATGCTAATTGGGATTTTCCAGGGTACATAATTGCCACAGATTCTTGTACAAGTCATTCTGAATTGAGAAAGCCAGTCGGATGACTAGCGAAACGTCTTCAAGAACTACATTTCAAGTCCAGTTGATCTAATTGAATACAACAGTTTATCATGCTTGTTTAGAAGGTGGATGCAGATGACAGGGTGAGTGACTTTATAGGAACCACACCCTGAGGATATAAAAGGTGGTTTAGTAATTGTGTTCACACTTGAGAAAGGACCTAGACTGTCCGAAACATGTCGTGGTGTGCACAATAAATGCACGTTTGTTTATAGCAATACCTGTGGGGTTGTCTGAGTTTTTGGTTGCTCTTTACTACACATTTTTATTTTGAGCTATCACTAAACCCTTTTCACCTTACTTCGCAATGGTAATTTTAGCGAAAAAGGAGCAAAAAGGCATAACGCGATTTATAAAAGAGCGAAAGGTGGTTTTTGCGTTAAAAAGAGCGAAAGATTAGCGCGACCCTGAAGGTGGTGAAAAGTCATTGTTTGAGCGAAAAGGCATTCTAATGGGTAATTGAAAAAGCGAACGCGCATTAGAAGGGCGATCGCGCATTAGAGTGTAATATGCCTTGGAAAAGCGACATTAGAAAGGCGAACGCGCATTAGAATGTAATATGCCTTGGAAAAGCGACATTAGAAAGGCGATTGCGCATTAGAATGTAATATGCCTTGGAAAAGCGAACGCGCATTAGAAAGGCGAACGCGCATTAGAAAGGCGAACGCACATTATAATGGAATATGCCTTGGAAAAGCGAACGCGCATTAGAAAGGCGAACGCACATTAGAAAGGCGAACGCACATTATAATGGAATATGCCTTGGAAAAGCGAACACACATTAGAAAGGCGAACGCGCATTAGAAAGTCGAATGTGCAGTGCAAAAGAAACTTGTATTCCAATTGAGAAATTCTAAGAAGATTGACTAAATAAGACATGGCTGACTTCTTGGTAACTGTGAGGTGGCCATTTTGAACTTGACATCATTTTCTAGAGGGCTTTTCTGGTTTCGAATGGTTTTCACAATGCAGTCTTCTTAGATGCGTTAAGTTTTCGCTGCAATACTTTTCGCCTTTTTCAGCCACGAAGTGTGTTTTTTCGCTTTTTTATAAATAAGGCGAAACGAAGCCCCAAATGGTGCTATTTTCGCTGCGATGTGCTGCGCTAATTATTTGGCGAAAAAGACAATCCTTTATAAATATGCCCCTAAGTCTAGGAAATGACCATCCTTATGGATGCTAGTGTTGGTCCACAGCTGGAGGGAGAAGGAGGAAGTTAGGTGGAGGGTCAGGATTGTGTTGTGTCTTGTGACAGTTGAAGTCACCTAGAATTATTGCCAGAAAGAAGGAAAGAAAGATAGACTGGGGCTGAGGCAGAAGGGGGTCTGTGTATGACTGCTACTTAGACATAAGGGGTGGAAAAGTTGGACAGCATGGACTTCAAATAAGGAAAAAGCAACAGAGGGTGGAAGAGAAACAAGTTTAAAGCAGCAGATAGAAGAAAACAGTCCTCACCCCGACCTGAGGAACGAGGCGAATGAGAGAAAGAAAGACCACCTTGCTTAATCGAGGCTTCAACTGCAGTATCATGTTGGGAGATCCAAGTCTCCATAAGACCCGGGAGATGAAATGTGTTAGAACAGAACAGGTCATGAATAAAGTTCTGTTTATTAGCAAGAAAGCGTTTATTAAGGAGGCCACAGGAAGAAATGAAGGTGAAAGAGTAGGAATGGTTATGATATTAGAAAGATTAGAGCTTTGAAAATTATAATTAGGTGGAGTAGAAAGGTGAGAACGACAGCAGATGAAAATGTTGCAGGGTCCAGGGTTGGGAGCAATATCCCCAGCAGCAAGAAGGATAATAATAAACAGGGAGTGGAGGTGGGCTAAGGATTTACATTGAAGTTTCCTGGAATGTTTGGATTAAGTGAAAAGAACAGCTTTTTGTTAGTGCTGATATAATGTGAAGTAATACTGATAACTGGATGGAAGAAGAGAGGCAGAGATAAAGATAGAATAGAGATAGGAAGGGAATGAATGGGAAAGAGATTTTGGAGCCAGGGAGTAGAAAAGAGATAAGCAGAGCATAATTATAAACATTGTTGAAAACATTGTGGTGGGTTGCCTAACCAATAATTTATCTAGCATGGGGCCCAGAAAATTGTGATAGCGGCAATTATAAAGACTTCCATTTAACTTTATTAATGTCCTGTTAACTTCTGTGTTAAACACCATGAATATAACATCCCCATATTAGTTGGATAGATTCTCTTAACCTATTTATTAATAATGATGTACAACGAGCTTGAAATTTACACAATTTTCATTTTCTTGCAGGCATTTACATTATTTGCAACCCATTTCCTTGAACTGTGTCATCTTCGCACAATATACCCCAATGTTGAAAACTTTTATTTTGAAGTGCAACATATAAGAGAAAAATTTCAGGAAAGAGAGTCCATTTCTTATTCATATGTGTTGTCAAAAGGACACACTAAGGAGAAGAATTATGGTAATGTTAATTTAATATTTATCAAGGTTCTCATTCATCCAGGTCATGAAATACTTGTGGTATTAAGTTAGAGCAACGTCTTCGAGAACTAAACTAAAAGTGCAGTTGATCTAACTGTATACCACATATATAACATTCACTTTAAGTCCAACAGTCTCCAAAAAATGTAGGGTTAAATCCTATTAAAGCCGCAGTCTCTACTTGAAAATGAGCTATACATCTCTGCTCGCAACCTGTAAAAAAATTGTGTTGCCGCAAATGGGCGAAAATTTGTTAAACCCATGCTTCCTGATGTATTATCGGGTTACCATGGGTTTAACTCACACTCTGTAGGGCCTGTGCAGTTTGTATGAATTGCACAGACTGCCGATGTAAGCCGGCAAACATGCATTTTAAATGATGCTGTTACCCTATAACCTTTCCTGCAATGCAGTAAATCCTGCTAAGTGATTACTGCATCACGGGAACACGGAAGGAAAAGCAGCATGGAGGGTAAGAATTGCATTTCCCCAATAATGTTTAAAGGGCAACTAAAGCCACAGAACAACACTTAACCAGAAAGCAGAACACCTTGATATAAAACCAGTAATCTGTGTCTTACCTCTCATTTTGATATGGGTACTGGGAAATTTACCTAAATAACATATGGTTTGTGCTTTACTTCTCAGCATTCTAGTATCACACAGTTTGGTCAATGACTATTATGTTCTGCTCATGCTTAGTCCTTAGCTATGGCCCAAACCTGTTACAGTTGGTCACACCCATTAATAATCTCTAGCCAATCCTTTTACAGGACAGATAAAGCAAGGAAGCATGTGACTGAGGTCAGGAGGTGTGGTCTGACAATGTACATACACACAGATACTTCATCCAGTTCTTAACAGGCTTTGATTTACTTTAACAGAGTTTACTAAAGTGGCATTTTATAGCTTATTGGTGTTTTTAGGAGGGTTGTTTTCAGATTCTGGAGTATAAAAAATTGGGTTTAGTTCTCCTTTAAACTTACTGCTTCCAGTTCAGAAGCATGAGAACTCTATTTTTCTCCCTTGTCTTTGGGGGCAGAGCATGCTCTGAAGGTGTGGGCAATTCCTTCTCAACTCCAAAAGGCAATCAGAAAGGATCCCTGGACCAGCAGAACTATAAATATTTATAAAATTTTAATAATGCACAGCCAGTTTATTTTACGGTCCTTTTATATATTTTTATAAAGTGATCATATCATCATGTAAGTGTTATTTCTCCACTGTAAAAGGCCCTAACTTGTTTAATCTGTCCCCATAGTCAAGCCCATCCATTACCCTTCTTAATTTAGTTGCCCTTCTTTGATCCTTCCATTAATTTTAAAGGTGCAACGAAAGGGCTTTTATTTAACTCTAGCTTGTTTAGAGAGCACAGTTGGCCTTTATAATCTTATTTTAAAATAATAGCATTCTTTAGTAAGAAAATATTTTATGGTTTACTTTTAATAACATTTAATTTTGCAGGTTTAAAAGCTGCAGAGCTTTCCTCTTTACCGCCATCCATTTTAAAGGATGCCAATGAAATCTCAAAGCAAATAGCAGATCGATTAATGGTATGGAGATAACTGTTTCATGTTTTGTATAGATATTACAAGACCTGGATGTAAGATAATTTCTACAATTTGTTTTACTTTTCTCTAATATGGTTTCTTTTGTCATTTAAAATATAGTAGCTAAGAAATGAACAGGGAGATTCAATAAAAGTTCTTATCGTTTAAAATGGTGCTAATTTTGCCCCAAACAATCAGATCTTATTTATCATTTGGAAGCTAACATCTGATTGGTTGGGGCAAAATTAGCACCATTTTAAACAATAAGAACTTTTATTGAATAACCCTGGAAAGAACTTAAGGCTACATTAACACTACAAACAGACCTCAACGTACAGGAAAGAAACACATGGTAGTCATTCTGTGCACTTTTTCTGTGCATTTGCATTTAAAAAAACATTTGTACATTTCTGAATGCATGTATCAATGTGTTTTTAACACACATTAAACAGCAACAGTAAGAATGCTCAATTATATGTCCTCTATGCGAATTCATGTTTCTGCATTTTTTAGGAAAGCATATTTTCTGAAAACACAATTTGCCTAATGCACCACCCTAGCAGTGAAAAATGGGGTTGGTCACTAGGGATGGCCGGTCGGATTTTGGGGGGTCCGCGAAATCCCGGATCTCGTGGATTTTCCCAAAATCTGCTTTCCCACCTTTTTCCTGGAACGTTCAAGGATTTTCGAATGTTTGGTAATCCTTGGACAGCCGAGGTTTTCAAAATGGCCGAAAGTCCCGTGGCCGGACATTCAGGGGTCCCACGGCTCAATTGTGGCCCTTACAAGGGCCCTTTGGGGCTTAAGGGGTCCTGCAGCTCGAACCGAGACCCAGTGGCATAACTCCCCCCCCCCCCCCCCCCCGGACTGTAGTAGGGCCTGCCACAAATCCAAGATCTCTTCCGCGATCATCCATTTTAAACAGCTGATCGCACATATGTTTCATTCATATTGTTTAAGTATGCCCCAAAGGGCCCTTGTATAGGCCACAATGGTCCTTCTAAGGACCCGGGAGGGGGTCCCAGGTTGAGCCACGTGACTACTGAATGTCCGGCCGTGGGACTTTCGAGAATTCTCGAACGTTCTGGGATTCTTGAATTGGCTGTTCGAGGATAACCTGCGGAAACCAGACGTAGCGGGTGTGTGCGCTACTTTATTTTTTTTCTGTTCTTCCCGTGGGGACATGTTCCTTGGACCAGTTCCCAGGTCACAGAACCATTAATAGTAAGTTACAACTGCTATTTAAAACCCTTATTTTAGATCTTGTATGAATGAGTCCTTATAGGTACCTATTCATGAAGGTTTGCCTCTATGAATCACATAAAATCTTTAATGCAAACAGATATTTTTCCAGAATAGATACCCTTTAGTTCAAAAAGCTAATGTTTATATGTGATAATATACCAATAAGCATACTGTCTGTTTTTTGATGTGTGGTCTTTTTATGTGATCACAATATCTATTTTATATTTTATAGATGTATATATCTTACCACAAAAAGCAGAATTTATACTCAGGGGCAAAATTGCCATTACCGCAATTTATAAAAAGCAGCAAAAAGTGGCATATTGTACAAATCATTCTCACCATACATAGATGTGCTACATTTGACTAAAAAACATGTTCGTATTTTTAAAAGTGTAAAAACTGTTTTAAAAAGCTTTAAGAGTAACCACAAGATATCACAATGGCCAAGGTGAAGGGAAATTTTTATAATTTCTACAACATATATATGTTCTTTATGTTAGTTTGCTAAAGTATAGTGTTTGAGTTTGTATAAAGACATATGTTCATCTAGTCCAGCCTTTTCCGCAATATCCACATTTCCTGCCTAACAGTTGATCCATAGGAGGGCACAAAAAAAAACAGCATGAAGGGGTAAAATTCTTTCCTGACTCCAATTGGGTATCAGAAATATCCCTGGATCAACACCTTTTTTAGTTATTTATTGTGGCAATATTATTAACTAGACATTAAGCCCGTTACATAAATGGGCGCTAGAATACATGTGTAGAAACATTTATTTTTCATAATATAAATATGAATATAAATATTTCCATACACTTTGGAGGGACCTTTTCCCCTCAGCCCCTGTCCATACACTTTGGAGGGACCTTTTCCCCTCAGCCCCTGTCAATACACTTTGAAGGGACCTTTTCCCCTCAGCCCCTGTCCATACACTCTGGAGGGACCTTTTCCCCTCAGCCCCTGTCCATACACTTTGAAGGGACTTTTTTTTCCCTCAGCCCCTGTCCATACACTTTGGAGGGACCTTTTACCCTCAGCCCCTGTCCATACACTTTGAAGGGACTTTTTTTCCCCTCAGCCCCTGTCCATACACTTTGGAGGGACCTTTTCCCCTCAGCCCCTGTCCATACCCTTTGGAGGGACCTTTTCGCCTCAGCCCGTCTATACACTTTGGATAGAACTGTTTTCCCTCAGCCCTCCATAAGCTAAGTGTCCTTTTCCTTTAGGCGTGTTCTCTAAAGAGGTCTTCTGTCTCTTTAACTGTTACGCTATTACCTGGAAATAGCAGGGACTGTGCAGCCATCCATACGCTTCAGCGCCTAAACAGTTACCATGACAACGCTTTCCGCGCATGCGCATAATCAACCGGCGCATCTAAACAGTTACCATGACAACGCTATCCGCGCACGCGCATAATCAACCGGCGTTTCGTGCATGCGCATAATCAACCGGCGCGTGTAAATTATGCCGTACAGTAAAAGACTTTCCTGCACGAAAGGAAATAAAGGGGCTGAGAGGCTGTGGCGGGGGAGGTAGAGCACTGTCAATGCACTCTGTAATTGCCTGGAGGGAAACTGCAGCAGCCTGAGGAATAGAATGCACACCAAGTGGCAAAAAGAGGTAACTACAGGACACACACACGGACACAGGGATGCACACTTGCATTTTATTATATAGGATAAAGGGAATGTCCACCATTGTCTGAGTGTAATCCATACCTGCCACTTCCTTCTCCTATTAGAGGACTCTGGCATGAGCCAACACTTAACTCTATCTTAAAAAATCCAAAATTAGCCCCTAAATGTACTTACCCGACCTCGTTCCCTCTGCTGCCCAGCAGCCACATCAGTGATTGGCTGAATCTTAGAAAATTACAGACGCGGGTGCTGGTCCGGCCTTTTCTGCTATTCCGTGCACAGAAGGAGCAGAGGAGGCCGTGACCGAGGGAAGTAGGTTGGGTAAGAACATGTATGGGCTGATTTTAGGTTTTTTAAGATGGTGTTTAGGGGTGTGGGGGGATTTTGGCTAACCTTAGAATAAATTTGTAGTTTGGAGGTGGAGATACCCTTTGATATTCACATGTTAAACCTTTATTATTTTAAAAGTTACTGAACTTCTATATTGTTTAATAATAGCAGTTTTGTAAGTTAGTAATTGATATGTTAAATAAAGTACAATACTCATTCTTCATTCTCTGCCCTTAAGATTTAAATGATTGTATCTTCCAATTGTTTGTGTGTAACTGGGCACACACAGTACCAATAGAGGGCTAATCCCCTTAGTGCCAGCTTTGTGTGCGGAAAAAGTCACTGTTTTCGAGGCCAAAGTATTACATGTATTACAGGATTACATGTACTGGAAATAGGATTAAGCAGAACTTCAATTTTCTGTTTGCATTATTTGTATATTCATTTACAGGTTTTTGCTCATTTTGCACACTCATGTTTGACTAAATTTTATAGCATTAATAATACGGTACTTGTTTTCTCAGTGAAGAAAACATTTTTGCTTCTTTATAAATATAGCAGTAAAAAATTCAAAAAGGCAAAAAAATTCACTGTAAAGTATTGGGGTAATGAATTGGCGAGAATACAATTGTTTGGAAATAGGCCCCTTGACATATATTTACTTATATTTATTCTGAAAGACAACAATGGATTTTTTAAACAATTGTCACTGATTACTGCATATACTGATATACTTTATAAGTCATTGTAGCTTATGTCCTTATATTTTTCATTTCATAACTTTTAAAAACATGCTGGAAAAACCTTTTCAGTAGAACAACACAGACACTGCAAAATGACCACAGAGCACTTGGATATACCTAAAATACCACTCATATACACCTATATAACAGGTATAAATATTACTGTTTTATATGAGTGAGGAAATGGAATTGGAGTTCTATAGTTAAACTGTAAGAGTACATTATATCTTATATGGAGTAATATTTTTAACTTATTTTTGTAAAAAAAATTGTATACACGTGGAAAGGATTTGAAATATTATAGAGAATAGTTTAATATTTTCCTTCTATAAACATTTATATTACATTGTAAATGTTTTTTTTTTCTTTTCATTTTTTCCATTGCTCCTTAAGAAAAAGCAGACAAACACTCCAGAGAGTGTGAAACAGACAACAGAGTATCACTTAGCTGTAAGACTTGTTCAGGCAGCAAGAAACTCGCGTTTGGACTCCAACAGTTTAAGAACTTACCTGAAACATCTAAAGAAGAGTTACAAAAATGATCTTATCACTGATTGTGAATAATGAGGAGCATAATATGTGTAAGGCAAAAACAAGAAACAGCATGCATGATTAGTTTATGGCTCTTGCTTATTTTTGTAATTTAGAACACAGCAAAACAGCAAACCATAGGGGGAATAATTATAAAGTAATAGAGATTGTAAATGCTGTAATCAGTATTTACCAATAGTATGGTCATTAAATAATAATCAAAAATATCTCTACTCAGATATTTCTTAATGATATGGATTATTATTACCCTTCATGCAAAGTGGTTGTATTAAGTTATGGAAATATTTTCTTTGAGTACAATCGGAGGGTGTTTGGTTAAATAATTGGTAAAAATAATTTTTTTTTTGCCATATTAGTCCAATATACAGTATGTAGTAAAAGCTAGAGTACTGTGATACTTTTATGGACTAACAGTTTATTTTAGTAGACAAGCTTTCGAGGGATCTATCCTCTTCCTCGGGTCAGAGCAGTAATGCTCACCTTTTTCCTGGTTAAATAATTAAAATAGAGTCAAATGGTTTTACAGGAAATTGACAAAAAGCTTGCCTAAAAAAGTTATTTTGACTTTTGTTTATAGGATTTGTTACTGTTGATATGTTTGAAACCAATAAAAATTTAAAAAATGTAAGTATTTGTAAAATAGTAAAGCAAACACCCTTTAAGCTGTACCCAAGGTGAGAACCTAAAATGCTAGGTGCACAACCCTGGGGGTACAACATGTCCATTGAAAAAAAGAGAGCTTGTTAATACGCATCAAGTAAAAAGAGAGAAATAATATAAGTAGGGGCATATTTATAAACTTGCAGTATTGGAAAGGTCCAATAATATGAGCTTATACCGGCCGCTGTTAAGTACCAGTTGTTATTGCTGAGGCTGAAAAATATTGACATGGTCATTAAACACCAAGGCTGTATTATATGGGTGATACCATGTGATAGTAATGTGATAGTAAAATACCGCCCGGTGTTGGAAATGCTGCGCTGCATTATAATTCATAACCACAGTAAAGTGCAGTATTGCAAAATAGTAGTGGAAAACATACACTACAATGTTGTGGGACAAAGTATAGGGCAAACATATGATATCAAATATCTGAAAATTGCTTTATTCAAAAATAGATACTTGAAGAAGGCGAAATGCTGGAAATCACATACGTATAAATAAAAAAAACACTTCTCTCTTGAACCGAGCATATATATAATACAGTTTATAGCTCAGGCTTTTCACAATGATAAAATTTCAATTCAATCAAACAGGAATATGTAATGTTTCATGTCTTGCTTGAAAAAGGTCTCAGAACAAGACTGAATCCTTGTATATTACACTTCTGTTTGTTGTTTTATCTATGCTGGCCTCACTTCTGGTTTCAGGGGGTGATTGGACTGATTGTCTCACCTCTTTAATGGGTGGGATCGAGGGAAGGTTAAAGGTTAAGTTATGCAATGTCTTATGTGGGTCTAATTTTCCAAACTCATACCCGATTTTCTACTGCTTTTCTACCCGACTTCATACCTGCAACCTGACCTGCAAGATTTGAACCCGCAACCTGACTCTTTTAGTCTTTCTTCCTATAATTTGTACAGGGAAGTTAAAAAAGTCTAAAAGTTTAAATAACTGTTTTATTTACCAAAAATGTTCATACAAACCTACCATACCATTAAAACATATAGAAGGGGTCTTCAACTTGCAGGCCTCTAAAAATAGTGTGCGCTGTAGTGGAAATGCTGGGAGTTATATATTTCAAACAAATCTAGGCCTATTGGTAGGATCTCCCTGGTATAGCTTGCAGGGTACAGTACATAACAGGCAGGGTGATCTCCCTCCCCTCAACTTCTACCTACCCATGGGCATCTACTGTCCCCAACTTCTACCTACTCATGGGCCTCTAATGTCCCCAACTTCTACCCACGCATGGGCCTCTCCTCCAATTTCAACCTACCCATGGGCATCTACTGTTCCCAACCTCTACCTACTCATGGGCGTTTAGCTGCATAGTACCCAGGGTGAGGACCTAAATAGCTAAGTCCCCACCCTGGGTACTTTTCATAACTCCTGCGGTACTTAATCAAAATCTTCTTCAGCAATCTGCTTCATTCCTCCTCTCTTTCATTCTCAGTGAAAGTCTGCAGTTCAGCCAATGGGAAGATACCCCACCTTGCAGAGCGTGTCTTCCCATTTGCTGCATCGTGATCTGTCATTACAGAGGAAGAGAGGAGGAGCAAAGCGGATTGCCGAGGGAGACTTTGAGTAAGTATTGCAGGAGTAAGGTAAAGTACCCTTTGCGATTTAGGTCCTCACCCGGGATACTATGCAACTATGGAGAAAGAGGAGCAAAGGGAAGGTGAGGATAATCGTCCTTTAACTCGTCCTTCCATAATAAACCCAGATCAAAATCTTCACCTTCATATGGGTGCAGATAATTTATGCTTTGTTTGAAAATTACAACTCCCTACATGAAATTTCAGTCATCTGGAGGTCCATATACCTGCTGTAGTTATAGCTGAACCTCATCAATTGGTAATAAAATAGCAGAGGTATATATAAAATAGATTTTATTATAGGCTATTCCTTTAAAACATATAGTAGTAATCCGATATTGTTATACATATATATATATATACACATAAAATTGCTATTTGTGATAATACACATATATCAAGTAAAAGTGATAAAGTGTCCGTCTAATAAATAAATATAAAGTCCAGGACAGTTTATCCAAGTGCTGTTACAATGGCTGGTGTTATCAATTTTGTAGAAACAGTCCAATATAATTTACCATTTTGAGGAATACTTACAGGGAGATACAATATAGCCCTTTTTCGTCTAAAACACACGTTAACCCGAAAAAAATTTGGGTTAACGTGGGTTTTAGACGGAATTTAGAGCACAGCGCCATTTACAAATGTTTTTGGAAACAGCTCTGTGCTAACGATCCAAAACCTCTGCCGTTAAGGTTTGCGTTACCTCGCAGCGCGAAACTTAACGGTAAAGGTTTAGGAGCGTTCCTTACCTTAGACCGATCCCGCGATGCAATAACTGACGTAATCTCGTTTACATCAGTTATTGTATTGCGGGATCGGGCTAAGGTAAGTAACGCGGCGTGGGGTATTGGATCTCCCCGTAAATGCGTAAAAATAGCACAATACTTGCTAGATAGAGCACTGCCCCGGAGAGAAGCCACTGTGGGTCATGGACCCTGCTCTTAGGACCCGAACCAGTGTGATTATCATAGCAACAGGATACAGACAGCTTTATTTATACCATATAGTGCCACTTGGGTACACAGTGCTGTACAATGGGAGCAATTATACAAATAAATAAAAATTAAATAAAGTTTCATACATACTGTAGGTTAAGAATACCTATATTTCAGTTATAAATTAATTGATAATTGTGGCGTGCCTTGACACATTAGGATTGAGATCCCTGTCCCGAAGAGCTCACAATCTAAGTGATATTATCTAAGTACATATCTAAATAACCATAAATAAATGTATATAAAGTATAGTATAAAAGCAAACCTCCCAACTCTTCTGGGTTATTGATGATGTGGATAGCTCCATCCCTGGAATTCCCGCAGCGAAACTTTGCTAGCATTACTAGGGCTTGATGGCACACCCTTCAAACCGGGTGTGTCCCAGAGAAACTGTGACAGTTGGGGGTATGATAAAGGTACTTAAAGAGCTGTTACTCATATTTTAAATGGAATATTCAAAATGTAGATTACAGTATAGTATTTGAGGATGAATAAAGACATCCATCCATCCAGTACAACCCATCTAGCAATACCCTCATTTCCTGCCTAACTTCCAGACAGGGCCGAATTTATACTTTTTCCTCCCCTAGGCCAGCTAACTTGTACTGCCTGTGCCCCCCCCCTCCCACCTGTACGTGATCATTCATTGGCTGAAGCTTGGCTTTGTGATTGGGAGAGGGTCCTGCAACCCTTAGCAAAACAGCAATCGCTGCCTATTACACATTTAACAGAAGCCGCTAAGGATCTGCTGTGTGCCAACTAATGTGCATTGTGTAAATTTAATATGGGAATGCAATGCTGCTTAACTTAAACATATTTGATTTTATTTTGCCGCCCCTGGTGGCTGTGCCGCCCTAGGCCACGGCCTAGGTGGCCTAGTGGGAAATCCGTCCCTGCTTCCAGAGGAAGGCTAAAAAAAACCACCAAAAATTCCTTTCTGACTCCAAGTGGCAATCGGAAATATCCCTGGATCAACTCTACTTTATATATCAATACCAGTAACTTGCAACATTCCTTGTTTGCAGAAACTCATCCAGCTTTTTTTTTTAAACTTTCCAATGAACCTGCCATAACAACGTCCACTGGAAGACAGTTCCATAGCTTTACTGTTTTCACAGTGAAAAACCCTTTCCGAATTTCAAACCTAAATATTTTTTAATCTTAAAGGGCAGCTATAGTGAAATTTATACATTTCTCCAATCCAGACATCATAAAAGGTTATTTTATTCTGCCTTATTCTTATCTTCCTCTGTGGCTCCATGTTTGCACACTGTCTGATTTACTGCAGAGCTCCCCACTCCCCCCCCCCCTCTGGTCATTCCCCCTTCAAGTAGTCCAGCTGTAAATTAAACCTGTGAAACAAGCGCTCATGCGCATTAATCCTCCTACACATGACACATCATCACTCTTACCTTGCCATTACCACATCTGCTGAAAGACAGTTCCACAGTTTCACCGTTCTCACTGTAAAGAAACCTTTCCTAACCTGAAGATGAAACTTCTTTTCTATTCATCTTAAAGGATGTCCTTGAGTCCTCTGATATGATAATTAGTGAACAATGCACCAGAGAGTTTATTGTATGGCCCATTAATATATTTGATAAACTCACAAGGTATTGAATCACTCCTCCAGATTTGTTCCTCTGACAACTGGGCTGCCACCAGTCTATATTCACAAACAAACAAATTGCAGTAGGATACACAAAAATCAGTTGCAAAAAACGTTCCTTTTATTCACCCAAATGTGAGATTTTACAGGCAACATTTGGGTGGACCTCCACCTTTTATCAAGCCTGTAATACTTTCCAATTGCTTTTAATTATTTGCTGTATCTTATCATTGTGGACACTATACTTCGTGAGTAGGGGTATCCGGGCCTCCTTCTTTTCTGGTGCCTCCACCTTGCTTACTATCAGAGTGGAGCTTTCAATTTGCATAATTCTATCACATTCATTTTCTAATGTGATTGCCTCGTAGCCTCTCCTAGTAAATTTATTACACATTTCCGTTAATCTTTGTTTGCATTGATCATCATCATTCACTATTCTTCTCACCAGCAGGAGTTGGCTATATGGTAAGCTCTTAATTGTTCAGCTGGGGTGGAAGCTACATGCCAACAACAGATTATTCTTATCTGTGGGTTTAGTGTATATATAAGTGATCAATGCAGTGTCTCTTATATTGACCATTACATCCAGAAAGTTAGTACAACTTTGATTATATGTTAAAGTTCAGGGTGGGGTGTGCGTTGTTCATAGTGGATTCCAGGTTCTTCAGGGATGCCAAATATCCTTCCCATAAGAAGAAGATGTCATCCACATATCCTCTCATGTTACCCCTGTATGATATGTTGCTAAAACGTGCTTCTTTAAAAAGAAGCATGTCAGTAAACACTTCTTCCAGCACAGTTAAAATGGCAGCTTAAACATAAGACAAGAAGAGGTAATTACAAAAAAATGTTATTGAACAGGGAAGCATATTGAATAGACAAACTACAGACTGAATCCTAAAGGGATGAACAAAGACTCAGGACTTAACAGTTTCTTATGATCCTGTGTGGTTGCCTTTTCCCATGCTATAACCAGAACTAGAAATTAAAAGAATAAAGAAAGAAGTGAGCTTAACTTATATATAAGCACATAGTCTTCATTAATATAAAATCTAATTTTTTTCTAAATTCTTCTTTGTACCTTTACTCAGGCTTTAGACTACCATGTAGAATGCAATATGGATAACAACAAATATGGATACCTGCTAAACAACTGCGTGTGTCCCACACACAGCAAGAGAAAGGAGGACACGTCCCCCAATAAAGTGCAACAATAATGAATAGCAGGGTATAAGCCACCAAAAATCACTATTTTTTAATAAAATTCAATGATATAGGAATGTTCTCATGTAAATACAAAATACACAAAAGCAATAAATAAACAATATACCAGGAAAATAGATTAAATTCCAGCAGCATATATTATAGACATATAATATATAAACAGGGTTATTCAATAAAAGTTCTAATTTTGCCCCAACCAATCAGATCTTATTTAACATTTGAAAGCTAACATCTGATTGGTTGGGGCAAAATTAGCACCATTTTTAATGATAAGAACTTTTATTGAATAACCCTGTTTATATATTATATGTCTATAATATATGCTGCTGGAATTTAATCTAAGTTCTAATTTTGCCCCAACCAATCAGATCTTATTTAACATTTGAAAGCTAACATCTGATTGGTTGGGGCAAAATTAGCACCATTTTTAATGATAAGAACTTTTATTGAATCTCCCTGAAAGTCTTTGGTATATATCCCCCCCCCCCCCCCCCCAAAAAAAAGATATATACCAAAGAATTGAATCGCTGCAAGGTAAGACGTTCCTAAGCCTATGATTTAGCGCAACTTACTTATTGTATCGGGTGCACTGTGCTATTTTAAAAACACTTGGAAATAGCGCAGTGCCTAAAATAACTTTATATTGCATTGGGTTGCATGTGTTTTAGACCTACAATAGGGACATTGAATCTCCCTGAATATCTGCCTGTACACATACCAATATTTCCCCATACCCCCTCACATAAATCCAAATGTCTCTGCCCATACTTTACACTGTCCACATATCCACATACCAGGCAGGTAACTTATCCTTTACCAGGCATTTGAGTGGGTAATAGCACTGCAGTCTACTGCTGCCTACTGATGGAAAAGGGTAGCGCAGATAACCATTGCTTACCCCAACTGACAGGAAAGGATATAGCAAACAACCATTCCCTATACCGTGTATGTGAGTGGGGAATAGAACTGCAGACTACTGCCCTTTTGTGGATAGGCATGGCCATTGATATTTTAGGACAGGAGTGCAATGCAGCAAGTGTGATGCACATCACAAATCACCCCTATGCATGACGCATCACAAATCGCAATCCAAAAACAGCAGTGGGTACTGGGTTCTAAAGAGAACTAAACTATTTTTTTTAACCTTATTGTGAAAGATTTTTCCCAGAATGCCTTACATACATACATTTGTCCTGTAAGTTGCATTTTATATAAATAGATTCTGTAACGAAGAAGGCATCCATATTTTGCCAGTACATCTCACAACACGTAGTTTTCAGAGATCCTTGTGACCTTGTGGATCTATTTCCCACGCCTCCCAACCCCACTATTCATGGTCTCTATGCACATATTTTTATACAGATATCACCACATCAATATGGAAGTCCCTGACAAAACTTTGTAATTCTGATGAAAAATAAATCACAGGGTAACAGCAGCTTATCGGAACAATAACAAAATAGTTAATGATTTTACTGCCTTTTTACAGTCTATTATTTGCTTCCACTGTTTCCAGCAAAATATAAAGTTTCTAAATATACTGGTTTTCGTTGTGTTGGCTCTGGTGCAAAGTGGCCAATGCTATATTAGAATCAATGCTTGATAGGAAATAAAATTGCACAAATAAATTGTATTTAATGAAATGCAAAGGAATGTGTGTGTGGGGTGGGTGTGGGAGAGTATGTACATGGTAATTCTCTCTTCTGTGTCTGAGAGCCATGATCTGATTTTACATGATCTATGCCTAACAGAGGGCAAGACTGTAGGATTACTGTTTTAAAGTGCTGGCAATAGAGAGCATGTGAATCATTGGCCTACTACCAGGGGCAACACAGGGGAGGCCGTGAGCTAAGGGGGCCCCAATCTTTTTTTCTATGACAGATATAGCCTTCTTCCAAGAAAACCACTGTGGTGAAGCTCAGATAGGGACCCATCATAGTTTTTCAGGGGGGGCCCAGTGATTCCTAGTACGCCACTGATGTGAATGTAATGCAGAAGATAGACCAAACTTCCATTTGGCAACCCCCAACCCGGACCTTTTTTTGGAGGGATCTCATGCCTTGACCTTTTCTCTGTTTGTTCTAATTTTTGGTCAGTTCAGTAGTACCTCCACTATATGTAATAGTAATTTCTCCAAGAAGTGCTCCCACACAACCCCTTTGTATACTGGTACACGCAAAAACAAAGAGGTGAATTATGAAAGCTGACCACTAGCAAACACAGGTGTATTTAATAATCAACCGACAGCCACAGCCAAAGGGAGAAGTAAAGCACAGCTTGTTGTTGCCAATCCATTATAGGATTATTATTATTTTAAAATTTGTACCCCACCCCTAGCTACCCTGTGATTTAGTTTACCATACGGTTTCCTTATTCTCTTTGTTGGTTCAATGTTAAAAAATATTTGACTGTTATTAGTAAGAAAGCAAGTTTGAACAACTTTTTAAACCACTTAAAGATAAGTGCACTGTAAAATAATGGTCATTTGGAAGTGCAGCTTTTAAAATACTGTTGCCAATTTATTTTTTACCTAGTCCCTCCAGAGCCTACCATTGGCTTGAAAGTTGCTGACATCTTGTTACTGGTTTGCTGAATGTTAATCTCCACCCTCTGAGATTCCTCGCTTTCTCCTGCTTGAGCCTCAAACAGTAATGCCTGTGAGTTCGTGCACGGGTCTACACAGAACTCACAGACATTACGGTTTTGAGGCTCAAGCAGGAGAGTGCACGGAATCACAGGCATTACTGTTTGAGGCTCAAGCAGGAGAAAGCAGACGAAATCTCAGAGGGTGGAGATTAACATTCAGCAAGTCAGTAACAAGATGTCAGCAACTTTCAGGCACAAAGGTAGGCTCTGGAGGGGCATAGGTAAAAAAAAATATGGCAACAGTATTTTAAGCTGCGCTTCCAAATTAACATTACTGATTTTACAGGGCACTTATCCTTTAAAGGATTATTTACCATAAAAAACAATATTGTACTTTAACAAAATGTACTTTTAACATGGTATAAGGTTGGTTTACAGCAACATGTCATTAGCATTAAACTTTTGTTGGGGATTTGAAGTGGAACAAAAGAGGAATGAACTTACCAAAAGAGGAAAGTGTTGCAACAGCACAAAAAGAGAATCTTGTATCTATTCTCCTGTAACAGGATTACAACAAGGTTGAATATCTTTTCTCAAAAACACTATTGTAATGCAAATATCTGTAAATATAGAGTAAAGCTAGGTACACACAGCACAGATTTCTGAAAGATGACAGACAAGATCTGCAAGATGCTGTCTGCCATCTTTCAAAGATCTGCATACACACAGTCCGAGCGTTCTCCTATGAACTTCATAAGGAGAACGCTCGGGACGGTTGTGTTTCCATCGGCGGCGCTAGACTCCTCTATAGGGAGTCTAGCGCGGCCGATGGAAATTTTTGCCTTCCCGAACGAGCGTTCGGCCGACCCGATCGTTTGGCGGCCGCGCGCTCATTCGGGAAACGAGCGTACACACATAACGATAAAGCACCGATTACCGTCGGATCCGACGGTTATCGGGGCTTTATCGTTATGTGTGTACCCAGCTTAAGCGGGTACCTCCAAGACAAAGGCTTGTAGACAAAATCTTCATAAAACTTCCAAATTTATTAGTAAATGTTAAAAACACAAGCAGTGTCACACGAGAGAGGAACGCGAGGTCCTCGGGGAAGTGGAAGTTCCGTGAAACGCGTCAGGCCACGCCCCTTCCTCGGCGTTCCTCCTCGTGTGACACGCTTGTGTTTTTACATGTACTAATAAATTTGGAAGTTTTATGGAAGATTTTGTCTACAAGAGCCTTTGTCTTGGAGGTACCCGCTTCTCTATATTACAGATACTTGCATTACTTGCATGCAGGTCGGACCGACTGAGAGTTCGTTTGGGATCACCACGAGGTAACGACGTTGCGCGGGTAGCTCCTCACAGTGAGTAAAACTAAATATCGATGTTCAAAACAACTATTTGCAATACAAATTTTTTGTTGGTACTATAAGATTATTTATCACAACTCAAATTCTTTATATAACTTAATAACAATGTACTTCTATGAGAAGAAAATGCAATTTTACCCATTTGTCTCCAGCAAATGATCCATCTCCTTTTGAAGGCTTTTACATATTGTACAATCTTTATTGCTGTCAACTACAGAAAGTCTATCTAAAGTGTAAGGATCTAAAAAATAAAAAAGGTAAACAATACAATAAAATATGCACAATTCTATGAGCCATATAAATAAAGCACTTGGATGAAAATCGATGAAAAACTAATCATGTTGAATGGTCATCCCCCTATTTAAAATGTATATATAGCCTTACACACTCCCCTAAAACCCAATACTGCAACCCTTACACACTTAAGATGTAACAGAAGCCGGATATTCAGCATTATGTTCTATGCCCTTTCCCAGTCTTCAAGGTAGCAGCAGTCAATCATGGTTGTGTGGCTGACATCACGGCCAATGACTGCTACTCCTGAGCCATATTAACTTGTAAAGAGCTGTAGAGCTTTCAGTAAATATACAAGAGGTGAAAACACAAGGCTGAAGGTCGGCTTTCTGGTTACATCTGGTGCATAGGTATTGACATTTTGGGGTTTTGGGGGTGATTAACTATGAATAATTTTAGATTGGGGTGGACTTGCCCTTTACAGTTCATAGATATAAGATATATAGATGGGACTGAATGGAATTTGCATCTGGCTTATATGACATTTATTTCAACACAGGACATCACCAAGCAGGTGCACAACGTCCAGTTGTTCCATTTATACTATGACCTAGTGACCTTATAAATAAAATATTACATATATATAAATATATATATAGATATAAAAATTCAATAGGAAAATAAAAACTTTACCTGTACAGCACTTAGTGTATATAAAAGATGTGGATCATGACCAACACTGCCATAATCCACCACAGTCATGCTGGCAAGACTTGATAAATTCTAATATCTCTTCTTTTGTTATGCGATTAGCTCTCCCATTAGATCCATTACAGTCAAACCCCAATAGATACCACTCATCCGTAAAACTCTGACATACAATATTCCTGATTAATAAAAAAAGAAAATGGTTTACATGAAGGATTGCAGAATTGATTAACTGCTATGGAAAATATATATAAATTATGTATAAATTGAGTATAAGTGCAAAAGCCTTGACATATTAGGATTGAGATCCCTGCCCCAAAAGAGCTTACAATCTAAATGGGAGGAACAACATACAGATACAAGTGGGGGGGTGGATACAAAGTGGTAAAAGGGCTAACAATGCTGATGCTCAGAAAGGTAGGAGAACAGTCAAGATTTGAAAGTATTAATGGATGTCACAGGTGAACGCGAGAGAGGGAGAGAGTTCCAAAGGTAGGAGCAGCAAGAGAGAATGGTTTAAGGAGGGAGGCAGCAGTTTTTTTTGGGGGTCTGTGGAGAGATTCCTTGCGAGATGCGAAGGCCACGGCCTGGGACATAAGGGACCAAGAGAGAAATAAGTAGTGAGGTGCAGTAGAGAGTAAGAAGGGATTTAAAGGCAAAGAAGGGTATTGAATAGATTCTTTGTTGATGGGAAGCCATTATGTGTGTTGAAGTATCGGGGTATTAGAATATGGAGTTTTCAGGTTTATAGGACTCCTTTAAAGTATGTATACCCTTAGTATAAAGAAGAGGCGATCGAGTTAACTGCTATGGAAAATGTGTATATGATGAGATCCTAATACTCATTTTTAGTTTTGATATGGAAATTTAATCGATCCGTGTCTTGAAAGTATATAGAGAGTTATATTATTGCAATGCAAGTAAAACACGTGCTGGTTAATCAAAAGGCTAGTGAGTAATCCTGTGCTTGCACAGACGTCTTTCTTATACACAATCTGACCATACGTCACAGTCCATATCCTATAGAAAAAGACTTTTGCAGTTCCCTTTTGTTGAGACATGTGGCCATCTGTACCTTACACAACTTTGACAAGAAAACAAATGTTATTCATTTGACTAGAGATCCAAGGGGCCATATTACATATGATCCCATATTCATGCCACATTTAACAATCATTGCAAAATGTATAAGTCATTTCTATACAATTATAAGATTGATACATTTTCTATCAGTTTACACAACAGAGAAAAATCAACTGAAAACAAGAAAGGGTAAGTCTTCATATACCTGATTGTCCACCGTGGATGTTGCTCCCATCTGCTATCAACCATTTTTCAAAAGAGGCAGCCAGGAGCAATAGCTGCGAAGTGTGAAAACATTTTATTCACCCATCTTTACACAAATGGCAAGTTTCGGGCAAGCCTTTGTCCTTTTCTCAAGGCTTGAGAAAGGGAAGACTTGCCAGAAACATTGCTATTATAGCCACTCGCTTCTGCATCCACTCTTCTAGCCGCTGATGTCACTAATCGGCGCTGTCTTCACTTCCCAGTACCAAGTAGTGATGTCAGGCACCACAACAGTGGATGCCTAGTGATGCAGCTGGATTCACAAGGCAAGTCCTCTCCCTCCTCCTCACAAGACAAATCCTCTCCTCCACTGAACTTGGGGTGTGTGCAGTGCCTGCTAGCTGCACCTAAAGCATGCTGTGAGTTATAGTTTCCAAACATCTGGAGTGGCAAGGAATTGGGGGGGTTACTGTGTGGGATTACCATTACTGTGGGGATTACCATTTAAGCTTGTGAAGGTTCTCATTCATCCAGGTCATGGTATAATCTGTTGTATTCAATTAGATCAACTGGACTTGAAATGTAGTTCTTGAAGACGGTTCGCTAGTCATCCGACTGGCTTTCTCAATTCAGAATGACTTGTACAAGAATCTGTGGCAATTATGTACCCTGGAAAATCCCAATTAGCAATCACACCCTTAACAATGGCTTGTGATATGCTAATGGGATTTTCCAGGGTACATAATTGCCACAGATTCTTGTACAAGTCATTCTGAATTGAGAAAGCCAGTCGGATGCTAGTGTGAAACGTCTTCAAGAACTACATTTCAAGTCCAGGTGATCTAATTGAATACAACAGATTACCATTTAAAGGGCAACTAATGCTTTTTAAAACAATACAGAATCAGTAGGGTGGTATTATTGTTAAAGATTGCCTTCTGATTCTGTATTGTTTTGAGGCTTTATTAGTTCCCATACAGTAGTCCCATACAGTAATAGCCTGTAGGGGAATTATGCTGTCCATTTAAAAGGCAACTAAAGCCTCAAAACAATACAGAATCAGAAGGCAGTAGTAGTCATAATTTTTTACCCTCGATTATACTCGAGTCAATCATGATTTAGGTATTTTTCAGGTAAAAATAGGTACCCGACTTATATTCAAGTATACACAGTATAAAACTATATTCACTACAAACACTTTTTAAAGGACATCTAAAGCTAAAATTTAAATGTGCCAGAATTAATTCTAGAATTCCAAACTAGTAAATTGCTGAGAAATCGTATGCAATTTTGCAGGTTTATGGCACTTCACGATTTTTGCAGCCCTTCTACTTAGTATGTTGCAATGATGTCTGGCTTTGTATTCTTCATTACAGGGAAAATATGGGCAGGTCATCCAGTACTTTTGACACCTCTGGCAGTAAAGGAAAGAGTGCTAGAATAAGCACGTGTAACTATACATCTGGGAGTTTATCTCACTACGTAAAAATCTAAATCCTGCAAAATGAAATAGATTACTCGAATATGCTGATTTTAGAAGTGAGAGGTACATCAATCAATATATAAATGTATATGGGTGCTTTATATTTTAGATCTCTTTACAATACAATACTGTCTCGCTTACATAATCATCCTTCTTCGTTCCATAGGATTCAATGTATTGTGCATGCTTCTCAAGTAGAAGTGATTTGGAGCATCGGATTTAATAATAACATCCTTTTGTGGTGTTCCCTTTAAAATAAAATGATGTATGTTAACACAAATAAAAATATTCTGTTTACCCTGGGTAACTATGTATGCAAATATGACACATCACCAATTTCATTAAATTCAAGAAATTAAAAACTCATAAGAACCACTGCATGTGATTAGTTAAAATAAGAAAAAAAATTTGCATCTCTGTGTGTATTTATTTATACACATGCCAATGTGTTTTTTCCAAATCCCATTCCTTCATTTATTTGTACTCTCAGTTCACAATGTTTCTGCTATGACACCATACCACAAAGCACCAGTTCTGGATAAATCACTGTCAAGTCTAAAATCGGGCAGCAACAACAATAATTAATTTTAAATCTGGATAGATAAGTCTACAAACAAAAACTTAGGTTCACGATATTCACGTGGTTTTAAAGACACTCTTGAACTTGCTTACCTGACCTGGTCCCTGCAGCCTCTGCGCTGAAAGCCGCTCCACTTCCTGGTTGAAACTCTCTTAAGGGGTGACATGAAGCCAAGTAAAGCGTGTGTCGTGCAAAAAGTCCCTGCTCCTGTTTTAATGAGACGAGCTTGAAAAAAGGAGCAGGGGACGGCGAGGGACCAGATCAGGTAAGCGCGTTCTTGGAAGCTGTGAATCTTGGGAAAGTGGGGTTTGGGAGGGGAATATACATTTTAGAGCAAAGGGTTTTTCGAGTGAACTTGGCCTTTAAATTCCCTACTATTACAGACATATGGGCACAAGTTACCAGGTAAGCCGATGGCAAATGTAGTTTTAATTATCGCCTTATTGAAAATATATTATTACACTGTACATACAGGATACTAGGGTGTACATAGACACATGCAGCATTGTCGCTATAAAGTGCGCAGATGAGAGCCATCCCTAGAGAATGTTAAATGCACGTTTTTTTTGACAAGCAGCAGCTAATGTCTAATAAGCTCTCACCATCTTGCTGGAAGGCGGAAGGAAGTACTGGTAATCTGACGTCCTGAGTTCTGGAACCCGATTGGAAGAAAGTTTAGTTGCCCTGAACAATGCCTGAAAAAAGAGACACATTTATGTAAAGCGTTACACGCAGACTGGTCTAATCAGCATTGTTTAACTGGCATGACATAAAAAAGAAGCACATCGAGTTGTCACTGCGTTCAAACCAATCTTACGTGACATCACAAACTAACAGGTTAAAACTGAAATAGCCCTGGGATTTCAAACCTTGTAGGCGGAAGTGGAAAGCGAAGATGGACAACTATGGTATGCCATGAAATATCACACAGGGTTTGTCGCTAGTACTTGCACCATCGTTATCAACTACGAGTTGACTGTGAAAACGACAGCACCACAAGCCAGACAATTCATAGTTTAGTATAGGGAAAGTACAGCAAACCCAGAGGGAAGGACCAAGCGGTTTAGGTCCCCCAAGGGCCATGAATAAAGCGGAGCGATATATTGATACCTGGCGGGGTATTGCTACGCATGGGTGTAACCATTACTCAGGACCGAGCTAGCATGAGGCAACTTGTTATGTACCAGTCACTGCAAATTGCATGTACAGTATGTGTGGGCAACTTATATGTACCAGTCTGTTAGGGGAAACTCTGGCAACTATATCAGCCCTCCGGTTCCCCAATCACTGATAGTCAGCCCTCCAGTTTCCCAATCATTGCTATGTAGCCCTCCGGTTCCCCAAATCACTGCTATGTCAGCCCTCCGGTTCCCCAATCACTGTTATGTCAGCCCTCCTGTGAGTGTCTATATCTGTGAGTGTCCATATTTGTGAGTGCCCATTTTTGTTTAAGTGTGGGTTCCCTTCTCTGAGTAGGAGTGCTGTCTCTAAATGGGAGTGTCTCTGTGAGTGTAAGTGCCTCAGCAGACACTGTAAGGTCCAAACCACAGTGCACATATCTGCGAGTGCCCGTCACTGTTAGTGTGAGTGCATCTGTTGTGTCTGTGTGAGTGTGCTTTGTAAGTGTGAGTGCCTGTTTTTGTGAGTGTCCATCTCTAGATGTGGGTGCCCCTCTCTGAGTGAGTACCAGTCTGTGAGTGTGAATGCCCATTATATGAGTGTATCTGAGTGTGAGTGCACATCTGAGTGTGAGTTTCTGTCTCTGTAAGTGTCCATTTCTGAGTGAGTGCCTGTCTCTGCCCATATGTGAGTAACCATCTCTAAATGTGTTGTGTCTGTCTCTAAGTGGGAGTGCTTCTGTAAGTTTCTCTGTGAGTGGGAGTGCCGTCTGAGTGTAATTGCCAATTTCTAAATGTAAGTGCCCATCTCTGACTGTGGAGAGTGCTCATCTCTGAGGGTGAGTGTCCATCTGAGTGAGGTGCTCATTTCTGAGTGTCTGTCTTGAGGGGAGTGTGTCTGAGTGGAAGTGCCCATCTGAGTGGGAGTGCCTTGTGAGTGGAAGGGCCCCTCTGAGTGTCAGTTTCTGTGAGTGCCATCACTGAGTGTGAGTACCCATCTCTGAGTGGGAGTGCCCATCTCTGTGTGGGAATGTTGAGTGTAAGTGCACATCTTATGAGGGGCCATCTGTGAGTGCCCGTCTCTGATAGTGGGTGTGCCTCCGTGAGTGTCCATCTGTGTGTGTCCGTCTTTGTGAGTGTCTGTTTTATGAGTGCCCGTCTGAGTGTGTGTGCCTGTGAGTGTGTCTGTAAGTGTGAGTGCCATCTCTGGGTGTGAATACGAGTGCCGTCTCTGTTATGTGTAGTGCCATTCTCTGTGCATGCAAATGCCCATCTATGCGAATGTGAGTGGCAATCTCTGAGTGTAAGTCTCTGTGAGTGCCATCTGTATGAGTGCTCATCTCTGAGTGTCTGTCTTGTGAGTGGGGAATAAAACTGCAGTCTACTGCCCTACTGATGGAAAAGTGCAGCGCAGACAACCATTCCCTATACCGTTGTATGTGAGTGGTGAATAAAGTGTATCAAAAGACCACCATTCCCTATACTGTGTATGTGAGTACAGAATAAAACTGCAGTCTGCTGCCTCCTACTGACAAAAAAAGGTATAGCAGACAACCATTCCTTACACCGTATAGTGAGTTGGGAATAAAAATACAGTCTACTGCCCCTACTGATGGGAGAGGGTATAGCAGACAACCACTCCCTTACCGTGTATGTGGCTTGGGAATAAAACTGTAGCAATGATATAGTTTGAAGAACGCACTCGTAGACCTTGCTTTTCTTTATATGTTATTAGTGACATGCGTGCACAACGTTTTGGGTGTGTCCCCCTTCCTCAGTCTGAGGAAGGGGGACACACCCCGAAACGTTGTGCACACATGTCACTAATAAACATATAAAAAAAGAGCAAGGTCTACAGGAGGGCGTTCTTCAAACTATATCATTGCTAAAGAATATTTAACCCTGTATGTGGTTGACAGGATTTGAGGAACAGCACCCAGTAAGTCTCGAAGGAGGGAGTGCGGGGATTAACTAAAACTGTGAATAAAACTGTAGTCTATTTGCCCCTATGATGGGAAAGTGTATCACAGACAACCATTCCCTATACCGTTTATTTGACTGAGGAATAAAACTGCAGTCTACTGCCCACTACTGATGGGGAAGGGTATTGCGGACAGCCATTCTCTACCGTGTATGTAGAGACTCATGGATAAAAATAATACCTTTTATTAGCTAACTAAAATGATTGAAAATGAAGCTTTTGAAGCATTTAAGCTTCTTCTACTACTTCTATACCGTGTATGTGAGTGAAGATTAAAACTGCAGTCTTCTACCCCTACTGACGTGAAAGAGTAGCGCAGATAACCATTCCCTATAACGTGTATATGAGTGGGGAATAAAACTGCAGTCTACTGCCCCTACTGACGTGAAAGGGTAGGGCAGAAAAAAATTCCCTATACCTTGAGTGATTGGGGAACAAAACTGCAATCTAGCCCTCTACTGATGGGAAAGGGTATCACAGACAACCATTCCCTATACTGTGATGTGAGTGGAAAATAAAACTGCAGTCACTGCCCTTACTGACAGGAAAGGGTAGGGCACAAAACCATTACCTATACCCTGTAAGTGATTGGGGAAGAAAACTGCATCAACTGCCCTGTTGACGGGAAAGGGTATTGCAGACAACCTTTTCCTATACCAGTATGAGGGGGGAATGCACTGCAGTCTACTGCCCCCTACTGACAAAAATGGTAGCACAGACAAATATTCCCTATACCGTGTATGTGAGTGAGTAATAACTGTACTCTACTGCCCCTGTGATGGTAAAGAGTAGCGCAGCACAACATTCCCTATACCTGTATGTGAGTGGGGAATAGCACTGCAGTCTACTGCCCCCTACTGACAGGAAAAGGGTAGGGCAGTCAATCCTTCCCTTTACCATGTATGTGCTTTACCATGTATGTGAGTGGTGAATAAAGCTGCAGTACTGCCCCCTACTGATGGAAGAAGGGTAGCGCATACAACCATTCCCTATACTGTGTATAGGAGTTGGAAAATAAACTGCAGTCTACACCCCCTACTGAGGTAAAGGTACAGGAGACAGCCGTTCCCTATACCGTGTAGGTGAGTGGGGAAGAAATGAAGTCTACTGCCCCCACTGATGGAAAAGAGTAGTGTAGATAACCATTCCTATAACGTGTGTATGAGTGGGGAATAGCACTGCAGTCTATTGCCCCCCACTAACGGGAAGGTTAGGGCAGGTAACTTATCCTTTACCAGGCATTTGAGGGGGTAATAGCACTGCAGTCTACTGCTGCCTACTGATGGAAAAGGGTAGCGCAGACAACCATTGCTACCCCAACTGACAGGAAAGGATATAGCAAACAACCATTCCCTATACCATGTATGTGAGTGGTGAATAGAACTGCAGACTACTGCCCTATACTGACTGGAAGAGTAGCGCAGACAACCATATCTTTACCAGACATTTGAAAAGGTGAGTGGGGAATAAAACTGCAGTCTACTTCCGCCTACTGACAGGAAAGGGTAGAGCAGACAACCCTCCCTACTGTGTGAGTGGTGAATAAAGCGCAGTCTACTGCCCTCTACTGACAGGAAAGGGTAAGGCAGACAACCATTCCTTAAACCCTGATGTGAGTTGGGATGAAACAAATATAAACTGGACGACATTGCAAGTATTTGAGAAAGGGTCATTTGACTTGAAACGTCATACCTGCCAGTTAGCTATCTGCCATGATGAGCATGTTGGGCCGAAAATAGCCTTGATTTTAACAATGATGAAAATAAAGTAAAAGTTTTAAGGAAGCAAGTGCCGTCCAGTTTTATTTGTTTGCTGTGGAGGTGTTACTGTGAAGCCCTCGGACGTGCACGGCAAGAAGTTTCGAATACCTGAGGAGACAGTGAGTGCCGGCGTGTTTCTTTGTTTGTGAGTGGGGATGAAACCTGCAGTCTACTTACCCCTACTGACGGGAAAGTGTGCGCAGAAACCATTCCTATACCGTATAAGTGAGTGGAAATAATACTGCAGTGTACTGCCCCCTACTGACAGGAAAGGGTGGGGAAGAAAACACTTCCCTTTACCGTATGTGAGTGGTGAATAAAGCTGCAGTCCACTGGCCCCTGGTGAAGGAAAGGGTAGCGCATAAAAACCACTCCCTATACTGTGTATATGAGTGGGAAATAAAACTGCAATCTACTGCCCCCTATTGATGGGAAAGGGTAGGGCAGACAAACACATTTCCTATACCCTGGTATGTGAGTGTGGAATAAAAACACAATCTACTGACCCCTACTGAAGGGTAGCACAGGCAACCATTCCCTATACCGTGTATGTGAATGGGGAAAAAAATGAACTCTACTACACCCTACTGATGATAAAGAGTAGCGCAGATAACCATTCCCTTTACCGTGTATGTGAGTGGTGAATAAAGCTGCAGTCTACTGTCCCCTACTGACGGGAAAGGGTGGGGAGGAAAACACTTCCCTTTACCGTGTATGTGAGTGGTGAATAAAGCTGCAGTCCACTGCCCCCTAGTGACAGGAAAGGGTAGCGCATAAAACTACTCCCTATACTGTGTATATGAGTGGGAAATAAAACTGCAGTCTACTGCCCCCTATTGATGGGAAAGGGTAGGGCAGACAAACATTTCCTATACCCTGTATGAGCGCTACCCTTTCCTGTCACTAGGGGGCAGTGGACTGCTGCTTTATTCACCACCCACATACACGGTAAAGGGAAGTGTTTTCTTCCCCACCCTTTCCCGTCAGTAGGGGGCAGTGCACTGCAGTATTATTCCCCACTCACCTATTCAAATGTCTGGTAAAGGATATGATTGTCTGCGTTACTCTTTCCAGTCAGAAAAGGGCAGTAGTCTGCAGTTCTATTCCCCACTCACATACACGGTATACTGCCTTTCTGACTGGAAAGAGTAACGCAGACAATATATCCTTTACCAGACATTTGAATAGGTGAGTGGGGATAATACTGCAGTGCACTGCCCCTACTGACGGGAAAGGGTGGGGAAGAAAACACTTCCCTTTACCGGTATGTGGGTGGTGAATAAAGCAGCAGTCCCGCCCCCTAGTGACAGGAAAGGGTAGCGCTCATACAGGGTATAGGAAATGTTTGTCTGCCCTACCCTTTCCCATCAATAGGGGGCAGTAGACTGCAGTTTATTCCCATCATATACACAGTATAGGGAGTAGTTTTATGCGCTACCCTTTCCTGTCACTAGGGGGCAGTGGACTGCAGCTTTATTCACCACTCACATACACGGTAAAGGGAAGTGTTTTCCTCCCCACCCTTTCCCGTCAGTAGGGGACAGTAGACTGCAGCTTTATTCACCACTCACATACACGGTAAAGGAATGGTTATCTGCGCTACTCTTTATCATCAGTAGGGAGTAGGGGTAGTAGAGTTCAGTTTTATTCCCAGTCACATACACGGTATAGGGAATGGTGCCTGTGCTACCCTTCAGTGGGTCAGTAGATTGTTTTTTTATTCCACACTCACATACAGGGTATAGGAAATGTTTGTCTGCCCTACCCTTTCCCATCAATAGGGGGCAGTAGATTGCAGTTTTATTCCCACTCATATACACAGTATAGGGAGTGGTTTTATGCGCTACCCTTCTGTCACCGGGGCCAGTGGACTGCGCTTTATTCACACATCACATACACGGTAAAGGGAAGTGTTTTCTTCCCCACCCTTTCTGTCAGTAGGGGGCAGTACACTGCAGTATTATTTCCCACTCACTTATACGGTATAGGGAATGGTTCTCTGCGCTACACTTTCCCGTCAGTAGGGGTAAGTAGACTGCAGGTTTCATCCCCACTCACAAACAAAGAAAACACGCCGGCACTCACTGTCTCCCTCAGGTATTCGAAACTTCTTGCCGTGCACGTCCGAGGGCTTCACAGTAACACCTCCACAGCAACAAAATAAACTGGACGGCACTTGCTTCCTAAAACTTTTACTTTATTTCATCATTGTTAAAATCAAGGCTATTTTCGGCCCAACATGCTCATCATGCAGAATGCTAACTGGCAGGTATGACGTTTCAAGTCAAATGACCCTTTCTCAAATACTTGCAAGTGTCGTCAGTTTATATTTGTTCATCCCAACTCACATACAGGGTTTAAGGAATGGTGTCTGCCTTCCCTTTCCTGTCAGTAGAGGGCAGTAGACTGCAGCTTTATCACCACTCACACAGTAAAGGGAGGGTTGTCTGCTCTACCCTTTCCTGTCGTAGGCGGAAGTAGACTGCAGTTTTATTCCCACTCACCTTTTCAAATGTCTGGTAAAGGATATGGTTGTCTGCGCTACTTTTCCAGTCAGTATAGGGCAGTAGTCTGCAGTTCTTTCACACTCACATACATGGTATAGGGAATGGTGTTTGCTATATCCTTTCCTGTCAGTTGGGGTAAGCAATGGTTGTCTGCGCTACCCTTTTCCATCAGTAGGCAGCAGTAGACTGCAGTGCTATTACCCACTCAAATGCCTGGTAAAGGATAAGTACCTGCCCTAACCTTTCTTAGTGGGGGGCAATAGACTGCAGTGCTATTCCCCACTCATACACACGTTATAGGGAATGGTTATCTACACTACTCTTTTCCATCAGTAGGGGGCAGTAGACTTCAGTTTTCTTCCCCACTCACCTACACGGTATAGGGAACGGCTGTCTGCTGTACCCTTTACCTCAGTAGGGGGCTGTAGACTGCAGTTTTATTTCCAACTCCTATACACAGTATAGGGAATGGTTGTATGCGCTACCCTTCTTCCATCAGTAGGGGGCAGTGGACTGCAGCTTTATTCACCACTCACATACATGGTAAAGCACATACATGGTAAAGGGAAGGATTGACTGCCCTACCCTTTTCCTGTCAGTAGGGGGCAGTAGACTGCAGTGCTATTCCCCACTCACATACAGGTATAGGGAATGTTTGTCTGCGCTACTCTTTACCATCAGCAGGGGCAGTAGAGTACAGTTTTATTACTCACTCACATACACGGTATAGGGAATATTTGTCTGTGCTACCATTTTTGTCAGTAGGGGGCAGTAGACTGCAGTGCTATTCCCCACTCAACATGGTATAGGAAAAGGTTGTCTGCAATACCCTTTCCGTCAACGGGGGCAGTTGACTGCAGTTTTCTTCCCCAATCACTTACAGGGTATAGGTAATGGTTTTGTGCCCTACCCTTTCCTGTCAGTAGAGGGCAGTGGACTGCAGTTTTATTTTCCACTCACATACACAGTATAGGGAATGGTTGTCTGTGATAACCCTTTCCCATCAGTAGAGGGCAGTAGATTGCAGTTTTGTCCCCAATCACTTACAAGTATAGGGAATGTTTTTCTGCCCTACCCTTTCACGTCAGTAGGGGGCAGTAGACTGCAGTTTTATTCCCCACTCATATACACGTTATAGGGAATGGTTATCTGCGCTACTCTTTCACGTCAGTAGGGGGTAGAAGACTGCAGTTTTAATCTTCACTCACATACACGGTATAGAAGTAGTAGAAGAAGCTTAAATGCTTCAAAAGCTTGCATTTTCAATCATTTTAGTTAGCTAATAAAAGGTATTATTTTATATCCATGAAGTCTCTACATACACGGTGTAGAGAATGGCTGTCCGCAATACCCTTCCCCATCAGTAGTGGGCAGTAGACTGCAGTTTTATTCCTCAGTCAAATAAACGGTATAGGGAATGGTTGTCTGTGATACACTTTCCCATCAGTAGGGGCAAATAGACTACAGTTTTATTCACACGTTTTAGTTAATCCCCGCACTCCCTTCCTTCAGAGACTTACTGGGTGCTGTTCCTCAAATCCTGTCAACCACATACAGGGTTAAATATTCTTTAGCAATGATATAGTTTGAAGAACGCACTCCTGTAGACCTTGCTTTTTTTTATATGTTTATTAGTGACATGTGTGCACAACGTTTGGGGTGGTCCCCCTTCCTCAGACCTGAGGAGGGGGACACACCCCGAAACGTTGTGCACGATGTCACTAATAAACATATAAAGAAAGAGCAAGGTCTACAGGAGTGCGTTCTTCAAACTATATCATGTCTACAGTTTTATTCCCAAGCCACATACACGGTAAAGGGAGTGGTTGTCTGCTATACCCTCTCCCATCAGTAGGGGGCAGTAGACTGTAGTTTTATTCCCAACTCACATATACGGTGTAAGGATGGTTGTCTGCTAACCTTTTTGTCAGTAGGAGGCAGCAGACTGCAGTTTTATTCTGTACTCACATACACAGTATAGGGAATGGTGGTCTTTGATACACTTTATTCACCACTCACATACAACGGTATAGGGAATGGTTGTCTGCGCTGCACTTTTCCATCAGTAGGGGCGAGTAGACTGCAGTTTTATTCCCCACTACAGAGACAGACACCCAGAGATGAACTCCATACAGATGGGCACTCACAGAGACTCACTCAGAGATTGCCACTCACATTCGCATGATGGGCATTTGCATGCACAGAGAATGGCACTAACACTAACAGAGACGGGCACTCGTATTCACACCCAGAGAGGGCACTCACACTTACAGACACACTCACAGGCACACACACTCCGACGGGCACTCATAAAAACAGACACTCACAAAGACGGACACACACAGATGGACACTCACGGAGGCACACCACTATCAGAGACGGGCACTCACAGATGGCCCCTCATAGAGATGTGCACTTACACTCAGACATTCCCACACAGAGATGGGCACTCCACTCAGAGATGGGTACTCACACTCAGTGATGGGCACTCACAGAAACTGACACTCAGAGGGGCCTTCCACTCACAGAGGCACTCCACTCAGATGGGCACTTCCACTCGACACACTCCCTTCAGAGACAGACACTCAGAAATGAGCACTACTCAGATGGACACTCACACTCAGAGATGAGCACTCTCACAGTCAGAGATGGGCACTACATTTAGAAATTGGCAATTACACTCAGACGGGCACTCCCACTCACAGAGAAACTTACAGAAGCACTCCCACTTAGAGACAGACACAAACACATTTAGAGATGGTTACTCACATATGGGCAGAGACAGGCACTCACTCAGAAATGGACACTTACAGAGACAGAAACTCACACTCAGATGTGCACTCACACTCAGATACACTCATAAGATGGGCACACTCACAGACTGGTACTCACTCAGAGATGGGCACCCACATCTAGAGATGGACACTCACAAAAACAGGCACTCACACTTACAAAAACAGACACTCACACAGACACAACAGATGCACTCACACTAACAGTGACGGGCACTCGCAGATATGTGCACTGTGGGTTTGGACCTTACAGTTCTGCTGAGGCACTTACACTCACAGAGACATCCCATTTAGAGACAGGCACTCCTACTCAGAGAAGGGAACCCACACTTAAAACAAAAATGGGCACTCACAAATATGGACACTCACAGATATAGACACTCACAGGAGGGCTGACATAACAGTGATTGGGGACCGGAGGGCTGACATAGCAGTGATGGGGAACCGGAGGGCTGACATAGCAATGATTGGGAAACTGGAGGGCTGACATAGCAGTGATTGGGGAACCGGAGGGCTGATATATGTGCCAGAGTTTCCCCTGAACAGACTGGTACATATAAGTTGCCACACACATACTGTAACATGCAATTTGCAGTGACTGGTACATAACAAGTTGCCTGCAGCTTTATTCACCACTCACATACACGGTAAAGGGAAGTGTTTTCCTCCCCACCCTTTCCCGTCAGTAGGGGACAGTAGACTGCAGCTTTATTCACCACTCACATACACGGTAAAGGGAATGGTTATCTGCGCTACTCTTTATCATCAGTAGGGGGTAGTAGAGTTCAGTTTTATTCCCCAGTCACATACACGGTATAGGGAATGGTTGCCTGTGCTACCCTTCAGTAGGGGTCAGTAGATTGTGTTTTTATTCCACACTCACATACAGGGTATAGGAAATGTTTGTCTGCCCTACCCTTTCCCATCAATAGGGGGCAGTAGATTGCAGTTTTATTTCCCACTCATATACACAGTATAGGGAGTGGTTTTATGCGCTACCCTTTCCTGTCACCAGGGGCCAGTGGACTGCAGCTTTATTCACCACTCACATACACGGTAAAGGGAAGTGTTTTCTTCCCCACCCTTTCCTGTCAGTAGGGGGCAGTACACTGCAGTATTATTTCCCACTCACTTATACGGTATAGGGAATGGTTCTCTGCGCTACACTTTCCCGTCAGTAGGGGTAAGTAGACTGCAGGTTTCATCCCCACTCACAAACAAAGAAAACACGCCGGCACTCACTGTCTCCTCAGGTATTCGAAACTTCTTGCCGTGCACGTCCGAGGGCTTCACAGTAACACCTCCACAGCAACAAATATAAACTGGACGGCACTTGCTTCCTTAAAACTTTTACTTTATTTTCATCATTGTTAAAATCAAGGCTATTTTCGGCCCAACATGCTCATCATGGCAGATATGCTAACTGGCAGGTATGACGTTTCAAGTCAAATGACCCTTTCTCAAATACTTGCAAGTGTCGTCCAGTTTATATTTGTTTCATCCCAACTCACATACAGGGTTTAAGGAATGGTTGTCTGCCTTACCCTTTCCTGTCAGTAGAGGGCAGTAGACTGCAGCTTTATTCACCACTCACACAGTAAAGGGAGGGTTGTCTGCTCTACCCTTTCCTGTCAGTAGGCGGAAGTAGACTGCAGTTTTATTCCCCACTCACCTTTTCAAATGTCTGGTAAAGGATATGGTTGTCTGCGCTACTCTTTCCAGTCAGTATAGGGCAGTAGTCTGCAGTTCTATTCACCACTCACATACATGGTATAGGGAATGGTTGTTTGCTATATCCTTTCCTGTCAGTTGGGGTAAGCAATGGTTGTCTGCGCTACCCTTTTCCATCAGTAGGCAGCAGTAGACTGCAGTGCTATTACCCACTCAAATGCCTGGTAAAGGATAAGTTACCTGCCCTAACCTTTCCCGTTAGTGGGGGGCAATAGACTGCAGTGCTATTCCCCACTCATACACACGTTATAGGGAATGGTTATCTACACTACTCTTTTCCATCAGTAGGGGCAGTAGACTTCATTTTTTCTTCCCCACTCACCTACAGGTATAGGGAACGGCTGTCTGCTGTACCCTTTACCTCAGTAGGGGGCTGTAGACTGCAGTTTTATTTCCAACTCCTATACACAGTATAGGGAATGGTTGTTGCGCTACCCTTCTTCCATCAGTAGGGGGCAGTGGACTGCGCTTTATTCACCACTCACATCACTGGTAAAGCACATACATGGTAAAGGGAAGGATTGACTGCCCTACCCTTTTCCTGTCAGTAGGGGGCAGTAGACTGCAGTGCTATTCCCCACTCACATACAGGTATAGGGAATGTTTGTCTGCGCTACTCTTTACCATCAGCAGGGGCAGTAGAGTACAGTTTTATTACTCACTCACATACACGGTATAGGGAATATTTGTCTGTGCTACCATTTTTGTCAGTAGGGGGCAGTAGACTGCAGTGCTATTCCCCACTCATACATGGTATAGGAAAAGGTTGTCTGCAATACCCTTTCCCGTCAACAGGGGGCAGTTGACTGCAGTTTTCTTCCCCAATCACTTACAGGGTATAGGTAATGGTTTTGTGCCCTACCCTTTCCTGTCAGTAGAGGGCAGTGGACTGCAGTTTTATTTTCCACTCACATACACAGTATAGGGAATGGTTGTCTGTGATACCCTTTCCCATCAGTAGAGGGCAGTAGATTGCAGTTTTGTTCCCCAATCACTTACAAGGTATAGGGAATGTTTTTCTGCCCTACCCTTTCACGTCAGTAGGGGGCAGTAGACTGCAGTTTTATTCCCCACTCATATACACGTTATAGGGAATGGTTATCTGCGCTACTCTTTCACGTCAGTAGGGGGTAGAAGACTGCAGTTTTAATCTTCACTCACATACACGGTATAGAAGTAGTAGAAGAAGCTTAAATGCTTCAAAAGCTTGCATTTTCAATCATTTTAGTTAGCTAATAAAGGTATTATTTTATATCCATGAATTCTCTACATACACGGTGTAGAATGGCTGTCCGCAATACCCTTCCCCATCAGTAGTGGGCAGTAGACTGCAGTTTTATTCCTCAGTCAAATAAACGGTATAGGAATGGTTGTCTGTGATACACTTTCCCATCAGTAGGGGCAAATAGACTACAGTTTTTATTCACACTTTTAGTTAATCCCCGCTACCCTTCCTTCCAGAGACTTACTGGTGCTGTTCCTCAAATCCTGTCAACCACATACAGGGTTAAATATCTTTAGCAATGATATAGTTTGAAGAACGCACTCCTGTAACCTTGCTCTTTTTTTATATGTTTATTAGTGACATGTGTGCACAACGTTTCGGGTGTGTCCCCCTTCCTCCTCAGACCTGAGGAAGGGGGACACACCCCGAAACGTTGTGCACGCATGTCACTAATAAACATATAAAGAAAGAGCAAGGTCTACAGGAGTGCGTTCTTCAAACTATATCATTGCTACAGTTTTATTCCCAAGCCACATACACGGTAAAGGGAGTGGTTGTCTGCTATACCCTCTCCCATCAGTAGGGGGCAGTAGACTGTAGTTTTATTCCCAACTCACATATACGGTGTAAGGAATGGTTGTCTGCTATACCTTTTTTTGTCAGTAGGAGGCAGCAGACTGCAGTTTTATTCTGTACTCACATACACAGTATAGGGAATGGTGGTCTTTGATACACTTTATTCACCACTCACATACAACGGTATAGGGAATGGTTGTCTGCGCTGCACTTTTCCATCAGTAGGGGCAGTAGACTGCAGTTTTATTCCCCACTCACAGAGACAGACACTCAGAGATGAGCACTCATACAGATGGGCACTCACAGAGACTTACACTCAGAGATTGCCACTCACATTCGCATAGATGGGCATTTGCATGCACAGAGAATGGCACTAACACTAACAGAGACGGGCACTCGTATTCACACCCAGAGATGGGCACTCACACTTACAGACACACTCACAGGCACACACACTCAGACGGGCACTCATAAAAACAGACACTCACAAAGACGGACACACACAGATGGACACTCACGGAGGCACACCCACTATCAGAGACGGGCACTCACAGATGGCCCCTCATAGAGATGTGCACTTACACTCAGACATTCCCACACAGAGATGGGCACTCCCACTCAGAGATGGGTACTCACACTCAGTGATGGGCACTCACAGAAACTGACACTCAGAGGGGCCCTTCCACTCACAGAGGCACTCCCACTCAGATGGGCACTTCCACTCAGACACACTCCCTCTCAGAGACAGACACTCAGAAATGAGCACTCACTCAGATGGACACTCACACTCAGAGATGAGCACTCTCACAGTCAGAGATGGGCACTTACATTTAGAAATTGGCAATTACACTCAGACGGGCACTCCCACTCACAGAGAAACTTACAGAAGCACTCCCACTTAGAGACAGACACAAACACATTTAGAGATGGTTACTCACATATGGGCAGAGACAGGCACTCACTCAGAAATGGACACTTACAGAGACAGAAACTCACACTCAGATGTGCACTCACACTCAGATACACTCATATAGATGGGCATTCACACTCACAGACTGGTACTCACTCAGAGATGGGCACCCACATCTAGAGATGGACACTCACAAAAACAGGCACTCACACTTACAAAAACAGACACTCACACAGACACAAACAGATGCACTCACACTAACAGTGACGGGCACTCGCAGATATGTGCACTGTGGGTTTGGACCTTACAGTGTCTGCTGAGGCACTTACACTCACAGAGACACTCCCATTTAGAGACAGGCACTCCTACTCAGAGAAGGGAACCCACACTTAAAACAAAAATGGGCACTCACAAATATGGACACTCACAGATATAGACACTCACAGGAGGGCTGACATAACAGTGATTGGGGAACCGGAGGGCTGACATAGCAGTGATTGGGGAACCGGAGGGCTGACATAGCAATGATTGGGAAACTGGAGGGCTGACATAGCAGTGATTGGGGAACCGGAGGGCTGATATATGTGCCAGAGTTTCCCCTGAACAGACTGGTACATATAAGTTGCCCACACATACTGTAACATGCAATTTGCAGTGACTGGTACATAACAAGTTGCCTCATGCTAGCTGCGGTCCTGAGTAATGGTTACACCCCATGCAGTAGCAATACCCCGCCAGGTATCAATATATCGCTCCGCTTTATTACATGGCCCTTGGGGGACCTAAACCGCTTGGTCCTTCCCTCTGGGTTTGCTGTACTTTCCCTATACTAAACTATGAATGTCTGGCTTGTGGTGCTGTCGTTTTTCACAGTCAACTCGTAGTTGATAACGATGGTGCAAGTACTAGCGACAAACCCTGTGTGATATTTCATGGCATACACATAGTTGTCCATCTTCGCTTTCCACTTCCGCCTACAAGGTTTGAAATCCCAGGGCTATTTCAGTTTAACCTGTTAGTTTGTGATGTCACGTAAAGATGTGGTTTGAACGCAGTGACAACTCGATGTGCTTCTTTTTTATGTCATGCCAGTTAAACAATGCTGAATTAGACCAGTCTGCGTGTAACGCTTTACATAAATGTGTCTCTTTTTTCAGGCATTGTTCAGGGCAACTAAACTTTCTTCCAATCGGGTTCCAGAACTCAGGACGTCAGATTACCAGTACTTCCGCCTTCCAGCAAGATGGTGAGAGCTTATTAGAACATTAGCTGCTGCTTGTCAAAAAAAACGTGCATTTAACATTCTCTAGGGATGGCTCATCTGCGCACTTTATAGCGACAATGCTGCATGTGTCTATGTACACCCCTAGTATCCTGTATGTACAGTGTATATAATATATTTTCAATAAGGCGATAATTAAAACTACATTTGCCATCGGCTTACCTGGTAACTTGTGCCCATATGTCTGTAATAGTAGGGAATTTAAAGGCCAAGTTCACTCGAAAAACCCTTTGCTCTAAAATGTATATTACCTCCCAAACCCCACTTTCCCAAGATTCACAGCTTCCAAGAACGCGCTTACCTGATCTGGTCCCTCGCCGTCCCCTGCTCCTTTTTCAAGCTCGTCTCGATTAAAAACAGGAGCAGGGGACTTTTTGCACCGACAGCCGCTTTACTTGGCTTCATGTCACCCCTTAAATGAGAGTTTCAACCAGGAAGTGGAGCGGCTTTCAGCAGCAGAGGCTGCGAGGGACCAGGTCAGGTAAGCAAGTTCAAGAGTGTCTTTTAACCACGTGAATATCGTGAAACTAAGTTTTTTGTTTGTAGACTATATCATATCCAGATTTAAAATTAAATTATTTGTTGTTGCCCGATTTTAGACTTGACAGTGATTTATACAGAACTGGTGCTTTGTGGGTATAGGTGTCATAGCAGAAACATTGTGAACTGAGAGTACAAATAAATGAAAGGAATGGGATTTGGAAAAAACACCAATTGGCATGTGTATAAATATAAATACACAGAGATGCAAATTATTTTTTCTTATTTTAACTAATCACATGCAGTGGTTCTATGAGTTTTTAATTTCTTGAATTTAATGAAAATTGGTGATGTGTCATATTTGCATACATAGTTACCCAGGGTAAACAGAATATTTTTATTTGTGTTAACATACATCATTTTATTTTAAAGGGAACACCACAAAAGGATGTTATTATTAAATCCGATGCTCCCAAATCACTTCTACTTGAGAAGCATGCACAATACATTGAATCCTATGGAACGAAGAAGGATGATTATGTAAGCATGACAGTATTGTATTGTAAAGAGATCTAAAATATAAAGCACCCTATATACATTTTATATAATTGATTGATGTACCTCTCACTTCTAAAATCAGCATATTCGAGTAATCTATTTCATTTTGCAGGATTTAGATTTTTACGTAGTGAGATAAACTCCCAGATGTATAGTTACACGTGCTTATTCTAGCACTCTTTCCTTTACTGCCAGAGGTGTCAAGTAAGTACTGGATGACCTGCCCATATTTTCCCTGTAATGAAGAATACAAAGCCAGACATCATTGCAACATACTAAGTAGAAGGGCTGCAAAAATCGTGAAGTGCCATAAACCTGCAAAATTGCATACGATTTCTCAGCAATTTACTAGTTTGGAATTCTAGAATTAATTCTGGCACATTTAAATTTTAGCTTTAGATGTCCTTTAAAAAGTGTTTGTAGTGAATATAGTTTTATACTGTGTATACTTGAATATAAGTCGAGGTACCTATTTTTACCTGAAAAATACCTAAATCATGATTGACTCGAGTATAAATCGAGGGTAAAAAAATTATGACTACTACTGCCTTCTGATTCTGTATTGTTTTGAGGCTTTAGTTGCCTTTTAAATGGACAGCATAATTCCCATACAGGCTATTACTGTATGGGACTACTGTATGGGAACTAATAAAGCCTCAAAACAATACAGAATCAGAAGGCAATCTTTAACAATAGATACCACCCTACTGATTCTGTATTGTTTTAAAGCATTAGTTGCCCTTTAAATGGTAATCTGTTGTATTCAATTAGATCAACTGGACTTGAAATGTAGTTCTTGAAGACGTTTCACTAGTCATCCGACTGGCTTTCTCAATTCAGAATGACTTGTACAAGAATCTGTGGCAATTATGTACCCTGGAAAATCCCAATTAGCATATCACAGCCAGGTGTTAAGGGTGTGATTGCTAATTGGGATTTTCCAGGGTACATAATTGCCACAGATTCTTGTACAAGTCATTCTGAATTGAGAAAGCCAGTCGGATGACTAGCGAAACGTCTTCAAGAACTACATTTCAAGTCCAGTTGATCTAATTGAATACAACAGATATACCATGACCTGGATGAATGAGAACCTTCACAAGCTTAAATGGTAATCCCACACAGTAATGGTAATCCCACACAGTAACCCCCCCAATTCCTTGCCACTCCAGATGTTTGGAAACTATAACTCACAGCATGCTTTAGGTGCAGCTAGCAGGCACTGCACACACCCCAAGTTCAGTGGAGGAGAGGATTTGTCTTGTGAGGAGGAGGGAGAGGACTTGCCTTGTGAATCCAGCTGCATCACTAGGCATCCACTGTTGTGGTGCCTGACATCACTACTTGGTACTGGGAAGTGAGACCAGCGCCGATTAGTGACATCAGCGGCTAGAAGAGTGGATGCAGAAGCGAGTGGCTATAATAGCAATGTTTCTGGCAAGTCTTCCCTTTCTCAAGCCTTGAGAAAAGGACAAAGGCTTGCCCGAAACATTGCCATTTGTGTAAAGATGGGTGAATAAAATGTTTTCACACTTCGCAGCTATTGCTCCTGGCTGCCTCTTTTGAAAAATGGTTGATAGCAGATGGGAGCAACAATCCACGGTGGACAATCAGGGTAATATGAAGACTTACCCTTTCTTGTTTTCAGTTGATTTTTCTCTGTTGTGTAAACTGATGAGGAAAATGTATCAATCTTATAATTGTATAGAATGACTTATACATTTTGCAATGATTGTGTAAATGTGGCATGAATATGGGATGCATATGTAATATGGCCCCTTGGATCTCTAGTCACATGAATAACATTTGTTTCTTGTCAAAGTTGTGTAAGGTAACAGATGGCCACATGTCTAAACAAAAAGGGAACTGCAAAAGTCTTTTTCTATAGGATATTGACTTGTGACGTATGGTCAAGATTGTGTATAAGAAAGACGTCTGTGCAAGCAATCAGGATTACTCACTAGCCTTTTGAGTAACCAGCACGTGTTTTACTTGCATATGCAATAAATAAACTCTTCTATTAACTTTCAAGACTAGCGTGATCGATTAAATTTCCATATCAAAACTAAAAATGAGTATTAGGATCTCATCAATATACACATTTTCCATAGCAGTTAACTCGATCGCCTCTTTCTTTATACTAAGGGTATACATACTTTAAATGAGTCCCTATAACCTGAAAACATCCATATTCTAATAACCCGATACTTCAACCATTGAATGGCTTCCCATCAAACAAAGAATCATATTCAATACCCTTCTTTTAGCCTTTAAATCCCTTCACTCTACTGCACCTCACTACTTATCTTCTCTCTTGGTCCCTTATGTCCCAGGCCGTGGCCTTCGCATCTCGCAAGGAAATCTTCTCCACAGACCCCCAATAAAAAACTGCTGCCTCCCTCCTTAAACCATTCTCTCTTGCTGCTCCCTACCTTTGGAACTCTCTCCCTCTCTCGCTTCACCTGGTGACATCCATTAATACTTTCAAATCTTGACTGTTCTCCTACCTTTCTGAGCATCAGCATTTGTTAGCCCTTTTAAGCACTTTGTATCCACCCCCCCACTTGTATCTGTATGTTGTTCCTCCCATTTAGATTGTAAGCTCTTTGGGGCAGGGATCTCAATCCTAATATGTCAAGGCTTGTTGCACTTATATCAATTTATACATAATTTATATATATTTTCCATAGCAGTTAATCAATTCTGCAATCCTTCATGTAAACCATTTTCTTTTTTATTAATCAGGAATATTGTATGTCAGAGTATTTACGGATGAGTGGTATCTATTGGGGTTTGACTGTAATGGATCTAATGGGAGAGCTACATCGCATGAACAAAGAAGAGATATTAGAATTTATCAAGTCTTGCCAGCATGACTGTGGTGGATTTAGTGCAAGTGTTGGTCATGATCCACATCTTTTATATACACTAAGTGCTGTACAGGTAAAGTTTTATTTTCCTATTGAATATTTTATATCTTATATATATATTTATATATATGTATATATTTTATTTAGTAAGGTCACTAGGTCATAGTATAAATGGAACAACTGGACGTTGTGCACCTGCTTGGTGATGTCCTGTGTTGAAATAAATGTCATATAAGCCAGATGCAGAATTCACATTCAGTCCCATCTATATATCTTATATCTATGAACTGTAAAGGGCAAGTCCACCCCAATCTAAAATTTATTCATAGTTAATCACCCCCAAACCCCAAAATGTCAATACCTATGCACCAGATGTACCAGAAAGCCGACCTTCAGCCTTGTGTTTTCACCTCTTGTATAGTTACTGAAAGCTCTACAAGCTCTTTACAAGTTAATATGGCTCAGGGAGTAGCAGTCATTGGCCGTGATGTCAGCCACACAACCATGATTGACTGCTGCTACCTTGAAGAACTGGGAAAGGGCATAGAACATAATGCTGAATATCCGGCTTCTGTTACATCTTAAGTGTGTAAGGGTTGCAGTATTGGGTTTTAGGGGAGGTGGTAAGGCTATATATACATTTTAAATAGGGGGATGACCATTCAACATGATTAGTTTTCATCGATTTTCATCCAAGTGCTTTATTTATATGGCTCATAGAATTGTGCATATTTTATTGTATTGTTTACCTTTTTTATTTTTTAGATCCTTACACTTTATGATAGACTTTCTGTAGTTGACAGCAATAAGATTGTACAATATGTAAAAAGCCTTCAAAAGGAAGATGGATCATTTGCTGGAGACAAATGGGGTATAAATTGCATTTTCTTCTCATAGAAGTACATTGTTATTTAAAGTTATATAAAGAATTTGAGTTGTGATAAAATAATCTTATAGTACCAACAAAAAATTTGTATTGCAAATAGTGTTTTGAACATCGATATTTAGTTTACTCACTGTGAGGAGCTACACCGCAAACGGTCGTTACCTCGTGGTGATCCCAAACGAACTCTCAGGTCGGTCCGTTGCGTCACGCTGTGTGTTTATATATATATATAGGGGACCCCGCGTCACGCTGTGTGTTTATATATATATATAGGGGACCCTGCGTCACGCTGTGTGTTTATATATATATATAGGGGACCCCGCGTCACGCTGTGTGTTTATATATATATATAGGGGACCCTGCGTCACGCTGTGTTTTCTCTTTAGACAGGAAGCTCTACTTGCCGCCATCAGTGAAAAAGATGCAAATATCGCCCTTCTGGAGCTCTCGGCTTCCAAAAAGAAGAAAACTCAGGAGGAGGTGACGTCTCTTAAACGCGAGAAGGACAGACTGGTACAGCAACTCAAGCACAGTAATATATGGTCATATCTCTGTCTCTGGGGTCCAAAACACCACCCTATTAAACAGTCTAGGTTTGTAAAGCATAAGAGTATCAATAACCTTTAGTAATTCAGTTGAATATAAGACACACTTCCATCAGTCCAACCTTTATACCCTAAACCATAATGTCTGTAACCGGTACATAGTAACATAGTATTTGCGGTTGTTATCAAGACATACGTCATCAGTCCACTTTATACCTACCCATATGTCTGTATAACAGTTCCATAGTACATAAGTATTGGCGGTTTGTTAAAGACAATACGACCTATCTAGTCCAAACGCTTTATACCCTACCCGATATGTCTGTTTTTTTTTTATAACGGTTACATAGTAAATAGTATTGGAGGTTGTATCCAAGACATACGTCCATCTAGTCCTACTTTATACCTACCCATAATTCTGTATAACAGTTACACAGTAACATAGTATTGGAGGTTTTATAAAGACATACGTCCATTAGTCCCAACCTTTTAATACCCTACCCATAATGTCTGTAAACAGTTACATATTAACATAGTATTGGCGGTTGTATAAAGAAACATACGTCCATCTAGTTCCGCCCTTATACCCCTCCCTAATGTCCTGTATAACAGTTACATAGTAACATGTATTGGAGGTTGTATAACGACATACGGCCATCTAGTCCCAACCTTTATACCCTACCCATAATGTCCTGTATAACAGTTACAAGTATGAGGCTTGTTATAAGCATTTACGTCCATCTAGTCTCAATCCTTTTATTAAACCCTACCCTAATGTCTGTAAACAGTTACATGTAACATAGTATTGGAGGTGTATAAAGACATACGTCCATCTAGTCCAACCTTTATACCCCACCCATAATGTTCCTGTATAACAGGTACATGTAAACATAGTATTGGAGGTTGTATAAAAGACATACGTCCATCTAGTCCAACCTTTTATACCCTACCTCCCCATAATGTTTTATAACAGTTACATAGTAACATATTATTGGAGGTTTTGTATAAGACATACGCCATCTAGCCCAACCTTTATACCCTACCCATATGTCTGTTATACAGTTACATAGTAACATAGTATTGGAGGTTTGTATAAACATACGTCTATCTAGTCCAACCTTTCTACCCTACCCATAATGTCTGTATAACCGTTCCTAGTAACTAGTATTGGAAGGTTGTATAAAGACATCCGTCCATCCTAGTCCAACCTTTATACCCTACCCATAATGTCTGTATAACAGTTACATATAACAATAGTATGGAGGTTGTATAAAGTTTACAATACTTCCATCTAGTCCAAACCTTTATACCCTACCTAAATGTCTCTGTATAACAGTTAATATAATAACATAGTATTGGAGGTGTTAAAACATACGTCCGTCTAGGCCAAACCTTTTATACCCTCCATAATTCTGTATAACAGTTATATAATAACCATAGTATTGGGAGGGTTGTATAAAGCAATACGGTCCACCTAGTCCAACCTTTATATACCCTACCCATAATTCTGTATAACAGTTTATAATAACATAAGTATTGGAGTTGTTAAAGACATAAAACGTCCGTCTAAGTCCAACCATTTTTTCCCACCCTACTGTGTGTATAACAGTTACATAGTACATAGTATTGGAGTTGTAAAAACTACGTCATCTAGCCCATACCTTTATACCCCTACCCATAATGTTCCTGTAATAACAGTTACATAGTAACATAGTATCTGGGAAGTTGTATAAAACTACGTCCGTCTAGTCCACCTTATAACCCGCCCATAATGTCTGTATACTGTCTATATACTACATATTATTGGAGGTTGTATAAAGACATACGTCCATCTAGTCCAACCTTTAATACCCTAACCCTAATGTCTGTGTTATAACGTTATTCTAGTCACATAGTATTGGAGGTTTTATAAATACTATACGTCCATCTAGTCCAAACCTTTATACCCCTACCCACTAATGTCTGGATAACAGGTTTATAATAACATAGTATTGGAGTTGTATAAGACATACGGTCCGTCTAGTCCAACCTTTATACGCCACCCATATGTCTGTATCAGTTACACAGTACATAGTATTGGAGGTTGTATCAAGACATACGTCCGTCTAGTCCAACCATTTATACCCTATCCCATAATGTCTGTATAAAACATTACATAGTAACATAGTCTTAGGAGGTTGTTATAAGACAATACGTCCACTAGTCCACCTTTATACCCTAACCCATAATGTCCTGTATAACAGTTTACATAGTTAACATTTAGTATGTGAGGTGAATAAAGATATACGTCCATCTAGTCCCAACCTTTATACCCTACCCATAATGTCTGTATAACGTTTACATAGTAACATAGTATGGAAAAGTCTGTATAAAGGCATACGGCCAGCTATCCAACCTTTTATCCCCTACCATAATGTCTGTATACATTTACATAGTAACTAGTATTGGGAGGTTTGTCTTTATGACTTAAGACAATTACGTCCATCTAGTCCAACCTTTTATACCCTACCCATAAATGTCTTATACAGTTAACATCGTAACCTAGTATTCGGAGGTTTGTATAAAGACATACGTCCATCATTCCAACCTTTATACCCTATACCCCATATGTTCTGTATAACAGTTTACATCGTAAACTAGTATTGGAGGTTGAATAAGATATAACGTCCATCTAGTCCAACCTTTATACCCTAACCCATAATGTCTGTTATCACAGTTACTAGTAACAGTATTGGAGGTTGTTAAAAGATCTTACTTCCATCTAGTCCAACTTTATACCCTACCCATAATGTCTGATAACAAGTTCACAGTAAACATAGTATTGGAGTTTGTATAAAAACTACGGCCATCTAGTCCAACCTTTATATACCCTCTACCCATATTTCTGTATAACATTTCATAGTAACATAGTATTGGAGGTGTAGTAAGACCTACAAGTACGTCCATCTAGGTCCACCTTTATACCCTAACCCTAATTTCTGTATAACAGTTTACATAGTAACATAGTATTGGAGTTTAATAAAGACATACGTCCATCTAGTCCGCCCTTTTATCCCTACCCATATGTCCTGTATAACAGTTACTCGTAACATAGTATTGGGTTTGGATGGTTTATAAAGACCTCGCCATCTAGTCCATCAAAACCTTTTATACCCTGCCCATATGTCTGTAAATAACCGTTTACATAGTAACATAGTAATTGGGTTTTGTAATAAAGACATAACGTTCCATCTAGTCCCAACTTTTAAACCCTGCCCTAATGTCCCTGGTATAACAGTTCCACATAGTAACATAGTATTGGAGTTTATAAAGACATACGTCCATCTAGTCCAACCTTTATACCCTACCATCTGTCTGGTATACATTACATAGTAACATTCTAGGATATGGAGGTTTGTTATAAAGACCATACGTCCATCTATTCCAAACCTTTATACCCTACCCATAATGTCCTGTATAACAGTTAAATATCGTAAACAAGTATTTGGGAGTTTGTCATAAAAGACATACGTCCGTCTAGTCCAACCTTTCTACCCTAACCCATCTGTCTGTCATAACAGTTTACACAGTAAACAATAGTAATTGGGGATGTTGTATAAAGACATCCGTCCATCTAGTCCAACCTTTAACCTACCCAGAAGTTCTGTCCTAAACATTTACAGAGTACACATATTGGAGGTTGCATAAAGACATAAGTCCATCGAGTCCACAGTTATACCTATAACCCATAATGTCTGTATACAGTTTTACCATGTAACAGAGTATTGGAGTTTGTTAAGACATACGTCCCTCTAGTCCAACCTTTATAACCCACCCTACGCATAATGTCTGTAAACAGTGTTACAATAGTAACATAGTATTGGAGGTTTAAATAGGATCCATACGTCCATCATAGTTCCCAACCTTTATAACCCTAGACCCATTAATGTCTGTCAACAGTTTACATAGTAACATAGTAATTGGAGGTTGTATAAAGACATAACGTCCATCTAGTCCAACCTTTATAACCCTACCCATAATGGTCTGTATCACAGTTACATTTACAGGATGAGGTTGTATAAAGACAATACGTCCACTAGTCCAACCTTTATACCCTACCATAACGTCGTATAACAGTTACATATTAACATAGTATTGGAAGGTTGGTATAAAGACATAACGTCCATAGAGTCCACCTTTATACCCTACCCATAACGTTCTGTATAACAGTTAAAACATAGTAACCTAGTATTGGAGGTTGTATAAGACATACGTCCCATCTAGTCCAACTTTATCCCGACCCTAATGTCCCTGTATAAACGTTACATAGTACATAGTATTGGAGGTTGTATAAAAGACATACGTCCATCTAGTCCAAAACTTATACCCTACCATATGTCTGTATAACCGTTCTATTAACATAGTGATTGGAGGTTGTATAAGACCATACGTCCATGCTAGTCCAACCTTTATACCCCTACCCATAATGTTCTGGTATACAGTTTTACATAGTAATCCTCGTATTGGAGGTTGTATAAGTTACACTAACGGCCATCTAGTCCAACCTATCCCTACCCATAATGTCTTATAACGTTTTAAATAGTACCATAGTTTTGAGGTTGTATAAAAACATGCGTCCTCTAGTCCAACCTTTATACCCTACCCATAATGTCGTAATAACATTTCCATATTAACATGTATTGGAGGTTTGTATAAAGACTACGTCCAGCTAGTCCAACCTTTATACGACTACCCATATTGCTGTATAACAGTTACATAGTAACATAGTATTTGAGTTTGTATACAGATCTACTATGGCAACAGTATTTTTAAAGCTGCAGCTTCCAAATTAACATTACTTGATTTTACAGGGCACTTATCCTTTAAGGAATTATTACCATAAAAACAAATTGTACTTTTAACATAATGTACTTTTAACATGGATAAGGTTGGTTTACAGCAACATGTCATTAGCATTAAACTTTTGTTGGGTTATTTGAAGTGGAACAAAAGAGGAATGAACTTACCAAAAGGGAAAGTGTTGCAACAGCACAAAAAGAGAATCTTGTATCTATTCTCCTGTAACAGGATTACAACAAGGTTAGATCTTTTCTCAAAACACTATTTGTAATGCAAATATCTGTAAAATATAGAGTAAAGCTAGGTACACACAGCACAGATTTCTGAAAGATGACAGACAAGATCTGCAAGATGCTGTTGCCATCTTTCAAAGATCTGCATACACACAGTCCGAGCGTTCTCCTATGAACTTCATAAGGAGAACGCTGGGACTGTGTGTTTCCATCGGCCGCCGTAGACTCCTCTATAGGGAGTCTAGCGCGGCCGATGGAAATTTGGCCTTTCCCGAACGAGCGTTCGGCCGACCGATCGTTTGGCGGCCGCGCGCTCATTCGGGGGAAACGAGCGTACACACATAACGATAAAGCACCGATACCGTCGGATCCGACGGTTATCGGGGCTTTATCGTTATGTGTGTACCCAGCTTAAGCGGGTACCTCCAAGACAAAGGCTCTTGTAGACAAAATCTTCCATAAAACTTCCAAATTTATTAGTAAATGTTAAAAACACAAGCAGTGTCACACGAGAGAGGAACGCGAGGTCCTGGGGAAGTGGAAGTTCCGTGAAACGCGTCAGGCCACGCCCCCTCCTCGGCGTTCTCTCTCGTGTGACACTGCTTGTGTTTTTAACATGTACTAAATAAATTTGGAAGTTTTATGGAAGATTTTGTCTACAAGAGCCTTTGTCTTGGGGTACCCGCTTACTCTATATTACAGATATTGCATACTTGCATGCAGGTAGGGTCCCCTATATATATATATATATGATAATATATAAGACAGGGGTGTCTTTCTATACACTTATATGCATTTAATGTTATGATGAATTCAAATGAAGGCAAAGTAAAGAGAATGTTCCTATGAAGCTTCTACAAATCCTTGTGCAATGTCATTGTACAGCAAAAAAAAATCACTTTAACTTCCCCTTAAAAAGGGTTCATTGTGTTCCTGTCACATGTTTCATCACAATCCCACAATGCAACTGTATATATATCTGCGTCACCACCTACCAATGTATGAGGGTCTGTAAATAATAGTTAATGTCAAACAGACTGATAAAGTATCTCCACACACTTAAGCTGGGTACACACACTAACGATAAAGCCCTGATACCGCGGCCGCCAAACGATCGGGTCGGCCGTACGCTCGTTCGGGAAAGGCCAAAAATTTCCATCGGCCGCGCTAGACTCCCTATAGAGGAGTCTAGCGCGGCCGATGGAAACACACAGTCCCGAGCGTTCTCCTTATGAAGTTCATAGGGACTGTGTGTATGTAGATCCTGTCTGTCATCTTTCAGAAATCTGGACTGTGTGTACCTAGCTTTAGACCAGGGCTTAGTAACTGCAGTTAAAGGACAGCTCATTGGTCACTTTTATTGGTACCAGTGCAGATCTAACAGGCCACCTGGTACCAGTGCAGATCTAACAGGCCATCTGGTACCAGTGCAGATCTAACAGGACATCTGGTACCAGTGCGGATCTAACAGGCCATCTGGTACCAGTGCGGATCTAACAGGCCACCTGGTACCAGTGCAGATCTAACAGGCCATCTGGTACCAGTGCGGATCTAACAGGCCATGTGGTACCAGTGCAGATCTAACAGGCCACCTGGTACCAGTGCGGTTTCCCAAGGTGGAGCCATCAGGTTATTTTATGAACTGACAGGGATAAACAATAGCGACAGGAAGGGACATTTCAGACCATTAATAGGCCCCAATCCCACTCAGACCTTTACCCTGTGTGTGCGGTGTAATTCGTACTCGTGGCTCCCCCCATAGATGAAGCGTCAAGAGACAGGAAAGAAGGAGCAGTGCAGGGCAGACAAGCAGCTATCGAATGTCTAAAAATACGGGACAGCACTGAAAAATAAACCATGTTAAGTGGGGGTCTGACCTCTGCTCCGGGAGTGTTAACAGGCAGTAGGGCCTGCCCCGTCTACCTGGATACAATAACATTCAAAGACAAACTCCACTTACACACCACATGTTCTGCTGATAAACGTTATTTCACTAAAACAAAGGGCAAGTTCGACTAAACATTTAATAGGCCTGGTTTCTAGGGAAACTGGCCCTAGCAACGCCAGAAATGCCTAAATACACCCTACACTGGTTTGTTTTAACATGAAATGCCTTTAAATATGTCAGATGATTATATAGGGAGGCGTTTTGCAGTATGGCAGCTCCTCCACTCTTTACAATCATTGTACAGACACAATCACCCTATAAACACGTTACATGGTCCATCTATTCGTCATGGGAACATTCACCTATTGACAGACCAGGGCCAAATCTTTCTAGGGGAGACCAGAGTTGGTAAGGACCCCCCAATGCAGGGCCAGGGATTCACACTAATTACTCTCCATGGCTGAATGTTGAAGGTTCTTTTTTCCAGCCTAGAGTTGAAGAGGTCAGATGACCCCAGCGCAGTTAATTGTGGGACTATTAGACCCCCCACATACCTGGGTCACTGGTACAACCTGGATCCTGCTCTGAGCTGGTTCCACTTCATTCATTTTCACTGTCACCTAATGGGCAGCTCTGAGGATCATGGGAATTATTTACTTGTCTGGGGGTCTGGACACTATTTCCTCAAATGACAAAAACCAGGAACGACCCTCCCTGTGCTCAGAGGGAGTTAAAGGGAATATTAAGGTTTGAAAATAAAAACTTTCTCCGTGCTTCAAGCTCCTGTTCCTAAAGCTGGGCACACACGGTGCCCACTAAACGACTGGTCCCTCTGCCCCCTGTACTAAAGAATAGGGAGCCTGTACTGTAGGTCTGTGTGTAGCCACATCTGAAAAAGACAGAATCTTACAGAGTGGTGCAGTGTGTACCCACTGGGCAGAGCATGTGCAGAAAGAACTTACAAGGTTCTAACTCAGTTCTCTTATACATGGATATGGTGTCAGTGTTACAGTCCATTAGACAGGAACCCCCATGGAATAGAGCGGACCCCATGATTACTGCCTTACACCTCATAGGGCCAGTCCCATCTGTTCATCCAATTCGGATCAGGAGATTCTGTTTTCCTTCTCACTGTAGCTGGTGCTCCAGGAATTGGCCACTCGCCATACAGCACATGGCACACGGCTAGCCGTCTGTTACATGAACCCCATGACAGGTAAAGTTGGGGAACCAACACAATGCATCAATGTTAAATTGCCCCAATCTCATTTACGACTGGTTAGATGATCCATTCATTGGATCTCATTGGATTAATAAACCCGGAAATACAATAGACATCAGCCAATCAGAGTTCCTGTAATTAACATTAAAAATAATGGGGCTTGTGTCATGAAAATATTTCCTGTGACATTCATTGGCTGCGACCAATCAGATGTCAGGTCCTGTAGTTAGATAATATCCGATTGGTCGCTGTAGATTGTGTCTCTTTCCCCGATATGTTAAACAAATTGAATTGTATTGTACAATGTTGATTGGATAAAATAAACAATTATCATCTTAATGGGACTGATTGCAATAATTTGTCTGTGCTATTAATTTATAGCAGCCAATCAGATGTTAGCTTCTTATTGGGTTACTGCAGTGAGAAAACATCCGATTGGTTGCTGCTGGTTAATAGTATTGAGGGCGCGGCCACACTGCGCCGCAAACACGATCGCACACGGAATCGCATGCGATTTCTTCGTTAGGTATAGGAAAAAGCATGTGATTAAAAATGCGGAACGCAAATCGCGACGGACCGGAAAAGACGCGTTTCCGGTGCGTTGTCACGTTTTCAATGATCTGGAAAGAAAAACAAGCTAGTGTGGCCTAGAACTGGAAATCCGGCTGGTAGCACACAGCCTATTCCATGTAGCAGGGAGGTAATGTTCCTTTAAATCTGCCCAGGGCCACAGCTGTGATTTCCCTTTCTTACCCTCCCCCCATTTATGACAAAACACAGAAGGCGTCACTGCGTGGAGACCCGGAGAGGGGCGGCTGAGCTCATGGGAGGGAACAGTGGCTGCTTTTATGCCTTAGGCCGAGGCCTCACCTGAAAGTTATTAAATAAATTGATATTCCTGCGAGCGGTCGGGTAACGTTTCTATTTCTGCTCTGGATCCCGGCCAGCAGCTGGAGGCAGTTACCTTGGTTTATAGAACACAAACATACGGGCTGGACCGCGCATGGCCCAGATGTAGAACCCATTGTGTCCGTCATAGGGGACTGACAGGAGGCAAAGCCCAACTGTACCACTCTACCCTTTACCGGTCTTTACCCGTCTCTACCCTTTACCGGTCTCTACCCTTTACCGGTCTCTACCCTTTACCGGTCTCTTCCCTTTACCGGTCTCTACCCTTTACCGGTCTCTACCCTTTACCGGTCTCTTCCCTTTACCGGTCTCTTCCCTTTACCGGTCTCTACCCTTTACCGGTCTCTTCCCTTTACCGGTCTCTTCCCTTTACCGGTCTCTCCCGAGCGTTCTCCTTATGAAGTTCATAGGGAGAACGCTCGGGACTGTGTGTATGCAGATCTTTGAAAGATGGCAGACAGCATCTTGCAGATCTTGTCTGTCATCTTTCAGAAATCTGTGCTGTGTGTACCTAGCTTTACTCTATATTTACAGATATTTGCATTACAAATAGTGTTTTGAGAAAAGATATCTAACCTTGTTGTAATCCTGTTACAGGAGAAATAGATACAAGATTCTCTTTTTGTGCTGTTGCAACACTTTCCCTTTTGGTAAGTTCATTCCTCTTTTGTTCCACTTCAAATAACCCAACAAAAGTTTAATGCTAATGACATGTTGCTGTAAACCAACCTTATACCATGTTAAAAGTACATTATTGTTAAAAGTACAATATTGTTTTTATGGTAAATAATTCCTTTAAAGGATAAGTGCCCTGTAAAATCAAGTAATGTTAATTTGGAAGCTGCAGCTTTAAAAATACTGTTGCCATATTTTTTTTTACCTATGCCCCTCCAGAGCCTACCTTTGTGCCTTGAAAGTTGCTGACATCTTGTTACTGACTTGCTGAATGTTAATCTCCACCCTCTGAGATTTCGTCTGCTTTCTCCTGCTTGAGCCTCAAACAGTAATGCCTGTGAGTTCCGTGCACTCTCCTGCTTGAGCCTCAAACCGTAATGTCTGTGAGTTCTGTGTAGACGCACGTGCACGGAACTCACAGGCATTACTGTTTGAGGCTCAAGCAGGAGAAAGCAGAGGAAATCTCAGAGGGTGGAGATTAACATTCAGCAAACCAGTAACAAGATGTCAGCAACTTTCAAGGCACAATGGTAGGCTCTGGAGGGACATAGGTAAAAAATTAAATATGGCAACAGTATTTTAAAAGCTGCAGCTTCCAAATGAACATTATTTTACAGTGCACTTATTCTTTAAGTGGTTTTAAAAGTTGTTCAAACTTGCTTTCTTACTATAACAGTCAAATATTTTTTAACATTGAACCAACAAAGAGAATAAGGAAACCGTATGGTAAACTAAATCACAGGGGTAGCTAGGGGCTGGGGTACATAAATTTTAAAATAATAATAATCCTATAATGGATTGGCAACAACAAGCTGTGCTTTACTTCTCCCTTTGCTGTGGCTGTCGGTTGATTTATTAAATAAACCTGTGTTTGCTAGTGGTCAGCTTTCATAATTCACCTCTTTGTTTTTGCGTGTACGCAGTATACAAAGGGGTTGTGTGGGAGCACTTCTTAGGAGAAATTACTATTACATATAGTGGAGGTACTACTGAACTGACCAAAAAATTAGAACAAACAGAGAAAAGGTCAAAGGCATGAGATCTCCTCCAATAAAAAGGTCCGGGTTGGGGGTGCCAAATGGAAGTTTGGTCTATCTTCTGCATTACAATTCACATCAGTGGCGTAACTAGGAATCACTGGGCCCCCCTGAAAAACTATGATGGGGTCCCTATCTGAGCTTCAGCCACAGTGGTTTTCTTGGAAGAAGGCTATATCTGTCATAGGAAAAATAAGATGGGGCCCCCTTAGCTCACGGCCTCCCCTGTGGTTGCCCCTGGTAGTAGGCCAATGATTCACATGCTCTCTATTGCACAGCACTTTAAAACAAGTAAGCTACAGTCTTGCCCTCTGTTAGGCATAGATCATGTAAAATCAGATCATGGCTCTCAGACACAGAAGAGAGAATTACCAGTGTACATACTCATCCCCACCCACCCCCACACACACATTCCTTTGCATTTCATTAAAATAACAATTTATTTGTGCAATTTATTTCCTATCAAGCATTGATTCTAAAATATAGCATTGGTCCACTTTGCCACCAGAGCCAACACAACGAAAACCAGTATATTTAGAAACTTTATATTTTGCTGGAAACAGTGGAAGCAAATAATAGACTGTAAAAAGGCAGTAAAATCAGCTAACTATTTTGTATTGTTCCCGATAAGCTGCTGTTACCCTGTGATTTATTTTTCATCATGAATTACAAAGTTTTGTCAGGGACTTCCATATTGATGTGGTGATATCTGTATAGAAAATATGTGCATAGAGACCATGAATAGTGGGGTTGGGAGGCGTGGGAAATAGATGCACAAGGTCACAAGGATCTCTGAAAACTACGTGTTGTGAGATGTACTGGCAAAATATGGATGCCTTCTTCGTTACAGAATCTATTTATATATAAATGCAACTTACAGGACAATGTATGTATGTAAGGCATTCTGGGGAAAAATCTTTCACAATAAGGGTTAAAAAAAATAGGTTTAGTTCTGCTTTAGACCCAGTACCCACTGCTGTGTTTTGGATTGCGATTTGTGATGCGCATGCATAGGGGTGATTTGTGATGTGCATCACACTTGCTGCATTGCACTCCTGTCTAAAATATCAATGCATGCTATCACCATTTTTTGGTGCAGGATCGCATGTTGCAATTTACGACTATTGTAGGAAATGCAAGTGCAGGGTTTTAAAGTGTGCAATAAAAGACAGAAAAGCATTGCAGTCATAATGCTTTCCAGAAATGTATTTAGCTCTAAACATCAGAAAATGTATTGCTGGTTTCCATATCATTTTCCATATCATTTTATTTAAACCAAAAAACTTAAACTTATCTAAACCAACAATTTAAAAGCATTAGTACCCCCTTTTTTCCTTATAGCATATGCTTATTCTGACATTGGTGTAGGTGGCATGCCTTTCTAAATTACTCCTTGTGTGAAGTCGCACACGTCAAAATAGTAAAGGAAATCTCTGAATATGACACACAATTTATGTTTCTTGCAGGGCAAACTGGATGCTGTTAATATAGAGAAAGCTATAGAATTTGTTTTGTCCTGTATGAATTTTGATGGAGGTTTTGGTTGCAGACCAGGTTCTGAATCCCATGCAGGACAGGTAAGAAATATTACTCTTTAGAGACTATATTATTCATATAAATATATACCGTGAAAAAAGTACACCCTCTTTTAATTGAAAGCTTTTGCATATCAGGACTGGATTTAAAGGCATGTCCACCCCCAAAAACAACTTTTCAGCAATGGTTCCCTTTCCACTCACCCTCCCGAACCGCCGTTTTAGTTTTTTTCCAAAACTGCTATTTTCCCCCCGTTCTCACATGCAGGGCAGGCTGTCAATCATTGCCGCGCATGCAAGATCAGTCTAACAAGTATCAGGTACGATGAGCGGCTCTGC